>JAZKJV010000397.1:0-1325241 GCA_037367405.1 Ottelia alismoides
TTGGCCTTCACCCCATTGGCCCTGGGGATTGTTGACCGCCAGGTCAACTGCCCCCCCCCCCCCAGGATCACTTCCCACGGGTTAGGCGCCCGACCCGACTTCCCCCTATTTTAGCGCCTAAACTCGATTCACCCTCGCCTAAACTCAGGGTCTGATTCCTCTCTTGATACATCCGAGACCCTCGCCGGAGCCTCCACCTCGAGATCCGTGCTCCAGGATACCCTACCCGACCTCTTCTAGCCGGACCTGCACACATATATAGCTCGAGCTCCGCCACCTTCATTCCCATCTTTGGCTCCCCATTCCTTCGTACCGTGACCTCCACAGCCACCCCCGAGGTGACAGCTCCAGGTTGGCCGTGTCGTAGAGAGGAGAGAGTGATCGGACCTCTGATCCGGCGAGTAGCTCCGCCACTGGTGCGAGCTCCGAGCCTCGGGCCCAGACGTCCCTCGAGGCTACGACCGGGAGCTTCCCCAGCTCCAGCCCAGTCTGTTCATCCATCCAGGTACCCCCTTAGCCCCGCCCTTTCCTTTGATTTCAGCTTTCCCCCAATCCTCGCCGTTGTACTTTTTCGTCGATTCACCCCGGTTCCGTCCACCTCCCGACCATCGGACCCGACCATCACGTTCGCCCTTCCCCCGCGCACCTTCTCCGCCCCTCCGTTCAACCCAGCTCGCAATGGAGTTGAGGTTCGAACCCCTTCGCCGTCGCATCGCCGGGGTTCGCCCGCACGACGCACCGACCACCCCCACGTCGCCTAACTGGGTCGAGGCACTTTGCCCTCGACCCGCGAAGCTTCTGAACCGTTTTGCAGGACCAGTGGAGGCCATCAGAGGCCTCTCGACTTTCAGACAGGAGCTTCAGCTCCACCACCCTCGTCGGAGCTCATCCGAGCTCGGCTGGGGGCATCGGAGGACGTCATCAGCTGCGCATCTTCACGCCGGAGCTCCTCCGATCTTCAGGCGCAGCAGAGGAGGCCGGAGGCGCCTTCACGAGGCCGGCGAAGTTCACCGGCCGTCAGTTCATCCAGCACCCTCGAGAGCCGTCGGATTAGCCTCCCGCTCCAGGTGCCATCCTGACCGTTGGTGGCTGGAGCTTCTTTTTGTCGTCAGATCTGAGGCGCCAGATCCAGGCCGTTGGATCCACACGTGTCCTGGCCTGGACCGTTGGATCGACCAGAGCTGAGCAGCGTTGAGAGCCGCCCCATCCTGGACCGTCCGATCGCCACGTGGCGACCATCCGTCAGCTCCGGTTAATAAAGGGTAAATTACCCTTAGGCACTTATCTTTAGTTTATTTCGTTTTAGTCATGTAAATATTTTAGTCAGTTGTTTAGTTTTAGGGTATTTTGCATGTTGGACCTCGTACTTTAGATATTTGCATTTATGCCCCTGCCTGTGTGAGCCACGTGCTTCGTCACGTGTTTTGTTGGCGTATTTGCATTGATGCCCCTGTAGTTCTGGATGTTTATGAATGAATGAAACTTTTTGAGTAATTGCATTTATGCCCCTGTGAATGGTTTTATTCCGCATGTGCGTTTATTTTTGGGATATTTGCAGCTGAGGCCCTCGGACTTTTGGTACGTGTTACCAAATTAGTCCCTGGAACTTAGTTTTATTACATAGAGGTCCCTGAGTGCCCAGGCACGTGCTTCGCGCGTGTTTTGCTGGGAATTTTGCACCGGGACCCCCAGAACTCCGGGTATTTGCATTTCAGTCCTTGTACACAGTACCCTCTTGTGATTTTTGAATAAAATATCAAATCACCTCCAAATTCGACGAAAATTTGATAAATGGCTCCTGCCATGGTGTAGGATTTTTGTGAATTTTTTAGGACATTTTTTATTTCGTTTGTTATTTTTAAAATTCAAAAACCTACATTTTTGCTACTGCCTAGTTTAAAAACACTAAAAAATATAAAAACCCCTCTAAAAATTCTATAAAAATTAGGTACTGTTTATTTTAGTTTGCTTTATTTTCTAGCCAATTTTGGCTATTTTTCACTGCTTAAAAACCATAAAAACTTAAAACACCTAAAAACTCATAAAAATTCCAATAAATAATCTAAAAACCCAAAAACAATAAATTTGGTATTCAAATTTCCTTGTTTTATCTAGTTTACAAGAAAAATACTTCCAGGCCCTTTTGAGGCCCTTAGATATTTTATCTAGGGTTTTTGGGCCTGGCTGGATAGTACCTTGTATTTTTGCTACTGTTTGATTTTTAGAAAATAAAATACACATCAGAAAATTATCAAAAATTCACCAAAAACATAAAAAATATAAAACACATAAAAATAAAAAATTTTTGTTTGAATTTTTGCTTTGGTTTTTTGTTGCATTAAATAAATTGTTGAAGTGTGCTTATTTGTGTTTCTTTTATTTTCTTCACATATTAAAAATCCAAAAAAAATATAAAAACAATTAAAAACCACTAAAAATATTTTGTCTTTTATTTGATTTGTTTTTACTACTTCGTAGGCCTTCGGCCAACCCGTGCTCCTTGAGTTCGACCCTGGGTGCTATACCAGGTTAAACATATAGCAGGACCGCTTGCTTTGTTCTGATTGTTTTTATTTGCTTTAAGTGGTTCATTTTTCTTGATATACGTGGTCTGATTGCTCGGGTCACAATGGCCCTATTTCTGTACCTCATACCCTAGCCTTCGGACCCGTTATCACCGCTTCTAAGTGTGACAAAATCAGCATCAAATAGATCCGAAGATGTATCAACAAATGGGTCACTAGGAGTGGCAGACTCAGTGTGTAATACCTGCTCAGATTTCCTCTTGAGGTTATTCGGATTCGGCTTAATCTGGGCTGGAATGGCGGCCTTCCCTCTCACCAAGTCCCGCATCTCCTGGCGGAACTCGTCCATCTCCCGTCTGAATGTAGCCTGCTGGTCCGTGAGGAGGCGGGCGATGTCATCCAAAGCAGGGCTCTCGTGGGAGCCCGACGGGTAGCCTCTCTGGGGATGAGGCTGCTGGTACTGCTGCTGGTGGTGAGAGGGGTATGAGGAAGGGTGTGCTGCTGAACTGGGTGAGCCTGATGCTCACGTCTCCAAGACTGTCCCTGCTGCTGATAGGGACGAGGACCGAAGGATGACTGGTGCTGCTGCTACGGCTGCTGGTGATCTCTCTGCTGGGAGTACTGCCCTCCCTGTCCTGACGGCTGCTGCTGGGGCTGGGCACCACCACTACCCCACCTGAATCCGGGATGGTCTCGTCGGATCCCAGGCTGGGGACGGTCATACCAAATCCCGTTGACATCCATCAACGGCTCTGCATCGTAGGGGGCTGGCGGGAGTACTGCCAGAGGCTGGTCCGGCTGGTAGACCACCATCTGCATCTCTGGAGATGGTGGGGACTGGTAGGTGGGTTGCGGCTGCTGGTACGGCTCCGCCTGTACAAGGTGAACCTGTCTAGGCTGCACAGGGGTGCTGGAGCGCTGGGGACGAGCTGCTGCTGCTGCCGGAGTTGCCTCGCGACTGAAGACAGGGCTGAGGAGCCGTCTGTGCCTCCTGGAGACACATGAGCTGTGTCTTCATGTCGCTCAGAACCTGTGCCATCTGTTCCATCTGAGTAATGCTCTGGCACTGCTTCTTCTCTATCAGCTCCATGCGGTCCAACTTCTCGCTGATAATGCCCATGTCCGCAGCTGTCGACTCTGCCTGTGCTACTGTGGCTGCGGACGAACTGGATGGACCTGTATCTACCCGTGCTATCCGCTGGTACTGCACGGGTCTGGCTGCTGTGGCTGGGGTCTCTGAGTATACAACCTGGTCTGAGACATCACCATATAGTTCTCAGCCATCTCCTCGAAGATGGCCCAGACCTGGTCGTGGTCCTTGGCGAAGTAGGACCCGCCGCAAGAAGCATTCACCAGGCCTTGTAGCTCTGGTGTCAACCCGCTGAAGAAGCTCTGCACAAGGTTCGGCTTCGTGATGTCGTGGTGCGGGCATCTGTCCAGGAGCTCTCGGAACCTCTCCCATGCCTCGTGAAACTGCTCGTTGGGGAACATGGAGAAGTTGCTGATCAGGGCCCTCGCTGCATTCGTCCGCCCGAGTAGATAGTACTTGTTCAAGTACTCGGTGCGGAGCTGCTCCCAGGTTATAGACAAACCTCCCAAGATGCTTCAGCCAGGTGGCTGCTCTATCTGCCAGTGAAAACGGGAAGGCTATCATCCGGATCGTGTCCTGGTCCACATGCCGGTCGTGGACAGTACTGCAGATCATCAGAAACTCCTGGAGGTTGAGGTGGGGCTCCTCAGTGGCAAGTCCGTGAAAACGAGGGAAGCATCTGCAGGGTGTTCGGGGGGAACTTGAAGTCCCCCCATGATAGCAGGTACCACCACCCAATGGTGCATCAGTGTAGATCCGGGGTTGTGCAACTCCCGCATCGGTCTGGGTGGTCCTCCTCCTCCCGTGGTTGCTGCCGCTGCGGCGGCGGCTGCGGCTGCTGCTGCTGCTCGGCTCGTGCCTCTGCATCTGGTATCTCCTCAGGCTCGCTCTGCTGGTCTTTCTCTGCTCTGAGCCTCTCCAACTCTCGCCTCATCTCTATCATAAATGCCCCCTGATCGCGTAACTGCTGCTGGACTGTCTCGAGTGATGCGATCAAGGTGGAGTTGATCGCTCCCGGTCAAGTACAAAAGTGCTCGGGCTGTCGGGAGTGATCGTCTGAACTGCTGGCTCCGGCCATGTCGACGTCTGCAAAATCAAACGAGCCCAACTCAGGTGCTGTCAAATGTATCAATCTCTCCTCGGGCTCGTGTCTCTCAGGAAGATCAGAAAGGGGGTCGAGGGGAACAGGGTGGAATCGTACTCGGGCTCTGAGAGCGGGTCTGAGCTCTCGTGAGCCAACCTAGATGATGAGGTAGACGTGCCGAAAGCGGTTGCAGCCAGAGGCTGCCTAAGAGACCGTCTACCCATCATCTTGATCTGGCGAGTAGTGCGGATGAGATCTGGAAAAATTATGATCAGAAAAACAAACCCCGGTTCACCAACGCAACGCGAGCTGAAGACCGTGAAAGTTCGGTCAATTTATCTTGTCAATTTTATTTGGTGAACACACAAAATATCAGAGCGCTTACGTGACCTGTTGGGATATCCGATGCTAACCCAACCGACTGGCCGCACGGAAAAGTCGGTAATCAGTCGGGACTAGCAACGGGGGGCTCTACCTAGGGTGTGGGTCACTCTCTCGCGCATCAAACCATCCAATGAGGGGGTTGCTCTCCCCAAGACAAAGTTTTTAGGGTCAGCAGATTTTAAGATCAATAATTTTAGCAGTCCCAATTTTATGGTTTCACTTTTTTAATCTTTTTCAAAGCAAACAAAAGGCCTAACGAATTTTTCGGTTCTCCTGATTATTAAGTCCAAAACAGGGGGAGAAGACGAAAAAGCGATGCACGATAAATCAATGATGCATGCAAAGTCAGAAATGCGTACCTTGCCTCCAGCACTCTACATGCAAAATGATCCGCGCATAAAAGTAAAGGCAGGAATAAAACTACCTATATGATGCAACGGGAAAGCCGATCCTAAACGAGCAATTTCTAGCGAAGAACCGTCTAACCGGTCACCGACCTCCAAGACAAAGAGTCCGGTCTTGGCTCGTCCCTCCTCTGTCCGACAAATCGGGGGGTAGGAGAAAGCGCTTTACAGGACGGGCTACGGCACGTAGGCTACGAAGGCAAATGAATCGGTTATTTTTATTAATGATTTTTAAGTAGGGTCCAATTATCGATCTATGGGAACAGATAGTGTGTGGATCCTACTAATTACGGCACAGTCTCCAGAAATTCCTAAGTCTAGGGGCTCGAGCAAAAACCGCGTAAACACCGGAAAAGGCAGAAAGAAAAGAAAATAAAACCGTTAAAAAGCCGCGAAAAACGCGCAAGTCCTAAGGGTCCCCCGAGCACACCGGTGCTCGGCGAAACAGACCTGCTACGGTA
Organism: Ottelia alismoides; assembly: GCA_037367405.1. Classification (NCBI taxonomy): domain Eukaryota; kingdom Viridiplantae; phylum Streptophyta; class Magnoliopsida; order Alismatales; family Hydrocharitaceae; genus Ottelia; species Ottelia alismoides. The sequence continues at coordinate 5,949 of JAZKJV010000397.1, forward strand.
GGTCCACAAATGTCCAAGTCCTGTATTATTACAATAATAATGAATAAGAATAAATCTATCCTAATCCTCACCCACTCAGCTCTCTCTCACTCTCTCCTGCGGCTCCGCGAAGAAGGGAGCCGCCTCCGGATTCCGCGGTTGCGCGGCTCCTCGAGAATAGCCGCCTCGGTCCTCGGGGCCCTCGCAAGAGAAAACAAAATGGTCAGAACCAATCAAATAATAACAAAGAAAATAAATGAAAAGAAAAAGGGTATATATGCAAAAATGCAAAATAAAATAGACACACAAATAAACACAACAAAAATAAAAGAAAAAGAAAATAAAGCAAAATAAAATGAAAATGAAATATAGACAAAAAGCCGCGAAAAGCCGCGAGCTCCGAAGAGCCGCGAAAACGCGAAAATAAAAACGAAAAGAAAAGAAACACTACTAAGCCGTGCTCCTCGGCAACGGCGTCATTCTGATAACACGAGATCCCGAGCGACTAAGGCAATCAGGTAACTGAGACGGTCGTTGCGACCTCAATCACTTGGATGTGTATATCAAGAAAAATATCAGACCACTAAATAAATCAAAAATCAATCAGGCACGAATGAAGCGGTCCTGCTATGTATTTAACCTGGTATAGCACCCAGGGTCGAACTCAAGGAGCACGGATTGGCCGAAGGCCTACGAAGTAGTAAAAAAACAAAATTAAAGACAAAATATTTTTTTAGTGGTTTTTAATTATTTTTATATTTTTTTGGATTTTTAAAATATAAAGAAAATAAGGAAAAATACAAACAAGCACACTTCAACAATTTATTTAATGCAACAAAAATCAAGCAAAAATTCAAACAAAAATATTTTTATGTGTTTTATAATTTTTTTATGTTTTTGGTGAATTTTTGGAATTTTTCTGATATTTATTTTAATTTCTAAAAATCAAGCAGTAACAAAACTAAGTGGTACTGTCCAGCCAAGCCTAAAGTCCCTAGATAAAATACCTAAGGACCTCAAAAAGGCGTGGAGGTAATTTTCCTAGAAAATAGATGAAATAAGGAAAATTTAGGTACCAGATTTATTGTTTTTGGATTTTTAATGTATTTATTAGAATTTTTATGGGTTTTTAGGGGTTTTTAAGTTTTTAAGGTTTTTAATCAGTGAAAAATGGCCAAAATTGGCTCGAAAATAAAACAAACTAAACTAAACAGTACCTAATTTTTATAGAATTTTTAGAGGGGGTTTTATATTTTTTTGGGGGTTTTTAAATCTAGACAGTAGCAAAAATGTAGGTTTTTGAATTTTTAAAAATAGCAAATAACTCAGAAATGTCCTCGAAAATTCACAAAAATCCTACACCATGGCAGGAGCCATGTGTCAAATTTTTGTCGAATTTGGATGTGATTTGATATTTTATTCAAAAATGACAAGAGGGTACTGTGCACAAGGACTGAAATGCAAATACCCAAAGTTCTGGGGGTCCCGGTGCAAAATACCCAGCAAAACACGCGCGAGGCACGTGCCTGGGGCACTCAGGGACCTATATGTAATAAAAATAAGGTCCGGGGACCTATTGGTAACACGTACCAAAAGTCCGAGGGCCTCAGTTGCAATTTACCCACAAATAAACGCACATGCGGAATAAAACCATTCACAGGGGCATAAAATGCAAATACTAAAAAGTTCTTTCATTTCAGAACAATCAGAACTACAAGGGCATATGGTGCAAATAACCCAAAAATACACGTGACGAAGCACGTGGCTCACACAGGCAGGGGTATATAAGCAAATACTCTAAAGTGCAGGGTCCATTGTGCAAATAAACCTAAAACTAAATAACGTGCTTAAATATTTACAGGACTCAAATGAAATAAAACTAAGATAATGGTCTAAGGGTAATTTACCCTTTATTAAACGGAGCTGACGGATGGCCGCCACGTGGCGATCGGACGGTCGAGGTAGGGGCGGCTCTCAACGCTGCTCTGCTCTGGTCGATCCAACGGTCCATGCCAGGACACGTGTCGATCTAATGGCCTGGATCTGTCTCCTCAGATCTGACGTCCACGTGCGCTCCAAAGATGGACGGTGCTGATCAAAATTGGAGCGAGGAGGGCAATCCAACGGCTGCTGGAGGGTCTGGGAAGAACTGATGGCCGGCGAGCTTCGCCGGCCTCGTGAAGCTACCTCAGGCCTCCTCTGTTGCGCCTGAGTGTCGGAGGAGCTCCGTCGTGAAGGTGCGCAGCTGCTGGTGGTCTCCGATGCCCCAGCCGAGCTCGGATGAGCTCCGACGAGGGTGGCGGAGCTGAAACTCCTGGGCTAGATGTCGAGAGGCCTCAGATGGCCTCTGCTTGTCCTGCAAAACAGCTCAGAAGCTTCGCAGGTCGAGGGCAAAGTGCCTCGACCCGGTTAGGCGGGCGTGAAGGTGAATGGTGCGTCGATGCGGGCGAACCCCGGCGATGCGACGGCGAAGGGATTCGAACCCCAGCTCCTGTGCGAGCTGGGTTGAACGGAAGGGCGGAGAAGGTGCGTGGAAGGAAGGCGGAGGTGATGGTGGATTCCGACGGTCGAACGGGAAGGTGAGGCGGTCGGAATCAGCGAAAATCAATGGCGGCGCGATTTAGGGCTAATCGGAAATTAGACTAAATGGGGGAGCTACGGGACTACCTGGGTGGATGAATAGACTGGGCTGGAGCTGGGGAAGCTCCCGGTCGTAGCCTCGAGGGACGTCTGGGCCCGAGGCTCGGAACTCGCACCAGTGGCGGAGCTACGGCGGAGCTACTCGCCGGATCAGTGGTATCCGGCCCCTCTCCTCGCTGCGACAGCACCTGGAGCGAGCTGTCACTCACGCTCGAGCACTAGAGGTCACGGGGGATGGAGCGAATGAGCCAAAGATGCCTGAAATGGGTGGCGGAGGTCGCTTTTGTATGCTGGCGGGATCCGGGAAGAAGGGCTTGGGTAGGGTCATGGTGGCGCGCGGATCCCGAGATGATGCCCGGCGAGGATGTCGGATGTGGGAGGTGTAAAACGGAGCCGGGGTTTGGGTGATTGGGAATCGGGTCGAGCGGGTATAAATCCGAGAAGAGGGGTCCGGTGCTCGAGTCCGTGGGAAGTGGTCCTGGGGGGGCCAGTTGACCGGGCGGTCAACATCCCCCAGGGCCAATGGCTGAAGGCCACGTGGCTGAATCAAGAAGTGACAAATACACATAGCTAGGGGCCGGATCAGCAAAACCCAAAACATGAAATATTTTTATTTTATTTTTTTCTATTTTTTGGTGATTTTTAATTAATTTTTGGAAATGAGTATAAGCTATATACATAGTAGGGTTAGGTATAGGTATATATACAATATGTAGGTTTTTAATTTTGGATTTTTAATTATTATTTTTGTACAATTTTATTCCTATTTTATATTTTATTTAATTTATAGAATAAAATAAGGAATAAAAGGGTATTTTTATTTTGTTTTTATTATTTATATACATAAGTAAATAAATAGATATATACATCTATATACATGGTATATATATACAATGTATTTTTGGTATTTTGATTTTTCTATTTTTATTTTGATTTTTGCTTTGATTCTTTTTATTTTATTTATTTACAAAGTATAACATAGACTATTTACAAAAAGTTTAAAAATTAATTTTGTATATTTATAAAGCCAAATAAATATATATATAGGTGTGGTTTATGTACATCATGAAAGGGGTATTTTTGATCTTTTTTTTATTTTTTAATTTTTCTTTTGTTTTTATATTTTTATAAATATATACAAGTATTTACAAGCATATTTTTGGGTGAGGAAAATATAATTTTATTTATTTACATAGATATTTACACAAGAGCCCCTATCTCCCTCTACTTTGGCTTTTATGCGGTCAGGCCCATGCTGAGCCCTCCCTTGGGTTAGGTTGCTCAATATTTATTCTAAATATTTCCCTCTTTTTCTTTTTAATCTTTATTCTTTTATTTTTGCACAAAAACATGCTAATTATAGGTTTTTACACAATGCATGCTTTTGGTAATTATTCCTATTTACACATATCTACATGCATTTGCAAAGGTTTTTGTAGCTAAAATATAAGAATAAAGAGTGATGAATGGGCATTCATCAGAGAACGAGCCTCATTCTCGAAATCCCGTCGATCGGTAGAGGAGCCCAACCCCTGAGCCGTTCGGTGACAGCAGACCGGTTATCGTCAAGGCCATCACGGCACCCGCCTCCCTTAGGTTAGATCCAATTTTTCTACATATTTCAACTAGAGTAATCATACCATAGTTTTTATTTTCAAGCTCAAAGATCTAGATCCGTAATATTCATCACCAATTTTATCCGATCACGATCCGAATCCGATTTCATCTCATCGCTCGAATCTCTCTATTTCATGTTCTACAACACATGATCTCTCACCTCCGACCACACACGGTGGTCGGAGATCCGGATTCATCTCCCCATTCACCAGATCCGCATCCACTCACATTTTTCCGTGTTTGGTTTTTCTTGGGATAGAGTCGTCGTGCTTGTATCCCCATTTGTTTATAAAAAATGTAAATAAAAAATCACATATATTTTCTCTTTCTAACATTTGTTTTGCATGAATTAAAAAAATAATAAAAAATAAACAAAAAAATGTTTATAGTTTCTATTTTTAAAAAAATAATAAAAAAGTAAAAAATACTGCTGTTTCTGTTTACAAAAAAAAAATTAAAAAGAAAAATGATCGACCCGCAGCCTAGCGGTGCCTCCACTAGCGATCCACCACCACCGGCCTCCTCCGTGAGGCGGGGCCACTCCCACCGCCATCGCCGCCCCGCCGCAGCCACCTACGGCCGGCAGCTCCACCAGGCTGCGCTGCCCGTCTAAAGGGGACACGACCAGGTAACCCCTCCTGCCGCTTCTGACCACCGCAGACTGCCTGAAGCCGCCCGCCGGTCACCACGTCCACCTAGGAGCCCCGCCATCTGCCGCGCCACGACCGCCGCCCAACGCCGGCCTTCCGTGGGGAGTGTGTCACCCCGCCGCCTTCCTATGCCAACTGCGAGCAGCAGCCGCCACCTGCGGCCAGCGGCTCCGCAGTAGCGCCCCGACGCGCGACCTGCCCCAGTGTGCTCCGCCACCGGCACTCCTCCACGTGATTTCACGCGCGCAAGACACCATCCCGACCTCGCCAATGCCCGCGGAGGAGCCCGTCGCCGAGCTTCACCGCGCGTACCCGCCACTACCAGCAGTTGCTGCCCCGCTGCCTGGGCGTGAAGGAAGAGAGGGGCGGCGGCCCCTTGTGCCCCTTGTTGGCTTTAAGACGAAGGAACCAACAGGGAACCCCTAGGCCATTTTAAAATAAAAATTGGAAAAAATTCAATAAAAGCCCTGAAAGTTATGACTATTGCAACGAAGCCCAACTCTAGGGCAGTCGCGTGCTTTGCACACATTTGCTGGGTAATTTGCGGTTTCTTCCCCCTGCTCATATCTTATTATTTTTTTGATGCATAAACTCTAAATTATTGCATTTCACCCACTTTAGACTTTTATTCTTTGTCTTTTCTTATCAAAATAAATGTTATTTGTGATCTAAAAATTCCATAAATATTTCTATATATTCCTGGTGTGTTCCTCTTCATTGTGAATGAACTTCATTGCATTTAAATTTTATTTGATATTATAAAAAATAAAAAATAGTGTCATTTTCTCTACCAAAAATTCAAAAAATTCATAAAAATTTGAATATTGCTCTAAAAAATTCAAAAAAAATAGTTCAGGTGTATTTTATTGTCTTTTATTTTCTATCCAAATTTTACGCATTAATTATTTTATAAAACCCAGAAAAATACAAAATATCTAAAATCTTTGAAAAATCATAGAAAATTCTTGAAAAATCCAAAAATAGTGATTTCAGTTCATGTGTGTAGATATTTATCTATATTTGAAATAATTTCCAGTAGTTTTAGGCCTTAAAATATTTTTAAGTTGCAATTACTTCATGTAGTGCACTGTTTGTCATTTTTGCCACTGTTTGATTTTTAGAAAAAATAAAAAATATTTGAAAATTCTATAAAAATTATCAAAAAAATTTTAAAGCATATAACACACAAAAATATTTTCTCTGGATTTTTATGAGCGTTTTTATATAATTGAGAAATACAAAAATGTGTGTGCATATTGTGACTTGTGTGTTTAGTTAAAATAAAAAAATTAATTAAAAATAAAAAAACACTTAAAAGTCCTTTATTTTTGAATTTTGACTGTTGAGTTCTTTAATCGTGCTCCTTGTGTTCGATCCTAATCGCTATACCAGGTAAATTAAATGTCGAAGACCGCTTACATTGCTTTTGATTGATTGTTTTTTAAAGTGGTTATATATATTTTCTTGTTGACCGAACTGATTGGTTAAGAACAACGACCTGTGATTATTTTTCCATCTTAATCGATCGGATTTTTTGCTCATCAATATTCATCACTATATCCTTATATTATGCATTCAAATTTCATACGAAACAGAGACTCCTACGACCTCCATCTAGATAGTCATTTTTTAACGGTTGCAAAATTATTAAAATCGACCCTATCTGGATAGAGGCCGTAGAAGTCTCTGTTTCATACAGAATTTTAATCACATAATATAGGAATATAATGATGAATATTCACGAAAGAAATTTTCAAAAAAATTAAAAAATGGGAAAAATGGAGCGGGAGAGCTAAGTTAGTTCCCCGTAGACGGCAACCCCATTTAACCCTATATATATATATATGGAGTAAATATATCTTGGATATAGTTGGTGTCAGCCATGTCATATATAAACTGCACATACTTATCCTTGCTCAGAAATAAGGGTGAAAAGCTTCTCTCTCTCTCGCTAGAAGTTTGTTTCTATGTCTTCCACACATACTAAAAAAGATGTAACATATAATGATACAAATACTTGTATATATCGAAGTGATATCTATATTACCATATATTTTAAATAGTACACGAGCATAACAATTACAATCTAATGTAACATGATTACGATAGTAAACCATATGTATGTATGTTTGGGTAAATGTTGTTGTTCCCTTGGGGGAGCTAACTTGGCTCCTCGGTCCCATTTTCTTATTTTCTTATTTTTTTAGAAAAAATAAATTCGTAAAAAATTCATCACCATAAAAGCCGACTCAAACAAAACAACCTAGTAGTAACAACCGCAAAGCAGAAAGAAGAATTGAAGACACCATATTCTGATATCTATCATCCGACTCAAAAATTTTTGAGACTAGCCCTAAGGTCTCTTGCTAACTAAGCATTCCGAGGAAAGGCGCTTCTAGTAGATAGTAGAAAGAAGCCACCTTTTTTCTTTTATAAGGCAACACATATAATATGATGAAAATCTTATACTGATTATAGGGGAAAGTTAGAAACTAAGTGGTCGCTACTAGAACGTGAAGGCAAACAAGTGCTTAGAAAAGGGGCGATTTCATTTTTCTTCAATCAGAGTCCCGGGTCAGTAGTGGAAGCGAAGCCCCCCGAGTACTATCTACTATATATCAAGCATCTCAGATGGGGGGGAGCTTGTTTGATTAGTTTGGTCTTTTCACTAATGTGAGAGGCATCGGCAGCCGGTTCAAGCACCGGCTCACGACAGGGCTAAGATCCTGTCCTACTTCATTTTCTACAACAACTCTCAATTCTCAACTACTAGAAATTAGAACCACTAGAAGTACAACACTTCTTCTTCCTTGTATTAGATGATTTTTCAGACGAAGAAATTATGGCTAATGAAAATTGATCCCGTACTCTCCTCTTGGTCGACCCCCCAAGGGCACAGTCAAGTGGGTTTGCGAGTTCCCTAGTGGAGCAAGGTGGTTCTGGTGTCACCTTCCAAGACCCCCGAGGGGACTACTTTCCAACCCCCTCTTATACGAGATTTCCAAGCAAGGCTAGAATGACCGATGTGACGTATTCCGCTATAGAGAAGTAGTTGGCGGGGATTCTTCTCTAAAGAAAGGCTCAGGGCCTTCGGGCAACTCACCCGAGTTCCCCTCACTTCTTGCTGCATCCCCAAATATATTATGTCATTCAAGTTTCATACGAAACAGAGACTCCTAAGGCCTCCATCCATACAATCATTTTTTAACGAGCGCAGAATTGTTGAAATTGACCCTGTCTACATAGAGGTTGTAGGAGTCTCTGTTTCACACGAAATTTGAATGACATAATAAAGAGATATAGTTATGAAAATTCACGGAAGCATTTTAAAAAACAATTAAAAAAAGAGAAAATAGAACAGGAGGAGCCAAGTTAGCTTCCCCTAAGGGTAGCCCCATTTTACCCATATATATTATCAGTATCTCAGTTGCGTTCATGCACCCACTTAAATGGTCTGATGGTAATGCTATGTGCCTACCACCTAAAAGAACATAGTTCAAATCCTCCCTTGTAAGGGTTGTTGTTAGGTAGTTGACAACCAGCGTAAAAAATAGTCGAATCTTTTCAATATGGATTTGAGCAAGAATCCATGTAGTCGACCCTGCTTATAGTGATAGTGGAAGAAGGATTTGCATGTATATATCTCAGATGCATTCATAAGATAACGATATTCATCTGTAAACACGTCAAACAGATGGCATGTTGATGAATACACGATTCATTGCCTTTATCTTTTATTTTAGCTTCATTTCCATATTAAAACACCTGTAAATACCCACTAATTCCCATGAATTTACCATTTTGCATGCATTTATTAAATATGCATTTTTAACATTTTTTGTACATAAATAAAAGAATAAAGAAGAAAAGAAAAAGAAAAGAAAAATAAAGGATGTATTTATGCAATAATGTAGACTGACCCGAACCCAAGAGAAGGTCAAGACTTGACCTGATCGACCAGGAATGAAGTAGGGGGATATAGGGTTTGCAATTTAAAAATCCAAAAATATTTTGTGAATATTTTTCTTGTATATTTATATAAAACTTGTACTATTTTATTTGCACATAAATTGACATCAAATTAATTATTTTTGTAAACAAAATTGTAAATAAAAATATATTGTAAATAATAAAAATAATTGCAAAATAAAATAATGTGCATATTGCAAATAATCACACTCAGAAAAAGCCGTAAAGCGTAATTAAAACACCAATTCTTGCTCCATACGAGATCAAATTGAATCAAAACTCACTTCCATTATACTCCAAATTAAATTATCTTTCAAATGGCTAGTTTTCATAATTTTTGGAGTACAGTTAAAAAGTCGGTTTTCTGGGGTTTTTTGTGTAGTTTCACCACTTACATTTTTGTGTAATTATTCATATTTATTTTTAATGTACATAATTGTAAATATTTTCATTAAAAATAAAATAAAAAATGTAAATATTTTTTTTAAAAAGGATATAAAAATTAATTCCTTATTTATACATGTGTATATTGTAATATATGTACATAATATTGTATACAACTAACTTCCTTATATAAAAAATCATAAAAAAATTAAATATCTACCATTAACTAATTAATTTAATTTAGTTGCGAATTTTGAATTTATATTTAATTATTTAATTCATTTATTTGGTTTAAAAACATGCCTTTATAAAAGATATTATTCCATACCTTAAATAGCCATCATTAAGGTGGCTAACTAATTTGTAATTAATTAATTAATTTAATTTACTTAATTCCGATTTTCATATTAATTAATTAATTTATTTATTTATTAAATCTCCTAATAAACACCTTTCCCTTTTGTACATTCTTTCCTTGTTTGATTTTTTCTCTTTTTAATGGGCTCCTCTTCCTTCTTTCATTCTTTGATCAATCTTTGGTGGAAAGGAGCCCGATCTCCGAGAACTTTCTTGTTGAAGAAGGGTGTCCAGCCTCCGAGCCGTCCGGGGACAGCGCGTCGGCCCTCGTCGAGGCCTTCACGGCATTTTCGATTCCTGAAGTGGGTTCCATTTTCTTTCTCGTCATTTTTATTCTTATGTAAATCATAGAGTAAATTTTTATTTCGTGATTAATCTTTAGGCAATAAAAATTCCAAAAAATCCATCGCAATTTACGTCTGATTCGCCATCGATTTCCATCTCATTTTCCGATCCCTACATTTCTTTTTTTAACCTCACGCAATCTCTCACTTTCGGTCAAGTACGGTGATTGGATATCCGGATCCATTCTATCTTCGGCATCGCAAGATCCGCCCTATTCACCAATCCCAATTATTTATAAATAAATAAATATATAATAAAAAAGGATATATAATTGTTTTTCCCGTTCTCTATCTCACATTTATTTTTGTAGGAAAAACAAAAAAATAAAAAGGAAAGTAGTATTATAGTTTGTCTTTAACCTTTGTTTTGCAGGAAAATCAAATAAAAAAATATAAAAAAAATAAAAAATTGCTTTTGTTTACATTTTTCATTTAAAAAAAAAGATAAAATTTTTTCAGTCCACATTTCCTGTTTAAAAAAATAAAAAATAATTAAAAAAAACAAAAAAGAAGAAGCGTCAAGCCACCAAATCCCCCAGGCAGCTGCGCCGCCCGCCCGCAGTTGCGTTGCCCGGCCCCGACTCCGCCTCGCGCTCGGCCGTCTCCGGCACCGCAAGGGCCTGCTTCTCCCCACAGTCCTCCATCGCAGGCTGTGTGCCTGTGCCTACCCACTGCAGCGCTCCAGATGGTCGGTCACTGCCATCTTGCGCCTCCGCCGACTGCTGCGGGCCTCGCCCCACACCTGCCACTTCCGCCCAGAGCCTGTCGTGCCTCCCGCTCCTCCGCGATGAATACCCATTCATCACTCTTTATTCTTATATTTTAGCTACAAAAACCTATGCAAATGCATGTAGATACTTGTAAATAGGAATAATTAGCAAAAGCATGCATGTTTGTAAATACCTATAATTAGCATGTTTTTGTGCAAAAATAGAAGAATAAAGATGAAAAAGAAAAAGAGGGAAATATTTAGAATAAATATTGAGCAACCTAACCCAAGGGAGGCCTCAGCATGGGCCTGACCGCATAAAAGCCAAAGTAGAGGGAGATAGGGGCTCATGTGTAAATATCTATGTAAATAAATAAAATTATATTTTCCTCACCCAAAAAAAAAATAGGCTTGTATATATTGTGAAACTATTAAAAAAACAAAATAAAAATTTAAAAATCAAAAGACCAAAAAGATCCCTTCACCATGTACATAGAACACCTTCCTTATTTATTTAACCTTATAAATAAATAAAATTATTTTCTAAACTTTTTGTAAATACTCTAATGCTAATATTGTAAATAAAATAAATAAAAAGAATTAAAACAAAAATCAAATAAAAATAACAAAAATTAAAATTACAAAAATATCTTGTACATATGCCATGTACATAGTGTACCTAACTATTTATTTCACCTATGTACATAAATAATAAAAACCAAATAAAAATACCCTTTATTCCTCATTTTATTCTATAAATAAATAAAATATAAAATAGGAATAAAATTGTATAAAAAATAACTAATTAAAAATCAAAATTTAAAATCATATATTGTATATATACCTATGTATAGCTATACTATGTAAATACCTTATTTTTATTTCCAAAAATTAATTAAAAATCACAAAAAAAATAGAAAAAAATAAATTAAAAATATTTCATGTTTTAAGTTTTTGAAAATTCGGTCATTTTATGGCCCAAAAAAATCAAATAAAAATTCAAAGCTTGGCGGGCTCTGATTGGTCCACGGGGGGATTGTTGACCTCGGTCAACTCCCCCCCCCCCCCAGGACCACCAGAGCCGGGTCCTCTGTGCCCGACCCGTTTTCTCCCATTTTTTCCACACAGTCTTCCACGCCACCCAGACGTCGAGATGGCCGGAGCAGGCAGTTCTGATGATCACTCCCGTCGACCAGAGCACATTGTACTAGACCAGGGAGCGATCAACTCCACCCTGATCGCATCACTCGATACAGTTCAGCAGCAGCTCCGCGATCAGGGAGCATTCATGATAGAGATGAGGAGAGAGTTGAGAGGCTCAGAGCAGAGCGAGATGCGCAGAGCGAGCCCGAGGAGATCCGGATGCAGATGCACAGGCACGAGCCGCAGCAGCAGCAGCAGCAGCCGCGGCCGCCGCCGCAGCGGCAGCAGCGCAGGAGGAGCAGGACCACCGAGACCGATGCGGGAGTTGCACAACCCCGGATCTACACTGATGCACCATTGGGTGGTGGTTCCAGCTATCGTGGGGGACTTCAAGTTCCCCCCGAAACCCCTTGCAGATGCTTCCTCGGTTCCATGGACTTGCCACAGAGGAGCCCCACCTCCCCCTCCAGGAGTTTTTGATGATATGCAGCACTGTCCACGACAGGCATGTGGACCAGGATACGATCAGGATGATCGCCTTCCCCTTTTCACTGGCAGATAGAGCAGCCACCTGGCTGAAACATTTGGGGAGATTTGTCTATACCTGGGAGCAGCTCCGCACCGAGTACTTGAACAAGTACTATCCACTCGGGCGGACGAATGCAGCGAGGGCCCTGATCAGCAACTTCTCCATGTTCCCCAACGAGCAGTTCCACGAGGCTTGGGAGAGGTTTTGAGAGCTCCTGGACCGATGCCCGCACCACGACATCACGAAGCCGAACCTTGTGCAGAGCTTCTTTAGGCGGGTTGTCACCAGAGCTACAGGGCCTGGTGAATGCTTCTTGTGGCGGGTCCTACTTCGCCAAGGACCACGACCAGGTCTGGGCTATTTTTGAGGAGATGGCAGAGAACTACATGGTGATGTCCCAGACCGGCTCTACACTCAGAAGACCCAGCCACATCAGTCAGGGACCCGTGCAGTACCAGCGGATAGCACGGGAAGACGCAGGTCCATCCAGTTCGTCTGCAGCCGCAGCAGCACAGGCAGAGTCATCAGCTGCAGACATGGGTATCATTAGCGAGAAGTTGGACCGCATGGAGCTGATTGAGAAGAAGCAGTGCCAGAGTATCACGCAGATGGAGCAGATGGCACAGGTCTTGAGCGACATGAAGACACAGCTCATGTGTCTCCAGGAGGCACAGACGGCTTCTCAGCCCCGTCTTCAGTCGCGAGGCGACACCGGCAGCAGCAGCAGCTCGTCCCAGCGCTCCAGCACTCCAGTGCAGCCTAGACAGGTTCACCTTGTACAGGCGGAGCCGTACCAGCAGCCGCAGCCCACCTACCAGTTACCACCATCTCCAGAGATGCAGATGGTGGTATACCAGCCGGACCAGCCTCTGGCAGTACTCCCGCCAGCCCCTTTTGATGTCGAGCCGTTGATGGATGTCAACGGGATTTGGTACGACCGCCCCCAGCCTGGGATCCGACGAGACCATCCCGGATTCAGGTGGGGAGTGGTGGTGCCAAGCCCCAGCAGCAGCCGTCAGGACAGGGAGGGCAGTACTCCCATCAGAGAGACCAGCACCAGCCGCAGCAGCAGCCCCCAGCGTATCAGCAGCAGTCATCCTATGGTCCTCGTCCCTATCAGCAGCAGGGACAGTCTTGGAGACGTGAGCAGCAGGGATACCAGCAGCACCCTCCATCCTACCCCTCTTACCCACCACAGCAGTTTCAGCAGCCTCACCTACAGCGAGGCCACCCGTCGGGCTCCAACGAGAGCCCCGCCTTGGATGATATCGCCCGCCTCCTCACGGATCAGCAGGCTACATTCCGACGGGAGATGGACGAGTTCCGCCAGGAGATGCGGGACCTGGTGAGAGGGAAAGCCGCCATACCATCCCAGATAGAGCCCAATCCGAACAGCCTCAAGAGGAAATCTGAGCAGGTAGTACATACTGAGTTAGCCACTCCTAGTGATCCATTTGATGATACTTCTTCGGATCTATTTAATGCTGATTTTGTCACACTTAGGAGCGGTAGGACCCCAGCAGGCGGCGGCGCCTCATCTGAGCACCATCCCGAGGCGCCACAGGAGGAGGAGGAGAGCGGTACTGAGGCCGCTCCAGACGATGACGGTGGTACTGAGGCCACCAAGGATGATGATCCCACCGGCGGTACTGAGGTCGCCGCTTCACCAGATCTAGGAGGTGGTACTAATGCCACCCATTCATCCGAGCCAGCCAGCGGTACTGATGCCGCACGACGTCTACCTTCAGCAGCAGCAGAGCAGCCAGCCCGTGGTGGTACTGAGGCCACCGGTGTTTGTAGAGACAGAGATGTTGTTTTTCCTCGTGTTCATGTATCTCGGAACTCTGCTATTAATAAAGGAAAAGGTTTACTTTCTTCTGGTACCACTGTGGTGCATGATGTATGTGTGGATCCGGTCCTTGAACCGTCTAGACCTTTTCCTAGTCCTTCATATGAGAAGGACCCAGTGATCCCCTTCCCTAGAGCCCTTCAGATGGGAAAGGGGAAGAAAAATGATCCAAAAAAGAGAGAGCTTGAGGAGTTCTGCCAGAGCATGATTAATCGATTCCATATCCAGCTGACCCTCCAGGAGGCTTTGCAGCACATCCCCCTTCTCCAGCGATCTTTGAGAGAGAGGACTACAGTCAGGAGGAGGAGGAGGAACCACACTTCAGAGATACATGTGCTGACGAAAGCTACGTGCTTTGCGATCCAGAACCGACTGCCAGCCAAGAGGCCAGATTCAGGGGCCCCGTATGTCAGATGCCAGATTAGTGAGCAGTGGTTCGACCGTACTCTTCTAGATAGCGGATCGTCGATTAACCTTCTTCCGGCAGCCCTTCTCGACCGCTTCGAGTTGGGCACTCTTCGACAGAGCAGGACAGTCCTTCAGTTCGTTGATCGATCTGTCAAGAGGCCGAAGGGGTTATTACGAGACGTTATCGTCACGATTCAGGGCCTGCAATTCCCCGTGGACTTCGTAATGTTGGACATGGAGATCCCTGAGTCAGTGGTCGATACCCCCATCATCCTTGGTCGTCCGTTCTTGGCCACAGCCAAGGCGGTGACTGATCATGATAGCGGGAAGGTGTGCTTTCGCGTCCAGGGTGAGAGTATACAAATAGAGACGGTCGAGGACTATAGAGCCAGATTCAGATCCTGCTCAGATGCGAGTACAGACTCAGAGCAGCTGACAGACGCAGAGCCAGACATCCACAAGGACTGTGATTTGTGATCACAGATGATGAGGCAGCTTGGGCAGACCTTGAGACACAGACCACCCTCTCACTTTCAGACACAGCTGATGCAGAGATGACAGCAGAGGAGAGTCTGGAGAGCACAGACCTGGTTCAGGATACCATTGAGGCAGCAGAGCCGGTCCTTGATCGCAGCACGATGATTAGTGATGGTGGTGCTGAAGCCACCTTGTTTTCCGGTGGTACTGATGCCACCGTTTCTGATGCAGATCCCTCGGATTCAGAGTCTGATTGGGCCGATTGCTATGATCAGATGCCAGACCTGAGTCCATCTGAGCCTATTGATGAGGAGGAGGTAGATGCAGAGCCGAGCAGAGACAGTACAGTTGAGCAGCCTTCTCCCCGATCCAGTTTGCGAGAGTATGCTTTCACTTTTCCAGGCAGATTTGGCCGACCTTGCAGCTTTCACTCAGTTTCTTCCACAGCCAGATTTGCCAGCACCCAGCATTCCAGAGCTGAAGCCGCTCCCTACTTCGCTGAAGTATCGATTCCTTGCGGGCGATCCAGAGATGTACCCAGTCATCATCTCCGCCGAGTTGACTGGAGAGCAGGAATCCCGTTTGATGGGGGTTCTTGAAAAGAACCGCAAGGCTATCGGATGGAGCGTAGCAGATCTCCATGGGATTAGTCCATCAGTGTGCTCCCACCATATCTATCTCGAGGAAGGGGCGAAGCCGTCGCGTGAGTTCCAGCGGCGTCTGAACCCCAACCTGAGAGAGGTTGTGATGAAGGAAATATCAAAATGGTGGGGTGCAGGTTTTATTTATCCCATTTCCGACTCCAAGTGGGTCAGCCCCTTGCATGTGGTGCCCAAGAAGACGGGCATCACGACTGTGATCAGTGAGTCGGGAGAGGAGATCGCTACACGAGTACCCACCTCTTGGAGGGTTTGTGTTGACTACAGGAGACTCAACCAAGCCACCAAGAAGGACCATTTCCCCCTGCCTTTTATTGACCAGATCATTGAGAGACTGGCAGGGAAGAGCCATTATTGCTTCCTTGATGGGTACTCGGGCTACAACCAAGTGGCCATCGCTCCTGAGGACCAGGAGAAGACCACCTTTACCTGTCCCTTCGGCACATACGCTTTTCGACGCATGCCATTTGGGCTATGCAATGCCCCTGCGACTTTTCAGAGGTGCATGCTGTCAATCTTCTCGGACATGGTAGGGGAGTGTTTAGAGGTCTTCATGGATGATTTCTCGATCTACGGCGACGGATTTGATTCTTGTCTTGACTGCCTAGATCGAGTACTTCAGCGATGTATTGAGTATCACTTGGTGCTATCTTGGGAGAAGAGTCACTTCATGGTGACTCAAGGGACGGTGCTTGGCCACATCATCTCCAACAGGGGCATGGAGGTTGATCCGGCCAAGGTCGATGTCATTAGAAAACTCGCATCGCCGTCCAATTTGAGGCAGTTACGGTCATTTCTGGGGCACGTTGGATTTTATAGGAGATTCATTCAGGATTTCAGCAGGATCGCCCGACCGTTGACTGACCTCTTGACGAAAGACACCGAGTTCCTTGTCGATGACAAGTGTCTTTCGTCGTTTGCTACTCTCCAGCAGTGTGTTATTGAGGCTCCTGTCCTCCAGCCGCCTGATTGGTCTCTCCCATTCGAGATCATGACGGACGCCTCCGATTTTGCCGTAGGGGCAGTGCTGGGACAGAGGAGGGATGGAGTGCCATTTGCTATACACTACGCTAGCCGCACATTGGATTCCGCCCAGCGGAATTACACGGTCACAGAGAAGGAAATGCTAGCCGTAGTGTTCGCCCTAGATAAGTTCAGATCATATATCATTGGATCTAGAGTGACTTTGTTTACAGATCATACCGCCATCAGGTACCTCATGGCAAAGAAGGATGCCAAGGCCAGACTGACTAGATGGATCCTTCTACTCCAGGAGTTCGACATTGAGATTAAGGATAAGCCTGGAGTCAAGAATGTGGTGGCGGATCATCTCTCCCGATTAGAGCAGCCTGAGGATTCTGAGAAGATTGATCCTATTAGAGATACCTTCCCAGATGAGGCGATCCTTGCTATCGCCTCACTCCCTTGGTACGCCGATATTGTGAACTTTCTCGTTGCTGGGAAAGTCCCACAAAATTGGCCCAGGCAGAGGCTTGAGACCTTCCTAGCGAAGGCCAAGTCTTACCATTGGGAGGATCCCATCCTTTACCACGAAGGAGGGGATAGCGTCTGGCGTCGGTGTATTCCTCAGGAGGAACACCATAGCGTCCTCACTTACTGCCACAAGCTTGAGGCAGGAGGACATCATTCTGGGAGGAGAACGACACAGAAAGTGCTCCAATCCGGCTTGTGGTGGCCTACTCTCTTCAAGGACTCAGATGAGTTCGTGAAGAGGTGTACTGACTGTCAGAGGATGGGCACTTGTGGACAGCGTGATATGATGCCGATGCAGCCCATTCACTTCTGTGAGGTTTTTGACGCATGGGGCATCGATTTCATGGGTCCATTCCTTAAGAGTCAGGGATTTGAGTACATTCTGTTGGCCGTTGATTATGTGAGTCGTTGGGTGGAGGCTATCCCCGCCCGAGCCGCTGATGCGAGGACAGTTTGCAGATTTTTGAGGAAGCACATCATCACGCGGTTCGGGGTTCCACGAGTTCTTATTTCTGATGGGGGATCTCACTTCATCAACGACCAGGTGAAGGCACTTGCTAGCGAGTTCGGCATAGATCATCGTGTTGCTACACCATACCATCCACAGACGAATGGTCTAGCCGAAGTGTCGAATAAGGAGATCAAGACTATTCTGCAGAAAGTCGTCCGCCCTGACCGAAAGGATTGGTCACAGCTTTTGGACTCGGTCTTGTGGGCATATAGGACGTCTTTCAAGACACCTTTGGGCACATCTCCCTTTCGCCTCGTATATGGCAAGCCATGCCATTTACCTGTTGAGCTGAGGCATAAGTCACTTTGGGCAGTTACAGACATACTTATGGATCCAGATGGTATAGGAGACCAGAGGAGGGCAGAGCTAGCTGCCCTGGAGGAGCTTAGAGATTCAGCTTTCTCAAGCAGCCTACATTATAAGGAGAGAGTCAAGGAGTGGCATGATTCTCATATCAGCCACAAGCATTTTGAGATTGGACAGAGAGTATGGCTGTTTGATGCGAGGCTTAGACTATTTCCAGGGAAGCTACAGAGCAAATGGAAAGGACCTTATATGGTTCGGAAGGTACACGACAACGGTAGCATCGACATATCTGAGTTGTCTTCTGAGAGTACCTTCCGAGTGAACGGCCAGCGGCTCAAGCCATTTCTAGATCATGAGCCGCGGGTCGTTGATATTGCCCCTATTCATTTTGCGTGAGATGTGGTCTTTGACTCACATCTAATGCATCTCACGCCTGAGCTTTACTGATCCTCCGCTGTATATAGATCCAGATGTCCATATCACCACATTCCTTAGTCCCACATCCCTTTCTTCATCTTGTGATTATGCTATACTTAGGGTGCACTTTACCCTAAGTATAGGGGGAATGTGAGACCTTTCGGGTATTTCTTTTGTTTCTGTCTACCCCTGTTTTGCTGCCTATACTTAGGGATATCTTACCCTAAGTATAGGGGGGGTAGACCCTGTACATTCTCCACTCGGTTTTCCCTTCGTGTACAGCCTGCTATACTTAGGATTACTTGATCCTAAGTATAGGGGGAAGACCCGAGTCCATCTTGACTTTTTCATTTCCTTTTGTATAGCCTTTCTTTTCACTTCCCTATACATAGCACGAGTTATGTCTTCTTCATCGCTCTTGACTCTGAGGACATCGTTCGAGCTAAGTATAGGGGTGTGTATATATTTCATATATACTTTAGCCATAACTCGTACTTTGTGTGAGTGTGTTAATAAATAAAAGGGCTAAAAAACCACAAAAATTAAAAATTTTCATAATCTTCTTTTATTTGCACATACATAGCTAGTGTACAAATTATTTTTGTAAAAATGATTTCAAAAAACTTTTGTGTGTAAAGCTTGTGTAAATATTTTTGTATCAAAATTACGTATATAGTACAAATTTTTTCCAAAATGTTTTGAAAATCAAAAGTTTGCAAAAATCTTGTGTAAATGTGTGTAAATATCTTTTTGCAAAACCTGCACTTCATGCATCATCATTCATGATTTCAAAACATTTTTCAAAAATTTTGCATGATTGTAAATATTGTGTAAATATGCATCTTTTTGTACATATGTATATAGTTTTTCTTGGATGATAGTTGACATTTAAACTAGCCTGGAATCAAATTGAGAAATGGAGCTTGATTAAGATCTTAATCCACCTAATTCTAAGAGGAACCTTATAGGGCTTAGGTTTAAGGCTTTTCAGGTCCATGGTGACTTAATTCTTTGAGTCCACTAGGCTATGATCACATGTCATCTCAATGAGCCTAAGTAGAGCACTTAACAACAACACATGACTCATATAGATTATGGCTTTACTTGGACAACCGCACTATGCACCGAGCTCTCTACGGATGAGGTGGTGAGGAGGCAGTCTTCCTTGACTTGGGGTAGCATATGAGGGTAGTACTTCTAGGCGGAACCTCTCTTCTTCTTATAGTGAAGGAAGTGCGTCTCAACTTGATCTGGTCGCCATGAGGTCTAACGACGGGAGTTGTGGGTTGGAATAAAGCTTCAAAAGAGGGACAGTCTACTGGCTCAAGAGGAAAAACTCCTTGTATATATGCTGCACATGTATATGTTGTATAGATGCACTCGAAAAAAAAATGTGCAAAAAGAAAAAAAAACTCCAAAAAAGTGGTGGGTCTGAGAGAAAATGATAATCCCACCGGAGTATGTATATAAGTGCAATAAGCAAAGCTTGGTTTCATGATCCACCTGTTGTAGCTTGCAGCAGGGAGACTTGGCTACACTGGTCAAGCTCCCAAGGGTACTTGGCTACACTGGCCTTGACCCATTCTCTTCTTCCCCCTCTTCTTGAGCCGGTTGTACTTAAACTTAGAAGGGAATACCCCGCTCCTCGAGGAAAGAGTGGCCAGATTGAGGTCATAGAGTTACCTTGTTAGGGAGGGTTGTCAAGTTGCCATTTCTGAGGTGGAGAGCTTAGACCTCACTTTCACAGGACAAGAAAAGATTCATGGTCTTCAGGGTTTGTGATTGATGACTTGTTCTGATCTGGAGCATTGAGGAGTCTTGGTTATAGATTGGTGGAACTTAGAGGCTGTTAGGTTTTAAGCTTAAGTCTAAATAAGGTTCCGACACATTAATAATCCAAAGATCTGATTGAGCTCCATACCTCAATTTAATAAAGGCAAGTTTAATAATCAACCTTGATCCATGTACATTCTCTTTTTCTTTTTCTTTCTTTCTTTTTCACTTCTTTTTCAAATAAGTGTTTGCTAAGGGACTAGCAAAGTATAGTATAGGGGGGTGATGAATACCCATTCATCACTCTTTATTCTTATATTTTAGCTACAAAAACCTATGCAAATGCATGTAGATATGTGTAAATAGGAATAATTAGCAAAAGCATGCATGTTTGTAAATACTTATAATTAGCATGTTTTTGTGCAAAAATAAAAGAATAAAGATTAAAAAGAAAAAGAGGGAAATATTTAGAATAAATATTGAGCAACCTAACCCAAGGGAGGGCTCAGCATGGGCCTGACCGCATAAAAGCCAAGTAGAGGGAGATAGGGGCTCATATGTATATATATTTTTGTAAATAAATAAATTATATTTTCCTCACCCAAAAATTTGTTTGTACATATTTTGTATATACTTAGAAACTATTAAAAACCAAATAAAAATTTAAAAATCAGAAATTCAAAAATACCCCTGCACCATGTATATAGACCATGATCCTTTCTTTATTTCACCTTGTAAATAAATTTATTTATTTTTAAAACTCTTTGTAAATATTCTATGATATATTGTAAATAAAATAAATAAAAAGAAACAAAACAAAAATCAAATAAAAATAACAAAAATTAAAATTACAAAAATATCTTGTATATATGCCATGTATATAGTTGTACATAACTATTTATTTCCTCTATGTATATAAAATAAAAATAGCCTTTTATTCCTCATTTTATCCTATAAATAAATAAAATATAAAATAGTAATAAAAATGTATAAAAATAACTAATTAAAAATCAAAATAAAAAAAAACCTATATTGTATATATACCTATGTATAGCTATACTATGTGAATACCTTATTTTTATTTCCAAAAATTAATTAAAAATCACCAAAAAATAGAAAAAATTAAAACAAAAATATTTCATGTTTTAAGTTTTTGAAAATTCGGTCATTTAATGGCCCAAAAAAATCAAATGAAAACTTATGGCTTGGCGGGCTCTGATTGGTCCACGGGGGATTGTTGACCCCCGGTCAACTCCCCCCCCAGGACCACCAGAGCCGGGTCTGGTTCGCGGACCCAACTTCTCCCACTTATTCCCACCAGACCCGATCACCATTTCGCCTAATCCAAGGTCCTAATTACTCCCCAGGTATCCGGGAATCTCGCCCGACATTGATCCTAGGGATCCGTGCTCAATCGAGCCGGACCCGAGCTCTTCTTCCCGGACCTGCACCCACATAAAAACCGAGCTCCGCCGCACCTCATTTCTATCTTTGGCTCGCCACTCTCATTCCCGTGACCTCCATTGCAATCCCTGAGGTGACAGTTCGCGGTTGCCTTTGTCGCAGTGAGGAGGGGGTGCCCGGACCATTGATCCAGCGACGTTGCGCCGCCGTGCTCCGCCCAGTGCAGGAGCTCGAGCCTCAGGCAGTGACAACCTTCGAGGCGACGACCAGGAGCCACCTTAGCTCCAGCACAGTCTTCCACGCCACCCAGGTAACCTTCTAGTCTTCTCATTTCGTTTAATTTTTGGTTACCCCCAATTCGTAGCTCCGACGTATTCCTTTGATTCCGGCTATATCGTGCATCTTCTCGATCATCGGAACACTCAGTCACCTCCGCCATCCCTCGACGCACCTTCTCCGCCCCTTCACTCAACCCAGCTCGCACAGGAGCTGGGGTTCGAGCTCCACCGTCCTCCGCTCGCCGGAGCTCGCTCGTCCCGACCCACAGTTCACCCTCACGCCGCTTCTTCGGGTCGAGGCACTTTGCCCTCGACCCGCGAAGCTCTTGAGCTATTTTGCAGGTCAAGAGGAGGCCATCTGAGGCCCCCTCACATCCAGGCCAGGAGCTCATCGCCGCCGCGCTCGACGGAGCCCTTCCAGGGCTCGGCTGAGCCATCGGAGGCCACCACCAGCTGCGGGACGTCATCGCCGATCTTCTCCGATCCTTGGAGGCAGCTGAGGAGGACCCTAGCACGCATACGAGGCCGGCGAAACTCGCCGGCCACCTGTTCTTCGAGAGACCTCCATCACCGTCCGATCACCCGCAGCTCCCCAGTTTTCATCTTGATCGTCCATCCACGGAGGAGCAGGCACCGTTGATCCCATCGAGGGGCTGATCCGGACCGTTAGCGCAGAGGAGAGAGGCACCAGCACTGCCAGCCGTTAGATCCTCCACGTGCCTCGCCCTGCACCGTCGATCGGCCCACGTGCGAAGGAGAGAGAGGCGCCACTCACTAGGACCGTCCGATCATCTACGTGGCGCTCATCCAGCCGTCGGCGTAATAAAGGGGTAATTTATCTTAGGCCCCTTCGTCGTTTGTGTTTTTAATTCCAGTCCTGTAAATATTTTATGCATTTTATTTACGTAGGGTAAATTGCACATTGGACCTCATGCTTGTTGATATTCGCATTTATACCCCTGTTTGTGTGAGCCACGTGCTTCGTCACGTGTACTTTTGGTTTATTTGCAGTATTAGTCCTGTAGTTCTGGTTGGTTTATGAATGAATGAATACTTTTTGGTAATTGCATCGATACCCCTGTGAACGTTTTATTTGAGCATGTGCGGATTTTAGTGGGTTAATTGCATAACCGTCCCTGGACTTTTTGGTACGAGTTACCAAAAGGTCCTAGGACTTGGTTTTTATTACCAGAAGGTCCCTGAGTGCCCCAGGCACGCGCCAAGCGCGTGACTTGCTGGGTTATTTGCACCTGGACCCCCAGATCTTCGGGTGTTTGCACTTAAGTCCCTGTGCACTGTGCCCTCTTTTTGATTTTGAATAAAATATCAAACCACCTCCAAATTCGATGAAAATTTGACACATGGCCCCTGCCATGTTGTTGGATTTTTGAGAATTTTTGAGGACATTTTTGATTTTATTTAGTATTTTTAAAAATTCAAAAACTCTCATTTTAGCTACTGTCTAGATTTAAAAATCCCAAAAAATATAAAAACACCCCCAAAAATTCTAAAAAAAATTAGGTTCTGTTTCTTGTGTGTTGTTTGAATTTCTAGCCAATTTTGGCTATTTTTCATTGAGCAAAAACCCTAAAAATCTAAAAACATCTAAAAACTCATAAAAATTATAATAAATAATCTAAAAATCCAAAAACAATAATTTTGGTGCCCTAATTTTCCTTGTTTTCTCTAGTATACAGGAAAATTACCTCCAGGTCCCTTTGAGATCCTTAAATATTTTATTTTTGGATTTTGGGCCTGGCTGGACAGTACCTTGCCTTTTTAGCACTGTTTGTTTTTTTAGAAAATAAAATACACCTCATAAAAATCCCAAAAATTCACCAAAAACACTTAAAAATCTAAAAAACATAAAAAAAAAATTTTCTTGAATTTTTGCTTGATTTTTGGTGCTTTAAATAAATTGCTCAAGTGTGCTTTCATTTGCTTTCTTTTATTTTCTCATTATATTAAAAATCCAAAAAATATAAAAATTATTAAAAACAACTAAAAATCCTTGTATTTTATTTTATTTTATTTTTACTACTTCGTAGGCCTCTGGCCAACCCGTGCTCCTTGTGTTCGACCCTGGGTGCTATACCAGGTTAATCTCATAGCTAGGCCGCTTTCTTTTGTGTTTGATTGATTTATTTGCTCGAGTGGTCTGATTTTTCTTGATACACTAGTCTGAGTGACTGAGGTCGCAACGACCATTTCTATACCTTTACCTTAGTCATTCAGATCGGGTTATCAATGACCCGATCGCCAACCCCCCAAATCCCGGGTCCGGATCACTCCACTCGCATCCGGCATCCTCGCCGGAGCCGCTCCCTCGGGATCCGCGCGCTCCTGAGCTCGCCCGATCACCATCTTTCCGGACCCCTAGCCGTATATAGCCTGAGCTCCGCCCCCATTTTCACGCATCTTTGGCTATCCACCCTTCGTCCCGTGACCTCCATAGCAATCCCTGAGGTGACAGCTCGCGATTGCCCTTGTAGCAGTGAGGAGGGGGTGGCCGGACCACTGATCCGGCGACTTTGCGCCGCCGTGCTCCGCCCCGTGCAGGAGCTCGAGCCTCAGGCCTTGGCGACCTTCGAGGCAACGACCAGGAGCTGCCTAAGCTCCAGCACAGCCTTCCACACCACCCAGGTAACCTTCTAGCCTTCTTGTTTAGCTTAATTTTGAGTTACCCCCAAATCATAGCACCGCCGAGTTCCGTCGATTCCGGCTATATCGCACATCCTTTCGATCATCGGAACCTACGCTCACCATCGCCATCCCTCCGCGCACATTCTTCGCCCCTTCGTTCATCCCAGCTCGCACAGGAGCTGGGGTTCGAGCTCCACCGTCCTCCGCTCGCCGGAGCTCGCTCGCCCCGACCCACAGTTCACCTTCACACCGCTTCATCGGGTCGAGGCACTTTGCCCTCGACCCGCGAAGCTTCTGGGTTACTTTGCAGGTCAAGAGGAGGCCATCTGAGGCCCCCTCACATCCAGGCCAGGAGCTTATCTCCGTCGACCTCGCCGGAGCCCCTCTAGGGCTCGGCTGGGCCATCGGAGGCCACCACCAGCTGCGGGACTCCAGTGCGGACCTGCTCCGATCTTCAGAGGCAACTGAGGAGGACCACACCACGCGCACGAGGCCGGCGAACCTCGCCGGCCACCTGTTCTTCGAGGGTCCTCCATCACCGTCCGATAGCCCTCAGAGCTCCAGTTTCAATCGTCGCCGTTCATTCATCAAGGAGCAGCCACCGTTGATCATCTCGAGGGTCGATCCGGACCGTTAGCTCAGAGGAGAGAGTCACCAGCACCTGACCCGTCCGATCGTCCACGTACCCTCCTCTGCGCCGTCGATCGGCCCACGTGCGGAAGAGGAGAGAGGCACCTGAGACCAGAGCCGTCAGATCCGCCACGCGTCCACCATCTAGCCGTCGACGTAATAAAGGGGTAATTTACCTTAGGCCCCCTCGTAGTTTGTGCTTTACATTTCAGTCCTGTAAATATTTTATGCTTTTTATTTACGTTTGGATAATTGCACATTGGACCTCGTGCTTTTTAGTATTTGCATTTATGCCCCTGTATGTGTGAGCCACGTGCGTCGTCACGTGTATATCTGGTGTATTTGCAATATTAGTCCTGTAGTTCTGGGTTCTTTGTTAATGAATGAAAACTTTTTAGGAATTGCATATCTACCCCTGTGAATGTTTTAATTGCACATGTGCGTGTATTGTAGGGTAAATTGCATCTGGGGTCCCTGGACTTTTGGTACGTGTTACCAAATAGTCCCCGGACCTTAGTTTCTTTACAAAAAGGTCCCTGAGTGCCCCAGGCACGCGCCACGCACGTGACTTGCTGGGAAAATTGCACCTGGACCCCCAGAGCTTCGGGTATTTGCACTTGAGTCCCTGTGCACTGTGCCCCCTTTTGGATTTTGAATAAAATATCAAATCACCTCCAAATTCGATGAAAATTTGACACATGGCTCGTGCCATGTTGTAGAATTTTTGAGAATTTTTTAGGACATTTTTGATTTTACTTGTTTTTTTAAAAAATTCAAAAACATCTATTTTAGCTACTATCTAGGTTTAAAAATCCCAAAAAAATATAAAAACACCCCCAAAAATTCTAAAAAAATTAGTTACTGTTCTTTGTGTGTTTCTTGATTTTCTAGCCAATTTTGGCTATTTTTCATTGAGTAAAAACCCTAAAAATATAAAAACACCTAAAAACTCATAAAAATTATAGTAATTAATTTAAAAACCCAAAAACAATAATTTTGATGCCCTAATTTTCCTCTTTTTATCTAGTATACAGTAAAATTACCTCCAGGTCCCTCTGAGATCCTTAAATATTTTATTTTTGGGTTTTGGGCCTGGCTGGACAGTACCTTGTCTTTTTAGCACTGTTGGATTTTTAGAAAATAAAATACACATTACAAAAATCTCAAAAATTCACCAAAAACACTTAAAAACCTAAAAAACATAAAAACATTTTTGTTTGAATTTTTGCTTGCTTTTTGACATATTTAATAAATTGCTTAAGTGTGCTTGTTTTTGCTTCTTTTATTTTCTTCTCATTTTAAAAATACTAAAAAATTATAAAAATAACTAAAAACCACTAAAAATACTTGGCTTTTATTTTATTTTATTTTTACTACTTCGTAGGCCTCTGGCCAACCCGTGCTCCTTGTGTTCGACCCTGGGTGCTATACCAGGTTAATCTCATAGCTAGACCGCTCTCTGATTTTGTGCTTGATTGATTTTATTTGTTCGAGTGGTCTGATTTTTCTTGATTGAGTGACTCTGAGTGATAGAGGTCGCAACGACCTATTTAGTACCTTTACCTCGTTCGCTCGGGTCGCCTCATCAGAATGGCGCCGTTGCCGGGGAGCACGGCTTAGTAGTTCTTTTTGTTTTGATTTTCGTTTTTATTTTCGCGGCTTTTCGCGGCTCTTCGGAGCCCGCGGCTTTTCGCGGCTTTTGTATCTAGGTTCTTTTTGTTTTATTTTGTTTTATTTTGTTTTATTTTGATTTTCTTTTATTTTTATTTTTGTTTTATATTGTGTGTTTATTTTATTTTTCATTTTTGCATATATACCCTGACTTGTACTTTCATTTCTTTTTCTTTTCATTTGATTATTCTTTCTGGTCTGACCACTCTTATCTTCTTCTTGCGAGGGCCCGAGGACCGCGGAGGCGACTTTCGAGGAGCCTGAGCAGCCGAGGAACTTGGAGGCGGCTTCTTTCTCTACGAAGCCGCAGGAGAGAGCGAGAGGGAGAGTTGAGTGGGTGAGGATAGCTTAGGACTTTATTTCATTTATTATTATTATTGTAATAATACAGGGACAAGACTTGGACACTTTTGGACTTGTGACCGTAGCGGGTCTGTTTCGCCGAGCACCGGTGTGCTCGGGGGACCCATTAGGACCTTCAGTTTTTCGCGGCTTTCTTCGCGGTTTTATTTTTCTTTCTTACTGTCTTTTCCGGTTTTTCGCGGTTTTTGCTCGAGCCCCTAGATTTAGGACTTTCTGGTGATTGTGACGTAATTAAGTAGGATCCACACACCTTAATGACATATCTGTTCCTATAGACCGTAATTGGACCTACTTAAAATAAATAATAAAAATAACCGACTCGCTAGCCTCCGTAGCCTACGTGCCGTAGTCCGTCCTGTAAAGTGCTTACTTCTACCCCCGATTTGTCGGGCAGGGGAGGGACGGGCCAAGACCGGACCCTTTGGCTTGGAGGTCGGTGACCGGTTAGACGGTTCTTCGCTAGAAGTTGCTCGTCTAGGACTCGGCTTCCCGCTGCATCATTTAGCTTAGTTTTATTTCTGCCTTTTATTTTATGCGCGGATCATATTGCATGTAGAGAGCTGGAGGCAGGTACGCATTTCTGACTTTGCATGCATCATTGATTTCTCGTGCATCGGCTTTTTCGACTTCTCCCCCTGATTTTGGACTTAATAATCAGGAGAACCGAAAAATTCGTTAGGCGATTTGTTTGCTTTGAAAAATACCTAAAAGTGAAACCGTAAAATTGGGACTGCTAAGATTATTGACCTTAAAACTCGCTCACCCTAAAATTTTGTCTTGGGGAGAGAAACCCCCTCATTGCTTGGTTTGTATGCGCGAGAGAGTGACCCGCACACTAGGTAGAGCCCCCCGTTGCTAAACTCGACTGATTACCGACTCTTCCGTGCGGGCCAGTCGGTTGGGTTAGCAGCGGATATCCCAACAGGTCACGTGAGCGCTCTGATATCTTGAGTGTTCACCAAAATAAAATCGACAAGATAATTTGACCGAACTTTCACGGTCTTCAGCTCGCGTTGCGTTGGTGAACCGGGGGTTTGTTTTTAGATCATAATTTTTCCAGATCTCATCTGCCCTACTCGCCAGATCAAGATGATGGGTAGACGGTCTCTTAGGCAGCCTCTGGCTGCACCGCTTTCGGGCGCGTCTACCTCATCATCTAGGTTGGCTCGCGAGAGCTCAGACCCGCTCTCCGAGCCCGAGTATGACTCCACCCTGTTCCCCCTCGACCCTCTTTCTGACCTTCCTGAGAGACACGAGCCCGAGGAGAGATTGATACATTTGACAGCACCTGAGCTGGGCTCGTTTGATTTTGCAGACGTCGATATGGCCGGAGCAGGCAGTTCAGACGATCACTCCCGTCCCGAGCACTTCGTACTGGACCAGGGAGCGATCAACTCCACCCTGATCGCATCACTAGAGACCGTTCAGCAGCAGCTCCGCGATCAGGGAGCTTTCATGATTGAGATGAGGCGTGAGTTGGAGAGGCTCCGAGCAGAGCGAGATCAGCAGAGCGAGCCCGAGGAGATCCCGGATGCAGATGCACAGGCACGAGCCGCAGCAGCAGCAGCAGCAGCCGCGGCCGCCGCCGCAGCGGTAGCAGCCGTAGGAGGAGCAGGACCACCGAGACCGATGCGGGAGTTGCACAACCCCGGATCTACACTGATGCACCATTGGGTGGTGGTTCCAGCGATCGTGGGGGACTTCAAGTTCCCCCCGAATACCTTGCAGATGCTTCCTCGGTTCCATGGACTTGCTACAGAGGAGCCCCACCTCCACCTCCAGGAGTTTCTGATGATTTGCAGTACTGTCCACGACAGGCATGTGGACCAGGATACGATCAGGATGATCGCTTTCCCCTTTTCACTGGCAGATAGAGCAGCCACCTGGCTGAAGCATTTGGGGAGATTTGTTTATACCTGGGAGCAGCTCCGCACCGAGTACTTGAACAAGTACTATCCACTCGGGCGGACGAATGCAGCGAGGGCCCTGATCAGCAACTTCTCCATGTTCCCCAACGAGCAGTTCCACGAGGCTTGGGAGAGGTTTCGAGAGCTCCTGGACCGATGCCCGCACCACGACATCACGAAGCCGAACCTCGTTCAGAGCTTTTTCAGCGGGTTGTCACCAGAGCTACAGGGCCTGGCGAATGCTTCTTGTGGCGGGTCCTACTTCACCAAGGACCACGACCAGGTCTGGGCCATTTTCGAGGAGATGGCAGAGAATTATATGGTGATGTCTCAGACCCGGCTCTATACTCAGAAGACCCAGCCACACCAGCCAGGACCCGTGCAGTACCAGCGGATAGCACGGGTGGATGCAGGTCCATCCAGTTCGTCTGCAGCCGCAGCAGCACAGGCAGAGTCGTCAGCTGCAGACATGGGTATCATTAGCGAGAAGTTGGACCGCATGGAGCTGATCGAGAAGAAGCAGTGCCAGAGTATCACGCAGATGGAGCAGATGGCACAGGTCTTGAGCGACATGAAGACACAGCTCATGTGTCTCCAGGAGGCACAGACGGCTTCTCAGCCCCGTCTTCAGTCGCGAGGCGACACCGGCAGCAGCAGCAGCTCGTCCCAGCGCTCCAGCACCCCCGTGCAGCCTAGACAGGTTCACCTTGTACAGGCGGAGCCGTACCAGCAGCCGCAGCCCACCTACCAATCTCCACCATCTCCAGAGATGCAGATGGTGGTCTACCAGCAGGACCAGCCTCTGGCAGTACTCCCGCCAGCCCCCTTCGATGCCGAGCCGTTGATGGATGTCAACGGGATTTGGTACGACCGCCCTCAGCCTGGGATCCGACGGGACCATCCCGGATTCAGGTGGGGGAGTGGTGGTGCCCAGCCCCAGCAGCAGCCGTCAGGACAGGGAGGGCAGTACTCCCATCAGAGAGACCAGCACCAGCCGCAGCAGCAGCCCCCAGCATATCAGCAGCAGTCATCCTACGGTCCTCGTCCCTATCAGCAGCAGGGACAGCCTTGGAGACGTGAGCAGCAGGCTCACCAGGGACACCAGCAGCACCCTCCATCCTACCCCTCTTACCCATCACAGCAGTTCCAGCAGCCTCACCCACAGAGAGGCCACCCGTCGGGCTCCCACGAGAGCCCCGCTTTGGATGACATCGCCCGCCTCCTCACGGACCAGCAGGCTACATTCCGACGGGAGATGGACGAGTTCCGCCAGGAGATGCGGGACCTGGTGAGAGGGAAGGCCGCCATACCAGCCCAGATAGAGCCCAATCCGAACAGCCTCAAGAGGAAATCTGAGCAGGTAGTACATACTGAGTTAGCCACTCCTAGTGACCCATTTGATGATACTTCTTCGGATTTATTTGATGCTGATTTTGTCACACTTAGGAGCGGTAGGACCCCAGCAGGCGGCGGCGCCTCAGCTGAGCTTCATCCCGAGGCGCCACAGGAGGAGGAGGAGAGCGGTACTGAGGCCGCTCCAGATGATGACGGTGGTACTGAGGCCACCAAGGATGCTGATCCCACCGGCGGTACTGAGGCCGCCGTTTCACCAGATCTAGGAGGTGGTACTGAGGCCACCCATTCAGCCGAGCCAGCCATCGGTACTGATGCCGCACGACGTCTACCAGCAGCAGCAGCAGAGCAGCCAGCCCGTGGTGGTACTGAGGCCACCGGTGTTTGTAGAGACAGTGATGTTGTTTTTCCTCGTGTTCATGTATCTCGGAACTCTGCTATGAATAAAGGAAAAGGTTTACTTTCTTCTGGTCCCACTGTGGTGCATGATGTATGTGTGGATCCGGTCCTTGAACCGCATAGACCTTTTCCTAGTCCTTCATCTGAGAAGGACCCAGTGATCCCCTTCCCTAGAGCCCTTCAGATGGGGAAGGGGAAGAAAAATGATCCAAAAAAGAGAGAGCTTGAGGAGTTCAGCCAGAGCATGATTGACCGATTCCATATCCAGCTGACCCTCCAGGAGGCTTTGCAGCACATCCCCCTTCTTCAGCGATCTTTGAGAGAGAGGACTACAGTTAGGAGGAGGAGGAGGAACCACACTTCAGAGATACATGTGCTGACCAAAGCCACGTGCTTTGCGATCCAGAACCGACTGCCAGCCAAGAGGCCAGATGCAGGGGCCCCGTATGTCAGATGCCAGATCAGTGAGTAGTGGTTCGACCGTACTCTTCTAGATAGCGGATCGTCGATTAACCTTCTTCCGGCAGCCCTTCTCGACCGCTTTGAGTTGGGCACTCTTCGACAGAGCAGGACAGTCCTTCAGTTCGCTGATCGATCTGTCAAGAGGCCGAAGGGGTTATTACGAGACGTTATCGTCACTATTCAGGGCCTGCAATTCCCCGTGGACTTCGTAGTGTTGGACATGGAGATCCCTGAGTCAGTGACCGATACCCCCATCATCCTTGGTCGTCCGTTCTTGGCCACAGCCAAGGCGGTGACTGATCATGATAGCGGGAAGGTGTACTTTCGCGTCCAGGGCGAGAGTATACAAATAGAGACGGTCGAGGACTATAGAGTCAGATTCAGAGTCCGCTCAGATGCGAGTACCGATTCAGAGCAGCTGACAGACGCAGAGCCAGACATCCACCAGGACTGTGATTTTGTGATCACAGATGATGAGGCAGCTTGGGCAGACCTTGAGACACAGACCACCCTCTCACTTTCAGACACAGCTGATGCAGAGATGATAGCAGAGGAGAGTCTGGAGAGCACAGACCTGGTTCCGGATACCATTGAGGCA
The DNA here is from genome assembly GCA_037367405.1 of Ottelia alismoides. Taxonomy (NCBI): domain Eukaryota; kingdom Viridiplantae; phylum Streptophyta; class Magnoliopsida; order Alismatales; family Hydrocharitaceae; genus Ottelia; species Ottelia alismoides. The sequence continues at coordinate 37,872 of JAZKJV010000397.1, forward strand.
GCAGAGCCGGTCCTTGATCGCAGCACGATGATTAGTGATGGTGGTGCTAAGACCACCTTGTTTTCCGGTGGTACTGATGCCACCATTTCTGATACAGATCCCTCGGATTCAGAGTCTGATTGGGCCGATTGCTACGATCAGATGCCAGACCTGAGTCCATCTGAGCCTATTGATGAGGAGGAGGTAGATGCAGAGCAGAGCAGAGACAGTGCGGTAGAGCAGCCTTCTCCCGATCCAGTTTGCGAGAGTACACTTTCACTTTCCCAGGCAGATTTGGCCGACCTTGCAGCTTTCACTCAGTTTCTTCCACAGCCAGATTTGCCGGCACCCAGCATTCCAGAGCTGAAGCCGCTCCCTACTTCGCTGAAGTATCGATTCCTTGCGGGCGAGCCAGAGATGTACCCAGTCATCATCTCCGCCGAGTTGACTGGAGAGCAGGAATCCCATTTGATGGGGGTTCTTGAAAAGAACCGCAAGGCGATCGGATGGAGCGTAGCAGATCTCCATGGGATTAGTCCATCAGTGTGCTCCCACCATATCTATCTCGAGGAAGGGGCGAAGCCGTCGCGTGAGTTCCAGCGGCGTCTGAACCCCAACCTGAGAGAGGTTGTGATGAAGGAAATATCAAAATGGTGGGGTGCAGGTTTTATTTATCCCATTTCCGACTCCAAGTGGGTCAGCCCCTTGCATGTGGTGCCCAAGAAGACGGGCATCACGACTGTGATCAGTGAGTCGGGAGAGGAGATTGCTACACGAGTACCCACCTCTTGGAGGGTTTGTGTTGACTACAGGAGACTCAACCAAGCCACCAAGAAGGACCATTTCCCCCTGCCTTTTATTGACCAGATCATTGAGAGACTGGCAGGGAAGAGCCATTATTGCTTCCTGGATGGGTACTCGGGCTACAACCAAGTGGCCATCGCTCCTGAGGATCAGGAGAAGACCACCTTTACCTGTCCCTTCGGCACATATGCTTTTCGACGCATGCCATTTGGGCTATGCAATGCCCCTGCGACTTTTCAGAGGTGCATGCTGTCGATCTTCTCGGACATGGTAGGGGAGTGCTTAGAGGTCTTCATGGATGATTTCTCGATCTATGGCGACGGATTCGACTCCTGTCTTGACTGCCTAGATCGAGTACTCCAGCGATGTATTGAGTACCATTTGGTGCTATCTTGGGAGAAGAGTCACTTCATGGTGACTCAAGGGACGGTGCTTGGCCACATCATCTCCAACAGGGGCATGGAGGTTGATCCGGCCAAGGTTGATGTCATTAGGAAACTCGCACCGCCGTCCAATCTGAGGCAGTTACGGTCATTTCTGGGGCACGTTGGATTTTATAGGAGATTCATTCAGGACTTCAGCAGGATTGCCCGGCCGTTGACTGACCTCTTGACGAAAGACACCGAGTTCCTTGTCGATGACAAGTGTCTTTCGTCGTTTGCTACTCTCCAGCAGTGCGTGATTGAGGCTCCTGTCCTCCAGCCGCCTGATTGGTCTCTCCCATTCGAGATCATGACGGACGCCTCCGATTTTGCCGTAGGGGCAGTGCTGGGACAGAGGAGGGATGGAGTGCCATTTGCTATACACTATGCTAGCCGCACTTTGGATTCCGCCCAGCGGAATTATACGGTCACAGAGAAGGAGATGCTAGCCGTAGTGTTCGCCCTAGATAAGTTCAGATCATATATCATCAGATCTAGAGTGACTTTGTTTACAGATCACACCGCCATCAGGTACCTCATGGCAAAGAAGGATGCCAAGGCCAGACTGACTAGATGGATCCTTCTACTCCAGGAGTTCGATATTGAGATTAAGGATAAGCCTGGAGTCAAGAATGTGGTGGCGGACCATCTCTCCCGATTAGAGCAGCCTGAGGAGACTGAGCAGATTGATCCTATCCGAGATACCTTCCCAGATGAGGCGATCCTTGCTATCGCCTCACTCCCTTGGTATGCCGATATTGTGAACTTTCTCGTTGTTGGGAAAGTCCCACAAGATTGGCCCAGGCAGAGGCTTGAGACCTTCCTAGCGAAGGCCAAGTCTTACCATTGGGAGGATCCCATCCTTTACCACGAAGGAGGGGATAGCGTCTGGCGTCGGTGTATTCCTCAGGAGGAACACCATAGCGTCCTCACTTACTGCCACAAGCTTGAGGCAGGAGGACATCATTCTGGGAGGAGAACGGCACAGAAAGTGCTCCAGTCCGGCTTGTGGTGGCCTACCCTCTTCAAGGACTCAGATGAGTTCGTGAAGAGGTGTACTGACTGTCAGAGGATGGGCACTTGTGGACAGCGTGATATGATGCCGATGCAGCCCATTCACTTCTGTGAGGTTTTTGACGCATGGGGCATCGATTTCATGGGTCCATTCCCTAAGAGTCAGGGATTTGAGTACATTTTGTTGGCCGTTGATTATGTGAGTCGTTGGGTGGAGGCTATCCCCGCCCGAGCCGCTGATGCGAGGACAGTTTGCAGATTTGTGAGGAAACACATCATCACGCGGTTCGGGGTTCCACGAGTTCTGATTTCTGATGGGGGATCTCACTTCATCAACGACCAGGTGAAGGCACTTGCTAGCGAGTTCGGCATAGATCATCGTATTGCTACACCGTACCATCCACAGACGAATGGTCTAGCCGAAGTGTCGAATAGGGAGATCAAGACTATTCTGCAGAAAGTCGTCCGCCCTGACCGAAAGGATTGGTCACAACTTTTGGACTCGGTCTTGTGGGCATATAGGACGTCTTTCAAGACACCTTTGGGCACATCTCCCTTTCGCCTCGTGTATGGCAAGCCATGCCATCTTCCTGTTGAGCTTAGGCACAAGTCACTTTGGGCAGTTACAGACATACTTATGGATTCAGATGGTATAGGAGACCAGAGGAAGGCAGAGCTAGCTGCCCTGGAGGAGCTTAGAGATGCAGCTTTCTCAAGCAGCCTACATTATAAGGAGAAAGTCAAGGAGTGGCATGATTCTCATATCAGCCACAAACATTTTGAGATTGGACAGAGAGTATGGCTGTTTGATGCGAGGCTTAGATTATTCCCAGGGAAGCTACAGAGCAAATGGAAAGGACCTTATCTGATTCGGAAGGTACACGACAATGGTAGCATCGACATATCTGAGTTGTCTTCTGAGAGTACCTTCCGAGTGAACGGCCAACGGCTCAAGCCATTTCTAGATCATGAGCCGCGGGTCGTTGATATTGCCCCTATTCATTTTGCGTGAGATGTGGTCTTTGACTCACATCTAATGCATCTCACGCCTGAGTTTCACTGATCTCCCGCTGTATATAGATCCAGATGTCCATATCACCACATTCCTTAGTCCCACATCCCTTTCCCCATCTTGTGATTATGCTATACTTAGGGTGCACTTTACCCTAAGTATAGGGGGGATGTGAGACATTTCGGGTATTTCTTTTGTTTCTGTCTACCCCTGTTTTTGTTGCCTATACTTAGGGGTATTTCACCCTAAGTATAGGGGGGGTAGACCCTGTACATTCTCCACTCGGTTTTCCCTTCGTGTACAGCCTGCTATACTTAGGATTACTTGATCCTAAGTATAGGGGGAAGACCCGAGATCCTCTTCACTTTTTATTCTCCTTTTGTATAGCCTTCCTTTTCACTTCCCTATACATAGCACGAGTTATGTCTTCTTCATCTCTCTTGACTCTGAGGATATCGTTCGAGCTAAGTATAGGGGGGTGTGTATATTTCATATATACTTTAGCCATAACTCGTACTTTGTGTGAGTGTGTTAATAAATAAAAATGGCTAAAAACCACAAAATTTAAAAATTTTCATGTACATAATCTTCTTTTATTTGCACATACATAGCTAGTGTACAAATTATTTTTTTAAAAATGATTTCAAAAATCTTTTGTGTAAAGCTTGTGTAAATATTTTTGTATCAAAATTATGTATATAGTACAAAATTTTTCCAAAATGTTTTGAAAATCAAAAGTTTGCAAAAATCTCGTGTAAATGTGTGTAAATATCTTTTTGCAAAACTTGCACTTCATGCATCATCATTCATGATTTCAAAACATTTTTCAAAAATTTTGCATGATTGTAAAATATTGTGTAAATAAGCATCTTTTTGTACATATGTATATAGTTTTTCTTGGATGATAGTTGACATTTAAACTAGCCTGGAATCAAATTGAGAAATGGAGCTTGATTAAGATCTTAATCCACCTAATTCTAAGAGGAACCTTATAGGGCTTGGGTTTAAGGCTTTTCAGGTCCATGGTGACTTAATTCTTTGAGTCCACTAGGCTATGATCACATGTCATCTCAATGAGCCTAAGTAGAGCACTTAACAACAACACATGACTCATATAGATTATGGCTTTACTTGGACACCAGCACTATGCACCGAGCTCTCTACGGATAAGGTGGTGAGGAGGCAGTCTTCCTTGACTTGGGGTAGCATATGAGGGTAGTACTTCTAGGCGGAACCTCTCTTCTTCTTATAGTGAAGGAAGTGCGTCTCAACTTGGTCTGGTTGCCATGAGGTCTAACGACGGGAGTTGTGGGTTGCAATAAAGCTTCAAAAGAGGGATAGTCTACTGTCTCAAGAGGAAAAACTCCTTGTATATATGCTGCACATGTATATGTTGTATAGATGCACTCGAAAAAAAATGTGCAAAAAGAAAAGAACTCCAAAAAAGTGGTGGGTCTGAGAGAAAATGATAATCCCACCGGAGTATGTATATAAGTGCAATAAGCAAAGCTTGGTTTCATGATCCACCTGTTGTAGCTTGCAGCAGGGAGACTTGGCTACACTGGTCAAGCTCCCAAGGGTATTTGGCTACACTGGCCTTGACCCATTCTCTTCTTCCCCCTCTTCTTGAGCCGGTTGTACTTGAACTTAGAAGGGAATACCCCGCTCCTCGAGGAAAGAGTGGCCAGATTATGGTCATAGAGTTACCTTGTTGGGGAGGGTTGTCAAGTTGCCATTTCTGAGGTGGAGAGCTTAGACCTCACTTTCACAGGACAAGAAAAGATTCATGGTCTTCAGGGTTTGTGATTGATGACTTGTTCTGATCTGGAGCATTGAGGAGTCTTGGTTATAGATTGGTGGAACTTAGAGGCTGTTAGGTTTTAAGCTTAAGTCTAAATAAGGTTCCGACACATTAATAATCCAAAGATCTGATTGAGCTCCATACCTCAATTTAATGAAGGCAAGTTTAATAATCAACCTTGATCCATGCACATTCTCTTTTTCTTTTTCTTTCTTCTTTTTCGCTTCTTTTTCAAATAAGTGTTTGCTAAGGGACTAGCAAAGTATAGTATAGGGGGGTGATGAATACCCATTCATCACTCTTTATTCTTATATTTTAGCTACAAAAACCTATGCAAATGCATGTAGGTACTTGTAAATAGGAATAATTAGCAAAAGCATGCATGTTTGTAAATACCTATAATTAGCATGTTTTTGTGCAAAAATAGAAGAATAAAGATGAAAAAGAAAAAGAGGGAAATATTTAGAATAAATATTGAGCAACCTAACCCAAGGGAGGGCTCAGCATGGGCCTGACCGCATAAAAGCCAAAGTAGAGGGAGATAGGGGCTCATGTGTAAATATCTATGTAAATAAATAAAATTATATTTTCCTCACCCAAAAAAAAATAGGCTTGTATATATTGTGAAACTATTAAAAAACAAAATAAAAATTTAAAAATCAAAAAGACCAAAAAGATCCCTTCACCATGTACATAGAACACCTTCCTTATTTATTTAACCTTATAAATAAATAAAATTATTTTCTAAACTTTTTGTAAATACTCTATGCTACATATTGTAAATAAAATAAATAAAAAGAATGAAAACAAAAATCAAATAAAAATAACAAAAATTAAAATTACAAAAATATCTTGTACATATGCCATGTACATAGTGTACCTAACTATTTATTTCACCTATGTACATAAATAATAAAAACCAAATAAAAATACCCTTTTATTCCTCATTTTATTCTATAAATAAATAAAATATAAAATAGGAATAAAATTGTATAAAAATAACTAATTAAAAATCAAAATTTAAAATCATATATTGTATATATACCTATGTATAGCTATACTATGTAAATACCTTATTTTTATTTCCAAAAATTAATTAAAAATCACAAAAAAAATAGAAAAAAATAAATTAAAAATATTTCATGTTTTAAGTTTTTGAAAATTCGGTCATTTTATGGCCTAAAAAAATCAAATAAAAATTCAAAGCTTGGCGGGCTCTGATTGGTCCACGGGGGATTGTTGACCTCGGTCAACTCCCCCCCCCCAGGACCACCGTCCTCCGCTCGCCGGAGCTCGCTCGCCCCGACCCACAGTTCACCTTCACACCGCTTCATCGGGTCGAGGCACTTTGCCCTCGACCCGCGAAGCTTCTGGGTTACTTTGCAGGTCAAGAGGAGGCCATCTGAGGCCCCCTCACATCCAGGCCAGGAGCTTATCTCCGTCGACCTCGCCGGAGCCCCTCCAGGGCTCGGCTGGGCCATCGGAGGCCACCACCAGCTGCGGGACTCCAGTGCGGACCTGCTCTGATCTTCAGAGGCAGCTGAGGAGGACCACAGCACGCGCACGAGGCCGGCGAACCTCGCCGGCCACCTGTTCTTCGAGGGTCCTCCATCACCGTCTGATAGCCCTCAGAGCTCCAGTTTCAATCGTCGCCGTTCATTCATCAAGGAGCAGCCACCGTTGATCATCTCGAGGGTCGATCCGGACCGTTAGCTCAGAGGAGAGAGTCACCAGCACCTGACCCGTCCGATCGTCCACGTGCCCTCCTCTGCGCCGTCGATCGGCCCACGTGCGGAAGAGGAGAGAGGCGCCTGAGACCAGAGCCGTCAGATCCGCCACGCGTCCACCATCCAGCCGTCGACGTAATAAAGGGGTAATTTACCTTAGGCTCCCTCGTAGTTTGTGCTTTACATTTCAGTCCTGTAAATATTTTATGCTTTTTATTTACGTTTGGATAATTGCACATTGGACCTCGTGCTTTTTAGTATTTGCATTTATGCCCCTGTATGTGTGAGCCACGTGCGTCGTCACGTGTATATCTGGTGTATTTGCAATATTAGTCCTGTAGTTCTGGGTTCTTTGTTAATGAATGAAAACTTTTTAGGAATTGCATATCTACCCCTGTGAATGTTTTAATTGCACATGTGCGTGTATTGTAGGGTAAATTGCATCTGGGGTCCCTGGACTTTTGGTACGTGTTACCAAATAGTCCCCGGACCTTAGTTTCTTTACAAAAAGGTCTCTGAGTGCCCCAGGCAAGCGCCACGCGCGTGACTTGCTGGGAAAATTGCACCTGGACCCCCAGAGCTTCGGGTATTTGCACTTAAGTCCCTGTGCACTGTGCCCCCTTTTGGATTTTGAATAAAATATCAAATCACCTCCAAATTCGATGAAAATTTGACACATGGCTCCTGCCATATTGTAGAATTTTTGAGAATTTTTGAGGACATTTTTGATTTTACTTGTTATTTTTAAAAATTCAAAAACATCTATTTTAGCTACTGTCTAGGTTTAAAAATCCCAAAAAAATATAAAAACACCCCCAAAAATTCTAAAAAAATTAGTTACTGTTCTTTGTGTGTTTCTTGATTTTCTAGCCAATTTTGGCTATTTTTCATTGAGCAAAAACCCTAAAAATCTAAAAACACCTAAAAACTCATAAAAATTATAGTAATTAATTTAAAAACCCAGAAACAATAATTTTGATGCCCTAATTTTCCTCTTTTTATCTAGTATACAGGAAAATTACCTCCAGGTCCCTCTGAGATCCTTAAATATTTTATTTTTGGGTTTTGGGCCTAGCTGGACAGTACCTTGTCTTTTTAGCACTGTTGGATTTTTAGAAAATAAAATACACATTACAAAAATCTCAAAAATTCACCAAAAACACTTAAAAACCTAAAAAACATAAAAACATTTTTGTTTGAATTTTTGCTTGCTTTTTGACATATTTAATAAATTGCTTAAGTGTGCTTGTTTTTGCTTCTTTTATTTTCTTCTCATTTTAAAAATACTAAAAAATTATAAAAATCACTAAAAACCACTAAAAATACATGGCTTTTATTTTATTTTATTTTTACTACTTCGTAGGCCTCTGGCCAACCCGTGCTCCTTGTGTTCGACCCTGGGTGCTATACCAGGTTAATCTCATAGCTAGACCGCTCTCTGATTTTGTGCTTGATTGATTTTATTTGTTCGAGTGGTCTGATTTTTCTTGATTGAGTGACTCTGAGTGATAGAGGTCGCAACGACCTATTTAGTACCTTTACCTCGTTCGCTCGGGTCGCCTCATCAGCCGACCTCTCTAGAGCCCGCGCCTCCACCCTGCTCATCCTCTGACCACGGAGCTCCGCCTAGCCACACGCGTCGTCCTGCGGCGCGACCCCGCACCTGCCCTTCTCGCCGTGAATCCGCGCACGCACCGCCGCACGAGGCCGGCCTAGCGGCGGTGCCCGTGTCTTGATGCCCAACCACGCCCCTAGTCGCCAGCCTAGATCGCCCAACCGTCCAGCCACCGTCGCTACTGCATGTCCAGGTAACGGCGTGTGTGGTCCCCTTCCGTGTCCGCCTGACACCTATCCCGTCGATCTCCGAAAGAGCCAGCCTCTTGCTCTCCCATCGCATCCCTCTCCCTCCCAGGGGTGGCGGCTGGCGCCCCTTTTGGATTTTGGAATCGAAGGAAGAAAGCACAGTAAACCCTAGGGAATAAAAAATATTTCAGAAAAATTGCATTCCATCCCGCTCGATATTTCAGAAATTACGCAAAGGATCTGCCTCCAATACATGCACGTGCGTAGCACGCATATCGTGGGTAATTTGCATTTTTATTGCGCGCATTTATTTTCTATTAATATTTCATGCGAAAACCTTCAACTATTTGCAATTCAGTCCCTGTGTTCCAAACATTTATCTTGCATGTTCTTTTTGATGGAATAAATGTTTTTATTAGTCGAAAAATTCTCAAAAAAATTGTTTATGCTCCTGCTATGTACGCGAACATTATGTAAAATTTTCATCACATTTTAATTTCATTTGATATTTTTAAAAAAACTAAAAACTGTATCTTTTTGCTTGCCCAATATTAGAAAAAGTCATAAAAAATCGAAAGTCCGCCTAAAAATCCAAATAAATTACTATAGGTGTATTTTGTTGTCTTTCAATTTCTATCCAATTGTGCTTAGATCATTTATAAAACTCCAAAAAATTTTGAAAAACTAAAAATCTTTAGAAAATTGTATAAAATTAAAGAAAAATCCAAAAATTCTGATTTTAGTCTCTGTTTGTAGATATTTAATTGCACTTTATTTTAAAAATAAATTCCAGGAGTTTTGAGTATTTAATAGATTTTTAAGTTGCAAATACTCTTGGCTATGCATTATTTTCTCTATTTTTCACTGTTTGATTTTTATAAAATCACAAAAAAAATTCAGAAAAACTTGAAAAAATTAACAAAAAACATTTTAAAACCTGTAAAACACAAAAATATTTTTCTATAATTTTTTTAGCATTTTTAACTAATACAAAATACAAAAAGGGTGTGGTGTTGTGTGTTTCTATTCCTTTACGCCTGTTTTGAAAAAAATAAAAAAATTAAAACCATTAAAAATTTAAGTTCGAAAATTGACTACATAGTTTTTAAATCGTGCTCCTTATGTTCGATCCTGATCGCTATACCAGGTAAATAGAATAGCGAAAATGCTTACATTTACTTTGATTGATTTATCTTATTTTGAGTGGTTTATATATTTTTCTCATTGACCGATTCGAGTGGTTGAGAAAAATGACACAATCGTGAGAACTATTTACACATCTTAACCGCATCGGATTTCGGCTCATCACATGCATACGTGTAACCTATGGTGATGTACATCCATAATCAATATAAAAATTTTTGACTTCAGTGTAATTAAAAAAAGAGTAAATTACATAAAAGTCCTTGAACTATACACCCGATTTCAATGTAGTCCCTAAACTTTCAAAAATACCATTAAGGCACCTAATGTATTGTTTCGGTCACAATGTGGTCCTTTTCCAACGGGAGAAGGAGGCGTCCGTTTACTTGGGGAAATTTTGGACCAAATTACCCCCAGAAACATCCCCTCCGCCCGCTCCACCACCATCCCCCTCCCTTCCGCCATCGTCCCCCCCTCCCTTCTGCTACCACCGCCCCTCCCCCCTCCGCCGCTATCCCCAGGTCCTCCGCTCCAGCGTCGTCTACCTCGCCCTCGTCGTCCCTGGTTTGGGGGCACTTCCTCCACCACCGTCACCCTCCTTCCGCCACCGCCGCCTCCTTCTCCTCCGCCATCCAACCACCACCACCGCTTCCACCAGGTCCTCCCACCCTGCCTTCATTTCTAGCTCCTTCCTCTACTCCTGCCCCTCCCTCCTTGACATCTCCTCCGCCCACTCCTCCTCTCGAGCTCTCATCTACGCCTACCTCCATTACATCGGCTTCTCCCCCGACAAATCTCGACTCCCTCGACCTCCCCCTCACCGTCGACGTCATGGGCGATCACGTCCAATTCCTCCTCTCCCTCGGCCTCTCCATTCCTGACCTCAATTCCTACCCCTCCTCCTCGCCTGTAGTGTCAAAAAGAACTTCAACCCTGTCCTCGACTTCCTCAACAACCTCGACATCCTCTGCCCCCTCCTCCCCACCCTCCTCCGCTGCTATCCCCAGGTCATCCACTCCAGCGTCGTCGTCAACCTCGCTCCTGTAATCCATGGTTTGGGGGCAATTTGATTTTCGGGGGTAATTTGGTCCAAAATTTCCCCAAGTAAACGGACACCTCCTTCTCCCGTTGGAAAAGGACCACATTGTGACCGAAACAATACATTAGGTACCTTAATGTTACTTTTGAAAGTTTAGGGATTACATGGAAATCGGATGTATTGTTCATGGACTTTCGTGCAATTTACTCTTTAAAAAAAAAAGAGAAGTTCCCAGTGAGGCCAAAAGAACCAAATCCACAGACGCAAAAGGGCAACATGTGGCAAAGACGAGGAGTCTCTGGAGTCTCTGCTGGAACTCCCAAGGTGAGGGAAACTTCTGGGAGAGTTGCAGGAGAAAAGGAGGGCAGAGATGGATGTGAGGGAGGACTTCGGAGCTTTCATCGACAGGTTCCAGTTGCTCCCGCCGCCCTCTGACTCTGCTTCCAAACCCCCTCTCCACGGCCTCACCTTTGCTGTGAAGGACATGTATGGCTGCTCTCCTCTCTTCACTCCATTCCCTCCAATTTTAGATTACTTTGGTCACATTGTGTGTAGTTTATCTAAGAGGGTATCTGTGACTTCGAATAAGTGCCTGAAGTTGTAATCTGTCTATGCTCTTAGCATTTTCCCGGACTCCTTTTCCACAGTTAGAGAGGACTTAGTATAGTATCACTGTTACTAGTCCCAAATTTGAGTCGTTATTGAAGAAAAATGAATCTAACAACTTATTGGAATCACGATGAAGTTAATCTAAGGGCACCAGTAAAAAACGCTTATGTCCAAGTTGTTAAACACCTTTTATAACCACTTAATTTTTGTGTGTTTTTCATATGTGGTGATCTTCAGGGTGTGATCACTATCTCCCGTTTTTTATTAGGGCGGATGTGTAGTTCACAATTTTTCCTTTGTCAGCTAGTAATCCTATGGATTGTAATTTTTTTAGCCAAAAAGGGGGGAACACCCCCCAAAGATATATTAATAAAGTTAACACAAAACTTACAGTAGCCAGTTCTAGAGAAGAGATCTAGCGAGATGGGTTACATTATCAACGCAAAACCAGCTAGAATGAAAGATGAATGCATTATGCGAAAGCCAAATCGCCTAGATCATGGCAACATGACACAAAAGTTTCCCCATGGGCCGGAACTGGTTGGCTACCAAAGAACTCCAAAGTTGGTATGTGTAGAGAGGTCTACCCAACGGATGTTCACAACCTACCAAATCTGAAGGACACATGCACACGAGTAGAGGAGATGAACATGATCCTTGATCTCACTGCCGCATATGGAACAAGAGGTGTCATCGCCCGGGATGAAGGTGGATCTTCTGACCATGGTAAGTAAGCACTCAAGTCCACGAAGCCGTAGAAAAACTTTTATCTTCAACAGAATCCTCAAGGTCCATATTACGCTGCAATCTCTTTCCTTGTACCTGGATCAAACACGATATTGGCAGTGAGTGCCTTGTTGGTTTTTGTGAGTGCCTTGTAGGCTTTCTTTACAGAAAATTAATCATCAAGCCAAACCCAGTGGTCGCACCCCCATAGGGGCTTGATCATGTATTGAGTTGGTTGTATTTGCAGGGCGAGGATGAAAATTGCCTAGTCTGGCCTGGGGATGAAGTTCTCTTTCTTCGATTTAGCATAAGTAGTTTGTGAGCTAACTCTTTCCGTCCATACTAGTCCGTCATATTCTCATGTATGCTTATTCATTCCGAATCATCGAGAACGCTACTAGAAAACAAACACATCAAGATGAAAGTAGACTAGAAGCTAAGAAAGCCGTTGCTCATCTCGGATAACTGTTGAGATCCCCCATAACACTATTCAGAAAAATGAGAAGAAAAAACATGGCATCCATTGACCATCAACCCATGCTTCCCTAACATGTATCTTACGATCATCGTGGTCACTCTTACTATCATGTTTCTCTTTCTATACCATTAACTTCGATGGCTTGAGTGCCTTCGCCTCTCCTGATCCAACGACACCTAGATAATTTGCTGCTTGAGAAGGACATGCATTTTGATCTGCCATAAACTGAATCCATCCGTTCTTGTGAGTTTCTTGATCTTTAGATTGTGCGACATCATCTACTTAACGATCCAACGAAATCTGATGCTTTGATACCCGTTTGTTGCGAGTAACGAAAGCAATACACACAAACACGATCGATAAGATACTTGCAAACATACAGATTTACGAAATTCATCCATAATTGGGCTACATCCTAGGGAGGCGGCGATCATTTTCACTACATGTGGAAAAAGGGAGAAATACATAAGATACATAGAATCCTAACCCTTGGGAGTTTAACGGATCAAATAATCCAAATAAAAGTCCATTTCAAGACGGGACACAAATGCTCATAAGGTATGGTGAGATTTGGGGGGTCGCAAAAGGTTGTTCTTCAATTGGGTTCAGCAGAACAAATGATTAGGATTCATGGTATAATAACAAGAATGGTCAAAAGAGTTATTGATTTGGATGTGGTGAGAATGGCGTATGCTATGGTGCTCAGATGAAGTTTTCTGAAGAAGAGAAATGCAACACAAAAAGACTTGTATAGCTCTTAAAATTTGGTTTACTATTATGACCAAGAAACGGGACAAAAGATTTAATAACTCTCCAACATAAGATTTTATTTAGTAACCCTCCAACATAAGATTTGATTTTTTCCAATGTTCAATATCCGGCTTAAAATTTGTATGCTTTATTCGATTTTTATGCAACAACTAAGTTCCTAGAGTCTGGAAAAAATGTGTTACGAGGTAATATATATCTTCAACAAACTAAAAGTGCTTCAAGAACTGCTTTGCAAAATTAATGTCTTGAATCAGTATGTATGAAATAATGACTTGTTAGTGTCTCATTGACATATATTTGCTATTTCTAAAAAGGGTTAGGAGTGTTCTATAAAGTAACATGTTTGCTTGGAAGTGAAAAATTAAATTGGTGACAGATTTGATGTGGCTGGGTATGTTACTGGGTTTGGGACTCCAGATTGGGCAAGCAGCCATGAAACTGCTACTACTACAGCTCCTGCTGTACTATCGGCACTCGAAGCAGGTGGAACTTGTATAGGTAAAACGGTCATGGATGAGATGGCTTACAGGTTAGAACTACAACTTTCTTAATGCGTGTTGCATTTCACATACAGATTTACAATCTTTAACACTTAATGAATCCATTATATTTATTGATAGTAATAGGAAAATCAACCCAATGTATTCTTACCATTCTCGTAATAGTTAGTGAAAAGTTTCTCTTGTCTAATATCTCATTCATGAGCGTGATTTGAAATTATGCATGTGTATGTCCTGTGTTTCATGATATGGGGAGCCATGCCAATAACATCAGATAATATGCAAAGGCAATAATTGCAGTATAAATGGTGAAAACAAGCACTACGGTACACCTGTTAATCCGTCTGCCCATGACCGGGTACCTGGAGGTTCATCAAGTGGATCTGCTGTGGCGGTTGCTGCAAAAATTGTTGATTTTTCTCTAGGTTAGTTTTCTAAACTCCATAACATCTTGCCTTAGTCTTCCTTCATTCATAAAGAATGTGGCAGTCCCCCTTTATTCATTGATAAAGAGTGTGCCAATACGATTTTGAGAATTGAAATTGTCTACTCATCTTCGCTTAGAGAAGATATAGAGATTTCTTAGCTATTAGCTAATCCCTTTGCTCCTAATTAGACTGGGAGTTTAGACGGGAGATTGAAGTAGCAAAAATAAACAGTTTAACAATATATCATGCTTGGTTGGGGTTAGAAAGTTTTGGGTGTTAAAAAGATAACCGTGCATGTGCAATCATGTGCAAACAAGATAAGATGTGTTAGAATATACGAGAGTTTTTGCATTCAGAGGTAGATTTTTGTACTTTATATTCACGTTTTTCCTCCATAATCCCAGTCTCTTCTCGGAGTAAGAGGGTTCAATATTGTTAAGATATTTATGTTATTTTGTCTTTTTTTATAGTGTTTATGTAATTTACCCTTTGAGCTTTTCTCCTATATAAGAGAGCTCTAGGGTTAGATGGAATTCAATTCTTTTCTTTCCCTTCCACATGGTATCAGAGCGGCGGTCCTAGATCGGAGCCTGTGCCCTAAGATCCGAACCCCCACCAAACCCTAGCTTCTCACCCGTCGTTGCCGCCCCTCACCAAAACCGGCCGTACCCCCACTGCCATACAGGGCATCTAGCACCTCCGGCCCCATACCCGCATCACCGTCATCGAGCCGCCGTCGAGCACTGTGCCCCGTGCCACCGTCGTGATCCATACCTCCCCTGGTATCTTCCACGCATCGCCGCTCGAGTGAAGTATCATCTATTTGCGGGTGGCGGCGTGTTGACGTTTCGTCTTGTGGATTGTTGGGTATCTAGGGTGTGATGTTAACATCTAGAAACACCCTAGTTACTCAAAGGGCACTCCAGAAGGATGGAAGATGTTGTGGTATGAGTTTACACCCACAACCATCTTCTTGTATGTCAGTGTAGACACTTGGTATTTTTTGTTGCTGCCCAGTCTTGAAGACAGTTGTCATCATGTCTGACAGCAAAGTCGAAGTTCCATCCCTAGGTGCCTTCAAAGATCCGACACCCATTGTCAAAATGGATGGAACTAACTATGAACTGTGGGCCATGCAATTCATGAGTTTGATGCAATGTAATGGCAAGAAGGACATCCTCACGGCAGAGGAGCCACGTGACAAGACTGGGACAAATGCCTCATGGGAGGCAGATGATGCGTATTCTCACGTATGGCTATCTGGGACTGTATCCACAGAGATAGCTAATGATATACTGAGTCAGCCTACTGCAAAGGCTATGTGGGACATTCTTGCCGCGACGTATTCTCCGGCGAAGAATGAGTTGAAGATATTTCAGCTCCAGCATGATATCTTCACATCGAAGCAGAACGATCGTCCTCTTCCTCTATACTTCTTTGAGGGGTATGTTTGAGAAGTTACATGGCTACATACCCTTGACTGCTACACCTGAGAGCTCAAGGTATACAGAGATTCTGTGATGACTGGAGTATTTTTAGCAGCCCTGGATTTAGAATATGATGCAGCTTGTACCCATATCCTCACTGATGCTACCATACCTCCTATGGAGGAGGCATATTGCAGATTGAGTAGACTATCTATATCCTTTGGTAGTACTGTACAACACCCGACTTCTTCAGCTATAACAACGTCACGTGGTAGAGGAGCCATACAGTATATCGTGGCAGGGGTAGTCCCAATCGTGGCAGAGGAGGGGGTGGTCGACCTCGTCATCCGTGCACTTACTGTCACAGGATAGACCACTCTGAGGAAACCTGCTATTCTAAACATGGGTTTCTTGCGTCAGCCAGAGTTGCAGAGCAGGTACAACAAGTTGGGAGTCCATCACGTGCATCTAATCAGAGGTTTGACGAGCTTGTAGCACGACTGAGAGAGATTATGCCTGGCATGGGTGGATCCACTAGCTATCCTTCAGGCTCTTCAGAAGTTGCTGTCTCAGCATCTGCATCTACATCTGGTACAGAATATGCTTTTATGAGTTGTTACATGGCAGACTTATCGGAATGGATCATGGATTCCGGTGCATCCAACCATCTTTGTGGTGACAGAGGTCAGTTTAGTATTTTTCGTACTACTCAGCCTGGACGATCAGTTGTGATAGCGGATGGAACACATCCTCCCATCACTAGTCAGGAGGAAGTGCAATTGACTTCTACATTGAGGCTTCCGAATGTTCTCTATGCTCCTGATTTTTCTATGAATCTATTAGCAATTAGTCAAATTACCAGAGATTTACATTGTCGTGCCATTTTTGATCCTTCTGCTCTTGTGTTTCAGGACATACTCACGGGCAGAGTGATTGGAACTGGACGTGAGCAAGGGTGCCTTTGTAGACTAGTGCAATCTTCGTATGCTGGCGCTTCGTCTCTCTGCACTGAATCTGTCTCTCCTTTTATGTGGCATCTGCGTTTTGGTCATCTTCCTCTGCAGAAGCTGAGTCATGTTCTTCTACAGATTTATCCTCGCTCCACTTTTCAGTATGAGGCCTGCCAGCTTGGGAAGCATCATCGCTCTACTTTCAAGAGTAGTCAGGATCCTAGTAGTCATAGTCTGTTTGAGTTGCTTCATTTTGATATTTGGGGTCCTAGTCGTATCCCAGATCATCAGGGACATATATTTTATCTAGTTGCGGTTGATGAGTTTTCTCGATTGTCTTGTGTGTTTCTTTTTAAGAACAAGTCCGATGCTAGTCCTGTTATTCAGTCTTTTATTGTTGAAATAAAGAACATTTTCTTTGCAAAAATCAAGTTCATACGTTCTGATAATGCATTAGAATTTTGCAATTCTCATCTTTCTCAGTTCCTCAGGTCTCATGGTATTGTGCATCAGACATCATGTGCATATACTTCTCAACAGAATGGGGTGGCCGAACGGAAGCACCGCCATCTTTTGAATGCCACCAGAACCCTTTTGATTCAGAGTCGTGCTCTTCATTCCTATCGGGGAGATGCGATTCTAACTGCTTGTTATCTGGTAAACCATATGCGTTCTTCGGTTCTAGGAGAGAAGATCCCGTTCTTGATTGCGTTTTCCGAGACGGTCTCTTCTCGCTTACGCCTCGTGTGTTTGGTTCTGTGGCTTTTGTTCATCAGCTCTCGCCTGGTCTTGACAAGCTCTCTCCCAGAGATGTCAAATGTGTATTTGTTGGGTATTCCAAAACCCAAAAGGGATATCGTTGTTTTGACCCTGTTCGACACAAGTACTATGTCAGTGTTGACGTCATCTTTTTTGAGTCCATTATGTATTTCTCTCCCACATGTGACATGCTTACTTCTTCAGAGGACAGAGAAGAGATCTATATGCCTCCTCCTCCGTCATTACCACCATCACCACCACCACCACCGTCTCCATCACCATCTTCTATTTTTTTCCTCAGGTCTACCAGTGAAAGCCCCATGCTCATGCGCCTCCTCCATCATCCAACACACCCAAGGTATGTACCGAGCATTTGAGTTCTTCTAATGGCACGTGTATTTTGCATGTACAAACTGAGGTACATGGTGCAGATACTATTTCTACTACTCATGTTGATGATATGGATATGCCTATTGCACTTTGGCGGCAGAAACGTGCATGCACAATGCACCCTATTGGTTCTTATGTTTTCTAGGAGCGTCTTTCCAATGATTTCCAGCACTTTATTTTAGGGTTATTAGCGGTAGAGATACCAAGGACATATCAGGAGGTAATGCAAAGCAGTCAGTGGTGTCTGGCTATGGAGGAGGAGATGACATCCTTACAGTCACGAGGTACGTGGAGTGTGGTCCATGCTCCACAAGGTGACGTCTGTTTTTAGGAGTAAGTGCGTATTTACTGTGAAGCATAGGTCTGATGGTACCGTGGATAGATACAAGGCCAGGCTGGTTGCTCGTGGGTTCACCCAGACTTATGGAGTGGATTATCATGACACTTTTTCTCCTGTGGAACGTCATTCTATCTTACGGATTCTTATTGCAGCTGTTGTGGTACGTGATTGGCCGCTTTTCCAATTGGATGTCAAGAATGCTTTCTTGTATGATGATCTGCAGGAAGAGGTTTACATACATCAACCACTTGGGTTTGCTGCTGAGGGGGAGTCCAGTATGGTGTGCTATCTTCATAAGGCTATATATGGCCTTAAGCAGAGTTCGAGGGCTTGGTTTCAGAAGCTCTCAGAATTGATTGAACAGAAGGGGTTTGTCAGATCTACTGCAGATCATACTCTCTTTGTATAGAGAAACCAGAGAGGTATTGTAGTCATTCTGATTTATGTTGATGACATTGTTATCACTGGCAGCGATGAATAGGGTATTCAAGCAGCTAAGGATTTCCTTGGACATCAGTTTGTTACCAAGGACCTTTGCACACTTCGTTACTTCCTTGGCCTGGAGTTTGCACGAAGTCAGCATGGTATGGTTATGACTCAAAGGAGTATGTCACTGATCTGTTATCCGAGACAGGTATGACATGATGTAGACCAGCTACTACCCCGATGGAACCTAAAGCGAAGCTCCATGATGATGTATCTGAGGAGGTGGACAAGAGACGATACAGAGAGCTGGTAGGGAAACTATTATATATAACTATTACCGGGCGCGATATATCTTTCGCTGTGAGCAGGGTAAGTCAATTCATTAAGCAACCCAGGCAGGCGCACATAGATGCAGTGTTCATGATACTGAGATATCTGAAGTCATCTGCAGGTGCAGGACTTCTATTTAGAAGAGATACGTCTCTCTCAGTTACAAGTTGTGCAGTTGCAGATTATGCTGGATGTCCTAAGGACTGGAAGTCTACTTCGGGCTTCATTGTATTTGTTGGCAGCTCATTGGTCTCATGGAAGAGTAAAAAACAAGCGGTGGTTGCTCGATCTAGTGCGGAATCGGAATATAGGGCAACGGCCCAAGGTAGTACGGAGATGATGTAGGTCAAATCGGTCTTGACCGATTTACAGATTGAAGTACCTCTTCCTATGCACCTCAAATGTGACAATCAGACAGCCTTGTTCATAGCTAATAATCCAGCATTTCATGAAAGGACGAAGCACATTGAGGTGGATTGCCATTATACTCGTGATTTGATTCAAAAGGGCTTATCTCAACTTCTTATGTAGCATCAGGAGATCAGATTGCAGACATGTTTACTAAAGCTCTTGCTAGAGGTCCTTTTCATCATTGTTGTTCCTAGCCGAGCATGATAAATATATATGGGGAAAATGGAGTATGCACCGGCGGGTGCAGCTAACTAGCTACACCCGGCCATTTTTCTTATTAATTTTTTATTTTTTTTGAAAAAAACTTATGGAGATTTACTTAGTTTATTGACAAGAATATGTGTTTCAAATTTCATGCAAAACAAACACTCTTAGCATGCCCATCCAGATATGGTCAATTTCAATAATTCTGAAACCGTTAAAATGTCATAGCCTTGATGGAGATGATAGAAATGTCGAATTTAATTGAAATTGGTTTGATATCATGGTGATATATGGTGATTTAAATCCCCCTAAGTTTCATTTCAAAAACACAAAAAACCAATGAAAAAATGGTCGGGTGCAGCTAGTTAGCTACACCCGCTGGTGCAGCTTCCCCAACCCCATATATATGCTCCAGCTTGAGGGGGAGTGTTAAGATATTTATGTTATTTTGTCTTTTCTCTAAGGTGTTTATTTTATTTGTCCTATTTATGTAATTTACCCTTTGAGCTTTTCTCCTATATAAGAGAGCTCTAGGGTTAGATGGAATTCAATTCTTTTATTTCCCTTCCACAAATATCAACATATCTTTCTTGATTATTATGTTCCACATGGTATTAAAGCAACAATCCTATACTCTTTCGCTTGGTCCCCTTCCCCACCGAAAACCCTTGCTACCAACATGTCGCCTCTCCTCCAGGTGACGCCATCTGCCCTCATACATTGACAACCGCCAACCCTAGTGCCGTGGTGTGCAACCATCAACAACCTAACAACTGTAGTGACACACCACACTACATATAGTTTGCAACCTCGCCTGTGGCCAGAATGCTGACTGCATGCAGCTTCGTCATGCATATCTAGCATTCTACACCCCCACATATCTCTCCCTCCTCGTAGCCTTAGCACTGGACACCACCTTACACACCCTTAGTGCTATAGTAGGCAATCACCAATCAATACAATACTCTATACCAACACCGTCACGCTCATGGCCTGAGGTAACACATGATTGATCTAGGTATACACAACCTTAATATGTTCAGATTATTTTGTGTATGGTTTTTTTAAGAAAAGGATGCACGGAAATCCAGAGTCCAATGTGACATCACATGAAGTAGACATGGGTAGCATGGGGAAACTATTTCTTGGTTAGATCATCAAGTTGTCCTATGGTCACTGATCATCTTGATGTCGGTCACCTTCTCTTAGCTCCGTTACTCAGATTGGTCTTATTAATCACCTAGATCTGCGAAGTTGACCCCGCATATTCATTATCAATCAACCTTCATAGGATAAACTCAACAAATTTGTGGCAGGACATGGCCATGGAAGGCCATGTCGGCGATATATCGCCGATATATCGATTTCGACGACCCCCCCATTTTGATATTCAGATGTATATTCTTTTACACACTATCGGTGATATATCACCGACACATGGCATATTCTTTTCTTCCTTGCTAAGTTTTGAGTTCTTTTTTTGCCTATAAATGAGGCATATCAACAGTCATTTCCACCATCTCAACCTTGGCATTCCAACCTTGCTTTGCTCTTCCTTTGCATTTTGAGGTGAAATTTCCTCTTTCTTAGTGATTTTGTTCTCATGTTTGTTATGTGTTGCATAGTCTTTTTGCATGTAATTTGGGCTCTAAATTTTGGAGCTTTTGATGTTTGTGTAGTAATTAAGAGATCTTATGGATGAATTGGTTTGGATCTCTTGTTTAGGAGTTAGGAAACATGATTTGGTGGTGATTTTTGTTTACAAAATGTGTGTATTTAAATAAATCTGAAAAATTAAAATATAGATCCACAATTTATTGAGTTTTTTGTTCATGAAATTTGGGGCTTTTGATTTTTGTGTGTTTATTAAGAGATATTATGGTTGAATGGAGTTGTATATATTGTTTAGGAGTTAGGAAACATAATTTATGGTGATTTTTGTTTACAAAATTTGTGTATTTAAATAAATCCGAAAATTAAACAAAAATAGATCCACAATTTATTGAAGTTTTTTTCATGAAATTTGGGGCTTTTGATTTTTGTGTGTTTATTAAGAGATCAGAGATGTTATGGATGGATGGAGTTGGATCTCTTGTTTAGGAGTTAGGAAACATGATTTGGTGGTTATTTTTATTAACAAAATGTGTCTAATTAAATAAATCCGAAAATTTAAAAAAATAGATCCATAATTTATTGATTTTTTTGTTCATGAAATTTGGGGGTTTTTAATATTTGTATGTTTACTACTAAGTGATGTTATGGATGGATGGAGTTGGATCTCTTGTTTAGGAGTTAGGAAACATGATTTGGTAGTGATTTATGTTAACAAATTGTGTCTAATTAAATTAATCCGAAAATTTAAAAAAATAGATTCACAATTTATCGATTTTTGTTTTCATGAAATTTAGGGATTTTGATTTTTGTTTGTTTATTAGGAGATGTTCTGGATGGATGGAATTGGATGTCTTGTTTATAAGTTAGGAAACATGATTTTGTGGTGATTTTTGTTAACAAAATGTGTCTATTTAAATAAATCCGAAAATTTAAAATAATAGATCCACAATTTAGTGATTTTTTTGTTCATGAAATTTAGGGCTTTTGATTTTTGTGTATTTACTAAGAGATGTTATGGATGAATGGAGTTGGATCTCTTGTTTAGGAGTTAGGAAACATGATTTGGTGTGATTTTTGTTAAAGAAATGTGTCTAATTAAATAAATCCGAAAATTAAACAAAAATAGATCCACAATTTAGTGAGTTTTTTGTTCATGAAATTTGGGGATTTTCAATTTTGTGTGTTTTTTGTTCAGGATTCAAGATTATGGCACACTCCGATTCAGACTCTGATGGTTCTCGTGGACAGATGGACTTGGACGGTGGAGAAATTGGTTGGAAGTATGCCAGCACTCTAGATGGCAACAAAGCGAAACCACAGTGCAACTTCTATGGGAAGAGGTTGGGAGGAGGGGGTATTACTAAACTGAAGCATCATCTTATTGGCAGCAATAAAAATGTTGCCAAGTGCACTCGTTGTCTAAAAGACGTGAGGGACTTGGTGAAGGCCAGCATGGAGGGAAAAAAGGAGAAGGATGTGGAGAAGTTCAGGCGGGATGAACAGTTCAAGGAGTTCATGTTTGAGAAGGAGTTCAATGTCCTCTCAGATTCAGACGACGAGGACTTTGTCTATCCTGATGACATTCAAACCGAAGCGGAGAGGAGGGCGTACAGGAGGGCGACAAAAGAGTCCATGAGGAGCGAGTTTGAGAGGAGAGAACTCGCTTTTGCACGTGGCGGCTTCCCTGGTGCCGGTGGTAGTGACAGTGGTTCTGGAGGTGCACTAGTACCACCACCCACTAAGAAACACAAGGGGAAGGGACTAGAACCATTCTTGATGAGGAGTGGGTCCATGCAGTACAAGCCAAGCAAGGACCCGAAGCAAAAGACGATGAAGGGGATGTTCACCAATGCACGAGAGAGAGTGGGCAAGGCCATCTGCAAGCTCTTCTTTGGGGAGAGCATCCCAGCCCATGTCGCTAGTGGACCTTTTTTACAACACGCCATTGATGAGATCGCCGCAGCTGGAACGGGAGTGAAGGCTCTCACTGCCAAAGAGTTGATGAATAAGTATCTTGCGTAGGAGAAGGAGGAGATGAACGAGTACATCTCGGACCTGAGGAAGAGATGGCCAGAGTACAGCGTGACGCTGATGTGTGATGGCTGGACAAGCTATACGAGGAAGCAGATCATCAACTTTCTCGTTTACTGCGATGGTAAGACCATTTTTTTTAAATCCGTCGATGCATCTGAACAGGTCAAGGACTATAAGTACCTGCTGAAGTTGACGAAGGACGTCATTAAGGACATTGGGAAAGAGAACATTGTACAGATTATGATGGACAACGGCAACGACTTCAAGAAAGTAGGTGAAATAATAATGAAGTCTAGCAGCTACGGCATTTTTTGGACACCTTGTTCTGCGCATTGCATAAATCTGATTCTGAAGGACTTCGGTAAGAGGAAGCTCGTCGCGAAGGTGATGGAACTAGCACGGGCAATCACGACTTTTATTTACAACCATTTCAAAGTGTTGTCTTTGATGAGGCGGACGTGCAATGGTGAGTTGGTGAAGCCTGGCATTACACACTTTGTAATCAATTTTATGGCGTTGCAAAGCCTCAAACAACACAAGCCAAGGTGAATGGTTCGAGAACCCAGAAGCTCGGACCGAAGGAGGATGGATGGTAGAGACAATCACCAATGATCTCCATTTCTGGGATGAAGTGACAAGGGTCACGAAGAAAATGGAACCTATTGTTTCTGCATTGCACATCGTAGATGGGGACAAGACGCCAACTATGGGAGTCATCTACGAGGCAATGAGTTGCATGAGGGAGAATGTTAGAGAAGCAGTTGGGATATAGTTTAAAGCATGGTTGGACATCATAGACGAAAGATGGTCCAAGATGCTCTCACATCCTCTTCACAAGGTTGGTATGTATTATTATCTAATAGATATTTTTAATCCATTTTGGTAGGTATTCTAGAAGGATTAAAATTTGAGAATTGTTCATCTCCAGCGTATTACTTGAATCCGAAGTACCAATACAAGAACAGTCTTGGTACAGATGTTAACCTTCTAGCAGCTGTACAACTTGTGGTGGAGAAGTTCATCAAGGATGAGAAGGCACAAACCTCGTGCATGAATGAGGTAATATTGCTTGTATAATGTACAATCTATAGTCGCCTATAGTGAGTTTAAAATTATTTTTTGAGGCACAAACCATGTTATGACTTAAAGTTTTGATTAATGTGCAGATCAAATATTTTAGGGATGCCTTGGGTTCTTTCGGTAGAGTAACCGTGGTTAATGGACACGGCAGTACTCTTCGTGGTAAGGACTAAGTCTACTGATTGTGATGTGTAACAATTTGACTATTATTGATTTATCTCTTTTGGATTTTCCGTAGCCGAATGGTAGTTACTGTATGGGATGGAAGCTTCCAACCTACGGAAAGTGGAAGTGAAAATATTGTCCCAAACCGCATATGCCGGTGGTTGTGAGAGAAACTGGAGCACATTCAACTTGATCCATTCGAAGAGACGGAACAAGTTGGGAGAACAATGGCTCCACAATCTTGTTTTTTTGCACTACAACTTGAGGTTGAAGATGAAACATCCAAGGAGGGGTATAACAAAGAGGACTACACAGACCCCATCGATCTTGCATATATTTTCAAGATACACGACGACGATACAGATGAAGATGTTCTGCAGAGGTAGTTGGATTCCAACCATGCTCCATTGCTCGATCAACCGGGAGGCATGCCGAATCAGAATATAAGCCAACAAATAGGAGCAGATGTTGGTGACTACATGGCCAGATCTGGGCGAACCATGGACCCTCTTGGAGGGGTGGAACTTGATGCAATTGTGGACAACATTCTCTCCACTGGATCGAAATCCAAATCGAAATCAAAAGATGACAATGGGAGCGATGATGATGCTGTTGGTGGTCGTGGTGGATCAGGTGATAGGGAGACATATTCAGGGGGGTCAGGGTCTACAGGGGGTGGTCGTGGACCACATGATGATACAAGATTCGAGTCAGGGCGAGAATACATGGAACGACGTGGAAACATACATGGGCAGTTTGTCCCAACCGAGTCCAGGACCTATGGATTACGATGCATATGGACGATGTGACCATCATCCTACAGATAGCTACATGGACGATTTGATATCATCTGTAGGTTCGTTGAGTTGCATGGACATTGACAGACCATATCGTGGAGGAACACCTAGTCCCATGGGCGGATATAGAACCTCACAAGATGAAAGATCATTTGGCATCTTCCCTGAATATTTCCTGCTCCTCCTCCTCCTCAGATGTATACTCCTCCATCTTATGGATATGGTAGCAACAGTAGGTATGGAGGATATAACAGCTACAACGGTGAGAACTACCAAAGTAGCCAACCCGAGCAGAGCCAGAGCAGCTTCTTTGGTGGTGACAGTTTTGGTTTCTTCCTTGAGTACTACGCTCCTCCTCCAGGTCTTCCTCCTCCGCATAGATCTTCTTCTACTCCATCGTCGTCATCCCGAGGATCTCAAGCTATTACTTTGCAGCCTCGACGTGCACCTCGTGACACCGGATTTAGCAATGCTTATCCTCGACTCGGGATACTCATAGGGATTGATGACCATTAATACATGCAGTATATCATGGATTATAGGGCCATGTACTCGTACATGACATGGGAAAACTATTGCGAGTTCATTGAGTCCACAATCCGCTATGAGAGACAACAGGGAAGGGGGGCCGATTTAGATCCGCCACGGAATTCTTGGTTTTAGGTCATCTCTTTTACAATATTAAATTGATTTGGATATTTTTCATTTATTGCTGTAACCTGTAAATAGATAAATCTCCGTGCCAAAAAATGATTGTCTCGTTATATATTCCAATCGATATGACCGATATGTGCAGTTTAAGGATCATAGTCTTGTGTTATGAAGTGTATATTTGTAGTATTTCATGTTATAAACTTATAAGAACGTGAATGGAATCCATTTCCAATATTTATAAATCAAGAATCAACATTAACATCGAGATGACCGATATGTGCGATACCGATGTGTGCGATATATGATCTATAAATGGACCGATATGTGTCATATAAGTGTGTATTTGTACGTTATTTGTTGTTTTAATATCTTGGATGACCTTAATTTCTGAAAAAAATGCCAAAAAATTGGCTTTTTTGAGCCATTTTCGACAATCCTAGAAATAATATGCTCTCTGACAAACTTACAGACAACCCTACTGTTTGAAGCTCTGGTCGGGATAACCTCCACCCACCTTGATAAATAATCTACCACAAGAAAGATATATCCAAATACGTGGCTCACCGGGAAGGGGCCCATGAAGTCGATGCCCTAGGCTTCAAAGACATCATAAATGATGATAGACTGCATCAGCATCTCATCTTTGGAACCAACGGTTCCTCCTATTCGCTGGCATACTGGCACAACTTCACAAAAGTGAGAGCATCACGAAACATAGTCGCTTGGTATAAGCCACACTGCAATACCTTCCACACGGTCCTCTTCCCAGAGTGGTGTCCTCCTGCCTCCAAACTGTGGTAGGAAGTAATGACACTCTGGTATTTTTCCTGAGGAATACACCTCTTCCAGACACAATCCGGTCCCTCAAAGAAAAGGATCCGATCCTCCCAATGGTAGTATTTAGAATTCGACTTAAGTCGGTCTATGCTGCTCTTGGGCCAATCTTCGGGAACTTTCTTGGAGACAAGATAGTTCACTATATTGGCATACCATGGGAGTGAGTTGATAATAAAAACCGACTTGTCAGGGAAGGGGTCTCGTATAGGTGTATCATCAGAAGCATCAAGGATCTCGAGACGGGAGAGGTGATCAACTACTACATTCTTCTTTCCAGGTTTATCTCTAATATCCAAGCCAAACTTTTGGATAAGTAAAATCCACCTAAGAAGATACGTTTTTGCATCCTTTTCCATGAGATACCGTAGTGCTGTATGGTCTGTAAACACAACAACCTTGGATCCAATGAGATGAGACCTGAACTTATCTATGGCGAACACTATCGCAAGCATCTCTTTTTCCGTAAGTGTATAGTTATGCTGAGCAGGATCAAGCACTTTGCTTGCGTAGTGTATAGCGAACGGGACGCCATCCTTCCTCTGTCCTAACACAATTCCAACCGTAAAGTCTGACGCGTCTGTCGTGATATCTAAAGGAAGATACCAATCTGAGGCTTGTAGGATCGGGGCGTCCATGATTATTCCTTGCAATTGCATAAAGGCATCAAGACACTTGTGATCCACAATAAATTCCATGTCTTTTCCTAAAAGCTCGGTTAGCGGTCGGACGATCTTTGAAAAATCTTTTATGAATCTCCTGTAAAATCCACCATTACGGAAAAGAGAGAGCTATGGAGCGAGCATCCGGTGACAACGAGCTCTAATCCATTTGAGAGACGACCTCCCTGTTCCCAAGCGAGATCCAACGAAGCCTCATCTTCGTCGACGTAAGTTTCGCCTCAAAGCCTTCTAAGCTCGGTTCCTCTGCCGCAACCTTGAGCGATAACCCATAGCTCGTCCTCGAGCTCCTTCAAAGACGACCCTTCCATTCCTGACATCGCCATCTGATGAACCCTGAAATACCCTAATTAATTTTGTCTAATTGTTGTTGTAGTCAGACACTTCAGATTAATCAAAAGACCACTTAATTAATTTTGCAAAAAAAGCGAACGGTCAGTTTTTTTACGTGGGCAAGCCCAAGGTCAAACTCAGGGAAGCCACTGTCTCCTTTGATTAGTTTATAGGTGATCTAGAAAATAGTTTTTCAGAGAGGTATTTTTTTGTATTTTTTATGCAATTAATGATGACATGTAATTTCAGGCAAGTTTAAAACGTAATTTTCAATCACATGATACCTAAAAATTCTAAAGCTTGGCCAGAATGTGAAAAATAACGAAACTAATGCACTGTATTTTTTTGATTTTCAGATGCAAAATGAATTTATTATGAATTAATTATGCAAGTAGGGTTATTTTTCGTAAATAATTTTAATAAATAGGAAACCTATTTATTTCTCAGAAATAAAATTATCCTAGATACGTCTATGTGAGAGGTATCCAGGGATAGATCCTAAAAATATCAGGTCTGCATCCTATTAAAAAATAATCACTCAAATAACCACTTAATTGAGCGTAAAAAAAAACCACTTAATTTATTGGGCACAATGTAAAACACTCTTAATTCGTATGAATTTTGAGAATTTTTGGAGCAATAATCAGTTTAACATCTTCAGATCACACAGTGGGTAAAGTATGCAATTCTTTACCAAATTAATTATATTAAAGCAATCATATTTCATAAAAATTCCATTGAACATCCACAAGGTAGAGAATAATTTGTTCCACAAAATGTCAATTTTAGAAATTGAAAATGCATGCAAAATGATGTTCAAAACAAGACACAAAGTGGGGGTTCTAGTTGCAATGTAGAAAAGAAATAAAATAAAAAGAAATAAAGTGGACAAGGGCCTAAGTACAATTACCCAGACCTGGGGTTCTATGTGCAAAGTGGCCAAGGGTGCATGTGCGGTTTGGAGCGGGGACTTCTTTAGAATTTGAGGAGAGCACGGGGGGTTGGAGTGCAAAATTCCCACCCCACATACTCCTCGAGTGCGAAGGGAGATGAGGCGTCGGACCTCGTCGGTGACGCTGACGTGTAGCCCGAGGTGCGGCGGCCGAGCCCCCGGTCACTAGTGGTGTAGATGCTGCTGCCTATGCGCGAGGGCTAGCGATGAAGAAGCTCGGCGGTGAGGGTGACCGGTTGGAGATGTTTGGACGACGAGGGCGATAGTCGGAGCTGGAAGGAGGTTGAGTTCTTCGCTAGAGGGGTCGGGGCTACGGTGGCGCATGACGCGCGTTGGCAAAGGCTGGAGGCGAACGACTGGAGGCTCTTGCATCGAGGGCGGTGGTCATGTTGACCAAGGCGGGCAAAGGCTGGACGTGAGGACTTAGGAGCGTTGATTTGCAAGGCGGAGAGTGCTGATGGAGATGCTCCAGGTGATCGAAGATTCGAATGTCTTGCAAGTTGTTAGATGCGGGCGTAGGGACGACGAGATGAAGGTCCATCTTTTCAACGATAAAGACAAAACCCAATCGAAACCTCTTCTTATGCAAGGAGGAAGGGTATGGGTATGGAACGGAGGAGGTCTGAAGGTGAACGGAGTGGAGTTGTTGCCGATAATCGGTGGAGTTGGGAAGAAGATAAGAAGATCAACAAAGGAAAGAAAAGAACAGAGGGAGGAAGGAAAGAACATGAGAAATAGAAGAAGAAAGAAGAGAAGAAGAAGAAAAGAGGAGGAAGAAATCGAGATCGTTTACCTGGAAGGAGAGGAGCGGGAATCGAAAGCTAGGAATGAAAGGGGCGCCTGTGAAGGAGCTCGAGGATGAGCATATGGGTTATCGCTCGAGGTTGTTGCGGAGGAACCGAGCTCAGCAAGCTTCAAGGCGAAACTTGCGTCAACGAAGATGAGGTTTCGTTGTATCTCGCCTGGGAACGGGGAGGTCATCGCTCAGATGGGGTAGTGATGAATATGTGATTCATCACTCTAAAAGTTGAAAATAGAGCTTTGTCCCCGAGTAGTTAGATGCATATTTACACTTATATTGCATAATTAGCATTCATGCACGCATTAATAATATCTGCATTTTAGCATTCATATTTGCATGAAATAAGAAGTCCAATTTACTTGTAAATATTTACCTGTATATTCACCATTATTGCCGACGTATAGGGCCATATTGCCGGCTCCACCTGGGAGGGATGACATGCTCTTGCGTGATTGTAATCTATTGTGGGCACTCCGGCTTCCTGAGCGTGTGAGTATTTTTCTTTGGCTGCTCCGTAGGGGAAGAATACTAACTCGAGATCGTTGTGCACGGATGTTTCCCAACTCTTCGCCTCTCTGTGGTCTCTGTGGCGTGGATACGGAAACTATTGATCACCTATTTCTGCATTGCTGCTGTGTTGATGCGTTATGGGCCGATTTGGGGTGGCTGGATCTCTCTTCCTTCGCTCATTTCTTTCAGAGCTTGTTCTGTGATCGGGGTCGGCCATGGCCTACGCTGATTGACCCTATCTCGAGGCTTTGGAGCCTGTGGCTGGGGCGGAACGAGGCTATCTTTGCTCGTCAGCGGTTCTATTTGGAGAATGTTAGATCCACGGCCTCGGGCTTCCTTCGTGATTGGACTTCTATGTAAACTTTTAGCAACAGGGGCTACGATCTCCGTCTACCCCCTTTACTTTGCTTTGTAATTCCTCATCTTCAGTTTCCCCTTGTAAGTATCTCTTTCTCTTTTTAATACATTGGGGTGAGCACCTCCGCGTGTGTCCCCCTTTTTTTGAGCCTAAAAAAAAATATATTACTAACACTAATAAAGGAAAAATGAAAAAAATACTAACTTGAAAATTTGACCAATAAAACCCCAATCCAAGTTTGAAACCATGAACTTTAAAATGCACATATCTCTTTCATACAACCTCTGAATTAGGTCTACTCACTTTTAAAGTATACATTCAAAGACCTTCAAAACAAGACCAATTTCATTAAAATCGGAGCTCGTATGCAGAACTTGGGTTTTGGGCCCCTTTTGTATATTGTCAATATTGACCAAAATGCCCTTGCATTTTATCCTTTTATTTTCTTAATTATTAAAAATCCAAAAAAATTAGATTAAGTTGTAAATATTCCTTTCATATTTTTTCTAACTTTATTTTGATTTTTCTCTTTTAAAAAAATGACAAAAAAATTACAAAAGATAAAATGCGTTTTATATCTATAAGGTACCACCCAAAAATGCACTTTGTACATATGACTTCTTTTGATTTTTGACCCTTCACGAAAGTTGTAGATCTCGTCGAGACGAGCAGTTTTCATGTTGACCTCTTTTTGATTTAATCCCTTTTGTTATTTCTTTTTGATTTTTGTTTACATTTAATTTTTGAATTTTCTAGGAGCGACATGTGGCAGCTCCTGGAGTTGCCACATGTCACCCCTTTATTTTATTATTTTTGGATTTAATATTATTATTTTGTTATTACTATTTTAATTATTTTTAGTAGGCTACTATTTTATTTTATCATTTTGTTTATTTTATCTCCCTTTTACCTCTTCTCCCCTTGTCTTCCACTCCAAGCCAATAACTCCCCACTACTCCACTCTCTCCATCTCTTTTCCAACTTCCTCCTCCTCTTTATATTCTCATCTCCTCCTCCATTGTTCATCATCCGCCGTTTTCGAGTGAGAGAGGTTCGAGCCCCGTTTAAGTCGTGAGGTGACAGCTCCCCCTTAGACGTTGAGCGACGACGACCTGCAGGCGAGATCCGCGGTTAATCTCCGCGTAGCGAACTTCCCTTCAAGATCGCAAAGCTTCTCCGATTTTTCGTCGAACCGGATCGAGGCTATGACAGGAGCCGCACATCGTAGCTCCAATACCCGGCGAAATTTCAGGTAAGTATCTCTCTCTCTTTTCCTTTATTATTTTATTTTATCTAAACAATTTTTTTCTCTCAACATTTATTATCTGTCACCACCACTATTATCGTTATACAAAGCACAAACAATCACACACCACCACTTCATTGTATTTTTATTGCATTCTTATTTGCTGTTTACAAAAAAAAATTACAAAAAAATATAAAAAAAACAAAGAAAAAAAGAGTTGCAGGTCCTGCGCGGCGTTCCGTCGATCTCCAGCACCGCCCCTCGGCTGCGCACCCTCCGCAGAAACCCGACAGCCCAGCTTCGATCCTCCGTGCGGCTGCCAGGCACGTCGCCGTTCGAGCAGCCGCTAGGCCCGTCGTCCAGCATCGCCAAGCCCCCAGCCTGCCGCCGCCTGGCGCCGCCCCTGCTTCCGGCTCCATCGCGCGCCCAGCGACAGCCGCCTCCGTCCCCCCTCCGCGCACAGCCGCCCTTGTCAGAATTCGTCGCCGCTCCTGTGAGAGGCTGCCGTCCCGCGTGCGCCTCAGCCGCCCGCCAACAGCACCCAGCCCCTCGTCTCCTCCGCCCACGCGTCGTCAGGCCGCGCCGCCGTTGGACGCACCCCACCTCCAGGTGCCTTCGCGCGAGTCCACCACCGGCCTTGCGTCGATCCAGACACGCCACGCGCCGCCCGCATAGCGGCCGCGAACAGCATCGCCGCCCTGCTCGCACCAGCCTCCAGCCCGGCCTTCGTCCCCTCTCTGTTGACGCCACGACGCGCCGCCGCCCCATGGGCCGCCCCCTTGAGCAAGGCCCGCAGCCCACATCTCCCTGCGCCGCGTTTGCCCTAGCGTTAAAAAGAAGGTCCCTTTCTTTATTTTTTATATTGTGAAAATTACATTTGCATCCTTTCAAGTTTTTAAAATTATAAATGCATCCCTATGCATAGTTTCAGTTTATTAGTTTCATTTCTGTATTGCGTTGATACCCCTGACTTCACATGGTAATTTGGACTACAAAATAGCATTATTTATTTTAATGAAAAATAGCATGTTGATGAGCATTTAAATATTTATCTTGTGACTATTTATTTGCATTTTTTGTGCTGTGGATATTTTACTAAAAATCAGAAATTAAAAATCAATGATATTTTACCCATTTATGCTCTGAAATTCACACAGAACTATTTATTGGTCTAAAAATTGTGAAATAAATTGTAGATGATGCCTCTCAATGCTCTTTAACTACTGTCCAAGTTTCATCGAATTTGGATTGTCATTTGCATAAAATAAATTCTAGGGTAATTTCTGTAATTGATTTTTAATTAAATCCACGTATAAGATTTTTGAGAAATTTCAATTCTCTTGGATTCCTTGTTAAAATATCTATTTGAGATAAATATCTCTCTGGATAATTCGATTTTGTGGATTTATTAGGAATTAAAGACTCACAATCGCTCTGTCTTCGGTAAAAAATTCATAAAAAAATAATAGTGTAAGAAAATTCCAAAAATATTAGTGTAGCTTCATTTCATCATATTTATCTTCCAATAAAATTTTCATAATTTTTGCATATCATTTGCACGAAAAATAGCATAAAAACCCCAAAAAAGTTTGCATTTTTCATTTGTGCATTTTAAATCTAAAAATTCCAAAAAAATCCATTTTGCATTAATCATTGAATTAGGTTTATATGAAAAATACAATTTGGTCATTTTAGACTAATTTCAGATTAAAATTAAATTTGGCTAAGTTGTTGATTTTCTTAATAACCTAGTTCATTCATATTCTGCATTTGGCATTTTTATTTGCATAAAAAAATACCAAAAAAATTCCCATTTGAAAAACCGCAATCTAATCCCTCTAGATTGATCCCGAGTTGTTCCTTTGCCTCCTTGAGTCGACCCTGGGGCTTGTCCAGGCTAAGCAAACATAAAACCACGCTTAATTTCATTCGACGAATAATAGATTTGTACGGTTAATTTTTGATCGATCCGGATTTATCCGATTGCAACGAAACCATCAATTAGACACCATTAAAAGAGGATAAAAACCGGGTTTATCAAATGACGCCGTTGTTGGTGAGACAAACGGCTTAGGATCATTTTAGAAAATTAGATTTACGTTTTCCAGTCACTCGGGTAGTCTGATTCCCGAACCATCTTGTAATTATTCCATTTTTTTCAATTATTTTTCTATTTATTTTTTTCTCTCTCTGACATTTTTTATCTTTTTGTGCGAGGGCCTGGTGGACTTGGAACGGCTTTCTTGAAGTCGACGCATCTCGAGGTGCATCGGAGGCCAACGATTCGTGGATCAAGTCGGCTGTTGAGACGCCAAAAAGATTTTATTTTTGTTAACTTGTAAAAAGGTGTCTGCATTTACAGCGGTTCATGTTTGGGATCTCGCGTGTGTAAACATAGTGGAACCGTGTCCCCGTGTGCTGTGTGGATTGAATTTTTAGAATAGGCTTGCACTAGCAGTTCCTTGAGCCACTCTAGGATTTGCTTGTGCTCGTAATTCTTTAGGACCACACCTTATACTTAAAAGACGCACTTTGACCGCAGATCTAGTCAAATCAACCTGTGCTTCACTCGCTAATAGAACCGTCTGTCTAAGAGCGGATTTTGTCGTCTGCATTTGCGTATATTATAAAAGATTTCAATTCTGTTTTGCATCCTGCATAAAAGCGAATGGATCACTGTAAGTATTCTTCACTCAGCATAAGCTTTATTGATTTTCTTGCATCGGCTTTTCTTGATTTCTCGCTCTTGGTTTTCCAACTTAAGTAAACGGAAATTGGGACTGGACGATAGGCGTGCTTTGTGGATTGGACTTAACAAGTGATAACTTAACTTAAAATCGGGACTTCTAACATTATTGACCAAAAAAATTAATAAAATCGGAAATTCTGTTTGCGGGAGATTAACCCCCGACCTTGTTTTCAGGTTGAGTGAGGATACTTGAGTGTGTGTTTTAACACCTTAAGGCAGAGCTCAAATCCCCGCCTTCCATATCACGTTCCGACTGATCCTAGCAAATATCACAAGTTGAATTATTTAGGTTCACTGACTAGTGCCAAGTAGCCTCCTCCTGTCTCAGGTAGGTAGGGGTGAAATTGCGGTACTTCGCGACAAGTTGCCAGTAACCCCCTGGGGTGAAGTTCCGGCCTTGTCAGCCTCCGCCTGCTTGCAGGTAGATAGGGGCAGGTCTTTGAATCCATCAATTTGGGATATGAGCGAAGAAAGGAAGGACCGACGGTATCTTAGGCGACATGTTAAACAGGGAAGACGCATCCGGCTTTGAGCCGACTTCCCTATAGGCCGTGTAACCTTTGCTACTTGTCTGAAAATTCACATTTAAAATCAACTAGATCAATCGGACTCGGTTTCGAGTCCTTCACCGTGTTGAGTGTGAACTCGGGGTTTGCTCTTACGTTTGTATTTGTGTCTGTCCGTGTGCGTTATCTTGTGTAATTGCACGTTTCTACCTCAACCTTCATCATTTCCTCTTCAAGGTGTCGGGATATTGGTCCCCATACCTTGAAACCTCTGGTCATTCCTCCTCGACCATATACCGTTCACCTTCACCTTCACCTTCTTCCATGTATCCTCCGCCACCCACGGGAGACCCTTACCCGTGGTCGGCTCCACCTCAACCCGATTATGAAGTCAGAACTTCGACTGACTTCTCCACTTCTTCGCATTTCTCACCTACTCCATATTCCAACACTCCGAATCCACTTCCATCTTGGGCTGACTGTCCTTATTCTCGAGAGCTTGCAGGAATCAAAGAATCGAATGAAGAGCAAGCCGCTGCTGAGATAGATGATTGGCAAAATTATATGCCCCCACATACTTCATTCTCACCTCAAGTAGGGACCACACAACAATTTACATATACGCATCCCGACTTGACCTTAAGGCATAACATGGTCGATCGAACAACTCGAATGGAGAGGCATGCACATCATGATTTCCCAGACTTGATTGACTTTAGTGATCAAGCTTTCATTAACCGGCCTTTATTTGGAGAGCCTATACATTCACAAGATTGGACTCATGAGCTAGACTTATCAGTCCCCGTTTCATCATATGAGGCTTCGACCAATATTTGCCATTTGGATAGTCCATACTCGACCCAGCATTACATGCCAGAGTCTAGATATGTTGAGTATGAGATCCTAATATCTCAGTAGTATCCTCCAATTGAGCAGAACTCTCCCATGATTTGTCATGAGAATACTTTGGAGGATGACATTTCCAGATTTATTGAAAAAATGAAACATTAGGTATCAAGTTGAGAGATGTCATGGAAATATTACACTCAATTTCTGCCAGCTTAGGAATGAAAGTGGAAAAGGACATGAGTAGTTTTAAGGTTGAAAACATAGCAAACATTAGGGAACCCACACAAGGTGTACAGCTGGAGTCCATTCTATCTCCCTCTTCTACTAACCCCCTGCCTTCCAATCTAGAGTCTGATCATTCATCCACCAGAAATACCAAAAAAATTGAAAAATCAGAAAAATCCATAAAAATAGAAAATGAAAGACTTAGAAAATTTAGATCCTACCCTAAGGGAAGCACTCAATGAAGAATTGATTTTTAATCTTCCCTTAATAAAGACCATAGATCACTTTCCCGACCTCAAACGATTTGTGAGAAGTAAATTGATGTCCAAGAGGTCGGGTAATAAGAGGACAAGGACTGAAAGACACATAGTGTCTATGACCACCTCCTTGGTGATGGGGAGAAAGATCAAAAGCCGTAGAGTGAAGCGGTTGCCCCGAGTTGAGTGTGAAATCAAAGACACCATCTTTACCCATGCAAGAATCGATGATGACTCACCGATAAGTATCCTCCCGACCTCTGTGTTTGACAAGCTCAAACTCAGGCCACTTAGGAAGTCGAGAGAGATCGTTCAGCTGGCTGATCGATCCATCAAACGGTCGAGGGGGAACATTTCAGTCATTGTTACTTTCTAAGGTGCTCTACTCCAGGTGGACTTCACGATCATTGACATTGAGCACCGAGGAGAGTTTACCCAGTCTGCGATTATTCTCGGGAAGCCGTTCTTAGCCTTGGCTAGGGTGACTATAGATTGCGAGACTCGGGATATCGATTTTTCAGCACTGGGAGCGCTTCGACCTCACCCACTCTTTGATACACTTTACTCTAAGGTGACCCGCGCATCCGCTGACAGTCGTGACAATCGAGAGGTAGATGAGTCCCACCTCTCTGCTACACCTGAGAGACTGACTGTCCGGACGACCGTTGGTCCTGAAACTCCCCACACCTCCACTTCATCAACTGCTTGCACCACCACCGTGACAACTTCTAAGGAGGACTCACGACCAGAAGCCATCATTGAGTCGGACACGACCTTTGGGGATTGCCTTGATCATTTCGATGATCCGACACAAGAACCCAATAATGCTAAGCCAACTGAGATCACTAGCACTTTCTCGAGATTCGTGTTGACCATTCAGGAATATTCTAATCTATATGGTGACTCGTCTGATGAGGAACCCATGGTCAGCACCACACCACACCCTGGACCTTCAAAGGAAACAACCAAGACTAAATTGACTCCACATAAAAATACGGTTGCTCCCTCTTCTAGTCGGCTATCTAATGAGAGGAAGTCGATAATTGATTCCTCGAGGTGTTCTCCCGAACCTCTCAAGGCGCGTCGCTCTCATCTCCTTCTCAATGATTCAGGTTTTAGAAAACCGAATAAGAAAATTTCCTTCAACATTCCGGAGAAGGAATTATCAGAGGAATCCTCATCGGGTCCGGATAAGGTGATTTATGAGTGAGCTCAGTTCGGCTGTTCTCAAGCCTTATCTAAGCAAGCAGTTGTGTGTCGACCCGCGTTGGACGATCCCTTCACCGCACTACTATTCATCTGAGGACGATTCCGACAGTGACACACTTGTATATTACCCACCTCCTGGCGCCCGCAAGAAGGTTCGTCACAAACCTTCTTGATCCCTGTATATTCTCAATCCTCCTTGTATATATTTTCTTTCCCTCCCTCCTCAGTGATTCGAATCACTCGCCTCGGCTCCGTATCATTTCATTTTATGGCTATACTTAGGATGATCAGATCCTAAGTATAGGGGGGAGAATGACCCGAGTCACTTCACCATTCGCTGTATATTCTCTAAATGTCATCGGTTCTCACACTCACTCCTGTCCTATACTTAGGCTGATCAGAGCCTAAGTATAGGGGTAACCGATGCCCGCCATGTATATACTCCTCCATTTCCTCTCTTAACCTCGCCCGCCCCATTTTTTGATCATCTTCTACACTTGAGGCTGCCAGAGCCTAAGTATAGGGGGGCGGAGCGACTTCTATACATTTTGTTATTTTAGCTCTCGTATGCTTAGCACGAGCTGTCTTTTTCCTCGCTTTTCGTACTTTGAGGACATAGCACACGCTAAGTATAGGAGGGCGTGTATATATTACATATATACTTTACCCATAGCTCGTACTTTCGCGTATTTTCGCGTATTTTTGTATATATTTTGCAATAATTACGCGTGGGTAAAAATTGATTTTTTTACTTGTTGTATAATACTTGTAAAACTTTTGTTAATTTTTTTTTAAAAATTTGTATACTTGTATATTGTATAACACTTGTATAATTAGTAATACTTATAAAACTCTTGTAAATTGTTGTAACATAGGAGGTATACCAAAGTTTTGAAAAAAAAACTTTTCAAAAAATGGCAAAAAAAGGCTTCTTATTTACTCTCGCATATCATCCTTGCATTAAAAAAAAGAGAGTCTTGCATTTCATTCATCTTCATAGGATGTCATCTACATCTCATCTGCATATCTTGCATATGCAAAGTGAAAAGCTAGTGGGTTCTGAACCAAGTTATGAGTACATGTTGAGGAGGGACTTGATTTGACCTTAATCCACCTAATTTCAGAGGAACCTTATAGGAGCTGGAGTTAAGATTTCTCAGGTCAAGTGACTTAATTCTTTGAGTCCGCAAGTCTATGTTCACATGTCATCTTAATCAGTCTAAGTAGAATATCTCGTGCACACTCATGATTCTTTTAGATAATGACCTAACTTGAACAAGCACAATGCACGTAGCTCTTCATTGATAAGGTATTGAGGAGGTAGAATCCTTTAGCTTGGAGTAGCACACGGATGGAAACATCCGTCCTCCTCTAGGGAGGGTAGTGCATCTCAACCTAGTCTAGTGGTATTGACGTCTAAAGACGGGACGCTGTGGGTTGCAATAATGCTTCAAAAGAGGGATAGTCTACTGGCTCAAGAGAAAAAACTCTTGATGTACATGCTGCACCTTGTATATAGTTCAAAAAAAAAAGAAAAAGAAAGGAAAAAAAATGCAAGAACTCCAAAAAAAGTAGACATGTCAGATAAAAAAATAAAATACCTGTCGGAGTATGTATATTAGCAAAGAAAATGCAGTTGGATGACTTGGCTACACTGGTCAGACATCCCGGGATAGGTAGCTATACTGGCTACTGTCCATTCTTTTCTCTACCCCCTCCTCTTGAGCTGGTCGCACTTGAACTTAGAAGGGAATACCCCGCTCCTCGAGGAAAGAGTTACTGGACCGGGTACTTAGAGTTACCTTGTTAGAGGAGGCTGCTTCTTAGCCATTTCTGATGTGGAGAGCTATATCTCACTTACACAGTACAAGTAAGAATCATAGTCATCAGAAATTTGCGTTTGAGGATTTGTTCTGACCTGACTGTTGAGGCGTCTTGAATAGAAGATTTGTGGAACTTAAGGTCTGTTAGGTCTTAAATTCAGATCCCAATAAGGTTCCGCCACACAATTAATCCAAAGGTCGAGTCAAGCTCCATTTTCAACTTTTGTTCATTACCTTGGTATGGAACCCAAAATAATTTCACTCTTGCATTTCATTTTAGTTGCTCGGGGACGAGCAAGGTTTAAGTATAGGGGGTTGATGAATCTGCGATTCATCAAAGTTGAAAATAGAGCTTTGTTCCCGAGTAATTAGATGCATATTTCCACTTATATTGCATAATTAGCATTCATGCACGCATTAATAATATCTGCATTTTAGCATTCATATTTCCATTAAATAAGAAGTCCAATTCACTTGTAAATATTCACCTGTATATTCACCATTATTCACTTATTTATGTATATATTTTATACTAACTCCGAATCCAATAAAACCAACTCTATAGTGTATATATTACTAACACTAATAAAGGAAAAATAAAAAATACTAACTTCAAAAATTGACCAATAAAACCCCAATCCAAGTTTGAAACCATGAACCTTAGAATGCCCATATCTCTCTCATACAACCTCCGAATTAGGTCTACTCACTTTTAAAATAATATATATTCAAAGACCTTCAAAACAAAACCAATTTCATTAAAATCGGAGCTCGTATGCAAAACTTGGGTTTTGGGCCCCTTTTGTATATTTTACATATTGACCAAAATGCCCTTGCATTTTACCCTTTTATTTTTTTAATTATTAAAAACCCAAAAAAATTAGATTAAGTTGTAAATATTCCTTTCATACTTTTTCTAACTTTATTTTGATTTTTCTCTTTTAAAAAAATGACAACAAAATTACAAAAGATAAAATGCGTTTTATATCTTTAATGTACCACCCAAAAATACACTTTGTACATATGACTTCTTTTGATTTTCGAGCCTTCACGAAAGTTGTAGATCTCGTCGAGACGAGCGGCTTTCGTGTTGATCTCTTTTTGATTTAATCCCTTTTGTTATTTCTTTTTTATTTTTGTTTACATTTAATTTTTGAATTTTCTAGGAGCGACATGTGGCAGCTCCTAGAGCCGCCACATGTCACCCCTTTATTTTATTATTTTTAGATTTATTATTATTATTATTATTTATTACTATTTTAATTATATTTAGTAGCCTACTATTTTATTTTATTATTTTGTTTATTTTATCTCCCTTTTACCTCTTCTCCCCTTACTTGTCTTCCACTCCAAGCCAATAACTCCCCACTACTCCACTCTCTCCATCTCTTTTCCAACATCCTCCTCCTCTTTATATTCTCATCTCCTCCTCCATTGTTCATCATCCTCCGTTTTCGAGTAAGAGAGGTTCGAGCCCCGTTTAAGTCGTGAGGTGACAACTCCCCCTTAGACATTGAGCGACGACGACCTGCAGGCGAGATCCGCGGTTAATCTCCGCGTAACGAACTTCCCTTCAAGATCGCAAAGCTTCTCCGATTTTTCGCCGAACGGGATCGAGGCTATGACAGGAGCCGCACATCGTAGCTCTAATACCCGGTGAAATTTCAGGTAAGTATCTCTCTCTCTTTTCCTTTATTATTTATTTTATCTAAACAATTTTTCTCTCTCAACATTTATCATCTATCACCACCACTATTATCATTATACAAATCACAAACAATCACACCACCACTTCATTGCATTGTTATTGCATTCTTATTTGCTGTTTACAAAAAAAATTACAAAAAAATTAAAAAAAACAAAGAAAAAAAGAGTTGCAGGTCCTGCGCGGCGTTCCGCCGATCTCCAGCGCCGCCCCTCGGCTGCGTACCCTTCGCAGAAACCCGGCAACCCAGCTCCGATCCTCCGTGCGGCTGCCAGGCGCGCCGCCCGTTCGAGCAGCCGCCAGGCCCGTCGTCCAGCACCGCCGAGCCCCCAGCCTGCCGCCGCCCGGCACCACCCCTGCGTCCGGCTCCATCGCGCGCCCAGCGACAGCCGCCCCGTTCCCCCTCCGCGCACAACCGCTCCTGTCAGAATCCGTCGCCGCCCCTGTGAGAGGCCGCCGTCCCGCGCGCGCCTCAGCCGCCCGCCAGCAGCACCCAGCCCCTCGTCTCCTCCGCCCACGTGTCGTCAGGCCGCGCGCCCGTTGGACGCGCCCCACCTCCAAGTGCCTTCGCGCGAGTCTGCCACCGGCCTTACGCCGCTCCAGACATGCCACGCGCCGCCCGCGTAGCGGCCGCGCACAACACCGCCGCCCTGCTCGCACTAGCCTCCAGCCCGGCCTTCGTCCCCTCTCTGCCGACGCCACGACGCGCCGCCCCTCGTACACCGCCCCTTTGAGCAAGGCCCGCCGCCCACGTCTCCCTGCGCCGCGTTTGCCCTAGCGTTAAAAAGAAGGCCCCTTACTTTTATTTTTTTATATTGTGAAAATTACATTTGCATCCTTTCAAGTTTTTAAAATTACAAATGCATCCCTGTGCATAGTTTCGGTTTATTAGTTTCATTTCTGTATTGCGTTGATACCCCTGACTTCGCATGGTAATTTGGACTATAAAATAGCATCATTTATTTTAATGAAAATTAGCATGTTGATGAGCATTTAAATCTTTATCTTGTGACTATTTATTTGCATTTTTCTGTGCTGTGGATATTTTACTAAAAATCAGAGATTAAAAATCAGTGATATTTTGCCCATTTATGCTCTGAAATTCATACAGAACTCAAGGTTTGAAAAAACGAAAGGCGGAACGAGGCGGTCTCCTTGGAATCGAGGCGAGGCGTAGCCTCGAGGCGGTCGAGGCGTAAGCCTCAGTTATATATAGAAAAATATGTATAAAACTACAATTATATGTCTCTTTATGTAATTATATGTTCTCTGCCCAATATATAATAATTTACACTACAAGATATGATGAAATAATAAAGATAAGAACCCCAAAATAGAAAGATATACAAATGTATGAGAATGCATATGTTAGTATTCATCAGAATTCTAACTCTCTAACCCAAGTTGAAGAACTAGTGTATGCACCCCTCCTGCCATAACATACCCCAACAAGACGGGGGTCTCGCTGCCCGGTCAGCGAGCCTGGGGGGGGGGTCTAGGGGGGGAGCAGGTGCGCTCCCCCCCTGCGGGGGTGTGGGGGCAGCGCCCCCGGCGAAATTTTTTTATTAGAGATTTTATTTCTATTCAGATATATGGATTTGTTTGTATGAGAATGTACATGCCCTCCCCTTGAATTCTATCTTGTTTGTCCTTCTCAGTATATTGCATAGCTTATTGTGTAACAACTCCTTAAATTAAGTTTACAAGTAATGCTTTAAATGATATTTGCGGATTTGCGGATTTGTATGTTGCCTTAAATTAAGAGTTTTTGACATAATTGGACATGTTTAATGGTAAATATGAACATGAAAGTGGCCAAATTTAAGCATTCATCTTGTATATTTATATCCTAAACAACTAGACTTTTATAAACATATGAAATTACTAATAGGATAAATGATTAACATAACAAATATTTTGAAAATAAAAAAACGCCTCAGGGACCGCCTCGCCTCCGCCTCGACCGCCTCGACCGCCTCGACCGCCTCGACCAACTGAGGCGTTCGCCTCTCAGAGCCCCCCTGAGGCGGCCGTTCTGGGGCGGTTTTAGGTCGCCTCGCCTCGAGGCGTACGCCTCGTGCGCCTCGAGGCGCGTTTTTTTGAACCATGACAGAACTATTTATTGCTCTAAAAATTGTGAAAAAAATTGTAGATGATGCCTATCATTGCTATTTAATTACTGTCCAAGTTTCGTCGAATTTGGAGTTGTCGTTTGCATAAAATAAATTCTAGGGTGATTTCTGTAATTGATTTTTAATTAAATCTACAGATAAGATTTTTGAGAAATTTCAATTCTCCTGGATTCCTTGTTAAAATATCTATTTGAGATAAATATCTCTCTGGATAATTCGATTTTGTGGATTTATTAGGAATTAAAGACTCACAATCGCTCTGTCTTCGGTAAAAAAATCATAAAAAAATCATAAAGTGTAAGAAAATTCCAAAAATATTAATGTAGCTTCATTTCATCATATTTATCTTTCAATAAAATTTTCATAATTTTTGCATATTATTTACACGAAAAATTGCATAAAAAACCCCAAAAAGTTTGCATTTTTCATTTGTGCATTTTAAATCCAAAAATTCCAAAAAAATATCCATTTTGCATTAATCATTGAATTAGGTTTATAGGAAAAATACAATTTGATCATTTTGGACTAATTTCAGATTAAAATTAAATTTGACTAAGTTGTTGATTTTCTTAATAACCTAGTTCATTCGTATTCTGCATTTGGCATTTTTATTTGCATAAAAAATATCAAAAAAATTCCCACTTGGAAAACACAATCTAATCCTTCTAGATTGATCCCGAGTTGTTCCTTTGCCTCCTTGAGTCGACCCTGGGGCTTGCCCATGCTAAACAAACATAAAACCACGCTTTATTTCATTCGACGAATAATAGATTTGTGCGGTTAATTTTTGATCGATCCGGATTTATCCGACTGCAACGAAACCATCAATTAGACACCATTAAAAGAGGATAAAAACCGGGTTTATCAGGTAGCATTCGCTGTCACTGGACACTCATTCCAGAGCTCTCTCTCTCTTTCCCGTAATGGTGGATGGGGACTGGTGGAGGCGACCGTCGACCCTTCATGGGTAGTTAGCGGAATCGGCGGGCAACTGTTGATGAGGGTTGTGGGTACGAGAGGGAAAGGCAGAGCGGGGTGGAGAGAGAGGGGTTCGGGTCATGCGGAGGAGGTGCGGGTAGTCGGCCATGGGTTGAGGTTGCGGTTGGTTGGCGGAGAATGCGGGGAGGTGCGGCTGGAGGTTG
Source organism: Ottelia alismoides (assembly GCA_037367405.1). NCBI lineage: Eukaryota > Viridiplantae > Streptophyta > Magnoliopsida > Alismatales > Hydrocharitaceae > Ottelia > Ottelia alismoides. The sequence goes on from JAZKJV010000397.1 coordinate 82,021, forward strand.
TGGGGTGAGGGAAGAGAGGGAGTGGCAAGGTGACGGTCGCGCCATGAGAGGGGGACGGTTGCGGCTGTGCGTCGCAAGGCGCGTGAGATGTGGAGGATGCGGGGAGGTGCGGTCGGAGGTTGCAGGGTGAGGAGAGTCGCATGATCGTTGGTGGGCGATCGGGTCTCGCACCGACCGTTGGAGGATGCTGGAGAGGAGAGAGGGAAGCAGAGAGAGAAGGGGGAACAACGGTTGTGCCTCATCACGGAGGACGGAGCGACGAGTGCATGCGGAAGGAGAGGGAATGGGCGCCACATGGCGCATGGGGAGGCGACCATGCGACAGAAAAAATAAAAATCAAATCAAATTTAAAAATAATAAAAAATATAAATAAATAATGTAAAAAAGAAAAGAAAATAATAATAATAATAAGAAAATAAAAATGGGGATGACATGTGAGTCGACGACTCTAGGAGCTGTCTTGTATCGCTCCCAGAAAATTTTAAAATTAAATTAAAAGGAAAATAAAAAAGAAACAACAAACGAAGTCAAATCAAAAAGTTGTCTACATGAAAGTTGACGAGATCTACAACTTTCGTGATGGACCCAAAATAAAAGAGGTCATTTGTACAAAAAGTATTTTTGGTGGTTCTCTATAGATATAAAATAGTGGATTTTGTATTTTACATTTTTTTAATTTTTAAATAAGATAAAAATCAAAATAAAATCAAAAAAAATATAAAATAAATATTTACGCAACAATCTATTTTTTAGATTTTAAGAATTAAGTAAATAAAGAAATAAAATAAGGAGGACTTATATACATACTAAATATTATGACTCAGGTTGAGTTTATTTTCTTTGATTTCTACTTCAATTTTTATTTGGAGTTTTACACAACTTATTGAAACAATATTCAAAGAAAATAAATGAAATAGGTAAAAAAGGATTGTTTTGTACATAAAATTATAAGGTCAAATTAGACAATATGCACAATATACAATGGGGCTCCAAAAACCAAGTTTCACATATGAACTTCGACTCTTTTGAATTTGATCTTGTTTTGTAGATAATTGAACGTACATTAATTCAAAAGAGAATAGCGTCCATAGGAGACTGTATAAGAGAGATATTCACTTTTATGATTTTTTGTCTCGAACTAGGGTTTTAGTTTTATTGAATAAATTTACAAGTTAGTATTTTTTTGATATTTTTCTTTAATCAGGGTTAGTAATATGTACACTGTAGAGTTGATTTTATTTAGTTCCGAGTTAGTGAAAAATAAATAAAAGTAGGAGAAGATATGCGTAACTACAGGTGATAATGTACAAAAGAATTTAGGCTTCTTATTTATGCAATTATGCATGCTAAAATGAGAATATTACTTCTAAGTGCATGAGCGATAATAATGCAAAATAGATGATGAAATGCAACTAATTACTTGGGAACAAAGCTCTATTTTCAACTTTTAAAGTGATGAGTCACAAATTCATCAGTAGGGAACCCTCATCACATCCAATTATGGTGCTGAATCAATATTGCTTGAGATTCTCATTGTCAGGGTTTTAGAATGAACCCTTACAGTCCGCTGCAGAATTAAGGTTCAGAAACCCTGAAATTTCTAGAAAACAAATAGATTTTGAAAAATATATGAACATGAATAAATCTTTAGAATAATCTTTCAACAATAATCAAGAATCGAATATACTTCGTTAATCGATTCCCTAATAAATAACGAATGAAAATAAATTCGCGAGAATCGAACCCGCTCTGATACCATGTTAGAAACCGAGAATGCTAAGTCGTAATATCAGAGAAATAGAATAAACATGAAGAACACCGGGATTTTACGTGGAACCCTACTCCGCGAGGAGCGGGATGAAACCACGAGCAAGGTTTTAAAAAACGTGAGGCGGATCGAGGCGGTTTCCTGTGATTGAGGCGAGGCATAAGCCTCGAGGCGGTCGAGGCGTAAGCCTCAATTTGTAGGTTAAAAATTATACAAATATAGAACTTTATATTAAAATGCTAGAAATAAGATTGCATTAAAGTCACTGGCATTAAAGATACAATATTAATTAACGAAATAAGAAAGTTTCTAGAGTCCAGCATATGAAAATAAAAAGGAGACAAGTTTCAAATCCCAAAATGACTGAAAGTCTGAAAGTATTAATGTAGGCTATCTAGCTAAATATCGTCACTCGTCAGGAGCAATTTCCGCCTCAATATCATCTTGCCCATCATCTTCGTCATCAGTGCTGCTTATTGGGTCCTCCAGTGAGTCGTCATTATACTGCACGATTACATCCTCATTATCTTCTTCATCAGTATGTCCCTCACTTTCTTGGAATTCATCTTCATCAACATCCACAACACTTATTCCTATTTGAAAGTAGTAAAATAAAAAATAAGATTTGTCCTTAAATTGTCATCAAAGAAGCAACAACAAAATAAGATGTGTTACGATACCTTTCCCATGATGGTTCTTTTGCTTCTTCTTTGTCGTCTCCTTTCGCCTTGTTCCTCTACAATGTCTTCATTTAACGCGTCATCTTCAAGAGGAATGTTTCCATCAAGTTCATGAAAAGCTTCAACTTCAGTTTCAGTTAGTTGGAGTTCAGAAATCCATTCATCATCCGAATCGACATCATTCAAGCAAAGGGGATCTTCCAAAGTCTTTTTTCTCACTTCCTTTTGCTTCAACTTTAAGTTGAACATGCAGAAGACCAGGTCATTGAGTTTTTCTTGTCTCAAATTATTTCTTCTTTTGGTGTGGACCTATCATTGAGCAATCAAATATTTCATGATACATCTATTGTAAATTTAGCATGCGAATGTAAGTTATACCAAGCTTGAGTAAGTAATCACCTGATTGAAGGAGCTCCAATTACGCTCACATCCAGATGCACTACATGTCAAGCTTAAAATGCGCATTGCAAATTTCTTCAGTTCAAGAGTTTCATCGCCATAGAGTTGCCACCAATCCGCTGTAATTGATTGCAAAGTTGTTGTTAAGAGAAATTTGAAATGAACTTATCATATAGATATGACAAAGGTTAAATACCGGGGCTTCTTTTCTTTCGTGTCTCGATGGCACCTGACCAACCAAACAAGCCTCTTGCATTGATGAAAGAACTTACTTGCAAATCAATTTTCAGCCTTTCCTCCCTGTCAGCAACCAATCTTTCCACACAAGACAACCATCCAACTTTCACTTCATAATCATCTCTAAATGATGGATCATATTGGCATTAAGGGTTGACAAAGTATGCGGCTGCATGTAAATGGGTATGTAGTTGCTTGTCCCACCTCCTGTCAATAATTTCCCATATTGGCTTATATTTCCCCTCATTATTACCCAAGTTTCGAGAAATTTCTTCTTTGGCATCCATGGCCTCATAAATGAACCCCATCGCTGGATACCTTTCAGAATCCACCATTCTAAGCACCATTACCAATGGCTTTGTCGTCCGGATCACATATGCCACACCAGGCCAGAATGATCTACTTTTCATGATAATGTTTTTACACTTTTACCTGGAGCTTTCGTGGCATAGGAGCTGCTTTTCCATGTTTTTGAAGTGAAAAATGACTCAAGAGGATCTTTGGCATCAAACAACCTCTGCAATGTAAGGAAAGCTGTAGCAAAGCGGGTGACAGCAGGTCGAACCAGATCTCCATCAACATGTTTCCTTACCATTGCCAAAACCCAACCATGAGCGTAAATGTAGTTGATAATCTTTTTTGCCCTTCTAAAGACGGACTCATGCAAGGGCAACTTCAAGATATCCTCCAGCATGAGATCAATGCAATGAGCTGCACATGGAGTCCAGTATAAGTGCTTTCTTTTTTGCATCAACATCTCTCCAGCTGCCTTGTAAGCGGCAGCATTATCAGTGATGACTTGTATGACATTGCTTTCTCCAACCTCCTCAACAACCTCATCAAGCAAATTGAACAGGAACGTGGCATTCTTGATTTCTTCAGATGCATCAATGGATCTCAAGAACCATGTGCCCTTAGGGTTATTCACTAAGAAGTTAATCAAAGTGCGCCCTTTAACATCCGTCCAACCATCCGACATAATGCTGCAACCTACATCTCTCCAGGATGCCTTAGCATCATCCATTAGTGACTTTATAGTGCTAACTTCTTCCCTTAAGATCCAAGTTCTCAATTCATGCATAGTTGGAGGTTTCAAACCCCTTCCAAAGTTGCCAATGTCTTGCACCATTGTCGCATATGAAGGACTATTGGCAACGTTGAAAGGGAGCCCATTTTCTATGAAGAATCTCCCTATGCTTTGGCAACACCTCTTCCTTTCTTCCTTTCTCCAAGACGCATTCAATGTAATCTGTGCTGCATTATCTGGAGTAGTTGCACATCCACCACTTCCACTTGTCGTTCCAGCACCCCGTCCTCCCACAAAAAGATCCATAGGACCTCTTACTTGTTGAGCTCCACTTGATCCGGTAGGTACATGCTCACCAAAATCAGATCCTCCTTGCATGGCATATGCTCCCACTCGACGAACCTCCTGCATCTCTTCAATTGATCTTTTTTTATCCAACTCTTTCTTCATCAGAAACAACTTGATTTCATTTTCCACTTCTGGCGGTACATTTGGGCAACCACTAACATTCTTGTGACTTCTCGCCAAATGTTCTTTTAATCTTGCAATACCACCTGTGATGATCTTGCTACAAAAGTTACAACTCACGTATTTGTATCCTTTCTTCTTTTGTTCTCCCTCTAACTCAACCCCTTTACAATATTTCCATGCAATATCTGCTCTATCACGTCCACCATCATGTCCCTTTTTCAATCTTGGAGCCATTTCTGAAGTAGGACAAGAATGAACTTAACTATTAAATATACAAACAAAATTTACCTCATCTGTTTGCACAATATAAAGAATTTCAATGTATGTACTATGTAGTTCTATGATATCAACTCAACACAATATAAAGAAATTTAAGGATGCTTGGTGTTTCCTAAAGAATGTCATGCTCAGGGAAAAAGTACCTTCAACGGTTGAGGGCTGCGGCACCGCTCCTCAGGGATAGAGGCGACGACGAGCCGGCAAGGTGCCAACAACAAAATCTGACGAAAAGGCTGAAGAGGATCAGCCGAAATCTTTGGGAGAGGAGATCCAAAGTGCAACGTTGTGGAAAAAAAAAGGGGATAGGCGACTTTGCATACCCTGTTCTTCTGCCCGCGCAGGTCTAGGGCTCCAGGAAACCTCCAGCATTTCGTTCGTGCGAATGGGGCCTCCAAATAATCGGGTATTACCCTTTAACCCGTTTCCAGATGAGGCGTAAGCCTCAACTACGCCTCGACGCCTCAACGCCTCGTGGAGCGCCTCGTTGCTTCGAGGCGTAAGTTGCTATTGCCAGGACCGCCTCATGCGCCTCAAGGCGCTTTTTTGTGGAAACCGCCTCGAGGCGTACGCCTCAGCGCCTCGAGGCACGTTTTTTAAAACCATGACCACGAGAGAATGCCTCAAAGGGCTTGTATTTCTTATTCACTTTTCTCATCTGATACAATGGGTGTGTGGCTTCTTATATAGCCTCCACTGACTCTCCAAGTCCCACAAATAGTAGATGTGAGACTAAACCACTGGATGTGGTAATTGGACCTTGGAGGGATCCAATTACCCATCACTACATGTGACGCATATAGTCCAATAACTTGTAATACCAAACTTAAGCATGAGGCTTGCCAACTTGGAAAGCATCATAGATTTCATTCCCGATTCTGGAGCAGAGGCAGTCTTACTCAACATTTTATCCATAGTAATGTGGATGATTAGTGCCCTAGTTGGATTGTGGATCATCCTGGTCACTCTTACTGTCTTGTGATCGTGGATGATTTTACTTGTTTGTCACGTATATTTCTTGTAAAGATTAAGTTAGACGTTTACTCGAGGATTATTCACTTTATAAAGTAACGACGTAATTTGATGTTGCTATCAAGATTGTTCGATCTGATAATGCTCGAGCGTATTGCTCAATACAACTCTGGGACTTCTGCATTTTTCTAATGATCATTGATCAGATGTCATGTGCCCATATATCACGGTAGAATGGTGTTTGCGAATGTAAGCACCGATACATAATGTCTCTAGGACTCCTTTTGTTAAGGTAAATATCTAACTATCCTATTGGGGGATGTAGTACTCACAACTTCATATCTCATTAATCAGCTTCCTTCCTTAGTGGTTTTTATATTAGATGAATGAAGAATGCATTCTTCCTTGGAGATTTTGAGGTCACTTATATGCCGCTACTGCCCAGATTTGAGCTTTTGGAGGGAGTGCTAAAAGGTTTTCTTACTGAAAGACATTTATGACCTTAAACAGATTCCCACCATTCCTCGAGGTATTAGAGAGCAAGGGGTTTGCTAAATCATCCTCAGATTACTCATTATTTACGAGGATAGGCAGAGGCACTACGACAATGTTGGATTATGTTGTTGATATAATCCTGATTGGTGATGATGAGAAGAGGATCATAAAAGTGAATAGGATGCTTAATGATCACCTTGTGATCAAGGACATGGGCCCGTTAAGATATTCCCTTAGGCTCGAGGTAGCTTGTAGCTGCAGTGGGCCGGTTCCATTTCAAAGGAAATATGTTAGTGACCTTTTGCTTGAGTATAGCATGTTAGACACCAAATCAGCCCAAATTCCTACTATTTTAAGGCTTGTTTATACGAGGACAATCTTGTAGATGATGGATAATCTTGTCGGTTGGTGGGAAAGCTCTTCTATCTCACTATTGCCAGACTTAACATCTCCTTTATAGTAGGACGTAGCCAGTTCATGAGTAGGCCTTTACATGCTCGTTGGGATGTGGCTATGATGGTCTTTAGGTACATGAACGCCACTCCTGAAAAGAGCTTATTCTTTAAAACAAGGACATCACTAGGTATTACAATATATGCAATGCAGATTATACATGGTACATTATTGATAAGAAGTCAATCACTGGTCTCTGATTATTCAGTAGAGGCCTTATCACACGAAGGAGCAAGAAATAAGCCGTGGTATACTGCTCAAGTATAGAGAGTGAACACAATATAATAGCCCAGGAAACAACATAGATGTAGTGGATTCAATCTGTGGGTCTTCACCTTCCTCCGAATATACTGATGGAGTTGAGATGCGGCAATACCGCTGTCATGCATATAGCAAATAACCCCATGTTTCACGAGAGACGAAACATGTAGAGGTTAATTGCCATTTCACTAGGAATCTCTTAAAGTGAGGACTTCTGCGGACTTCCAGTGTTCATTCTGTAGATTCAAACCGCATATATGTTTATGAAGACACTTTCCGTGGCTTCATTTGAGCGATTTGTCATATGTTGAGCATGTTAGTTACCGATGCTCTTGCTTGATGGGGAGTATCATATTATATGATAGTTGTAATCCTTCGGAGTTAGTTCATATTTCTATTCATGTGTACTCTCTTTAACATTATCCTCCTCTTATAGATAGAGGGATAGGGTTCATTATCCATATATCAACCCTTATTCTTCTCTAGAAGATGATTTGAGGACAAGAATCTATGTAAGATGATCGAGGACAAGAATCCGTATTGCTAATCCTCTCGAAGTGGAAGAGCCTGGGTTTTGGTTAGTTCAAAATCATACCTTTAACTTGCTCATGGTGTAAGGTAGAATCTTTGAACATAAATCCTGGAAGCAATCATTTCAAAAAATGGAAGACGATCAAAGCGTGATTAGTGATAACCCCCAAAACAAGGAAACTTAGGCACAAGGGATAAGGGTTTTAGTGATAACCCCCAAAGATTATTAAGTTTAGGTACAAGGGGATGAAGCTAGTTACTTATTTGGGTTTCTTATTTTAGTTTCTAGCAAAGAGCTGCATGGGTTTAGAATGAACAAGAAGACAAGCATGTGATTAAATTAATTTCCAAAATTTGTGGCTTTGAAGGTTAAGTGTAAGGACCAGAGCACTCACTCAAGAGTAAGTCCTGTAGCCAAATCACTTCTTATATCCAGGAGGAAGAATTCCAATGGACCATCTTTTATGCATGATGGTCCTTTGAGGGCAATTGAAATTTTTCGTGGTTCCAGTTCTTCTGTTCAGTTAAATCAAAACACTTCAATGCCTCGCCATTTTTTTAAAATATCCTAAAAAGCCTGAGAAGGCTGTATTCTCCATCTTTGTCTGGTTGTCAATAATTTGTTTTTGTGCAGGAACTGATACTGGTGGAAGTGTTAGAGTACCTGCTGCATATTGTGGGATATTTGGTTTTCGACCTTCACATGCTATTATATCAACTACCGGTGTCATTCCAATGGCTCCAAGTTTCGATACTGTTGGTATGAAGCAAACTTTTTTCTATAGATTTCTTTGCATGGCTGCATAAAACAGCTGTACGTAAACATTTATGTTACATTGCATAATGCGTAGAACAAACAGAATTTGGCATCGGTTTTCCTGGAAATTGACTGATCATTTTTGAAATACTGGCAAACTTATTTGATAGAGAAGGAACCAAAGGTGACAAATACTTGAATAGTCTGCCATCTCCACATAAATAAGAATACAAGAAATTGGGCTAGCCACAAGTGAAAAAATCTCAAAGTAAAATCCACAGGTTTGAGTATTACCTTCGCTGCTACTCATGAATGAATTGTTCTAATAGAATCAACATACTGGGGAACATCCACATGCACCAACTCTCATGTGCCTAGAGGATGCTGCTGTAATAACATGATCGAGGGAAAGGACAACCTTTTGTCAGAACGTAAACGATGTGACAGGGAGATACTAAACACGATTTTTTGCCCTTTTAAGTAATGTTAAGAGATATTTTATCTTGTCTTGTTTATGAATTTTGTTTTCTTTATGTATCTATTATGTAATTTGAATAGACAGTTGAATAGACAGTTCGTTATTTTCTTCCAACATGATGTTAGAGCGACCGTCCTAAACTGGAGCATGTTGCCTTAGTACCCTCCCCCCACACGCTAGCCTCTCCCAGCTCCGTCGCCAGCCTCCATCTGGCGCTCCTCTCAGCAGCAGATGCCGCCCCTAGTGACGACGCCTGGTTCGTAGTAGCCCCTTCTCTAGGGTCTCTGGTCACTGCTGTCGCGGTTGCCTTCTCTTGCAGCACCGCCGCAACACAACAGTCGCCAACTGGAACCTCGTGTGCCTTCTCTCGACTCTACCAATGATGCCAATCTCTGTAGGGGAGCTACCAACCCCTGTGGTTCTACCCTAGGCAGTCGCTACCCTATTGGCTACTACCTAGGGTTGTCGCTAGTCACTTGGGTCACCCTAACATCACCCAAAATTAGCCCAACAATCTCATTTTTGGCGTTGTTGCGGTGAAATCAGACTAGTCTATCTATGGGAACCAGAGCGCTTCCACACATGATGGGAATGGTTATGATATGTCATTTATTTCCAGCATCATGTCAGAAAACAAGGTCGAGATCCCATCCTCGGGTGCCTTCGAAGGTTTAGCGTTCATCGTCAAGATGGATGTGATCAATTAAAAGTTGTGGCCCATGCGGTTCACGAGCCTTATGCAGAGCAACGAAAAGAAGTGCATTCTGATACAGGAGGTGCCGACTAACAAGACATGGCCTAATGCCTCTTGGGAGGCAGATGATGTGTACACATGTGTGTGGCTATCCGGTACCCTGGTCGTAGAGATAGACAATGACATCTTACATCAGCCGACAACCAAGACGATGTGGGACATCCTCGCCACCACATACTTTCAGAGGATGAGCAAGACAAAAATACTGCAACTTCAACATGACATCTTTATGGTCAAGCAGAAAGGATGCCCTCTTCACACATTATACACTTCTCTCAGGGGCATATTTGTGAAGCTCCATAGCTTCATGCCCCTTGCAGCAACGTCAGAGCAGCAAAAGGTGTATAGGAATACCACCATGGTTGGTATTTTTTTGGCGGCTCGTGATCCTGAGTATGATGCCACACTGTAACAAGTACTTGTAGATGCTACCATACCTGCAATGGAGGAAGCATACCGCAGACTCAATAGAGGAGGATCTTCACAATTCATAGGACGAGGTGCTCGTGGCAGAGAACCAATTCGTTCACGTCAGCCATGCACTTACTATCACTGCTCTGGTCACTTTATAGACATGCTATTATAATCATGTCTCTCCAGCATTTGGATGTGCTGCTGAGCAGGTTGATACTCTTTCACGCCATACCACCGCTTCTGATAAGAGATTCGATAAGTTCTCCCATATGAGGGAGATCATGCCTCCCACTTCCGGATCTTCTAGTACTCCATCATGCCCATTTGACTTCGCAACATCCGCATTTGCTAGTACTTCATGTATAACATATGCATTACTACTTGTTATAGGGCAGACCTCTCAGAGTGGATCATGGATTCATGTGCTATTCATCACCTATTGGAGACATAACTCAATTCACTTCCTACGAAACTATTCGTCCTGGAAGAACAATGGTTTTTGATGATGGGAGGTATTCTCCCGTTACAGGACATGGGGAGATTCGACTGACACAGTCCCTGTACCTATAGAATGTTCTTCTTGCTCCTGAGTTTTTGATGAATTTATTATTTATCAGTCAAATCACCAAGGATTTACATTGTCGTGCCATATTTGATTCATCTTCCCTTGTATTTTAGGATATATTTATGGGCAAGGTGATTGGATGTGGCCGTAAGCAAGGAGGTCTCTGTAGACTGGTCCAGTCATCATATGCTGGTGCTTCTTCCATTTCCACTAGATTAGTCTCCCTCTATATGTGACATCTTCGGTTCGATCATCTTCCTCTGCAAAGTTGTACCGAGCCCTCCCTAAGATTCCATCTAGATCCACCTTCCAGTGCGAGGCTTGCCATCTTGGGAAGTTTCACCGTTCTAGTTATCCTATTCATCAGAATCATAGTAATAGTTCTTTATTTGAGTTGGTACATTTTGATATTGGGTCTCAGTCGTGTCCCGGACCATCAGGAATACCGATTCTATCTTGTTGTTATCGATGATTACTCTATATTGTCATGGACTTTCTTTTGAAAAATAAATATCTGACATTCAATCTTCTATTTATGAAATAAAAAATATTTTTTCTATGATCAAGTATATTCACTTTGATAGTGCCTTGGAGTTTTGTAGTACTAAGTTATCTCAGTTCTTTAAGCCTCATGGCATTATACTTCAGATGTCTTGTCCTTACACTTCTCAACAGAACGATGTTGTAGATAACAAACACGATCAACTTCTTGATGTGACCATGACTCTTCTCATTCATAGTCGTACTCCCCACTCCTTCTAGGGGATGATTTTGTCACTGCATGTTATTTGATCAACCAGAGGTCGTTTTCTGTGTTTGGAGAAAATGTCCCTATTCTGATTTTATTTCCCTATAAGGATTTTTCTCCCTAACACCTCGTGTTGTTGGTTAGTGTCTTTTGTGCACCACTTGACCCCTGGTTGTGACAAGCTCTCTCCCCGGGATGTCAAGTGTGTCTTTGTGGGATACTCCTAGACCCAGAAAGGATACCCGCTACTTTGATCCGGTTAAACGGAAGTAGAGGTCGACATACCCCTCCTACTTTACCACCACCTTCTCATGTGGTCCCTCATACGCCACCATCACCACTACAGCCATCTCCACTACTTCCACCTCCACCTCCTACTGTGGTTGCTCCTCCGCCCCCACCACCGAGTACGTTGGCTCAGTTTTTGCCACCTTTTTATGTTCGTATGCCTCCCTCTGTACCCTCTGCTCATGGACCTTCCACATCATCCAACATGCCCCAGTTATGTTTTTGTTGAGAGAAAATAATAACTTGCATATTCACGAGGTCCTAGGGTTCTCTTGTATAGGTGAGAGACCCGTTGGGCAAATTACATAAAGAGGATGGAAAGAATTGAGAATACATAAAAGAAACCAAAAGATACATAATATCTCAACACTCCCCCTCTAGGTGGAGAGTAGATATCAATCATGCTCAGCTTGGAACACCTATGGAAAGGCCCTCTGGTTAGGGCTTTGTTGAGTACATCTGCTGTCTGATCTCCTGAACTAACATGAGTGGTGAAGATGAAGCCCTTCTTTATCGTGTCTCGAGATTAGTGACAGTCTACCTCGATATACTTGGTCTTCTCATGGAAGGCTGGGTTTGTAATGAAGAGATCAGCTTGATTGTCGCATTGGAGGTGCATGGGTGTTGGACAAAGATTTATATGGGATTTTTATTTTTATTAAGAAAATGGAGGTGGCGAAGTAACCCTAAATATCCCTCAAACAAAAAAAAATTAATTTTATTTTATTCAAAGCTCAAGCCAACAAATAGAGGAATGTAAACAAGAGAAATAAAATTACTATTTATTTATCTGTGTAGCGTACAAGATTGAACACAAGGAGGCTACAAATCCCGATGGTTATTTATATCAAAGATAAAAAATCAATGAAATAAAAGGATTCTTATTTAACTACTTGGTCTTTTTATGGGTTTTTAGCTTTTTAATTTTTTATGGAATTTTTAAATTTTATATTTTTCTATGATTTTCTGATTTTATACATTTTAGTGATTTTTAATTTTTCGAATTTTAATATTTTTTAAATTTTTAAAATAAACAAAATAACGAATAAAAACAAAAGAAAGAAACAAGGTCTTTTTGGATTTTAAAAAAATATGGGAAAATGTACATAAAATTCAATACAAATATTTTTGGGGTTTTGGATATTTTTTACTATTTTTATGATTTATAACATATTTTTAGAATTTTTAGGGTTTTCAAAACAAATAAAAATAGGAAAAATAAAAAATAGAAAACAATGCAAAAGTTTTTGGATTTTTAAAATAAAAATAACAATAAAAAATCAGGAAAACATATATAAAATGAAAGAAAAATTTTCAGGCTTTTCAGAAAGCTATTTTGTGCAATTTTTAGGATTTTCTGTGAATTATTTGATTTTTTTAGTGTTCTACATTTATTTGATTTTATAGGGAATTTGAAGATGAAATTTATACAAAAATTAAAACAAACAAAAACAAATAACCACAAATTTTTGTAGAATTTTTCAAACAGTTTTTTTTGTAATTTTTAATTAACTAAAACAACAAAGGATGAAAATGATGTTTTTTGAATTATTAAAAATAATAAAACAAAATAAAATGTTAAAACAAAATAAAATGTAAAACAAAAATTATCGATTAAAGATTTGATTAGCAGGAACTAATGATAATTATGAGATAATCAATGAAGACGATTAGCTATTTACTAATGACAATTAATAAACAAATTAAAAGTCTGAAGCTCAGGGACCTATCTGCAAAGAGCATTATTTTCAGGACTAAGCAAATAACAAAAGATAAAAGGCAGGGATATTCCAACAATTTGCACCTAAAAGTCGTGTACCGGTGCACGTGAGTTACGCTGGGACTTTATGGTAATTATTTTTTCTAAGGGGCCAAATAATAGCAAAATACTGCACGGCATTTAATGCAAATAACCACAATGTCACGTGCTACGCATGTCTATACAAATCAAATAGGACTAAATCGCAAATAAAATTAACCACATGGAAACTTATGCAATTAACCAAACCACTATAACATGACACGTGTCCCACTGGGGATTTATTTAAAAAATAAAATAAAAACAAGGATTAAAGGAGCAAATCTTCACCTAGCACGTGACAACATTGTGCGGGATTGATGGCTGGATCAAGCTCCTGCAAATCTGATCTGAAGGTGGAGATTTGGGGCCGATCAACGGACTGGATGTGATTTGGGCGTTACATTCTTGATCTGACGGCTCTGACAGCTGTTGGAAGAACAAGTATGAAGGTAGACTCTACCGAACTTCAATCGGCTATAGATCAACTGATCTAGGTTGCAAGCTCCTCCTGAAGATTTGTCCACGTTCCTACAGCTTCCCGCCATCGTCCTGAAGGCTCAATGACGTCCGATGATGGTCCAATCGAGATCTGAAGCTCTGAAAGTTGATGATTGCAGATGGAGCTCCAGACTTCGATTCACTGCTCCAAACGCGTCCTAAGGACCTGCAATGGAGTTATTTCTCGGAGAAGATCCTCTGACCACCATTATAAGCACAAAAACAAAAGGAATGTGAGGGGATGGGGTTCTCCGATGGTGATGGTTGGGAAAGAGACCGGACTCCAGATCTGATGCGATCTGGAGGGGATAGGTTATGAGAGAAGATGGAGAATATGATGGCAAACGTGAATGTCTGGTCAGATATAAAGATAGGTGATCTGGGAGCTCCGATTGAGCTGATCAGAGCTCGGATGAAAGCTCTTCGAATTTACACTAAAGTGGAAATGAAATGCGAAATGAAAGATTACATTGAAAAGAGACTACCTAGATTTACCTGCGGATGGAAGAAAGGGGGTGATCGCCTCGATCTGCATCGGAAGTCAGAGAAGATTGGTCGTCCTCCGTCGATCTTCGGTGACGAATGGATCACACAATTCCAAGCTAAATCAAGCTCTCCTGATCGCAGAGGCTCAGCACCGTCACTACCTCGCACTTTGGAAACCGATCTCGGTCGTGAAAAGCGATGGAAATGGATCCAATTGGAAGCTGATTGATGGCTGTGATGAAGAAACACTGTCATGATTTCGAGGGGATCATGTGTTTCAAAAGGCTCGGTGGTTCCCTCTTCGATAGAAAGTTGCTGGAGAACGAAAATGCTGGAAGGGCCTCAGATCTATGAAGAGTCTGCAGGGGTTTTTCCAAGTAGATGGAGAACGATGTTTGCTAGATCTTTAGGTGACGATGGATGTTGTGGTTCTGTGAGCTATCCAGGAGGCTATGGGTATGTTGGACGGTGAGGCTATGGGTATGCAGAACGAAAATGTTGTGGTTCCAAGTAGATGGAGAAACTTCCAGGCACTCCAAACCTCCCGCCGAAGCACCCCTCACATGACGCACGTGTAGCACCTGGGGATTTTATAGGAGCATCCCTCCGTGTTTCTGGAATCACAGATAAGCCCTCGTATGTTGGCCTTTTTGTACTAAAAACCCAAGTGGGATATTCTATTGACATTTTATGGACCTTTTTGTGATGATTTTGTGAATTGTTTTATTAGTTTTTATTGCAAAAATGCCCCTGAAATGAAGCCTTAATAACTTCAACATCTTTTATCCAAATTGAACGAAATTAGTGTCATTTTAAAGCTCTTTTGATGTTCTTTGTTGTGATAGGTTATTTCATTGAAAATGATCTGTAGATTATAAATTAAAAATCAAGGAAATCTGTTGTTTATCCAAACTTGATTTGGGTGCCAATTATTCTCTATAGATCTAATCAATGTAATTCTTTAGCCTTGATTTGTTTTGTATACTTAAGATTTGATGAAGTAAGCAATCTACTATCCATATGATTATTCTTTGATTAATAGCTTGAATTAAATAAGCTGAATTAGGGTTCTCATGAATTAAAATTGGATTGTTTAGTGGATCTTTAACTTATTCTACTTAATTTATTGTTCATGCTTATGAATTAACTTGGCAACATATTTGCGATACTGTGTTGAGTTTATTATATGTTGTATATTGTATTGTCTTGCATTCCATTCTGTAACATCTCGTAATCTGACATGCATTATTTTAAAATTCCATAAAAACAACATGCATCCATATTGTGTTAACATAAATATCACTAATCACTTAACTTAGGTATTTAGAGTCTAATTGGATAAACTAATATATCCTGTCCTTGTGTTCAACCATGGTCTTATCCAAGTAAAAATTTAGCCTCGATCTTTTCACAAAGATTAATTAATCGAGGTTCTGTTGAGTAGTTAATTGGCCATATTACAATGAGTAATTATTAATATTGTCGTTTAACGAATCAACAATAGGTATTGGAGGTGGTGGTGCAGCCGTAGGAAGAGGAGGCATGCATACCTCATCACCAGAGTAAGATGGGGTCAACCTGTCACCTGTAGGAGAGAAATGCGTAGCAAACTCAAAGAATGTGATATCAATGGTAACAAAGTATTTCCGCCGAAGCTGATCAAAACAACGGTACCACTTCTGGGTACGAGAGTAGCCAACAAAGACATACTTGATCGCTTGTGACGACATGCGTCAGATTATGAACAAAGGCCACATAGCCAAACACTCAGGGTGTAAGGGAGAACAAGTCCTCGGGCGACACAATCGAGAAAGGAACATTTTCTCCTGAAACAGAAGAAGGCATAAGGTTTACCAAGTAGCAAGCTTTGAGGACCGCATCACTCCGGTAAGAGTGAGGAGCATGAGTCTGAATCAAAAGGGTTTGGATCAGATCGAGTAAATGACGGTGTTTGTATTTGACAACACCATTTTGCTGGGAAATGTAGGCAAACGAGGTCTGGTGTACGCTGCCAAGAGACCTAAGGAATTTGGATAGCTCTAAAGTGCAGAACTCTAAGGCATTGTTAGATAGCAAATACTCAACAGTAGCAGAGAAAATGTTCTTTATTTCATTAATAAAGGTTTTAATGATATACACAGCCTTAGACTTATTCTTTAACAAAAATACCCAAGAAAGTCTAGAATAGTCATACACGGCAACAAGATAAAAATTGTGTCCATGATGATCAGGAACATGACTCGGATCTCAAATATCTAAGTGAATAGGCTCAAATAACTGAGTTCTGCTACAACACTGACGACCATAAAAAGAAGAGCGATGATGATTCCCAAGCTGGCAAGCCTCGTACTGGAAGGAAGATCGTGTGGAATTCTGTGGGAGGACACCACAACTTCTGTAAAGGAAAGTGACCAAAATGAAGATGCCACAAATACGGTGAGACTGGTCAAGTAGGAATAGTAGAGGCACCAACATGAGGAGGCATGACTAGTCTGTAAAACTCATGCTGCGTACAGCTACATCCAATCAACCTTCCCATGAGTATGTCCTGAAACACAAGAAAATAGGGGTAAAAAATGGCACGACATTGCAGATCCTTCGTGATAGGACTAATAAAAAGGAAGTTCATCTGAAAATCGTGAGCACATAAAACATTATGTAGGCATATGAACAACGCCAAATGCACTTCCCTCTGTCTTGTGATGGATAAGTAAACTTAAGACCCTAAATCTCGATTTCGGTGAATGACCAAAATAAAACTTCTCAACTGAAATTTCGGTCATTTCAGTCATTTTTTATATAGGATCCCCCCTATTTCGATCATTTTGGCCACTCTGATCGAATTTCAGTAACCTATCGAAATCGAAATTCGACCGAATTTCGTCGAAATTTGAGGCCATGAGTAAACCCTATTTGCAATGACAACCCATCTACCAGGGGATATAGACATGCAAGAATTGAATTGGGCTCTGTCGCCACGCAGATGGTGGGAAGCATTAGAGTCCATGATCCACTCTGTCATATCTGCCCTACTACAACTGATAAAAGCATATGAGATACATGAGGAGCTCGAAGAGGTTCAAGCAGCAGCTACAACATCTGAGGAGCCTGTAATGGCATCGACAACATTAGTCATGAATCATGATCTCCCGTATACAAGAGACAATATCATTGAGGCGTGGATCTTCCTGAGTAGCCGAAGTGTCTGGAGGCTCAATCTACTCTACAACTCGAGCAGATACGGGATATCCATGCTTCTGATAGCACATGTTCTCAGAGTGTCCTGGACGACGACAGTAGGTGTAGGGGCCACGCTGACGTCTACCTCCTCTGCCACAGGGACCACACCCTCTAAAGTACGTAGAACCTCCCCTGCCACGAGATGCAGTCATCGCTGAGGAGGTCTGTGTGGTGGCAGCGAGTGGGATAAGAAGCTTGCTGAGGCGACTGTAGGCCTCCTCGATGGGAGGTATGGTTACGCTTGTGCACATGCAGCCTCATACTCCGGGTTCATGGTTGCCAAGAAAACTCCAATCATCGTGGAGTTCATATATGCCATCTGCTTCTCTGTAGAGGTGGTAATTGGCATGAAGTTGTGAAGCTTCTCAAACATGCCACAAAGCGAAAAGTAGAATGTATGCAGAGGACGGCCGTTTTGCTTGGTCGTGTATATATCAAACTGGACCTAAAGAATCTTGGCCTCATTCTTCGCTTGAGCATATGTGGCTGCCAAAATATCCCACATCGTCTTGGCACAATATCATTGGCAATCTCTGTGATGAGTGTCCCAGAGAGTCAAACATGTGCATACACGTCATCTTGCTTCCACGAAGCATTGTCCCCAGTTTTCTTCGTTGGCTCAGGCTTTGTCAAGATGTGCTCCTTGTTATTGCACTGCATACAAGTCATAAACTGCATAGACCACAACTCATAGTTGGTCCCATCCATCTTCATGATGGGAGTCGGGCCCTTGAAGGCACTGGACAAAAAGAAAACGTCATCCTTGTTCTCTGACATGATGAGAAAGAAGACCAAAAAGGAACTCGACTGGAGGAAAAGACCAATCTGAACGAGTCTACACGATCATATAGAGGATTCGTTGTGTGCGTATACTCATAAAACCATCGTTGTCAACCCTCGATCCGTGCTAGGGGTCGAAAATGATGTTTTATAAACGGATTTATATGTCTGAAATCACCATTTCCGACCAAAATCAGGCAGTTTTAGACTGCTGGTCGACAACGTAGAGGAAAGGAGCACCCATAAGGGTCGTGGAAGGCCCTACGACCACCCTGGGTGGCTGGCGACGGCGCCAGAGCCGCTACCGCTACCCTGCGACATCACCGGGGGTGGAGGCTACTCCTTTGGCGGCCTGCGCATGTGGGTTCGGTTGGACCCACTACGGTGCAACGTCCCCGAGGGGTGGTGGGCGGCGCACGAAGGGATCAGAGGATGCGATGGTCGGCATGCGAGAAGGTCGACGGCGGTGCGCGAGTCGCGTGCGTGAGAGGAGAGGGTGACAGGTGGGGGCTAGGGCACGAGTGGGATATGAGAACTTTGGTATAGGATCATCGCTTCGACACCTAGTTGAGAGAAAACAACCTGCATATTCACGAGGCTTTAGGGTTCTCTTATATAGAAGAAATACCTGTTAGGAAAATACATAAAGAGGACATAAATAATAGAGAATACATAAAAGAAATCAAAAGATACATAATATCTCAACAATTTTGGATACTTTGTTTCTACTGATGATGCTGGTGATTTGTCTTGCAGTTGGCTACTTTACAGTCCAAGGAAATGCCTTCACGGGAGGCTACTTTACATGTCATAGATGATACATATGATCTTGACGTGCACATCGCTCTCTAGAAGAGGTGGCATACATGTGCCACATATCCTTTAGCTGCTCATGTGCTCTTGGAGCATCTTTTAGAGGGTTTCCGGAGGTTTGTTGTAGGTCTATCAGTTGTAGAGATCCCACATACATACTAGGATTCTATATGCGACAATTACTGGCATCTAGCTATGGAGGATGAGATGGTCGTGCTACAGTCATATGACACATGAAGCCTAGTCGCTGCTCCTATAGGAGCTTCTGTGGTTGGATGCAAATGAGTGTTTACAGTGAAGCACCGTACAAATGACAGTATTGATCATTACAAGGCTAGGCTTGTGGCTCGCGGATTCACCCAGATTTATGGGGTGGATTATCTTGAAACTTTCTCTCATGCGGTATGTCATTCTATACTCCAGATTATTCTTTTTGTTGCAGTGGTACGAAATTGGTCCTTGTCCCAGCTTGATGTGAAAAATGCATTTCTATATGGTGACTTCTAGGAGGAAGTCTATATGCAGCAACCACACATGATCTCTATTGAGGTTGAATGTCAGATGATTTGCAGACATCTTAAAGCTACATATGACCTTAGCAGAGTCCCATAACATGGTTCCATAAGCTCTCGGGCTTGATAGAGCAACGGGGCTTCATGAGATCAGGTGCAGACCATTCACTGTTTGTTTATAGGACTCAGAGAGGTAGCGTTGTTATACTGATCTACGTTGATGATATCATTATAACAAGAGATGATGTGCATGGTATTAGTACGGCCAAGGAGTTCCTTGGATAACAGTTTCTTACGAAGGACCTTGGCAAGTTAGATTTCTTCCTAGGGCTTGAGTTCCCTAGGAACCAACAATGTCTTGCGATGACCTAAAGGAAGTATGTTACCGATCTCTTCTCAGAAACAAGCATGGCATATTGCAGACCTCCCACTACTCCCAAGGACCTCAACATGAAGCTATATAATGATGATACAAAGGAGGTAGACAAGAGGTGAGACATGGAGCTAGTTGGGAAGCTCCTCTATGTGACCATCACCAAGCCAAACAACTCCTTTTGCCATGAGCAGAGTTAATAAATTTATGGAGTTGTCAAGACACACATATGGATGCGCTTCACATGATTTTGATGTATCTGAAGTCCTCTCCAGGTACTAGATTGCTCTTTAGTATAGGGACATTCCTTGTCATCATAACATGTGCATATGCAGACTATGCAGGATGCCCAAGGACAAGAAATCTATCTTTGACTTTGAAATGTTCATAGGGAGTTCTTTAGTGTCATGAAAGAGAAAGAAGCAGACCGTGGTTGCCAAATCTAGTGCAAAGTCAGAGTATAGAGCGATGGCACAAGGGAGCACTGAGATGATATAGGTCAGATTTGTTCTCATTGACCTTGCTACAAACGTGCTCTTCCCATGCATCCATAATGCGACAACCATTAATCCTTTTCATTATCAACAATCTTGTCTTCCATGAGAGTACTAAGAACATTGAGGTAAATTGGGCCATATGGTTGACCAGGAACGCGATGTTGTTCTCTAGCCAAAGGTTCTATATCGAGAATATCCGTATCCACGTGTCGGGTTTGTTAGACTCTTGCCTCTCTTAGCCACCTTGTTGTATTTTATTTTTCATCTTTGAGTTTTTAATGCAATCTTGTGGCGGACACCTCTGAGTGTTTCCCCCTCGTCTTGACTTCGAAAAAAAACATTGAGGTAAATTGTCACTACACACGTGACATGATTCAGAAGGGGTTTATCTTTACTTCTCACGTCAGCTCATGGGACCATATAGCAGATGTTTTCACCGAGGCCCTAGCCAGAGGGCCATTTCAGAGATGTTCCATGCTGAGCATTATTGACATTATGCTCCATCCTTGGTACAACGATGTCCAGATGTTCTGCTGCTTCAGAAAGACACACATATTGATCTGCCATAGACTGAATTTGTTCCTCCTTGTGAACTTTGCAATCTTTGGATTATGCAATGTCATCTCGCTTGATAATCCTTACAGAATCCGATGCTCTGATAGCAGTCTGTTGCGAATTATGGAAGCAAAACATGCACAAACGATCAATCACGCAAGCACGAACACACACGAATTTACAAGGTTCACCTGTAACTGGGTTATGTCCTTCGTGGTGGCGATTCGGTTTTCACTATGTGGAGAAAGAAGAAAGTACAAAGGACACAGTCCTAACCCTAGGGGAGCTTATATACTATCGTACAGATGAATCGTTGATACAAACGAATCCATATACCCGAATAGAAATTGAATCGTTAATAAAATTTTTCATGATAATCTCATCAACAAACATAATATGATCATCGAATGTGCCTTCTCTTCTTGCACTATCAACTCGGAGGGTTCGAGTGCCTTTGCCCTCTCTTGGTCCAACGGTGCCAAGATGCCATGTTGCTTCAGAATGGTGTGCATCTTGATATGCCATAGACTGAATCCGTTCTTCCATGTGAACTTCTCGATCTCCAGATTGTGCGACATCATCTTGCTTGATTATCCAACGTCAGTGAGACCCTCGTCCTATTTGGTTTTGATACGGCTGGAGGGGATGCATACGATGGTTCTTCAACTTGGGTCAGATGGTTAGGATTCAAGGCATATCAACATATACAAGCAACAACCACGTCAGATATCACTTATATTAAAAATCTAGTAGTTGAGGGAAACCTTTGATGTCAACAGGGCTCTTTCGTGTTATATGTACATTTTTCTTTGCAACGAGCCGGACTTGTGTCCTTTATTAACCTTCTATTTACTTGTCATTTTACTTTATGCTGTTAACATCTTTGTCATCTTTCACTATGATCTTTATTTATGAAAAAATAGGGTTTGTATGAGTATTTTTCTGACTTTGTAACCACGTATTCTCTTTCCCAGGATGGTTTGCACGGGATCCTGCGACTTTGACTGAAGTTGGCCGTGTACTGCTTAAACTGCCTAATCTGGATATGGTGCCTCCCAACCAAGTTATTATTCCAGATGACTGTTTTAATTTTTTAAGTTTTCAAGGTGAACTGGTTTATGAAGTTCTTACTGCTTCAATAGAGAGGACTTTTGGAGGTAAACTCATGTAGACTCGTACACTTTGTCCATATTTTTCTGTTGATTGCTGACATAAGCATTTTCCATATGACAGCTTCCACTCTCCGAAATGAAAATTTAGGCAACTACATAAAGAACGAAGTCCCAAGTTTAAAGATGTTTATGGCAGACAACTCTGGGAATCGAGGGCATGGTATCCCATCACTTTCAGCTCTTTCAAATGCCATGCGATCACTTCAAAGGTCCCATAATTTTCATGTGAATTCAGACTACAACGCAATTGCATATGTTTACTATGCCTTTCTATCCACTATGCTCCTTTTTCAGTCGTTCATTTTGCCTGAAATGACAATAATGGTTCATTACTTGCAAAATCACGTTTAGATACCAAACTCCTATGGTCTTTGCATCTTTTTCTATGAAAACATCTTCATATTAAACACGGGTTAATTTCATGCTACACTGCAAAACATTTATTACAAACTTTGCTCTAGCGGCCCAAAAAGACCAGGGTTCATATCCCCCTCTTGCAGGGGTTGCGTTAGGTAGTCGACGACCAGCGTAAAAAATAGTCGAATCTTTCAACATGGATTTGAGAAAGAATCCATGTAGCCGACCCTACTCATAGTGGGAGAATGCTTAGAACTTACTTATTTTTTGCTCTAGCGGCCCAAGTTTTGCTTCTTGTTTATGATTGCCAGCTTCCAACACCATGTTGCCATCTGTAATAATGACAATTTCTGTCCTGCTTCTGTGTAAGTAGCTGCTGGGAGTAAAAAGAAGTCGTTTATTATGAGCACTATTTGTTCTTATGTAGGGAGAGGGGCAGACAAATTGGTATGGAGACCCACACATATAAAAAATATAACAAGTACATAAAAATAGAGGAATAGTATGGCGAAGTTGTAGACAGAGGATACGATTTTAGTGCCACTACTATATACCATTTGAATACACTTCTTTGTTGTGCTATTTTATTATCTTCTGAATCTTTTATTTATTTTCTTGAGTCATGTAATCCTTCGAGGTCTCTTGTGTAATTATCACTAGTTGGACTTTAGGATTTCATGCTATATAAGAAACCCCATACCTCTTGAATAAATCATTCCATTCGTTTTCAGTTATTCTCCAATAGCGCTGATCTGAACTCTGGGGTTGCAATGGCTAAGCCCCTTTGACTATTTTGCATTATATTATTTTGGGGATTTTTACACTTACTATCCTTTCAAGTTTTTCCAGTAACATTATATCCATAACTTTTTTTTACACTTACCTATGTGCCCTTATACTTTTAGAGAAGTCATGGTAGTGATCTTTTACTTATCCGTTGTAATATTCTCTAGCCATATCCATCGTAATGTTCTCGAAAAATTGGGGGTATAAATGTTCTTCGGATGCGAAATCGTCGAGTTGAACGACTCCCAAACCCGTTCAAGTATGTTTTATTAGGTCCAAACAAGACCTTATCCGTCGTAATATTCTCTAGCCTCACATTTGTCCTTCGTGTGGGTTGAAAGAACACCATGTACTATAGATTAGACCATTGCAACCCAAAGGACACTAGTCCCTCTCGTTTAGACTATACTATTATACCCCTAGTTAAGAATGGATGCTATGTATATTCCAAAAGATGCTATACCTACGGATTAAATTGCATTTTTATAAATTCTTACCAATTCTCAGAATGATGAGAATTCGTGTGGAAATAGCATGGTATTATTCGATTCATATGGGTATGTATTTTTTTCAAAATGAATACTAAAATTTTGTACGACATCTCATAAAGATATCTGCAATTTATAATGTAAATAATCAATAAAAAATAAATATCAAGACATTGATCATGCCATATTCATAAACTCAACATTCCATATTATAACATCTAGCCGTTTAAAAGAAAAGTGGATATTCTATTAAAATCATAGAAGTTTTACAATTTTTAAGAAATAAAAAAAATACTTTACAATATTCTATGGTATCCATTTCCTGAAAATTCCTCTTAGACCCCCTTCTTCTCCTTCTTCACCACCTCTGTTGTTTCCTTTGTCACTGTCTCCCATCATCTAATTGCTATCTTCGGGTGTTGTTCTTTTTGCATTGATATTTTGTTCTGAATGCGTTGGTACATGTTTAGGATGATGCGACTTAGCTGAGGACTTCGTTGGAGGTTCAGTTGGTTGAGTAACTTGATCTCTTGTGCTTCTTGCACTTGTTGACTGTCGCGATGGCTCTGACTGTGTAGACTCATCGATCCTTACTCCTACCGATGGTCTGCGAGGCAGCTTTGGAGGCTGTTGCGGTATTATCGTGGGAATACCAAAGAATTATCTCTCGAACTCGGTTGTCTCAGTTTGGCGAACCATGACAAATATCTCTGCTTGAAGACCTTCTGAATTGTATTGAATTAGTAGTGTGAACTGAGAGGGTCCAAAGTCAAATTGACTTGAAGGACCAGTATATAACGATCCCACAAACTGTCATTGACTCTAAGCGTCAATATGTCCTATAAGCATGAAATAATTACGTTATATTAATCAAATATTTTAAAAAGTAAACACTAAATTGAATTATGGAGATAATTTATATATAGAAATTATTGCAATCTGAAGTCCCAAAAGATGGTTGTTCTTAGGACAATCCTTGCCTGCAAAATCTCTCATAATGCATAACTAAAAGATTTGGATTATATTCAATACCATAAAAAAGTAAACACTAAATTGTTCATTGAGATAATTACATATATAAATTATTGCAATCTGAAGTCTCAAATGGTTGTTGTTGTTCAGATCCATGTCTGCTGAATCCTGCATAAGACATACCTAAAATATTTGGATTATATTCAATACTTAAAAATGCAAAACTAAATGAATTATTGAGTCATCAGATAAATAAATTATTACAACTTGAAGTCTTAAACGATGGTTGTTTAGTTCCTTGTTCGCTGAATCCCACATAATGCATACCTAAAAGATTTGGATTATATTCAATACCTAAAAAAGTAAAAATTAAATTGAATTATTGAGATCATCTTATAAAGAAATTATTGCAACCTGAGTCTCAAACGTTGGTTGTTGTTGTTGAGACTCCTCCCCGCTGTATACCGCATAACTCATACCTAAAAAGATTTGCATCATATAATTATAAAAATGAGTTGACCAAAAGAGAACTAACTAAATCTAAAGAATTAACGAAACATGATGCTCCTAGGATATGCGACTCTTGTCGTGGCATGTACGGTTGGTCATAGTGATGGAATGGATACATCAAAGAGAACATGTTGATTGTGTCATTAAAATACGTAATTGTATCTTCAACTTTTGCCTTTATAGTTGACGACAAATCTGTTGATCGTCTGATTCATCTAGACTGTTCCTTCCTTGTAGAATCGTATTCACCTATTAGTTTTGTGATTCAATGAATTAATAGAATATAGTAAAGTTAAAGGTAATTACATGCAAACATACTAGACATCTTTCTATTGGCCCATGAGGTTGGTAAGCTATTGTAAGAGGTGGAATCTATGTTTGGATCCACCTTCTTGTTATACTCCAATACCATTGCATGTACACATCATTGTTTGCATCCGAATGCTCAAAGACTATCGATTCTTCTCTATCCTTGGTCTGCGTATTGTCGATGTAGAATAGACTAATCTAGGATGTCAGTGCTTTGTGTTATATTGCATCGAGAGACAACGTGTGTCCTCTCAACAGAGGCCATGATATGTTGTCACATCCCAAATTGATGCATAACACGGTCCGGTAAATGCATAGTCGCAACGTCACAATATATCAATGGTACTATACTCATCCAAACATGCTGCCCACTTCAACAAAGCTTATGTAGTTGTGTGATTTCTTCATTGGCGTAGGTCGTCCAATTTATCTACTTTCAGTAAAGAAGAAAGTAATGCAATCATTAACTGATTGTTATAATGAACGTGTAATTTATTTCAATATTTACTTGATGAACCTTTTACGTATCCAACTCGTTACGGTAAAATACCAGCGTTGCAGTCTGCACATTTTTCTTAAAACTTCGCACACAGATCCAATTTAGGGCCAATGATCTTCTTTGGATCCTCACCTGTTCTCTCACAACTGGCCTTCCTATGTGCACGTACTCCCATGCTCAAACCTGCACGTTATCAATGTTAACAGAAATAAATCGAGACAATGAGATGTGTAATACCGTGCATACATGTAGAACTGTAAAAAAGATATATTCTGGACATGCTTATCTTTGCACCCCTGTTCAGTTCAGAGTACACGTGTGCTAAAATAACAACACCCCAGGTAAATTAAGTGCATTCTTCTAATTCACGTAAATGGAACAGGTACATATTTGAACAAATGAAACATTATTAATGAGTAGTAGTAAATCAGTTGAGAGCTTGATATTAAGGATTGCATATGCGTACTTAAGAGGCACCATATCCCCCATATCTCCACTACTATCTATGAGAACACTGCACTCAATATGATAAAAAATTAGTTCCTTCACCCTACGTGTTGCTTTCTACTCATCTTCAATATCCGGTAGTGGATCAAGATCTCTAAAGGTCTCTCTTATCGATGATAGCTTCACCTTACCACTCTTTATTCGAGTGGGAATAACACCTAATAAGCTTAAACAAAGTGCTTCCCATCCCCCGTACAGAACATCCGGACCAGTAACATGCAATCCATCGACCTTCAACCCACTGATCAATCTTATATCTTATAATGTAACAATCGCTTCACCAAATCGAAAGTGAAGAGTATGTCTCAGGTCCACACCACTCCAGTAAACTAGTCAATAACGAAGGGTTCATCTGTATTCTTCTCATGTTAACTACACATGAGAATCCTAATAGTTCAAGTAATCTCTCCATCACTCCACTCTTCTTTTGAAGAATTTCATTATGCATCTCATTTATGTTCTACAAATCAAATCTACAAAGAATTTACAGCACAGAATTATGTTAATTTCTCGCATAAAAATCTATTATGTTAATAATAAAAATACTTTGACGAATTAAATACTAATCGAACTGGTAGGCTGTGAAGACTGATGCTCACTCTGCATGTACAATACATATGCATCCACTGGTCCCGGTACTCTATCCATGTATGCCATCTACATTTTACATGGCATTATGTTAATAAATAAAAAAACATTAAATTAAACAACATTTATAAAGAGATTGCTTATTAAATGGTGATAATGTTGTAATTAACGAAACATTAACTTAAATGTTGCTTATCATAGGCTACAATCCTTACTTTATTCGTGGACAACTTAATCTAGTATGATCAGGTTGTTTGCAGATTTTACACAATATCGTTCGCACATACATTTTATCCATTTCATTTCGAATTCTCCCTTGTACAGGGCGTCTGGCTTTCCTCTTTCCGATAATCGGAGGTAACACAATGATTTTGTTTTCTTCTCCCCAATAATGCTGATCTGGGATTGGATGAAAAATGAATATGTATGTCTGATGATAATACTCGCTTGAATAATGTTGTGGACATAGGTTGTAGTTACCTATATGTATCCGCATATGTGCGGTTGCGGCTATGACATGAGGGCAAACAAAGTGCTTCATTTGCATAAATCTACATGTGCAATATCTTTCCTCGTTGTTGGAAAAATAGAAGACTTGTTTATTCCATAGAACCCTAGGCTCTCTTATATAGTGTTAGAAAATAGGAAGCGGAAGTGAAAATATGGAAAAGATAAATAAAATAAGAACAACGGGATTTCGTGGAACCCTACTCCATGAGGAGCGGGATGAAACCACGGGAGAAGCCCACAAAAGGGCGGATTTGTCTATTGACTTTCTCATCTGATACAGGTGGCATGGGCTCCTTATATAGCCTCCACAGAGCCTCCAAGTCCCACCACTGGACGATGTGGGACTAAACTGTTAGATGGGCCCATCTCCCTCATAACTGACGCATACATCAAATACTCCAACACTCCCGCTCAAGCTGGAGCATGCAATGCTCAACTTGGACAAACAGAAAGAAACTCAACTCAACGCTACATGACACTACGGACAATATCAACCCAACGCATACATTGCTGCAGTCGAGGACGTTGCTTCTCATGCTGTGTAGGTGAGGAGGACGAACGGGCTGGAGTGTGAGTCTGCTGAATCTCCTCGTCGGAGAGCATGTGCTCTGAACTGCGCCTGTCAGAGTCACTGCAACTGGAAATGAGTCTCCTTGTCGGAGTACTCTGACCCGCCACAATAATGTGGACAACTGCTCCATCTCTGAAAAGGGCCGAACTGAAAAGGGGCCGTGGCTGTGCAATCCTCGTCGGAGTCCATGGTCGCTGGAGAATGGAGTCTGAAAATAGTCTCCTCATCGAAGAACTGGATCTCTCCCATCTGGCTCAGAGAATGGTGACTACTCTGGTGTCCCTATGATACCACATGAAAACCCTTACCAACATGGCATAAGGAATGGTCCTCTACTCTGGAGTCCCTATGGCTTCATGAAAATCCTGGCCTACAAAACAAGAAAGGATGGGGACCTCTGAATTGATGGCATACATGTGCTCATCTGAAAAGACCACATGTGCATGTCTGAAACTGGAGTCTCTCTCGGAGAACTCGAAAATGGGCCTCACCATGGAGTGCCTCGAACTTGGACTCTGACCAATCTGTCGAGTCTGAAGAACTGCGTATCACACATGTGGACTCGGGATCTGAACGTCGGGTCTGAATCTCGCGCATGAAGAATCTTCATTTGAAAATTTGTAGAGTCTGAACAAACGGTTGGTCTAGAAATCTGACATCTGAATCGGGATCATGGAACAGACCTGCGACTCTACATATACTCCCCCTTTCTCCCATACTTGTCGGAAATGAAATCGATCAAGTTGGGAGAAGACAAGAAATTGGGGGTACAAAACATCAATAAACCGTATCTTTTTTTCTCGGTTTTTCTTGGGAAAATGTTTTTTTTTCCGGCTATTTCATTCATCATTTTTTATAGCCGTCATATTTTTACGCGACTTTTCCCTTTCTTCTCTATTTTTTGATCACTTTTTTATTGGCCCCAAAACATTCTCCTCTCTTTTTTTATTCGCTTTTTTTTACACTGCACGCCCATCTCCCTTTTTTTCTTTTGGCCGCACCATTTTTTAACCGGCCTTTTCACCATCATTTTTTTAAAACAACCCACGACAGACTTCTGGACTTATTAGGGTTCCCATGGGGGAACCCCTTGAATGAGGAGCCGCCCACGATGGGGCCCGCCTACGCCTCCTGGTGGTAGATGAGGGCTCGGAGGAGGAGGGGCGATCTTTCCGCAGCAGCTGGAGCACGCGTCTCTTACGCGTTGGAGACAGATGCGCCGCGCCTGGAGTTTCCGCCTCCTAGAGGAGCAGAAGTCTCCGCCACCTGCAGTGATAGGGCGAGCCGTAGGGGAAACCTCCGTCCCTGGAGATCTTCACATGAGGGGCGGGCGATGGCATCCAGTATGGGACGGGGCGATGTCGGGGCGGCGCGATGGGCGAAGTTGGGGGCGTTGCCGAACTGATGGAGGGACATCGCTGGAGCAGTCTTTGCACGGAATCGTTGCTGTTGGAGAGGATGCAGGACTCGCGTCTGCTGGGCTGCGCGAAGATTCGCGCGAGTCTTGCGCCGCTTGGAGTCGAGGGGGAGATGGTGGCGCTTGCTGCTTGCGCCGTCGCAACCTGGAGCTTCTCCTGGAGAGAGGACGATAGGGTTCGCCGCTAGGGCAAGGAAATTGGAGCGTGCTCAAACTGCTTGTGCGCGGAGCAGGAACATCACGACTATTGGAAACTAGGGTACCCAGTTTGGGCCCTGATGCTTTGCCGCCGTGAAGCTGATGCACAGATCTGGGTTCTTCAGAACATGGCCTCTATCTTGCAATATTGCAGCGTGAAAACAATGGCATGGTTGATCTCTATTGATCTCATAATTTCGAACAAGAAATCCGAAGAACAAACTTTAGAACTCGAAAATAATAAAATATGGAATGAAATCCCAAAATCGACCTTGCTCTGATACCATGTTAGAAAATAGGAAGCGGAAGCGAAAACATGGAAAAGATAAATAAAATAAGAACACGGGATTTACTGGAACCCTACTCCGTGAGCGGGATGAAACCACGGGAGAAGCCCTCAAAGGGGCGGATTTGTCTATTGACTTTTCTCATCTGATACAGGAGGCATGAGGCTCCTTATATAGCCTCCACATGGCCTCCAAGTCCCACCACTGGACGATGTGGACTAAACTGTTGGATGGGGTAAATGGATCCTGGAGGAATCCATTACCCATCTCCCTCATAACTGGCACATACATCAAATACTCCAATATATAGAGGAGAGATCTTTGGGCAAATTACATAAGATAGACAGAATGAAAATAAATAAGCAACTACTACTCAGAGTACATAGAAATATCTCTACATTCCCCCTCAAGATGGAGCATAGATGTCAATCATGCTCAGCTTGAAAGAACACCTCTGAAATGGTTCTTTGAGTAGTTCCCTGGTGAAAATGTCCACCGTTTGTTCTCCTGTACTGGCATGTGAGCTAGAATTAGGTCCTTCTGAATCATGTCTCTAGTATAGTGACAATCTACCTCAATGTGCTTCGTTCTTTCATGGAATGCAGGATTATTTGCAATGAACAAGGCAGCTCGAACCACACATCATCTCTGTGCTTGCTTGTGCCATAGCCCTATACTCGGATTCGGCACTCGATCTAGCTACCACTGTTTGTTTCTTACTTTTCCAAGAAACAAGAGAATTGCCAACGAATACAACAAAGCCAGATGTAGACTTCTGTCTTTAGGACACCTGCATAGTCTGCATCAGCACATGCAGATACAGAAAGATTCGTTCCTTTCTTGAATAACAGTCCTGCACCTGGAGAAGATTTCAGATATCGCAATATCATATATATAACATCCATATGAACCTGTCGGGGCTACTCCGTGAACTGACTCACCCGATTCACTGCAAACGAGATGTCAGGCCTAGTAATAGTAACATATAGGAGCTTCCCCACCATCTCTCTGTAGCTTCTTTTGTCGAACTCTTCTGTATCATCTTCATATAGTTTCATGCTAGGGTCCATAGGAGTAGTAGATGGTTGACAACTAATCATGCTTGTCTCAAAAAGCATATCTGTAACATACTTCCTTTGTGTCATGATAAGACCCTGCGCATTCCTAACAAATTCTAACCCTAAGAAGTATCTTAGGGTTCCCAGATCTTTGTAACGAACTAACGACCTAGAAAATCTTTTGCCATTTTTATTCCATGCTCATCATCACCTGTAACAAGTATATCATCAACATAAACCATGATCACAACAGTGCCTCTAGGTGTCCTCTGCACAAATAATGAGTGATCTGCATTTGATCTCTTGAACCCCTGTCTTTCCACCAACTCTGATAGCTTTTGAAACCAAGCCTTTGGACTTTGCTTAAGGCCATATATTGCCTTATAGAGTCTACACACCTGCTGACACTCTCCCTCAACAGCAAACCCCGGATGCTGCTGCATATAAACCTCCTCCTGTAGATCGCCATACAAAAAGGCATTTTTAACATCAAGTTGAAACAAAGACCAATCGCATATCACTGCAACAAAAAGAAGGATCCGAAAAAGTGGAGTGGCGTGCAACGGGAGAGAAGGTGTCCATATAATCCCACGCTATAGGTCTGAGTGAATCCACGAGCTACGAGTCTGGCCATGTAACGATCAAGGCTCCCATCCGCACGGTGTTTAACAGTAAACACCCATTTGCACTGACAACTGAAGCTCCAGGAGGAGCAGATACCAAACTCCAGGTACCACGTGATTGTAGTGCAACCATCTCTTCTTCCATATCCAGGCGCCAACGACTATCCTTCAGAGCCTCCTGATAGCTCCGTGAATATCCACGGCAGAAAGAGCAACTGCAAATCTCTGAAAATCCCCTGGTAGACGATGGAAGGACACCTGAGATGCAATAGGGTAAGATGCACATATACGCTTTTGCTTCCATAATGCAATAGGTAAATTCAGGTCATGGCTAGCATCATTCACTTCTGAGCCTGTTTCCTGTAAAGAGTCCTGCACAGATACATCTTCAGACCCATCATTAGACATCATATTATCAGAACAAACCTGAGGCGTGGTGGATGATGAGCGATGCCCATGAGAAGATGTAGATCGACGGGAATAGAATTTTGGTAATGGAGGAAAAATATGAGACTGGGTAGAAGACGGTAATGGTGGAGGAGGAGGCGGCAATGGTGGTGGTTGAGGCATGACAACAACTACAGGTAGCGGAGAAGACGGAGATGTGGGAGGAGGTGGCATGTAAACCTCATCATCCGACTCTGACGAAGCCAGTCTATCTCCTGTAGGAGAAAAGAACATCACAAACTCAAAAAACATGATATTAACACTGATATAATATTTCCTGCGCAAAGGGTCATAACATCGATATCCCTTTTGGGTCTGGAGTACCCAACAAACACACATTTGACAACCCTAGGAGAGAGCTTGTCAAGACGAGAGCCAACTGGTGAACGAACGCAACCGAACCAAAGACACAAGGGGTAAGTGAGAACAACTCCTTCTCAGGAAAGACAATGGATAAAGGAGATTTCTCACCCAAGACAGTAGAGGGCATGCACTTCACTAGATAACATGCTGTAAGAACAACATCCCCCTAAAACGACGGTGGGGCATTACTCTGAATAAGAAGTGTACGAGTGATTTCATATAAGTGGCGATGTTTTCGTTCCGCAATGCCATTTTGCTGAGAAGTGTAAGGACATATTTGATGAATAATGCCACGTGATGAGAAGAACTAGAAGAGAGAACGTGTACAAAATTCCAAAGCGTTATTTGTTCTCACTAATTTTACAGAGGAAGAGAAAACATCCTGAACTTCATTGATAAAAATTTTGATCATGTCCCCGGCTTCAGACTTATTTTTCAGTAAGAAAACCCATGACAACCGAGAGAAATCATCAACTGCAACAAGATAAAACATGTGCCCCTGATTGATCAGGGACACGACATGGACCCCAAATATCAACATGAAACAATTCAAACGGGGAGCTACTGATCCGACTCTGACAACTAGGGAAAGACGATCGATGATGCTTCCCCACCCGCCTGCCTCTCTCGCTCTCTCTCTCCCCTTCCACCGCTACCGCCGTGGCAGCCTAGCGGCTTCGTCGCTACCGTGTTCGGCCAAGCGGCCCCACCGCGTTCGCCATAGAAGCCCGTCCTCAGCTGTCGGCACTTTGTAGCCGCCAGCTACTTCTTCTTTGTCGCATCACAGGGGTTTGGCTAGGGATAATGGATTTGGGTGAATCAGTTTACATATGCATTCAAATCCATACATGTCTGTGTAGATAACTATTCATTGGTCTACGTAACCCTATTATTCTTTCACCGGGAAAATGTCAGAAAACAAAGTTGATGTGCCCACCACATGCGCCTTTCGATGTCCAACGCTTATAGTCAAGATGGATGGGACGAACTATGAGCTCTAGGATATGCCGTTCATGAATCTTATGAAATCGAATGGTAAGAAGCATATTCTTACCGAGGAGGAACCTGTGGAGAAGACATGGTCGAATGCCTCTTGGGAGACATATGATGCATATGCCAAAGTCTGGCTTTCAGGGACATTGACGACAAAGATCGCCAATGATGTCTTACACCGGCCTACTGCTAAGGCAATTCGGAATATCCTCGCATCTACTTTACTCTCAAGCGAGTAACGAAACCAAGATACTTCAGCTTCAGCACGATATATTCACGATCAAGCAGAACGGTCGGCCTCTCCATTCACTGTATACATCCTTACGTGGGATGTTTGAGAAGCTTCACAGCTTCATGCCTCTTACAGCTACCCCGGAGCAACAGAAGACATACAGGAATGCTACCATGGTTGGCGTCTTTCTGACAGCTCTGGATCCTGAATATGATGCTGCTCGCTCCCAGATTCTCGCGGACGCTACCATTCCTCCTATGGAAGAAGCTTTCCGCAAGCTCAGCAGGATCACTGTTCCGTCCTCTGCCCCTACTCAGAACTCTTCAGCGATGGCACTCTCCCATGGCAGAGGAGGTGCTCCTTTCTCTCGTGGTCGTGGTCCTCACGGTAGAGGGACCACATCCGTCGCCCTTGCACGTTTTGCCATCGCCCAGGTCATACAGAGGAGACATGCTACTCTAAGCATGGTTTCCCCGCATCAGCCCGTGTAGCAGAGCAGGTTGACTCTCCCGCTACTTCTACTCCAGATCAGAGGTTTGATGATCTTGTGGCTAGACTACGAGATATTATGCCTCCTTTTTCAGCATCTCCTGGAGGCCATTCAGATGTTGCAGCTTCAGCCTCCGCCAGTACCTCTGCTACAACTAGCACCTCAGGTAGCACTTATTCCTTTACATCCTGTTTTGGATCTAAGATTACAGAGTGGATTATGGACTCTAGGGCAACACACCATTTATGTAGAGACAAGGACCATCTTACAGCCTACAGACATGTTCCCCCAGGAAGAACTGTGGTGATAGCTGATGGGGCTCATTCGCCAATCACAGGACAGGGGGAGATTACATTACCGCCTTCAATGCGTCTACAAAACGTGTTACATGCTCCTGATTTTTCTATGAATCAGTTATCCATTAGTCAGATTACAAAAGACTTGCACTGTAGAGCTATATTTGACCCATCGTCTCTTGTTTTTCAGGACATTCTCACGGGCAGGGTGATTGGTTGTGGCTGTGAGCAGGGTGGTCTCTATCGACTGGTCCAAACTCCCTATGCAGGCACGTCCTCTATTCCCGCATGACCAATCTCTCCTTTTACCTGGCATCTACGTTTCGGTCATCTCCCTCTTTAGAAGATGTGTCATATTTTGCCTCAGATCTCACTCGGATCGTCCTCCCAGCGCGGGGCTTGTCAGTTGAGGAAGCATCATTGATTGTCTTTCCCTAGTCGTCTGAGTCGGAGCAGTAGCTCCCCGTTTGAATTGTTTCATGTTGATATTTGGAGTCCAAGTCGTGTCCCTGATCATCAGGGGCACATGTTTTATCTTGTTGCAGTTGATGATTTTTCTCGGTTGTCATGGGTTTTCTTAACGGAAAATAAGTCTGAAGCAGGGGATATGATCAAATTTTTTATCAATGAAGTTCAGAATGTTTTCTTCATAGGCATAACCATCTCAATCTAACCCTTGAAATTACGTTAGATTAAATCTTCAGACGTGACATGATCTGGCTTCTTTGGTATTTGTATCAAGTCATCATATTTCTTGGTTAAATGCATCGTTATTCCCTCTGATTCATCGCATCGATCATTGAAATAACCATTATTTCTGAAAAATATTGTTAAAATCATTGATATAACGGGCAAACTACGGGCTCCTCTCATGACTATTGAAACTTTGAGACAAATTTGTGGTCTTGTGTCTGTATCGATGTCCGTTATCTTGACTTAACACCCAGTAACTCCGATTACCATTATCCTGTGACCAGATCCACTTGAAAGTGTCCTTATCGAGAATGTTAATATCTCGCATCATGCTATTGAACTTGTTTTCGCACTGCTCTTCTCCAGCAACATAAAATCAATTTTGAATGGAGCGAGTCCTATGCATATTTGCGCGCATGTGACAAAGGCAATGACGGTGACTAAATCCCTCTTTAGGTAAAAATAAAACAGTGATAGCATCCTTCAAAACAGGAAACCGGTCACTAATAAAGCAGATATCCCTCCGGTCTATGACTTGCCTTACCAAATTCAGAAGCCATCTCCATGCAGAAATATTCTCATTCTTCTCAGCAATAGCAAATGCAAGCTGAATTAAACCATTATTCGCATCTATGGTTGTGGTCACGCACATATGATCAGTATGTTTCCTACACAAACGTGTTCCATCAATACTTAATACGAGCTGATAAAATTTAAATGCTCTGCGGCATGGACCAAATGAAACAAACAATCTCTTAAAATGTACCTTCGTCGTGCTTTCTCCTTGTTATGTTTGAAACCATGTATAAGTTCTGAGATTGTGTCATTCTAAGGTACGAATGAATCTCTGAATATTACGATAAGACACATCTGTATTCCCATAAATAATATCCATCGTACGTCTCCTTGCATTCCATGCTATCATGTAATTAATCTTCGTCTGCAACTCATCTTTTATTTTATATATAATTGCACCTGGGGTCATACTAACTTGTGTCTAATTGAGGATAAATATGTATTGTGCTACAAATTCCGATGTGCATTGTCGGTATTTGAGTAAGAGCACATGGTTTCTGCATATGTATGCTTTCCTCTATACACTGAAACATAGCAGTCCCCACAAGATTTCTTCTCAGATGCATGCAAACGTCATCCACAATCTTCATAAATACATACAATAGTCAGGATTTGCTTGTTTGAGACTTTGGGTTTATATTGGACATGATTTTCCATAATCCATCTTTGAAGGTCATATTGCAAATCCTTCTTAGACTTGTAGCTCCTACACAACCAATAATCTATTCCAGAATCATCGGTAGGAGCACATTGTCTCTACAAAGGCAACATCTTCTGCCTCTGCAATTTCATAGTCAAATACATGAGGCAACTCCTCCATCAGTACTTCGACAACATCCTCATTATTGGTATAATAAGAGTGACCCCCTATCTTCGTCGTCTGAGGCCAATGATAATGAACCATATCCGAAATCATGACATGCGTAAGTATTCATGTTTTCCTCGTCAGATGAATCAGATTCAAGTTCATTACTATTTTCTTCAAATATTTGTGTCGACAAATTGATATCTTCGTTTAATTGTGAGGTTCCATCGATATTCTCAATCACTGAATCATTTGTTGGCATGATTAAATTATATATTTGTCAGTTTAGAGTTGAAAATACGATTATTACTTAAGTTAAATTTGATTATATTACCTCGATGATGATGGCATGTTTTCCTGAACAAGAGGGACGACTTCTATGAAAAGGTGAATGAACCTCACTTTGTCAATTGAATCCATCATCGTCAAAGTAGATTCGTCATCATGAATTGGTATTGGATATAATGTGGATCATTCATACAACCACATACATGTAAATGTAAGGATGCATCTATCGAGAGGAATACCGGTGGCTTTGGAAACTCGACCCAATAGATTAAAATAAGTTATCTGACATGGAAATATAACCATACGCTTTTGTCCCTCAATATAGTCTACGTGATCATGTGACACACTCACTGATCCATCCCAATATAATAACACGGGAACATTGTTGGATGTCACATCTAAGGATAAATCACATGGATTGATTATTAGATCTAGTTTAAAAGTAAAAGAACAATGATCAATATATTTTGACGGATGTGAGTATGTAACTTTTTTTTATTTCTGTATATTTTGCTTAATCATAACATTTACAATCATGCAAATATTTTTATCCCATAAAGATGAATATTTAATCTAATATGTAATTTACTTTATGAAATTAAAATTTATTTTTAAAAATACGAACTACTTTTAATTTTGTATATTTTGTTTAAAGATGACACATTCATGTAAATTATGTAATTATTTTTGATTTTGGTGCATTTTTCTTTAAGATGACACTAACATTCACGAAAATAGTTAAATGACACAAAGAAGCATACATAATCTAATATCTAATTTGATCTACTAAAGTAATATTTAATTTTTACATTGTGTAATTGTTATTTGATATATGATGTAATCTACATTTTTTAGCTAATAATTAATCCCATTAGTAAGAGGGAAATTGATTTTGACATTAGAATATCTAACACACAAAAACTATTTCCTATTCAGACACAAACAAGTATAAGTAAGCAACTATTTCCTATTCACACATAGGCATGCGTATTTGATCTACGAAATTAATATTTATTGTTTACATTGTGTAATTGTTATTTGATCTGTGACGTAATCTGCACTTTTTAGCTAGTAATTAATACCACAATTTATTTTGCAATTAGAGTATCTAAATCACACAAAAATTATTTCATATTCAAACGACAACGAAATTTATTTGGTACTAAATTTGCATAACTTTGTAATAGTTAAAATTAAAAAATATATGTATAAATTTTAAATTATTTGGAATAAAGATGATCTTCAAAGCGAACAAATATATCCGAATAGATAATGAGATATAACATAATATCCACAAAAATAGTTTTCTATATTGATCAAAAAACCTGCAAACAAATGTTTAGGAAAAAAAGGAAATTCCCGATTCCCTCTTACTCAAAAAAGATTAACGGAAGCCAGATGGGAGAGGAGCAATCGGAGAGAGATTAAGAGGATTGAGAAGAAGAAATGAGAGGGTTGAGAAGAAGAAATGAAAAGGAAGAGGAGTATATGTGAGGAAATGGAGAGGGAGAGGGGATTTTATAGGGATAAAAGAGAAGGAGCCAACAGGCATTTTCGCCAACGGTCCCCTCCCAAATCGGCACCTCAGATGTCAACTTGGGAAGAGTGCCAACGATCCGCTCCTAAATCGGCACCTTAGGTGCCAATTTGGGGATGGATGTTAGCGTCTCTCCCCCAAATCGGCATCTAAGGTGCCGATAGATTCCTATTTTGTTAATTTTCTTAACATGCTACCTATTTAATTAATTATGATTATTTTAGTAATTGTTTAAGAAAAACATCCCCCACATGGTATTAAAGGAACAAGTCCTAAATCAGAGTTCGTACCTAAAACCCTGCCGCCGCCCGCTAGCCCCTCTCTCTCTTCTCCTATGGCTGCATATGTCAACGTCATATCGCACGTGAGGCCCAGCCTGTTGCCGCTGGGCGCAACTCATTCATGCACCACCAATAGGTCTTGCGTGGGTTCACTCAGCCTCCACTGGATCCGGCCACATCGTCGCCAAGCATCATCGTGGCACCTACCTCACCACTGCGACCTTTTGTTGCTGCCATCATCGCTACAATAGGCTTCAGTGGCTTCCTCGTAGCTCCATAAGGTCAACAATGACCTTCGATTACGTTGTTGGGACTCAAGCAGCCTCCCTTTCTGTTGTGCATCCCGCAAGGACACCAGCAACTCCTACCACTATCATGCATCCCTCTTTTGTGTAAATCCTAGGAGATCATTATGTCTCCGTCACTGTTGTAAAAGTCGATCGACTAGGCTAACTAGTCGAGAGAGGGGGGCGACTCGACTAGGCCAAATCGACTTATAGTTGGGTCAACCCGATTAGTCACCCAAGTGATTTGACCTAGTCGGCCACTAATCAGTTGACTTTTGCATAGAAGTTTTCAACATAAAAATACCCAGATCTAAGAACCTAATTCGGAGGGATTTTGGGTTATCGTTTGATAGTATCCCTCACTCCCTCAAACCCATCACGTGAAACCTCTTGGAACCCAATCTCTTCATCATTTTTACATAATTCCCTTTTTGGTATCCCCATCTTATTTTACGTTGCTCTTTATTTTTTTTAAAAACATACGACCCTCCTTTTTGCGTATTGTAGCCTAGCCCAATTGGGTCATCTTCCTTATGTTTACTACCAGAATTGAGCCCCAGATGGACCTAAAATATAACCAAATAGAGCCCCCCAATTTTTTTTCTTATGACCCCCTTTCTTTTCTGGTTGAATCCCAGTTGTGCCCAAAATACTCTCAATCTTTTTTTATGACTCCAGCTGATAACCGTGCCCATTTTGAGCTTTTTATTTAGGGTTCATGAATCCTATCTCATGCATCCCAGAGGCACGTAGATGGAGGTGTCGCCTCTTGGAGAGAGGCTTGGAGGAAGGTGTAGTGGCGAGCGGTCGGATACTCTGTTGGTTGGTGTTATTGTGACCAAAGCTGGCCACAAGGAGTTGGGCCTCATATTTCTTCTTCTGACTCGATTTAGTTGCATGGAGGAGGTGGGTGTTGGACATGCAAGCCCACGACAAACCATTATGCAATAAATGTTATTGCAAATCATTCCCTGATATGAAATGAAGAATAACTAATTTGCATAATAGGCCCCTTAGTACAATTAGGGTTATGTACCATGGCCATCTTAGTGATCATGCAACTGTTGATTCAAATGTTGAATCTTAGATGCTGGTGCTTGGATGATCCCCAAAGAGTTAGATTGAGGACTCATCAAGCACCGTCAAGTGATTATTAAGAGTGGATCTCCAACCAGAGAAGAAAATGACAATTCTTCTGTAAAGGTTGATATCTAACCGACCTCTTGACGCAGGTCCTATGCATAGGAACATAGATTCGAAGGTGTTAGATAAGTTAAGTCAAAGAGTTGACTTAACGAGATCGAGATAACCAAGATCTATGTCGTATATTGTCACGATATAGGCATGCATCCTTTGACCAGAGACAGATGTGTTACTATAGTTTGAGTGTATATATTTGGCAGACCGATATGTTGATGATCTAATCAAGATCTATACACCGGCGAGCTGGTATGCATACAAGGGCATATGAGTAATACGATCTCTCAAAGGGATCATACATGTTCATTACTGAACAGGAAGACATGAGCTCACTCATGAGATATTGGGATCAAATTCCGTGCACGGTCGTCTCACTTTGGAAGCTTAACTGAATTTGTAGGTTTGATATATGCTTTTGGAAGGCATATGATCAATATTGAGGTATGATATATGCTTTTTGAAAGTATATGATCGATACCAACTCCTAATGATCAAATGAGAAACTTAATGATAAAATCCTGAAGGAGACAGTCTAAATGACATCTAAAACTTGGTGTTTATTCTAGGTCTTCCAGTATGCATATGTACGGTATTAGGAATACTCGAGGGTGATGTGATCATAAACGATTGTATAACCATGACGTTTCTATTCTGAGGGACTGGTGAAACAAGTCTGGATTTTAGTGAATCCTCTCAGTAGAGAAATAACTTGTTCTTAGTCCAAATGTTGGACATTGATCTGAATATAATTCAGATGCAATGAGAAGATTAGATTTACGGCTTTGATTTCATCAAACATTAATGAGAGGTCCCCAAGATCTGGATTTGAAAAATGATCTCAATATCCAAGTCACTATACGTGGAAGGTACAATCGCCATGTCC
This sequence comes from Ottelia alismoides, assembly GCA_037367405.1. Classification (NCBI taxonomy): domain Eukaryota; kingdom Viridiplantae; phylum Streptophyta; class Magnoliopsida; order Alismatales; family Hydrocharitaceae; genus Ottelia; species Ottelia alismoides. The sequence continues at coordinate 123,373 of JAZKJV010000397.1, forward strand.
TTATCTCCCAATATCCGCAGAGAAAGCACATTATTCCTAAAAGTGTTCAAGAATAATGCCATTGTTGACAATGCGTCTGAGCATTGAGCAAAATGAATAATTAAATGTGATTTAATTGTTATGAATAATATGAATTTGATTCATATTATTTGGGCGCATGAGAATGGACATCCAAGATGATTAAATGTGATTTAATTATCAAGGATATGAATAATGCAGATGACACTATCCATATTATTCATGGATATTATAAATGTGATTTATAATATATTAGAGAGAGAGAGAATTGTGATTTGTATTTACTAATTAATAGTTGATGTGGAGTGGATTCACAATGAACAATTAATTGAAAATGCAATTACATTTTGTTTTGGATGTGTGAATATCAATGACATAATTGAAATTATCACAAAATAATTTTAAATTATTTTGGTGAATAATTATACAATAAAAGTTAATTTATATATGAATGATTTGTTGAGATTTGAGATCTCAACAAATATGGAAGATAACCCCCCACCCCTTCCATACATGGGGAGGATGGCCAAGTTGAGAGCTCTCAAGTTGTGGCTATCTACCCTATGTATGGAAGATGAGTTGCTCGCCTTTCAATCCATTCCATCTTTGTTGGCTTGATTTAAATTGAAACATGTTGATTAGTTTTTAATATATTTAATTTATTTTAAAGTCAACAAATTTGTTGTTGTAAATTTAAAACACAACAAAATCATGACCATTGATTGAAAATACAAATCAATGTCAACCATTGGATTTGTGTGCACATGGATTGAGATCCATGGACATCCAATTACTATAAAAGGAGGGGTAGCCCTAGCCTTTTAAGCTAACACACATTCCCTTAAGGAACTCTCTCTACACATCATCTGTCTCTCTTTCTCTCTTATTTGTGGCCGTCCACATTGTATTGGAGATAAAATCACCGTTGTTGTTGCGTTGTTGTGTTGCCGCCTCGACCGCTCGTGGATCTCTACCTTCTTCGGTGCCTCTCGCTCGTGGAGAAGATGTCGGATTTCGTGAGACCAAATCAGGAGATTCATTGCTTGAATCATCAACGTGGATTGCGGGGGAGCACACGATTCATCCTCACGCCCGCAAGTGCGATCTACGTCAGATCAGACTTGAGATGGGAAGTCCCTTTGTCTAGAGATACGATCACAAGCACGCTTCAAGTGCTAACCCTAATTCTCGTTTGTGATGATGAAACAATTCAAGAAGTGTTCTTGGATCATGTGGTTTCATCACATTTTTTTTAAAAATCCGTTGCCTCGAGCATCTGGTATGACTAGTTGCTCTCGATCGCATATGATGCGATCTTCACGCTTCCGTGATGCGCTTAAGGTTCTTTCCGTAACCTTCATTGGGTAGTGCTGGGGCTTCGATATAGCCCTCTTGCGAGCACCCGATGGGTTTCCGCATGTCAGGAGGCGGAGTCTGGAGGGCTTCGTTGCTCTAGATGAGGTTGGTTGCACTGCGTGATGAAAGAACCCATCACTGGGTCGTCGTTGCCCAACCTTTACATGATGTCACCGCCAACACAGTGCTATGTCACTGATGTTGATTCATATATTTTATTCTAGGGTTTGAAGAACCCAAAGATGAAAGTTGTGATTTGCAGCACCATTGGTGCTAGATCGATGGAAAGTAATGGTGGTAGGTATCGATGAGGAAGAACAACAATGCTAGAGAAAGTCATTGGTGACCCGAGTTGTTGCTAAAGGGAACCTGATCACTGTAAGAGGGGCACTCGATCAAGAAGGTCACTTAGAGGCGCTCGGGTGAATGTGTATGGTGATGTGCATGCAGAGATGCGCGCGTGCCTGGAGATGCTTGGCAAACCATGTAGAATTAGGGTTTCATTAGAAATCTTAGATTTCTCAAACTTACTGAAGAATACATGATCTTCAGAATTGCTATAACCTGCGTATATGTAGAATGAACCTTGATTATCTTCAGAACTTGAATAATATGGACTTCAAAGCATGAATAAAAAAACCATCAAAACAAATCTCCAAACTTTTCACAGGACAAACCCTAGAATCAAACTCACTCTGATACCATGTAAAAAAATGATGACACGGAAGTGTAATCAAAGATAGAAAGGATAAAAAATCATGAAGAACACATGAGTTTATGTGGAACCCTACTCCATAAGGAGTGGGATGAAACCAAGGGAGAATGCCACTAAAGGTCAGATATTTTATTGTAATTCTATCTGTAGTGTGAGGCTTCTTATATAACCCTACCAATATGACCAAGTCTCACTCGTACACGATGTGTGACTAAACTTGAATGGATGTGGTAATTGGATCCTATAGGGATCTGTAAACATATATATTAGTTTCCGTTGTATCTCTCTGCTATTTTTATTTTCAGTCGTATGCTTTATGTAATTTACCCATAGGCTACTCTCCTATATAAGAGAGCGTAGGGCTGATGGAATAAACAACTCTTCAATTTTTCCCAACATGGTATCAGAGCGACGGTCCTAGATCGGAGTTCTCGAAACCCTAACCCTATCCCATCCCCCCACCCGCGTGCCTCTCTCTCCTCGCCGTCGCCGGCGCATACCCGCGCCCCTTGCGCCCCCGCGCCTGCGCATCCTCGGCTGCGAGCTCCTCCGCCTGCGCCTGCGAGCCCCTTCGCCTTCGCCTGCGCGGCCTCGCCCTCGCGCCCGTGCGCCCGTGCCTGTGCGCCCGCGCCCTCGCGCCTGTGCGCCTGTGCACCTGCGCCTGCGCACCACAGCGCTAGCGCTCCTGCGCCTTAGCGCGACTACGCCTTAGCGCCCAGCGGTCCTTGTGTGTGGCCCCAGCCATCCAGCGCTAGCGCCCAACCATCCAGCGCTTCTCAGTGCGCACCTTCGTCGCCTCCAGTGGGCACCTTACTGCCCTGTTTGTGCGCCCTTGAATCACATCTCTAGAGCGCACACCATCAACTACATGGGTTTGGTTGCTTGAAGTCTACACATGCAACTAAACCCATCTATGTCCGTGTAGACGATCTTCTCAACAGTCTATCGCTCCAGTCTTCTGTTTCCAGTATGTCAGAAAGCAAGGCGGATATTCCATCTATAGGCGCCTTTCGTGGTCCAGCGCCTATCGTAAAGATGGACGGTACAAACTATGAACTGTGGGCGATGCAGTTCATGAGTATGATGAAGTCAACTGGTAAGAAGCACATTCTTATCGAAGAAGAGCCTGCTGAGAAGATTGGAGCCAATACCTCATGGGAGGCAGATGATGCATACGCCAAAGTCTGGTTGTCCGAAACTTTGGCAATCGAGATTGCCAATGATATTCTACATCAGCCCACGACCAAAGACATGTGGGATATTCTGGCGGCCACATACTCTCAAGCAAAGAATGAGACAAAGATTCTGCAACTTCAGCATGATATATTCACTATAAAGCAGAATGGTCGCCCTCTACATTCACTCTACACATCCCTGCGAGGGATGTTCGAGAAGCTATACAGCTTCATGCCCCTGACAGCCACGCCAGAGCAACAGAAGACCTACAGGAATGCGACTATGGTGGGCGTTTTCCTTGCTGCACTTGATCCCGAGTATGAGGCGGCACGATCCCAGATCTTTGCCGATTCTACTATTCCTCCCATGGAGGAAGCCTTTCATAGACTGAGTCGCATCACCGTCCCTTCTACGGCTACGAATCAGAATGCTTCAGCCATGGCCGCCAACAGGGGCCTTGGATTTCATCATCAGACCCCTGGACATGGACCTCGTGGCAGAGGAGGCCGCACTCGGCCAACATGTACCTACTGCCATCGCGTCGGACACAATGAAGACACATGCTACTCTAAGCATGGATTTCCTGCATCTGCACGAGTCGCCGAGCAGATAGAGCCTCCATCTGCTGCCACTTTGGATCAGCGGTTCGATGATCTAGTTGCCCGTCTAAGGGGCATTATTCCCCCATCTGGCCCAGCACCCACTATTGAGAGTCCATCTGATGCTGCTGCATCTGCCTCCACGTCTACCGGTGCATCAGGTAGCATACTTGCATTTACCAGTAGTAGATCAGATACATTACCTTGGATTATGGACTCGGGCGCTACACATCATCTATGTGGCGATCAAAGTTTACTTACAGGATATTCTCAGATTCCTCCAGGCCGAACAATGGTCATTGCCAATGGTACACATTCTCCAATTACTGGTCAGGGGGAGATTAGACTGACATCTTCTATGCAGCTCAAGAATGTGTTACATGCGCCTGATTTTTCAATGAATTTATTATCAATCAGTCAGATTACAAAGGATTTACAATGTCGGGCAATTTTTGATCCATCTTCTCTTATTTTTCAGGACATCCTTACGGGCAATGTGATTGGTCGTGGCTATGAGCAAGGAGGCCTCTATCGCCTCAATCAGACTCCTTTTGCTGGAACCTCATCCCTACCTACTGGACCTGTATCTCCTCTGTTGTGGCATCTGCGCTTTGGACATCTACCGCTTCAGAAGTTGCGTCGTGTGTTACCCCAGGGTCTGCCTCACACATCCATCCAATGTGAGGCTTGTCAGTTGGGAAAGCATCACCGGTCTACCTTTCCCAGTCATCCGGGTCGGAGTAGTACCTCCAAGTTTGAGTTATTTCATATTGATATCTGGGGTCCAAGTCGTGTACCTGATCATCAGGGACACATATTTTATATAGTTATTGTGGATGACTTCTCTCGTGTGTCATGGGTATTTTTGTTGAAAAATAAATCTGAAGCAGGGAATATTATTATCCATTTTCTTAATGAAATTCGTAATGTTTTCTCCACATCTGTTAAAATTGTGAGAAGTGATAATGCCCTGGAATTGTGTACTCATGTCCTAGCCAGTTACTACTCATCCCAAGGGATTATCCACCAAACATCCTGTGCTTATACCTCTCAACAAAATGGGATAGCTGAAAGGAAACATCGCCACCTACTAGATGCCACAAGATCACTTCTTATACAAAGTCATGCTCCTTATTCTTACTGGGGTGACGCGGTTCTCATAGCATGCTACCTAATTAATCGTATGCCGTCCTCTGTCCTAGGTGAACAAATTCCTTTCTCCCTTATCTTTCCTGGTAAGGATCTGTTTTCCCTTACTCCTCGTGTGTTTGGCTCGGTTGCCTTTGTCCACCAGTTGTCTCCCGGAACTGACAAGCTCTCTCCTAGGGCTGTCAAGTGTGTGTTTGTTGGGTACTCCAGAGCTCAAAAGGGGTACAAGTGCTTTGATCCATTGCGTAGGCGGTATATTGTTAGTGCAGATGTCACATTTTTTGAATCCGTCATGTATTTTTCATCCTCAGGTGATCAACAGCTCCCTCCAATTCCTACCGATGCCATCTATGTGACACCACCACCACCAGTACCATCACCACCACCACCGCCACCACCGCCACCACCAGCTCCCTTACCATCATCCGCACCTCCAAGTACTATCCCTGTTTCACCACTACCATTTCATTATACCCGCAGGCCTACTCCAGCTCATGGTCATGACTCATCTCCTAGCTCGCCTAAGGTATGTACTGAAGATATTATTCTTGATGGATCTAATGATATTTCTGAGCAGGATATGTTGCAGAGGCCAGATGAGGACACAACCGATCTAGATGTTCCTATTGCTATACGCAAATCAAAGAGGAGCTGCGCCACATATCCTTTAGCAGCTTCTGTGTCATTTGAGCGACTATCTGGGGAGTTCAGGAACTTTGTGGTTGCCTTGTCAGCTGTAGATATTCCACGAAATTATCAAGATGCTCTGAAGGATAGTAGATGACGTCTAGCATTGGAGGAAGAAATGACATCACTTCAATCTAGGGGAACTTGGAGCCTAGTTCCTATACCTGCAGATGTGACCCCTGTGAGCTGCAAGTGGGTATTTACAGCCAAGTAGAATGCAGATGGCAGTATTGACAGATACAAGGCTCGCCTTGTTGCACGTGGCTTTACACAGACATACGGGGTGGATTATCTTGATACGTTCTCGCCAGTAGCCCGTCATTCCACCCTACGGATCTTGCTGTCAGTTGCGGTTACTCGAGAGTGGCCGCTATATCAGTTGGATGTGAAGAATGCGTTCTTATATGGAGACTTAAAGGAGGAAGTCTACATGCAACAACCACCCGGTTTTGCTGTTGAGGGGGAGTATTCTAAGGTGTGCAGACTTCATAAGGCTATCTATGGCCTTAAGCAGAGCCCCAGAGCATGGTTTCAGAAGCTCTCACCTCTTTGAGAAACAGGGATACAAGCGCTCCAATGCTGATCACTCCTTGTTTGTACAGAAGACTTTAAGAGGTATTATTGCCATCATGGTTTATGTAGATGACATCTTGATTACAGGAGATGATGAACAAGGAATAAAGAAGGCGAAAGAAAAACTGGGAAGCGAATTTGTCACTAAGGACCTTGGAGTCCTTAGATATTTTCTGGGGTTGGAATTCGCTTGAAATCCGTATGGGCTAGTAATGTCGCAAAGAAAATATGTTACGGACTTGTTGAGTGAAACAGGTATGCTTGGGTGCCGGCCGGCTACAACACCAATGGACCCTAGCATGAAGCTATATGATGATGATACAGAGGAGGTGGACAGGAGAACATACAGAGAACTGGTAGGCAAACTGTTGTATGTCACGATCACTAGGCCCGATATATCCTTTGCAGTTAGTCGTGTGAGCCAGTTCATGGAGCAACCACGTCAGGTCCATATGGATGCTATACATATGATACCCGGGTACCTCAAATCATCTCCAGGTGCAGGTTTGCTATTCAAGAAAGGCAAGGGGATTTATATCTCAGCATGTGCAGATGCAGACTATGCAGGTTGTCCCAAGGAGAGGAAGTCCACCTCTGGGTTTGCAGTCTACGTTGGAGATTCTCTAATCTCATGGAGGAGCAAGAAACAAACGGTGGTAGCCAGGTCTAGTGCTGAATCTGAATATAGGGCTATGGTCCAGGCTAGCACAGAAATGATGTGGGTAAAGGCTGTGCTTACAGATCAATGTATAGACGTACCACTTCCTATGACCTTAGAATGTGACAATCAGGCAGCCTTGTTCATTGCAAACAATCCAGCATTCCATGAGCGAACCAAGCACATTGAGGTTGACTGTCACTTCATACGTGACATGATTCAGAAGGGATTCATTGCTACATCTCATGTTACTTCAGAAAATCAAACTGCAGTTTTATTCATCAAGGCATTACTACGAGGCCCATTCCAGAAGTGTGCGTCCAAGCTGAGCATGATTGATATCTATGCTCCATCTTGAGGGGGAGTGTAAACATATATATTAGTTTCCGTTGTATCTCTCTGCTATTTTTATTTTCAGCCGTATGCTTTATGTAATTTACCCATAGGCTACTCTCCTATATAAGAGAGCCTGGGGCTGATGGAATAAACAACTCTTCTATTTTTCCCAACAGGATCTAATCACCTACACCCCAAAATGACATCCGTTTGGGTGACAAGATTGTGGGAGTTAATGACATCCATTTGGGTGACAAGAAGGTGGGAGTTTACGACAGATTGTTGATGGCACTGGAAAGAAAGGAATGGTGGTTGGCTTTTTTATGATTGGTTCTTTATTGTCGTATTTGGAGAAAGAAAGGAATTTATTATGAGAGGCCTACCTCTCCTTACATAGGGAGGGACATTGAAAAAATAATACAAAGTCCACAAATAGAAATAAGTACATAATTTTTGACTAAAAAACAATAGGCACATAAATTTCAAAAGAATTCAACTCTTTCGTTATGTGTAGCTAGATGGATCAAGGGGAAGGGAAAGGGAGTGGAAATTTTTAGAAACAGAAGGGAAGGAATTGTTATAATTTTTGTTGTTTACCTCTTGTTCTTTCCGTGTGGCTGTTCCAAGGAGGTTTGCGATGTGACTCACACCAACTGGGTAGATGGACTATGGATGCACATCTAATGTATGGGCCTCTTTGGGCATCAAATCACACAGAGAGAGGACCTTGGTTGTGGATACACTTTGGGCTTTTTCATTGGCATGAAACGTGCGATGTTCCACCATGAAGGGACTGTATGTGTAAAATATGGACGAAAATGTCTATATGCTCTATCAGAGTTTTGGTCTTTCTTCATTTTATTTTTTGGATATATTATGATGTGTACATTTTGGGTGTTCGCTCCTTTTTGCATTAAAAAATAATTGTTGTTGTGTTTGGATTAAATGGGAGGTAACAAGAAGGATAGTTGTTTTTTGCTTTTTGGATGCCTAAGTGAATGGAAAGAGAAGGAAATGAAGAAAGATGTTCTATGACAACTTACTTTTGTACTCGGTGGCAATGTATTTATGTTTTTCTTTTATATATAAAGAAGGCTAAAAGAGGCATCTATAATATTAAGCTAAAAAAACATGTGCAATATTAATAAAGGACTCGATTTCTCCCCATCACGATCCTTCATGTTTCAGAAGGGAACAAATCTCTCATTTTAATAGTTTTTGTTGGTATGCCTTGAATCCTTACCAACTGGCCTAGGTTGAAGAACCATCGCATACTCCCCTTCCTGCTGTACCATACCCCAACAAGACAAGGTTCTTGTTGACTTCGAATCATCAAGCAAGATGATGTCGTACAATATGAAGATAAAAAATTTCACAGGGAGGAACAGATTCAGTCTATCACAGAGGCACGATAACATGACTTTGATAGAAGCTGTTAAGAAAGATATCTGGTTGAAGGGCTTAGTTGGAGATCTCGGTCTACAAGATTAAGCTATAGTATATTATGACAGTCTCAATGCAATATGCTTAGCCAAGGATCATGTGCATCATGAGAGGACCAAGCACATAGATGTCAGATATTGCTTCATTCATTTTGAGAAGAGGATCAAGGTGAAGAAAGTCGGCACAACAGACAATCCAATCGATATGTTTACAAAGGCAGTTCCTGGGAGTAAGTTAAACATTGTTTGGACTTGCTCAATGTCGACAGTTGACAGTAGCCTCAAGGAGGGGCTAGTGACGACTCAACAAAGCTTGGCAAAGCTTTTCAGTTTCAATTCAAGGTGGAGATTGTTGATATGCCTTGAATCCTAACTATCTGACCCAGGACCTAGGTTAAAGAACCCATATGCACCCCCTCCTATTGCACCATACCCCAACAAAATGTGAATTTTTAATCAATAGATCTATTTGTATTAGGGTATATGGACCCGTTTGTATCAAGGATCCCTTTGCACGAGGGTAGTATATAAACTCCCCTAGGGTCAGAGTTCTCTGTATCCTCTGTATTTTTTTGCTCAACATAGTGAAAACCGATTGTCAATGCCCAAGGATGTGGCCCAGTTACGGGTGAACCTTGTAAATCAATGTATCTTTGTGCTTGCGTGATTGATTGTGTATTTGTGCGCATCCACGATTCGTAACAGTTTTCATCCCACCAATACCCTTTCATTGTTTCTATCCAAGCACCCAATATCACTCTCCCTCCCTTTCCATTCTACCGCTTCTTGCTCCTATCTAAAAACACCCTATGGTTTCTCAACTTTAGCCAATGTTCCTAAAGCGGCCTGTGCGGCCGCATAACCTATTCGATCTCCTCAGCGTACCATCTACATGAAGCCCTCTTATATGTGCCCTTTGCGAATATGCAACCCGTGTTGCTGCATATACGACATGTACGACCACTTCTAGTTGGGTAATTAGATCCGGATCTTAAGACTCAAATACGATAGCATTTAGAGAAGCTCAAACCCTTACTCTCGAACCCTTGCTCTCTTCTAGCATCACCTCTCACCCACGATACTCATCTTCTAACGAAACCCTATCCTCGTCGCCTCCAACCTCCGCTGCAACAGTTGACCCGAAGCTCCTCCACCTCCAACCAGTGGCGTGAAGCCCCTCCACTTCGTTGCAGAGTTCCTCCGCCTCCTAGCTTCTCCGATACAGTGATATTCTCCGCCATGTAACCCTAGATCCCCATTTCCCCCTATTTGATGTTCTTTTTTATATGTTCATGTGCAATAATATGAACAATCTCTACCATCTACATATATCAGTGAGTGGATAAAATATCAACTTTAAGTTTGTTTGATTTTTTTGAGACAACAATTTCATTTGATTTGTTTGTACCAGGTTTGTATAGTTTCTCAGTTTACAAAGTTAACGTGTACTCTAAGTGTTTTATGTATGTTTTACAAAACAAATGTTTTGCACATCGATGGAAGATGCTTATGAGGAAATAGAAGCTATTTATCTTTGGAGAAAAATTCCTAAGAGGCGTAGTTGGAAAACATTAGTCTCCAACTAAGCCCAAATTTTTTTTCTTCGAATAGTGTACGCATATCGCAGACAGTCTGTGCGATATAGGAAAACGCATTTAATCTATGCGCTCTGCGTTAGCGCATACTTTGTGTGCGTTTTCCATCTATAGCGCAGACAATAGCTGTGTTATACTCTGCTACCGGCCAAAAAAAATAAAGGAAGGCGGCCTATAGCGCATAGAATTGCTGCGTTATACTCTGCTATGCGGCCAAAAAAAATAAAGTCAGGAACAAGCTTGGACAGAACATAACAATAACACCAAGAATTGTAAAGACTGTACTTCATCCATAAGATATGTACAAAATTTGAAGAATGTTTGAATAGACGTCCATAAATAGTCTTCATTGCTTCCAAAATGAGTACATGAGGGGTACAATACAAAAAAGTAAGACTACATTGTTTACATTACATATCTATCTCTTCCTCCTCCTTTGGTATGCAGTCCTTCCAAATCTGAGATCAAGATCTTGTTGTTGAGAACTTCCAATGCCTTCTTCCTCTTCAAAGGTGGGCGCATGTGGCGGTGTCAATGTAGCATACGCATGTTGAGCTTCTTCACCTCGAATGTTCCTTGTAGGAGCTTGTGGAGTTGACATCTCGCCGATTCGAGGTTCAACAGGCGGTGTGACAAACTGTGTCTCTAAAACAAAGTCAGGAACGTCATCCATATCCTGGTGTCCCTCCTCCAAGTTGTCGCCATGTGCAAAATCTTGTTGTTGTGCCCTAACCCTAGCCCGACCTCGTCCATGAGCATGTTGTTGTGCCCTAGCCCGACCTCTACCTCTTCCACGTCCTCTTCCTCTATCTTGGATGTCCTCTTGCTGCGTGTACTCCTCGTTCAAGATCATAGCATCTACAAATTGAGTTGCTAATGAACGCTCCATCTCGGCCTTGGTCTCTTGTGCTGTCTCTAAACTGGTAGTGGCCATGATCTCTTCCTCCTAAATTCATAACAAGATCCCATCTTTGCATCTGAAAAATTGGAATAAATGTGATTTTACATAATAACAAGCGAATAATATTTGCGTTATGTATACTTACATTGTAGGCTAGGATTGCACCTAATCTCCCCACGTATTTTCTGGTGATGCGGAGATACCAACCCATGTAATCCGGAGTTGTGCTAACCCCAATTGATTGGTCTATGTGGAGAACTCTATCGTGTCGAGACATCCAAGCATTGATGTGGTCAACATGCTTCTCTCTCCAATCCACATCCACCTTACCCCGTAGATCGATCGCATGTAACACCTCGTCAGTGTCGCAGGGAGCTGGAATACTCTGGCATCCACCGAATTGGCGTACGACACGGTCCGGAAAGTAGTATTCGACCACGTGGAAGTAAATAAGTGGTACACATGACGTCCAAACATGCTGACCATCGAGGCAATAATGTGGAAGCCCTTCCAAGATGTCGCTCCCATACGGCATCCACAAAACCTGCACATACCAGAATTACATTACTCCATGGATAATTGAAAAGAATTAAATTTCCAAAAAAAATTATACCTGCTCTGGCGATTGCATATCAAATGCATCACGATATGGGCGAACAACGTGTGTTGGTTGCCGTCTATTCTCAAAGTCCGCCCTCCACCGTACATCTAATGGTCGCCCGTGCCATTGGGGCCTCAATCTAATGACAGGGGCTATATGGGGAAAGTGCTCCCACGCCCAAAGCTGTAAGAGGATAACAGAACCTCCTATCTCCTCAGTTCCCATGTCTGCAGCGTAACAAAGATGCCTGTACAAATAAGCCAAAGTGGCAGATCCCCAGCTGAAAGCACCAGTAACATCAAGATCGGATAAAAGCGGTAATGTAATAATCGATATCAACGATCCGCTCTTGTCCTGAATAAGACACCTCCAAGGAGCTGCAGGATGTACGCCCTGGCATGACGTATCAATGTCACCTCATCTGCATTGTCTGGCACATGTGCAAATGACTGATACAACCAACTTGCTAGCACTCTCGAGCCTTGGATCTCGTTCTCCAAAGGGCGAACACCAAGTAACTGTTCGCAAACATCAGCCCATTTCCCTACAGTCGATGTGGCACCGGTCACCGCCATGCCATCTACTCTCAATCCCATCAACACATCTACATCCTGAAGAGTAATCGTCATCTCCCCGTTGGCCATATGAAATGTATGCGTTTCCGGCCTCCATCGCTCCACCAAAGCAGTAATAAGATGCCAGTCCAGGACTATGAACTCCAACTCAGTAACTCCACCAAAACCTGCCTGCACAACAAATGGGCGGATCCGCTCATCCATTGGTATATGTCGTACCTGCTTCTCCCTTCGCCGACAACGTAGCCATGATGAAACATGTAATTATGATATGAAGTGAGACAAACATAATAACCATCTTTGAAATAAATAGAAATTCGTAACTTACATCGCCCTCCCAAACTCGGCGTGAGCGATGTCGGTGCTGTAGTGTCAGTACAGAAGCGTCAATCGGGCCTGGATCCATCTACAACACACAAATATATCACAAATATGTTACAATGTAAACAGGAAAACATATCAAAAATAGAAGAAGCATTAAACGTTACAAATTTTTTAAGAGTTACATATAAAACTTACTATGGCCGTTACATTTTCTCTTATTATGCCCTTCCTGACCACATGTTTCACATCTATTTTTGTTTCGAGATGCTGTATGTCCTGTAGTTGATGAAGACGCTCCTGAATTTTTCTTTGGACACGTACGCTTGCTATGTCCCAAAGTCCCACATAAACCACATGTATTTTTTTGCATCGCTACTCTAATATCCATCTCATTATGGATTCTCGTGGACTTAGGTCTCCCTTTACTCCTCTTTAATTTCTTGTCCGGTCTCAATTCATGATACGACATAGGCACCCATGTATCCCTATCGCCCAAGGGAAAAATTTTTCCTTGGTACACCTTTAACTGGTGCTCCCAAGTGTACCACTCACCTATGTAAGAGTCCACTGCAGAACGTCTTTGCGACATAACAGCCATTGCATGCGAACATGGAATCCGATAGGTTTGCCATTTCTGGCAAGTGCATGTGCCTTTGCTTATCAAAACCGTATATTTTTTCCGGCCTCTCATGCCGTACTGTGTACGTCTAGCACCTGTAACAACCTGAAAGAGTAAATCAGGAGCACATTGTATTTCTGTTACATTGTGCCCATTTGCAAAAGAACTCCATGCTTGTAGTTTTGAAGAAGCCCATGTGGTGTATTTCTTCCCATTAGCAATGGCGGCAGCAGCTTCTTCTTTGCGTTTATTGAAATACAAAATGCAATTGTAGAATGTTTTTTCAATAAGTGCTGAAATGGGCAAACATCGGGCATCCTTCAGTACGGCATTGTAACTCTCACTGAGATTGGTGGTTGATTGACCAAATCTAAAATCACCATCGTACGCCAAAGTCCACTGCTCTTTTGGACAATCATGACTTTCGAACCATCTACTTGCGTCTCTATTCCATTCTCTCAATTTTCTCATGAAGTATGCAAATTTCTTAGAGGATGTCTGTAAGGCAGCTGCAGTCACAATATTTTTCATAGAACCGTTCTTAAAAACAGTGTTGAAATTGCTAGCCATATGTCGCGAACAAAAACGTCAATGTGCAAATGGTGGCAGTAGGTCAACATCAACATCATTCATTGCAGACTTTATACCTGGATGGCGATCTGAAATAATGCAAATGGGACCTGGATGCATCCCAATAACCTTGATACGCAGTAGAGAAAGAAACCACTTCCAAGTTGGCGCAGATTCCTTGTCCACAATGGCAAAGGCGAGGGGGACAATATGGTTATCACCATCAATCCCACAAGCAGTCAATAATTTTTGTGTATATTTTCCGTACAAGTGTGTACCGTCTATGCTGATCAGTGGCCTGCAATACTTGAACGCTTCAATACATGGACCAAACGCCCAAAAACATTGCTGAAATCTACGACAATGTGGCTTCCTAGGATCAGGATGGACCGTATGCGTAATAGCTATTTCTGTCCCTGGAATGACAGCATTCAAAGCATGTAAGAGATGTGGCATTTCCGCATAGGATTTCTTCCATTCACCATAAATGATTGCAATCGCCTTTCGTCTCGCATCCCACACCCTTTTCTTTGTAACCAAGTACTTGTACACCTTGTAGATATGGGTCCTCAGAGTTGAAACCGAAACAATTGGGCTATCCTTCACAAAGTCAAGAACTTCTCGTGCCATGAAATTGCAGTCAAGTTGGGGATGATCTTGACCAATGGATGGATTGATACATGAATGTGGATCACCAAGCTTGGATATTACCCACATCCCATCGAATCTACGGTAATGACCACGTAAAAACCACTTGCACCCATTGGAATCCATCGCGCACGAGATGGACCAAACCAATGTGGTCGATTCCTTAATAGTGAAGTTGTAATGGGAGAAAATGTGGTACCTTTTCACACAAAAAACAAGGTCATCTTTTGTTTTGAAAGTGCGACCCTTTCGTAGTTCATCACTAATGCTGTCAATGGCACTTTCCTTTCGAAAATTGTCTTCAAAATTTGCAAGGCCGTCACCGCCTAAAACATTAAAGAAGGGTATTGAAGAGACAATTTGGGAATCATTTGTTACATCCTGGCCGACATCTTCAGCTTCATCGGTTTCATTCTCTATCTCATCATCAGTGACCTCTGGAGGACAATCATTCAGAACGCGATGCACTTCCCTCATCAGAGACTCGCCAATAAATGTTCTCTCGTCATTGTGTGCCATAATAGGTGCCTCGTCGTTAGATACATCTGCAAATGTGGGCACACTGTGATGTTCAAAGGCGCGCTGCTCGGTTCCAAGTTCAATCAAAGATGTTTCTACAACTATCTCTACGGGAGACGACTTTGCATAAGTCTCAGCGTAAAGAAAAATATTGTCTACATCATCATCATCTGCAATGGACATCATCACTGAACCATTTCCAATACACTGCGATATCTTCATGTTGTAAGTGTTCCTATCCAATGAAAACTTCTTACAAACCAAATCCAATAACTCGTCATACGACATGGATTTTCTCAATCGTAGACTTCGCTTGACAGTAGAACAAGAGTCTTCATTATGACTCTTCAACTCAAACACGCAAAATATGGAATCCATTGACATCCTATATATTATAATCACATGGTCTTAGGTCATACAAAATCACAATGTCGTGGGGAGGCATAAGAGATAAAGAAACCTAACAAAAATATGTGAAAACCGTTACCCTCGCAAGCAGTGGAGGCAGCGGCAGACGGGAAGAAGCTGGGCGGAGGTCGCGGGGACGCCTGGGCGGAGGTGCGGGGACGCCTGGGCGGAGGTGCGGGGACGTTCTTCGCGGCTTGTGGCAGCCGCGGCGGTGAAGATACGCTCGGCGGAGGAGCCTGGGCGGAGATGTCTTCGCGGTTCGCGGCTCGGGCGGACAGAAGACAGAGCGAACGAAGGGTTGCGTAAGTGACCCTTCGTTCGCTCTCTGTAATTTATTTCTTCTTAAGGGTATATCGCAGGGAATATATGCGCTACCTGCATATCGCAGGATTTCTCTGCTTTATCTACCGAAAACGCATAGAATAGCTGCGCTATTCTATAGCGCATACAATTTATGCGATATCTCTACACTATCAACAACAACAAAGCCTTTTCCCACAATTAAGTAGGAATTTCTCTACGATATCTCTACACTATACAGAGAAAAAAAATTTTGGTGGCTTATTCGAAGAAAAATTATTTCTAGGGACGTTACTTAGGAATTTCCCTCTGATCTTTGTATTGGAGCTTTTATTCGCATGTTGTTCAACGAACAGAGCAATAGAAGTCAATTAGGGACTAAACAAGTAATTATAACATCTATATATCTTCTTAATATGGAATTTGTTAATAACGCAATCATGTATTTAAATATAATTGTCTTAGTAGTGAAGTTTTTTTGAATCAATATGTGCAATAAATGAGGAGGGTTGCGTTAGGTAGCCGACATCTAGCGTAAAACAATCGGAGATAGCTTCCTAAATAGTATTTAAGAAAAAATACTATTTAGGATGTTGCCTCATGACAGTCAGATCTTTTCAACATGGATTTAAGCAAACATTTAGATTCCGTTGGGGCGTTCCCTACTTGCGACGTGCTGCATCGCCAGAATGCAATGAAAAATTATCAAGGGTCGTTACATTGCTGCCTGGATGTAGTTTAAAATTTGTAAGGATTCTCGCTTGAGGAACGCATGCGAGTAAATAAGCTAGTTCTGCTGCATCACCACCCAGATGCAGTCCAAAATATGCAAGGATTCTCGCATGATGGACGAATGCGAGTAAAGAAG
The DNA here is from genome assembly GCA_037367405.1 of Ottelia alismoides. Lineage (NCBI taxonomy): Eukaryota > Viridiplantae > Streptophyta > Magnoliopsida > Alismatales > Hydrocharitaceae > Ottelia > Ottelia alismoides. The sequence continues at coordinate 140,010 of JAZKJV010000397.1, forward strand.
TTAGTTCAAAAGAGTTGTAAAGGAAGTTGCGGATAGCTAGTTGGAATATTGGCACTTTAACTGGAAAATTGATGGAGATAGTAGATACGATGGAAAGAAAGAAGTTTCAAATACTATGTCTTCAAGAGACTAAATGGATTAGAGAGAAAGCAAGGGAGATCTAGAAGATCGGCTTTAAACTTTGGTATTCAGGTAAAGATAAGGGAAGAAACAATGTTGGAGTAGTTGTCCGTAAGGATTTGAAGGATTGTGTGGTTGAGGTGCGAAGATTCGAGGATCGGATTATTTTGCTAAAATTGGTGTTTGAAGAAGAAATTCTGAATATTATATCAGTTTATACACCACAAATTGGTTTAGATGAAAGGACTAAACAAGCTTTTTGGGAGGATCTGGATAAGATTTTGCAAGGAATCCCACAAAGAGAGATGATTTGCCTGTGTGGAGATCTTAATGGACAAGTGGGAAAGGATGCTTCAGGGTATGCTAGTTGTCATGGAGGCCACAGTTTCGAGGATAGAAATGAAGAGGGAAAAATCATTCTGGAGGAGCATTTAATTACTTAGAGGAGTGGCTCGACTAGATTACAGATAGATTACTTTGCGTTGAGGAGAAGAGATCAGTTGTGTTACAAAAACTACAAAGTAATCCTAGGAGAGAGTTTGACAACCCAACATTGCTTGTTAGTCATGGATGTGCAAATAAAAGAGCTGGTAAAGAAAAGGGGGTTCCCAAAATCATTGGAACTAGATGGTGGAATCTTCAACTAAAGCAATCAAGCTTTAGGGAGAAGGTTTTAGAAGACTTATCTTGGGATTGTAGCGGAAGTGCAGACGAGATGTGGGAAGAAGTAGCATCTTGTATTCGAAAGGTGGCCAAAGAGATGCTAGACGAGTCAAAGGGAGGAGCTCCAGGCCAAAAGGAGGCTTGGTGGTGGAGTGGAGGGGTGCAAGAGAACCTCAAAATGAAAAGAGCATGCTTTAAAGCTGTCTAAGGATAGAGCAGAGGAAACTGTCACAAACTACAAAATAGTGAAGAAGGAAGCAATGAAAGCTTTAAGTGAAGCTCAGTCAAAAGCTTATGAAGCTTTGTACAAAAATCTCGACTCTAAGGAAGGCCAGAAGGATATATTCTTGTTGACCAAAGCAAGAGAAAGAAAGACCAAAGACCTTTCTCAAGTGAGATGCATTAAGGATGGGGAAGGGCACGTGCTTGTTACTCAAAAGGATATAGAGACTAGATGGAAGCAGTATTTCCATAAACTTTTCATTGGGGAGGGAAATAGAGAGGTCACTTTGGGTGATCTAGCTAGTAGTGAAAGTTACTTGAATCGTGCAAGCTATAGACGAATACAAAGAAAGGAAATAGAGAAAGCTTTGAAGGTTATGAGACTTGGGAAAGGTGTAGGACCGGATAACATCCCTATAGAAGTATGGAGAGTTTTAGGGGAGTGTGGTTTGACTTGGCTTAAGATTTTATTCAATGTTATTTGGCGAAGAAAGAAAATGCCTAAAGATTGGAGGAGAAGTATCGTGGTGCCTTTTTATATGTACAAAGGAGACATTCAAAATTGTTCAAATTACTGAGGTATGAAACTGATGAGTTACACTATGAAAAATTGGGAACGCGTGATTGAAAGATGGTTGAGGCAAGTTTCTAAAGTAAAAGAAAATCAATTCGGATTCATGTCAAGTCTCTCAACCATTGAAGCCATCCATTTGCTGAGGAGAACAATGGAGAATTATAGCACTAAAAGGAAGAACATCCATATGATTTTTATTGATTTAGAGAATGCTTATGATTCTATCCCACGGGAGATATTGTGTAGAGTTCTGGAGAAGAGACAAGTACTTATCCTTTACATTAACCTCATAAAGGATATGTATGATAGGACTTTATCTTGTGTAAGGATCCAGTATGAGAAGACTGGCTATTTTGACATCAATATTGATTTACATCAAGGTTCAACTTTGAGTCCATTTCTTTTTACTTTGATTATGGACGAGTTGACAAGTCACATTCAGGATGAGATACCTTGTGTATGTTATTTGCTGATAATATTGTGTTGATTGATGAAACTAGAGATGGAGTAAATGAGAAGCTTGAGGGTTGGAGACATGCATTGGAGACTAAAGGATTTCGTATAAGTAGGGCTAAGACTAAATATATGGAGTGCACTTTGATGGCAACAATGATGAATGAATCGAGGTGAATATTGGTGACGATAACATTTGGAAGAGAGATTCTTTTAGATACCTGGGATCTATTTTGCAACATAATGGGGAAATTGATGGAGATGTTACTAATAGAATAAATGCAAGCTGGCTAAAGTGGAGAGAAGCCTCTGTTGTTTCTGTGGTAAGAAAATTCATTTAAAAATCAAAGGAAAGTTTCACAAAGCAGTTGTGAAACCTGATCTGAATGTTGGCCTGTGAACCATAGACATGTGTAGAGACTAACAATAGCATAAATGAAAATGCTAAGGTGGATGTGTGGACACACACGTAAAGATCGAATTCAGAACTGATGCAATTAGAAATAAAGTTGGTGTAGCTCCGATCGAGGATAAGATGTGAGAAAGCCGCTTAAGATGATTTGGTCATTTACAAAGAAGGTCAGCTGATGTTGAGCCGGCTAAAACAGGGTGAGGATGTCCCAAGAAGTGTTGGAATGAGACTATTCGAAGGGATCTTAGTTTTTTGGATATAAGCCTGGGATTGACCCAAGATTGATCTGAATGGAGGTATAGAATCCATGTAACCGTCCTTACTTAATTGTGGAAAAATACTTTGTTGTTGTTGTTGCAATAGGTACATCAAAGCAAACAGTCAAATGTTCTTAGAATGTATAGGATTCAACTCTCTATGAAAGTCGTTTTTCTTTGATCTTCTATTGGATCACATTTATTCATAAATTTAGTTCTGTTGTAGTTACTTTTGTAGATATTTAATTTTTTTTAAGTAAAAAAAATGGAAAACCGCGTAGAATTGCATATACCCCGCATATGCCCGTGCATACCGCTTAAACGCTAATCAATGACCAGTCCGAAGGCATACACACGCCCTTTCCTGAACCTTGACTGTAGCTATAATGAGTGATTGATTTGTGTGTTAATATGTTTTTTTCAGTAATTTTAACCATTCATTTCCTTGCTGATGCAACTGTATATACCAATCATCTGCAAATATATTGTTAGTTGTCCGTATTAGTTTTGCTTAAGACAGTGGCTTACAGGTTTGAATTCAAAAGCCAGCATGGAAACTGGATAAAGATCGTCAAGCCAAATTTGGGTCCTGGAATATCTGAACGAGTGTGGGAGGCAGTCAACACAATGGGTGAAGATGTCGATTCATGTCTATTAGTAAAGCATGAACTTCAGGTTGCTCTGGCTAATCTCCTGAAGGTAGCTCCCTAAACACTTCTATGTAGCATGGTCTGTTTTATACACACACACACATCCAATCATGAACTAAGTTAGAGAGATAATTATCTCCAGCTAATGCTTATGTTAGTTTTATATTTATTCTGGGCCACATGTAATTTGCCTTGAGCAAGCTTTTCCAAAAAAATAATCTAACATTGTGCATGATGAGCATTGGAGTGACTTTTAATATTCTTTCTTGTGGAAAATGCTTGTACTGTACTAAGAGCAGGTTCCTATTGGGGGTCAGATTTGTTGAGTTACATGTCTACCTAATGGATCATGGATGATGATTCACTAAATCTTTTGGATCTATACATGCAACTCATCCTTCCTTTTCATTACAATAGTGATCATACACACCCTCGCCTCTAGATGAGTCTAGTTTTGCTATCCCATGGTTTTTCCCTCCATCTTGGAGGTTTTCTATGTCATTAGAGCCTCGATTGTGTAAAATCAGCTTCTTTCTTGGATTCTTTCATTTTCATCAACTTCGTGTTCTGGCGCAGATCGACAACCTTCATGTGATGCTCATTTCCATTCCTATCTTGCGGTGGCACCCCATGTCTAGAAACCCACCTATAGTGCTTGCCACCTTTTGTTGAGAATGAATCTGATCAACTACAAGCAACAATCGGTCAAGTAACAAATGCATGCGCATAAGACAAGTTTTGTAATTGTTCGGCAATGTTCCTACTCCACTGCTCACATTAGGCTCTCTTTTTTCTCATGAAATAATGTGTCGGAGTATAATGAGTGGATGCCCTTATAGTGGTTCAACAATGTTCCTACTTGTGAAACGAGATTAGGATCAGGGTTACATGGAAATGTATGGAAGATTATCAATATACCTGCGGGTAAGTAGAAATTACTAGTATACTATGAGGTTAGGGTTAGGGATATAGGGATTTGGATTGGAAAGATTGATTTATGCATTTACTTCATCAATCAATCCTCACAAGAGAACCCTACAATCCCCCAATTACAAGTTGACTTATAACAGTGACTGTAAATTGACTCCATTATTTGATCATCGTCAATGTTGCTGATGAAAACTTCCCCTTGTCTTCTATACTCGAAAACCAATAGAAGCTAAAACATGTCTTCATCTTCTCCACCTTAATGGGCTCGTGAGTTATGGGATCACGACACCACTAGAGTGGGGTGAATAATGGTTCGAGACAGTTTTAAAAATTTTTGCGGAATAATCAATAAGCACAGAAACAATGATCAAACAAACCAATTTACACACTTGCACATTATGTTTACGTGGAAACCCGCCTGGGTAAAAATCACCATCTGAATCTTCCTGACTTGGGATTTCCTGATTAGCCCAGCTAATCAACTGCTTCACTAAAAAGCTGAGATATTTACGTAGATACCTCAACCATTTACAAAGCATTCGCTTCATAATCTTGGATCAAACACCTAGATCAACATTACAAATCAGACATTGTAGCAGAAGCAGAAGAACATGCGAGCTTTCAACTTTCTTCGTGCTTCATTGGAGGTCTCACATCCAAGAGCTTAATAATATCCATGTAAAGAATTATCTCCTCAAATATCGAGAATATAAATTCTTCAATTAATAGCAGATGATATCTTGAGATAAGGACATCAGTAAGTTCACAGTCACAGATAATAACACAAGCAATTATATCAAATATATCACATGCTGATAAGTAATGTCAAACAAAATATTAAATATCACCGCGCTAAGAAGAGACTGTCAAAAGTACTCTGCTTTCAAAATAACTTGAAGAGTGTCTAGTGAATCAAACACTGTTGAACTGAACAACTTGGTTTATAGCTTTTCAACCAAGAATATTCTTCTCGAAATATCTTATGAATAGAAGAACATGAGAAAGAATATCAAGGAAATGAGCTTAAAAAAAAGAATATCAAGGAAATCACTCAAAGAGAGCTTCTTTCTTTTATATAGAAAGTAAGAGTGATACTCGAATGGTGTGTGTTCCAACAATGGGTATGTGGTCCCTTATATAGGAGCTCAAGAAAAGTGACCGTTGGAAATAAAAATAGTATGAAATCAAAGATGATTTCAGGATATGATCGATTAGGTTAACAAATATGATCCATCAACTGTAAATGATCGATCAGTTAACTAGCTATGATCGATCAATTCACGACCATTTGAATGATATTCAAATAATGATAGATAATTTCAAGATACATGATCGATAAGGAGAGATCGATCAATGTAAAACATATGATCGACAAGGTGCGATCTATCAATGTGAAAATATAATCGATACTTTCATCAAAACTTGATATTTCTGAAAAGAAAACTTTGGTTGAAGCTTGCCATAGTTACAACTTTTGCAAACCTAAAAATGATAAACTATTACAAGTCTTCTAAATAAGAAACAAGAAAGCTGAGATTCTTTTTTAGAGCAAATGACTTTATACAGTCGTGTTGAGCTGAGATCCACACTTGCAGTCCTGCAATCACAAAGAATATGCGAGAGACTATGACGTAATCTTTTGTATACGTGTCATCTTTAAAATCATGGAGGACCAAAGTACTAACGATCTCTCCCTTTTTAGCGATGACAATATCTTTTCAAAAACTTTAAAAGTTGTAAACACTTAAGCATAAGCAATGGTGAAATCAAACTTGATGTATGTAACTTATATCAATAAGTTAAAATAATTTGAAATATAAGTTCTAAGTCTTGATTTTAGTTGCTTCCCCTTACTAAAAGAATTATAGAACTTTTAATTCTTATAAGGTGAGTGAAAATGCTAAGATATGTGTGGACACACACACACACACACGTAAAGATCGGATTCAGAATGATGCAATTAGAAGGAAAGTTGGTGTAGCTCCGATCGAGAATAAGATGCGAGAAAATCACTTCAGGTGGTTTGGCCATTTGCAAAGGAGGTCAACTGATGCACCCGTTAGGAGATGTGGGTTTTGGGATGTTGAGCCAGCTAAGAGAGGGCGGTGAAGGTCCAAGAAGTGTTGGAATACGACTATACGAGGGGATCTTAGTTTTTTTGGATCTAAGTCTGAGATTGACCCAAGATAGATCTGAATGGAGGCAAAGAATCCTTGTAGCCGACCTTAATTAATGTGGGAAAAGACTTTGTTGTTGAAGGTGAGTGAAGGTTGTAAAACTTCTTATTTTAGTTTTTCCTTTATTAATTTCTCCCCTTAATCAATCCATTAATCTTCATATAAGCTTTAATTCTATTCTCTCTCTTTTTATGATCAATTAAAAAGAACAAAAAAGAAGAAAACATGAATACTTCATAAATAAGGAGCAATTATAAAATTGTTTGTGGAGTGTCGGATTCGGATTCTTCTGATTTTGTCTCTTCTTCTTCTAGCTCTGGGATAGGGGTAGGCATACGAATTCCTTTGCCTGATCTGGAGGAGGAGGTACCAGGAGCAGAAGGTTGAGGGCAAGGTTGAGGAGGAGTAGGGGCTCGTTGAGGTGCGGAGTGACTAACTCGGGCATGGGTTGCACGAGCCTAGGTGTTATGGGTGCTGAAGCCAGAGGAAACCACGAGATGTGCATCTAATGCATTTCATCAGACATGTGGTACAACATCACAGATTGATCACTCACGTACTGAGCATAAATGTTGGAGAATGTTGTGATCGCCCCCTGAAAACTCATCGTAGCATCAGTCGTCTTTTGGATCTGACAGAACTCGAGAGAGTGAGCGTTGATGATGGCTTGCTGGGTGAGATGCTCCTCGGGGGCTAGTTGGTTGTCAAGAAATGCTTAAGTGGAATCAAAGCAAAAGGGTTGGGGCGAACGAGCATGGGAATGAATTCAGAGAAGTGAGTGACCGTAATAGGAATGACAAGAATGTGTCTTGAGGTAGTGACAAGCAGCTCCACTTCGGGTTCATCCATTTCGGTCGTGAAGAACATTGACTCCACACCGAAGGGTTTGACTCGGAAGATACGTGCTGGGTCACAAGGAATGTGAACACTGAAGTGTTGCAGGATGTGGGTGACCGAGAATCTTAATGAAATGTGAGCTCTAGGAGGTTGTGAGAGAAGATGACAAAGATAATGAGACCAATTGAATGGTCGAACCTGAACAAAAACGAAGATGAGGACTTGGAGCTCTAGAGTGAAGTGGGTGAGGTTGGACTCCTGGTTGCAAAAGCACCAGGAGAAGACTCTATTGAGGAACTTAGGAAGGGGCTTGCGGTTCGGAGCTCTACTGGATAGCCTAAAGTTTTAGATGGGCAAGAGGTTTTCCCTTAGCTCATCTTGGGTCACTGAGTCCAAGATCTCAAAAATGGTAGATAGGATGGCTGAAACGATTGAGGGATCTAGGAAGAAAGTAATCCCATTGACGGAGGACCTAAGGCGGTAGTGGGTGGCATCATCGATGTCTTCGAGGTTCGCGTAGAACTCGATGACTGCACGAGATTCGGGAGAGATAGATTATATAAGAGAATCTGGGTGGCATGGAAACATCATCAGATTGAACAAGCTCTGGATCCCGTTCATGTTAAAGATCATGATGTACTCTGGAAAATGGTTGTAAACAGGCCAAGAAATAGGTCGAGAGGTCATGAACCTAAGGCGAGAGTAGGCAAATTCGGTCTTTGACGGAGGTCGAATGAGAGGAGAAAGCTTCCTTTAATCTCTTGGGTGCCATCTCGGATCTCAAACAAATTCATGTAATCAAAGGTGTGCCTAGAAACATGAAGGATCTAAGAAAAAGAACAAGAAATCAGAAAAACAAAGGTTCTGGACTTAAGGATGATCGATCGGTCTCTGGTTGTTGATCGATCATGGCTAATCGGTCAGAATCTGAACGATGATCGATCATGCATGCACTAGGGCTTGGAAAAAAACTCGATCTTTTGGTCGTCTTTCTTGCTCTTGAGAGTGTGCGACGAGAGAGGATCCCTTGATGTTTATTTAAGGATGATTGGGAGGCGGTGGATGAGAGATCAAACGTGGGTTTCTAAGGATAACTAATGTTTCCTTGCCCAATGTATGGATTTGATGTGTCCTCTAATAGGAAGGCCTTGGTGTCATCTTGGTCAGAAAAAGAAAGATAGGCGAAGGCCTATGTGTCTTTACCAAGGTAAGAGGGGTGCCAAAATCCAATTTTAAAAGCTCAAATTTTCACCCAGATGATTGATCAGATTTTGAGCAAGATCGATCATGTGTTGTCGATCAGTGCTTATTGATGGTCGATCATAGGTGATCGATCATCCCACTTCATATAATCGATCAAATGTGTCATAAATGGGTTCCTTTTGTGATTATTATATTCAAAGGATATCATTCAATTCGCACAACCCTGATTATCTTCTAACGAACTCAAATTGAGGTGCAACTAAATGTTTTGTAAAAATGTCTGCTAGCTGCCTATTTATTGATACGTAGTCCAAACAGATTTTACCTTTCAAGATATTTTCCCTAGGAAAGGTAATGTCTAACATCTATATGCTTAGTCCTATAGTGGTTGACATGGTTTTTAGCTAAGTTAATAGAGTTGGTGTTGTCACATGATATTCTATTCTTGCTAAAGGTCAAACCAAACTCAGAAAGACTGTTTTCATCCAGAGTAGTTGAGAATAAACTAAAGATATGGGTATATACTCCGCTTCAATAGTTGATAGTGCCACACAAGTTTGTTTTTGGAAAATCAAGATATAAGGGCATTCCTCATGAATTGGCAGGTGCCACTTGTACTTTTCCAATCTGTACAACTGCCAACATAATTTGTATCTCTATATGCAAATAATTCTAATGACTGTTTCTTCAGATAAAAGAAACCCTAATCTTTTGTAAAAACAAGTTATCGAAAGATTCTTTTTACAACTTTTAAGTGATTTCTTTTAGTGATGACTAAAAACGTGCAGTTAAATAGGTGCTAAAGTGTATCTTGGGTCTGCTTATAGTTAGATAAAGTAAGGAACCGATCATACCTCTGTAAAGTGGTTGGTCGACAGGCTTACCGAACTCGTCAAGGTTGAGGTGAGTCGCTAAAGCAATCTGAGTAAACGTCTCCGAAACTTTATCAAAACTAAACTTTATCAACATCTCCTCCGCGTACTTTTGCTGAGAAAAGAAAGTACCAGACTCTGTCTACTTGATCTGTAACCCTAAGGGCCTGTTTGGTTGCAGGGTTGGGCAGGGTTGGGTTGGGCTGGGTTGGGGTGGGTGAATAGTAATCTGTGAGGAGGAAGTACCCTTGTGAATAGTAACCAGGGTTGGGCCAACCCTGGTTACTATTCACAAGGGTACTTCCTCCTCACAGATTACTATTCACCCACCCCAACCCAGCCCAACCCAACCCAGTCCAACCCAGCAACCAAACAGGCCCTAAGAAAAACTTGAGTTCTCCCATCATGCTCATCTTGAATTGTTCCTGCATGGATTGAGAGAAATCCTTGTAAAGAATTTCATTAGTGGATCCAAACATAATACTGTCAACATAAATTTGCACAACTAGTAAATCATATAAAACAAACTTTACAAACAAAGTGCAACCTACTTTACTTATTGTGAAACATGAGGTAAGTAGAAATGTTCTGAGTCGGTCGTACCACGTTCGAGGAACTTGCTTAAGTCCGTAAAGGGCTCCTGTGTTTAAAGGCGTGTTTTGGTCTCGAGGGGTCTTCAAAACTGGGTGGTTGCTTGACATAAACTTCTTCTTTAATGAAATCATTTTAGAAGGTGCTTTTGACATCCATTTGATACAACTTGATTTCCTTGAAACAAGCGAAAGCTAATGGTATTCTAATTGATTCAATCTTTGCAACGAGTGCATAGATTTCATCGAAATCGTTGGATTCATGCTGAATATATCCCTGAATAACAAGTCTTGCATTGTTTCTAACAACTATCCATGACTCGTCTAATTTGTTTTTAAAGTCTCACGTGGTTCTAATAACCGTGTGGTTTTCAGGTTTGGGTACAATCTCCCATATCTGATTTCTCTCAAATTGAACAAGTTTGTCTTGCATTGCCATTAACCAATATTTAATGTTGCAAGCCTCGTCAACAAACTTCAGATCCACTAAGGATATAAGCGCAGATAACACAACAAATTTAAGTGTGATCTTGTTTAGATTCCTTTAAAAATCCCCAATTACCAACTCCTTTGGGTGATCTCTGACAAAGTTGAAATCCATGGATAACCCATGAGAATCACTGTTCTTATAGACGCTAGAAGGATCTACTTGAGCATCTTCCTCAAATTCTAAGTCATATAGATTGTAACTGAGGAGTCTGGCTAAAGTTCTCATCAATCAGAACGTTGACCTCTTCTGCAACAATCATTGTTTTCTTATTAAATATCTTGTAAACTTTGCTTCTTGAAGAGTAACCTAGGGAGATTCCCTCTTTACTCTTAAGATCAAACTTGTCAAGGTTTTCCTTAGTGTTAAGATGAAACACTTACGTCATGGAGTACGGAAATAGCCAATCCTTGTTGACTGTCTGAAATAGAGATCCAAAGATTTCTTCAATCCTAGTCGGATCAAAGTCCTGTTTAAGATATAACAGGATGTGTTTACGACCTCTGCCCAAAAATATCTAAGCAAATCAAATTCGCATAGTATTGTATGGGTGCATTCCTGAAGAGTGTGATTTTCCCGCTCAACTACGCTATTCAAAACGGCTATTCTGGGTGTAGAAAATCCATGCTTGATCACAGCCTTAGCACAGTAGTAAAAAAAATTTTGTTCTCGAACTCCCCACCATGATCACTTCTTAACTTAGTGATGGTAGATCCATTTTCATTCTGATTCCGTTTGGCCGGTTTCTCAAATTCATAGAAAGTCAAGTCCTTGGAAGAAATGAACAAAACCCAAGTATAACGTGAATGGTCATCTACTATAACAAAACAATAGCGACAATCACTTAAACTACGGATTTTGTGGGTCCAAATAAATCTAAGTGTAAGAGCTTCAACGGTCTGGTTGAGCTAATATGCTTTTTGGACTTCAGGGATTTTCTATGGAGTTTTCCTAATCCACATGCTACGCACATGCTTACCTTCTTGTAGGATAGCTTAGGAAGGTCTTTGAATAAGTAAAGTTTGCTAATTCTATGGATTAATTTAAAGTGAATGTGACATAATATTTTATGCCAGAGTAAAGGTTTTTCTTGTGCTGTCAGAATGCAATCTAACGATGAACAATCATCGAATATAAGTGTGTAGATACTTTTGTGTCTATCTTAGGCAACAAGTCTAGTATGTCTTCCTTGAGAACTTTCAAAATCAGAAGAAGAAAATACAAGTTTAAAGCCCTTATCACAGATCTGAGAAACACTCAAAAGATTGTGCTTTAGACCGTCAACAAGGCTTACACGATTAATAGATGTTAAAGGATTTCCGATTGTACCTTTGCCAACTATCATAACATTCAATTTGTCTCCTTTGATTACCAGTGGTTTCTGCAAAATAATTTACGGGTTTCTTTGGTACCCATTGCTTATGGGACCTTGGAGTATTAGTATAGTTCTTTGGATTGCTCTTTTTTAGTATGGTTCTTTGGATTGTTCCTTTCTTCCATTACCTTTTTGGCTTTAATTTAATTTGAAAACTTTTTAGTAGACATAGCATGTTTTACAAGTTTAGTAGACTTAGAACATCTACTTTTTTCTGGGTTGTACCCTAACCCATACTTAGTTTTACTTTGATAAATACCTCCTAGTAATCTGTTTAAGTTCTCCTTATCCTTAGTGAACTTTGCTAAGTTATTAACCAAGGCGTGTGTGTTTTGTTTTAATTCACCTACTGTGATTTATAGGTTATCTATATTTGTCTTTAGTAATTTCAGTTTCGTGCCATTTTTCAGAAAAAAAGACAAACCAGAGAGCTAGTCTCTAAATAGATGTGAGTTCTCTAATGTGATCTTTCGGAGAGCTAATCTCTTTTGAATGATCTTCTACAGTGGTGGGTGATGAATCTGTGATTCATCACTCTAAAAGTTGAAAATAAACCTTTGTTCTCGAGTAATTAGCTGAATATCTCCACTTATAGTGCATAATTAACGTTCATGCATTTGTAAATAATATGTGCATTTTAGCATTCATATTTGCGTTAAATAAGGAGCCAAATTCACGTGTAAATATTCACATGTATATTAGCCAAATTCACCTATTTATATTTATTTTATACTAACTCCAATTCCAATAAAATCAACTCTATTGTGTACATATTACTAACACTAATAAAGGAAAAATATCAAAAAAATACTAACTTGTAAAATTGTCTAATAAAACCCGAGCCCTAGTTTGAGATTAAGAATCTTAAAATGCAAATATCTCACGCGTACAATACCCGATTAAGGTCTACTCACTTTTAAAGTAATATACATATAAAGACCTTCAAAACAAGACCAATTTCATAAAAATCAGAGTTCATATGTGAAACTTGGGTTTTGGACCCCTATTGTATATTGTACATATTGACCAAAATACCATTTATTTTATTTTTCTTAATTACTAAAAATCCAAAAAAATAGATTAAGTTGTAAATATTTCTTTCATAATTTTTCTAACTTAATTTTGATTTTTCAATTATTTAAAAATGAAAAAAAATTGCAAAACATAAAAATAAGGTATTTTATACCTATAAGATACCACCTAAAAATACACTTTGTACATATGACTTCTTTTGATTTTTGCTCCTTCATGAAAGTTTTAGATCTCATCGAGACAAGCAACTTTCATGTTGACCACTTTTTGATCTGACCTCTTTTGTCATTTCTTTTTTATTTTTTTACATTTAATTTTGATTTTTCTAAGTGCGACACGTGGCAGCTCCTGGAGCCGCCATGTGTCACCTTATTTTATTATTATTTTCATAATTTAATTTAATTTAATTTATTCATTTATTATTTTTTAATATTTATTTTTTAATATTTATTTTTTAATTAATTATTTATTTACATTTATTTACATTTATTTTTATTTTTAATATTTTTCTTCTACTTTTATTTTCTCTTCATTTTTGGTAGCCTACTTATTTTATTTTATTTTTTTTATATTTTTTTTACTTTTACTTCTTCTTTACTTGTTCTCTACTCCAAGTTACCACCATGGCCTCAAATTTCGACGAAATTCGACCGAAGGTTTCGGTGGGTGACCGAAATCCGACCGAAATGGCCGATGTCGACCGAAATTTGGGGGCATAGTTAAAAAACAAACCGAAATTTCGATCGAATTTCGACTGAAATTAGACCAAAATTTCGTTCGGTCAGTCTTCGAAACGAAACCGAAATCCGGCATTTAAGGCCTTGGTTACCACCCAAGTCACTTTCTTCACCACTCCATTTTCTCCACTTCTTTTCCAACTTCCTCCTCTTTTTATTCCCATCATCCCCTTCATTCATCTTCATCCGTCATTTTACGAGTGAGAGAGGTTCTAGCTCCGTTGAAGCCGCGAGGTGACAGCTCCTTCTTCGACGTCGAGTGACGGCGAGCCGAAGGCGAGATCCGGTGTTCCGCACCACCGTCACGAGTTTCTTCGAAGCTTGTCCAGCTTCTCTGCTCCGATTCTGCCTTGAGTTGATCAAGGCGACGACCGGAGTCCAGCGTAGCTGCTCCGATATCCGGTGAACCACAGGTAATCCCTATCCTTCTCTTTCTCATTTTTTATCTAAGAATTCTTTTATGTTATTATTTTACACAACACCACCAATCATCATAATCATCACCACCATCCTCATTCACCACCTCATAATCATTTTTTTACATCATCATCATACATCCTCACACACCACCTCTTCATTCATATTCTTTATTTGTTGTTTACAAAAAAATACAAAAAATAAAAACATTAAAAAAAGGAGAGGGGAAGTAGCCGAAACTGCCACCGCTTCTCTCTCCTCCGGTCGTAGGTCCGCCGTTCGCCTCCAGCTGCGGGCCTTCTTTCATCGCTGCAGGCCACCTCTGCCCAGTCAAGCTCCAGCTGTGGGTGGTCCTCCTGCTGCACCTCCGCAGTCCCTGCAGCAGTCTGCGACCCCTCGCCTCCTACGGTCGCAGGTCGTACTGCCGATCTCCAGCCTCGTGGTCCTCTGACTACCACTTCCTGGTCGCACCCGCAACTACCTCCAGTCCGCTAATGCTGCGAGCGCCCAGCAGCTGCGCTCCCACGTCTAGTCGGCGCACGGCCACGCGCCGCACCCAACCGCGGCCGCCTCTTCACTCCAACGTCGCGCGCTCTGCCAACCCTTACGCCAACGGCCCCTCACGCGCCTCTGTTCTGCGCCCAGCTGCGCGGCGCACGTCGCCCGCCGACCCCTGCTCCGTCGCCCGCTCGCCAGCCCCGCGCTCGTCGACGTTCGCCCATGTAAAGCTGCGCCCCGTGGCCGTTCTTCTTCCTCTACCAGATCCTCGCCGCTCCCCTTGCGGCGCTCCAGGACACACCGTCCTCCTGCACCGTCCGTGCGCCTCCTTCTGCGGTCGCGCCACCGCAAGCCCTTCGTAGGAGCGCCACCCTCACGCATGCTCCCAGCCACGAGCAGACCGCCTCCCTCTTCCGCGCGCACAGTCGGTCACGCCGCCTTCCCAGCCATGACTGTTGCGTCCTCCAACCACCCGTGATCTCCAAGCCACTGCGCGCCTCCGCCATCGGTCGCTCGCCCGCGCGCCTCGCCGCCCTACCCGCTTCATCCTCTCGATCGTGCCCTAAAAGAAGGTTGTTTCTGCTGCCTCATTGCATTTTTTATTTTTTTTGGAAAAGTTGCATTTTATTGCCTTCATGTTTTTGAAATTTCAACAGTGCCTTAGGCATACTTTATTTCGTTGCATATTAATTTCTATATTGCAGAAACACTCCTGACTTTACATGATAATTTGGACATCTTTCTTGCATCATTTATTTTAATGAAATATAGCACATTGTTGAACGACTAATTCTTTATCATTTGAATATTTATTTGCATTTTTGTGAGCATTGGATAATTTAATAAAAATCAGAGTTTGAAATTCAGTGTTAGTTTACCCGTTTATGCTCTGAAATTCGCACATACTTAAATATTGCTTCAAAATTTGTGAAAAAATCAGAGATGATGCGTCTTGCTGTTCTTTAATTACTTTCCAAGTTTCATCAGAAATGGATTGCCGTTTGCCTAAAATAAATTGTTGAGTGATTTCTGTAATTGATTTTTAATTAAATCCACCAGTACTGTTTTTGCGAAATTTCAAGTCTCATGTGTTTCTCATTAAAATATATATTTGAGATAATTCTTTCTCTGAATAATTTGATTCCGTTGATTAATTAGAAATTTAAAATTCACAATCACTCTATTTTCAGTAAAAAATTCATTAAAAAATTATATATTGTCAGAAAATTTCAAAAATATTACTGTAGGTTCATTTCATCATGATTAACTTTAACTAAAAATTTCATAATTTTTGAATTCTGTTTGCACTAAAAATTGCATAAAAATCCATAAAAGTTTGCTTTTTCATTTATTCATCTTAAATCCAAAAAATCCAAAAAAAATGCATTTTGCATTTATCATTGGATTAGGTTTTTATGAAAAATATAACTTGGCTAATTTAGATTTATTTCACATTAAAATTAATTTGGTTAAGTTGTGTCTTTTCATAATTACTTAATTCAACTGCATTTTGCATTTGGCATTTTTATTGCATAAAAAAAATACAAAAAAATCCCACTTCAAAAACCATGAGCTAATTTGCCTAATTTGATCCGACGTTGTTCCTATACCTCCTTGAGTCGACCCTGGGCTTGCCCAGGTTAAAAATACATCAAACCACACATTAATTAATTCGTTGATTCAACTATTCATGTGGTTAATTTTTGATCGATCATGATTGCCCGACTACAACAACGTGACACATTTAATTTGGGCATCCCAACGTGTTGGACATGTGAGCCCACGACGAGCCATTATGCAATAAATGTTATTGCAAATGGCATTCTCTGATCTGAAATGAAGAATAGATAATTTGCATAATAGGTCCCTTAGTACAATCAGGGTTATGTACCATGGTCGTCTTGATGATCATACAACTGTTGATTTAATTATTGAATCATAGAGGCTGGTGCTTGGATGAATATCTAAAGAGTTAGATTGAGGACTCATTAAATACCGTCAAATGATTATTAAGAGATGATCTCCGGCCTGAGTAGGAGATGGCAATCCTTTCTCATTTAGGCTGATATCTGACCAACCTCTTGATGCAGGTCCTCTGCATGGGAATAGAGATTCAGAGGTGTCAGATTAGTTAGGACAAAGAGTTGACTTAACGAGATCGAGATAACCAAAGTCCTATATTGTATGTTGTCATGATATAGGCACGCATCCTCTGACCTGAGACAGATGTATTGCTATATGTTTAAGTATGTACATTTGGCAGACCAATAGGTTGATGACCTAATCAAGGTCTATACACCGGCGCGCTGGTGTGCATATAAGGTCATATGAGTAATACGATCTTTCAAAGGGATCATACAGGTTCATTATCGAACCAGAAGACATGAGCTCACACATGAGATATTGGGAAGATCAAATTCCGTGCACGGTTGTCTCGCTTTGGAAGCTTGACTGAATTTGTAGATTTGATATATACTTTTGGAAAGTATATAATCAAGACCTAGGTATGATACATGATTTTGGAAAGTATATAATTGATACCAACTCCCAATGATCGAATGAGAAACTTAATGATAAAACCCTGAAGTAGACAGTGTAAAATTGATCTTATACTTCATATTTATTCTGAGTCTTCCAGTATGCAGTATGTACAGGTATTGGGAATACCTGAGGGTGATGTGATCATAAACGGTTGTATAACCATGACGCTTCCATTCCTACGGAGTGATGAAATGGGTCTGGATTTTAGTGACTCCTCTCAGTAGAGAAGTAATATAATCTTAGTCCAAATGTTGGACATTGATCTAAATGTGGTTCAGATGCAATGAGAAGATTAGATTTGCGATCTAGATTTAATCAAGCATCTATGGAAGGTCCGAGATCTGGATTTGAGATGTGATCTCAATATCCAAGTCACTATACGTGGAACAATACAATCGCCCTGTCCTTATCTCCAAGTATTCGCGGAGAAAGCGCATTATCCTTGAAAGGGTTCAGGATAATTTCATTGTTGATAATATGTATCCGAGCATTGAGAAAAATGGATAATTAAATGTGATTTAATTATCATGAATAATATGAATTTGATTCATAGTATAAGGAGAGTTATCTTAGATAATTAAACGTGATTTAATTATTAAAGATGTAAATAGTGTGAATGTGATTCATATTATTTGAGAACATGAGAATAGAGATCTAAGATGATTAAATGTGATTTAATTATCATGGATATGAATAATGTGGATAGCACTATCCATATTAATCATATATATTATAAATGTGATTTATAATATATAAGATAGAGCTATTTGTAATTTACATTAAATGTTGATGTGAATTAGATTCACATTTGACATTAAATTGAAAATGTAATTTACACTTTATTTTGGATTGTGAATATGATTCACAAATTTCCAATGACAAGATTGCAATATTCACAAAATTATTATCAATTATTTTGTACAATAATTTACAACAATTGTTGTTATAAATAATTGGAGACATATGGAATCATGCAATCTTGAGATTGCATTGGGTTTCCCCATTTCCTAATAGGAGAGGGGGGACGGCCACCAATACCTAAAGGAAAGGGTGGCCGTCCACTCTTCCTATATGGAAGGGAGGAGCCTCCTTTCCACTATCTCCAATGTTAATTGATTTAATTTGGTGATTGAATTATATTGATTTATCAATATATAATTAATCTAAATTAAATTAATTGTTGTTGGTTTTTACCAACACAAATCTTGGCCATTAAAAGAAACACAAATCAATGAGAGCCATTGGATTTGTGTTGTCCATGGATTGAGATCCATGGATCCCAAAATATTATAAATAGAAGGGCACCCCTTTGCTCTTCTCTACACACAATGAGAACATAAGTCTCTCTCTCTCTCTCTCTTTCTCTCTACACGCCTACTCTCTCTCTCCCTCTCATATGGCCGTCCACCATGGATGCTCTAAAGGGAGTCTCCATCGCCGCAACGTCGTCGTTATGTTGCCCGATCGTTTGTCCGTGGATCTCCGTCTCCTTCGGTGCGCCTCGCTCGTGGAGAAGACATCGGATCTCGTGTGTCGAGATCAGGAGATCCGCCGCTTGGATCATCAACATGGATTGCGAGAAGCACGTGTTTCATCAACACGTTCGCAAGCGTCTCCTCCGTCGGATCGGACTTGAGACAAGAGGTCTCTTCGTTTAGAGACTCGATCGCAACCACGCTTCAAGAGGTAACCCTAATACTTGTTTGTGGTTTAGATGAAACGATCCGAGAAGTGTTCTGGGATCATGTGGTTTCATCACATAAAAAAATTTTAATTTCCGCTGCATAGAACAAGTAGTACGACTAGTCATTCTTCGTCGTATTCGATACGACGCTCACGCTTCCGTGATGCGCTTGAGGATTACACCATATCCTTCAAGTGGTATCAGAGCCTTAGGTCGAAGGTTTTGGATACGATCCATAAAACCAAAGGCGACTTGGGTTCGTTAGGGTTGCGAAAGTTTTATCGCATTTCATTTTCGCATCTCTGTTTAGCGATTATTTTCGGCCCTGTTTAAATTGTTTAAAACACGAAAATAAAACTTGTTCCCCTTTAAACAAGGAAACCATAGGATCTGAGTTTACGTAATTTGGATTCCGTTTGCTCGAGATATAGTTGTTTTAATGAACATGTATTCACTGTTGCGGGAACTGCGAATCTTAACATGATTAATGAGTTAATTACTGTTTTGATCCACCTCAAAATGCGTGAAATATCACTTAGGTTCTGTCCTAAATTAAATTAGCAATCTTCGAAAATTGATTTTGTCTAATTTGGATTTAAATTGATTGAGATATGTTAATTTTAGTAAGTAGGGGTCACGGCTGAAATTACAGTCCTAATCAAGAACCATGTGATTGTCAATTAGTGAAATTAATTGTTAATTTCATGAAATAATTATGGAAAATATTTGAGAAATATTGAATGATGATTATTTCCTTAATTGACTTGGCCTCAACCAATAAATTGATTAGATTTGATCTAGATCATAATTGGAAACACAATCATCAAACTCCTTGCTTGAATAGGATTGGAAATTTGTCTAGCAAGTCTTATAATCAAAAATATTTTGATTATTACTATATGGTATAATTTCGGTTGAAGAACCGATGATCATCTCAAGTACAAAGTGATTGACTCGGCATTATTTTTTCCCGAGGCGGATATGGTGTCTAGTCAGGGATCGCTGGGTAGCGGGTCGCAGCGGTTGCAGTCCATCCCACTCCCGCCGGTACTGGCAATGACATCGGGTAGGGAACGAATGATGCCTGAGAGATCATGATGTATTTTCTAATTATTAAAATTTGAATTAATATGTACTTTGAGATAATACCATATATTCAAGTAAAATCAAGTTTGTTGATTGAATTGGATTGATAATTAATTTAATGTGATTAAGTTAATCATATCCAATTAAAAACACTCTATTATAATAGATGTGTTATTTCCCTTGGAAGAATTAATTATGTGAATATGATTCATGATAATTAATTAGAATTTGAATATGATATGGAGGATCACATAAGTGACATCCATAGTCTCCCGTCAAGGCGAAGGGTTCCGTCGCCAGGGATTGTATGTAGGAGACGCATGTCCGAAGTAACAGCTCCTATATGCAAACGCATCTGGATCAGGCTCTTTGCTTCTCAAAAGAGTAAGGCCGTATGCGTAGTGACCCCAATATCGGATCCATATATTATTGGGGCGATATTGAATTGCGCATAGCGAGTACTAATCTTGTTGACGGTTGGTTCAATTAATGACGGGTCAACATCACCTTAAGGGTGGTGGGCTCGGGTGTTAAAGACCGAATTGGGAGATGCAAGTTGGACTTGCAAGGCGGAATGTGTTCCCGCTTCTTTTTATCCGAGTTGCAGATTCTCATATTATTGGGATGTAACAAAGATAAGGAAGGAGATCCCAGATCTTGCTGAGATATGATGGTAAGTATATCTCTTACATTGAAAGTGATTAAGGAGATGAACTTTCAATGTTGACAAGGTAAGACAACTTTGATAAGAAAATTCCTAAATCAAAGTAAAATATATATTTATATATTTATGCAAATTTCTTATTTCAGATAATCCTTCATTAAACCCACTCAATGTTATACTCAATAATAATCGGTAAAATATCATGGATTGTATCCATGATAAAGATATTGTACTTGCAATTGAACACATAATGTATGTGGTTGCAATGTGCAAGTTTCCTCATAACAATGAGAAATGACAACTATAATAGACAATAAGACTTCAACCCTAGGGTTTGTATGTTTCTATAGTCCTGATCTCTCATCGAATGTACTTTGAAAATGACATGTCGATGATGATCGCAATTGTCAATTAATCCTTATAAAATCTCATAAGATGTTCTGGCATATATATGTGCTCTAGACATTTAATCATGAATGACATGGTGGCTCTATAAGAGATGATGTATTCAAAATGTTTGAGTACCTACCTGAACCAATGTTTTAAGAGTTTAGATGGATGTAGATACGATAAGTGTCATCATTCTACTATCTATACTCTAGTCATTCATGAAGCTTCAGAATATTCATACTGTATGAATTGAATGAAACATGTATAAATGTTGAAATACTCTTATATTGAAATTTTTGATTTCGACATAAGAGATCCTTTGTCTTGAGCAATGGTTGTTTATAGATAAAAGGAGTGCAATGGAAGCATGGACTGGACCCAAGTAAGAAGGAAAGTCAAAGAGTTGACTGTACTTCTGTGACTCCCATATGACATCCAAAGAGTTGGATGAATGCCAATACTGCAATAAGTTGATGTGTTGATAGTATGACTACCAAATCTATCTAGAATCCTTAGAGAAGGAATTATATAGTACATCAGAATAATCTACATATAATCATTGAAATTGGCTTACTTATTTGATAAGATAAAGTCTAATAATTGTATCTCAATCTTCTAATGACACTTGCTAGTTGTATATGTATTACAAGATTAGAAACTTGATCTTATAGGTTTAATAGTCATCCACATGGATATTGATGCAATTGTTGCAACAATCTCTATTGGATTGATAGACTTCATAATTTCAGTGGGAGAGCCCTTAGTCTTAGAGAATGTCTCTATGACCTAGATATTAGAATACACTCATTGTTTATTTCTAAATGTTGGAAATAAACGTGAATTCTGTAATACACCTGTCATAAGGAGTTATGATGGAGATATTTCAGATAGTAATCTAAAATCTTGTGGACTCTACTAAATTAGAAAAATTAATGAATGATTCATTGACATTGCTAATACTGAAATTAAACCTTAAAAGATCAATAGGAGAATGAAGATCATTTGATGATGATCTGGCATCAAGCCTTGGACATTTGTCTGTTGATGTAATCAATAGATTAGTGAGAGATGAAACTTTAGATTGTCTAAATGTTCAAATCTTATATACTTGTGAATATTGTATTCAAAAGTAAAATGTCCAATACACCCTTCCTTAGAATGGTGCAAGATGTTAAGGTATTCAAGATCCCATACATATTGATGTATGTGAATCATCTATATCAGAATAAACGTTATGGATATGTGATATCTATTAATGATTATTTGTGATATGAGATTTCTTCTCTTCACTTAGAAAACTTTGAAATGTTCAAAGATTTCACAATTTTGGTTTAGAACCAAAGTTTGAAGGAAGATGAAATGAATTTGATCTAACCAAGGTAGCTTGTACCTATTAGATGAATTCAAGGAATACCTTATGGAGATGTGAATATCAATTCCTATCTCAATCCTCCTAATGAACCTTAACTCAATAGCGTTGTAGGGAGATGCAATTGATCATGTGTGACATGATTTGATCAATGATTAATCTTAGCATAATTATCTCTTAGTTTCCAGGTATATATATATATGTGGTAGAGACTACATTATATATATCCTTAATAAGGTTCCATGTGATTAAGTTGGAATCTGGCACTGGAGAGTGCTACTTCATTAGAAAAATAAAGGATGGTATTGGATACCTACTTTATGACCTTGAGATTCTTAAAGGATCTCATCTCTGAGAATGTGATTCTTAGAGGATGACTCTCTTGAGAATCAAGATGAAAATGAAGTAAAGGAACTCATTCAATCTTGAGAAGATAATGAGGCTCCTGAAATCGGAAACTAAATAGACAATTAAAGATGAAACACTGGTACCTCTTCAAATAAGTTTGAGGATGGATTCCATGTGTCAGTTGAATCTGACAATGATCTGACTTCATGTGATGATGCTTCTGAAGATCATATCATGGAAAGATGGATGTTAGCAATAAAGTCTAAAGTAGACTTCATATACAAATGTTGTATATAGACCCTCGAGGATCCAACAATATGGGTAAGACCCATTATGGTGTAAATGGATCTTCAAGAGAAAGAGGGAACCTGATGAGAAGGTAGAGACCTTCAAAGCACGGTTCGTAGCCATGAGCTACATATCGAAGAGAAGACATCGCTTGCGATGAGACTTGCTCTCCAGTGACCTTGCTTTAACCCATCAGAATATTGCTAACCATAGCTACGCAAGTTGACTATGACATCTTCATGATGTGAGTCAAGATTGCATTCCTCTATGAATACCCCTTTGAGGATATTCACATGAAGTAGCCCCAGGGCTTCATGGTTGAGGAAAGCAAGGTATGCAAGCTAGAGAACTCCATCTTTGGACTCAAATAAGCTTCTTGTAGTTGGAACATAAGATTTGATGAAATTATAAATATTATGATTTCAGATAAAATCTTGATGAACCATGTGAAGCTTAGTGGGAGTGCCATTGTGTTCATAATGCTAAATGTAGATAATATTCTAATTATTTAGAATGATATAAGGATGATAATAATATGTGTTTTATAATCTGCTTGTTCAATACCTCGAGATATGATCTCAAGGATATCTCTTAGATCTTAGTTCTGAAGTTGTTCAGAAGCAAAGAGAAGAGGGTATTGGGACAGTCACACTAATAGTACACCTTGGACATTTCCATTTTTTGGAAAATTCCAAGAAAGGCTTCTTTTTCTCAAAGATATGATACCGACCTATCTAAAGGGATAACACCTCAAAGAGTTAAGGATGTGAATGCAAACTGCTTGCCCTTGTGCATCAGTTCCAAGAAGCTGGGTATATGCTAGATGTGTACAAAAGCCAGATGTCTACCATGCAATGGGAGTAGTAAACTGTTACTAATCCTACTATGATGATAAAACACTTGATTGCAGTAATAACGATATCTTCATAGAAGGCAAAACCTTTGAGATAGTGATCTCAAAGTCTTATCTTCAAGAAATTAAGACATTATAGATAGTGATCTAAAAGGTCTTAACTACGGATACCTTAGGAGATAGAGATCTCCAGGAATAAGGGTATTCTGATAAGGATTATGGTAATACTAGTTATAATAATTGTTGAGCAGTAGTATCAAGGACGCTATAACTGTTTTGATTGTATTGAGTATTGGTTGCATAAGATGCAACATTCGAATTGGATACGAACACTGTCACTAGGAGATATGCAAGTGCCGTAAAAGGACTTGGTATAGTCTCTTGGGAACAGAGTGACTGATCAGCTTATCTAGCTATTTTCTAAATAGCCTATGATTGTCGCATGAGTGTGGGTTTAAATGATTAAGCTCATTAATGGTTCTTTGGGCTAGTGGGAGAATGTTGGACATGTGAGCCCACAACGAGCCATTATGCAATAAATGTTATTGCAAATGACATTCCCTGGTCTGAAATGAAGAATAGATTATTTGCATAATAGGTCCCTTAGTACAATTAGAGTTATGTACCATGGCCGTCTTGATGATCATACAACTGTTGATTCAATTATTGAATCATAGAGGCTGGTGCTTTAATGAATATCTAAAGAGTTAGATTGAGGACTCATCAAGTACCGTCAAATGATTATTAAGAGATGATCTCCAGCATGAGTAGGAGATGGCAATCCTTTCTCATTTAGGCTGATATCTGACCAACCTCTTGATGCAGGTCCTCTGCATGGGAATAGAGATTCGGAGGTGTCAGATTAGTTAGGTCAAAGAGTTGACTTAACGAGATCGCGATAACCAAAGTCCTATATTGTATGTTGTCATGATATAGGCACGCATCCTCTGACCAGAGATAGATGTATTGCTATATGTCTAAGTATGTACATTTGGCAAACCAATAGGTTGATGACCTAATCAAGGTCTATACACCGGCGCACTGGTGTGCATATAAGGTCATATGAGTAATACGATCTCTCAAAGGGATCATACATGTTCATTATTGAACTGGAAGACATGAACTCACTCATGATATATTGGGAAGATCAAATTCCGTACACGGTCGTTTCGCTTTGGAAGCTTGACTGAATTTGTAGGTTTGATATATACTTTTTAAAAGTATATGATCAAGACCTAGGTATGATACATGATTTTGGAAAGTATATGATTGATACCAACTCCCAATGATCGGATGAGAACCTTAATAATAAAACTCTGAAGTAGACAGTGTAAAATTGATCTTATACTTCAGGTTTATTCTGAGTCTTCCAGTATGCAGGATGTACATGTATTGGGAATACCTGAGGGTGATGTGATCATAAATGGTTGTATAACCATGACGCTTCCATTCCTAGGGAGTGATGAAACGGGTCTGGATTTTAGTGACTCCTCTCAGTAGAGAAGTAATCTAATCTTAGCCCAAATGTTGGACATTGATCAGAATGTGATTCAGATGCAATGAGAAGATTAGATTTGCGGTCTAGATTTAATCAAACATCTATGGGAGGCCCGAGATCTGGATTTGAGATGTGATCTCAATATCCAAGTCACTATACGTGGAACAATACAATCGCCTTTCCTTATCTCCAAGTATTCGCGGAGAAAGCGTATTATCCTTGAAAGGGTTCAGGATAATTTTATTGTTGATAATATGTATCCGAGAATTGAGAAAAATGGATAATTAAATGTGATTTAATTATCATAAATAATATGAATTTGATTCATATTATAAGGAGAGTTATCTTAGATAATTAAATGTGATTTAATTATCATGAATATGAATAATGTGGATAGCACTATCCATATTAATCATATATATTATAAATGTAATTTATAATATATAAGAGAGAGCTATTTGTAATTTACATTAAATGTTGATGTGAATTGGATTCACATTGGACATTAAATTGAAAATGTAATTTACATTTTATTTTGGGTTGTGAATATGATTCACAAATTTCCAATGGTAAGATTGCAATATTCACAAAATGATTATGAATTATTTTGTAGAATAATTTACAACAATTGTTGTAAATAATTGGAGACATATGGAATCATGCAATCTTGAGATTGCATTGAGATTCCCCCTTTCCTAATAGGAGAGGGGGACGACCACCAATCCCTAAAGGAAAGGGTGGCCGTCCACTCTTCCTATATGGAAGGGAGGAGCCTCCTTTCCATTATCTCCAATGTTAGTTGATTTAATTTGGTGATTGAATTATATTGATTTATCAATATATAATTAATCTAAATTAAATTAATTGTTGTTGGTTTTTACCAACACAAATCTTGGCCATTAAAAGAAATACAAATCAATGAGAGCCATTGGATTTGTGTTGTCCTTGGATTATGATCCATGGATCCCAATATATCATAAATAGAAGGGCACCCCTTTGCTCTTCTCTACACACAATGAGAACATAAGTCTCTCTCTCTCTCTCTACACGCCTACTCTATCTCTCTCTCTCATATGGTCGTCCACCATGGATGCCCTAGAGGGAGTCTCCATCGCCGCAGCGTCGTCGTTATGCTGCCCGATCGTTTGATCGTGGTTCTCCGTCTCCTTTGGTGCGCCTCGCTCGTGGAGAAGACATCGGATCTCGTGTGTCGAGATCAGGAGATCCGCCGCTTGGATCATCAACATGGATTGCGAGAAGCACGTGTTTCATCAACACGCTCGCAAGCGTCTCCTCCGTCGGATCGGACTTGAGTCAGGAGGTCTCTTCGTTTAGAGACTCGATCGCAACCACGCTTCAAGAGGTAACCCTAATACTTGTTTGTGGTTTAGATGAAACGATCTGAGAAGTGTTCTTGGATCATGTGGTTTGATCACATGAAAAAAATTTAATTTCCGCTGCATAGAACAACTAGTACGACTAGTCATTCTTCGTCGTATTCGATACGACGCTCACGCTTCCGTGATGCGCTTGAGGATTATACCATATCCTTCACAGCGATCCTTCAGTGGGCGCATGTAGTTAATTTTAGCAACTTATTTTCCTTTTTCATCTTTACTACTAAGCTATGTAATTCAGAAATAGCTTCATGTAATGCATCTAAAAAAGGTTCTTCAGAAGTTATCTCTTCTCCTTCTAGAGCCATGAATCCGAGCAAAGCTTCTTCTTTGTCGTAGTCATCTGATCTGCTTGCCTAAGATGTTGATGTGTCGAAATCAGAGTCGGAAGAATCCCAAGTGGCTTGAATAGTTTCTCTTTGGATACTTGCGATGGTTCGGTGACCTTTTCTCCGTTCATCTTTGACTATTTTCTTGCCTTAATAGAGTCGTGACTTCGAGGTTCTTGTGTACCGCTTCTTTTGAGGAGAGGACAATATTTCTTGAAGTGTCATTTCTTCTTGCAGTTGAAGCACTCTTGATTGCTTCCTTTCTTTACAACATTTCTTTTAAAGAACTTTTTGAACTTACTGGTAAACATGGCTCAGTCATCCTATAAACTGTCTTCTGAGGTTGACTGTTGCCTGAAGTGCAATCTATTTCTTCTTCTTGACTTTTGCATCTTGGATGTCTGAGTTTTCTAAACTTCGTAGGCTAGGAGTTTGCTTATCAGCTCGTCAACTGGAAGAGTGTTGACATCATTGGCTTCCTTGATGCCAGTCGTGTTAGTGCTCCAGATAGGTGTGAGGGATCTGAGCAACTTCTTTTCTTAATCTGCATCGATAATCTCCACTTTGAGATTCTGGAGATTGTTAATGATGGCTGAGAATCTTGTATACATATATCTGATGGATTCACCTCTTTCCATTTCGAATAGCTTGTATCTCTGTTGTTGTAAGCTGATTTGAGATTTATGAAGCTTGTTCGTACCTTCACACGTGACACTAAGCTTATTCCAGATCTCATAGGATGTCTTGCATACTAGTACTCGGTTGAATTCATCTATTGTAATGGCACAGAAGATGGGGTTCATCGCTTCGAGTTGTAAGTGGTCGTCTTCTTGTCAACGTCAGTGAGAACAGTTCCAGCAATTGGTCTTGTGTACTTAGTCTCTATGATATTCCAAACATCAATATCTATAGATTCTAAGAAGATTTGCATGCATACCTTACAGTTATAACTTGTTCTGTTGAAGTGTGTTGGTTTGACAATGGATTGGTTTTCAAAATCCTTTCTTGCTTTAGCTGCCATATGTATATTCGAGTAGCGACTTCGAGATACTGATCATTGCTCCGATACCAAATGTGAGTTATGAGGTCGCGATACCATTAGGGAGGGTGAATAGTGGTTCGAGGCATTTTTAAAACTCTTCGCAAAATAATCAGCAGGCACAAAAACTTACGTTCAAGCAAACCAATCAGCACACTTGTACAATATGTTTCGTGGAAACCCACTTGGGTAAAAACCATGACCTATGTCTTACTGACACGGGAGTTCCCGATTACCCGAGCTAATCAACTAATTCACTAAATCCTGAGATATTTACGCGAAAAGCTTTCACTTTACAATCTTGGATCAAACAACAAGATCAACACTTAAGATCAGACACTGTAGCACAAGCATAAGAGCAAGCTAGCTTTTGACTTTCTTCATGCTTCCTTGGAGGTCTCACGTACAAGAGTTTCTCTGCACACTTAGGATCAGAGACCTAAGATCCTACAGAAAGAGGTTAACTGGAACATGAGATATAACAATAATAATATGCAGGTAAAGAATTATCTCCACTGATATCAAGAACATAAATTTTCCAATTAATAACAGATGATATCTTGAGAAAAAGACAACAATAATTGCACAGATAATTCACAGAGAATAGCACAAGCAATTATAGCATAAATATCTTAGGCGGATAAGCAATATCAAACACAATAGTAACTATCACCGCACTGAGAAGAGGTTACCAAAAGTACTTTGATTACTATCAGAATAACTTGAAGAGCGGCTAATGAATCGAACATTGTTGAACTGAAAAATTTGCTTCACAATTTTTCTACCAAGGATATTCTTCTCGAAATATCAAATAAATTGAAGAATGGGAGAAACAATATCGAGTAAGTCACTCACAGAGAGCTTCCTGCTTTTCTAGAGAAAGAGTGATTACTCGAATGGTGTGCGTTCCAACAATGGATATGAGGTCACTTATATAAGGGCTTAAGAAAAGTGGTTATTTGAAACAAGATTGATATGAAATCAAAGATGATTTCATGATATTATCGATCTGATTAACAAGTATGATCGATCAACTATAAATGATCGATCAACAAAATAGATATCGATCAGTTGACGATCTTTTGAATGGTAATCAAATAATGATTGATAATTTCGAGATATTATTGATAATGAGTGATCGATCAATGAAGAATATATGATCGACAATGTGTGATCGACAATGTGAGGAAGCTTTCCGTAGGATTAGTGTTCCATCCACAACCACTAGCCAGACTTCTTCGTCTATGGCAGCCTCCCAAGGAAGAGGAGGCTCTTCTTCTTTTCGCAGACACAGACCTCGTGGTAGAGGAGGTCGCATTCGTTAGCCATGCACGTATTATCACCTTGTTGCGCAGGGGTTCACCCAAAAGTATGAGGTGGACTATTAGGATACCTTCTCACCAGTGGCCCGCTATTCTACATGTCGGGTTCTTCTTATTGTTGATGTGGTGCAAGATTGGCCATTGTTTCAGCTTAACGTCAAGAATGCATTTCTCTATGGTGATCTTCAAGAGGAAGTCTACATGAAGCAACCGCCAGGGTTTGTTGCTGATTGGGAGTATCAACAAGTTTGTAGACTTCATAAGGCTATCTATTGCCTTAATCAAAGTACAAGAGCATGGTTCCAGAAGCTCTCGGACTTGATTGAGCAGAAATGGTCCAAAAGGTTGAAAGCAGATCACTCGTTTGTTCAGAAAACCAGAGAGGTACAGTTGTTATTATGGTTTATGTTGAAGATATCATCATTACAGGAGATGATGAGCAGGGAATTAGCAAGGCTAAGGAGTTCCTTGGGCAACAATTTATTACCAAGGATCTTGATCCTTTATGTTACTTCCTGGGATTAGAGTTCAACATGAACCAACAGGGTCTTGTGATGACCAAATGAAGTATGTTATAGACCTTTTAGCAAAAACATGCTTGAGCGGGTGCAGACCTGCAACTACTACTATGCACCCCAACATGAGGCTATACAACGATGATACAGACGAATTGGAAAAGTGGAGATACAAAGTGCTAGCTGGGAAGTTACTTTATGTTAAAATCACCAAACCAGACATCTCATTTGCTTTTAATCGAGTTAGCAAATTCATTGAGCAACCCAGACATGTACATATGGATGTTGTTTATATGATCCTTAGGTACTTGAAGTCATTCTCCATGTGTAGGACTATTTTTCAAGAAAGAGACATCTCTCAATGTATCAGCTTGCGCAGATGCAAACTATGCAGGATGCCCTAAGCACAGAAAGTCTACCTCATGGTTAACATTTTTTATCATTAGCTCTTTAGTATCCTGGAAGAGCAAGAAACAGATAGTGGTGGCCAAATCCAGCATAGAATCGGAGTACAGAGATATAGCACAGGGCACCATTGAGATGATGTGGGTTAGATCTGTCTTGATCGATCTTGGCATTGATGTAACACTTCCCATGCACTTGCAGCGCGAAAATCAAGTTGCACTATTTATTGCCAATAGTCATGCTTTTCATGAAAGAACAGAGCATATTGTTGTGGATTTCCATTATACACGTGACATGATTCAGAAAGGCTTCATCTCCACATCCCATATCAGTTCAGGGGAGCAGGCTGCAAATATCTTCACCAAGGCCTTGACTAGGGGCTCGCTTCAGAAGTGTGGATCCAAGCTGAGCTCGGTAGACATCTATGCTCCATCTTGAGGGAGAGTGTAGAGATATTTCTATGTTTTAGTATTGTTTATTTATTCTCTATCTATGTTGTCCACGGTTTAATTTACTCATTGGGACTCTCCCCTAAATAAGAGAGCATTAGAATCTCATGAGTCATGTAGAGTAACGTTCACCAACAAAAACAAAAAAATATCCAGCCTCTTTTTTTGTATCAACTAATGAAAAAAACCGTCGATATTAAGAAACAAGCATATACCTTGTCTGTATGAGTTTTTAAATTAATACAAGTCTGATTTTAATTAATAATCCATTAGTTTGACTCATTGATACTGATAAAGTTAGGTTTTTTAGATTCTGTTTCTTTTGTTCACTGATTTTTTCCTCTAACCGTTTTCTAAATGAACATGTTTATATGCATTTTATTAAGAACCTCCTTGGAATTGATTGTAAAGGAAAATCGAGTTCTTGCGATCCCTACAGTTCCTGGTCCTCCACCGAAGCTACTAACAGAGGTAACTGCGTTGGAAGATTTTCGTGCCAAGGCTTTCAGTCTGCTTTCTATTGCTGGAATGTCCGGATTTTGTCAGGTAATCCTTGCAATACATTTTAGTACTAGTCAGAAGACGAACTGAAATTTCTTGTAAATTTTCTTCGAACATATTTTTACAGGTTGCTGTGCCGTTAGGAATGCATGAAAATCTCCCCGTTTCAGTTTCCTTCATTGCGAATCATGGCGCTGATGGTTTTCTTCTTAACTTTGTCCAAAGCCTCTATGGTCCATTGATCGATGAGGTTAACAGTTGCTGGAAAACTGTATAGTTTTCTTGCAGTGCGTAGAGCACATAATGATTAATGATATTCTGCACTAGATCTTCATGATTCGAAGCCGACACCCTGCACATTATGGTAATTTTGTTTATATGTTCCCAACTGCATATCTGTGAGATTGCAATTCTGTTGAATGCATTTTCAGATGGTTAAATTTGTCACTCTTCTATTAAAAATCATGCGAATAGCTCCAGCTTTTGTTGTTTTATACTTACAGAAATCGCATCTTATTACTTTTTTATGTAATTCAACAGTATTTACGTTTACACATCTTACTTGTGATTTATCCATTTAATTCCTGCAATATGCACCTCTATACGATGTCACTGGCACGCATTGTTTCTTTTGTCTGTGTTCTAAACAGCACATTCTGAATGGATCTGATCAATTCATCATAAGCAACTTAAGAGATATTATGATACTAACTGTGATATGCTTCCTCTTTCACCGAGTATATTATCTTAGTTTCAGATGTGCCATCATGTTAAATGGGACTACTATGCACCAGATTCATTGTAATTCCTTGAGCATATGCTTCGTTTGAGTCTTTTTTGTCATCAATAGTGTATGCAAATTTCTGCAGTATGAATTCTTCCAGGCTAAATAATTTGGGATGTTGCATCACATGGTGCTTTCTGTGCATCTATCCACCATCTAGATGTTTCTCAATGATTTAGTGGATTTCCTTGTACTATATATTCTGTGACTGTCATAAATGGAATGTGGCTCCGTTAGAGAAAGTTCTACATTAGGGATGATACAGATGCATGTGTTACAATATCCTTATCTATTTTTTAATCGGTTGCCATATCCTTAAAAAACAGATACTGATTTTACAGATCAGATACATATAATATCAGAAACACTCTAGAGATTAGCTTTTATAAATAGAGAGGACAAGGAGTATGTGCCCATGGGCGAACACATCATTGTGTGCTCGCTAAGTCTCAAATGCTCAAGTTCTTGCGTGAACACAATCCAGCAATCATAATCAATCAACGGTTGTAATGAAATGAATCCATCGTCCAATGGATGGGTTACATAGCTTTCAATATCTTGAAATTTTAATACAATCTTCATTTTATAGTATAAATCAAGATCCACATATTTGATTTATATTTAAATTAAAAATTTATTCATTTTTAGATATGGGAACATAACTTTGTGTCATGGGCACATTTTCTTTTTTTCTCATATGTGTGTGTGCGTGATGTGTGCGTGATGTATGCGGGTGTGTGTGGGTGTGTGTGTGCATGCGTGTGTGGGGGGTGTGTGTGTGCGTGTGTGTATGTGTGTGCGTGTGTGTGTGGGTGTGTGTGTTGCGTGTGCGCGTGTGTTGCGCGTGCGTGCGTGTGGATACATACGTACACACACACATATATAATATATATTTTGCACATATTTCGAATTCTATGTGAGGATATAATCAATGTCATTCATGTTATTTTTCCCCTATCAATCTTAGATACAAGTCTTCTTGATATCATCCTTTCTTCTCTCTTGAAAAGCAAATGCTAAATCTCTAATAAAATAATAATGTATGACTATAACTTGTAAAATAATAATCCATCTTTAGTTATTCCCTCCCAGTTCCCTCTCACTCAATTGGACTGGTTGACAACTACCTAAAATGGTTAATCCTAAATTACCCTGAAGTAGTCCACCACTTTTATAATTCACCCTTATAACCTACTCTAACATTTTGTAAGTAGTGAAGGTGGGACTATGTTTGGAGTGTTACATTAAATCTATCATGATCTCATAATATATCTTCAACTAGCATACAAATTGTGGCAATGTGTTTTAGATTTGAAAGTTAATCTAACTGCATAACTTCCTTATAGGATTACCTTATTATTACTAAAGACATTGTTAGCGGGGATGAAGTAAGAATTTTATTTTCGGGGGACTAGATTGAGTTGATATCCATGCCATACTGTATTTAAAAAAACATATTTAAGAATATTTTCTTTACAAATATCTAAAATGTATCAAAAATACTTAAAAATATGAATCAAAAGGTGCAGGGGATCTAATCATCAAGACATATGTAATTGAGATGGGAAGCCTTCAACATATACACATATTAAATCATAATGCATGCCTTCAACATATACTCCAACAAGGGATGAAATGTATGCCATGTATAACGTCCCATATTAAATCATAATGCATTTATTGTCGTATCAATTATATAATTATGTAGCATTAAGATGCATGAAAATCATCAAATTATTTGCATATGTTAAACTCATAATTTGCGCATATAAAAATGAAAACATCATATACAAATATGAATACAATTGCTACCATATCCTTATCATTTTTAAAATATGAATACGATTGCATAAACAGATAATGACATGTATTGAAAACATATCAAAATAGGCTTAAAAGCATGAAGAATATAAAGTGAACACAAATAAAAAAAATGGACACATGCCATGTAAGTAATAGTAAAAATATTCTGGATACTATCTTAAAAATACATGTATATGATGGCTATACATAAAAAAATGCTAATGGTATTTATTTCATTGTAATTATCTCATTATAACAAATCCCATAAAATTTTCCTTTCAAAACAATCATGATTAAATAACTATACTCATATATTAAAATATATATATAATAATACGTATTAAATATTTGTAGCTAGCAAAGTGATATATATTCGTTTTTGAAAGGGACATCTGTCTTTTAGGACTATGGATTCTTGGCAAGCCATTTGTACTTTGACTTTATTACATGGAAATAAAATCAATTTATATTGCATGATTAGTTGGAATTTTTTGTATGATGAAGGAGATTCAACTTAAATCAAGACAAAGGTTATCTAATTTTATGCTCTCACTCTAAAAATAGATAGTAATAACACTCTTAAACACGCGAACACACATACGTACGAGGTTAACATGTAATTGGGTTACGTCCTTTAGCGGTGATGATCGGTATCATTATTTGTGGAGAAGAAAAATACAGAAAACCCTATCCTAGAGAGTTTATATACTACTCCTAGTACAAAACCGATCCAAGGATGCAAACGGTTTTGAATATCCTTATAAAAATTTCTCCCTCCCTGATAAATTAGATAAAAGAGTTAATTTGATGAAGTTATAAGAAACAAGACGGACAAATTTTACTATGATCTGTTTTTTTTGAAGAATTTCAAACGAATTTTAAAGGAAAAATTATGCAAGCTAAGACTTATAAAAACATGATCATAAAACAAAATAAATAATGCAAACAAAATCAAAGAATCAAATTCAAAAATTCATTCAAAATACAACTTAATTGCAATTATATAAAAAAATTATTTATAGAATCAAAATCTAGACTTTGAGCACTAGGGATGCAAACGGACGGATACGAATACGGATATAGGTATTACCGTATCTTTATCCGTTTTTGAATACTAATACATATGCGGATACCGATATTGACGGATATTAAAATTATCTTATCATATCATTAAAAAACGGATACGGATACTGATCACATACGAGTAATGTTAGAAATACTCTATAGAATTGACTTAAATATATACGAACTAGACGAAAAACATACGATATAAATTCATTAAATGTGTTTGTATCATAAAAATTATACAAATATGGTAAAAGAAGGTATAGAACTATGTTATATAGGGTTAAAAATAAATCTACAACTATATTTACAAATGACAACGGATATTTGCAGATATCAAAACGATATCCATATCCGTATCTATTTTAAAATGGACACGAATACGGATGTCAAAATCTATATAAAACGATACTGTAACAGATCGGATACGGATATGCTCAAAAGATATTTGAAATGGAACAGAAACAATGTCTGTAAGATGGGTCCCTAATCTTTGAAAGAAACAAGCTGACTTCCAATCGTTTCGTGGGGTCCCTGATTTAGAAAGATCCAACAACCAAACTGGTGCGGATGGATTGGATCATTTAAATCAGAAAGAATCCTCTGAAAAACTCTGCTGTCGGTGGTATGGTTTCGACCTCAACCTCCTGCAGCTGCAGTGCATGTAAAAGATTGGGTAAAAGGAAAGGAGGCTTCCTCAACTCCATGCCAATCTTGCCGTGTATGATTTGGTTGCTCTTACCATGGAAGGTCATATCGTGATACATCGGACATATATCGGTATCGACACGTGACCGATATCTCGTATATATGATCGATATTTGGCCTTGGCATATCATTATCTGCATGACATTGGTTCGATATCGACGATATGACTTCGATATATCGTATCGATGCAGTATCGATATCAATAGCTCTTACTCAAGTATTACATAAGCCAGAGATTAGGTTATCGGAGCACACGCACGTGCGACAATGATAAAGTTATCGGATCTTTGACCGTTGGAGAATATTACAAAAGCCATAGATAAATCATGAAATTTATCGATAAAATATGATAAAGACACATGGCTACATAATTCTAAAAAAGACGTCAAATTCATCAATAAGGAAGAAATGTTTCTAAAAAAAATTGTTTAAACTGGAATTATCAACTAATTACAAAATATTGCAAGTGCCAACAATTAAAAGCGAGATCTTTAATTGTCATTTATCAATGAAACGAAATGTTTGTCAAAAAAATTTGTTTGAACTAGAATTACCAGCTAATTACAAAATAATAATGCAAGTGCTAGCATTTAATGACGAGATTTTTAATGGTCGTTTATCAATGAATAAAAAATTAAAAACTCCACTTTTGGAATTTGCAATCAATCACAAAATCGACGGCAAATAAACTAATGGCGATGAGGAAGACTTCAAAATTTCAAAGTCGACGTACCTAACGCGGCATTTACTTTTGAACTCCATCTTTTTCTTCTCTTATTCCCGTTGACGAAGGTTTGATGCACATGACATGCCCCACAACTTTTTTGAGGATAATTGAGGGCCTGTTTGGTTACTGGATTGACCCAACCCTGGTTACTATTCACAAGGGTACTTCCTCTTCACAGATTACTATTCACCCACCCCAATCCAGCCCAACCCAACCCAGTCCAATCCAGCAACCAAACAGAATGTTTGGTACAAATGCTGAACCATCCACGTCGACAACATGACTATCGAGGGTGCTTGTGAGGAGATGACGCAACGTCCAAGACTTAAATCCCCTAACTGTTACAGGGTATAACTGATTATGACAATTTGTTCGGTTCAAGCTCGAATGGACCCATTGACTACTACTAAAAATGCTTTAATCTCGAGTCAGTTAAGCAGTAATCCTCAACTCTAATAACACATTTTCACAAATTTTGAGTTTCCGATGTAAGAATATGTTTGGATGTTACAACCTCTCCTGCTTGTATTCGCAACGTCCTCGTTGCGACATGGTGTGTCACTTATTCTCAGTAATAGTAGCAGTTGCAAGCTCCAGGGCTTAGGTCCCGTGAGTGTCATTTTCCACTATCAAAGGAAACATGCTCTAATAGCATGTATAATATCTCGGGCTTAGATATCTCTGGACTGTTATCGAGGAAAACTGATCATGACAACTTATCGGGATCAAGTCCAAGTAGAGCCATTGATAACCACCTAAAATGCTCAAGCTTAAATTGTCAAGTAATAATTTCCCACTCTAATATCTTATTCTCCCACTTCTGAGTTTTAGATGTGAGACTATGTTTAGTGTGTTATAGATGGGTTCGGGAGTGTTTCCTTTATGGGTTGAGGGAGGGTTGTGTGGTGGACTGCAGCTGCGAAACCTAGGGACAAAAGAGGAGGGAGGAAGCAGTGGCGGTGGTGGAGCCGGAGAGGAGGTGGTAGCACAATCGATGTAGAGGAGGTAGAGTTGGTGACGGAGTCTGTCAGGATGTGGTGGCACAATTGATGTAGAGGAGC
Source organism: Ottelia alismoides (assembly GCA_037367405.1). Taxonomy (NCBI): domain Eukaryota; kingdom Viridiplantae; phylum Streptophyta; class Magnoliopsida; order Alismatales; family Hydrocharitaceae; genus Ottelia; species Ottelia alismoides. Next base: position 177,342 of record JAZKJV010000397.1, read on the forward strand.
TGGAGATGGCGGTGGAAACTGGGAAATGGATGGGGAAGCGAGGGGAGGTGGCAAGAGCTAAGTTGAGGAGGAATTTGTGGCATTAGAGAGTAAAGAAGGTTAGGATTAGGAGGAAAGGGCCTTGTCAAGGAGGCTGAGAGATTAGGTAAGACAATAGAGGTGGTGGGAGGTGGTGGTGGCAACAACGACGAAGCTAGAGGCAAGGTAGACAAAGCTTGAGGCAGGGTACATCGATGTAGGAGGAGATGACTACGACAAAGAAGCGGAAGGAGAATGAGTGGCATAATTTGCAAATATGACAGATGAGTGGCATAATTTGTAATAGACATTTATTCTCTTTATTCTCCATCCTTATTCCTGATTATTTCTGAAAGGAACGCGTCATCTCACCTTTGTGTTTGGGATCATTTTTGGATATCTACGTCGTGATTAGTTCGCACGATTTGCTTTCCTATATTCACGAGAGGATATACCTTCGTTACCAATTGGCAAAGGGCATATTGGAAAATCTCCCCGACATCCTTTGGATCACTGCAGCGGCTTTCTGTAGACCCTATTCGACTTCATCGCTATTTGTTTAACCTAATAAGTCCTCTCCTTCAGATAACTTAATATACGCCAATTTGGTCGTAGATTAATGATTTTTCCTCGGACGTGATAATGACCTGAGCATCACTGTTTGCTATCAAATTCGATTATATCCATATCCTGATAGTTAGTTACTACTAGTATTCCAATGGTCATTCTTTGATACTCTCCTGACGGCAATTAAATAAAAATAATGGAGAATAATAAAATGAAAAAGTGCATTAAACTCGTTGACTGGTTCTAAACGCATTCCATCATAAAATCTAAGATCTTATTTAATCCAGAAATCCCACCATATTACATATGATGACCTATTTCTACGTAACAAACTGCTTGCGTGCTTAGCTCAAACAAACTTCACTCTTGAAATCGACCGTCGGTTGACGATCGAAGGGTCGAAATGCGAGAGAGGAAAAGAGGCGGAATAAAATCGACGTCCTGTCCATAACGCGGGACCCACACGACCCCCACTTCCATTTCGCACGTGGTTTGGGATAAGAACGACCACCTTCTGATCGAGACGAGGCGATTCGTCCTCGTCAAATATTGCTCCCCGCCCACCCAAAGCCAAAGCAAGCAACCCCCGATGGCGCTCGCTCCCACCTTCCTCCTCCTATTCCTCCTCCTCACCTCCGCCGCCTCCGCCTCCCCTTCCGCCATCTCCGCCACCCTCCTCGAAGACCCGTCCACCCTCTCCGCCACCCTCTCCAAAGACCCGTCCACCCTCCAGTACACCCTCTCCATCCCGCAGCTCCACCTCCCCCCGCTCTCCCTCAACCTCGGCGGCCGCTACCTCCTCCTCCCCTGCTCCCCCTCCTCCTCCTCCCCCGTCTCCTGCCGCTCCCTCGTCTGCGCTTCTTCTGCCTCCACCATCGGTTGCAACTCCTGCCTCTCCCCTTCCTCCCCCTTTCCCTCCTGCCACAACCGCTCCTGCTCCGTCGCCCCCGACAACCCCTTCTCACGCTTCGCCTCCCCCTCCGAGCTCGCCCACTCCTCCTCCCACCCCCGTCTCGTCTTCGCATGTGCCTTCCCTTCCCTCCTATCGGGCCTCGCCCCCTCCTCCCTCGGCATCGCCGGGCTCTCCCGTTCCCCACTCGCCCTCCCCTCGCAGCTCTCTCCCCTCCCCCGCCGTTTCTCCCTCTGCCTCCCACGCATCCTCTTCCTCGGCTCCTCCCCCCCTACCTCCATCCCACTCCTCTACACCCCGCTCCTCTCCAACCCTGTCAGCACCGCCGTTGCCTTCATCTCGCACGAGCCCTCCTACGAGTACTTCATCGGCCTCCGATCCATCAAAATCGCCGGCGTCCGCGTCCCTCTAAACTCCACGCTCCTCTCCATCGACGTCTTCGGCATCGGCGGCACGAAGATCAGCACCGCAGATCCCTACACTGTCATGGAGTCCGGGATCTACAGCTCTTTTGCGGACGCCTTCGAGCGGGAGTCCGGGATGAGGAGAACAGCCTCCCCGAGGCCACCGTTCTCGCGATGCTTCGAGTCAAAGACCGGAAAGGTGCCGGAGATCGATCTGGTGCTGCAGAGCGACAGGGTGGTGTGGCGGATGGGGCCGGCGAACTCGGTGGTGGAGGTCGAAAATGGCGTGATCTGCCTCGCGTTCGTTGACGGCGGAGAGGAACCGAGGACGTCGATCGTGATTGGCGGGCACCAGATCGAGGAGAATCTGCTGGAGTTCGACCTCGCGGGGTCGAGATTGGGCTTCAGCTCTTCACTGATGTACCACGGCACCACTTGCTAGGACGTCCGGTTGGCCTCGGATATCTAATATTAATATCGCTATATTCTGCACTTCAATTCCTTTTCTTTTTTTTGGGAGGAAGATATGAGATATTTTGTAGCTTTCTTCTCATGTAGATTTCTACTCTGAGAGGAGGTTATGAGACGAGGCTTGTATGGTATACCACGACAGCAATATAGTTAAATTTGGCTCATATTATTTTATATATATACACACACTTTCCTCTATATATTTATATCTTGGGTTTCCTTGAGCAAGTGGTTTGCACTGTGCGCGTTCTCTGCGTGCTTTAAATTTGTTCTGATTTTCCGTCGGTAATAATAAGTGCATCTAGGAGATGCTCCCGATCTATAAAATTATGGAATATACTATTGGAAAAAAATACTGAACTTACTATTAAAAAAATATAAGTGCAACTAGAGAACTAGACAATCATCATGAGTTTAATGGGTCCAAAAAAGCAGATCATGTTGCTTCAAAAAGGTTTAGTTTGAACTTGATGGGCATGCTAATTAAGCGTGAAGTTGGTTGTCCTATCAATGATCCAAGCTTGACGGATGATTGCTGGAATATCATGGTGTGCTGTCATGGATCAATCCCTGTGATCTTCAAATGATGCAATTGGGACTTCAAGTGGATCCATGTTGCAGGATGTATTGCCGCAGGATAAACCGAGAGATTGTCATCAATGGCTGAGATTTATTGTCCAAAACTGCTGAATTTGTGATTAAAAGATAACCACAAATAAGTGGGATAAGAGATAAGGAAGTGATCGATATTGCAGATTGAAAGCAATAGATGATGTGATCGCAGTGTAATTATTTATTCTGAGATAATTTGTCTTGGATAGAGCTTGTGTTGTTAGCAGGATTAATGATCAACATAAATCATTAACAAAGCATAATAGATTGATAAAAAGATAACCATGTGTTTCCGATTCATGGTCCAATTACAACATGTAAAACGGAATCGATTAAACCATTGATACGACATATTAGGATAAAATCGGTCAAAAGCAAAAGAGTAAACCAATTGCAGCAAACAAGACTCTAAAGAGATTTGATTAGAGATCACCGAAGTGTCCACGTAATGGGTTGTCCTTAGAGAGGATATCGTCTCCACAACACCGATGCGAAGGGTATTGACGATCCACTCCCAGGATACGGTGGTACATGATAGTCGTCCGCACATGCCGACGAGATCGTACTCAAAAGTACCTCGGAGAACTGTAGCTAGAAAAGAGAAGAATGTCGCCTTACGGTGGAAGAACAGAGGTTGATCGAGAGAGAGAGAGAGAGAGAGAGAGAGAGAGAGAGAGAGAGAAGTTTTCTTGCGCGTAAGAATATGACGTTTGGGGATGGGTTTAAGAACACAACGCACGATCTTTTGATTTTCGAGAATATCCCTCAACAAGTGCCTCTTCGGATTTTGAAACAATGGTTAAGCACGAACCATTGGACCAAGTCAAATTCTCGTAATGGTTAATCACGAACCGTTGGAAATAGCGGTTAATTTTAAATACAACATCTTTTTTATACTGGGATAAGTTATCCCAGGTTAAAGAGGATAAGGAGCAAGGCCAAAGATAGGGATTGCTTTTACGAGCAATCAGATGTGTTGGATGCTGATTTTTGTGGTTCAAACTCAAATGGTTGTACTACCGTCTTGGGGATATTGGCTTTTTTCACAAAAGCTGGAAAGATATGAGATGCATGCGAGTTGAATAACGATCTACACCGCATTTTTTATAAGCAGGTGGAACGATAATATTCTTTTATTCGAATTTATGCAGGACAACTAGTATCGCTACACAAAGGACTAGCGGAACCATTAAATTATCCAAGGAGGGATTGAAATCCGAGAGATTAGGTGATAAGGAGGAATTGATATCCTCTGTTTTTATTCCACAGCCACCACCACCGTCTCAGAGGATAAGGACTAAGTGCATCATCCAGCATTAATTTTTAATGTAGACCCTAAAGGTTATGGGAAAATCTTAAACGCATCATGGAAGCGTGAAGATCGCATCATATGCGATTGGGAGCGAATAGTCGCACTAATGGCTTGGGGCAGTGGAATTTAAACAATTTTAAACGATGAAATCACATGATCCGAGAATACTTCTCGAATCATTTCATCTAAAACAAACGGGTATTAGAGTTACCTCTTAAAGCGTTGTTGCGATCGAGTATCTAAACAAAGAGACCTCCTGTCTCAAGTCTGATCTAATGGAGGAGACACTTGCGAGCACATTGATGAAATGAGTGTTCCTCACAATCCATGTTGATGATCCAAGCGGCGAATCTCCCGATCTCGTCTTACGAGATCCGATGTCTTCTTCATGAGCGAAGTACACCGAAAGAGACGAAGATCCACGAGCGGTCGAAGCGACAACGCAACGACATGATGATGATGGCAGCGCAGCGCAGCGGCACGAGGTATTGATCATATACTTTTCAAAAATATATATTAAACCTACAAATTCAATCAAGCTTCCAGAGCAAGATGACCATGCACGGAATTTAATTCCCAATGTCTTATGAGTGAGCTCATGTCTCCCAATTCAGTAATGAACTTGTATGATCCCTTTGAGAGATCGTATTACTCATATGCCATTGTATGCACACCAACGTGTCAGTGTATAGACCTTGATTAGATCATCAACCTATCGCTCTGCCAAATTACATACTCATACATATAGTAACATATATGTCTCCGGTCAGAGGATGTGTGCCTATATCGTGACAGCATACGACATAGGATTTGGTTATCTCGATCTCGTTAAGTCAACTCTTTGACCTAACTTATCTAATACCTCCGAATCTCTATTCATATGCATAAGACATGCATCAAGAGGTCAGTTAGATATCATTCCATTAGAGAAAGGATTGCAATCTCCTATTCAGGCTGGAGACCCTCTCTTAACAATCATCTTTGAAGGTGTTTTTATTATTGCAAATAAGTGGTTTTATCTCCATAGTAGGATTAGTAACAGTTTACTATTCCCACTGCATGGCAGACATCTAATTTTTGTACACATCTAGTATACATCAGGCTTCTCATAACTGATGCACAAGGGCAAGCAATTTTAGCATTCACTTCCTCAACTCTTTGAGGTGCTATCCTTTAGATAGGTGAGTACATATCTTAAGGAAGAAAGCCTTACTTGAGATTTTCCCTAATGGAACATGTCCATGATGTACCACTAATGTGATTGTCCCAATGCCATCTTTTCTTTGCTTCTGAACATCTTCAGAATTAAGATCTAAGAGCTATCCTTGAGATCATATCTCAAGGTATGGAATAGCCGGATTATAAAACGCTTATTGTCATCTTTATATCATTCCAAATGATTAGGATATTATCTACACTTAGCACGATGAACATAATGTCACTCCCACTAAGCTTCTCACGGTTCATTAAGATTTTGTATGAAATTATAACCTTTATAATTTCATTAAATCCGATGTTCTAACTACTGAATCTTATTTGAGTCCATAGATGGAGTTCTTTAGCTTGCACACATTGCTTTCCTTAGCTATGAAGCCCTATGGCTATTCCATATGAATATCCTCGGTGAGAAATTTATAAAGGAATGCAATCTTGACGTCCATCATTTAAATGTCATAGTCAAGTGTGTAGCTATAGTTAGAAATATTCTGATGGGTTTAAACATGGTCACTGAAGAGAAAGTCTCATAGCAAGCGATGCCTTCTCTTCGTGTGTATCTTGTGGATACGAGTCGTGCTTTGAAGGCCTCTACCTTCTCATCAGTTTCTCGCTTTCTCTTGAAGATCCATTTACACCTAATGGATTTGACCCTATAGGTGGATCCTCGAGGGTCCATATAAAACACTTGTATATGAATCTACTTTAGACTTTATTACTAACATCCATCTCTCTATGTCATGATCCTTGGAAGCTTCATCATATGAAGTCAGATCACTGCCAGACTTAACTGACACATGGAATCCATCCTCAAACTCATTTGAAAATGTATGAGTGTTTCATCTTTAATTATCCTTTTAGTTTCTGATTTTAGGAGTCACATTATCTTCTCAAGATTCAATGAGTTCTTTTACTTCATATTCATCTTGATTATCAAGAGAGTCATCCTCTAAGAATCATATCCTTAGAGATGAAATATTTTATGAATCTCAAGGTCATAAAGTAGGTATCCAATACAATCATTTATATTCCTAATGAAGTAGCACTCTCTGGTGCTAGATTCTAGCTTACTTGTATTTATGACATGGTCATGAACTAAGCAACCTTAAATCCTCTAATGCCTAACACTAAGCTTGGTTCCAAACCACAACTTATGAGGGTTCTTGGGTTCAGATGTGCATGGAATCTTATTAAGGATATATATTGCAGTGTCTACTATATATATATACCTGGAAACTAAGAGGTATTTATGTTAATATTTATCATTGAACAAATCATGTCACACATGATCCAATTGTATCTCCCAAAAACTCGATTGAGTTAAGTTGTATTAGGATGAATGAGATAGGAATGATATTCCTGTCTCCATAACGTAATCCTTGAATTCATCTAATAGGTACATGCTACTGTTGAAAAGATTTTACGAGAGTCTAGAAATCTCACAAGACGAGAGATCCAGTTGATGCGGTGACAGCTCATGAAACCCAACTTCAGACAACAATTAACCCACAACAAATGATCAAGCAATGAAAAGCAGGTGCAGAGTTAAAATTTATTATAACTCTACAACAAGGATGTGTACAGGTGCAAGTATATAGAGGTCGAACAAAGGGAGCAAACGACTAGACTAGGGCAATGAAACACAAAGGAATGATTATGAACTATTTGTCTATATTTTTTATGTGGGTTTTTAGTTTTTATTTTTTTTTATTTTTGATTTTATATTTATACCTTTTTTAATTTCTTTTCTTTAGATAAATATATATATAACTATATAAAGATATATATATACAATATAAGCTAGGGTTAATATAAAAATTAATTAAAATGAGCAAAATAAAGAAAATAAAATATTTTTGAGTTTTTTTATAATTTTTTTACTATTTTTGTGGTTTTTAAAGATTTTTTACAAATTTTTATGTATTTTTAAAGTAAAAAATACCCAAAATAGGGTTTAAATAAATACCCAAATTAAAGTGGAGATTAAAATATAAAATAAAGTTAAAAATTCTCCAAATTAATTTTAAAATAAAGATAATAAAATAAAGAAAATTCAGAGACAGAAAATATATTTTTGGGATTTTTCTAAGATTTTTTATATTTTTATGAAGGTTTTAGGGGTTTTCTATTTTTTGAATTTTCTTTTGTATTTTTTAATGATTTTTTGTCTGAAAGTCAAAAACAAATAAATACACAAATATATATATATTTGGGAATTTTTCAAAAAAATTTTATATGTTTATGTATTTTCTTCTACAAATAGGGATAAAACAAGAAGTTTTTATTTTTAATAAATAATTAAAAGTCCTAAATTGCAAAACAAAAATATGATGTAGAAGTAGATGCAATCAGGAGCAAATACCTATTTTAGGAGATTTTTTCGAGTTTTATAGCTATTTAAAATAAATACAAGAAATAAAGAGAAACTACACTACTAGCAAGGGTATAAATGTTAATATCAGAAAATCCATGGGCCAACATGCAAATTCTCCAAAAATAATAGTACACATATAAAAATTGTATGTACTAAAAAGAAATACTAAAAATGATGAGGGTCCCCTTGCAAAAAGCTCGCACCTTACGTGCATAGGCACGTGAGGTGACGTGGCTGGGGACCTCGATGTAATTTTTCCAGATGTTAAGGGGCATGTTCGCAAAAGTTACCAAAATAAATACAAGCAGATGAAAGCTTATAGTCCTAATATTAAATTAAAAAATTTCACGGATTAGACATGCAAAATACCCACGAAGGGTGGATCGGACGACACTTAAGGGTCCACTTAGACCCGTGTCGAGCTCCGGATGCCTGATACCCCTACGTTGTAAGTGGCGGAGATTAGATCTCCGCACTCGATCGAACGGTGCCGGCAAAGCGAATCTGACGGTTGTTGTACATCGCGAAGAACACTAGAGATCTAATGGCTCAGGAAGGCCCTAGAAGAACGAGGCTGAAGCTTCGTTCCTTTGAGCTTTGATCGATGAGGGTGCAGGCGTCAGACCTCCAAACTCTCCGCAAAAGGGTCCAAAAGCTTCCTTGAGGCTTCATCTGTCGGTAGGAAGGCGCAAAGATCTCCAGCGATGGCTGGAGGTATCGTGCGAGGTTGAAGAAGGAGCTTCTGGAACCTCGGACGAGTTCCCAGAAGCGCCTCCTACTGCTTCTTTTGTCTTCAAACCTGCACAGGGACAAAAATGGGTTGAGGGCAAAATGCCTCGACCCGATTAAAGGGGGATGAAACTGGGTGGAGGCAAGTGATGAAGTCTCCGACGAGTGGAGGAAGGGGAGCTTCGAGGTCCTGCTCCAGGGGGAGCAAGGTGAGTGGGTTGGTCTAGGGCGTGGAGAAGCATTGGAGGAAGGATATGGAGGTGGTCTGGTGTGGCGAAGACGGGCGGAGCACAACGGAATGGGGCTCGCTAGAGACAACTCCGGTGAACCTTGAAGGTGACGATTAAGCAACTAGAATGCGATTAAAAGTAGAAATAAAACCTAATGTTACAACTAAGCTACGAAACGCAACGAATAATGTTCCTCACTTGGCCGGATCAAGGAAGTTGTATCTCAACGGCAGGCCTCGCCGGAGATGGGAGGAAGCTCCTCCATCGCCTGGGCACGCCCGAAGTAACTGGAGAGGCCCCTGTCACGGGCCTCAACCTTAGCAGACCAGAGGAGACGAAGCTAGGGTAAAAAGGTTCAAATTCGAAAAGGGAAGGAGGGTGGTTTTTGTACAAGGTGATCGATAGGGCTCAAAAACGAAGAAGAGCAGATGATGCATTGATCCAAGCCCCGAGGAGAGCTAAGGGTGTGTATCATCGATCTACGAGGAGAAAAAGTCATGAAGGGCGCATCATGAAATGGTGAAAGATGCGAGCCCCAAAAATCCTAAAACACAAGCGAAAACCAAGGTGCCAGAAGGCAGCAGAGACTGGTCAGAGAGTTGACACGCGGTCAACTCTCTGACTCTCCTGGTTGGTCCACGTGGACCAACCAGGAAAAAGCCCTGGAAAAAATATTTCAAAAATCAATTAAAAAATAATTGATTTTATTAATTTTATGTTATTAATTAAAAAATATTTATTAGTTTATAAAAATTTATTATGATTTTTATTTATTTTTTTGAGGTTTATAATTACAAGTTCCTTTTTGAAGGCTATATATAGGTATATTCATCTATGTATTTATGTATTTTATTTTTATTTTGTATTTTTAATTTTATTTATTTAATTTATTATTTTATATAATATAACTTATTTTTATAGACTTAAATATATTTTTATTTTATTTTTTGATATATTATATACAATTTAATAAATATATGTATTTATTCTATAGGTATACTTATAGTTATTTTACCTATGTGTTTTCTATACGTAATCTATTTTGATGTTTTTATTCTTGTTTTAATATGTACATATATTATTAATAATATTTACAAAATTATAAAATTATAAAAGTAATTAATAATAAATAAAATAAATATTTTAATCGGTACAACTATTCAATAGGGGTCCAAAACCTAACTTTCACACCGTAACTCCACAAAATATGAAACTACCTTCATTAAATAGCTTATTAAAAGTTATATATAATTAAAGATGAGTTTGATATATTTTGAATTTTTATTTAAGAGATATGGGTCTGGGAAGTTGGGATTTGGAAACTTATTCTGATCATAACTTTTTATCTGTATATTATTTTTGTATGAAATAAATTTTATATTTTTCTATATTTTATTATCTACAACTTTCATATCCAAAGTTTATTTATTTGAGGTATAAAAAGTAGAACTAAAAATAGGTCTCAAAAATAAATAAAAATGAATAAATGAATGAGAATTTAATTGGTCTTTTGGCCCTTATCTCCCCCTACTTTATTCCTTGTCGACCTAATCATTGAGATGCCTAGGTATCAAGACTTAGGGTCTTAAAATATTTTCAATATTTTATTCTTTTTCCTTTTCTTTTCTTTATTCTATAATTTTGGCATTAAAAACCGTATTTTATACACTATTTACACAACAATGCATGGATGCTAAATTGCCTTAATTAAGGATATTTACACACATTTACTAGGATTTTTAAGGCCAAAATGATAGAATAAAGGTGATGAAATGGAGATTCATCACCCCCATATACTTGCCTTTGCTGGTCCCTAGCAAACACTTATGCAATAAGTACATAAAATAGAAGCAAAAGATAAAAAAGGAAGAAGTTGGATTGAATTTAATTATCAAACTTGTCTTCACAAAATCAAAATTTGGAGCTTAAGTGAGACCTTTGAAATTTTAGTGCGGGCGGAACCTTAATGGGAATCAGAATTGAAATCCAACAGCCTTCGAGAATCCCAAAACATTGTTCAAGTCCCCTCAATAGCCAGGTCAAAATACTTCAATTCATACGCAAACCCTTACGACTATGAATCGAACTCGTACAATGTAAGTGATAGTGGCTCTCCCCAACTGAAATGATAAGTCTGACTTCTCCAGCATGAAAACCCAGTGATTCCCCAATCCAGCAACTCCTTTATCGAGGAGCAGTGTATTCCCTTCTAAATTCAAGTGACAACCAGCTTAAGAGGAGGGGGTAAAGAGAAGAATGGATGGTAGCCAGTGTAGCTACCTATCCTACGATGCAAGACCTGTGTAGTCAAGTCATCCAGTTGTAGGCTCACTGATGAATCTCCATTTCATCACATTTATTCTATCATTTTGGCCTTAAAAACCCTAGATAATGCATGTAAATAACATTAATTTGTACAAAAAGCACCAATTATTTATTGCATTTATTATGTAAATAATAATGTTTTAATGCTAAAATTATAGAATAAAGAGAAGAAAAGAAAAAAGAATAAAATATTGAAAATAATTTATGACCCTAAATCCCGAGACCAAGTCAAGAATTGAGTTGGTCAACAAGGAATAAAGTAGGGGGAGACAATGGCCAAAAATACAATAAATACCTCATTTATTCATTCATTATTTAAGCACTTTTGACACCTATTTTATTCTTTATTATTTATTCATGAAATAAAGAAATTTTGTACATAAAGGTTGTAGATAATAATGTAAATAAAAATACAAAATTGAGTTTATACAAAAAAATATACAATGTTCGATTTATGTACAAAATAAAAATCCAGAAACCAAACTTCACATACCCATATCTTTCAAATAAAAAAATCAAAAAATATCAAAATCACCTCTAATTGTATATAATTTCTCACAAGCCATTTAATTATGGTGGTTTGATATTTTTTGGAGTTACTGTGGGAAGGTTAGGTTTTTGACCCCTATTTTACATTCTACCGATTAAAATATTCATTTTATTCATCCCTTATTATTTTTACAAATTATTATTTTTATAATTTTGCAAATATTATTTATAACACATGTGTATATTAAAATTAGAATAAAATCAAAAAGAAAATGAAAAATAAAATAAGTCTATGTAATTATACATGCAAAACACCTATGATTATACATGTATATAAATAAAAGGGGAACTTTATTCTTTAATTCTTTATTCTTTTATAATATTATAAATATTATCTATATTCTATTATACGAAATCAAAATAAAATCCCATAAAATACTTTAAAATAAAAAGATGTGAATAATACATAGGTAAAAGACCTATAAATATACCTATATAATATACTTATTTATTTAAGTGTACAAATAACATCATAAAAATAAAATAAAAATATATTTATACTTATAAAAAAAGTTATAAATATATAAAATAAAAGAATAATGTAATAAAATAAAATATACAAAATAAAAATAAAAATGCACAAAAGATAGATGAATATACCTATAAATACACTAATAAAAATTAACTACTAATAAATAAAGCAAAAAAATAAATAAAAATTATAACAAAATACTACATAAATAATAATTTTTTTTATTTTATACTTAAAAAATAAATAAATCATTTACTATTTTAAATTAATTATTTTCGAATAAAACTTGTTGTTTTGTCGTTTAGCGGTTGACATGGACCAATAGGGTCGCGTCAAATGTTGATCGAGGTCAGCTGCCCCATCTGCTCTGGATTTGACGCACACCTGTCTCCTCCCCAATTTTCTGCCTTTTTTCCTGGGCATCTTGTCCATCTATTGACCTCGCTTCCTGAAGATAAAATGATCATGGTTCATCAGAGATCCACGCCACTGCCTTGGATCACCTAAAAACACGATCGATTCTTTGATTTACCATGGTTAATAAGGGTGCATCACAATGTCTATAAATAAATACCTCCGCTTCCTTCTTCAAATTTGGTTAACTTTTAATCCTCTTCCACCCCAGCCTTTGGCCTAGAAAGCCTCTTCGTGACAGAGAGAAGCTCTTGGAGGTCTGAGCAGGTTGAAGAAGGTGGGGTTGCGCCCACGGCCACCGTCGTCGGTGACCTCTGCCCCCTAGTGTGAAAACCAGGTATGAATTGCGCTTGTAATTCATTATAGGTAGATTTTTCTTCCTGTATTTTAATTATGTAGTTAGATTAGCGTGTAGTTGTTATAATTAGAGTTAATCGTCCATTCGCACTCTGCCGGAGTCGAGCTCCAGCAAGCTACTTCGTGCGCCATCGTAGCCGCTCCGACCCGTCTTTCACCTCGCTTTCATTCCTTTCCGCATTCTCTGTATGCCAACCATCTCAGATCAATCAGAACCTACGTGGTTTTGCGAATCGACGCCCACCCATCGCCTTTCGCCTGAGGATCTCCGACCATCTCACTTTCTTGCGAATCGGCTTCAGTTTCCTGGCCGAGGAGCACCCCCTCGTGCCATCTTTCTTTGCTATGCAGGTATTGCGCACCACGAAGCCCTTCTGGGCTCAAATCACGGCACCTGCAGGTTCCTGGAGGCCCCCTTTTTCCTGAGCTCGCCTGTCCTGTCCTTGGGCTCCCGAACCTCCTTACGACTGCCATCAACTGCGGAACACCTCCCCGGAGATGTGGAACCAAGAAGCATCATCAGCAGCCACCAGAGGAGGGAGGAATCAGCGATCGAATTTCGTGGAAGACGAGTTCTTCCCCGTTCTTCGCATGCAGCAGCAACCGTTGGATGGTGTGTCCCCTCAAGAACTAATCCTGGCCGTTCCATCATGCTACGCCTCCAGTCGTTCGATGAAGTCCAAGCTTCTATCCTCACCGCAGATCTTCGAAGGGGTATCAGACATCCAGGTCACACCACGCGTTTAAGTGGAGCGAGGAGAGCCGTCCGACCGTGCCACTTATGGGGTAAATTGCGGATCTAAACCCTGATTTCTTTTGTATTTATTATTTAATATTGTAAATAATTCTTAGCGTTCAAAATAATATGGGATATTTGCATACGGACCCCTATGCTTTGATGTATTTACATTCTGGTCCCTCCCTGCCTCACGTGTAGTCCCACGTGAGGGCTATAAAAATTGCACGTATTCCCTGGAGGCTTTCTGTAATTGCAAATTAGTTCACAAAAACTTAATAAATATGGTATGTTTTTGGCGAAATTGCACTGAGCCCCTTAGACTTTATTTTAATTGCAAAAATGCCCCTACCAGGATATATATTTTTGTGTTGTTTATCTAGTTATTAGAAATAACTAATGAGCTCCTAAAAATACGAAAAATATGGATAAATGCTTTATGTTATATAGTTTCACGCCCATATTTTTAATTGGCATTTTTAGCATTTTTGCATTTATTAAAATTAAAAGGGAGCCTAAATAATCTTTATCTAAATTATAAAATACCAAAAAATATAAAAACTTTTTGAAAAATTCCAAAAAAAATAAATATGGTATATTTTGATATTTATTGAGTCCAGAAAATAAAAACCCTAAAAATAAGAAAAAGAAAATTGAAAAATCAGAAAGCTCCAAAATCCAAAAAAATATAAAAATTTTATAAAAAAATGTTTTCCTATTTTATGATTATCTATATATTATTATTTCCATATTAAAATAAATATGGGTAATTTTGGGATTCATTTACTATTTTTAAAATCCAAATCAATTTCGATTTATTTATTAATCTCCTATTTGGGATATTTTTGACTTTAAAAATACATAAAAATTAGCAAAAATTTCTAGAAAAATGCAAAAACATTTGAAAAATATTAAAAACCAAAAAAAATATTTTATGAATTTTGTTTATATTTAATAGCATTTTTAATATATATTTCTATATATTGTGTAAATGAAGCCTTATCTAGGCTATATTGTTTGTATAAAAGGAAAGAAAATTAAAAAAATAAAAATATAAAAAGAAAAATCAAAATCAGAAAATTAAAAATCAAAATATAAAAATATAAAATAAATAAATAATATAAAAAATTAAAAATAAAAAACCCACAAAAAGAATTATACAAATGAATGACGTGGTTGTACGTAGATAACCGTAAGCTACCATTTTGCTTTCTGTGGTTCGACCTGTACATGCTTGCCTGCTATGCATTTTATGGTAGAGAAAATAAATGTTAATTCACCTTTTTGTTACCGATTGCTTTATTTATTATCGTGGGTTAATTGCTGCATAACCGAGGATTTTCACCGTTGGTCACCACAGCGACTGTGTCTCTGCCTTGTGTGAGACATACTTAGACTCACGACGATTAATTTTCTCTGTTATCATATGGCGCCGTTGCAAGGGAGAATGAGCGTAGCCTATTCATTTTTGTACAGTGATTTATATGATTTATTGATTCATTTATTTATTCGCAATTAATTCATTGATATGTGTTGTAAATATTCATTGATTTTGTGGAAATTCATTGTTTTAATTATTTAAAAATGCTAATGCCAAATTTTGCAACTTTGATGCGAGGGCCCACCACGGGAGGACAGTTTCCTGAGAGACTGATGCAGCCAAGCTTGGAGGAGGCTGGTCTTCTCTTTTTGACCAGCTGGAGAGAGCACCAAGGAAGCAGGAGGAGGGATTAGCTTAAAAAAATCAATTTTGTAATTTTATGGTGAGAGAGAGCAATATTTGGCATGTAATATAACTTGGACTCTACTCTTCACAATGAGGTCCAATGCCTGGGTGTCTGTTCACCTAGGGGCCTCGTCACAGTTTTCCACATTTTATCGCCTTCTTTTATTTTGTTTTCCGTTGTTTTGAGCTTTCTGCCTTATTTTACTTTATTTTATGTGCATAGAGCCCCTATATTTAGGTTGCTTGACTCGATAACTAGGTCCACACATTAATAAGAATGCATGTTCCTATAATCTATTACGTATGGATCTAGTCAAATTAATAACGCTAGTAATTCAGATCTGAGATTGTGTGCCGCTAGAGGTCGTATACAACGTGTGCAGGACCCGTTTTAGCGGGCACCGATCGACATCAGAGACCGAACCTTGGTCTCATTTCTGAATAACTAGCAATTGATTCTTCACGATTAATAGAAGCTACTGTTTAGGGTGATTTTGTCGATTGCACACCGGTATGTAGATAGGTTTAAAAATTCTGTTTTGCATACCGCGTGGAGAGAGTTGGGATGCACTGTAAGTCTTCTAACTCAGCATGCATCATTATGTTTAATGGTGAGATTTTCATTGAATCGACTTGCACGGCTTTTTCGCTATCTCCCTCTGATTTTGAGCACCTCTGACTTAAATGAAAATCTACAAAAACGTTAGGCGCTTGTATGAAAACAGACTCAAAAAATGTAAATCCAAACATTAAAACTAGGGGACTGCTAAATAAACTCTGGCCTTAATTAAAATTCATAGTGGACTATCATTGTTCTGGGTTCATAAAGCCCTTATTATTTTCAGGTACCTTCGGAGGGGACCAAAACCCCTTCCATGAGCGAGGCGCGTCCCATAAGGAATAGAGCCCAAATCCCAATCTGTAGCTGCCTTGTGTATCGACTGGATTTCCGAAGTAATGGCGCTTCTATCGTACGTGCCCGAGTAGAGCCTTGTCAACGATGGTGTTCCCGCCTTGTATGGAACATCGACATGGTCTGAAGTACTGAGCATAGGTCACGCCTTCACGGGGGTGTCTATCTCATCGGTTTGCATCCGAGTAGGTTCTTGCACGCTCACGGGTCATTCCGTTCTGAGCGAGAACCGAAGTATTGGTTTCGCCTGTCGGCTTCCTCTCTCTATTTCTTTGGCTAAGTAGGGATCCAGGAAGGGTTACAAGGGTTACAAGGACCTCAAAAAGTGCAGACTCCAGGTTATAAAGGAGGAGGACAAGTACAGGATACTTTTCTGCCAGTACTCTCTCTCCTACAGGGTTAGCGTGCTAAGGACTTGTTATAAGATATGTCTGAAATAACAACTCTAAAACTGAAAAGATAATAAGTAGTTGAACCTTCACGGCTTCACATAGCGTGAGTTGGTGAACCTAATTTTTTATCGTGTTTTTATGGATCTAGATTAAGCTTCAAAGATCAAGTCCCGTGCACTTGCGCAAATTTTATCATGTCTTTCTCCCTTTGACCCTCGCTCAGTTTGAGCCTTTCTAATGTTTTGCATTCTAATTTATTCCTCGTTGATCACCGTATCCTTCTTCCTACATCTACTCCTCTCTTGCTTCATGAGGGCGATCCATGGATGGTTTAGTCGGGATCCCGTCGACACCTATATTGATTCCATGGACCCGACCTCGCCAATAATTCGAGGCGATTCCCGAGAACCCGATCCGGACCTTGCAGGTCGATCTCCAGACTCCTTGTTCTCTACCTTTCTCTTGACCACCCAATAAACTGGGACCACTCTTGTCCCACTTTTGTCGTTGTGAATGAAAGTCGATTACATTCCATATCATATTTCATTCACAACACTCTGGAATTAACCTTGATTCCAGACTCATTATGGTAGGTGGGAATCAATGCAAGTTGTCTGATTGGGATTCTCTCATATTGCAGATAAAAGCTAGACCAAGCCCTGGATTCCAATTCAGAATTCATCTCCTCAGATTCAGACCTTGAGATGGATCCTCAAGAAAAGGGCAAGGGTCCACAGTTCCCTCAGCTAGAGCAAGGACAAATGCCTGATCAAAATTAGGTCAATGCACAGTTGTTGGCATCTATCCAAGCTATCCAGCAGCAGCTAATAGAGCAGGCCCTAACATAGACTGCATTCCAGGAAATGCTGAATGATGTGATGAACAGACCTGAGGGAGGGGGAGGCAGACGAGGAGGAGGTGGTGGACCCCCAGATGATGAGGAAGAGCCTGAACAAGGGAGGCCCAAACCTACACTGAAAGAGACATACAATCCTGGAGACAGCCAGATGACCGAGTGGATCCTCATTCCACCGGTGCATGCTCACTTTCAGCTGAAGCCCCAGTTCCTCGCTCTTCTTCCTTCTTTCCATGGAAATATCAATGAGTAGCCTTACATCCATCTGCATCAATTTTCACGCATCTGCCGTACTACTCACTACCCCAACGTCCCCTTGGACGTTGTCAAGATGATGGTATTCCCCTTCAGTTTGCAAGACAAAGCCCTCTACTAGGTTAACCATATGGGGAAGGTTATGACAACCTTGGAGGAATTGAAGTGTGCTTTCCTGCACAAGTTTTACCCTCTCAGTCGGCTCAACCAGATGCGAGCAACATTTAGCAACTTCTCTCAAGGAGCGCACGAATAATTCATGAAATGTGGGAGAGATTCACAGATCTGGAGGAGAAGTGTCCTCACCATGAGATTCCGAGGACCAGCCTGGTCCAACACTTTTTTGGGGGCCTGAACGTAGAAAGTCAAAGGCTCATTGATGCAGCATGTAGGGACTCACATTTCAACAAGGATGAAGACGTCGTATGGCAGATCTTCGAGGAAATGGATGAGGGAGAGGCCGCTCTCTCTTCATCCAAGCCATATCAGAAGCAGCCTCAGATTCTCCAGAAGCAAGTACACATGGCAACGTCTCGTGAAGCGGAGAGAGATGAGATCTCCAACCTTAGCATTATCGGGGGCCATCTCTCGAAGGTCAACATCATTGAGAAGAGATCACATGACCTTGGGAAACTCGCTGTGACCGAGAAGAGGACTCGGAATCTTGATAAACTGGATCAGATTACCAAGCAGTTGGAGCTGCTGGTAGGCACCATCAACTATGTCTAGTCCGCAACACCATCTCCATATTCTCCAGATGAGAAGAAGGACGATCCATCACCGCCTCATCAGCCCCAGTCGAGCCAACAACCACCAGAAGTTCAACACGTGTATTACGTGCAGACACCCGACCAGGGACAGTCGCAGCAGCAGATGGTTGTTTACCTGCCAGATTTCCTCAACCAGTTGGATCCATCATTCCTACCACCACCCCTAATCCAAGAAGTAAATGGGGTATGGAGCAATGATGCGCAGTTGAGTCATCCTTCTAGACACCCACATGGCCAATAGCATGCCAACAGGCAGTACCACCAACCACAGGTTGGTCTTTTCGGGCAATCCTTGCAGCCGCCGCTGCAATATCACCAGCCTCCCCAGCATGCTAACCAATGGAGGCAGAATCAACACTACCAACAACCATAGTACCGACAGCCACGCCATAACATCCATATGAGGCTGCACCACCTCAACAGTATCAGCAGTATCCTCCTCCCTCCTACAATCAGTTTCAACTTCCTACACCACCGCAACACCACCAGCAGTCGTTGCCACAGCTCCTGCACCCGCAGCAATAGCGTGGTCTGCACGCTGAATCTTCTGAGGTAAATCCAGTGAACCTGACCTTGGATTGCTTGGCTCAGCTCGTTAAAGGCGTAGAAGACATGACCAGAAAGTTGTATGACCTGACCGCCACTAAAACTATCATTTCGATGTAGGTCGAAGCTAACCCCAACTGCTTCAAAAAGAAGGAGCAGGTAGAATGTGATGTCCCATCTATGCCTGTAGAGTCAGATGATTGTAATACTATTTTTTTCTAATGTTATTACTCTCAAGAGCGGTAGGGCCTTGCCTCTTCCTGCCACCAACAAAGAGGAGAATAAAGCTTCAGGTGAATCATCATCTCCTGCATCAACCGTGCCTGCTACAGGGACGGGTGAGGAAGAAGAAGGAGGAGGAGCCATTCCAGCTGCCATTCACCACCTTCTGCATCAAAAAGATCAAAAAAAAGCAAAAACAAAAAGAACAAAAAGAAGATCATTGCTGAAGTGAAGTCACGCCAGCTTGGGAGGAGCCGCCAGTAGCAGCCGAGTCCACACCAGCCAACGGAGCAGAGGCCCCACTTTTTATCTGTCCACCAGCACCAGCATCTCAGCTTCCAGTTTGTACTCCTTTTTCTAGATCGGATGTACAACATTTTATGGATGATGGTTTTATTGTAAATAAGAGCTCTAATTTGGATTCCGGCAATATACATATTCCTTTTCCTGATGCAATAGGAAAAATAAAAAAATACAAAAAGAAAAAGTGCATTATCTGATCCTGGTGTTCTGGATATCATTAATAACTTGATTGTTGAGATCCCTCTGATGAAGGCCATGGAGTACATGCTAGCTGTGAAGAAAGGTCTAAAAGAAGCATGTACAAGCAAGCGTCGCCCAACACGCAAAAATAGGCGCAAACATGTTGAGAAGCACGTTCTCACCATGGCCATTGTAGCCGCCATCACCAACCTCCCACAGAAAAAGCAGGACAAAGGGGCCCCTCTTACCAGTTGTGAGATTTTTTATCAGGTCTTCGAGCGCACTCTTCTTGACAGTAGGTCTTCCATCAACCTTCTGCCCTCGTCACTACTGCAAGAATTTGGGCTAGGTATGCTCAAACAGACACGAATGATCTTTCAGTTCGTTGACCTATCTTTCAAGCGACCTAGAGGCCTTTTGGAAGACATTGTGGTAAAGGTGTGGGAAATGTAGTTTTCAGTTGACTTTCTAGTCCTTGATATGGACTCCCTTGCACCCTTACTCCAGACCCCTATAGTCCTTGGATGGCCATTCCTGCGCACCTCAGAAGCCGTGGTTTATTATGGGTCTGGCAAGATCACTTTCAGCTCGGGCAGCAAGAGAATCATTATAGACATGATCAGCGAGCCGAAAGTCGTGGCTGATGATAGCCGTGCAGCAGACTGTGACTTTATTGCAGAAATGAAAGATACACCACTTTCTTTGGATGATCCATGGACCCAAGAAATCCTCTCTCTGGAGGAGGACTTAGAAAGCACAGTCGACACATGCTCTGATGATAATTGGGAGACAGAATCCAATTTGCTGATGCGCCTTTTTGACTCCAATGATTCACTCCATCCCGAATACGATGAGCCTATTGCAGAACTGTTTGGCACATTATCAAAATCTCAACAAAGTACTGAGGGCAGTAGCTCTGTCAAAATTCAAACAGCACATCCCACCACCAGTACAGTTTTCGAAGTGATTGACAAGCTGGCCAGATCGGAACTATAACTCAAGCCACTTCCAGCAGGACTGAAGTATGCTTTCCTTACGAGTGAAGAAAACATATACTCGGCCATCATCAGTAGCAGGCTGACTCTGGAGCAAGAATCTCGACTCCTCGAGGTTCTATAAAAGAACCGCAAGGCACTTGGTTGGCTTGTATCAGATCTCCGTATGATAAATCCGACGTTGTGTTCACACCACATTTACCTTGAAGAAGATGCCAAGCCGTCCTGCGAATTCTAAAGAAGACTGAATCCAAATCTTTGGGACGTAGTCATGAAAGAAATCACGAAATGGTGTGACGTATGCTTCATTTACCCCATCTCAGACTCCAAATGGGTGAGCCTCTTGCACGTAGTTCCAAAGAAGGCAAAGCTTACCATGGTTACAAATGAAAGAGGGGAGGAGATATCTACTCGGGTACCAACATCCTGGCATGTATGAGTTGATTACCACCGTCTTAATGCAGCAACAAAGAAGGACCGCTTCCCTTTGCCATTCATTGATCAGGTTTTGGAAAGACTAGCCGGTAAGGAGTTCTTCTGCTTTCTGGATGTGTATTCCAGGTACAACCAAAAGGCAATCGCCCCTAAGGACCAAGAGTAAACTACCTTCACTTGCTCGTTCGGCACATAGCTTTCAGGAGAATGCTCTTTGGATTGTGCAATGCACCTGCGACATTCCAGAGATGCATGCTTGCAGTCTTCACCGAGATGGTAGGCAATTTTATGGAGGTTTTTATGGACGACTTCTCCGTCTATGGTGACAGTTTTGATTCTTGTCTTGAGCACATGGACAAAGTACTTCAGAAATGCCGTGAAGTCAATCTAGTGCTATCATTGGGAAAGAGCCACTTCATGGTCACAGAAGGAATTGTGTTGGGTCACGTCGTTTCCAAACGTGGCATGAAAGTCGACCCGACAAAGGTGGATGTGATTGCCAATTTTGAGCCACCTCAAACAGTGAAGAATGTGAGGTCGTTCCTGGGGCATGCGGGTTTCTACAGATGATTCATCTGAGATTTCAGCCTCATCGCCTGACCTACAACATAACTTCTATGCAAGGAGACCGAGTTCAATGTTGATTAGCAAGTTCTCCTTTCTTTCAATCAGCTAAAGGATCTTATCACTCAAGATCTAGTCCTACAGCTGCCCGATTGGTCTCTCCCTTTCAAGATCATGACGGATGCGTCTGACTTTGTAGCTGGGATTGTTTTAGGACAGAGGAAAGACAAAGTGCCCTATGCCATTCATTATGCCAGCAAAACATTAGATGAAGCTCAAAGAAATTACATTGTGATAGAAAAAGAGTTGCTGGCTACGGTATTCTCCCTGGAAAAGTTCATATCTTATTTGTTTGGATCGAAAGTTACCATCTTCACCGACCACTCTATTGTCAGATATTTACAGCAGAAGAAGGATGCCAAGCCCATACTTATTAGATGGATCCTTCTCCTCTAGGAATTCGATTTGGAAATCAAGGATAAGCATGGAGTTCAGAATGTGGTAGCAGATCATCTCTCCAAAATTGAGCATCAAGAGCCTCCGCTGAACAATGCACCCATCATAGAAACCTTTCCAGACGAGTCGATTTTGGCTATGGATTCACTCCCTTGGTATGTTGATATTGTCAACTACCTCGATTCAGGGGTAATACTGTCAGATTGGACGAAGATTCAGAAGGACATATTCTTGTCGACGATCCATTTCTATCAATGGGAAAATCCTCTCTTATTCAGGGAAGGGGCGGATTGCATTTGGCGCAGGTGCATTCCTCAGGAAGAGAATCATAGTGTCCTCGAGCATTGTCGCTCGCTCGAATCTGGTGGACACCACTCTGGAGATAGGATGGCAGCAAAGGTACTTCAGTGTGGCTTCTGGTGGCCCGCAATATTTAAGGATGGAGCAGCTTTCGTCAAACGATGCACTGATTGTCAACGATTGAAGGACACACTCACAGCGAAAGACTCGATGCCCTAAAGATCATTGATAACCGTCCCGCACCCTTAGTTAATTCGAGCAATTTAATTGTCCAAATTAATGTTGATCGTTCGTTGTAGTCGGATACGAGAGGCTAGTCAAAAACCACTTTAATTTGATGTCAAGCGGTGAATTTTTTTACTTGGTGGAGTCCAAGGTCGATCTCAGGGAGGCATCTGTCTCCTTAGGTGAATTTTAGCAAGTATCCAAGTATGTGATTTTCGAGGAAATATTTTTTTGTCTTTTTCAAATTTTATGCAGACTTATGCAAAAATGCAGGCCAATTTAAAGTTTAATTTAATTAAGATATCAAATGAAGTCCAAAAATTCTAAAAAATGGCCAGATGATAAATGATGATGAAAATGACCTACATTAATTTTTTTGGATTTTTCAGACACTAAATGGATTTACTGGAAATTAAATATGCAGACAGGGTGATTTTCAATTTTTAATTTTTAATAAATAACAAACCACAAATTCTTCAAGAACTAAAATTATCCTAGATAGCACTAATAATAAGGGATCCAGGAAAATTGAAAGATTTGAGTTTCAATGTGAAATGAATTTATTAAAATTAAATTAAGAAAATCACTTAACAATTTATTAAGGCCTCGATAGGTGTGCAAATGACATGAAATTTTTATGGTAAGTTAAGAATATTGTCCTTAAGCTACTGTGAATTTTTGATGATTTTTGGAAGCACAGAGAATTAACTACAAATTAAAAGGTGTCACTGGGCAAAATATCTCAAAAATGCACCAATTAATTCATTAATAATTCTACTGAAATTACAAAAATGTGACACGTGGACCAATAGACAGAGGACAAGTTTCTCAACAAAATGCAATTTTTAGATTTGCAAAATGATGTAAAATGCAACCTAGGGATGCGTGCAAACACAAGGGTATAAATGCAATACAGAAAGATTAAAAATACAATAAGAAAATATGCGGACAGGGACTAAAATGCAATTACCTATAATGCTGGGGACTCATGTGCAAATTCTCCACAGGGCACGTGCTCCTCACGTGGGCTCAGCTTCACAGGGACCTTTTTGCAATTATGGAAAGCTCCAGGGGCCTCTGTGTAATTTTCCCAGGCCGCACGTGCTCCTCACGTGGGCGGCCTAGGCTCGGATGGCTGCGGAGGCTCGGGCCGAGGCTCGGGCGACGGTGGAGGTCTGGAGTGAGGCTAGGTGTAGCCTCGGGTCGTCCGAGCCTAGGGTTGGGGGCAAGGCTCGGTCTTCGTCGACTTGGCTGGCTGCGGGCCTTTGGATCAAGATCGATCCAAAGGATGGCGGTGATGATGCGTGGCGAGATCAGAATCCGTCAGATCTGGATAGATCTAACGGTGGTCGATGGAGGCTGAAGATGATGACGTGGCGTTCTCCTGAGCGTGGGATCAATGATGATCCTACGGTCGTTGGCAGCTCCGGTGGGCGGGCGACGTGGCTGACTGCGAACCGTTCAATCGAGATGATCGAACGGCCTCTGGGGCTTCTTCCTCGACGGCCCTCCGCCTCCTGCGGAGGAGAAGGCGGGGCTCCGACGTTGCTGTCTTTGCTCCGCCCTTCCCTCCCGTCGTCGGTGAAGGTCGATGGCGAGTCGGAGGTATCTCGGAAGATGCGCGGATGGTCGACGAAGCCTCCGGTGACCTCAGGAGTGAGAGAGGGCCGTCGGAGGTTGTTGGCGACGAAGCTCGAAGATGATTCCGGCGAGCTTCCGTTCAATGAGACGCGGGGTACCTGCAAGTGTTAAAGAGAGAGCCGGATCTCGTGCGTGTGTTTGTGGAGAGGTGGAGGTAGTCGGCGAGGCCTAAGGCGTGCGGAAGATGGGTAGGCGATGGTGCTCCGGCCAAGTGGCGGAGCTGAGCTGATGAAGGTTGACGTGCGTCGTCGGGGGTCGTGAAAGCTACCGCGAGGATGGGAGCTTCGACGCGAAGCTCGGCGAGATGGAATGGAAGCGAGAGGTTGATCGGTGGCGGCGAATAAAATCGGAGAAGATAAAAGAAAATAAAGAAAAAGATCGGAGATGGATAGAGGGGTTCACCTGGGGATTGGACCTCTCTCTTGGGGTCCAGGTCGTCGCTCGAGGGACCGGTGATGTCCCGAGCTCCAGCAGCTGCTCGGAGGAGTCGCTGCGACACGGCGGAGTTGCCGTGGATCTTGCCGGAGAAGAAGCCCTTCGTCGCTCACGGAATCATTGAATTGCTGTCACCAATCGAAAGCTCGGAGCTCAGGGAAGCTCTCTGGAGTGGCGGATGCGGCTGAAGTTGGCCGATGGTGGCGTATTTATAGGATGGAGTTGGTGGGTTGGCTGGTGACGAGGTGAGGTTTGTGGTCGACGTGGGGCGACTCTGGTGGGAGTCGTGGGAAGCAAGGGAGCTGGCGAGGGTGAGGGAGGAGTGCTCTCCATTGTGGTGGTGTTGGTGGTCGGAGAGGGTGGATGAGGTGCTGCCAAGAAAAGGAAGGGGGCGGCTTGTTTCGCAAGGGGAGAGATCGTGGGCGAGTGGCGTCCGGAGGTAGACGACGGAGCTCCACCGTTGGATCTGGTGATCCAACGGTGATGATCGAAGCGGTATGGGACGTGTGTGATTGGATCAAGGCACGTAGATGATGGGCCGTGATCGCGCCACGTGGAGGGCGCTGGGCGAAGCGCGGGCGAACAGCTTGGATGAGGAGATCAAGAGGATCGAAGGGACGAGGAACGCCAACGGAGGAGCGGCTGTGATGGGCTCGATCAAATGGTTCATCTGCCGCCACGTGGTGATGAACCTCAGTTTCATCATCTTTATTTATTATAATTAACCCCCTTGCTTATTGTTTTGTCAATAAATCTCTGTTAGTGTCTAATAATTAACAGAGTCCTTAATAAATTAAAAATCACAAAAAATGGCAAATCAAAAATCTGTGGTATTTTTAACCTTAAAAATACCCTCCAAAATATTTCGGTTCTTTGTTTGATCTATTTTTCAGTTTTGGTCAACATGAAACTTGTAGATCTCATCAAGATCTACAACTTTCATGTTTTGAGTTTTCTCAAATTCGACCATCTTGGCTCTCAAAAGTTAATAATACCCAAGGAATAATCTGATTGGGCCACGTGGCCCAATCTGGGTGAGCCACGTGGCCCCACCCTTCTTGTCTTATCTGCCTGTGATTTGGACCGTCAGATCTCTTCCTGAGATCCAACGGTCCAAAACCTTCCACGCTGCTCCTTATCCGCGACCGTTCGATCATTCCCCCGTCTCATCATCACCGCATGCTTGCACTTCACCAGGAGCACGCCACGTGGCCCTTGCTGAGCCCTCCGATCACGCCTCGACCTTCTGATCTGAGCCACTCAATCCACCATTTGTCCTTTACCGTCAGATCTCCCTCAATCTCTCATCCTCACCGCTCGTTAGCACCTTTGCCTGCCGATCGACACGTGGCTGCTCCACAGCCATTCGTTCGCATCACCCCGATCCGATCGGGTCCGTCCCTTCGCGCCTCATCGACGGCCGTTGGATCTTCAGATCCAACGGCTGCGGGCTATCGTCTACCTCGGTCAGCCCACTCTCCCACGTTCTCCACTGCACGAAACCCTCTCCCCTTTTCCATTATCGCCGACTCCTCCGACCCACTCTTCGCTCGCTAACCACCGCACGACATTCCCCAGTCTTCTGTCTCCCTCGCGCACTTCTCCACGAACCTCGACACCCCTCCAGTCGCTCCACGATCACGGTTGAACCCCACGTCCTCGCTAGCAAACTGCCCAACTCCAACCTTCAAATACGCCGCCTCCTTCACCGTTACACCCCGTCCATCTTTACGCGGGGAGGGGCCCAGCCCTCCTCCGCCTCCCTGTGACAGGGGGAGGCGTCGGATAGAGCGAAGACGACCTCAAATCCCCCGGTGAGACCCTCCGCCATTCACGGTGGAGTTGCGGCGCTCCGGCGACCGCTCGAGCTGCGTCGACCGGCTGGCGACGTCCAGCGAAGACCCGGTGCTCCATCTGAGCTCCAGCCCAAGCCTCCGCTCCGCCCGACCAAGGTAAGTACCTCTTCTTCTTCCTCTGTAATTTTCTTTAATTTCTTCGATTTTTCTCGGTCACTCCGGCCGTTTTTACCCTCCATCGTTCCTCCCAAAAGCTCCGCCACACTCCCCCCTTCATCGCGAATCGCTCCGACCATGTCCTCCTTCCTCCAGACCCCCTAGCGCTTCCGACCCATCTCCTCCGCCATTCACGGTGGAGGAGCTACGAGCTTCCACCTTCTTCGCTCGATTATCTCTCCGTTCACTCCACTTTGCACGCACACCGCGATCTCCTGCTTCGGCTATAGGCCTAACCCTGCAGGTCAATAAGAGGCTTCAATGGCCGGACGTTCGCCGGCGCAAACTTCATCAAGATCTCCTTCGACACCCGAGCTCCGACAAGCAACGCCAGAGGCTTCTGCGGCTTCCCCGAGCTCCTGGCTTCCTCGACTGCCATCCATCGAGCTCAGGGGAGGACCTCATCGTCAGGGAAGGAGCGGCGGAGCTAGAGCTCCTTCGCCGGAGTTCAGTTCCCGCCGCCAGCCGTAGGAGGAAGACGGAGGAGCAGTTGCCGTCGGATGATCTTCATCTGACGGCACGGATTCAGCCATGTCGCTCAAGACCTGCCTTTCCAGCGACCGTTGGATCATCTCGATCCAACGGTTCCAATTCAGCCACGTGGTGACGCCAGAGACTTCGCCGAGCCTCAGCCACCGAGCCTCCAGGCTTGGGGATCCCGAGCCTTCACGAGCCTGCACCGAGCTTTGATTTGTCCGAGCCTTCGCCGAAGCTAGTCCGAACCTCCGCTGATTCCGAGCCGACTTCCGAGCCTCGAAGGCGCGTGCCTGGCGCGTGCCTTCTGGGCAATTTGCGGAGGAGCCCACAGACTTCTCCAGATTTGCAGAAAGGTCCAGTCCTCACATGCTAACCACGTGCACCAGGGGTTATTTGCACTTATACCCTTGCGGGTTTATATAATTGCAAATATACCCCTGCGCGTGGGGTTCATTTACAGGGAAGGCCTCGAGTTTATTTCTTTTGCATTTTAGTCCTTTCCAGGGACCTTTTTGTAGTTATATTTTCATGTTTTCTTTCATTTATGCCCTTATCTTTGAACTTGCATATCTTGAGCTACGTATGTCCAATCGAGTTGATTTCAGTTTCGTTTTGAAGCTCTTCTCGTCCTCTTTATTATGGCTTGCTTAAATTTTAAATTTGACACTATGAACCGTGATGTATTATTTTATTATTTAAGTGTCTTGATTTTTTTTATTTATCATGCCTACTTGCTTTATGATTGTAGAGTGCTTCTTCACTTCAACTCAGATCGATTCGAAATTTTCTTATGGCTCAAGTAACTATCATTTCAGGGCATATCATTAGCTTTGCATGTATATTCCTTTGCATGATAAAAAAAATGAATAAAAATGCATGTTTTATTTTAATTGCATTGTCATGTTGTTGCTTTGACCTATATACCTTGAACTCAACACCTAATTAAATACACTTAAATCCGATAAATACGAGAGAGGCTCGTGTCCCTGAGTTCGACCTTGGTATCTTGCCAAGTAAAAAATAAATTCACGATCACCTCATTTCGATTCATTATGGCATATATCTAAATGAGGTGATCGCTTTGACGACCCGAAACCGGCCCGACTACGATGATGATTCCATGTGCTAAAAACACATTATTAAAGGGCCGATTTTGCGGCTCGTCAAATGGCGCCGTTGCCGGGGACACGGCTCATTTCTTTTATTTTTTGGATTTTCGTGTGTTTAATTTAGTGTTTCTTTTTATAGGTCAAATGATCATATATTTTGCATATAAAATTTTTTCTTCCTTATTTGATATCTAACTATTGTTTTTGTGGCAGGGCCCTTGATGGATCAAGGAGGCGAGGAGCAGGATACTCCCCGCTGCGAGGAGCCGCAGAAGCATGCTTGGAGTCGATAAGAAAGAAAAGAAAAAAAATAATGTGTCGCATTTATTTTTTTTTATAATAAAATCGTCTTTTACAGCGGTCTTCGATCGAAGACTCGCGATTGTAATCGGACGAATGTGGTTGTGTGGGGATCGTCCCCACTTGAGTGTCGACCTAGGATAGGCACACGGCTCTCCGAGCACATTTTAAATTCTTCATTTCTTGTGTGTTTAATCGTAGGTAGGACACACGTTAAATAAAGACGCACATAATCTCGCATCACTTAGCTAAAATTCATGAAGATTAATCACCGCTAATAGATGCATGATTAGGTGCGGCTTTTTCGACTTGCATACATGTTTGATTTGATTTTCAAAACGGCCCCAGATTTTTCACGGCTTTTATCGTCAAATCACTGCATGATTTCTCGCTTAGCCTAGATCGCGTTTTTCTTCATCGTATACATGTTTTTCTCGGCTTTCATTTTTCTAGATTGATCACCTAGGATAAATGGAAAATGGAATGAACGGTAGACGATGATTTTCTGATTTATGTGCTAACTTTAATTCAGTGATAATTTAAAATAAAATTGGGACTGTTAATTGCAAGTCAACCAAAAATGGAGTAAAATTCGGTTTTGGGAGAGCAATACCCTCGCTTACGCAATAATTTTCCTTCACATCTTTTATTTGCATAAAAATCGAATGTTTTATCACCAATAAAATAGACAAGATAATTAACCAACCTTGGTTGGTTTCATGTGTGAGTTGGTGAAACTAAGGGTTTGCTTGCTTGATTGAGCCTTGTTTGATGTGACACACACCCCAAATCCAAAGACACTCCATTTCATCTCCGAAGATTCAGCCGCTCATTTGTATATTCATCCTTCTTCTTCGTTCACCTTGGGTCTCTTCCAATATCAATCTCCATCTTTATACTTAGGCTAATCTCAGCCTAAGTATAGGGGGGACCCAAGTCCCTGTGATTTCTCTACTCATCTTTTCTTGCCTTTATACTTAGGTTATTTCTAACCTAAGTATAAGGGGAGCCCCTCTTAGCTCCCGTATATTCTTCTATATTTAAGTGGACCTATGTACTTGTAACATTTAGTGCTATGAGGACATAGCAAAGTTTAAGTATAGGGGGGTATACCGTATATACCGTATATTTACTTTAGCTATTATAATCTGAAAATTTTGAAAAATTAAAAACTTTTTGGCTAAGGTAAAAATTCATTGGACTAAGAAAACTCAAAGGATTTTTCGCGGTTTTTCGATATTATGTTACACTATTTTATAGAAATATTTTCGAAAATGATTTTTGAAAATGTTTTGAAAATCTTTATTTTGTGTGACATGGGTTTTGAAAAATCGCCATCTCTTTTCAAGGAAAGTTGAGTCTAACTTATGTTTTAACTCTCTTATTAAAATCCATAAAAATCAGAAAACCCCTAAAAACCTTTAGGAGCTATTAGTGACTACTAAGCCCAATTAAGAAAGCCGCGTTCAGTGAGGGTTCGCCCTTAGCAGATTGGATGGTTTAGAGGACATCGCGTAAGGCCCCGTCCTCAAGCAACGGGCTTCAGCCTGTACTTACATCCATACTGGCTGAATTGTAGCTACTTAATTAAGTTTAGGCAGTTGTTATATCTCTTGAAGTTCAAAAAAAAAAGTGTCTTGTTTTTGAATGAAGAAGTTGGATTAGTCCTCTACATTTTCACTTTCACCCGGGATCGGATTTGGTCAAGAAGACTTAGCTTTTAGAAGTCTTTGAGATTTTAGGTTAACCAGCCTTAGCCATCAGGGTCTTAGACTTAATCATCCATATTTCCCTAGGTTTCTAGATTTGCATGCTATATTCCATGCTTAGTCTCAGACATAAAGAATATGATCAGCACATCACATGCACGACTGCGGTTCTCGATGAGATGAGTTGATTTTTCACCTGAGGGATTGGGATGAGGAAGTCGAATTTGGATTTGATCTAATGATGCTCGAGGATGGGATAAAATCTTTGGAGGCTTCATGAAACCTGAGTGTCAGCAATATTAGCCAGTATGAGAACTTGATTCTTATACTAATCTCTTGATATTGACCTAAGTGCCTGGGTGTGAAAAAATAAATAAAAATGTTGATCAGTGTGCGCCAACTCTTGGTAAAAGCAGTGGAGCTAGCCACCAATTATACAAGTCAATGAAATTCAAAGAAAAGCTCTCATTCCACCAAGTCAAATATCAAAGAGCTTCCACCAAAGGCGAGCGCTCCCAAACTTTTCAAAGTGTCCACTTGGACCACCGCTATTAGGACCAGGAGTCGGGCTTGCACCAAAAAAGGGCTCTGCATCGTAAATGCTACAAGTCTGGGTGTCGAAGGTACGATAGGTACTCAAAAGAGATACACCCCGGTGTACTCCCAGGAAAACAAGTGCAGACGGCTCCAACTTCTCTTGACGGACGCACTGATCAACACCAAAAAAATGTGTTGCGTAAAAAGGCACTAGAGAGAATCCTTGTTCCAATGAGAGGGAGAGAAGAATTGACACAATCCCATGCCCTCCATTCATGGCCTGCCATCTACACTTTCTAAGTCTGACAAACTAAAGAGAAGGTGGACTGAATGCAAGATTTGATTTATTCCCTAGTGCTGAGGATTAGGTCCTTAGGAGATTTTCTCGGACCAAGATTTTGGGTGAAGACTTGACTCTACTCTCGAAATTGTAGTCAACACTAAAACTTCATATCCTTTAGTTTATATGTATATCAGAGAGAGTCTAGAGAAATAGAGGAATTGGAAGCCTCTTGGTTAAGGCTGGGTTGAACTCTAAAATTTTGGATCTCTGAAGCCGAGTCGACTTGATCAGATTGGATCCTGTATTCACATGCACAAGGGGGTTAATCCAACTTAGTCATTCTTTTTGATGCTCGAGGACGAGCATAGTTTAAGTATAGGGGGGTGATGAACCTCGGTTTCATCATCTTTATTTATTATAATTAACCCCCTTGCTTATTGTTTTGTCAATAAATCTCTGTTAGTGTCTAATAATTAACAGAGTCCTTAATAAATTAAAAATCACAAAAAATGGTAAATCAAAAATCTGTGGTATTTTTAACCTTAAAAATACCCTCCAAAATATTTCGGTTCTTTGTTTGATCTATTTTTCAGTTTTGGTCAACATGAAACTTGTAGATCTCATCAAGATCTACAACTTTCATGTTTTGAGTTTTCTCAAATTCGACCATCTTGGCCCTCAAAAGTTAATAATACCCAAGGAATAATCTGATTGGGCCACGTGGCCCAATCTGGGTGAGCCACGTGGCCCCACCCTTCTTGTCTTATCCGCCTGTGATTTGGACCGCCAGATCTCTTCCTGAGATCCAACGGTCCAAAACCTTCCACGCCGCTCCTTATCCGCGACCGTTCGATCATTCCCCCGTCTCATCATCACCGCATGCTTGCACTTCACCAGGAGCACGCCACGTGGCCCTTGCTGAGCCCTCCGATCACGCCTCGACCTTCTGATCTGAGCCACTCAATCCACCATTTGTCCTTTACCGTCAGATCTCCCTCAATCTCTCATCCTCACCGCTCGTTAGCACCTTTGCCTGCCGATCGACACGTGGCTGCTCCACAGCCATTCGTTCGCATCACCCCGATCCGATCGGGTCCGTTCCTTCGCGCCTCATCGACGGCCGTTGGATCTTCAGATCCAACGGCTGCGGGCTATCGTCTACCTCGGTCAGCCCACTCGCCCACGTTCTCCACTGCACGAAACCCTCTCCCCTTTTCCATTATCGCCGACTCCTCCGACCCACTCTTCGCTCGCTAACCACCGCACGACGTTCCCCACTCTTCCGTCTCCCTCGCGCACTTCTCCACGAACCTCGACACCCCTCCAGTCGCTCCACGATCACGGTTGAACCCCACGTCCTCGCTAGCAAACCGCCCAACTCCAACCTTCAAATACGCCGCCTCCTTCACCGTTACACCCCGTCCACCTTTACGCGGGGAGGGGCCCAGCCCTCCTCCGCCTCCCTGTGACAGGGGGAGGCGTCGGATAGAGCGAAGACGACCTCAAATCCCCCGGTGAGACCCTCCGTCATTCACGGTGGAGTTGCGGCGCTCCGGCGACCGCTCGAGCTGCGTCGACCGGCTGGCGACGTCCAGTGAAGACCCGGTGCTCCATCTGAGCTCCAGCCCAAGCCTCCGCTCCGCCCGACCAAGGTAAGTACCTCTTCTTCTTCCTCTGTAATTTTCTTTAATTTCTTCGATTTTTCTCGGTCACTCCAGCCGTTTTTACCCTCCATCGTTCCTCCCAAAAGCTCCGCCACACTCCCCCCTTCATCGCAAATCGCTCCGACCATGTCCTCCTTCCTCCAGTCCCCCTAGCGCTTCCGACCCATCTCCTCCGTCATTCACGGCGGAGGAGCTACGAGCTTCCACCTTCTTCGCTCTATTAGCTCTCCGTTCAGTCCACTTCGCACGCACACCGCGATCTCCTGCTTCGGCTATAGGCCTAACCCTGCAGGTCAATAAGAGGCTTCAATGGCCGGACGTTTGCCGGCGCAAACTTCATCAAGATCTCCTTCGACACCCGAGCTCCGACAAGCAACGCCAGAGGCTTCTGCGGCTTCCCCGAGCTCCTGGCTTCCTCGACTGCCATCCATCGAGCTCAGGGGAGGACCTCATCGTCAGGGAAGGAGCGGCGGAGCTAGAGCTCCTTCGCCGGAGCTCAGTTCCCGCCGCCAGCCGTAGGAGGAAGACGGAGGAGCAGTTGCCGTCGGATGATCTTCATCTGACGGCACGGATTCAGCCACGTCGCTCAAGACCTGCCTTTCCAGCTACCGTTGGATCATCTCGATCCAACGGTTCCAATTCAGCCACGTGGTGACGCCAGAGACTTCGCCGAGCCTCAGCCACCGAGCCTCCAGGCTTGGGGATCCCGAGCCTTCACGAGCCTGCACCGAGCTTTGATTTGTCCGAGCCTTCGCCGAAGCTAGTCCGAACCTCCGCTGATTCCGAGCTGACTTCCGAGCCTCGAAGGCGCGTGCCTGGCGCGTGCCTTCTGGGCAATTTGCGGAGGAGCCCACAGACTTCTCCAGATTTGCAGAAAGGTCCAGTCCTCACATGCTAACCACGTGCACCAGGGGTTATTTGCACTTATACCCTTGCGGGTTTATATAATTGCAAATATACCCCTGCGCGTGGGGTTCATTTACAGGGAAGGCCTCGAGTTTATTTCTTTTGCATTTTAGTCCTTTCTAGGGACCTTTTTGTAGTTATATTTTCATGTTTTCTTTCATTTATGCCCTTATCTTTGAACTTGCATATCTTGAGCTACGTATGTCCAATCGAGTTGATTTCAGTTTCGTTTTGAAGCTCTTCTCGTCCTCTTTATTATGGCTTGCTTAAATTTTAAATTTGACACTATGAACCGTGATGTATTATTTTATTATTTAAGTGTCTTGATTTTTTTTATTTATCATGCCTACTTACTTTATGATTGTAGAGTGCTTCTTCACTTCAACTCAGATCGATTCGAAATT
The DNA here is from genome assembly GCA_037367405.1 of Ottelia alismoides. Lineage (NCBI taxonomy): Eukaryota > Viridiplantae > Streptophyta > Magnoliopsida > Alismatales > Hydrocharitaceae > Ottelia > Ottelia alismoides. The sequence goes on from JAZKJV010000397.1 coordinate 211,652, forward strand.
TTCTTATGGCTCAAGTAACTATCATTTCAGGGCATATCATTAGCTTTGCATGTATATTCCTTTGCATGATAAAAAAAATGAATAAAAATGCATGTTTTATTTTAATTGCATTGTCATGTTGTTGCTTTGACCTATATACCTTGAACTCAACACCTAATTAAATACACTTAAATCCGATAAATACGAGAGAGGCTCGTGTCCCTGAGTTCGATCTTGGTATCTTGCCAAGTAAAAAATAAATTCACGATCACCTCATTTCGATTCATTATGGCATATATCTAAATGAGGTGATCGCTTTGACGACCCGAAACCGGCCCGACTACGATGATGATTCCATGTGCTAAAAACACATTATTAAAGGGCCGATTTTGCGGCTCGTCACGTGGCGAGCTCTGGAAGAGGCACGAGCGGATGGTGCGGATTGAAGGCATGAGATGATCTGACGGCCAGACAAAGGGCGTGCATGGAATACCTGGAGTCGTTGGATCTCAGGAGGAGATCCAACGGCTGGAAGATGAGGCGGATGAGGCAAGGGGAGCGGGCCGCGTGGCGCAACCAGAGGGCGCCACGTGGCCTGTTGTGAGTGGCTGGAAGAAGATACACGTGTAAAGAGAAGAGGGGGCCGAATTTGGAAAAACTCAAAACATGAAAGTTGTAGATCTCGATGAGATCTACAAGTTTCATGTTGACCAAAGATGGAGATGAGGTCAAATATGATACATAAATACAAAGATACAATTATACACCTATGTAGTATACAAAGTGGCCCCAAAAACCCAACTTTCCCATACAAGCTCCAAATTCAATGAAATTAGTCTCATTTTAAAGGTCTTTTAATGTGTAGTATTCTAAGAGTAAGTAGACCTAATTCGGAGTTTGTATGAGGGCTTTATGTGCATTTTAGTGTACAGGGGTTCTCAGGCTTTATTGGCTATTTTACAAAGGGGATTTTTGGCATTCTTCCCTATATGATTAACTAAGGAGTACAAATTATAGAGAAGAGATTATTTTAGTGAATGGGTATTTTACAAGTGATTTTTGGCTTCTTATTTAAATGCAAATGGACTGCTAACATGTATGAATTATGAATGTATGCAAGAAAGCTATTTATGCAATATAAAGGGAAACATGCATCTATTTTCTCGGGAACAAGGCTCTATTTTTTACTTTTGAAGTGATGAATCACAGATTCATCAATCATTCAGATAGCAGACGTCTTCGATGCTTGGGGCATCGATTTCATGGGGCCTTTCCCTAACAGTCAGAGATATGAGAACATCCTTCTTGACGTCAACTATGTGAGTCGTTGGGTTGAAACTATCCCCGCTCGAGCCGCAGACAGCCGGACAGTATGCTGCTTCCTAAGAGAAAATATCATTTTGTGGTTTGGTATTCTGAAGATTCTTATATCATATGGGGGTAGCCATTCTGATATCCCCCAAGAGTACCTCAAGACCCGGGTGAAGGTAATGAAACAAGGGTCGTTGCGACCCGGATCTCAGAGAGAGGGTGTATCAAGAAAAATAACCACTCAGAATAGATCAAATCACTCAAAACAAGAAGAGCGGTCTAGCTATAAGATTAACCTGGTATAGCTCCCAGGGTCGAACACAAGGAGCACGGATTGGCCGTAGGCCTACGAAGTAGTGAAAAGAAACTAAAATAAAAGGAAAATGTTTTTTAGGGGTTTTTAATACTTTTTATAATTTTTTGGGATTTTTAAAAGATTAAGAAAATAAAAGGAAAGAAATAAAAACACACTTAGGCAATTTATTAAACACACCAAAAAGCAAGCAAAAATTCAAGAAAAATTGTTTTTATGTTTTTTATGTTTTTAAGTGTTTTTGGTTAATTTTTGGTATTTTTCTAATGGGTAAATTATTTTCTAAAAATCAAACAGTGCTAAAAATAAAAGGTACTGTCCAGCAAGGCTTAAGACCCAAAAATAAAATATTTTTGGATCTCAAAAAGCCCTGAAGGTAATTTTCCTGTAATCTAGAAAAGATAAGGAAAATTTAGGCACCCTAATTATTGTTTTTGGATTTTTAAATGAATTATTATAATTTTTATGGGTTTTTGGGGTTTTTTCAATTTTTAGGGTTTTTAAGCGATGAACAATAGCCAAAATCGGCTCGAAAATCAAACAGCAAGCAAACAACAGTATCTAATTTTTTTAGAATTTTTGGAGGTGATTTTATATTTTTTTGGTATTTTTAAACCTAAACAGTAGCTAAAAAGTAGGTTTTTGGATTTTTAAAAATACTAAATGAAAGTAAAAATGTCCTCAAAAATCACTGAAATTCCTACACCATGGCAGGAGCCATGTGTCAAAATCTCATTGGATTTGGAGGTGGTTTGATATTTTATTCAAAAATAAAAAGGGGGCACTGTGCACAGGGACGAATGTGCAAATACCCGAGGATCTGGGGGCCCAGGTGCAAAATACCCAGCAAGTCACGCGCGTGGCGCGTGGCTGGGGCACACAGGGACCTACTTGTGATAAAAACCTACTCCTGGGACCTTTTGGTAACTGGTACCAAAAAGTCCGAGGGTATGGTTGCAAAAAGCCCACTAAAATCCGCACATGCGCATAAATAACACTCACAGGGGCATAAATGCAATTACCAGAAAATATTTCTTCATTTCATAACAACCCAGATCTACAGGATAAAAGATGTAAAAAGCCCAACACAACACGTGGCGAAGCACGTGGTCACATACACACAGGGGCATACATGCAATTAAAACTAAACACAGGGTCCACAATGCAATTTACCCTACGTAAATAAAGTTCTAAAAATATTTACAGGACTAAAAATAAAAAGACGAACTAAGAGGGGCGCCTAAGTAATTTACCCCTTTATTGGTCGACGGCCAGATGCGCGCCACGTGGTGGATCCAACGGCTCGGGACAGCGGGCGCTCTTCCTCTTCTTCTCTTGGGCTTGATCGACGGTGGAGACGAGGACACGTGGAAGATCGGGCGGTTCTGGGCCCAGGTGCCTCTCTCCTCTGCTGCAACGGTCCGGATGAGTCCCTCGGATCGATCAACGGCTACGGCTCCTCGAAGAATGGACGGCTGAGATCAAGACTGGAGCGGAGGCGTCATCGGACGGTCCTGGAGGATGCTGGAAGAACTCGACACCGGCGAACTTCGCCGGCCTCCTGCGTGAGCTGCACTCCTCCTCAGCTGCTCCTGAAGGTCGGAGAAGATCCGCGGTGAAGCTCCGCAGCTGGTGGTAGTGGCCGATGGCCCAGCCGAGCCCTGGAGGGGCTCCGGCGACGCTGGCGGCGCGAAACTCCGGTCTAGAATGTAAGGGGGTCTCAGACGACTCCCTTTGGACCTGCAAAGCAAACTAACAGCTTCGCGGGTCGAGGGCAAAATGCCTCGACCCAAAGAAGCGAGGTGAAGGTGGCTGGTGGGTCGGCGCGAAGGAGCTCCGGCGAGCGACAGGTGGTGGAGCTCGACTCCCAGCTCTGGGGCGAGCTGGGTTGAACGAGTGGGCGTAGAACGTGCGTGAGGAGATGGCGGAGGTGATGGGGTGCTCCGATGATCGAGATATTAAGCGAGATGGTCGGAATCAGGGAAGCACGTCGAACGGTCGATTTGGGCGAAATCCAAAATTACTCTAAATGGCTAAGCGAAATGAATACCTGGGTGACGCGGTAGACTATGCTGGAGCTCAGCTAGCTCCTGGTCCTTGCCTCAAGGGTCGTCAATGCCCGAGGCTCGAGCTCCGGGTGGTCGTCGGAGCACGGCTGCAAGAAGCGGCCGGATCGATGGTCGGACACCTCCTCCTCGCTGCGACACCGGCGGGGGCAAGCTGTCACCTTGCTGGTTGCGATGGAGCTCACTGAAGAGAGAATGGGGAACCAAAGATGGCGTGAGAGTGCGGCGGAGCTCGAAATATATATGCGTGCAGGTCCGGAAAGGAGGTGGCGGGTAGGGCGAGCTGATGCGCGGATCTCGAGGCCAAAGCTCCGGCGAGCTTCTCGGATGTGACAAGGTCATTGCGGACCCGGATTTGGGGTGGATGGAAATCGGGTCATCAAAAGAAAAATCCGAGAAGGCGGGTCGAATGAACAGACCCGGGCTCTGGTGGTCCTGGGGGAGGTGTTGACCGGGGGTCAACAATCCCCCGTGGACCAATCAGAGCCCACCAATTATTGAAATTTTACTTGATTTTTTTGGGGCCTTAAATGGCCGAATTTTCAAAAACTTAAAACATGAAAAATGTTTGTTTTACTTTTTTCTATTTTTTTTGTGATTTTTAATTAATTTTTGGAAATTAAAATAAAGTATATACATAGTAGCTATACATAGGTATATATACATTATACTGATTTTTGATTTTTGATTTTTAATTAGTTATTTTTATACATTTTTATTCCTATTTTATATTTTATTTATTTATAGGATAAAATGAGGAATAAAAGGCTATTTTTATTTTATTTTTATTATTTATATACATAGGTTAAATAATTATTTATATACAACTATATACATGGTATATGTACAAAGTATTTTTGTCTTTTAATTTTGTAATTTTTATTTGATTTTTGTTTTGTTTCTTTTTATTTATTTTATGTACAATATATAACATGGAATATTTACAAAAAGTTTTGGAAATAAATAAATTTATTTACAACGTGGAATAGATAAAGAGAGGTGGTCTATGTACATGGTGTAAGGGTATTTTTGGATTTTTGATTTTTATCTTTTTGTTTTGTTTTTAATAGTTCTAAATATGTACAAATATATACAAACATATTTTTGGTTGAGGAAAATATTTAATTTATTTATTTACAAATATATACAGGTGTGAGCCCCTATCTCCCTCTACTTGGCTTTTATGCGGTCAGGCCCATGCTGAGCCCTCCCTTGGGTTAGGTTGCTCAATATTTATTCTAAATATTTCCCTCTTTTTCTTTTTCATCTTTATTCTTTTATTTTTGCACAAAAACATGCTAATTATCTATATTTACAAGCATGCATGCTTTTGCTAACTTTTCCTATTTACACATATCTACATGCATTTGCATAGGTTTTTGTAGCTAAAATATAAGAATAAAGAGTGATGAATGGGTATTCATCACCCCCCTATACTATACTTTGCTAGTCCCTTAGCAAACACTTATTTGAAAAAGAAGTGAAAAAGAAAGAAAAAGAAAAAGAGAATGTACATGGATCAAGGTTGATTATTAAACTTGCCTTCATTAAATTGAGGTATGGAGCTTAATCAGATCTTTGGATTATTAATGTGTCGGAACCTTATTCAGTCTTAAGCTTAAAACCTAACAGCCTCTAAGTTCCACTATTCTATAACCAAGACTCCTCAATGCTCCAGATCAGAACAAGTCATCAATCACAAACCCTGAAGACCATAAATCTTTTCTTGTCCTGTGAAAGTGAGGTCTAAGCTCTCCACCTCAGAAATGGCAACTTGACAACCCTCCCCAACAAGGTAACTCTATGACCTCAATCTGGCCACTCTTTCCTCGAGGAGCGGGGTATTCCCTTCTAAGTTCAAGTACAACCGGCTCAAGAAGAGGGGGAAGAAGAGAATGGGTCAAGGCCAGTGTAGCCAAGTACCCTTGGGAGCTTGACCAGTGTAGCCAAGTCTCCCTGCTGCAAGCTACAACAGGTGGATCATGAAACCAAGCTTTGCTTATTGCACTTATATACATACTCCGGTGGGATTATCATTTTCTCTCAGACCCACCATTTTTTTGGAGTTCTTTTCTTTTTGCATTTTTTTTTCGAGTGCATCTATACAACATGTACATGTGCAGCATATATACAAGGAGTTTTTCCTCTTGAGCCAGTAGACTATCCCTCTTTTGAATCTTTATCGCAACCCACAACTCCCGTCGTTAGACCTCATGGCAACCAGACCAAGTTGAGACGCACTTCCTTCACTAAATGAAGAAGAGAGGTTCCGCCTAGAAGTACTACCCTCATATGCTACCCCAAGTCAAGGAAGACTGCCTCCTCACCACCTCATCCGTAGAGAGCTCGGTGCATAGTGCGGTTGTCCAAGTAAAGCCATAATCTATATGAGTCATGTGTTGTTGTTAAGTGCTCTACTTAGGCTCATTGAGATGACATGTGATCATAGCCTAGTGGACTCAAGGAATTAAGTCACCATGGACCTGAAAAGCCTTAAACCTAAGCCCTATAAGGTTCCTCTTAGAATTAGGTGGATTAAGATCTTAATCAAGCTCCATTTCTCAATTTGATTCCCGGCTTAGTTTAAATGTCAACTATCATCCAGAAAAACTATATACATATGTACAAAAAGATGCATATTTACACAAATTTTACAATCATGCAAAATTTTTGAAAAATGTTTTGAAATCATGAATGATGATGCATGAAGTGCAAGTTTTGCAAAAAGATATTTACACACATTTACACAAGATTTTTGCAAACTTTTGATTTTCAAAACATTTTGGAAAAATTTTGTACTATATACATAATTTTGATACAGAAGATATTTACACAAGCTTTACACACAAAAGATTTTTGAAATCATTTTTACAAAAATAATTTGTACACTAGCTATTTATGTGCAAAATAAAAGAAGATTATGTACATGAAAATTTTTAATTTTTGTGGTTTTTAGCCATTTTTATTTATTAACACACTCACACAAACTACGAGTTATGGCTAAAGTATATATGAAATATATACACACCCCCCTATACTTAGCTCGAACGATGTCCTCAGAGTCAAGAGCGATGAAGAAGACATAACTCGTGCTATGTATAGGGAAGTGAAAAGAAAGGCTATACAAAAGAGAATGAAAAGTCAAGAGGGACTCGGGTCTTCCCCCTATACTTAGGATCAAGTAATCCTAAGTATAGCAGGCTGTACACGAAGGGAAACCGAGTGGAGAATGTACAGGGTCTACCCCCCCTATACTTAGGGTGAAATGCCCCTAAGTATAGGCAACAAAAACAGGGGTAGACGGAAACAAAAGAAATACCCGGAATGTCTCACATCCCCCCTATACTTAGGGTAAAGTGTACCCTAAGTATAGCATAATCACAAGATGCAGAAAGGGATGTGGGACTAAAGAATGTGCTGATATGGACATCTGGATCTATGTACAGCGGAGGATCAGTAAAGCTCAGGCGTGAGATGCATTAGATGTGAGTCAAAGACCACATCTCACGCAAAATGAATAGGGGCAAGATCAACGACCCGCGGCTCATGATCTAGAAATGGCTTGAGCCGCTGGCCATTCACTCGGAAGGTACTCTCAGAAGACAACTCAGATATGTCGATGCTACCGTTGTCGTGTACCTTCCGAACCAGATAAGGTCCTTTCCATTTGCTTTGGAGCTTCCCTGGAAATAATCTAAGCCTCGCATCAAACAGCCATACTCTCTGTCCAATCTCAAAATGTTTGTGGCTGATATGAGAATCATGCCACTCTTTGACTTTCTCCTTATAATGTAGGCTGCTCGAGAAAGCTGCATCTCTAAGCTCTTCCAGGGCAGCTAGCTCTGCCCTCCTCTGGTCTCCTATACCATCTGGATCCATGAGAATGTTTGTAACTGCCCAGAGTGACTTGTGCCTCAGCTCAACAGGTAGGTGACAAGGCTTGCCATATACGAGACGAAAGGGAGATGTACCCAAAGGTGTCTTGAAAGACGTCCTATATGCCCACAAGACCGAGTCCAATAGCTGTGACCAATCCTTTCGGTCAGGGCGGACGACTTTCTGCAGAATAGTCTTGATCTCCCTATTCGACACTTCGGCTAGACCATTCGTCTGTGGATGGTACGGTGTAGCAACACGATGATCTATGCCGAACTCGGTAGCAAGTGCCTTCACCTGGTCGTTGATGAAGTGAGATCCCCCATCAGAAATAAGAACTCGTGGAACCCCGAACCGCGTGATGATGTGCTTCCTCAAAAATCTGCAAACTGTCCTCGCATCAGCGGCTCGGGCGGGGATAGCCTCCACCCAACGACTCACATAGTCTACGGCCAACAGAATGTACTCAAATCCCTGACTCTTAGGGAATGGACCCATGAAATCGATGCCCCATGCGTCAAAAACCTCACAGAAGTGTCAAACAGCAAGCAAACTACAATACCTGAATTTTTTAGAATTTTTGGTGGAGTTTTTATAATTTTTTTGGTATTTTTAAAGTCAAACAGTGGCAAAAATAGGGGTTTTTGAATTTTTAAAAATAATAAATGAAATCAAAAATGTCCTCAAAAATCATAGAAATTCCTACACCATGGCAGGAGCCATGTGTCAAAATCTCATTGGATTTGGAGGTCGTTTGATATTTTATTCAAAAATAAAGGTGGGGCACTGTGCACAGGGACCTAAGTGCAAATACCCAAAAGTTCTGGGGTCCTGGTGCAAAATACCCAAGAAGTCACGTGCCAAGCACGTGCCTGGGGCACTCAAGGACCTAAATGTAATAAAAATAAGTTCCAAGGACCTATTGATAACTCGTATCAAAAGTCCAGGGGCTTATATGCAAATATCCCAAAATAAAACGCACATGCGCATAATCAATGCTCACAGGGGTATATATGCAAATAAACAAAACTTTTTATTCAATGAATAACATCCAGAACTACAAGGGGTCTTATGCAAATATCCCAACAAAACACGTGACGAAGCACGTGGTTCACAACTGGCGGGGGTATAAGTGCAAATAAAAATAAGTACGGGGTCCTTGGTGCAAATATCCCAGAAAATAAACAACTTGAATTAAAAATTACAGGACTAAAAAGAAAATAACAAACTACGAGGGGGCCCTATGATATTTACCCCTTTATTAGCCGACGGTCGGATGTGCGCCACGTGGTGATCGAACGGTCTGGATGTGCGGGCGCTACTCCTCTCTTCTCCTCTTCGGCTCGATCGACGGTCCGAGGGAGGCCACGTGGAAGATCAAGCGGTGCGGGGCTCGGGTGCCTCTCTCCTCGGCTGCAACGGTCCAGATGAGATCCTCAGATGGATCGACGGCTACTGCTCCTCTATAGATCGACGGCTGGGATTAGAACTGGAGCGGAGGCCTCATCGGACGGCTCTGGAGGATGGTGAAAGAACTGATGGCCGGCGAACTTCGCCGGCCTCGTGCGTGGACTCCGGTCCTCCTCAGCTGCTGCTACTGATCGGAACACGTTCCTGGAGACTTCCCGCAGCTGATGGTGTTGGCCGATGCCCCAGCCAAGCCCTGGAGGGGCTCCGGCGAGGTCTAGCGGTGCGAAGCTCCGGCCTGACTGTGAAGGAGGCTCAGACACCCCCTTTGGACCTGCAAAGTAGTCAAGAAGCTTCGCGGGTCGAGGGCAAAATGCCTCGACCCAAGAACGCGGGGTGAAGATGGTCTGTGCTGTGGGGCGAACGAGCTCCGGCGAGGCGGAGACGGTGGAGCTCGACTCCCAGATCCTGTGCGATCTGGGTTGAGTGAAAGTGCGTAGAAGGTGCGTGAGGGAATGGTGAAGATGATGGTCGGTTCGGATGGTCGAGCTATTGCGTGAGATGGCCGGAATCAAGGAAATGCGTCGGAGATACGAATTGGGCGAAATCCTAAATTAGATGAATCTAGAAGGAGCTAAGGTTACCTGGTGGCTGCAGTAGACTATGCTGGAGCTGATCTTGCTCCTGGTCGTAGCTTCGAAGGGCGTCAAGGCCTGAAGCTCGATGCTCAACGCCGGCGGCGGAGCAAGGACGGCGAAACACGCCGGATCGATGGTCGGGACACCCTCACCTCACTGCAACAGGGGCAAACGCGAGCTGTCACCTCGGGCTTCGCTCTGGAGGTCACGGGAATAAGGATGGCGATCCAAAGATGCGGCGCGGAGGCGGCGGAGATGAGAATATATAAGGTGACAGGGGCGTTTAGGGTTGAGGCTCGACGGCGATGGAAAGCGTGGATTTGATGGCGGAAGATCCGGCGAGGGAGAGGGATGAACGGCGAAGAATCCGAGCACGGGGGTTGAGTGGGTGACAGCCTGGAGACGCGTGGATAAATCGGCGAAGGAGGCGCGGCACGCATCTTCCAGAAAAGGAAGGAGTCCGCGGGGGAGTTGACCGGGGTCAACATTCCCCCGTGGACCAATCAGGAGCGGCCACGTGTGCTCGATTTTTGTTTATTTATTTTAGGGCAGAAATAGGCCGAATTAAAGAAAACTCAAAACATGAAATATTTTTCTTTTATTTTTTTCTATTTTTTGGTGATTTTTAATTAATTTTTGGAAATAAAAATAGGGTAGCTAAATATATAGGTATATGTACACTACATGGATTTTTATTTTTGATTTTTTTATTTGTTATTTTTATGTATTTTTATGCTCATTTTGTATTTTATTTATTTACACCATAAAATATGGAATAAAAGAATATTTTTATTTTATTTTAATTATTTATATATAAGGGTGAAATAAATAGATATATACATTTATATACATGGTATTTATACAATGTATTTTTGTATTTTAATTTTGTAATTTTTATTTGATTTTTGTTTTGTTTCTTTTTATTTATTTTATTTACAAAATATAACATAGAATATTTACAAAAAGTTTAGAAAATAATTGAATTTATTTACAAGGTTAAATAAATACAATGGTGTGGTTTATGTACATGGTGAAGGTATATTTTTGAATTTTTGATTTTTTTTATTTTTATTTTGTTTTTGATACTTTCTAAATTTACACACAATATGTACAAATATTTACAACATATTTTTGGGTGAGGAAAATATATTTTTACAGAAGTATATACACATGAGCTCCTATCTCCCTCTACTTTGGCTTTTATGCGGTCAGGCCCATGCTGAGCCCTCCCTTGGGTTAGGTTGCTCAATATTTATTCTAAATATTTCCCTATTTTTCTTTTTGCTCTTTATTCTTTTATTTTGTGCACAAAAACATGCTAATTATAGGTTTTTACACAATGCATGCTTTTGGTAATTATTTGTATTTACACATATCTACATGTATTTGCAAAGGTTTTTGTAGCTAAAATAATAGAATAAAGAGTGATGAATGGGTATTCATCACCCCCTATGCTTTAACTTTGCTAGTCCCTTAGCAAACACTTATTTGAAAAAGAAGTGAAAAAGAAAGAAAAAGAAAAAGAAAAAGAGGATGTACATGGATCAAGGTTGACTTATTAAATTTTCCTTCATTAAATTGAAATATGGAGCTCGATCAGATCTTTGGATTATTAATGTGTCGGAACCTTATTTGGACTTAAGCTCAAAACTCAACAGCCTCCAAGTTCCACCAATCTATGGGCAAGACTCCTCAATAAACCAGATCAGAACAAGTCTACATACACAAACTCTAATGACCATGAATCTTTTCCTTGCGGTGTAGGTGATATGTGGCTCCCCACCTCAGAAGTAACAAAGAAACAACCTCCCTCAACCTGGTAACTCTAATGCCTCAGTCTAGCAACTCTTTCCTCGAGAAGCGGGGTATTCCCTTCTAAGTTCAAGTGCAACCGGCTCAAGAAGAGGGGGTAGAAGTATAGAGTTTTGGAAGCTTAGCCAGTGTAGCTAAGTCTCCCGCTGCAAGCTTCATGAGATGTAACATGATACCATAAGCTTTTGCTTTTCACTCCGGTGGGGTTATTAAATTTTCAATCCGACCCACCACTTTTTTTTTTTTTTGGAGTTCTTTTTGCATTTTTTTTTTCAAGGACTTCTGTACAACATATCTACATGGTGCAGCATATAAGAAATTTCTCCTTGAGCCAGTAGACTATCCCTCTTTTGAAGCTTTATTGCAACCCACAGCTTCTGTCTTTAGCTTTCAACACCACTAGACCAAGTTGAGGTGCACTTCCTTCACTATAAGAAGAAGAGAGGTTCCGCCTAGAAGTACTACCCTCATATGCTACCCCAAGCCAAAGGAAACTGCCTCCTCACCACCTCATCCATGGAGAGCCATGTGTAAAGTGCAGGTGCAAGTGAAGCCATTGTCTCTGAGAGTCATGCGTGTGTTGTTAAGTGCTCTACTTAGGCTCATCAAGATGACATATGCTCATAGCCTAGTGGACTCAAAGAATTAAGTCCTTATGGACCTGAAAAGCCTTAACCCTAAGTCCTATAAGGTTCCTCTTGAAGTTAAGTGGATTAAGATCTTATTCAAGCTCCATTTCTCAATTTAATTTCAGGCTTAGTTTAAATGTCAACTCTCATCCAGGAAAAACTATATACATATATGTACAAAAGATGCTATTTACAAATATTTTACAATCATGCAAAAATTTTTGAAAAATGTTTTGAAATCATGAATGATGCATGAGGTGCAAGTTTTGCAAAATGATATTTACACATATTTACACAAGATTTTTTTGCAAACTTTTGATTTTCAAAACATTTTGGAAAAATTTTTGTACTATATACATAATTTTGATACAAAATATTTACACAAGCTTTACACAAAAGATTTTTGAAATCATTTTTTTACAAAAATACTTTATACACTAGCTATGTATGTGCAGGAATAAAAGAGGTTTATGTTCATGAAAAATTTTTAATTTTTGTGATTTTTAGCCATTTTATTTATTAACACACTCACACAAAGTACGAGTTATGGCTAAAGTATATATGAAATATATACACACCCCCCCTATACTTAGCTCGAACGATGTCCTCAGAGTGATCAAGAGCGATGAAGAAGACATAACTCGTGCTTAGTAAAAGGGAAGTGAAAAGGAATGGCTAAGTACAGGAACGAATAAATGAATAGAATGAGAGGAACTCGGTGGTTTCCCCCTATACTTAGGATTAACTAATCCTAAGTATAGAAAGCTGTACATGAAGGGAAAGCCGAGTGAAGAATATACAGAATCTGCCCCCCCTATACTTAGGGTAAAATATCCCTAAGTATAGGCAGCAAAAACAAGAGCAGAAAGAATGAAAAGAATACTCGCAGGTCCGACATCCCCCCTATACTTAGGGTAAAGTACACCCTAAGTATAGCATAATCATAAGATGAGAGATGGGATGTGGGACTAAAGAATAGAATGATATGGACAACTGGATCTATACAGGCGGAGGAACAGTGAAAATCAGGCGTGAGATGTAAAAGATGTGAGTCAAAAGACTACATCTCACGCAAAATGAATAGCGGCAATAATAACGTCCCGCGGCTCATGATCTAGAAATGGTTTGAGCCGCTGGCCGTTCACTCGGAAGGTACTCTCAGAAGATAACTCAGATATATCAATGCTACCGTTATCGTGTACCTTTCTGACCAAATAGGGTCCTTTCCATTTGCTCTGTAGCTTCCCTGGAAATAATCGTAGCCTTGCATCAAACAACCATACTTTCTGTCCAATCTCAAAATGCTTGTGGCTGATATGAGAATCATGCCACTCTTTGACTTTCTCCTTATAATGTAGGCTGTTCGAGAAAGCTGTATCTCTAAGCTCTTCCAAGGCGGCTAACTCTTCCCTCCTCTGGTTTCCTATACCATCTGGATCCACAAGAATATCTGTGACTGCCCAGAGTGACTTGTGCCTCAGCTCGACAGGTAGATGACAGGGCTTGCCATACACGAGGCGAAAGGGAGATGTGCCCAATGGAGTCTTGAAAGACGTCCGATATGCCCATAAGACCGAGTCCAAAAGCTGTGACCAATTCTTTCGGTCAGGGCGGACGACTTTCTGCAAAATATTCTTGATCTCCCTATTCGACACTTCAGCTAGACCATTTGTCTGTGGATGGTATGGTGTAGCAACACGATGGTCTATGCCGAACTCGGTAGCAAGTGCCTTCACATGGTCGTTGATGAAGTGAGATCCCCCATCAGAAATCAGAACTCGTGGAACCCCGAACCGCATGATGATGTGCTTCTTCAAAAATCTGCAAACTGTCTTTGCATCTGCGGCTCGGGCGGGGATAGCCTCAACCCAACGACTAACATAATCTACGGCCAACAGAATGTACTCAAATCCCTGACTCTTAGGGAATGGACCCATGAAATCGATGCCCCATGCGTCAAAAACCTCACAGAAATGAATGGGCTGCATCGGCATCATATCACGTTGTCCACAAGTGCCCATCCTCTGACAGTCAGTACATCTCTTCACGAACTCATCAGAGTCCTTGAAGAGTGTAGGCCACCACAAGCCGGATTGGAGCACTTTCTGTGCCGTTCTCCTCCCAGAATGATGTCCTCCTGCCTCAAGCTTGTGGCAGTAAGTGAGGACACTATGATGCTCCTCCTGAGGAATACACCGACGCCAGATGCTATCCCCTCCTTCGTGGTAAAGGATGGGATCCTCCCAGTGGTAGGACTTGGCCTTCGCAAAGAAGGTCTCAAGCTTCTGCCTGGGCCAATCTTGTGGGACTTTCCCAGCAACGAGAAAGTTCACAATATCGGCATACCACGGGAGTGAGGCGATAGCAAGGATCGCCTCATCTGGGAAGGTATCACAAATGGGATCAATCTGCTCAGAATCCTCAGGCTGCTCTAGTCGGGATAAATGGTCCGCCACCACATTCTTGACTCCAGGCTTATCCTTGATCTCAATGTCGAACTCCTGGAGTAGAAGGATCCATCTAGTAAGTCTGGCCTTGGCATCCTTCTTTGACATGAGGTACCTGATGGCGGTGTGGTCGGTATACAAAGTCACTCTAGATCCAATGATATACGATCTGAACTTATCTAGGGCAAACACTACTGCTAGCATTTCCTTCTCTGTGACCGTGTAGTTCCGCTGGGCGGAATCCAATGTGCGGCTAGCATAGTGTATGGCAAATGGCACTCCATCCCTCCTCTGTCCTAGCACGGCCCCTACGGCAAAATCAGAGGCGTCCGTCATGATCTCGAATGGGAGAGACCAATCGGGTGGCTGAAGGACAGGAGCCTCAATTACACATTGCTGGAGAGTCTCAAAGGACGAAAGACACTTGTCATCGACAAGGAACTCGGTGTCTTTCGTCAGAAGGTCAGTCAACGGTCGGGCAATCTTGCTGAAATCATGAATAAATCTCCTATAAAAACCAACGTGCCCCAGAAATGACCGTAACTGCTTCAGATTGGACGGCGGTGTGAGTTTCCTAATGACATCGACCTTGGATGGATCAACCTCCATGCCTCTGTTGGAGATGATGTGGCCAAGCACCGTCCCTTGAGTCACCATGAAGTGACTCTTCTCCCAAGATAGAACCAATCGGGTAGCAATACATCGCTGGAGCACTCGGTCTAGGCAGTCAAGACAGGAATCGAATCCGTCGCCGTAAACCGAGAAGTCGTCCATGAAGACCTCCAAACACTCCCCTACCATGTCCGAAAATATCGACAGCATGCATCTCTGAAACGTCGCAGGGGCGTTACATAGCCCAAATGGCATGCGTCGAAAAGCGTATGTACCGAAGGGACAGGTAAAGGTGGTCTTCTCCTGATCCTCAGGAGCGATGGCCACCTGATTGTAGCCCGAGTACCCATCCAGGAAGCAGTAATGGCTTTTCCCTGCCAGTCTCTCAATGATCTGATCTATAAAGGGCAGGGGGAAATGGTCCTTCTTGGTGGCCTGGTTGAGTCTCCTGTAGTCAACGCAGACCCGCCAAGAGGTGGGTACTCGTGTAGCGATCTCCTCTCCCGACTCACTGATCACAGTCGTGATGCCCGTCTTCTTGGGCACCACATGCAAGGGGCTCACCCACTTGGAGTCGGAAATGGGATAAATAAAATCTGCACTCCACCATTTTGATATTTCCTTCATGACAACCTCTCTTAGGTTGGGGTTCAGTCGCCGCTGGAACTCACGCGACGGCTTCGCCCCTTCCTCGAGATAGATATGGTGGGAGCACAACGAGGGACTAATCCCATGGAGATCTGCTACGCTCCATCCAATTGCCTTGCGGTTCTTTTCAAGAACCTCCATCAGACGGGATTCTTGCTCTTCAGTCAGATCAGCAGAGATGATGACTGGGTACATCTCAGACTCTCCCGCAAGGAATCTATACTTCAGCGAAGTAGGGAGCGGCTTCAGCTCTGGACAGCTGGGTGCTGGCAGATCTGGCTTCTGAAGAAGATGTGTGTATGCAGACAATTCTGCCAAATCTGCTTGGGAAAATGATAAAGAACTCTCACAAACTGGATCTGGAGAAGGCGGGTCCTCTGCATTGTCTCTGATCTGCTCTGCCTCTACCTCCTCCTCATCTATAGGCTCAGGTGGGTCCAGATCTGGCATCTGATCATCACAATCTGCCCAATCAGATTCTGAATCCGAGGGATCTATATCAGACTCGGTGGCATCAGTACCACCGGAGAACAAGGTGGCATCAGCACCACCATAGAGCAGGGTGGCCTCAGCACCACCATAGAGCAGGGTGGCCTCAGTACCACCATAACTGGAAATCGTGTCGCGATCAAGGTCCGACTCTGCTGACTCAATAGTATCCTGAACCAAGGCTGTGCTCTCCAGACTATCCTCTGTTATCAATTCTCCATCAACTGTATCTGAATATGAGAGGATGGTCTGTGCTGCAGGATCTGCCCAAACTGCCTCATCATCTGTGATCACAAAATCACAGTCCTGGTGGATGTCTGGTCCTGCGTCTGTCAGCTGTTCTGAATCTGTACTGTCCTCTGAGCGGGATCTAGCTCTGGCTCTGTGGTCCTTTCTCTCAAGGATCGCTGAAGAAGAGGAATGTGCTGCAAAGCCTCATTGAGGGTCAGCTGAATGTGAAATCGGTCTATCATGCCTTGGCTGAACTCCTCCTGCTCTCTCTTTTTTGGATCTTTTTCTTTTTTCTTCCCCTTCCCCAACTCAAGGGCTCTAGGGAAGGGGATCACAGGGTCCTTCTCAGATGAAGGACTAGGAATAGGCCTAGACGGTTCGATGACCGGATCCTCACAAACATCATTCACCATAGTGGGATCAGAAGAAACTAAACCTTTTCCTTTATTCAAATTAGAATTCTGAGATACATTCATGCGAGGAAAGACAACATTTCTATCAGAATAAATGTTGGTGGCATCAGTACCACCTCTAGTTGGCTCTACAACTAGACGTCTTGCGGTCTCAGTACCGCGGGCTGGCTCGGCTCTGCTGGTGGCGTCAGTACCACCTCCTCGATGTGGTGAAATGGCGGCCTCAGTACCGTCGGTGGGATCAGCATCTCGGGTGGCATCAGTACCACCGTCATCATGATGTGCGGCTTCAGTACCGCTCTCCTCTTCCTCATCTGGCGCTCTAGATGGATCCTCGTGTTGTCGCTCAGATGAGGCGCCTCCTGTTGGTCTTCTACCGCTCCTAAGTGTGACAAAATCAGCATCAAATAAATCCGACGAGATAACATCAAATGAGTCACTAGAAGTGGTAGGCTCTGTGTAAACTACCTGCTCAGATTTCCTCTTCAAGTTATTCGGATTCGGCTCGATCTGTGCAGGGATGGCGGCCTTCCCTCTCATCAGGTCCCGCATCTCCTGGCGGAACTCGTCCATCTCCCGTCTAAATGTAGCCTGCTGCTCTGTGAAGAGACGGGCTAAATCATCCATGGCGGGGCTCTCATGGGAGCCCGACGGGTTGCCTCTCTGATATTGAGGCTGCTGGACCTGGTGCTGCTGTGGCTGAGAGGGGTAAGAGGAATGATGCTGCTGCTGGTGAGCCTGCTGCTCACGTCTCCAATTCTGTCCCTGCTGCTGGTAGGGACGAGGTACGAAGGATGATGGCTGGTGTGGCTGGTATGCTGGGGGCTGCTGGTGATCTCTCTGCTTATACAACCGAGTCTGGGACATCACCATGTAATTTTCTGCCATCTCTTCGTAGATGGCCCAGACTTGGTTGTGGTCCTTGGCAAAGTAGGACCCGCCGCAAGAAGCATTCACCAGACCCTGAAGCTCTGGCGTCATCCCACTAAAGAAGCTCTGAACTAGGTTCGGCTTCGAGATGTCGTGATGTGGGCATCTATCCAGAAGCTCTCTGAACCTCTCCCATGCCTCGTGAAATTGCTCATTAGGGAGCATGGAGAAGTTGTTGATCAGGGCCCTCGCTGCATTCGTCCGCCCGAGTGGATAGTACTTGTTCAAGTACTCGGTGCGGAGCTGATCCCAGGTGTAAACAAACTTCCCTAGATGTTTCAGCCAGGCGGCTGCTCTATCTGCCAGTGAAAAAGGGAAGGCCATCATCCGAATCGTATCTTGGTCCACACGACGGTCGTGGACAGTGCTACAGATCATCAGAAACTCCTGGAGATGGAGGTGGGGTTCCTCAGTGGCGAGTCCGTGAAAATGAGGAAGCATCTGCAGGGTGTTCGGAGGGAACTTGAAATCCCCCACGATAGCAGGTATCACCACCCACTGGTGCATCAGTGTAGATCCGGGGTTGTGCAGCTCCCGCATTGGTCTTGCCGCAGCGGCGGCTGCCTCTGCATCAGCGTCAGGGATGTCCTCCGGCTCGCTTGGCTCGTCTCGCTCTCTTCGGAGTCTCTCCAACTCCCTCCTCATTTCTATCATGAATGCCCCCTGATCGCGTAACTGTTGCTGAACTGTCTCTAATGACGCGATCAGGGTGGAGTTAATCGCTCCCTGGTCTAAGACAAAATGTTCGGGCTGGCGATCGTCTGAACTGCCGGCTCCAGCCATAGGGATGTCTGCAAAATCAGATGAGCCTAACTCAGGTTCTGTCAAATTAATTCGTCTTTCCTCGGGCTCATGTCTCTCAGTAGCAGAAGAAAGGGGATCGAGGGGGAACAGGGTGGAATCGAACTCGGGCCCGGAGAGCTGGTCTCGACTCTCACGGGCCAACCTAGATGATGGAGTAGCCGCGCCTGAAAGCGGTGCAGCCAGAGGCTGCCTAAGAGATCGTCTACCCATCATCTTGATCTGGCGAGTTGGGCGGATTGGATCTGGAGAAAATATGATCACAAAGCAAACCCCTTGTTCACCAACTCAACACAATCTGAAGACCGTGAAAGCTCGGTCAATTTATCTTGTCAATTTTTATTTGGTGAACACACAAGATATCAGAGCGATTACGTGACCTGCTGGGATACCCGATACTCTCTCAACCGACTGTCCCGCACAGAAGAGTCGGTAATCAGTCGAGATGAGCACCGGAGGGCTTTACCTAGTGTTCGGGTCACTCTCTCGCACAATCAAACCAAACAATGAGGGGGTTGCTCTCCCCAAGACAAATTTTTAATGTGAGTGTCTTTTAGGGTCAATAGTGTTATCCAGTCCCAATTTTTATTGTTTCTCTTTTTAATTAATTTTTTTTTTCAAAATAAATACAAGCGGCCTAACGATTTTTCCGATTCTCCTGATGATTAAGCCAAACACAGGGGGAGAAGACGAAAAAGCCGATGCGCGAGAAAATCAATGATGCATGCAGAGAAAGAAATGCGTACCTTGTCTCCAGCACTCTACATGCAAGTGATCCGCGCAGAATTTAAATACAGAATTAAACTACCTAAATGATGCAACGAGGAAAAACCGAGTCCTAGCTGAGCAATTTCTATTGATCGTGAAGAACAATAGTTAGCCAACGGAATCGAGTCCGGAGTCCGATCTTGGGAGTCACTCGGTGCCCGCCACAACGGGTCCTGCCAGCGCTGTATGTGACTCCTCACGGCACGTGGTCTCAAATCCAATTAAACTAACTTTTTCAGTGAATTTTATCAAGGTCCAATTTCGTTCTATAGGAACAGATATTCTATTAAGTGTTGGGCCTTAGATATTTACGTCACAATCAACAGAAATTCCTAAATCTAGGGGCTCGAGAAAAACCGCGTAAACACCGGAAAAGGCAGCTAGCTATCAAAACCACGATAAAAGCCGCGAAAATCCAAATGGGTCCCCCGAGCACACCGGTGCTCGGCGAAACAGACCCGCTAAGTTACAAATGTCCTCAAGTCCAAAGTTTGAGTCCTAAATTATTACAAAAATATTGTTCTCTCAAATAAATGACATTCTTCTTCTTCTCCCTGCTCTTCTTCCCGTGCGGGTCCTCAAAAAGTGTGCTCCAAGTTCTCCACGCAGTACCTCGCACAAGAATTAGAAAGAGAGAGTGTCAGAAAACAGTTATAATGTAGAGAGACAATATGGAAAAATGACTACAAAGCCGTGCTCCCCGGCAACGGCGCCATTCTGACGACCGCCCGAACGACAGAGGTAAAGGTGTAAAGAAAATGTAGGTCGTTGCGACCTCAATCACTCGGGCTGAGTCAATCAAGAAAAAAAAATGAACCACAGATGAAGATAAGTCAATAAAATACAGAGAAGTGGTCCTGCTATAAGATTAACCTGGTATAGCTCCCAGGGTCGAACACAAGGAGCACAGATTGGCTAAATAGCCTACGATGTAGTCAAATTGAACTAAAACACAGAGAACATATTTTTGTGGTTTTTTAATGATTTTTTTTTTTTAAAGATGAGAAAATTAAAGAAGGTAAATACAAGGGAACTTCAACAATTTATTACACACACCAAAAATGATGCAAAAATTCCAGAAAATTGATTTTTAGGTTTTTAAGTTTTTTACTGTTTTTGGTGAATTTTTGGAATTTTTCTAATGAGTAAATTATTTATTAAAAATCAAACAATGCGAAAAACAAAGGGGACTGTCCAGCAAGGCTTAAGACCCAAAAATAAAATACTCTTGGATCTCAAAAAGCCCTAAAGGTAATTTTCCTATAATCTAGAAAGAATAAGGAAAATTTTGGCACCCTAATTATTGTTTTTGGATTTTTAATTTATTTATTATAATTTTTATGGGTTTTTAGGGGTTTTTCAATTTTTAAGGTTTTTAGGTGATGAAAAATAGCCAAAATTGGCTAAAGAATCAAACAGCAAGCAAACTACAATACCTGAATTTTTTAGAATTTTTGGTGGAGTTTTTATAATTTTTTTGGTATTTTTAAAGTCAAACAGTGGCAAAAATTGGGGTTTTTGAATTTTTAAAAATAATAAATGAAATCAAAAATGTCCTCAAAAATCATAGAAATTCCTACACCATGGCAGGAGCCATGTGTCAAAATCTCATTGGATTTGGAGGTCGTTTGATATTTTATTCAAAAATAAAGGTGGGGCACTGTGCACAGGGACCTAAGTGCAAATACCCAAAAGTTCTGGGGTCCTGGTGCAAAATACCCAAGAAGTCACGTGCCAAGCACGTGCCTGGGGCACTCAAGGACCTAAATGTAATAAAAATAAGTTCCAAGGACCTATTGATAACTCGTATCAAAAGTCCAGGGGCTTATATGCAAATATCCCAAAATAAAACGCACATGCGCATAATCAATGCTCACAGGGGTATATATGCAAATAAACAAAACTTTTTATTCAATGAATAACATCCAGAACTACAAGGGGTCTTATGCAAATATCCCAACAAAACACGTGACGAAGCACGTGGTTCACAACTGGCGGGGGTATAAGTGCAAATAAAAATAAGTACGGGGTCCTTGGTGCAAATATCCCAGAAAATAAACAACTTGAATTAAAAATTACAGGACTAAAAAGAAAATAACAAACTACGAGGGGGCCCTATGATATTTACCCCTTTATTAGCCGACGGTCGGATGTGCGCCACGTGGTGATCGAACGGTCTGGATGTGCGGGCGCTACTCCTCTCTTCTCCTCTTCGGCTCGATCGACGGTCCGAGGGAGGCCACGTGGAAGATCAAGCGGTGCGGGGCTCGGGTGCCTCTCTCCTCGGCTGCAACGGTCCAGATGAGATCCTCAGATGAATCGACGGCTACTGCTCCTCTATAGATCGACGGCTGGGATTAGAACTGGAGCGGAGGCCTCATCGGACGGCTCTGGAGGATGGTGAAAGAACTGATGGCCGGCGAACTTCGCCGGCCTCGTGCGTGGACTCCGGTCCTCCTCAGCTGCTGCTACTGATCGGAACACGTTCCTGGAGACTTCCCGCAGCTGATGGTGTTGGCCGATGCCCCAGCCAAGCCCTGGAGGGGCTCCGGCGAGGTCTAGCGGCGCGAAGCTCCGGCCTGACTGTGAAGGAGGCTCAGACACCCCCTTTGGACCTGCAAAGTAGTCAAGAAGCTTCGCGGGTCGAGGGCAAAATGCCTCGACCCAAGAACGCGGGGTGAAGATGGTCTGTGCTGTGGGGCGAACGAGCTCCGGCGAGGCGGAGACGGTGGAGCTCGACTCCCAGATCCTGTGCGATCTGGGTTGAGTGAAAGTGCGTAGAAGGTGCGTGAGGGAATGGTGAAGATGATGGTCGGTTCGGATGGTCGAGCTATTGCGTGAGATGGCCGGAATCAAGGAAATGCGTCGGAGATACGAATTGGGCGAAATCCTAAATTAGATGAATCTAGAAGGAGCTAAGGTTACCTGGTGGCTGCAGTAGACTATGCTGGAGCTGATCTTGCTCCTGGTCGTAGCTTCGAAGGGCGTCAAGGCCTGAAGCTCGATGCTCAACGCCGGCGGCGGAGCAAGGACGGCGAAACACGCCGGATCGATGGTCGGGACACCCTCACCTCACTGCAACAGGGGCAAACGCGAGCTGTCACCTCGGGCTTCGCTCTGGAGGTCACGGGAATAAGGATGGCGATCCATAGATGCGGCGCGGAGGCGGCGGAGATGAGAATATATAAGGTGACAGGGGCGTTTAGGGTTGAGGCTCGACGGCGATGGAAAGCGTGGATTTGATGGCGGAAGATCCGGCGAGGGAGAGGGATGAACGGCGAAGAATCCGAGCACGGGGGTTGAGTGGGTGACAGCCTGGAGACGCGTGGATAAATCGGCGAAGGAGGCGCGGCACGCATCTTCCAGAAAAGGAAGGAGTCCGCGGGGGAGTTGACCGGGGTCAACATTCCCCCGTGGACCAATCAGGAGCGGCCACGTGTGCTCGATTTTTGTTTATTTATTTTAGGGCAGAAATAGGCCGAATTAAAGAAAACTCAAAACATGAAATATTTTTCTTTTATTTTTTTCTATTTTTTGGTGATTTTTAATTAATTTTTGGAAATAAAAATAGGGTAGCTAAATATATAGGTATATGTACACTACATGGATTTTTATTTTTGATTTTTTTATTTGTTATTTTTATGTATTTTTATGCTCATTTTGTATTTTATTTATTTACACCATAAAATATGGAATAAAAGAATATTTTTATTTTATTTTAATTATTTATATATAAGGGTGAAATAAATAGATATATACATTTATATACATGGTATTTATACAATGTATTTTTGTATTTTAATTTTGTAATTTTTATTTGATTTTTGTTTTGTTTCTTTTTATTTATTTTATTTACAAAATATAACATAGAATATTTACAAAAAGTTTATAAAATAATTGAATTTATTTACAAGGTTAAATAAATACAATGGTGTGGTTTATGTACATGGTGAAGGTATATTTTTGATTTTTTGATTTTTTTTATTTTTATTTTGTTTTTGATACTTTCTAAATTTACACACAATATGTACAAATATTTACAACATATTTTTGGGTGAGGAAAATATATTTTTACAGAAGTATATACACATGAGCTCCTATCTCCCTCTACTTTGGCTTTTATGCGGTCAGGCCCATGCTGAGCCCTCCCTTGGGTTAGGTTGCTCAATATTTATTCTAAATATTTCCCTCTTTTTCTTTTTGCTCTTTATTCTTTTATTTTGTGCACAAAAACATGCTAATTATAGGTTTTTACACAATGCATGCTTTTGGTAATTATTTGTATTTACACATATCTACATGTATTTGCAAAGGTTTTTGTAGCTAAAATAATAGAATAAAGAGTGATGAATGGGTATTCATCAGCTGCATCGGCATCATATCACGCTGTCCACAAGTGCCCATCCTCTGACAGTCAGTACACCTCTTCACGAACTCATCTGAGTCCTTGAAGAGGGTAGGCCACCACAAACCGGATTGGAGCACTTTCTGTGCCGTTCTCCTCCCAGAATGATGTCTCCCTGCCTCAAGCTTGTGGCAGTAAGTGAGGACGCTATGGTGTTCCTCCTGAGGAATACACCGACGCCAGACGCTATCCCCTCCTTCGTGGTAAAGGATGGGATCCTCCCAATGGTAAGACTTGGCCTTCGCAAGGAAGGTCTCAAGCCTCTGCCTGGGCCAATCTTGTGGTACTTTCCCAGCAACGAGAAAGTTCACAATATCGGCGTACCATGGAAGTGAGGCGATAGCAAGGATCGCCTCATCTGGGAAGGTATCTCTGATCGGATCAATCTGCTCTGACTCCTCAGGCTGCTCTAAACGGGAAAGGTGATCCGCCACCACATTCTTGACTCCAGGCTTATCCTTAATCTCAATGTCGAACTCCTAGAGTAGAAGGATCCATCTAGTCAGTCTGGCCTTGGCATCCTTCTTTGCCATGAGGTACCGGATGGCGGTGTGATCTGTGTACAAGGTCACTCGGGATCCAATGATATATGATCTGAATTTATCCAGGGCAAACACTACTGCTAGCATCTCCTTCTCTGTGACCGTGTAATTCCGCTGGGCGGAATCCAATGTGCGGCTAGCATAGTGTATAGCAAATGGCACTCCATCCCTCCTCTGTCCCAGCACTGCCCCTACGGCAAAGTCGGAGGCGTCCGTCATGATCTCGAATGGGAGAGACCAATCAGGCGGCTGAAGGACAGGAGCCTCAATCACACATCTCTGGAGAGTAGCAAACGACGAAAGACACTTGTCATCGACAAGGAACTCGGTGTCTTTCGTCAAGAGGTCAGTCAACGGTCGGGCAATCCTGCTAAAATGCTGAATGAATCTCCTGTAGAATCCAACATGCCCCAGGAATGACTGTAGCTGCCTCAAATTGGACGGCCGTGTGAGTTTTCTAATGACATCAACCTTGGCCGGATCCACCTCCATGCCCCTGTTGGAGATGATATGGCCAAGCACCGTCCCTTGAGTCACCATAAAGTGACTCTTCTCCCAAGATAGCACCAAGTTGTACTCAATACATCGCTGGAGTACTCGGTCTAGGCAGTCAAGACAGGAATCGAATCCGTCGCCGTAGACCGAGAAGTCGTCCATGAAGACCTCAAGGCACTCCCCTACCATGTCCGAGATGATCGACAGCATGCACCTCTGAAAAGTCGCAGGGGCGTTGCATAGCCCAAATGGCATGCGTCGAAAAGCGTATGTGCCAAAGGGACAGGTAAATGTGGTCTTCTCCTGATCCTCAGGAGCGATGGCCACTTGGTTGTAGCCCGAATACCCATCAAGGAAGCAATAGTGGCTCTTCCCTGCCAGTCTCTCAATGATCTGGTCAATAAAAGGCAGGGGGAAATGGTCCTTCTTGGTGGCTTGGTTGAGTCTCCTGTAGTCAACACAAACCCTCCAAGAGGTGGGTACTCGTGTAGCAATCTCCTCTCCCGACTCACTGATCACAGTCGTGGTGCCCGTCTTCTTGGGCACCACATGCAAGGGGCTGACCCACTTAGAGTCGGAAATGGGATAAATAAAACCTGCACCCCACCACTTCGATATTTCCTTCATGACAACCTCTCTCAGGTTGGGGTTAAGACGCCGCTGGAACTCACGTGACGGCTTTGCCCCATCCTCGAGATAGATGTGGTGGGAGCAAACTGATGGATCAATCCCATGGAGATCTGCTACGCTCCATCCGATCGCCTTGCGGTTCTTTTCAAGAACCCCCATCAGACGGGATTCCTGCTCTCCAGTCAACTCGGCGGAGATGATGACTGGGTACATCTCTGGATCGCCCGCAAGGAATCGATACTTCAGTGAAGTAGGGAGCGGCTTCAGCTCTGGAATGCTGGGTGCCGACAAATCTGGCTGTGGAAGGAACTGAGTGAATGCTGCAAGATCGGCCAAATCTGCCTAGGAAAGTGAAAGTGTACTCTCGCAAACTGGGTCGGGAGAAGGCGGCTCAACTGCACTGTCTCTGCTCTGCTCTGCCTCTACCTCCTCCTCTGTAGGCTCAGGTGAACTCA
Organism: Ottelia alismoides; assembly: GCA_037367405.1. Taxonomy (NCBI): domain Eukaryota; kingdom Viridiplantae; phylum Streptophyta; class Magnoliopsida; order Alismatales; family Hydrocharitaceae; genus Ottelia; species Ottelia alismoides. The sequence continues at coordinate 237,549 of JAZKJV010000397.1, forward strand.
GGTCTGGCATCTGATCATAACAATCGGCCCAATCAGACTCTGAATCCGAGGGATCTGCATCAGAAACGGTGGCATCAGTACCACCGGAAAACAAGGTGGCCTCAGCACCACCATCACTAATCGTTGTGTTGCGATCGAGAACCGGCCCTGCTGCCGCAATAGTATCCTGAACCAGGTCTGTGCTCTCCAGACTCTCCTCTGCTATCATCTTTGCATCAGCTGTGTCTGAAAGTGAGAGGGTAGTCTGTGACTCTAGGTCTGCCCAAGCTGCCTCATCATCTGTGATCACAAAATCACAGTCCTGGTGGATGTCTGCCTCTGCGTCTGTCAGCTGCTCTGAATCGGTACTGGCATCTGAGCGGGATCTGGATCTGGCTCTGTAGTCCTCGACCGTCTCTATTTGTATACTCTCGCCCTGGATGCGAAAGTACACCTTCCCGCTATCATGATCAGTCACCGCCTTGGCTGTGGCCAAGAACGGACGACCAAGGATGATGGGGGTATCGGCCACGGATTCAGGGATCTCCATGTCCAACACTACGAAGTCCACGGGGAATTGCAGACCCTGAATAGTGACGATAACGTCTCGTAGCAACCCCTTCGGCCTCTTGACAGATCGATCAGCGAACTGAAGGACTGTCCTGCTCTGTCGAAGAGTGCCCAACTCGAAGCGGTCGAGAAGGGCTGCCGGAAGTAGGTTGATCGAAGATCCGCTATCTAAAAGAGTACGGTCGAACCACTGCTCTCTGATCTGGCATCTGACATACGGGGCCCCTGCATCTGGCCTCTTGGCTGGCAGTCGGTTCTGAATCGCAAAGCACGTGGCTTTGGTCAGCACATGGATCTCTGAAGTGTGGTTCCTCCTCCTCCTCCTAACTGTAGTCCTCTCTCTCAAAGATCTCTGGAGAAGGGGGATGTGCTGCAAAGCCTCCTGGAGGGTCAGCTGAATGTGAAAGCGATCTATCATGTTCTGGCTGAACTCCTCAAACTCTCTCTTTTTTGAATCATTTTTCTTCCCCTTCCCCATCTGAAGGGCTCTAGGGAAGGGGATCACTGGGTCCTTCTCAGATGAAGGACTAGGAAAAGATCTACGCGGTTCAAGGACCGGATCCACACATACATCATGCACCACAGTGGGACCAAAAGAATGTAAACCTTTTCCTTTATTCATCACAGAATCCTGAGATACATGACCATGAGGAAAAACAACATCAGATCTCTCTCTACAAACACCGGTGGCCTTAGTACCACCACGGATGGGCTGCTCTGCTGCTGCTGGTGAAGGTAGACGTCGAGCGGCATCAGTACCGCTCACTGGCTCGGCTGCTGCTGGGGTGGCATCAGTACCACCTCCTGAATCTGGTGAAGTGGCGGCCTCAGTACCGCCGGTGGGATCAGCATCTCTGGTGGCCTCAGTACCACTCTCCTCCTCCTCCTGTGGCGCCTCTGGATGGTGCTCCGCTGAGGCGCCGCCGCCTGCTGGGGTCCTACCGCTCCTAAGCGTGGCAAAATCAACATCAAACAGATCTGAAGAAGTATCATCAAATGGATCGCTAGGAGTGGCTAACTCAGTATGTACTACCTGCTCAGACTTCCGCTTCAGGTTGTTCGGATTGGGCTCTATCTGTGCAGGTATAGCGGACTTCCCTCTCACCAAGTCCCGCAACTCCTGGCGGAACTCATCCATCTCCCGTATGAAGGTCGCCTGCTGGTCCGTGAGGAGGCGGGCAATGTCATCCAAGGCGGGGCTCTCGTGGGAGCCCGACGGGTAGCCTCTCTGTGGGTGAGGCTGCTGGTACTGCTGTGGGTGAGAGGGGTAGGACGGAGGGTGCTGCTGGTGCTGGTATCCCGGGTGAGCCTGCTGCTCACGCCTCCAAGACTGTCCCTGCTGATAGGGACGAGGACCATAGGACGACTGCTGCTGGTAGACTGGGGGCTGCTGCTGCGGCTGCTGGTGATGGTCTCTCGGCTGGGAGTACTACCCTCCCTGTACTGACGGCTGCTGCTGGGGCTGGGCACCACCACTCCCCCACCTGAATCCGGGATGGTCTCGTCGGATCCCAGGCTGGGGACGGTCGTACCAGATCCCGTTGACATCCATCAACGGCTCTGCATCCAAGGGGGCTGGGGGTAGTACTGCCAACGGCTGGTCCGGCTGGTAGACCACCATCTGCATCTCTGGAGATGGTGGGGACTGGTAGGTAGGCTGCGGCTGCTGGTACGGCTCCGCCTGTACAAGGTGAACCTGTCTAGGCTGCGCTGGGGCGCTGGAGCGCTGGGACGAGCTGCTGCTGCTGCCGGAGTCGCCTCGCGACTGAAGACGGGGCTGAGAAGCCGTCTGTGCCTCCTGGAGACACATGATCTGTGTCTTCAAGTCGCTCAAGACCTGTGCCATCTGATCCATCTGTGCTATGCTCTGGCACTGCTTCTTCTCGATCAACTCCATGCGGTCCAGCTTCTCGCTGATGATGCCCATGTCCGCAGCTGACGACTCTGCCTGTGCTGCTGCTGCTGCAGACGAACTGGCTGGACCTGCATCTACCCGTGCGATCCTCTGGTACTGCACGGGTCCTGGCTGAAGTGGATGGGTCTTCTGCGTGTAGAGGCGGGTCTGGGACATAACCATGTAGTTCTCCGCCATCTCCTCAAAAATAGCCCAGACCTGGTCATGGTCCTTGGCGAAGTAGGACCCGCCACAAGAAGCGTTCACCAAGCCCTGTAGCTCTGGTGACAACCCACTGAAAAAACTCTGAACCAAGTTCGGCTTCGTGATATCATGGTGTGGGCATCTGTCCAGGAGCTCTCTGAACCTCTCCCAAGCCTCGTGGAACTGCTCGTTGGAGAACATGGAGAAGTTGCTGATCAGGGCCCTTGCCGCGTTCGTCCGCCCGAGTGGATAGTACTTGTTCAAGTACTCGGTGCGGAGCTGCTCCCAGGTGTACACAAACCTCCCCAGATGCTTCAGCCAGGTGGCTGCTCTGTCTGCTAGGGAAAAGGGGAAGGCAATCATCCGTATGGTATCCTGGTCCACATGCCTGTCGTGGACAGTACTGCAAATCATGAGAAACTCCTGGAGGTGGAGATGGGGCTCCTCTGTAGCTAGTCCATGGAACCGCGGGAGCATCTGCAAGGTGTTCGGGGGGAACTTGAAGTCCCCCACGATAGCCGGAACCACCACCCAGTGGTGCATCAGTGTAGAGCCGGGATTGTGTAAATCCCTCATCGGTCTAGGTGGTCCTGCTCCTCCTGCGGCTGTTGCCGCTGCGGCGGCGGCCGCGGCTGCTGCTGCTGCTGCGGCTCGTGCCTGTGCCTGTGCCTCATCGGGATCCTCGGGCTCGCTCTGTGCATCTCTCTCTGCTCTGAGCCTCTCCATCTCACGCCTCATCTCTATCATAAAAGCTCCCTGATCGCGGAGCTGCTGCTGGACTGTCTCTAACTGTGCGATCAGGGTGGAGTTGATCGCTCCCTGGTCTAGTACAAAGTGCTCTGGTCTGCGGGAGTGATCGTCAGAACTGCCGGCCATCGCGACGTCTGCAAAATCGAAGGAGCCCAACTCAGGTGCTGTCAAATGAATAAGTCTCTCCTCGGGCTCATGTCTCTCGGGTAGGTCAGAAAGGGGGTCGAGGGGGAACAGGGTGGAATCATACTCGGGCTCGGAGAGCGGGTCCGAGCTCTCGCGAGCCAACCTAGATGATGTGGTAGACGCGCCCGAAAGCGGTGCAACCAAAGGCTGCCTAAGAGATCGTCTACCCATCATCTTGATCTGGCGAGTAGGCGGATGAGATCTGGAAAAATTACGATCAGAAAACAAACCCCCGGTTCACCAACGCAACGCGAGCTGAAGACCGTGAAAGTTCGGTCAAATTATCTTGTCTTTTTTATTTTGGTGAACAATCAAGATAGCAGAGCGATTACGTGACCTGTTAGGATATCCGCTGCTAACCCAACCGACTGGCCCGCACAGATGAGTCGGTAATCAGTCGGGTTTCGCAACGGGGGGCTCTACCTAGTGTTCGGGGTCACTCTCTCGCACAAGCAAACCAAACAATGAGGGGGTTGCTCTCCCCAAGACAAAATTTTTAGGGTGAGCGAGTTTTAAGATCAATAATTTTAAACAGTCCCAATTTTATGGTTTTTCTTTTTAGGTATTTTTCAAGCAAACAAAATCGCCTAACGAATTTTTCGGTTCTCCTGGTTATTAAGTCCAAAAACGGGGGAGAAGACGAAAAAGCCGATGCACGTGAAATCAATGATGCATGCTGAGTAAGAAATGCGTACCTGCCGCCAGCACTCTACATGCAAGATGATCCGCGCATAAAATAAAGACAGAAAATAAACTAAGCTATATGATGCAGCGGTAAAAACCGAGTCCTAAACAGGCAATTTCTATTGATCGTGAAGAACAATAGTTAGTCAACCGAATCGAGTCCGGAGTCCGATCTTGGGAGTCACTCGGTGCCCGCCACAACGGGTCCTGCCAGCGCTGTATGTGACTCCTAACGGCACGTGGTCTCGAATCCAATTAAACTAACTTTTTTAGTGAATTTTAGTAAGGTCCAATTACGTTCTATAGGAACAGATATTCTATTAAGTGTTGGGCTTAGAGATCCTACGTCACAATCAACAAAAATCCTATGTCTAGGGGCTCGAGCAAAAACCGCGAAAAATCCGGAAAATGATAGTAAGAAAAGAAAAAGAAAACCGCGATAAACGCCGCGAAAAAGCCGCAGGTCCTAATGGGTCCCCCGAGCACGCCGGTGCTCGACGAAACAGACCCGCTATGGTCTAAGTGTCTAAAAGTCTCAAAGTTCCTGTATTATTACAATTAAGAATAAATGAATGAATAAAACTATCCTACTGCCTCACTCCACTCAACTCTCTCCTCTCGCTCTCTCCTGCGGCTTCGTAGAGAGAAAAGCCGCCTCCAAGTGCCGCGGCTGCACCGGCTCCTCGAAAGTCGCCTCCGCGGTCCTCGGGCCCTCGCAAGAAAACAGGAAGAGTGGTCAGACCAATAAAATAATCAAAATAAAAAAAATGAGGATATATGTGCAAAAATGGAAATAAAATAACCACACAAAAATAAAACAAAAATAAAAAGAAAAGAAAATCAAAATAAAACAAAGTATCACAAAAAGGAAACTAAATACAAAAGCCGCGAGCTCCGAAGAGCCGCGAAAAACCGCGAAAACAAAAACGAAAATAAAAACACTACTAAGCCGTGTTCCCTGGCAACGGCGCCATTCTGATATCCCCCAAGAGTACCTCAAGACCCGGGTGAAGGTAATGAAACAAGGGTCGTTGCGACCCGGATCTCAGAGAGAGGGTGTATCAAGAAAAATAACCACTTAGAATAGATCAAATCACTCAAAACAAGAAGAGCGGTCTAGCTATAAGATTAACCTGGTATAGCTCCCAGGGTCGAACACAAGGAGCACGGATTGGCCGTAGGCCTACGAAGTAGTGAAAAGAAACTAAAATAAAAGGAAAATGTTTTTTAGGGGTTTTTAATACTTTTTATAATTTTTTGGGATTTTTAAAAGATTAAGAAAATAAAAGGAAAGAAATAAAAACACACTTAGGCAATTTATTAAACACACCAAAAAGCAAGCAAAAATTCAAGAAAAATTGTTTTTATGTTTTTTATGTTTTTAAGTGTTTTTGGTTAATTTTTGGTATTTTTCTAATGGGTAAATTATTTTCTAAAAATCAAACAGTGCTAAAAATAAAAGGTACTGTCCAGCAAGGCTTAAGACCCAAAAATAAAATATTTTTGGATCTCAAAAAGCCCTGAAGGTAATTTTCCTGTAATCTAGAAAAGATAAGGAAAATTTAGGCACCCTAATTATTGTTTTTGGATTTTTAAATGAATTATTATAATTTTTATGGGTTTTTGGGGTTTTTTCAATTTTTAGGGTTTTTAAGCGATGAACAATAGCCAAAATCGGCTCGAAAATCAAACAGCAAGCAAACAACAGTATCTAATTTTTTTAGAATTTTTGGAGGTGATTTTATATTTTTTTGGTATTTTTAAACCTAAACAGTAGCTAAAAAGTAGGTTTTTGGATTTTTAAAAATATTAAATGAAAGTAAAAATGTCCTCAAAAATCACTGAAATTCCTACACCATGGCAGGAGCCATGTGTCAAAATCTCATTGGATTTGGAGGTGGTTTGATATTTTATTCAAAAATAAAAAGGGGGCACTGTGCACAGGGACGAATGTGCAAATACCCGAGGATCTGGGGGCCCAGGTGCAAAATACCCAGCAAGTCACGCGCGTGGCGCGTGGCTGGGGCACACAGGGACCTACTTGTGATAAAAACCTACTCCTGGGACCTTTTGGTAACTGGTACCAAAAAGTCCGAGGGTATGGTTGCAAAAAGCCCACTAAAATCCGCACATGCGCATAAACAACACTCACAGGGGCATAAATGCAATTACCAGAAAATATTTCTTCATTTCATAACAACCCAGATCTACAGGATAAAAGATGTAAAAAGCCCAACACAACACGTGGCGAAGCACGTGGTCACATACACACAGGGGCATACATGCAATTAAAACTAAACACAGGGTCCACAATGCAATTTACCCTACGTAAATAAAGTTCTAAAAATATTTACAGGACTAAAAATAAAAAGACGAACTAAGAGGGGCGCCTAAGTAATTTACCCCTTTATTGGTCGACGGCCAGATGCGCGCCACGTGGTGGATCCAACGGCTCGGGACAGCGGGCGCTCTTCCTCTTCTTCTCTTGGGCCTGATCGACGGTGGAGACGAGGACACGTGGAAGATCGGGCGGTTCTGGGCCCAGGTGCCTCTCTCCTCTGCTGCAACGGTCCGGATGAGTCCCTCGGATCGATCAACGGCTACGGCTCCTCGAAGAATGGACGGCTGAGATCAAGACTGGAGCGGAGGCGTCATCGGACGGTCCTGGAGGATGCTGGAAGAACTCGACACCGGCGAACTTCGCCGGCCTCCTGCGTGAGCTGCACTCCTCCTCAGCTGCTCCTGAAGGTCGGAGAAGATCCGCGGTGAAGCTCCGCAGCTGGTGGTAGTGGCCGATGGCCCAGCCGAGCCCTGGAGGGGCTCCGGCGAGGCTGGCGGCGCGAAGCTCCGGTCTAGAATGTAAGGGGGTCTCAGACGACTCCCTTTGGACCTGCAAAGCAAACCAACAGCTTCGCGGGTCGAGGGCAAAATGCCTCGACCCAAAGAAGCGAGGTGAAGGTGGCTGGTGGGTCGGCGCGAAGGAGCTCCAGCGAGCGACAGGTGGTGGAGCTCGACTCCCAGCTCCGGGGCGAGCTGGGTTGAACGAGTGGGCGTAGAACGTGCGTGAGGAGATGGCGGAGGTGATGGGGTGCTCCGATGATCGAGATATTAAGCGAGATGGTCGGAATCAGGGAAGCACGTCGAACGGTCGATTTGGGCGAAATCCAAAATTACTCTAAATGGCTAAGCGAAATGAATACCTGGGTGATGCGGTAGACTATGCTGGAGCTCAGCTAGCTCCTGGTCCTTGCCTCAAGGGTCGTCAACGCCCGAGGCTCGAGCTCCGGGTGGTCGTCGGAGCACGACTGCAAGAAGCGACCGGATCGATGGTCGGACACCTCCTCCTCGCTGCGACACCGGCGGGGGCAAGCTGTCACCTTGCTGGTTGCGATGGAGCTCACTGGAGAGAGAATGGGGAACCAAAGATGGCGTGAGAGTGCGGCGGAGCTCGAAATATATATGCGTGCAGGTCCGGAAAGGAGGTGGCGGGTAGGGCGAGCTGATGCGCGGATCTCGAGGCCAAAGCTCCGGCGAGCTTCTCGGATGTGACAAGGTCATTGCGGACCCGGATTTGGGGTGGATGGAAATCGAGTCATCAAAAGAAAAATCCGAGAAGGCGGGTCGAATGAACAGACCCGGGCTCTGGTGGTCCTGGGGGAGGTGTTGACCGGGGGTCAACAATCCCCCGTGGACCAATCAGAGCCCGCCAATTATTGAAATTTTACTTGATTTTTTTGGGGCCTTAAATGGCCGAATTTTCAAAAACTTAAAACATGAAAAATGTTTGTTTTACTTTTTTCTATTTTTTTTGTGATTTTTAATTAATTTTTGGAAATTAAAATAAAGTATATACATAGTAGCTATACATAGGTATATATACATTATACTGATTTTTGATTTTTGATTTTTAATTAGTTATTTTTATACATTTTTATTCCTATTTTATATTTTATTTATTTATAGGATAAAATGAGGAATAAAAGGCTATTTTTATTTTATTTTTATTATTTATATACATAGGTTAAATAATTATTTATATACAACTATATACATGGTATATGTACAAAGTATTTTTGTCTTTTAATTTTGTAATTTTTATTTGATTTTTGTTTTGTTTCTTTTTATTTATTTTATGTACAATATATAACATGGAATATTTACAAAAAGTTTTGGAAATAAATAAATTTATTTACAAGGTGGAATAGATAAAGAGAGGTGGTCTATGTACATGGTGTAAGGGTATTTTTGGATTTTTGATTTTTATCTTTTTGTTTTGTTTTTAATAGTTCTAAATATGTACAAATATATACAAACATATTTTTGGTTGAGGAAAATATTTAATTTATTTATTTACAAATATATACAGGTGTGAGCCCCTATCTCCCTCTACTTGGCTTTTATGCGGTCAGGCCCATGCTGAGCCCTCCCTTGGGTTAGGTTGCTCAATATTTATTCTAAATATTTCCCTCTTTTTCTTTTTCATCTTTATTCTTTTATTTTTGCACAAAAACATGCTAATTATCTATATTTACAAACATGCATGCTTTTGCTAACTTTTCCTATTTACACATATCTACATGCATTTGCATAGGTTTTTGTAGCTAAAATATAAGAATAAAGAGTGATGAATGGGTATTCATCACCAGTTCGTGAATAAAGAGGTCAAGAAATTAATGAAGGAATACGACATCGACCATCAAGTCGCATCTCTGTATCATCCCCAGACCAATGGCATGGCATGATTATTAAACAGAGAAATTAAGACGATCCTTTAGAAACTTGTGAGGCCGGACAGAAAGAATTGGTCCCAACTCTTGGACTCTGTCCTATGGCATACAAAACCGCTTACAAGTCTTCCTTGGGCATGTCGCCCTATCGTCTTGTATATGGAAAACCATGCCATTTGCTTGTATAATTAATTCATAAATCCTTGTGGGCAATCAACATGTGCAATTTGGACTCACATAGTAGTGGTCAGAAAAGGAAAGATGATCTGAACAGACTCCTGGAATTCTGAAACTATGCATACGATAACACCTTGATATGCAAGGAGAAGGTGAAACGCTGGCATGATCGGCACATCAGACTAAAGACCTTCGAAGCTGGGCAGAAAGTGTGGTTATTTGATGCAAAGTTAAAGATATTCCCACACAAATTAAATAGCAAACGGACAGGGCCATTTCAAGTTCGTGAAGTGCGTGACAATGGAAGTATTGCCATATCAGAACTATTTCCTGACGCACAACCATTCGTCATCAACGGTCAACTACTGAAGCCTTACCTTGAGCCTGATACTTTTTTTGGATGTTCTCGACTCAATCCAGGTTCTGCGCTCTGAAGATACATCCACGACACTGGCAGCATCAAAAGATTCAGACAATGCACCTCAAAAACTTTTCCTCTGATTTCTTTTCTTTTCTTCTTTTCCTTTTATATTTTCTTTTTCTACCAAAAGGATATTTCCCCTTGTTGTCAGTCTTCTATACTTAGGACGTACTTTGTCCTAAATATAGGGGGTGAGCACCCAGATTCCTTTCATTCTTTGAGCATCTCCGTTGTCTTCTTTTATTGTCTATACTTAGAGATATCTTACCCTAAGTATAGAGGGAGACAACCTGAGTACGATCTATTCATTCTCACCCTTGACCATCCCTGCCTTGAGTATAGTCTACTATACTTAGGATTATTTGATCCTAAGTATAGGGGGGATGGTCAACTTCCTGTTCATTTATTTATTCCCTCATTCCTTCATTCTTTGGACTTCTCTATACTCAGTCAGAGTTTTGTCTTCTCTATCTCGTTGATCTATGAGGACATAGCTCGAGCTAAGTATAGGGGGGTCGTATATACTATGTATATACTTTAAGCCATAACTCGTACTTTTGTATTTTAAATAATACCTATGGCTAAAAATAATGTTAAATTAATCACAATATGCTAATAAAAGATGGTTGTAGCTGCTCAAACTCTTTTTTACATTCTGATTACTAAATCAGGCAAAAATGTTTTTTGCAAAATGTTTGAAAAATAGTTTGAAATTCTTTTTGAAAAATCTTCTGAAAGTTGTTTGGAAAATATTTTGCAAAAAGTGTTCAACCTTTGTAAATATTTTTGTTTGCAAAAACTTATTTTCTTCGTGTAAAATAAAAATGTTTGAAAAACGATTTGTAAATGGTTGGCAAAATGGTTGCAAAAAATATCTTGAAAAAACTAAATATATTGTTTGAAAAAACCTTTGCAAAATGATTTTCAAATATGTGTACATGTTTGTAAAAACCATTTGTGAAAAGTATGTTGGACTGTAGTTTTCAAAACGGTTGTAAAATGATTTTCAAATAAGTTTGAGGAGTGTACATACTATACTCAAAAATTCTTATAAATGTAAGCAATAATCCATTGTAAATACTTTAAGAACCAAAACCCTTTTATAAAATATATATCCATGAAAAGATATATGCCCATTCTTTTTGTATGTATACTGATTAATAAATCAGGTTAAAAATATTTTTGCAAAATGATTTGAAAAATGGTGTGACCCGTTTGGAAACTTGTGAAATGTTTTCAACCTTTGTAAAAATATTTTTGAATTGCAAAAATTCTTTTCTTTGTGTGAATCAAAGGATTTGAAAACCTATTTGCAAATGATTTTGAAAATGTTGTGTAAAATTATTTTGAAAAATGTATATATTGTTTGAAAAATCTTTACAAAATAACTTTCAAATGTTTTTAAATATTTGCAAAAATTATTGTGTACTATAGTTTTCAAAAATTATTTTCAAATAAATATAAGGAGTAAATGCATTATTAAATGAAAATGAAGATATAAATAAACATAAAATTCTTTACTAAATGTACATAAATACCTAATTAAAATATAAAATTAAATATATAGATCCTGTAAATTCCTAATTCTTGTAATGAAATAAAAAGAAGCATGCCCACGTAAATAGTTGTACATATTTTGTACTTTATATCAAAATTTTCTTTATTCGCAATTTTTTTTGTGTAAAAAATCTCTTTGTTTTCAAATTCTTTGAAAAGTTTTGTATCATTCTTTGCATCATTGTACATAGCATTTGCACAGGATTCATATTTTTTTTCAATTGAGCTTGATGATTGAACAAAGTCTAATAAAGTCGAAGAGTGGAGCTTGGTTGGACCTTACCGCACCTAACTGCAATCGGAACCTTAAGGGAACTAGGTTTAGGGTACTTCAGGTCCATTAGAGCTTAATTCTTTGAGACTCAGGGTCGGGTTCAAGTCACCTCAACTGACTAACTAGAACTTTTCAAGACACACGCATGAGTCTTGTCGGTCGTGACCTAACTTGGACACTTGCACCTTTCAGTTGGCTCAACTCAGTTGGAGTGGTGAGAGGGTTGGATTTGCCAGTCTGAGACGCACACGGGTGGAAACACCCGTCCTCGTCTAGGGAGGGAAGTGCACCCCAACCTTGTCCAGTTACAATGAAGTCTAAAGACAGGAGAGTGTGGGTTGCAATAAAGCTTCAAAAGAGGGATAGTCTTCTGGCTCAAGAGGAAAAAGTCCTTATGTAAATGATGTTGTAAATAGTATTTCAAAAAAAAACTCCAAAAAAGTGGATAGACCTTCAAATAAAAATAAAATGCCTACCGGAGTATGTATATGTATTGTATAGAAAATAAGCAATCTTGAGCATCAAAGTTATATCATGTGAGCCTGCAGCTAGATGACTTGACTACACTGGTCATGCATCCCGGAATAGGTAGCTACACCGGCTACCGTCCATTCTTTTCTTCACATCCTCCTCTTGAGTTGAATGCCACTTGAACTTAGAAGGGAATACCCCGCTCCTCGAGGACAGAGAGCTGGATTGGGAAATCATTAGGTTGTCATTCTGGAGAAGTCAGTTCCTTTTTCATTCCAGTTGGGGAGAGCCACTATCACTTACACTGTACAAGTCAGGTTCATAGTCATAAGGGTTTGCGTGTGATGTAGGCTAGTTCTGACATGGCTATTGAGGTTGTTTAAACCGAGTTCTGTGACTATCAAAGGCTGTTGTGTTTTAAATTTGGTTCCCGACAAGGTTCCACACACATTCTCACATCAAGGTCTAACATGAGCTCCAAACTTTGAGTTTGTAAAGACAAGTTAATAACTGAAAGCAATTTTATTCATTCTTTCTTTTTCTTTTCTTCTTTATTCTTTTTGTACTTATTGCATAAGTGTTTGCTAGGGACCAGCAAAGGCAAGTATAGGGGGTGATGAATGTCCATTTCATTACCTTTATTCTATCATTTTAGCCTTAAGACCTTAGCTAATGCATGTAAATAACATTAATTTGTGCAAATAACACCCATTATTTATTGCATTTATTGTGTAAATAATGATGTTTTTAATGCCAAAATTATAGAATAAAGAGAATAAAAGAAAAAAGAATAAAATATTGAAAATATTTTATGACCCTAAACCTCGAGACCAAGTCAAGAATTGAGTTGGTCGACAAGGAATAAAGTAGGGGGAGATAAGGGCCAAAAATACAATAAATACCTCATTTATTCGTTCATTATTTAAGCACTTTTCACACCTATTTTATTCTTTATTATTTATTCATCAAATAAAGAAACTTTTTACATAAAGGTTGCAGATAATAATGTAAATAAAAATACAAAATTGAGTTTGTACAAAAATAATATACATTGTTTGTTTTATGTACAAAATAAAAAGCCAGAAACCAAACTTCACAGACCCATATCTTTCATATCAAAAATAAAAAATATTAAAATCACCTCTAATTGTATATAATTTCTCACAAGCTATTTAATAGTGATGGTTTTATATTTTTTGGAATTACTGTGTGAAAGTTAGGTTTTTGACCCCTATTGTACATTCTACCGATTAAAATTTCATTTTATTCATCCCTTATTATTTTTACAAATTCTTATTTTTATAATTTTGTAAATATTATTTACAACACTTGTTTATATTAAAATTAAAATAAAATCAAAAAGAAAATGAAAAAAATACCTATGTAATTATATATGCAAAACACCTATGATTATACATGTATATAAATAAAAGGAGAAATTTATTCTTTAATTCTTTATTCTTTTATACTTTTATAATATTCTAAATATTATCTATATTATATTAAAAATACAAAATCAAAATAAAATCCCATAAAATACATTAAAATAAAAAGATATGAATAATATATAGGTAAAATTCCTACAAATATACATATATAATATACTCACTTATTTATTTAAGTGTACAAATAACATCATAAAAATAAAATAAAAATATATTTATACTCACAAAAATAAGTTATAAATATATAAAATAAAAGAATAAAGTAATAAAATAAAATATAGAAAATAAAAATAAAAATGCACAAAACATAGATGAATATACATATAAATACACTAATAAAAATTAACTACTAATAAATAAACTAATAAATAAATAAATATCATAATAAAGTACTACATAAAATAATAAAAAAATATTTTATACTAAAAAATTAATAAAATCATTTACTATTTTAAATTAATTATTTTTGAATAAAACTTGTTGTTTTATCGTTTAGCGGCTGACGTGGACCAAAAGGGTTGCGTCAAATGTTGACCGAGGTCAACTGCCCCATCTGCTCTGGATTTGACGCACACCTGTCTCATCCCCGATTTTCCTCCTTTTTTCCCGAGCATCTTGTCCATTTATCGACCTCGCTTCCTGAAGATAAAATGATCGTGGATCATCAGAGATCCACGACACCACATTGGATCATCTAAAAACACGATCGATTCTTTGATTTACCACGGTCAATAAGGGTGTGTCACAATGTCTATAAAAAAATACATCAGCTTCCTTCTTCAAATTTGGTCAACTTTTAATCCTCTTCCACCCCAGCCTTCGGCCTAGAAAGCCTCTTCGTGACATGGATAAGCTCCTGGAGGTCTGAGAGGGTTGAAGAAGGTGGGGTTGCACCCACGACCGCCATCACCAGCGACCTCTGCCCCCTGGTGTGAAAACTAGGTATGAGTTGTGCTTGTTATTCATTTTAGGTAGCTTTTTCTTCCCGCATTTTAATTCTGTAGTTAGATTAGCATGTAGGTGATAGAATTAGGGTTAATCATCCATTCGCACTTCGCTGGAGTCGAGCTCCGGCAAGCTCCTCTGTGTGCCATCGTAGCCACTCCGACCCACCTTTCACCTCTCTTTCAATCCCCTCCGCATTCTCCGTATGCCAGCCATCTCATATCAACCAGAACATACGTGGTTCTGCGAATCGACGCTCACCTTTCGCCTTTCGCCTGAGCATCTCCGACTACCTCACTTTCATGCGAATCAGCTTCAGTTTCCTGACTGAAGAGCAACCCCTCGTGCCATCTTTATTTGCTGTGCAGGTCTCGTGCACCACAAAGCCCTTCTGGGCTCAAATCACGACACCTGCAGGTTCCTGGAGGCCCCTTTTTCCCAAGCTTGCCAGGCCTGTCCATGGGCTCCCAGACCTCCTTGCGACCGCCATCAGCTACAGAACACCTCCCCGGAGATGTGGAACCAAGAAGCATCATCAGTAGTCACCAGAGGAGTGAGGAATCCGCGATCGAAGTTCGGGGAAGACGAGTTCTTCCCCATTCTTTACGTTCAGCAACAACCATTGGATGGCGTGTCCCCTCCAGAACTAATCCTGGTCGTTCCATCATGCCATGCCACCAGTCGTTCGATGAAGTCCAAGCTTCCATCCTTACCGCAGATCTGCGAAGGGGTATCAGACATCCAGGTCACGCCACGTGTTTAAGTGGAGCGAGGAGAGATGTCTGATCGTGCCACTTATGGGGTAAATTGCATATCTAAACCCTGATTTCTTTTTATATATTATTTAACATTGTAAATAATTCTTAGCATTCAAAATAATAAGGGATATTTGCATACGGATCCCTCTGCTTTGATGTATTTACATTCTGGTCCCTCCCTACCTCCCGTGCAGTCCCACGTGAGGGAGGTAAAAATTGCGTATGCTCTGGCAGCTTTCTGTAATTGCAAATTAGTTCACAAAAATTCAGTAAATGTTGTATATTTTTGGTGAAATTGCACTGAGCCCCTTAGACTTTATTTTAATTGCAAAAATGCCCTTGTGAGGACATATATTTTTATGTTGTTTATTTAATTATTGGAAATACATAATGAGCTCCTAAAAATACTAAAAATAGGGATAAACGCTTCATGCTATGTAGTTTCACGCTCATATTTTTATTGGCATTTTTAGCATTTTATCCATTTATTAAAATTTAAAGGGAGCCTAAATAATCCCTATCTAAATTATAAAATACCAAAAAATATAAAAACATTTGAAAAATTCCAAAAAAAATACATATGGTATATTTTGATATTTATTGAGTCCAGAAAACAAAAACCCCTAAAAGTAATAAAAAGAAATATAAAAAACCCAAAAGCTCCAAAATCCGACAAATAATATAAAAATTCTATAAAAATACCAAAAAATGTTATTATATTTTATGATTATCTATATATTATTATTTATATATTAAAATTAATTTGGGTAATTTTGGGATTCATTTATTATTTTTAAAATCCAAATCAATTTTGGTTTATTTATTAATCTCCTATTTAGGATATTTTTACTTTAGAAATACATAAAATTAGCAAAAATTTCTGGAAAATACAAAAATATTTGAAAAATATTAAAAACCCAAAAACAATTTCTTTTATGAATTTTGTTTATATTTATAGCATTTATAAATATATTTCTATATATTGTGTAAATGAAGCCTTATTTAGGCTATATTGTTTGTATAAAAGAAAAGAACATTAAAAAAAGATAAAAATATAAAAAGAAAATGCAAAATAAGGAAATTAAAAATCAAAATAAAAAATATAAAATAAATAAAAATAAAAAACCCACAAAAAGAATTATACAAATGAATGATGTGGTTGTACATAGATAACCATAGGCTACCATTTTGCCCTCTGTGGTTCGACCTCTACATGCTTACCTGCTATGCATTTTATGGTAGAGAAAATAAATGTTAATTCACCTTTTTGCTACTGATTGCTTTATTCATTATCGTGGGTTAATTGATGCATAACCGAGGATTTTCATCGCGGGTCGCCACAACGACTATGTCTCCGCCTTGTGTGAGACATACTTAGACTCACGATGATTATTTTTCTCTGTTACCACTCACATGATTTGACTTTGAAGCTCAAGCTTGCTTATTGACTATACAAATATATACACTCCGGTAGGCTTTTTATTTTCAATCAGACCTGCCACTTTTTTGAAGCTTTTTTTGAAATACTATATACATCAGCATTTACATAAGGAGTTATTCCTCTTGCGCCAGTAGACTATTCCTCTTTTGAAGCATTATTGCAACCCACACTCTCCTGTCTTTAGATATCAATGCCACTGGACGGGTTGGGGTGCACTTCCCTCCCTAGAGGAGGACAAATGTTTCCACTTGTGTGTGTCTCATACCAGCAAATCCAATCCCTTCACCACTCCAATTGAGTTGAGCCAAGTGAAAGGTGCAGGTATCCAAGTTAGTTCATTATCAACAAGAGTCGTGTACGTGCTCTGAAATACTCTACTTAGCTAGTCAAGAATCCATTGAACCAAGTCTCGTGATCCTCAAAGAATTAAGTCAACTAGACCTGAAGTACCTCAATTCCAGCTCCTATAAGGTTCCTGTTATTATGTAGATTTAAGGTCCAACGAAGCTCCAATCTTCGGATTTTACTTAGACTTGTTCAATTACCAAACTCAATCAGAAAAATGCGAATGTTATGCAGAAAATATTTTTGTGATGCAATTTTTCAAAGATTTTGAACTTTTTATGGATTTTTGAAAGAGATGATACATATGTATTTTTTGAATTTTTTTTTCAAAAAGTTTTTTCAAACGTTTTTGGTATTTTTATTTTTGCAAATGTTTCTGTGATTTTTGAAAACAAAAGATTTTGGTTAAAAATTAGGTCAAAATATTTACATGGGATGCATCTTATATTTACAAGAGTTAAATTTTAAGAATTTACATGGGGTAAGTGGTCATTTTTATAGAAATATAAAGAATAAAGAATTTTAAGGTGACATATATATTCCTCAAACTTATCTGAAAAAGGTTTTTCAAACAACTTTTGAAAACTATAGTCCAAAATACTTTTTACAAACTATTTTACAAACATGTACACACATTTGAATATCATTTTGCAAAGGTTTTTTCAAACAATATATATATATATATATATCAAAACATTTTTACAATCATTTTTCAAACTATTTGCAAATAATTTTTCAAACATTTTTATTTCATACAAGTAAAAAATTCAAAATAAAACAATTTTACAAAAGTTGGAAATATTAGACAAAATATTTTCCAAATAGTTTTCAACAGATTTTTCAAAAGGATTTTCAAACTATTTTTCAAACATTTTGAAAAAAAATATTTTTCACCTAATTTATTAATCAGTAAATATAGAAAGAAATTTGACGAATAATAGACATCTTTTTATTAAGTGTTTTTAATGAATTTTACGGTATTATTAGCCATGATTATTATTAAAAATACAAAAGTATGAGTTATGGCTAAAGTATATACGCAGTATATACGACCCCCTATACTTAGCTTGAGCTATGTCCTCATAGATCAGAGAGAAAAAGAGAAGACATAACTCGCACTGAGTATAGAAAAGTCTAAAGAATAATGAACGAAGAAATGAATGAATGAGAAGTTTACCGTCCCCCCTATACATAGGATCAAATAATCCTAAGTATAGTAGACTGTACACAAAACAGGGAGGGTCAAGGGTGGGGATGAACAGATCGTACTCAGACTGTCTTCCCCTATACTTAGGATAAGATATCCCTAAGTATAGACTAGAAGAGGAGACAGTGGAGGAGATCAAAGAATAGAAGATCTCGGGGTACACCCCCCCTATACTTAGGATAAAGTACGTCCTAAGTATAGAAGACTGACAAGAAGGGGAAACACCTTTTCAATAGAAAGAAAATATAAAAGGAAAAGAAGAAAAGAAGAAAAGAGATTAGAAGATGGAAGAAGATAGAAGAATGAACACAACATTCCCCAATACTTAGGGTAAAAGAAGCCCTAAGTATAGGAAACACCAATAGTGCTGAAACGGAACAATGAACACTCGGCTCATCCACCCCCTATACTTAGGACAAAGTACATCCTAAGCAAGGCACACACGAGATTGGGGTGGATGAGCAAAACGGGAGATGGACAGAGATAAACGAAAGCTAATATACAACATAGTGGATATACAGAGGTCAAGAAGGTTGAAAGCGAACCTTCTTGCACGACCGCTGAGGAATGGATCTGACAAGGTACAGGTCAATATCGGGGTCCATAGTGAACGGAAGTCGATTAGGGTCGACACGGTTAAGGTCCTCAGTGGTCCTAGGGAGTGAAGGCACAGACGGATCAGTGGAAGTAGTGTGGTTAGGCCTGACCTTGGGTGTCTCGCTGATGTCGGAGTGAAAAGGGATGAACTCATCATTATCGGAAGAAGTAAAATCAAGGTCGTCCTGCGAGGTGTCTCCTAGGTCAAAACCAAAAGGAACGAACTCATCGGTGGAAGTAGTCGAATCATGTTCGTCCTTTACAGTCTTAACTGGATCATCATTCTCATCAAAAGGCCTAAATTCCTGGATAAAAGCAACAAGATCAAATTCGGTCTTTTCCGTCTCATCTGAATCTAAGTGAACAGGAACTGGTTCCTTGGTGAAGGTAGTCAAGTCATGTCCATCTTGTCTAGTCTCTGAGTCTGCCCTCCGCTCAATAGTGTCAATCGTGTAAATTTTGTGGATGTCATCAACATATCGCCAAACACCAGAAGATGGAACTTTGAGGTCCATGATTTCCGAGTCTTCCTCCACAGGGAGGAATTCTCAGATCTCAATCGAATCCAACATGCAGCAAAAGTCTCTGATAGTCTCGTCAAGGTCATGGTCCTCGGGGTCAGCTAGAATCGGTGAAGTCACATCAAGTGCAGGTCTCTAGTCAGTAGTGGGTGCAGTGATGATCACCTCACTCTCGTCAACAGGACGGAAGCGAATCTCTCCTGTTCCACAATCAATAACGACCCTCGCATAGGTGAGGAATGGTCGTCCCAAAATAATTGGAGAGTGCTCCCCAGTAGAAGTCTCCATGGGCAATAAATCAACATTGTACCTCGTACCCTGAATCGTAATGACAGTGTTTTCAAGGATACCCTTCAGCCTCTTTATTGATCCATCAACAAACTACACAATCATCCTGGTTTTCTTGAGAGGCCTTAAGTAAAGACACTATACCAATGAGAAGGTTATGATGCTAATCGAAGCACCGCCGTCGAGGAGAGTGTGATCACAAGTATGGTCAGAAATGGTGCAGCTAATGAAAGGTGTAGCAATGTTCCTTTTCCTAAAGAGTGGACGGTGTGTGATGGTGTGGGCAGTAGCCATGGTCAAGATATGATGCTCAGATCAGCTCATCTGCTTTCTCTTCTTATGATGAGGAGCAGATAATTGGGTCATGACCTAGCGAAGTGGGGCATTAATGATCTCATGAATAACGACCACTACTTCAAGTTCAGTCAACATTTTTTTGAAATTTTGGATCTCCTCCATACAAGGGAGGAGATCATAATCATCATATACACGAGGAATGCCAATTGCAGTCTGTACAGTTGCATTGATGAATCCACGATTCATCATCTTTATTCTATTATTTTAAATTCATTTCCTTAGTCAAAACACCTGTAAATACCTACTAATTTCATTAAATTACCATTTTGCATGCATTTGTTAAATATGCATTTTAACACTTTTTATACTCAAATAAAAGAAAAAAGAAGAAACGAAAAAGGAAAGAAAAAGAAAGGATGAATTTATGATATAAATGCAGACTGACCCGAACCCCGAGAGAATGTCAAGACTTGACCAGATCGACCAGGAATAAAGTAGGGGGAGATAAGGTCTTTAATTCAAAATCCAAAAATAATTTGTAAATTTTTGTTTATATATTTGTATAAAACTTGTACTATTTTATTTGTACATAAATTGACCTCAAATTAAATATTTTCCTAAACAATAGTTGTACATAAAAATGTTTTGTAAATAATAAAAATAATTGCCAAGCAAAATAATATACATGATACAAATAATCACACTCAGAAAAAGCCGTAAAGCAATCATTGAAATACTAGTTCTGGTCCATACGGGCTCAAATTGAATCAAACTCACTTCTATTATACTCTAAATTAAATTATCTTTCAAATGGTTGTGGTTTCATAATTTTTGGAGTTACGGTTGAAAAGTCGATTTTCTAAGGTGGTTTGTGCAGTTTTTCCAATTACCGATTGTACATATTTATTCATATTTATTTTTTATACATAATTTACATAATTGTAAATATTATCTAATTTATTAAAAATAAAAAATTAAAAAAATAAGATTAAAAAAATTATTTAAAAATAATTCCTTATTTGTACATGTGTATATTATACTATATGTATATAATACTTGTATACAATTAATTTCCTTACATAAAAAATCACCAAAAAATTAAATATATAACATTAATTAATTAAATTAAATTAATTACGAAATTTGAATTTAATTATTCAATTACTTAATTTATTCATTTATTTGATTTAAAAACATGCCTTGTATATAAAGATATGATTCCATGCATTAATTAGCCACCATTAAGGTGGCTAATTGATTTTTGAAAATTATTTATTTATTTAAATCCGAATTTAATTTTTAATTAATTAATTAAATTAAATTATTTAATTAACCAATAAAAACATTCCTAATTTGTGTATACTTTCCTTTCTTATTTTTCCTCTCTTTTATTGGGTTCCTCCTCCCTCATTTGTTCTTGATCAATCTTTAGTGGAGAGGAGCCCGATCTCCGAGAGCAATCTTGTCAAAGAAGGGTGCCTAGCCTCCTAGCTGTGCGGTTATAGCGAGTTGGCCCTCGTTGAGTCCATCACGGTGTATCCGATCCTGAGGTGAGATCCATTTTTTCCATTGTTTTTCCTAGATTAACTTTAGATTTATTTTCTGCGTAGATGTCATGATTAATTTTTAGATCTTAAATCCTAAAACTTTTCCTCCACAACTCGAGTCCGCATCCGATCCGATCACCACATTCATCTTCATAATCCCTCCATCTTCATTTTTATCTCATGCAATCATTCAACTCCGGCCATGCACGGTGGATGGAGATACGGATCTATCTCCCGTTTCGCCAAGATCCGCAACCATTCATGCATCCAATTTTTTGTAAATAAAATAAACAAATAAAAATACACATAGTTGTTGTTATTCCTAACATTTGTTTTGTAGAAAAATTTAAAAAATAATAAAAAAATAATAAAAAATTTATTTCTATGTTTACGATTTCTGTATTAAAAACATGAAAAAATGTTTATTTATTTCTGCTTACATATAAAGAAAAATAAAAATAAAATTCTTCACAGCCGCAACCCGCGTAAGTGGCACTTCACCAGCCGTCGAGCCCACCTGTCATGGCCAACTGCGGTGCGGGCCGCACGCTCTAGTGGCCCTCCACTGCTATCACGCCAGTCCACCCTCTACTTCCCGGCACCTCCGGCCGACCTGCTCCGACGTGGGTAGCGCTCGCCAAAGCTTCCTTCCTGAGCAGGCCGTGCAGATGCATGTGGTGCCTAACGCATGCCGCGCTCGTGCCTAACCAACGGTGCCGCCCATAGCGGAGCATCCCTCGCTCAGCCACACGCGGCATGTGTCGTCGCACCCTCGCGCATCTCCACCTCCACCGCCCTCGGTCGCCTCCAGCAAGTGCCCCCTTCGCCGACCACCACTGCCTCCTCCCCTGCGGAGTCCTTTCTGTCGACGCGTAGCCTCACGCGCGCTTCCTCCACCGACGATCCAGGCCTTCGCTCGCCCTTTTCGCCGACGCGTAGACCCGTACACCCCCGTCGACACCTGCGCACCCCCTTCTGGTTGTTGAGGAGGGGTGGCGGCGGTACCTCCCCTCCCATCTATTTGAGAAGATACGAAGCAAAGGAAAGAACCCTAGGGCTAATAAAAAATTGGCAAAATTTCAATACAATCCTCAGAGGTTCTACAAATTTTGAAAAGATCCATGCCAGGTCCAGATCAAGCTTAACAACCCCTAGAAGTTTTCAAAATTGCAATAAAGTCCCTGCTAGAGCCATATCATGTGCGACACACGCATTTATTGATTATATTTCACATTTTATCCTGTTGTTTATTTATTATTAATCTTTGATATCAAAACTTTAAGTATTTACATTTTACTCCTGCAATTCTAGACACTTATTTTGCTTGATGTTATCATTAAAATAAATCTTTTTGAGGCTCTATAAATTCTGTAAAAAAATGTGTATGCTCCTGCTATGTGCTTAAACATTGTATAAAAATTTCATCGCATTTCATCATCATTTGATATTTTAAAAAAATAAAAAATAGTGTCTTTTTCTCTGTCCGAAGTTAGAAAAATCATAAAAATTCAAAACTTTGTCTAAAAAGTTCAAAAAAATTAATGGCGGTGTATTTTATTCCCCTTTAATATCTTTCCAATTTTCGTGTATTAATCATTTATTAAAACCCAAAAAATTACAAAAAAATAAAAATCTTATAAAAATTGTAGAAAATTCTAAAAAATCAAAAAATTATGATTTCAGTTTCTGTTTGTATATAATTATTTATACTCTAGCATAAAAATAAGTTCCAGGAGTTTTGGTAAATTAAATTAATTTTAAGGTACAAAATACTCTTGGTTGTGCATTGTTTTCCTTTGTTTCCACTGTTTGATTTTTATAAAATCACAAAAATATCAAAAAAATTGAAAAAATTACCAAAAACATTTTAAAACATATAAAACACAAAAACTTTTTTCTGGAATTTTCTGAGTATTTTATACTATAATTTAAAAATATAAAAGGATTGATGTGTGTGTGTATTTTCATTCCCTTGTGATTTGTTCCTCATTTGAAAATTAAAAATATTGAAAAATAAAAAAAAAACACTAAAAATTTATCTTTGAAATTTGACTGCTAAGTTTTTAAATCGTGCTCCTTGTGTTCGACCCTGGTCGCTATACCAGGCAAATGAAGTAGCGAAGATCACTTGCTTTTCATTGTTGTCGATCTTTAAAGTGGTTTACATATTTTTCTCGTTGACCGAATCGATTGGTTGAGAACAACGACATTGCATATTTACTCCATCTTAACCACATCGGTTTTCGGCTCATCAGGCATCCTTGGGGTCAAAGATGGGACTAGATGTGAATGAATGTGTGGGTGAAGTGTCTGGCAGGTCACTCTCCTCGCAGTCTGACTCAACCAAAGGTCTCCCGAATTCTTTTTGGGCTTTTAAATTTTGCTCATTTTTATATTTTTGGTGATTGCAAGCTCTCACAAGAATCTTCAATTAAGTTCAAATCATCAGATCATGAAGTATCAATATGGCTCTTATTTAGGCAGGTGAGGTCATCAATCCTCGAATTCATATGCTCCATGAATTGGGACAAGGTCTCAAAGCGTGAGAGGTGACTCCAAAATCTCAGGATAGGGTGTGTCGAATGTGGGTGGTGGTAGAAGACAAAAATCACATTCTGAATCTGGAAATTTTTTGGAAGAGTGGATTGTCGAAGTGTGAGGGTAATGGTGGTGGAAATTATGGGTAAAGATCAAAGTCCGGGTCTTGAAATAATGGTATGGTCAGATATGTACAAAAATCATGAGCAAAGTCCTCATGGAAAAAGGGAGGTGAACCGACTAGAGTGAACGATGGATCCTCAAAGTCCGGATAGAAGATGCTCCAGTCAACCATCTCGAAACAAAAGGAAAATGATTCAGGAGAGCACGACGGTCAAATCAAGAGAAGTGAAGAAAAAGGCGCAAATGCGCAGAGGAGATCTAGAATTCAGACAAACAATCAGAAACAAACTCACACAAATTCAACACACCCCTCAATTCACCTACTCAACTCGGTGAAGATCACAAAAGTGCAGTCTTTTTATCTTGTCTTTTTTATAGTTAGGAGAGAAGTCAAAAAGTTGTACAATCACTTAGGAGGTTGAATGGGATTTTGGAACTACTCCTTAGTGTGTATGCGAGCAAATAAAAGCAAAGACAATGAGGGCATTACTCTCCCTAAAATAAATTTTTCTTTTTGATCTTTTTTAGGGTCAAGTAATATAATAGTCACAATTTTATTTGATTATCACTTTTTTTGGATTTTTAACAGGAATGCGCGAGTCCTGGCGGGGAGTCAATTCTTTTAAGCACCTAAGTGATCAAAATCAAAGGGAGAGTCGGAAAAGCAATGCAAGCGGCAAAAACGATGATGAATGCTAAAGCGTAAATGCTCACCTTACCTCTAGCACTCTACATGTAAAGATGCTCAGCAGAATTGAAATATATCTATGTACAAATGCAAGCCGGTGAAATCACCCTAGATGAGTTACTGCTATTAGCGTGAAGAACCAGATGCGAAATATCTAGAGAGAGATCCAAATGTCTGATCTCTGAAGTGCATTGGTGTTCGCCACAACGGATCCTGCAAGCATTGTATAGCACTTCCCTCGGTGCTCGATCTCAAATCCTCGAATGTCCAGAGTCCAGAGTACCTGTATTATTAAAATTTAAAGTCTCTCTCTCACTTAAAAATTACACAAATAAATAAATGCACAAAATATGCTCAAAATGTGACTATCTTCTCAAGTCCTCTAAGCCTCCTTTGATGCTAGGTCAGAATCTCACACTGCCTTCACGTGGGTTTGCACGCGCCTTGGGTAGAGAGCCTCCCTCGATCCGTGGTACCTCGTACAAAGTCAACAAGAGAGGGTGATTAGACAAGTCAAATAATTATATCAAATAAAGAAACAAATAAATAAAGCCACAAAATAGACAAATAATCACAATAAAAAATAAAGCCAATCCAAGCGTCGTTGCTCCTCGACAACGGTGCCATTTGTTGAAATGGGTTTTGCAATGGTCTAGAAATCTCACAAGGTGAGAGATCCATTCGATGCGTAAACAATTCTCGAAACCCAGATTCAGACAACAATTAACCCTTAACAAATGATCAAGCAATGAAAAGCATATGTGGAGTTAAAATTCATTATAACTCTACAACAAGGACGTGTATATGTCCAAGTATGTAGAGGTCGAACAAAGGGAGCAAACGGCTACATCGGGGAAATGAATGCAGAAAATGATGGTTGTGAACTATTTGTCTATGTTTTTATTGTGGGTTTTTGATTTTTTTAATTTTTTATTTTAATTTTGATTTTATATTTTTAAATTTTGATTTTTAATTTTCTGATTTTATATTTTCTTTTTATATTTATACCCTTTTAATTTCTTTTCTTAAAATACATATATATATAAAGCTATATAAAGATACATATATAACAAAAGCTAGGGTTAATATAAAAATTAACAAAAAAGAAAAATAATGAAAATAAAATATTTTTGGGTTTTAGTAATTTTTTACTATATTTATGATTTTTTAAGAATTTTTGCAAATTTTTTTATATAGTTTTAAAATCAAATACCCAAAAACATGGTTTAAATAAATACCCAAAATTAAAATGGAGATAAAAAATATAAAACAAAGTCAAAAATTCTCAACTAATTTAAAAATAAAGATAATAAAATAAAGAAAATTCATAGATGGAAAATATATTTTTGGGATTTTTCTAAGATTTTTTATATTTTTATGAAAGTTTTAGGGGTTTTTCTATTTTTTTATTTTTCTTTTAACTTTTTTTAAGATTTTTGGTATGAAGGTCAAAAACACATAAATACACAAAATATATTTTTTAGGAATTTTTCAAAAAAAATTTATAACTTTTATGTATTTTCTTCTACAAACAAGGAAAAACAAGAAGTTTTTTCTTTTTAATAAATAATTAAAAGTCCCTAAATTGCAAAATACAAATATGGCATGGAAGTAGATGCAATCAGGAGCAAACATCTATTTTTGGGGATTTTTTCGAGTTTAATATCTATTTAAAATAAATACAAGAAATAAAGAGAAAGTACACTACTAGCAAGGGTATATATGTAAATATCAAGAAATCTAGGGGCCAAAGTGCAAATTCTCCAAAAATAATACTACACATACACAATTTTCTGGACTAAAAAGAAATACTAAAAATGATGAGGGTCCCCTTACAAAAAGCACACACCTCACGCGCACAGGCACGTGAGGTGACGTGGCCGGGGACCTCGATGTAATTTCCAGACATTAAGGGGCATGTTCGCAAAATTTACCAAAATAAATACAAGTAGATGAAACCTTATAGTCATGATATTAAATTACAAATTTTCATGGGTTAGAGATGCAAAATACCCACGAAGGATGGATCGAATGTCGCTGAAGGGTCCACTTAGACACGTATCGAGCTCCGGACGCACGATACCCCTACTTTGTGAGTGGTAGAGATTAGATCTATGCGCTCGATCAAACAGTGTTGGCGAAGCAAATCTGACGGTTGTTGTACGTCGCGAAGAACACCAGAGATCTAACGGCTCAGGAAGGCCCTGGAAGAACGGGGCTGAAGATTCGTTCTTCCAAGCTTTGATCGACAATGGTGCGGGAGTTAGACTTCCAAACTCTTTGCAAAAGGGTCTAAAAGCTTCCTGGAGGCTTCGTTTGTCAGCAGGAAGGCGCAAAAATCTCTAGCGATGTCGGAGGTACTGCGCGAGGTTGAAGAATCTCGTGAGTTTCTGGAACCTCGGGCGAGTTCCCAAAATCGCCTCCTACCGCTTCTTCTATCTTCAAACATGCACAGGGACAAAAAGGGGTCGAGGGAAAAATGCCTCGACCCGATTAAAGGGGGATGGACGTGGGTGGAGGCGAGCGGTGAAGTCTCTGATGAGTGGAGGAAAGGGAGCTCCGAGGTCCAGCTCCAGGGGGAGCAAGGTGAGCGGGCTGGTCTGGGGCGTGGAATTGGAGGAAGGATATGGAGGTAGTCCGGTTTGGCGAAGACGTGCGGAGCACAACGGAATGGGTTCGTCGGAGACAACTCCGGTGAACCTTGAAGGTGGCGATTAAGCAACTAGAATGCGATTAAAAGCAAAAATAAAAACTAATGTTACAGCTAAGCTAAGAAATGCAACAAATAATGTACCTCACTTGGCCAGAGCCAAGAAAGTTGTACGTCAACGGCGGGCCTCGCCGGAGATGGGTGGAAGCTCCTCCACCTTCGCATGGCCACGCCCGAAGTAGCTGGAGAGGCCCCTGTCACGGGCCTCGATCCTGAGCAGACCATAGGGTCCAAAGCTAGGGTAAAAAAGGTTCAAATTCGAAAAGGGAAGGAGGGCGGTTTTTGTACAAGGTGATCGACAGGGCTCAAAAACAAAGAAGAGCGGACAATGCATCGATCCAATCCCCCAGGATAAGGGCGTGTATCATCGATCTACGGGGAGAAAAGGTCGTGAAGGGCGCATCACAAAATGGTGAAAGGTGCGAGCCCTAAAAATCCTAGAAAACAGGAAAAAACCAAGGTGTCAGAAGGCAGCAGAGGCTGGTCAGACGATCCTGGTTGGTCCACGTGGATCAACCAGGAAAAAACCCTGGAAAATATTTCAAAAATCAATTAAATATAATAATTGATTTTATTAATTTTAGGTTATAAAATAAAAAATATTTATTTTTATGAAAAAATTTATTATGATTTATATTTATTTTTTTGAGGTTTATAATTATAAGTTCCTTTTTGAGGGCTATATATAGGTATATTCATCTATGTATTTATGTATTTTTTATTTTTTATTTATTTTATTATTTAATTTATTATTTTATATAGTTATAAATTTTAAAGACTCAAATATATTTTTATTTTATTTTTCTGATATATTTTATACAATTAAATAAATAGATGTATTTATTCTATATGTATACTTATAGGTATTTTACCTATGTATTTTCTATACATAATTTATTTTGATGTTTTTATTCCTATTTTAATATGTTCATATATTATAAATAATATTTAAAAAATTATAAAAATATAAAATTATAAAAGTAATGAATAATAAATAAAATGATTATTTTAATCGGCACAACTATAAAATAGGGGTCAAAAATTTAACTTTCACACCGTAACTCCAAAAAATATGAAAACACCTTCATTAAATAGCTTTTAAAAGTATATACAATTAAAATGATTTTGATATATTTTGAATTTTATTTGAGAGATATGGGTCTGTGAAGTTGAGATTTTGGAAACTTATTATGTCCATAACTTTTTATTTGTACGTTATTTTTGTATGAAATAAATTTTATATTTTTCTATATTTTATTATCTACAATTTCATGGTTCAAAGTTTCTCTATTTGAGTAAAAATAGGTCCCAAAAATGAATAAATGAATGGGAATTTAATTGGTCTTTTGGCCCTTATCTCCCTCTACTTTATTCCATATCGACCTATCATTGAGATGTCTAGGTCTCGGGGTTTGGGGTCATAAAATATTTTCAATATTTTACCTTTTTTTTCTTTGCTTTTCTTTATTCTATAATTTTAGCATTAAAACCGTATTTTATACACTATTTACACAACAATGCATGGATGATAAATTGCCTAAATTAAGGGTATTTACACGCATTTACTAGGGTTTTTAAGGCCAAAATGATAGAATAAAGGTGATGAAATGGAGATTCATCACTAGGTTAGATAAAATTCATTTCATCTTACTTCAGACTTTGGTTCTAGACTAAAATGTGAACTCTTTAAACATTTCAAAGGTTTCTAGGGTGAAGGGAAGAAATCCCATATAACAAATAATCATCAATAGATATGACATATCATTAATAATTATTATGATATAGATGATCCACATACATCAAAATGTATGAGATCTTGAATACCTTGGCATCTTACACCATTCCCAGAGAAGGGTATATTGAGTATTTTTACTTTTGAATACAATATTCACAAGTATGTAAGATTTGAACTTTCAGACAGTCTAAAGTTTCATCTTTGACTAGTCTATTGATCTCACCAATAAACATACGTCCAAGGCTTGATGCCGGATCATTGTCAAATGATCTTCATCCTCCTATTGATCTTTTAAAGTTTAATTTTTCAATATTTAGAAATGTCAATGAACCATTCATTAATTTTCTAATTTAGTAAATTCCTCTAGATGTTAGATTACGATATGAAATATATCCATCATAACTCTTTATGATAGGTCTATTCCAGAATTTATGTTTATTTCCAACATTTAGAAATGAACAATGAGTGTATTCTAATATCTAGGTCATAGAGACATTCTCTAAGATTAAGGGCTTTCCCACTGAAAATATGAAGTCTATCTATTCAATGGAATTGTTACAACAATTGCATCAACATCCATGTGGACGACTATTAAACCTTGAGATCAAATTTTCCATTCTTCTAAAACATATGCAACCAACTGCAAGTGATAATAGATGAGTGAGATGCAATTTTCAGACTTTGATCTTATCAAATAAGTAAGTCAATTTATTTGATTTTATGTAGATGTATAATATTTCGATGCACTATTAGATCCTTCTTTAAGGATCTTAGATAGTCTAGATAATCATAATATCAATACATCAGCTTATTGCAGTAGTGGCATTCCTCCAATTCTTTGGATGTCATATGGAAGTCACAGAAGTACAATCAACTCTTTAACTTTTGTTGTTACATGGATCATACCCACACTTCCACTGTGCTCCCTTCATCTACAAACAACCATTGCTTAAGATAAAGGATCTCTTATGTTGAACTCAAAAGATTTCTTTTTCAATATTTATACATGCTTCATGCAATTCATACAATATAAATATTATGAAGCTTCATGAATGACTAGAGTATAGATAGTAGAATGATGACACTCATCATATCTACATTTATCTTAACTCTTAAAGACTTTGATTCAGGCAGGTACTCAAACATTTTGAGTACATCATCTCTTATCGGGCCACCATTCTGCATAATGCAATGAATCATGTCATTCATGATTAAATGTTGAGAGCATGTATGTATGCCAAAAAACTTCTTCTTAGATTTTATAAGGATTTTCGATAATTACGATCATTATCGACATGATACTTCCAAAGAACATTCGATGAAAGATCAAGACTATAGAGACCAGTGGCGGACCCAGGATTATGGACTAGGTAGGGCACCAAATAAAAAATTACAATACTAAAGAAAGCATTATAAACATCTATATGCATATAGATATATAAAGAAATGTTTTCTATATACAGCAATTTTTTAAAATCCACACATGTACTTTAAATTGTCCTTATCTAGTTTTTTTAAATTTTAAATCAAGTCACAATGTCATCATTACTAATAAATTCAAAAATTTATATTCTGTATTATGATTCCTCTTATTCGGTGAATGGAAAATCATACGTCACATTTAAAACGGTAAGAAATGTAAAACATTCTACATTGGTAAGCTTAACCCAACAATAAGGATGAGAAAATCATGCCAATCATTATATCTGCTAAGTATATTTCATTTTTTATGTTTAGCTCTTTAATTAATAATTTATGGATATGTGTTGTTATCTTAGTTCATAGGATTTATTAAAAAAATAAGGGCTTCTCTTGGAGTGATATCAAGATACTTTGAAGTTAAACCAAAATTTATATTTTACAAAAATATTAAAGGACACTAGTGCAATTTTCTATAAAGTTAGCTCCAATTACTTTCGAAGAGATCATGCTAAAACATAAAAATTATTAAGAGGAAAAATAGACAATGGGGAGCCAGACATGCGAAATAAGTTATTTCCAAGTTAGAAATTTGATAATAATTAATAAAATCAAACTTAATGCACCTTATTATATAGCAGAGATTTTGTTACATGCACTTTGGAGTGCATTATGTAGATTTGCGACAATTGGGAGTCAGGCATGTGAGGGTCTAGGGAGTAGGGATGAGCATTGGGCTGGGCCCGCCCAGCCCGGCCCAAAGCCCGGCCCGCATAGCCCGGCCCAGCCCGAGCCCGAATTATGTATGGGCCAGGCTTGGGCCGAAGATTTAAGCCCATTTAATAATTGGGCCGAGCTCGGGCCTAGCCCGGCCCCGCCCGTTAGCCCGTTAGCCCGGCCCACATAGCGGCCCGTATATTGGCCCGTTAGCCCGGCCCACATAGCCCACTGATAAGCCCATTATGCGACCCGAAATGTCCTTTGGCAGGCCTTAGTCAGTGATTTTCCCACACTTAGCCGCCGGGGCCTCCCAGTTTCCCTTCCCTCTTTCCCTCCCACCCGCGACTAGGGCACCCCACGGGATTCCCTTCCCTCTTTCCCTCCCAGCCGCGACGCCGCAACTCGCAAGGCCCGCAACCCTCCTCCCCGCCCCGCTCAGCCTCGCGTCTCCCCCCTCCCGCGCCCAAGCCTCTCACTCGAGAAACCCCCCCTCCCTTCCCTCGTTCCATCCCTGCCTGGGCGCCGCCCTGTGCCAACCCCGCCATCCCCCGCCCGCTCCGCTCTGGCATCGCCTCCTCCCCGCCCCGCTCAGCCTCGCATCCCCCCTCCCGCGCCCAAGCCTCCCACTCAAGAAACCCCCCTCCCTTCCCTCGTTCCCTCCCTGTCGCGGCGCCGCCCTGCGCCAACCCTGCCCTCCCCCGCACAACCTCCCCCGCCCGCTCCCCCTGGTCCCCACACACCTGCGGACTGCGGCTGCCTCCCCCCCGATCCCCGCACACCTGCCCTGCGGGACTGGTGGCTGCGGCTAGCCGCTCAGGCCGTACCTCCCCCCTGTGCGGCTGGTTGAGGACTCGAGGCTCCCAAAGCAGTGCAGGAACACCCGCGTGACGCGTCTCGCCGTCTCCCCCATTGTAAGGATAGTTCTCCGTTCTCAATTGGCCTTTACGGTCATAATAGCATGATTTATTTTACATTCATTTGTTGTAAGTGAATTGTATAATGGCATTGGTGTTAAGTTTTTAGTATCAAGAGATGCAAGATCTAGTTGAATAGAATCCTCCAATGACTCATTTGGGGGAACCTTCAGATTTTAATGAGGTTTTGACAAAGAAGAAACGTGGAAGACAGTTAAAATCATGGGTTTGGAAGCATGTCACAAAAGTCGGGATGCTAAATGGACGAGAGATGTGCAAGTGTAATTATTGTAAGGCACAATTATCTTGCGGGGAAAAAGGTGGGACAAGTCACATCGATCGTCATTTAAACCTTGTTTGTCCATATTATAACAAACATTTAAAGTCCCAGGCTCTTTTGAACGTTGTCAATTCTGATCAAGGAAGCGCCACCATCTCTACATTGAAGTTTGAAGTAGATAGAAGTAGGGATGATTTCACGAGGTGGATTATATCTAGTGAATTGCCCTTTACAGTTATTGATAACCCAAAGTTTCGAACTTTTGTATCTTCAGCCCAAGTACAAGTTTATGTCCAGATTTACTCTTCAAAGAGATTGCATAAAATTGTATGAGAGTGAAAAACTAAAATTGAAGACGATATTGAAATCGGTTGGCAGAATTTCCCTCACAACTGACATGTGGACATCAATTCAGAATTTAGGTTACATGGCTGTTATTGCACATTATGTTGACAACAATTGGAAGCTACAAAAGAAGATTCTGTGCTTTTGTGTCATTTACACAAGTCATACAGGGTAGAATATTGCGGATATGATTGTCAATCGCCTGAGAGATTGGAATATGCCGAATATATATACCATCACATTTTACAATGCGTCAACTAATGATGTTGTTGTACGGAATTTAGTTGACCAGTTATCTCAGAAGGAAACACTACTCTTGGGTGGACGTTTTTTCCACGTCCGTTGTTGGGCACACATCTTGAATCTTGTAGTTCAAGATGGACTTTCTGAGATCAAAGAATAATCACAAAAATCCGTAATCTTGTTAAATATGTGAAGTATTCCACTAGGAGATTGCAGGATTTTAAAGACCTTGACAAACAAGAATGGATTGAAATTACAACAGGTTTGAGGCTTGACGTCCGCACTAGGTGGAACTCTACCTTTTTTTTAATGCTTGAGTCTGCTATCAAATATCAAAAGATTTTCAATCGTTTGGGGCGTGATTTCCATTTATCAGACACACCTTCTGCGAGTGATTGAAAAACAGCTGAGTTGGTCAGTGGTATCTTGGAGAACTTTTATGTTGCCACCAAGGTATTCTCTGGACAGAAATATTCAACTGCGAATTTATTCTTTGTTATGATTTTTGAGGTTGAGAAGCATCTCCAAACTATTCAGAATCATGATGATGTAGCTATCAGAATTATGGCTTCAAAGATGTACGCGAAGTTTGATAAATATTGGAGGGAGAGAGAAACTGTTTTGCCTCTAGCATTGGCATCAATTTTGGATCCATGTTACAAGTTTGACCTCATAAGATTTGCTTATTCAGAACTTTACCCCGGGGATGAAGCCGCACAATATGTCGAACGGGTTAGTCAAACTTTCTATGCCTTATTTGATGATTACTCTTCTAAGTACATGGCAAGTGTTTCGCACGAAATGTCCACATCAAAATCCAGTCAAGAAGATGTATTATGTCCAACACTGAGAAACATGGTAATGCTAGACAAGTTCTTTAAACAGAAAAAAGTGAGCGGCTCTTGTGATACGGGAAAATCAGAGGTTGAAATCTATTTAGACGATCATTCCGCAGACAATGAGCAGGGTGACAACTTTGATGTCCTGAGGTGGTGGGAATTGAACAAGAGCAAGTATCACATCCTATCCGCTATGGCTCGTGACATTCTGGCAATACCTGTGTCCACTGTGGCTTCTGAGAGTGCTTTCAGTATGGGCGGTAGAGTTCTTGATACATATCGTAGTAGACTTAATCCGAAAACGGTGGAGGCATTGATTTGCGCAGGAGACTGGATCTGTGCGGATGAGTCAGAGAACTAGGAGTATGAAGGAGATGACGAGGAGGAGTTAGAAGAGAATGAATTTGGTTAGTATCTACTTAAAATTAAATCAATATTCTCTATTACCATTGTACTATATCTATTAAACATTTATCTTTATTTTAGATCCAAGATGCAATGAACCTTCCAACTAGTTTGTCAACAAATTTGATAAGCAAGTCCGACTATGCCAGGTAAAATCCATTTGGTTTGATGTTAATAAATATTTACAAGTTTTAGTGGTATCATTATTTATTATCTAACCTTTCTTAAAATATTTTAACAGGTGGAAAGTGGAAATTGTGGAATCATTGTGTGAAAAGTTCACTTCATCTTTCTGAGGATTTTGTGATACATCTATTTTGTTCTTTCTTAAAGTTTTTATGAACAATGCGTAATTTGGAAGTTTTTTCATTATTGTTTTTATAAAATATGAACTATGGGATCCTTATTTTATTGTTTGGAAATTTTTATTATTTTTCGTTATTTGCATCTTCGAATGACAAAGTGCACCTTTGTCAAAGATTGAGTTGTATTTGTAGGCTTTAGCCTTGTAGGTATCCGACAGAAAGGAGCGGGAAGATCGAGATGTTTACTTCTCAAGGTATCTATTTTTCATGTCATTCTTATGATATCTTCACATTAGTTCATCTCGGTAATACACATATTGATTGGAAATTATTTCTTCATTGCAGAAATTGGATTCGACATAGGTGTCCAGACTTTGATCTCTTACTTTGATATATACATCTGGATTTAATAAGGGAGTTGACGACGGATTAATCCACTTGAGCCTTGAGGTACATTTTTCAATATGTTTGTTTACTATTCTTGCATGCCAGCAGCCTTGTTGATTGCTTCTACTTTATTATTTGGACATGTTCATATAATATCTCTATGACATTCTTTCCATTAGGTACTATAAAATCATACATATGACCAAATCCATCCAAAAAAATAGGATAACTATCAAACTCTCTATTATTTGGACATGTTCATATTGAAGATTACAATAAAAATAATCAAATGAGGGTGCGCCAAATATATGGGCCCGCCAAGTCTAGCCTCATAAGTTTTGGGTATGTATAAGGCCTATTTATTTTTGAGATATTATGGCCCATGGGCCGGCCCGGCCCAGGCCCGACCCATAACAAATGGGCTGGGCTTGGGCTTGGGCCTTCAAAAAAAATTAATGGGCCCAGGCCCGGCCCAAAGCCCATAACTATAAATGGGCCTGAGCATGGGCCCTGTATGGCCCGGCCCAGGCCCGGCCCATGCTCATCCCTACTAGGGAGACAATTGATGGGTTTGCGAACCTCAAATAGGACAGAGGCGCAGCATATCCACAAGGGAGTTGGAGGTGCGGCTCTGAGAGGGGGGGCGTGGGCACATCGCGTCTGAGAGGAAGGTCAAGGTACGATGGGTCTGCGAAGGAGCCGCGGCATGACAAGACCGAGAGGAAGGACAGTTGTGATGTAACAGAGAGGAAGCCATGTTGTGACAATCCAGTGAGGGAGCTAGAGTGCAACACGTCTGATGAAGGTCAAGGCACGATAAGTGCATGAGGGAGCCAAGCCGAACATATGAGAGGGAGGCAGGATGGAGTCACGAAGGGCACCAAGGGTTGTTTTTATGGTTTCAACGAGAGATAGAAAAGGACCAAATGAAAAATCAAGTTACTTTGATGAGGTACAAAAGAAAAATTCAAAGGTCTCCACAAATAGAGGGGGGCACGTGCCTCCCCATGGCCAAAGTGTAGATTCGCTCATGATAGACACATACATACCCAAGGTTGTTGTCTTATTGTCTATTTAATTGATATTCCTCAACATTATGAGGAAACTTGCATATTTCAACCACATATATTATGTGTTCAACTGCAAGTACAATATCATGATCATTAATCCAATTCATGATGAGTTACCGGTTATTATTGAGTATAATATTGTGTGGATTTAATGTATGTTATATGAAATTAGATAATATGCATAAATACACATTTTACTTTGATTTAGAATTTTTATATAAAAGTTGTCTTGCCTTATCAAAACTGAAAGTTCATTCCCTTATTCACTTTCACTGTAAGATATATACTTATCATTATATCTCAAGCAAGATCTGGGA
Organism: Ottelia alismoides; assembly: GCA_037367405.1. Classification (NCBI taxonomy): domain Eukaryota; kingdom Viridiplantae; phylum Streptophyta; class Magnoliopsida; order Alismatales; family Hydrocharitaceae; genus Ottelia; species Ottelia alismoides. Next base: position 273,872 of record JAZKJV010000397.1, read on the forward strand.
TCTCTTTTCTTATCTTTGTTACATCTCAATAATATAAGAACATATAACTCGAATAAAAAGAAGCGAGAACTCATTGTCGTACAAGTTCAACTTGCATTTCCCAATTCGGTGTTTAACACCTAGACCCACCACCCCTAAGGCAATGTTGACCCATCATTAATTGAACCAACCGTCAACAGGAATAGAACTTGCTATGCGCAATCCAATATCGTTGCAATAATATGAGGACTCGATATTGGGGTCACTATGCATACAGTATTACTCTTTCGAGAAGCAAAGAGTCTATTCCAGATGCGCTTGTATGCAGGATCTGTCACCTCAGACAGGCGTCTCCTACATACAATCATTGGTGACAGAACCATTTGTCATGATAGGAGACCATGGATGTCATTTATGTGATCCTCCATATCAATTTCAAATTTTAATTAATTATTATAAATCATATTCACATGATTAATTCTTCCGAGGGAATTACATCTCTATTCATAATAAAGTATTTAATTGAATATAATTAATTTAATCATATTAAATCAATTATCAATCCAATTCAAACAATCATAAAATAATTTTGATTGTTACTTGAAGGATGGTATAATCTCAAAATATGTATTATTCAAATTTTAATAATTAGAAAATTACATCATGGTCATTTCAAGCATTATCCTCTCCTTACCCCCGATCGTAGCTAATGAATATGTGATTCAACATTCTAAAAGTTGAAAAAGACCTTTGTTCCCTAGTAATTAGTTGTATTTCTCCATTTATTTTGTATTATTCTCATTCATGCATTTAGAATTAATATCTGAATTTTAGAATGCATATTTGCATTAAATAAGAAGTCAAATTCCCTTGTAAATATCACATGTATTATACCATTTTTCCTTATTGTTATCTATTTTTCACTAACTTATAATTTAATAAAATTAATCTATAGTGTACATATTACTAACACTAATAAATGAAAAATATCATAAAAATACTAACTTGTAAAATTGACCAATAAAACTCAAATCTTAGTGTGAGACTACAAACCTTTAAACGCGAATATCTCTCTCATGTGGTCTCTTATGGATCCCTACTCACTTTTAAATTAATGTACGTTCAATTACCTTCAAAACAAGATCAAATTCAAAGGAACGGAGTTCATAAGTGAAACTGGGGTTTTGGATCCCTCATTGTATATTGTACATATGTCCCTTTATTTTATTTACTTTATCTTTTATTTTCTTAATTATTAAAAATCCAAAAAAGATTAATTTTTAAATATTTATTCCATATTTCTCTTGATTCTTTTATCTTTCTAAAATGCCAAAAAAATCACAAAAAAAATAAAATGTGATATTTTATATCTACAGGATATCACCAAATAGACTTTTTATACAGATGATTTATTTTGATGTTGGCTTCTTCACAAAAGTTGTAGATCTCATCGAGACGAGCAACTTTCATGTTGATCACTTTTTTATTTGACCTCTTTCGTTATTTCTTTTCTATTTAATTTTTGATTTTTCTAGAGATGCCACGTGTCACCCCCATTTTATTTTATTTTCATGATTTATTTATTTATTTATCTTTATCTTTATTTATTTATTATTTTAATTATTATTATAATTTCTTTTATTTATCTATTTATTTATTTATTTTACCTATTTACATTTATTTTTTATTTATTTTAATTTAATTTAATTTTGTTTTTATTATTTTCTTGCCACATGGCAGCCCCCTTTCCCTCTCCTCACGCTGACTTGCACCTGTCGCTCTGCCTTCTGCAGCGGGGCACCTCTGCCTCCTTCTCTCTCCTCTCCCTCCTGCAGTTGTAGACCTCCACGCCTCCTGTGACCCCTCGCCCCTTACGATCTCCCTCTCTCCTCTGCACTCATGTCATCTGCTCCCCACTCGCTGCACGACCCCTACCGACCCTAATCGCCCGCACCCACCGGTTACTCCGCAACCATCCAAAAACCCGATCTCCAATCCCCCGTGCCCGCAGGACCCACTCAAACTTCTGCCTCTCGCGGCAGTGCTTCAGCCGCCCGTGCAACAGTCGCTCCTCTTTCTCCTCGCGCTCGTGTCCTCCGCGACTTGGCCCATGACCTTCACTAAACCACTTCCCTCATCTCCCCATGACATGTACCCATAACCTCCTCCATCCATTTCGCACTTGCTCCTAGTTGCCTTCAAACATCCGTCATTTGCCCCCATCCTGCGCTATTTGCCATCTTTTCATAGAGGAATGAGAAAGAGCTCGTCGCCACCCTCAGGTAACAGAAGTAGGTGTAACAGCTCAAGCAAAGATCCTCCCCTCCATGCGAGATCTGATGAAGAACCTTCATCATTTATTGTCGATCATCTTCGTAGAAGCTTGAGCTCCACTACCCATCGAGGTGTTGAGCGATGACTGGAGGAGCAATCATCCCTCTTCCTTATACGAACCATCCCGTCCATAGGCTTCCAGGTAATCCCATTTCCATTCTTCTTCCTACTATTTTCTTCTTCTTCCTTTTTCTCCTCCTCTTTTTTCTTTACTTCTTCCTCTACTTCTTCTCTACACCTTGTTCCTCTATTCCACCGCTCGTGCACACACCACCAATTTATTCAACGCATCAACCACCATTGCACCATATCACCTCCGCCTCCAGCGCACACTCGACGATTTTCACCACCTTCACCTCGACGACTCGCACCATTCTTTTACTTGGGGCACATGCCCGCATCAGCCTCACCGTTTGCGACTGTAGGCAGCCATACTCTACCGTACATTCTCTGCCCCACGTAGAGCATCACCTTTCCTGGAGCAACCGCCACTCATCATGCCCTTCGCCATCGACACCTGGAGCCGCTTCAGCTCCGGATGCGCTTCAACTCTGACTCGCCACAGTAGCTCTCCGTAGCGATCTCCGCTCCTACACAAACTCGCACCTCCACCGACAATAGTCGTGCTTCGCCTCCTCCGATCTGCTCTTCTTTTCCCAGTCACTCGGTCGCACCAGCCTAGCCGACCGCCATCATGCCCCCATCATTGCATCGCCTCAAGCCCTGTGCGAGGGCAGCTTCGTAGTCCATGTCGGCCATCGCACGACCGTTAGGACTGCACAAAACACAGTGTGGCAACGGAGCTGGTGTCCTGGAAAGCTAAGGAGGGTCGGTGTGGCTGACCACTCCCTATCCTTATTTGTCTGTCGACAGGGTCATGGATGTACCACTAGCTGTTGATCTCAAACAACTGTGGATGCTCCTCGTAGACTGACTCTACTTGTGGGGGTGTGTGTTGCTCCTGTTGAATGTATTGATGCTCCTCAACCCAGTTGCTCTGAGGACCCGGTACATGCTCTTGTATGAGGTGAACTCGATGTACAGATATAGGTGGTGCAGAAGGGGCAGGTAGTTGTATCTTGGCTACCTTCTCAGATAATTCCTCCACTTGTTTCGGTAATCGTGAAAGCACCTCAAGTTCAGTGACCCTCTTGTGGATCTGTTCTACCATGGTAAGCTTATCAACTATTATCCTAATGCTAGGGATGAGGTCATATGTTAGATCTGCTACGGTCCTCTTAGGTGTCTCATGAGATAGGCTTGAGGGAGACACCTGATAGGCCCTGGTGGCCTGAGATCTGTATGTTTCTACCATATGCTTTAAGATCTTCCATACAACATCTTCGTTCTTACTTAGATAGCTACCTCCACAGGCTGCACTCACTAACCCCTGCATTTCAAGGGTCATGCCACAGAAAAGGGTCTGGACTAAGATCGCCTTAGTAATGCCATGACAAGGGCATTTCTATGTCAAATCATTGAATCTATCCCAAGCTTCAATGAAATGGATCGTAGGGGCCTTGGGAGAAACTAGCGATCTTTGTCCTCATCTGGTTAGGCCTATTGATTGGGTAGAACTTCTTCAAAAATAGGTCTTTGAATTGCAACCAGGTTGTACATCTAATCCTAAGATTCTTCAATCAATGGGCAACCTTATCTCCTAAGCAAGCAGGGTAGCCTTCAGCCTGATGTTAATCTTGTCCAACCCTAGGATGGCTAAGGTTGTTATATACCAACTTGAAGTCTTTCAAGAAAGCATATGGTTCTTTTGTTTCATTCCCATTAAACTTCAGTAGTAGCCTAAGGAAATGGGGCTTCAGCTCAAATGACTCTGGTGGAACCTCAAGTACGAGCCAACTGTGTATCTTATTCTCCGTTGGGTTATAGGCATCTACCATTGGTCTGTCTATACCACCAACCTCAATCACATGTCTCGTCCTGGCCATAAGATTTGCATTCAGCTGCTCAACTCTAGGTAAACGGGCAAGGATTTACTACATGGAGTCATCTTTGTGCTCCTCTTCCTCAGGGTTTTTCTTAGGAGGCATCTTGGTCTTGGGTTCGCCTTCATCACCTTCAGAATAAAGAAGGTTGGTATTAATAAAGTTGAAAGAATTAGATATAGAAGTATTTAGGGGGGATCTTCCTCGATGTGGTGAGAAAAGAGAGGTTGGCTTGGGTTTAACCACCCTCAAGAAGAAAGAATGACTTATTGACAGTGGTCTCATGGGAAGAGTCTCCATGAAACAACAGGGGCTGGGGACGAGAGTGACCCTAAGGCCGTGAGGACGATCGGGTTGGGTGGTTGGCGAGAGGCTCGCGAAGCCCAAGCAAACATCACCCTAATCCTCCATTCTCGAGGTCAAAAAGTTCGGAGAGAGATCACGAGTCATGAATTCAAGAGAGATGGTGAAGGCACAAGTGTGCGATTTTTTATTATGATCTTGATACAAGCAAACAATACAAACACAATACAAAGTTTAATTTCACCAACTGTACACAGTGAGGGTCGTAAAGGTTTGGCCAGACAAATGCAAGATTTGAAGAGTTAACGAGTTGTTAGTGCATGTATTTCCCTACAGACTAGCCTGATTCTTACTACTTGTTGCACTCACTTTTAGGCAGCATAGGAGTAAGTAAAAATATGGCTACCCGTTGCTTGAGGACGGAGCTATACGCAGTGTCCTCTAAACCTCCCACTCTGCTAAGGAAATCCGGATTGTTTACTATCTACTCGTAGTCCTCACTGAAAAGTGACTAATCATTTTTGTAGAACAAGTAGTCTATATGAAAATCCTGGCTTGGCTCTACCCTAGTGTTCGTACCTCTCTCACTTGCAAGTAAATGAAACCAATAAGGGGGTTATTCTCCCCAAAATAATTTTCAAATTTTAATGCATTTTTTGGTCAAAATTGTATTAACTGTCCCGATTTTAAATTTGATTTTCACTGAATTAAATCCAACACACAAGACGCCCATATCGTCCAGTCCCAATTTCTTTTAATTCTAAGTTATAAAATCACGGTGAAGGGAGTCGACAATGGCCAATGCAATCGAATAAATCAATGATGCATGCCCAATTCAGAAGACTTACAGTGATTCTCGCTCTCTACATGCGGGATGGAATACAGAATTGAAATTTTTATTATAAATGAATGTAAGTGAGAAACTCATTCCTAGACATGCATGTAGTTCAATTAGCGAGTGATAAACGATTTAATTTGGACTAATAGATTTGTAGTCTAAGTGCGTTTCGTTAAGTATAATGTGTAGTCCTTGATTTACAAGCACAAACAGATAAAAAGTTCTACGAGCCGCGTGTGCGGGTCTAACCTTCGAGCCACTCAAGTCGAGTCCTACCCTCACCAGAGAGCGAAACAGGTCTCGACACACCACAAAATAATGTCCAAGTTCATGCACACACGCGAGATCCAAAATAGAATCTGATGTAAATATGCAATTATTAAAATAAATACAGAAAAATCCTGGACTCTACACTTTCTCACGACTCGACTCTATCTTAAAATTATGTGTTTCTTCAGTGGGCTTGTTACCAGAAAAGTCAGCCTTCGAAACTCCTGAGATGCTCGACCACCAGAGAAGTCGATCCGTCATGTCGGATCCCTCGCACAAAAATAGATGGTGGTCACAGAGATAAACACAAAATAAATAAATAAAGCAAATGAAATAAATAAAAAATACAAGAAAATAGAGAAATAATTGCAAGAAAAGATGAGGGTCGAACTACCCGAGGGTGGAAAACCTAATTTCTAGTTTTTTTTTCAAAAAATTAACCTAAATCGTGCCTCCTCAGCAACAGTGTCATGTGATTGACCTTGAAATCACCCTGGTTAATTATGTGAAATTAACATTAATTTTTTGTTGTAATACGATAAATTTGGACTAATAAAAAATCGTTAAATTAATTATTTGTCCAATTAAAGCGAGCGGATTTTTTACTTGAGCAAGCTCAAGGTCAAATTCAGGGAGGCCATTGTCTCCTTAGGTTTGTTTTTAGTTGGTCTAGATATTAGGTTTTCAAAGATGTTTTTTTTATTTTTAAATGAAATAAATGAGGCAAATGTAATTTTGGTGAAATTTGGGGACTAAACTGCAAATTACAATCAAATTAAGTCCAAAATCTTCAAACTTGTCTAGAGTGTGAAATATAATGAAATTAAACTACTGTCATTTTTTTGGAATTTTTGGATGCGCTATGAATTAATTATGAATAAAATAATATAGACTAAGTAATTTTGAGTTAATTAATTTTAATAAATATCAAACATCAATATTTTTCAAAATTAATTTGTTCTAGATAGATATTTATGAGAGATATCCAGAACAATTTTTAATTCCTAAAAATACTAAGTATGGAATTATCTAAAAAACAATTACTAAATTCACCTTTCTATTTATTGTGACCTAGATATGCGTGAAATGAGATGAAATTTGGTTACAGTATAAAACAACCTAAAATATACCTATTGTGAATTTTTGAGATTTTTTCGATCGATGAATAATTCAATATTAATTTCAGAGCATGAATTGGGTAAACTATGCAAGTTTCTACCAAATTAATTTTAGTAAATAATACATTGATCACAAGAATGTAAAAAAATACTCGTTAGATAGAAAAAGAGTTACTCTACAACATGTTATTTTTTGACTTAAAAAATGAAGTGAAATGATTTTTCAAATGAATGTCCAAACACAAAGGTATGAATGCAATACATAAAATAAAATGAATAAAGAAAATATGCATATGGCGATTAAAAGGGAATTACCTAGACCCAGGGAATCTTCATGCAAAACGCCTAGGCAATCACATGGATGACATGTGCTTCCAGAGGGTTGGTGTTTTGGTGTTATTTTGGAGAATGCAAGGGGACCTCTATAAATACCCCAGCCCTCATGTGCCTTGCACGTGAGGTGGGTTGAACTCCAAGAGACCGATGGCGCGAGGGCGGAGGTCGGTGGGGAGGTAGGGGCAGCCGCTGGGGGTGACGTGGTAGCCTGCTTATGGGAGGCGAGGCGGAGAGCAGCTGCGTGCAGGAGGCAGACCAGTGGCTTTGGTAGAGTATGTGATCGCTAGAGCGAGGTCGACCAAGGGGCTGCTTCGATCTCCAGACGAGACGGCTAGTGTCGCGCGCGACTGATGAGGGGATATGGCAGCTGATGTCGATGGCGTGTGGAGAGCAGGCTCCTAGGGCGGCATGTGTTCAGGCACATGTTACGGGCGAAGGAAGCAGTCGTGCAAGCCAGCTGTACGCGGGCTGAGGTTTGCGTTGCAGTCTCCACCTCCGTCGACACACGACGGAAGGTGGAGCAACGTTGGCGGTGATGGTTGCACCCGACCGCAGGTGTTGTACGTGGAAGGCGGCTGGAGGTGACGTGCCCTGGGAAGGAAATCGGCGATGGAGGTCAACGGCTCCATGGTCGAGGCAGATGCGAGGGCGGTCTCGGCCGCTGGACGGTGAGCGATGAAGACGGGCGGTGCAGCTCGACGGCGTAACCGCGTCAAGGGACGAGGCGACAGAGGATGATAGGTGAAGATGGGTGCGATGGACGTGCGAGAAATCGATGTAGTCGAGGCTCGACGATGGCCTACGTGTGAGAACGAAAGGGAGGGGGTACTCACGGTGGTGGTGGGCATGTGCCCCTAGGTGGAGCGTGTGAAAGTGGAGGTGCGGGAAGTTGTAAGGTGGTACGGCAGTGAGTCGATGGAGGTGGAGGTAGATCGGGGTAGTACAAACAAGGAAAGAAAAGCAAAGGAAAAGAAAGGGAAAATAGAAAGATGAAGAAGAATAATGGAAAGAGTTCTACCTGAAGTTCGATGAACGGGTTGCCTGAAAAGGGAGGTGCACGGAGGAGCACCTCAGGTCGTTGCCTGACGCCTCGGCAAGGCATAGCTTGAGCAGCTCGCGGAGGACCTACGGCAAGGGAGGGTGGTCCCTTGGATCTCGCCGTCTAGGCGCACGTCGTCGCTCGTTGCAGTCTTTTTCCCTTGTTGTCACCAAGAGATGGGTGGATCTCGATACCCTAGACTAGAACATGGCGGATAGATTGGACGTTTGGCAGGGAAGGCCCATTTATGGGGATCGAGAGAGATGAGAGAGAGATATATGAGAGGAGAAGTGGTGAGAGTGGGAGGACATGCATAGGAGAAGGACGTGGGGCTGGTTTGCATGGGATGGCAGGGTGGAAAAGAGAGAGAGAATGATGCGAAGAGAGAAATGGAGAGAGGGGGTACGTGCATGGGAGAGGGGAGATAGGAGAGAGAAGTGGGAGAAGGCGGACAATGTGTGAGGATGGAGAGGGGAGGTGGACATATAGAGAGAAAAGAGGAGAACGAGCGAGATGAGGGGAAGAAACACGCGGGGGTGGGGAGAATTAGGGTCAAAGAGGGAGAGATGCGTGCAGGGTAGAGGAAGTGGGGAGAGGCGCGTGTGAGTCGCGGGCGGTTATGCGCGGGATAGAAGCAAGGGGAGGTTGCATGGAGTGGGTCGTGTGCAAGTCTGCATGGGAGAAGAACGACGTGAGTGGGAGGAGCAGGAATAGGGGGAACATGCACAGATTGCACGGGGTAAAGAAAGAGATGGCCACGTCGCGCGACGGTGCGTCCAAGTGACGAGCAGATTTAAAATAAAAATTAATAACATAAATAATAAAAGTTAATATTAATAAAAAAATTAAGATAAATAAATAATAATTAAAATAAATAAATAATGAAAGTAATAAATATATAAAATAATGAATGAATAATAAAATAAAAAATGAGGGTGAAACATGGCGGCTCTGGGAGCTGCCACTGTCGCTCCCAGAAAAAACAAAAATTAAATCAAATATAAAATAAAAAAATGAAAGGGATGAAATCAAAAAGTGATCAACATGAAAGTTGCTCGTCTCGACGAGATATATAACTTTTGTGAAGGATTGAAAATCAAAAGAAGTCATCTGTACAAAAAAGTATTTTTGGGGTACCTTAAAGGTATAAAATGCCGTATTTTTATCTTTTGTATTTTTTGTCATTTTTAAATAAGAGAAAATCGAAAAATAGAGAATATATGAAAAGAATATTTATAATTTAATCTATTTTTTAGATTTTTAATAATTAAGAAAATAAAAAAAAAGATAAAGGGTATTCTGGTCAACATGTATAATATACAAAAGGGGCACAAAACCCAAATTTCACATACGAACTCTGATTCTTTTGAATTTGATCTTGTTTTGAAGATAATTGAATGTACATTAATCAAAATTGAGTGGCGGTCCATAGGAGACTATATGAGAGGGATATTCATATTTTAAGGTCCTTAGTCTCAAACTAGGGTTTGGGTTTTATTGGTCAATTTTTCATGTTAGTATTGTTTTTGATATTTTTCCTTTACTAATGTCAGTAATATATACACTATAGAGTTGATTTTATTAGATTTAGAGTTAGTATAAAATAAATACAAATAGGTGAAGTTAGCAAATATACAAGTGAATATGTATAAGAGAATTTGGATCCTTATTTAATGCAAATATGCATACTAAATTACGAACAATATTATAAATGCATGAATGTGAATAATGCGCAATAAATGGAGATATGTAGATAACTACTCGAGAACAAAGCTCTATTTTCGACTTTTAGATTGATGAATCACAGATTCATCAGCAGGCGGCTGCAATCTCCTACCCCTCCTGAGATGAATGGCGTCAGGTAAACATGTAAAATCAAGGGTCATACCTGTCTCGTGTGTGGACGGGTCATGGGGTACATGCTCCTTGTGTCTGAAATTATTGGGGTTGGCTTCGACCTATGCAGGAATCAGTGTCTTTGTGGTGGTCAGGTCGTCGATCCTCTGAGTAAGTTCGTCCATATTCTTCATGAGCAGTGCAAGCTGATCAAGTGCGGGATTCACTGAAGGGGCCTCTAGATGATCAATGACAGGCTGTCACTGAGACTGATAGTGTGGAGGTTGTTGGTATCCATATTGTTGTTGATAATGAGGAGGAGGAGGAGGATGTGGATATTGTCCATAAGATGTAGTCTACTGCAGATAAGACTGTGGAAAATACGCAGGCTACATCTGCTTCTAGTTATGTCTCCAGTTCTAGAAGTGAGGTGAAGACTGATAATGAGGCTGGAGTTGCTGATGCTGGTATTGTTGCGGTCTGCCTTCATGGAATTAGTGGGCAGGTCTCTGACCTTATTGTGAACCCAACTGACCTTGCCCAGACGGACGAGAACGGTTGCTCTCACGGTCGAACCAAATACGTTCACCTCCTGAATGATAGGTGAAAGTGGAGCCTGTTGCTCGGGAATGTATGGGCCTTCTTGCTGGTATGGGACTATCTGTTGTGAATGTTGCGGGATCTGATCAGGGGTCTGCACGTAGTAAATGTGTTGAATTGTGGATGGTCCTCCGATACTCTGCTGGGTGGAAGAAGTCTGCTCCCAAGCAGAAGTGTCGGTTGCTGCACTCGCGCTCTGAACTGCCTTAGTCGTATTAACAAGAAGTTTCAGGTGCTTTGTGATTTCATCCAGCTTGTCCAGGTTGTTCGTCCTTTGTTCGATCACTTGCATCTTCTCAAGCTCCTTGGATCGCTTCTCAATGATGTCCACTTTGGATAGGTGGTTACCAATGATGGTCAAAATAGAACTATCCACCCTATCCACTTCATGTGATGTCATCATATTGACAGCCTTGTGGGGTACTGATGAATCTCCATTTCATCACCTTTATTCTATCATTTTGGCCTCAAAAACCCCAGCAAATGCATGTAAATAGCCTCAATTTGTATATAATAGCATTCATTATTCATTGTATTTATTGTACATAAAATAAGGTTTTTAATGCCAAAATTATAGAATAAAGAGAAGAAAAGAAAAAGGAATAAAATATTGCAAATATTTTATGACCCTAACCCCGAGACCAAGGCCAGCATGGAATTGGTCGACAAGGAATAAAGTAGGGGGAGATAACGGCCAATTATACAATAAATACCTCATTTATTCATTCATTTATTTATGCATTTTTGACACCTATTTTGTATATAATTATTTGTTCATCAAACAAAAATATTTTGTGCATGAAAGTTGTAGATAATAATGTAAATGAAAATACAAAATTTAGTTTGTACAAAAATAATACTCAGTATACATTTTATACACAGAATAAAAAGCCAAAATCTCAACTTCACAGACCCATATCTTGCAAATAAAAACTCCAAATCACCCAAACTCACCTTTAATTGTATATAGCTTTCCAAGGACTATTTAATGAAATGAGTTTCATAATTTTTAGAGTTCATCTGTGAAAGATAGGTTTTTGACCCTCCTTGTACATAGGACTGATTAAAATATTCATTTTATTCAATATTTATTATTTTTATCAAATTATATTTTTAGAATTTTTTAAATAAAGTATATAATACATGTGCATATTGAAATTAAAAGAAAACCAAAAAGAAGTTGTAAAATAAAATAAGTCTATAAGCTACATAAACAAAAGACCTATGCTACCTATATGTATATAAATAAAAATGGATTCTATTCTTTTATTCTTTAGTCATCTATATTTTTATAATAAAGTATATATTATATATGACTTATTAAAAATACAAATCCAAAATAAAAACAAATAAAATTCATTAAATAAATAACATGTATATAATATATAGGTAAAATACCTATAAGTATACCTACATATACATATACACTTTTATTTAAAAATGTAAGTAAACTCATAAAAATTAAATAAAAATATATTTATACTCACAAAAATAAGTTATAAATTTATAAAATACGAAAATAAAATAATAAAATAAAATAAACAAAATAAAAATAAATACAAATAAATATACTTATAAATACACTATTTTAATAAAACTGTAATAAAATACTTCAAAAAAATAAATAAAAATCATAAATAAATACTACATTAATTTATAAACATTTTTTATTTTATAAGTAAAAGTTAATGAATTCATTTATTATGTTAAATAAATAGGTCAAGATAGTTATGATGTGGACCAATCAGGAGCCAAGGACTGTTGACCTCCGGTCAACTTCCCCTGCGCTTCTGATTCCCGTCAGAGCCATCTTGTCCCCCGTTTTCCTCCCTTTTTCATGGGTGTCCCTTTCATCCATCGCCCTCGAATCCTTCATGAAAAATATTCTCTGATCATCCGTGATTCTCGCCGAGATCCTGGAGCCCTTGTACATATCGTCGATCAGCCGCTATGGCCCGGTCAAATAAGGGTGCTTCTTTGTGCATAAATAAGGAACCATCGCCATCTTTCCAAGTTTGGTCAGCCTCGCCCCATTTTCTTCCTTCCATTCAGTCCCAGGTGTGCTCCTCGTGACAGGAGGATGCCGCCGGCACCTTGAATCGGCTGGAGATGGTGGTGGTTGCACCCACGGCGGCGCTCCGGCAGTCGTCCTGCTCCTTGGCCCCCCGGCCAAGTCGAGACTGCGCATTTATGATTTTTAGGTAGCTTTTCATTCATGCATTTTATTTCCGTCTTTTTTTAGCATTTAAATTAATAGAGTAGCGTAATTTAGGTAAATCGAAGTTCGTCGGAGCTCAGCTCCGACGACTTCACCACCGTGTTTCCTATTGTTTTTCGACCACCATTCCACCATCATTTCGTTCCTCATCATGTTCTCCACCTCCCAGCCACCCTATCCAACCATATCTGATCCAGATCTGCGAATCGAAGCCTCAGCTCCGCCGCTCGTCGGAGGCTTCGCCGAGGGTGAAGCCCTCGAGCCGTGCTGTCTTCCTGTGCAGGTTAGGTGCGTTGAAGAGCACCAGGAGGCGATTCACAAGCGGGCGGAGGTACCTGGAGCTCCGTTCCTTCTCCGAGCTCGTGGCGGCGCTCCAGCGTGCCTCCGACCAATCAAAGCACTCCAGCAGATAGAGCAGCCCTCCAGGAAGCTTTTGGGACCTTCAGGTGCAGCGATGAACGACGGAGGAGCGAGATCTGGCCGGAAGAAGCTCGCCCCGGCAAGCTTGCTTCCCTGTTCTTGCACGTCAGCTCCCCGCCGTTGGATGAAGACGAAGGCCCAGGTCGAATTACAGCCGTCCGATCCTCCAGCGCTCAGACCGTCGGATCCCTTTGGAGATCTAATCCTAGCCGTGGATCGCGAACCGTCATCAGCCCACGTGGAGGCGCCACGTGGATTAGTGGACGAAGATCCGCCATCGGATGAAGCGCTTGTTGGGGTAAATTACATATACAACCCCCGCACTTTTTGTATTTAATTTTTAGTACTGTAAAATAAATAACACGTTGTAAATAAAATGTAATTTTTGCTAAAGGGCCCTTGAGTTTCTGAGAATTACAAATAGGTCCTTCCGCGTCTCACGTGCAGTCCCACATGAGGCGCGTGAAATTTGCACTTTAACCCTGGCGGGTTTTGTAAATTGTAAAATAGCCCCAAAAGTTTAAATAAATGTTTGTTTCTGTAGGTATTTTTGCACCCGTGCCCCTGGTACTTATTTTATTTGCAAAAATGCCCCTGTCAGGCTGTATTATTTTTGTGGTTTTTATCTGTTTATTAAAAATACCTATGATGCTTTTAAAATTCCACAAAAATTAGGATAGATGCTTCATGTAGTGTTCTTCCACGCCCATATTTTATTTCACATTTTTTGCATTTATCCTAATTATTAAAAATGAAAAAAAGACCTCTTTTTGTACTGTTTAAAGTAGAAAATACAAAAAAATTATAAAATGCTTTTGAAAAATTACAAAAAAAATTATATATAGTATATTTATATATATAATGAGTCCAGAAGTTGAAAAACTCTAAAAACAAGAAAAAGAAAAATAAAAAAATCAGAAAGCTCCAAAATCCAACAAAAAATAGAAAAATCCTTAAAAAATATCAAAAAATACATTTTTCTCTTTTATAATTATCTATATATTATTATTAATGTATTAAAATTAATTTGGGTAATTTTGGAGTTTATTTTATAATTTTAAAACCCAAATTATATTCGGTTATTTAATTAGTCCTATATTAAGTACATTTTATTTTTTTTTTGAAATTTAAAAAATATATAAAAATTAGAAATATTCCAGAAAATAAAAAAATTAGAAAAATAAAAGAAAATAAAAAATATTATATCTATATCTTTTAAGCATTTATATCTATATATAGGTATAGCCATATTTTATATGACCTCTCTCTCTCTCATCTTATATATATATATATATATATATATATATATATCTTTTATATACATAAATATCTATATATATATATATTATATAATTAAAAATATTAACAAAAAAATATATATCAAATATAAAACAAAAAAAAGGATAATAAAAAAATTATAAATCCAAAACCTACAAAAACAATAATATGGACATGAACAATGGATTGAATAAATTATACATCACATACATTCCCTTCGCCTCCAAGTGTTCGACCTCTACTTGTGCTTACACCTATACACATTTACATGTAGAGTTATAATAAATTTTAACTCCACATTTTTGGATATTCATTGCATACATATATTGTGGGTTAATTGTTGATTGATTTGGGATCTGTTTAGCGGTCGCCTCAGCGACATTGTGATCCCGCCTTGTGTGGATTACTCTAGACCCTCATAGAAGCTCCCTTTCGTCAGGTACTGCAGGAGAGTTAACTTGATGCTTTTGAAAATCACGTGAAGAAGAAAGAGTATTCTATGCAAAGAAGAATCAATGAAAGAATAACATAATCTTTATGGTCACTATGCTTGGCTTTTGTGTTTTTTATGAAAATTTATAATAATATTTTTATGAATTTTTATTTTATATTTTTTAGTTTTATATTTTTATATTTTTATTTTTTAGAATCAATAAAATGATTGAAAAAGGAAAGAACCATTTTAGAACAAAGCACTCTTTTTGAGTTTTTCTTTTTTTAATAGCGGATATATACAGAAAATTAGGCAAAAAAATTTTTTTGGTTTTGGATAATTTCCAATGTTTGTTGTTATTTTTCCAGATTTTCACAATTTTTAAAACATTAAATAAATTACAAACATGGAATTAAGTAAATAGGGAACAAACTGAATGTTTTTGGATTTTTAAAATAATGAATAAAGACAAACATGGATGAAATGGATACATAGTAAAGATAATTTTTTGCATTTTTCAGAAAGAAGTTTTGTGAATATTTTTCTAATTTTTAATTGATTTTATATGAATTTTTAAGGTTTTTTATTGTTTTGCCATTTTTATGGCTTTTATAGATGATCAAAATATAAAAATTGGGCAGAAATTAAAACAACACAAAATATGCAAGTAGGAATTTTTTTAGAATTTTTGGAGACTTATTATTTTTAATGATTTTAAGTGCAAGCAAGACATTTTAAGGTTATTTTTGAATTTTTATAAATAAGTAAAATGATAGAAATGCAATATAAAAATTATGGATGCAAAATGGGAGTCGCGGGAGTCTACGTGATTTTTTATGGAATCTGTAGAGGTTTTTTTTCTGATTTTAAACATGCAAATTAAATGTAGACAAATAGGGGTATAAATGTAAATAATTAAATATTCCAGGTGAAATGATAACGAGTAATAAAATAGCAGGGCTAATGATGCAAAATTTCCAAAAACTCACGCGCCAAGGCATGTGTACCCCATTAGATTAGATCAAAATGTAAATTAAAGAATTCACGGGCGATGAAACCCGATTTCATCATCATAATTTTTCATTATTAACCCCCTTGCTTAAGCTGAGTGTCAATAAAACCCAGTTAGTATCCTGTAATTAACAGAGTCTTAAATAAATTAAAAATCACAAAAAATGGCAAAATAAAAATTCGTGGTATTTTTAGACTTAAAAATAACCTCAAAAATATTTCGGGCCTATGTTTGATTTCATCTCCAGTTTTGGTCAACATGAAACTTGTAGATCTCATCAAGATCTACAACTTTCTTGTTTTGAGTTTTCTCACATTCGACCAAATAAGCCTTCAAATATCAAAAATATCATTGAATAATCTGATTGGGCCACGTGGCCCGTTCTGGGTGAGCCACGTGGCCCCGCCTCTCTTGTCTTATCCGCCCGTGAGCTGGGCCGTCAGATCTCCTCCTGAGATCCAACGGTCCAAAGCTCTCCACGCGTGCCCAATTGCCTCAGTCGTCTGATCATCCCCATCTTTAATCAGCACCGTCTGTAAGCGCTCTCACCAGAGCATGACACTTGGCACCTTTTGCGCCCTTCGATCGCACTCTTGATTTCCATCTGGGCCGCTCCTTCCTTTGGCGCTCCTCAACCCTTCGATCAACCTTAGCTTCCCATCACCGCCCTCCGTTAGCGCCTTTCTCATAGGCGTCCACGTGTCGCATTGGCGACCGTTTGTTTTGCCTGGGAACGTCAATCTCCACCGCTTAATCCACTCACTATTATCAGCCGCTTGATCAGGCCCTTGGTCCCATCTAAGCCGTTCGCTACCACCTCGCGCATAGCCTGCCACGTGGCAGCACCTACACCCTTCGATTGCTTCGCCATCGATCTAATCGCACCCGTCCTTCAGCGCCTAATTGTCAGTCGTTGGATCTCCAGATCCAATGGCCGACAGCCATCATCTACCTCGCGACCGCGTCTTCTCCACGATCTCCACCATGCGAAAATCTCTCCCCCCTTCCCATTATCGCCAACACCTCTGACCTCTTCTCCTCTCGCCAACCACCTCCTGGTCTTCCCCCATCATCCCTCTACCTCGCGCATCACTCCATGACCCCCATCGTCTCCCCAGTCGCTCCACAACTCCCTCGAAGCCCACGACTTCCATCACTTGCACCGTCGGCTCGTTCTTTAAAAACCTCGCGTCCCCCACCATTCCAAGTTGTCCACCTGTACGTGAGAGTAGGCCCAGCCCTCCTCCGTCTCCCTGTGACAGGGGGAGGCGGAGGATTGAGCAATGATGACCTATCTCTCCGGTGTCGACCCTCCGCCAATCCCGGCGGTGTCGCGGTGCCTCCAGGCCCGCTCGAGCTACGTCGACCGGCTGGCGACGTCCATCGAAGACCCGGGGCTCGATTCGAGCCCCAGCCAAAGCCATGGAAGGACATATCGATATCGATATCGTTTCGATATCGTGTCGATATCGATATATCGCCATATCGCTATATCTTGGAATTTTTCTGAAGAAAATGCCTGAAATTGGATATATCGATATATCGATTTC
Organism: Ottelia alismoides; assembly: GCA_037367405.1. Classification (NCBI taxonomy): domain Eukaryota; kingdom Viridiplantae; phylum Streptophyta; class Magnoliopsida; order Alismatales; family Hydrocharitaceae; genus Ottelia; species Ottelia alismoides. The sequence continues at coordinate 291,379 of JAZKJV010000397.1, forward strand.
GATATCGGTCCCATGTCGATATCGATATATCGCCGATATATCGGGATACGGCCTTCCATGGCCAAAGCCTCTGCTCCGCCTCCGACCAGGTAAATCTCTCCTCTACCTTCTTTGCCTTTTTATCTACTTTCTTCGATTTAATCTAGTTTCCCCTTCCATTTTCACCTTCCATCAACCTCATCTTCAGCTTTGCCATTCATCTCCCTTTCACGCGCCTTATTCCGATCACCTTCTCCTCCCTCCAGATTCTCAGCCACCTCCGACCCATCTCCTCCGCCATTCACGGCGGAGGAGCTCCGAGCTCCCCACATTCTTCGCTCGTTGAGCTCACAGTCCACTCACGCACGCACTTCTTTGTCGCTTCGGCTATACATTAACGCTGCAGGTCGATATCATCATTAATGGCCGGAGCGACGTCGGAGCAGATCTTGTCCACCCCGCTTTCATCACGCGAGCTCCGATGGAGCCATTCATGATGACCAGCACCTTCTCTGAGCTCCCTTCTTCATCGACGACTGTTCTGGAAGCTCTGGGGAGGATCAACGAAGCCGGATGGAAGCGGCGGAGGAGGAGCTCCTTCGCCGGAGCTCTGAATCCGCCGCCCGCTAGGATGGAGGAGAGAATACAGTAACCGTCGGATGGTCTTCTCTGGTGACCATCTGACGGTCCCGATGAGGCCACATCAACAACTCCCGGAGCAAATCGGAGCCGTCCGATCTCCAAGATCGGATGGCTTATTATCAGACACGTGTCAACATCAGACGACAGCCGAGCCTCAGCCACCGAGCCTCCAGGCTTGGATGCTCCCGAGCCTCCACAAGCCTGCATCGAGCCTCGAATCTCCCGAGCCTAGCCGAAGCTTCATCGAGCCTCTGCCGAACCTGACCCGACCTCCGAGCCTAGATCGCACGTGCCTGGCACGTGCGTATCTGGACAAATTGCAAGGAGCCCCCGCCGTCTTCTCCAAATTGCAAGCAGGTCCCTATCACGTGCACCGTGCGTGCACAGTGGAAATTTTACAGGGAAGGTCCCATTATTTCACTTATTTACATTTTAGTCCCTCCGAGGACCTGTTTGTAGGTATCTTTTCATGTTTTCTTTCATTTCTGCCCTTATCTTTGATCTTGCATATCTTGAGCATAGAGTATCCGATTCAGTTGATTTCAGTTCCATTTCGAAGCTTGTTTGACGTACTTTATTATGGCATGCTTAAAGGGTTGTTTGGACACAATGAATTTTGATGTATTATTTTATTCACCATGTGTCTCTTAAAGCCTTAAATTGTGCCTAGTCTAAGTTTTGTTCATCAAGCTTGGTTAGTACTTGAACTTGAGATCGACTCATTTTAATTTGCTCATTATATCTATTCTGTTCTAAGGCATATTTCCATTGCATTTTATGGCATTTATTTGCATGATAAAAATTGATTAAAAAAATGCATGTTTATTTTTAATGCATTGTTGTATTGTCTCCTTGCATAATTTGACCTATTTATTGACTTTCAACTCATCACTTAGTTAAATAGATAAAAATCTGGATAATTAGAAAAAGGCTCGTGTCCCTGAGTTCGACCTTGGTATCTTACCAAGTAAAAAAATTTATTACCATCTCATTTTGATCTATTATATACATATTTAAATGAGATGGTTTTTGATGAGCCGAATCGGCCCGACTGCTACGACAATTCCAAGTGTTAATTTTACACTTTTAAAGGGCTGATTTTGCGGTTCGTCTAATGGCGTCGTTGTCAAGGACACGGCTCATTTCTTTTATTTTTTGGAATTTTTGTTTATTTAATTAAGTGTATCTTTTTATAGGTCATTTTGTTCATTTATTTTGCATTTTAAAATTTTCTTTTCGATTGATCTCTAATCTTTGTTTCTGTGACAGGGCCCTTGATGATTCAAGGAGGCGAGGAGCAAGATGCGACCCGCTGTGAGGAGTCGCAGAAGCATGCTTGGAGTACGTCGAAAAAAAAATGTCTTGCATTTTTATTTCCATGCATGAGCTTGTAAAAATTCGTCATTTACAGCGGTCTTCGATTGAAGACTCGCGAATGTAATCGAACGAATGTGGTTGTGTGGGGATCGTCCCCACTTGAGTGTCGACCTAGGACCAGGCACGCGGCTCTTTGAACGGTCTTTCATTTTTAAATTTTACGTGCTTGCTCGTAGGTAGGACACACTTTAAATTTAGACGCACATAATCTCGCATCACTTAGCTAAAATTAATGAAAATCAATCACTGCTAATAGATGCATGATTAGGTGCAGTTTTTTTTTCGACTTGCATACATGTTGATTTTGGTTTTTCAAAACGGCCCAAGTTTTCACAGATTTATCGCCAAATTACTACATGATTTCTCGCTTAGCCTAGATCGCGGTTTTTATCGAATACATGTTTTTCTCGGCTTTCTTTTCCTAGCTTGATCACCTAGGATAAATGGAAAAAGGGAATGAACGGTAGACGATGATTCCTTGATTTATGTGCTAACCATAATTCAGTGATAACCTAAAATAAAATTGGGACTGTTAATTGCAAGTCAACATAAAATGGAGTAAAACTTTGGTTTTGAGAGAGCAATACCCTCGCTTACGCATTGATTTTCATTTCACATTTTTTCTTCGCGTAAATATCTAATGTTTTATCACCAATAAAACTGACAAGATAATAAACCAACCTTGGTTGGTTTCATGTGTGAGTTGGTGAAATTGAGGGTCTTGCTTGCTTGATTGAGCCATGTTTGTTGCGACACACTCCCCCGAGCCTTAGTCACTCCATTTCATCTCCGAAGATTCAACCGCTCACTTGTAGATCCATTCATCTTCTTCGTTCACCTTGGGTCCCTCCCAACATTAATTCCTATCTTTATACTTAGGCTAATCTCAGCCTAAGTATAGGGGGGACCCGAGTCCCCGTGATTTTCTCTACTCTTCTTTTCTTGCTTTTGTACTTAGGTTATTTCTAACCTAAGTATAGGGGGAGCCCCTCTTAGCTCCCGTATATTTCGCTATACTTAAATGGACCTATGTACTTGTAACATCTAGTGCTATGAGGACATAGCAAAGTTTAAGTATATGGGGGTATACCGTATATACCGTATATTTACTTTAGCTATAATCTGAAAAATTTGGAAAATTTAATACTTTTTGGCTAAGGTAAAACTCTTTGGACTAAGAGAACTCAAATGATTTCACGGCTTTTCGATATTATGTTACGCTGTTTTTATAAAAATATTTTTGAAAATGATTTTTCCTTATCTTGAAAAAATCTTTTGAAAATGTTTTGAAAACTTTTTATTTGCGTGACATGGTTTTGAAAGTCTTTTCAAGGAAAGTTGAGTCTAACTTGTGTTTTAACCTTTTTATTAAAATCCATAAAAATCAAAAAAAAACCCAAAACCCTTTAAGAGTCATTGGTGACTACTAAACCCAATTAAGTAAGCCGCATTAAGTGAGGGTTCGCCCTTAGCAGATTGGATGGTTTAGAGGACATCGCGCAAGGCCCCGTCCTCAAGCAACGGGCTTCGGCCTGTACTTACATCCATACTGGCTGAATTGCAGATGCTCAATTGAGTTTAGCGAGTTCTAATATCTCTTGAAGTTCAAAAAAAAGTGTCTTGTTTTTGAATGAAGAAGTTGGATTAATCACTCTACACTTACACTTTCACCAAGGATCTGAAATGATCAAGGAGACTTAGCTTTTTGAGATCTTTGAGATTTTAGGTTAACCAGCCTTAGCCATCAGGGTCATAGACTTATTTGTCCACATTCCCCTAGGTTTCTAGATTTGCATGCTATATTCCATGCTTAGTCTCAGACAAAAAGAATATGATCAGCACATCACATGCACGACTGTGGTTTTGATGAGATGAGTTGATTTTTCACTCGAGGAATTGGGATGAGGAAGTCAAGTTTGGATTTGATCTAATGATGCTTGAGGATGGGATAAAATCTTTGGAGGCTTCATGAAACCTGAGTGTCAGCAATATTAGCCAGTATGAGAACTTGGTTCTTATACTAATCTCTTGACATTGACCTAAGTTCCAGGGTGTGAAATAAATAAAAAAGTGTTGATCAGTGTGCGCCAACTCTTGGTAAAAGCAATGGAGCTAGCCACAAATTATACAAGTCAATGAAATTCAAAGAAAAGCTCTCATTCCACAAAGTCAAATATCAAAGAGCTTCCACCAAAGGCGAGCGCTCCCAAACTTTTCAAAGTGTCCACTTGGACCACCGCTATTAGGACCAGGAGTCGGGCTTGCACCAAAAAAGGGCTCTGCATCGTAAATGCTACAAGTCTGGGTGTAGAAGGTACGATAGATACTCAAAAGAGACACACCCCGGTGTACTCCCAGGAAAACAAGTGCAGACGGCTCCAGCTTCTCTTGACAGACGCACTGATCAACACCAAAAAAATGTGTTGCATAAATGGCACTAGAGAGAATCCTTGTTCCTATGAGAGGGAGAGAAGAAATGACACAATCCCATGCCCTCCATTACTGGCCTTCCATCGACATTTTCTAAGTCTGACAACTAAAGAGACGGTGGATCGAATGCAAGATTGGATTTATTCCCTAGTGTTGAGGATTGGGTCCTTAAGAGATTTTCTCGGACCAAGACTTTGGGTGATGAATTGATTTTACTCTCAGAATCGCAGTCAACACTAAAATGTCATATCCTTTAGATTATATGTACATCAGAGAGAGTCTGGAGAATTAGAGGAATTGGATGCCTCTTGATTAAGGCTGGGTTGAACTCTAGAATTTTGGATCTCTAAAGTTGAGTCAACTTGATCAGATTGGATCCTGTATTCACATGCACAAGGGGATTAATCCAACTTAGTCATTCTCTTTGATGCTCGAGGACGAGCATAGTTTAAGTATAGGGGGTGATGAAACCCGATTTCATCATCATAATTTCTCATTATTAACCCCCTTACTTAAGTTGAGTGTCAATAAAACCCAGTTAGTATCCTGTAATTAACAGAGTCTTAAATAAATTAAAAATCACAAAAAATGGCAAAATAAAAATTCGTGGTATTTTTAGACTTAAAAATACCCTCAAAAATATTTCGGGCCTATGTTTGATTTCATCTCCAGTTTTGGTCAACATAAAACTTGTAGATCTCATCAAGATCTACAACTTTCATGTTTTGAGTTTTCTCAAATTCGACCAAATAAGCCTTCAAATATCAAAAATATCATCTGAATAATCTGATTGGGCCACGTGGCCCGTTCTGGGTGAGCCACGTGGCCCCGCCTCTCTTGTCTTATCCGCCCGCAAGCTGGGCCGTCAGATCTCCTCCTGAGATCCAACGGTCCAAAGCTCTCCACGCGTGCCCAATCGCCTCAGCCGTCTGATCATCCCCATCTTTAATCAGCACCGTCCGTAAGCGCTCTCACCAGAGCATGACACTTGGCACCTTTTGCGCCCTTCGATCGCACTCTTGATTTCCATCTGGGCCGCTCCTTCCTTTGGCGCTCCTCAACCCTTCGATCAACCTTAGCTTCCCATCACCGCCCTCCGTTAACGCCTTTCTCATAGGCCTCCACGTGTCGCATTGGCGACCGTTCGTTTTGCCTGGGAACGTCAATCTCCACCGCTTAATCCACTCACTATTCTCAGCCGCTTGATCAGGCCCTTGGTCCCATCTAAGACGTTCGCTACCACCTCACGCATAGCCTGCCACGTGGCAGCACCTACACCCTTCGATCGCTTCGCCATCGATCTAGTCGCACCCGTCCTTCAGCGCCTAATTGTCAGCCGTTGGATCTCCAGATCCAACGGCCGACAGCCATCGTCTACCTCGCGACCGCATCTTCTCCACGATCTCCACCGCGCGAAAACCACTCCCCCCTTCCCATTATCGCCAACACCTCTGACCTCTTCTCCTTTCGCCAACCACCTCCTGGTCTTCCCCCATCATCCCTCTACCTCGCGCATCACTCCACGACCCCCGTCGTCTCCCCAGACGCTCCACAACTCCCTCGAAGCCCACGACTTCCATCACTTGCACCGCCGGCTCGTTCTTTAAAAACCTCGCGTCCCCCTCCATTCCAAGCTGTCCACCTGTACGTGGGAGTAGGCCCAGCCCTCCTCCGTCTCCCTGTGACAGGGGGAGGTGGAGGATTGAGCGATGACGACCTATCTCTCCGGTGTCGACCCTCCGCCAATCCCGGTGGTGTCGCGGCACCTCCAGGCCCGCTCGAGTTGCGTCGACCGGCTGGCGACGTCCAGCGAAGACCCGGGGCTCGATTCGAGCCCCAACCCAAGCCTCAGCTCCGCCTCCGACCAGGTAAATCTCTCTTCTTCCTTCTTTGCCTTTTTATCTACTTTCTTCGATTTAATCTAGTTTCCCCTGCCATTTTCACCTTCCATCAACCTCATCTTCAGCTTTGCCATTCATCTCCCTTTCACGTGCCTTATTCCGATCACCTTCTCCTTCCTCCAGATTCTCAGCCACCTCCGACCCATCTCCTCCGCCATTCACGGTGGAGGAGCTCCGAGCTCCCCACGTTCTTCGCTCGCCGAGCTCACAGTCCACTCACGCACGCACTTCTTTGTCGCTTCAGCTATATATTAACGATGTAGGTCGATATCATCATCAATGGCCGGAGCTACGTCGGAGCAGATCTTGTCCACCCTGCTTTCGTCACGCGAGCTCCGATGGAGCCATTCATGATGACCAGCACCTTCTCCGAGCTCCCTTCTTTATCAAACGACTGTTCTGGAAGCTCTAGGGAGGATCAACGAAGCCGGATGGAAGCGGCGGAGGAGGAGCTCCTTTGCCGGAGCTCTGAATCCGCCGCCCGCTAGGATGGAGGAGAGAATACAGTAACCGTCGGATGGTCGTTCCCTGGTGACCATCTGACGGTACCGATGAGGCCACGTCTACAACTCCCGGAGCAGATCGGAGCCGTCTGATCTCCAAGATCGGATGGCATATTATCAGACACGTGTCAACATCAGACGACAGCCGAGCCTCAGCCACCGAGCCTCCAGGCTTGGATGCTCCCGAGCCTCCACAAGCCTGCATCGAGCCTCGAATCTCCCGAGCCTAGCCGAAGCTTCATCGAGCCTCTGCCGAACCTGACCCGACCTCCGAGCCTAGATTGCACGTACCTGGTACGTGCGTATCTGGACAAATTGCAGCGAGCCCCCGCCGTCTTCTCCAAATTGCAAGCAGGTCCCTATCACGTGCACCGTGTGTGCACAGTGGAAATTTTACAGGGAAGGTCCCATTATTTCACTTATTTACATTTTAGTCCCTCCGAGGACCTGTTTGTTGGTATCTTTTCATGTTTTCTTTTATTTTTTGCCCTTATCTTTGATCTTGCATATCTTGAGCATAGAGTATCCGATTCAGTTGATTTTAGTTCCGTTTCGAAGCTTGTTTGACGCACTTTCTAATGGCATGCTTAAATGTTGTTTTGGATACAATGAATTTTGATGTATTATTTTATTCACCATGTGTCTCTTAAAGCCTTAAATTGTGCCTAGTCTAAGTTTTGTTCATCAAGCTTGGTTAATACTTGAACTTGAGATCGACTCATTTATTTTGCTCATTATATCTATTCGGTTCTAAGGCATATTTCCATTGCATTTTATGGCATTTATTTGCATGATAAAAATTGATAAAAAAATGCATGTTTATTTTTAATGCATTGTTGTATTGTCTCCTTGCATAATTTGACCTATATATTGACTTTCAACTCATCACTTAGTTAAATAGATAAAAATCCGGATAATTAGAGAAAGGCTTGTGTCCCTAAGTTCGACCTTGGTATCTTACCAAGTAAAAAAAATTATTACCATCTCATTTTGATCTATTATATACATATTTAAATGAGATGGTTTTTGATGAACTGAATCGGCCCGACTGCTACGACAATTCCAAGTGTTAATTTTACACTTTTAAAGGGCCGATTTTGCGGTTCGTCAACGGGTCCTAACAGTAGCACCCAAATATAGATAATATATTACAATTTACCCAAATAACACGTGCATGGCATGCTCTCAATTCAAATAGGACTAATTTGCAAATAAAATAAAATGCATGATGTAAAATGCAATTATTCAAATTCAAGAATTACAGAAACGTGCCACTAGGGACTTATTGGTGAATAAAATAAAGATAGAGGGTATTGAGCAATTTTACCATTAATATGGCATGGAGGTGTGAGCGGTCAGATGCTCTGGAAGTCTGATCAGACGGTGGAAAATGAAGCGTGCATTGATGGTCACGATCAGATCTTGATCCACGATTAGCGGCTCAGAATTCGGTCTCATGGGTGGTTGAGATTTAATCTAGGGCTCCATTTTGATCTGATGGTCCTGAGGGGGTCTGGATGAGCAGGGATGAATGCGACCTCTGATGAACTTCAATCGAGTGATTTTCCTTCGATTCAACATCGATCTGCTTCAAATCTTGCTCAGAAGATAGCCCAAATGATTTCGTGTTTGATGAACTCCTTACATAGGTGAGAAATCTCCAGACCAAGGATCTGGAAGGTAGTCAAGCTATGGTACTCCAGGAATCTGCACTTGATCTATTCTCTTCTTTTCATGCATTCTTTAGAGCTCTGATGACCTTCAAGTTATACCCGAAGCTCATAGGATCTCTCTGGCTCAATAGTTAGGTCAAAAACTGCATAAAATGGGGTGAGTGGGGGTCTCCATGAAGGTGGTCGGGAAGGAGACCTAACTCCTGATATTTGGGGATCTTGAGGTGGGAAGAGTATGTGAGAGATGAAGAAGGGTCTGGCGAAGGTGATGGTTTGGTCGGAAGTGATTAATCATGAATGGAGCTACTCCAATCTTGCAGATCGGAGGTCGGAGAAGTTGATATGATATGTGTGATTTGAACGAAATCAATGCACAAAATAAAGGCTAAATTGAAACTAGATTACATGGGATACCTATGAGTAAGAAATGAGAATGAAAGCGCCTCGATCTGCAGCTGGGCGGAGAGGCAGAGACGTGCGGCGGTGCGCGCCGGCGACGTAAACTGCATCCTTCACTCAAAATCTAGCACTCCAAATCGTAGAGCAATAGTTCTGTCACTACTCCTATCTTTAGGGATCGATCGTGGGCCAGGAAATGGGTTGGAGACGGATTACGTGTTCGCCAGAGGTGATGGGTGTTTATTTATAGTCGAATCTACGGTGGCATTTGAATTTGAAAGGGGGTGTTGATCGGGGTGAGTTTGTTGGAGCTAACACGTAGGCGTGGAAGGAGAGTGAATGAGCAAGGGAATCGGAGAAGGAAGATGAGTGTGTTATGAAGTGGTGCAGGTGGGAAAAATACGAGAAGAGACGGGTGGAGCATAATAAGCGGGAGAAGAAGGGTGCGGATGAGGATTTGACCCGGGTCAACAGACCGGGGTTGGTCAATCAGCGCGCGCTTGGAATATAGACAAAATAGGCTACACAATAAAAATACAATAAAATGTTAAATAATTCAATAAAAATAAAAAATATATTAATTAAATTAAATAATGTAAATAGAATATGTTAGGAATAATTTAAAGTTAATTTTGGTAATTTTTAATTAAATAAATAATATAATTACAAGGGTTAAAATAAATATAAGGTGTTATTTACAGGTACGCATACCTATATACATAGTATTTTGATTTTTAGGTAATTATTTATATATATATATGTACATAATTTAATATTTTATTTATTTACGGTAGTTGACAAGGATTTAATGATATTTTTATTTGATTTTATGAGTTCATTTATTAGATTAATTAAATATGTATATGTATAATATATACATAGTGATACACAGTATATGCAGGATTTTATTTTTGTTAATTTTTATTTGTAATTTTTATTTGTATTTTACATGAGTTAAATACAATATTTACAAGTAATTAAAATTACAATATGTACAAGGAAGTAATAATATAAAAATATAGTGTGTATCTATAGGTATAATATATAGTAATACCCCAATTGGCAACATTTCACACCTTAACTCAGAATTTTATAAAAACACCTTCATTTTAAAGATAATTTATCTTGGAGTACAATGAAAGCGAGTTTGATGAATTTGGAGTTCATGTGGAGAAGATGTTGATATGGGAAATTTGTACTTTTGTTGCTTTTGGAAAGTGATGTATTTTACACAATATATTCAAGTTCTTATTAAAATTATTTTATTATTTACAAGAGGGTTTTATACACAATTTTCAAAAAGGAATTATTTGTATTTATAAAATATTTGGGAATGGATAAATATAATAGTGTGTAATATAGATAAGTGAGGAATATATGCAGGTATCAAGTATGTTTATGGTATTTTTGGCCTTATCTCTCCCTACTTAATTCCTTGTCGATCAGGTCAAGTATTGACCTTCTCTTTGGGGTTTGATTCAGCCTGTATTTATTACATATATAGAGTCTTTTATTTTCTTTATTTTTTCTTATCTATTTATTTATTTATTTTAGGTTAAAAGGTGGTAAATATGTAATATTTATATAAATATGCGGGTTAGGAATATGGATTTATTAATATATACAGGTATTTTATAAGAGATTTTAAGATAAAATAAATGAATAAAGATGATGAAATGCATATTCATCATCCCCTATGATTTACCTTTACTAGTCCCTTATCAAATACTTATTTGAAGGAATAAGTGAATAAAAGAAAAATAAAGGAAAAATAAAGAACTTAGAATAATATTGAGTATTAAGCTTATCTTCATAAAATTGTTGTATGGAGCTCTATCAGACCTTTGGATTATTAGTGTGTCGAAACCTTATTGGAAAATGGATTTAAAACCTAACAGCCATCAAGTTCCACAAGACTCCTATTCAAGTCGCCTCAACGGTCAAATCAGAACAAGTCTACATACATAAATGCTTATGACTATGAATCTTTACTTGTACGATGAGTGAAATATAGCCCCTCATCTCAAAAGTAGGAAAGAAGCAGCCTCCCTCAATAAGGTAACTCCAGTCCCCCGATCTAGCGACTCTTTCCTCGAGGAGCGGGGATATTCCCTTCTAAGTTCAAGTGCAACTAGATCAAGAAGAGGAGACGGAGAAAACAATGGACAGTAGCCAATGTAGTTACCTATCCTTGGATGCATGACCGGTGTAGCCAAGTCATCCAGCTGCAAGCTCACAATAATTTATCTTTGAAGCTCATATAATTTGACTATACTTGTATATAAACTCTAACAAGCATTTTACTTTTCAATCAGGCCTGACCACTTTTGGAGATTCTGCATTTTTTTGAAGACATACATGGGTGTAGCATGTACATAAGGAGTTTTTCCTCTTGAGCTAGTAGACTATCCCTCTTTTGAAGCATTAATGCAACCCCACAGATCCTGTCTTTAGACCTCAATGCTACTAGACCAGGTTGAGATGCACTACCCTCCCTAGAGGAAGAAGGATATTCCCACTAGTTGTTACACACCTGTGTCTACAAGCCAAAGGATTATGCCTCCTTACCACTTCCTCCATGAAGAACTACGTGTAGAGTGCTTGTCCAAGTTTAGCCATGATCTGGAATAATCATGCGTGTGTGTTAAATGTTCTACTTAGATACCTCAAGATGACGTGTGAACATAGTCTTATGGACCCGAAGAATTAAGCCGCTAGGACCTAAAAAGTCTAAACTCCGGTTAATACAAGGTTTCTCTGAAATTAAGTAGATTAAGGTCCAACTAAGCTCTATTCTTCAATTTTATTCCAGACTTAGTTTAAATGTCAATACCATTTTGAAAAAATACACATGCAAATGCAAGAAAATATACAAACCATTTTTTTAAAGTTAGTAGACTGATTATATACAAGTATATACAGGATTTTACATATTTTATACAAGGATTTTATAATAAAGGGTGTTATTCACAAGAGGGAAAATGTTTTATAAACACATGGATTTTACAAGTTTAATATACAACCCATATTTTACATCCCACGTGACAAAATAATTTTGTACAGTATACCTAATTTTGATACAAAAATAGTTTTACAATCATTTTACAAAAATTATAGCCATTTTTTTTAAAAAAGTACGAGGTATGGCTAAAGTATATATACAATATATACGACACCCTGTTATACTTAGCTCGAACTATGTCCTCATAGTGATCAAAGAGCTACAACAAAAGATATAACTCGTGTTAAATATAGAAAAGTAAAAAGAATACTATAAAACAACGACTCAAAGGATAGACTGAAAGAATAGAAGTCGGTGATCCCTCCTATACTTAGGATCAAATAATCCTAAGTATAGAAGACTGTACAAATGGGGAAAATCGAGGAAAAGGGTGTACGGACTCAACGACTCGACATGCCCCCTGTACTTAGGGTAAAATATCCCCAAGTATAGAAAAGATATCAACAAGGTGAAGGACAAGCCCGAGAACAACACAAATCATTCACCTCCCCTATACTTAGGATAGAGTACACCCTAAGTATAGCACACACACACACACGAGAAAGAGGTAACTGGTAAAAACATGGGAAAAAAGAATATAACGAATGGATATATACAAGAGATAATCAGCTCATGTATCAGACGCAGAAGATGTCAAAAAATCGTCGTCACAGATATTGAATCAACTACGGATAGGAATGTATCACGATTTAGATATGGCTTCATAAATATTGCATATGATAAAAAAATGTGCAGTATTCATAAAAATAAATATTACTAAACTCATTGTTTCACTCGTTTTGATCCCAAAACAAACACGACTAATAGAACCAAAAAACATTAAAATAACAAAATTATGATAGAAACAAATGATTAATCATGAAAACGAATCACATACCTCTCACCTTGCGTTGAACGAAACAGTTGTTGTGCATTGGAATGAAACGATATGTTTTAGTAATCATATACATGTGTCTTCCACTTACCAGAAATGTAAAGCTATTTTTAGAAATATTTTAATTTCTGATTTTATTTTATTTCCATATGAAAATCAGTTCATATCTTTTTGAGATTGAATTTTGTGGATGGACGGCTACGATTGGATGTTCATCCCAACTCTAATGGTCATAGAGCCCATTGGATAAAAATTGTGTGTATGTATGTGTGTAATGCAATTTAGAAATATTTTAATTTCTGATTTTGTTTTATTTCCATACGAAAATCAGTTCATATCTTTTTGAGTTGTGGATAGACGGCTACGATTGGGTGCTCATCCCAACTCTAATGGGCATAGAGCCCATTGGATAAAAATCGTGTGTGTGTGTGTGTGTTTGTGTGTGTGTGATGCAATGTATGTTGTTCATCGTATCGAAATTAATAGTACCACCCCACAGCACAAATTTTTGCTCGTTGAGTTTAAAGATGGCACATCACCCATCTTTAACAGCACATATGTTATTGGTACGTTTGTTTTCATTTGATTTTTACATGTCAATATTATGTGTTGTATCCATTTATGCTGTATAATTGTTCTAGATGGTGTTAGTTGTCTAATTCCGAAACGACATTTTGAGAATAGCTATTCTGAAGAGGAAGCCACACCAAAACAAAATATAGAGATTGAGGATACCAGGTTTCATTACATAATTAAAATATTGAAAGATACTTTCGTTTGTACTGCTTATTTTTAATGTCTAATATTAACATTGAATTTGTGGTTTTAAAACATTTTGATATAAATAGTAGCAAGGTACTTTGTATTTACGTTGTGGGGACAAGTAGGTACATCCTTCCCCAGCACTCCTTGTTACATGGAAGAAAAAAAACTGATTGGCATATTCACTGGATTAATAGTAAAATATTACAAAGGTTTATTTACTTTAGTGTCTAGTTAAATCAGTTGCTTTCTATCTAAAAATGCAGACTAATGTTTGTTTGTTTGCATTTTTTACAGGTCAACATGTTCTTTGCTTCAATATTTTCTCAAGATTTTACGTTGACTTAAACATTCCCGAGGTCAACAACATTCGACATAGGTAAACCTATGTTGCATATACAAAATATTATTTATATAAAAGAATATTTTGATTGAATGAATATGTTTTCTAATACATACTTTCAAAGCTTATACAATTGAACCACAACATGCTCCCTCAACATCCGAAACTGGTTCAAACAATCAAGAATAAAAAGCAATCTTATTAACTTAATATGAAGTGGGAGTGACAAGTAGATCTATAATTTCTAATAGTCAGTTCTTATATTTTCTGATATTTAATTAATTATTTTCTTATGCATAAAATTTTCATTTACACATGTAACCGACATTTTTGGCACAGCGAACCACTATATTAACTGAACTTTATTTCCTATTATAGTTATTTTACCTTTTTTTAATAAATAACTCATGTGTTTCATTTTCGTACAAATATTTGCTTTCTATCACGCCAACGAGGTTTATATGGTTTTACATGCTAGACAAACTTTAATAGAATGGTCCGCACGTTTTAAATATCTCTTTTCTGGAGGAGTTGCTTGCATGCATGAATAGGTATGTAAATAATATAATTTAAATTCTGTTATTTATCTTATCTTCTTGTATTTCACATGCATGAATCCCTTTCCATGACTTCGCATTAGTTGCCCAGGTCCGTATTTCCTACCTTCGGAATCTAACAAAATATTTGTTCTGGAATATAACAAAATATTTGTTCTTTGTCTGCAAAATTTATTGTGACGTTTTTTGTTAGTAAAAAGGTATCCATGAGTTTTGCTGCATATATTCATAATAACTGTATCAAAACATGTTATGTTATTTCATATATAGATTATTTTGATTGGTTGTACAGTTGTCTTATCATATTATTATTACGATTTTTTACATTTGTATACCTTACCACTGTGAGGCAATGATGTAATATGTATTTTTCATTTGTTTTGTATTTGAATTCTACCGCGCCATATTATATCCTAAACCTTTTTCTCATTTGTTTTGTTACTATATATGTATATAGGGTAAAATGGGGCTGCCCCGAGGGAGTAGCCAACTTGGCTACTCCCACCTCTATTTTTCCCTCATTTTTTTATTTTTTTGGAAAATAAAAATTTGTATATTCGTCATTATATCCTTCTCACATTCTATTAAAATTTCGTCAGAAATAGAGACTCCTAAGCCTTCCATCCAGACGTCATTTTTTTAACGGTCGCAGGATTTTTTAAATCGACCATGTTTGGATGGAGGCTATAGGAGTCTCTATTTCTGACGAAATTTTAATAGAATGAGAGAGGGATATAATGATGAATATATAAATTTTTATTTTTCAAAAAAATAAAAAAATGAGGGAAAAATAGGGGTGGGAGTAGCCAAGTTGGCTACTCCCTGGGGGCAGCCCCATTTACCTCATGTATATATCTACATGCATGCATGTATGTATGTGTATATATAGGGTTAAATGGGGCTGCCCCCTAGGGGGAGCTAACTTGGCTCCCCCCACCCCATTTCGCTCGGTTTTTTTATTTTTTTTTGAAAATTTCTTCCGTGGAATTTCATCACTATATTCCTATATAATTTCATTAAAATTTCGTGTGAAACAGAGACTCCTACGACCTCCATCCAGACAGTCATTTTTTAACGGTAACAGAATTACTAAAAATGGCCTCCTCTGGATGGAGGTCATAGGGGTCTCTATTTCGTGTGAAATTGACATAATATAGGGATATATTGATGAAAATCCACGGAAGAAAATTTTCAAAAAAAATAAAAAATAACGGGTGAAATGCCACGGGGGGGAGTCAAGTTAGCTCCCCCCATGGGGGCAGCCCCATTTTACCCATATATATACACACACATCGTGTTTATATATATATATATATATATATATATATATATATATATTAATGTGGCTGTCCCCGCGTCATTTTCGGCGTTTTTTTTAATATCGCCATATATATTCATCCCTATATCCCTCCTATATGTCATTCGAATTTCGTCAGAAACAGAGACTCCTACGGCCTCCATCTAGGAGGGATATAGGGGTGAATATACATGGTGATCTTTTTAAAAAAAATAAAAGAACGTTGAAATATGGGGCGGGGGGCAGCCACATCAAATCCATATATATATAGGAAAAATGGGGCTGCCTTGTCCCATTTTTCTCGCAAATTTTTTTATTTTTTTGGAAAAATATCACCATGTATATTCATCCCTATATCCCTCCTATATGTCATTCGAATTTCGTCAGAAACAGAGACTCGTACGGCCTCCATCCAGACAGTCATTTTTTAACAGTTGCGGAATTTTTTAAATCGATCCTATCTGGATGGAGGTCGTACAAGTCTCTGTTTCTGACGAAATTTGAATGACATATAAGAGGGATATGTAGATGAATATACAAGGTGAAATTTTTCAAAAAAATAAAAAAAATGCGGGAAAAATGGGGTGGGGCAGCCAATGGAAGGGGCAGCACCATCAAACCCATATATATATAGGAGAAACTTCAAATGAGACAGGGTCTCACCAATATTATAGTGAGCCCTCAATCTCGTTCTTTTATTTGTGATCGTGCAACTGTAATTAATGACCAATTAACAATATTTTTTAAACTCCTAAAAACCTATTTTAGTCTTTTTTGTCACATTGTAAATATAGAATGTGACAACTTACATTTATCTCCATCAATTGCCTTCCATATTTTCAAAACCTAATTCAATTTCGTGCAGGCATAGAGACGACGGCGGCATGAGGAGCAGGATCGGGCAGCTGCGTGTGGAGGCTTCGGAGGTGTGTGGCGATAATGATGCATGGTCACACATGGAGGAGGAGGCATAGGAGGGAGGAAACGATCGTGCATGGAGCAGGAGCGGAGGAGGGAGGGCACGATCACGCGAGGAGGATGAGGAAGATTAAGAGAGGGGAGACGGTGGTGCGGTGACGTACATGGAGAAGACGACGATGCAAGGTGGTGTAGGTTCGCACATGGCTTATGACGACGACCATGGATTTGCATTGTGGTATACTTTTCTTACATAATTGATATTTGATTTTACATATTTATTTACTTTTTTACAGATTTCATTATCGATTTCTTATCTTGCAGAGCTCTCCGTGAATTTTACAAGGTGGTCATGAGTTTTAACAAATGTAGCGAGAATATTACAGAGGAGCAAGATACAATTACAAAGATTCACGCAAATTTTACAAAATAAAGATACACATTCGAAAAATGATGAAATTTACAAAGAAGAAAATTTCTCCTACAAAACCTCGATGGAGTTTACAAAACACATATCCCAATTTATAAAACAGAAATACCTATTTAAAAAATAATGACAAAATGAAATTATTAATGAAATTACAAAATAGAAAATTTGTTTTATAAAAACTCACCAGAATATACTAAGATACGATTGAATTCAAATCATCCAGAATAAATTTGAAAATCGATCAATAATGGTATCACGAAAAATACCAAATCCAGAAAAGCTTATAAATGGCAGTTCGAAACTATTTAATAGATCTCGAATTTAATAAAATTGAGATGTCGGAATTACCCTTTTGGATATGGTTTTTAATGTTACCGTCAGATTGAGATCTGACGAATCTGATTGATGGCTCACCATAATATTGGTGAGACCCCACCTCATTTGAAAGGGTCCATATATATATATATATAGAGAGAGAGAGAGGATGGGGAGCTTGCACCAAGGTGCATGTAATTTTACATGCACCGAGATTTATATCTTCCATATTTTTACTTTTTTGAAAAATACCACCATACATATTTATCTATATATCCCTCCAATATACCATTCGAATTTCGTCAGAAATAGAGACTCCTATGACCTCCATCTAGAACAGGTAATTTTAACAGTCTTAGAATTGTTGTAATCGACATGTTCTAGATGGAGACTCATAAGAGTCTCTGTTTCTGACGAAATTCGAATGGCATATTGGAGGGATATATAGATGAATATACATAGTGATATTTTTCAAAAAAAATAAAAAAATATAGAAGATATAAGCCTCAGTGCATGTAAAATTACATGCACCTTGGTGCGAGCTCCCCATCCTCATATATATATATATATATATATATATATATATATATATATATATATATATATATATATATATATATATATAGGGAAATTATCCAATGAGCCATGTGTCCATTTGAGATGAGATGAGCCCACTCATTTTTTACCATTATTTCCAATCATTTTGATCTTAATAGGTATTTGTTTACAATTGTTATATCATATTCTTACTAGTAGTAACTATTTTTCAGGAAAAAAACCTTAAATTCATACAAAATGATTGTATTATTATTTGTATTACTAGTCTCATTTTTATTCTTACTAATGACCATTTCTTGTGAATATAAGATTTTCTTTATATGAAAATAGTTACTAATAGTAAGAATATGATATAACAACTGTAAATAAATAAGCATTGAACTCAAAATAATGGAAAATATTTGTAAAATATGAATGGGCTCATCTCATCTCAAATGGGCACAGGGCCCATTGGATAAGCCCCCTATATATATATATATATATATAGGATTTAATGGGGCTGCCCCTGTTGGCTGCCCCGCCCCATATTTCGGGCATTTTTTTATTTTTATTTTTTTTGAAAAATAAAACCATGTATATTCATCCCTATATCCCTCCTACATGCCATTCGAATTTCGTCAGAAACAGAGACTCCTACGGCCTCCATCTTGATGGTGTCGATTTAAAAAATCATGTTACCGTTAAAAAATGATTGTCTAGATGGAGGTCGTAGGAGTCTCTTTTTCCGACGAAATTCGAATGGCAAGTAGGAGGGATATAGGGATGAATATACATGGCGACATTTTTTGAAAAAAAATAAAAAAAGCGCCGAAAATGGCGTGGGGGCAGCCATGTTGGCTACCCCCAGGGGGCAGCCCCATTAACCTCATATATATATATATATATATATATATATATATATATATGGGTTAAATGGGGTTGCCCCCTAGGAGTAGCCAACTTAGCTACTCCCACCCCTAATTTTCCCTCATTTTTTTATTTCTTTGAAAAATAAAAATTTATATACTCATCACTATATCCCTCTAACATTCTATTAAAATTTCGTCAGAAATAGAGACTCCTAGGCCCTCCATCCAGACGTCATTTTTTTAACGGTCGCAGGATTTTTTAAATCGACCCTGTTTGGATGGAGGTCGTAGGAGTATCTGTTTCTGACGAAATTTTAATAGAATGTTAGAGGGATATAATGATGAATATACAAATTTTTATTTTCCAAAGAAATAAAAAAAGGAAAAATAGGGGTGGGGGTAGCGAAGTTGGCTACTCCCAGGAGGCAGCTGATGAGCCGACCGAGCAACTAAGGTAAAGTATGAATCACTAAGGTCGTTGTGGCCTTAGTCACTCGGGATTCAGAGCTCAATCAAGAAAAATTCAGACCACCAAAGAAGGATAAAAATCGATGAAAACTCAAACTAGTGGTCTCGCTATTGGATTAACATGGTATAGCACCCAGGGTCGGACTCAGGGAGCACGTGATGGCCTTGCGGCCTACGAAGTAGTCTAAAATAAAGAAAAATATAAACAAGGAATTTTTGGTGGATTTTTTTAATATTTTTATATTTGGAATTTTTAATTATAAAGAAAATAATAAAACAAATAAAACACACAACTTTCAACAATTATTTAATTACTCTAAAATACTCAAAAAAATCAAATAAAAATATTTTTACGGTTTTTATATTTTTTACTGTTTTTGGTGAATTTTTGATAATTTTATGATTTTTATAGAATTTTATAAAAATGAAATAAGACAAAAACAACTGAACACTATCCAGCCAAGCTTGGAAGACCAAAATAAAATAAACAATGGTCTCAACAGAGCCTGGAGGTAATTTTCTTGAAAAATAGAAACAAGAAGGGAAATTCAGAAAAAGGAATTTTGATTTTTTTTTTTAATTTTCTATGATTTATTGGAATTTTTATAAGTTTTTCAAGATTTTTCAATTTTTATATTTTATATAAATCCAAAAATGAAAATTGGTTAGAAAATCAAACACATCAAAAACACACAAAACCTAAATTTTTTATAATTTTTAAAAGGGTTTTTATATTTTTTATGATTTTTATATCTGGACAGACAAAAAAAGCGATGTTTTTGAATTTTTAAAATACTAAAAATGGTCAAAAATGTCTCCAAAATTTGGTGAAAATTTTAGACAATGGCAGGAGCCACGTGTCCAATTTTCACTTAATTTGGAGTAATTTTGCTATTTTATTAAAATCAAAAACAACCAAACAGTGCATAAGGACCTATCTGCAAGAAAAACTTGTTCCAGGGGCCTATTATTAACACGACAGAAAAGTTTGGGGCCCAAAGTGTAAAAATCCCAGAGACTCACGCGTCGCGCACGTGGTTCAGACTCAGAGGGGCATTTTTGTAATTCCAATTTATAAAAAAGAAAACATCAACACGCTAGAACTACAAGGAAAATAATGCAAAAAGCCCACAAAGGCACGTGTCGATGCACGTGGTCACCACAAGCAGGAACTAATTTGCAAATATCCAAAATTATCAGGTCCTCAATGTAAAATAACCAAAATAAAAAGAACTACAGAAAATATTTACAGGGCTATCTAATAAAAGCAATAAATAGAGGGGCCTAAGAGCAATTTACCCCTTATTTATTATCGACAGTTGAGGATGCACCACGTATCTAATCTGACGGTCTGGAGCGGTGGCACCTCAATGCAGAAGCTCGGCCCGGATCGAACGGCTGAAGGCCTCCCACGTGGAGGATCTGACGGCTGTTATGCGATGTGGGTAAACCCTCGCTGAATCGACGGCGGTGAAGACCACACGTGGAGATCGAACGGTCTGGAGTCACTGGTGTCTCTTCATCTAATCGTGCGGTCCTGATCGCGCCTCCAAAGGATCGGACGGTGGCGTAGCTCCTCAAATCAACGGCTCTGAGCGAATCTGGAGCTAGAGGGCTGAACGGACGGCTGGAGGAGGTCCCGGAAGAACAGGTGGCCGGCGATGTTCGTCGGCCCGATATGCGCACAGTGGTCCTCCTTTGCTGCTCCTGAGATGCGGAATGGCTCTGCCAAGATGTCCAGCAGCTGATGGGGGCCTCCGATGAGGCTGGAGGCGTCGGAGATGCTCTGGCGACGAGAGGGCTCGGAGCTCAGGTGCCCAACTGATTTGACCTCCCAGATGGGGTCTGTCTACCTGCACAAGGGCACAAATGCAATCTTGGATCGAGGGCAAATTGCCTTGACCTGGTCAGAGGTGAAATAGGTGGAAGATGCGTTGGGGCGAAGGTCCTCCGACGAGCGGCGGAGGAGGAGGACCGAAGTACCTGCTCCGGGGCGAGTCAGGGTTGGGTGGTTGAATGAAGAAGGTGGAGAGAAGTATGGCGAAGGTGGTGGCGTGGTCGGATGGACAGATGGTCGGTCGGAGGTGACTGGCAGTCGCGGCGGAGCTATAGGAACCTAAAACTAAAAATCGAAATCTACGCTAACCTACGAGCTAAAGAAGTTACCTGGTGGAGGAATCCGACTGTGCTGGAGCTCGAGGAGCTCTAGGGGTCATTGCCTGCAAGGGAGCGTCGAGTCCCGAGGCTAGGCGCGCTCGCGGCGGCGCACGGCGGCGAAAACCACCGGATCAATGGCTTCCAAGCATCCCGAGCCTCACTTCCACTCCGTCTCGCTCGGCTGTCACTCAGGCAAGGTGGAGGAGGTCCTTGGCGTCAAGGGGAAGGTCCAGAGATGCAGGAACAAGCTGCCGGAGGCAATGTTATATATGTGTAGGGGTCCGGCTTGAAGATGATCGGGTGAGCTTATCGGAGCTCGGACCCCGATAACCCATCCCGGGCGTGGATCATGGATCTGCAAGGAAGGAATGGAGCCCGGGGTTTGTGGATTTGGGTGTCGGATGTGGAAAATATCGAGAAATCGGGTCAAAAACTCAGATCCGGAACTCTGTGGTCCAGGGGGGAGTTGACCGGGGGTCAACATCCCCCGTGGACCAATCAGGAGCGGCCACGTCAAAAAGATTTAGAAATTAAAAATAAATTAGTAAATGGCCGAATTAGGAAAAAGTTAAAATATAAAAAATATTTATTTATTTATAAACTATTTTTTGTGATTTTTATTTATTTTTTTGAAATAAAAATTAAGTATTTACAATATAGTATTATATACATAGGTATATACAATATATATTTTTAATTTTTGATTTTTAATTATTTATTTTTATACATTTTATTCCAATTTTATATTTATTTATTTATAGAATAAAATTTGGAATATTTTGGTATTTTTATTTTATTTTTATTAATTATTTACAAGGGTTAATAAATAGTTATGTAAATCTATGTACATGGTATATATACAATTTTTATTTTGATTTTTCTTTTGTTTATTTTTATTTTATTTTTATGTTTATGGTTTTTATTTTATTTATTTACACCATGAGATATAGAGTATATACAATTTTTATGGAATTTTAATTTAATTATTTATAGGGATAAATAAATAGATAAAGGGTTTCTATCTACATGGCTTATGTACAAGGTGAAGGCCTTTCTCTTTTCTTTTTAATTTTCTTTTCTTTTTTTATTTTTATTTTAATTTAATATTTACAAATATATACAGATAAATACAATCCATTTTTATTTTTATTTTGAGAGGAAAATATTTTTATTTCATTATAGGCATATATACACACATGAGCTTCCTTATCTCCCTCTACTTGGGTATTTATACGGTCAGGCCCATGCTGAGCCCTCCCTTGGGATTAGGTCGCTCAATATTTATTCTAAATATTTCCCTCTTTTTCTTTTATCTCTTTATTCTTTTATTTATGCACAAAAACATGCTAATTATTATATTTTACACAATGCAGGTCATTTGCTAATTATTAATATTTACATATATATACATGTGTTTGGCAAAGGTTTTGTAGCTAAAATAAAAGAATAAAGAGTGATGAATGGGTATTCATCACCCCCCTATACTTAACTTTGCTAGTCTCTTAGCAAATACTTATTTGAAAAAGAAGTGAAAAAGAAAAAGAAAAAGAGGAGAAAATGCATGTATTTAGGTTGATTATTAAACTTTCCTTCATTAAATTGAAATATGAAGCTCGATCAGATCTTTGGATTATTGATGTATCGGAACCTTATTTAGACTTAGGTTTAAAACTCAACAACCTCTAAGATCCACTAATCTATAATCAAGACTCCTCAACAATCCAAATCAGAAAAAGTCTACATGCACAAACCCTGAAGACTATGAGTCTTTTCTTGTACTGTGAATGTGAAGTATAGTTCTCCACATCAGAAGTGGCAACTTGACAACCCTCCCCAACAAGGTAACTCTATGACCTCAATCTGGTCACTCTTTCCTCGAGGAGCGGGGTATTCCCTTCTAAGTTCAAGTTCAACCGGCTCAAGAAGAGGGGGAAGAAGAGAATGGACCATGGCCAGTGTAGCCATGTATCCTTGGGAGCTCAACCAGTGTAGCTAAGTCTCCCTGTTGCAAGCTACATAAGATGAATCCATGAGTCTCAAGCTTTGCTTATTTTCACTATATACATACTCCGGTGGGATTATCATTTTCTATCAGACCCACCACTTTTTTGGAGTTATTTTATTTTTGCATTTTTTTTTCAAGTGCATCTATACAGCATATACATGTGCAGCATATATACATAAGGAGTTTTTCCTCTTGAGCCAGTAGACTATCCCTCTTTTGAAGCATTATTGCAACCCACAACTCCTGTCGTTAGACCTCATGGCAACCAGACCAAGTTGAGACGCACTTCCTTCACTAAAAGAAGAAGAGAGGTTCCACCTAGAAGTACTACCCTCATATGCTACCCCAAATCAAGGAAGACTGCCTCCTCACCACCTCATCTGTAGAGAGCTCGGTGTAAAGTGCGGTGTCCAAGTCAAGCCATTGTCTATATGAGTCATGTATGTGTTGTTAAGTGCTCTACTTAGGCTCATTGAGATGACATGTGATCATAGCCTAGTGGACTCAAAGAATTAAGTCACCATGGACCTGAAAAGCCTTAACCCTAAGCCCTATAAGGTTCCTCTTAGAATTAGGAGGATTAAGATCTTAATCAAGCTCCATTTTCCAATTTAATTCCAGGCTAGTTTAAATGTCAACTATAATCCAGGAAAAACTATATACATATGTACAAAGATGCTATTTATACAATATTTACACAAATGCAAAAAAATTTTGAAAAATGTTTTGAAATCATGGATGTATGCATGAATGCAAGTTTTGCAAAATATTTACACAAATTTACACAAGGTTTTTGCAAACTTTTGATTTTCAAAACATTTTGGAAAAATTTTGTACTATATACATAGTTTTGATATGCACATATTTACACAATCTTTACACAAAAAGTTTTTTGAAAACATTTTTACAAAAATAGTTTTGTACAATAGCTATGTATGTGCACATAAAAGAATGATTATTTACAGGGAAAATTTTTTTAATTTTTATGGATTTTGGGTTTTAGCCATTTTTATTTATTTACACACTCACACAAAGTACGAGTTATGGCTAAAGTATATATGAAATATATATACACTCCCTTATGCTTAGCTCGAACGATGTCCTCAGAGTCAAGAGCGATGAATTAGACATAACTCGTGCTTAGTATAGGGAAGTGAAAAGGAAGGCTATATACAAAGATGAATGAATGAATAGAAAATCAAGAGAGTCTCGGCTTTTCTCCCTATACTTAGGATTAAATAATCCTAAGTATAGAAGGTTGTACACAAAAGGGAAAACCAAGTGAAGAATGTACAGGGTCTACCCCCCTATACTTAGGGTAAAATATCCCTAAGTGTAGGCAGCAAAACAGGGGTAGCAAGACACGAAGAAATCAACAAATATATACAAGAAGGAGGGGCATCACTTCCCCTATACTTAAGGTGAAGAACCTTAAGTATAGGCAACAACAGAAGTGATGGAACAGAACGGAAGAACAGCCCGGTGTTTCCACCCCCCCTATACTTAGGATGAGGTATATCCTAAGTATAGCAAAGATAATCCTAAGCAAGACCTGGGGTGAAAACAAGAACGGAAGAAAGAAAGATCAAACAAAGACAAAACACGTATATACAAAGAGTACAATGTTGAGGTGCCTCTCAACAAGCGCTAGATTTTACGCCCCTAGCTGGGCGCAAAGGCTAGGATAAAGCAGTGTCAAGGTTCAGGATGGCATCGGTAAGGCGAATGTCGTACTGTCATCGCAGTCTCGGTATGAGAACAGCGACGAACTCAAAAGTGTAAAGAAAGACACCCAGGTATGCAATCAAGCGGGTGTCTGCTACCGGCCAAGGATGTGGAAGTATGTGATCGGGATCCGGTAGCACAAAAGAAATCAGCGGCTCTGGATCAGACTGGAGTGAAAGTGTAGGGCCGAAGAAATCAAACGTGGAGAAGGATGGATCGATCATGGAATCCTCCATGTCAATCAGTGTCTCAAGAAGGTGTGAACAGTCATGATCAGGAGACTCTCTCAAAAAACGGATATCCGATGCATGAAATAGAAGCAGATCAGGCAGATAATCGAATATCTCCAGGATGGGCTCATCCTCGCGAGGGTCGTCGAGGTGAGAAGACTCAGAATCAGAAGGATCTAAAGACTCGGTTTCGTGCTCCGCCAGATCTGATACACTCTCAGAAGGTGAAACCGAGTACTCATCGAGTACGGCATCCTCCCGCAGATAACCCTCGGGGAGAAATGCAAGATCAGAGGTGAGAAGTAGAGGATCAGGATCTAGATGGGCATCTGCAGTGCTGTCAAGTATCTACTCGGTGCTCCAGGCTGCATCATCATCTGAAGTGTCGCTCTTGGCAATCTGGAAACAGGAGAAGGTACTGGTCAACACCGCGGAGGCTGGCAAAGTGTCTGCAGCTGATCCTCGCTCTACGACTATACTGGCTGCCAACTGGTCCTCAGAAAGAGTGTCTATCTCCTCAAAGTGGAGTACAAAAGGCTCAAGACGGGACTATCTGTATCTGGCATCTGAACGTGGTGTCCCATATCGAACTGTGGGTGTTGAGCTGAGTCATGATCGCTGTCAAGATCCGAGAAGTATCTCTGCAGAAAAGAGGCTGACTCCTCCGGGACTGGAATCTGAAGTGTTTGAACAAATGGTTGTAGTAGCAGAGGCTCCTCCGGCTCCTGGAGTATCAGAAGATCTGATATCCAAGACTCGTCGACTGGAAACTCTGGGGCTTCCTCGAACTCTAGCTGGAAGACCAACGGGAACTCGAGTAGACTCTGGGTCCGAACCTCTGCTATCGCAGTCATCTCCTTTGTACTCTGTGGTGTTGGAGCATCCAAGTCCTCGGGCTGGTGTGTAGAAGCTGTCTCATGTAATGTGACACATCGCACTGGTACTGCATCGTCCGCATGTGTTGTTCCGATTGCGGCATCTCGTGAAGATGATCTTTGAGAAAGTAGCGTCGAGATGGTATCCAGTAGGTGAATGTCGGAACTGCGGTGTGAACCGCCAGATGTGGTAATCACCAGTGCTATCTGCTCTGCGGTCATCCCCCGCATGGAGATCTCTATCAAATCTGTCAATGGAAGTCCGTGATCGGGAAATCTCCTCAAGAAGTCAAGAAACCTCGGCCATGCCTCATGCAATGGCTCCTGGGGGTCTACAGAAAAGTCGGTGATCAAAGACCGCATAAACTATGCTCTACGCTGGGGAAAGTATCTGTGTAAGAACTCTCGGCGTAGCTCTCCCCACATATCGAATGTCCTCCCCAATCGTCGGTGCCATATCATGGCTCTCTCCTGAAGCGTGAATGGGAAGGTTCTCCTCATCAGCTCCTCTGCAGTGATATCCAAATATCACTGTGCTCTGCAGAACTCCTCGAATGCGGACAGGTGAAGATAAGGCTCCTCGTGCGCCTCTCCTGAAAATGTCGGCAGTCGCTGAATGTAATCAAAATCCAAGACGAATGGACGTAATGTAGAAGCTGACTGAGCTCCCTGTGCTATCTGCTCCTCCATCCATCTGGGATAGGATCTGTCTGCTGATCTCCATTGCTCTCTCTAATCACGAACGGAGTGCACTCTCAACTCAGCAACGACATCGTTCGGGTCTCACATCTGCTCTATCTGATATCCTCATACGTCTCGCGCAGCATGCCCAGAGTAAGTAGAGGGATGGGAGGGAGGGAGCGGGAGGTTGGTCGGAGATCCGACCTCCCTCGAAGGTGGACTGGACTGATTGTCAGATAGTGAAGAAAAAGCCGCAAGATTCGGCTCGAAGTGAGGGGGATCCATCATCCAAGGGTGAAGGAGAAGAAGAAGACTGAAGGGAGGGTGGGTGGTAGACAGAAAAAGAGAAGAAGATGGGGGAAGGCAGAAAGGATCTGGAAATCACACAAGATGAAAAAGCAAACCTCTGATTCACCTACGCACACGAGCTGAAGACCGAA
Source organism: Ottelia alismoides (assembly GCA_037367405.1). NCBI lineage: Eukaryota > Viridiplantae > Streptophyta > Magnoliopsida > Alismatales > Hydrocharitaceae > Ottelia > Ottelia alismoides. Next base: position 318,788 of record JAZKJV010000397.1, read on the forward strand.
AGGGATCGGTCAATTATCTTGTCAATTTTATTTTAGGTGATCATTCAGTCTATCAGAGCGATTACGTGAACTGAATAGGAATCCAAATTTTTCTCAACCAACTGTCCCGTACAGAAAGCCGATAATCAGTCAAGGAAAATTGGATATGGCTCTAGCCTAAGGTACGTGTCACTCTCTCGCTCATCCAAACCAAACAAGGAGGGGGTTACTCTCCCCAAGACAAGTTTTTCAATGTGGTGTCTTTTAGGTCAAGTGTGATTAGCAGTCCCGATTTTATTGTTTTTATTTTTAGGTATTTTTCAAATAAAAAGAAATCGCCTAACGAATTTTTCGGTTCTCCTGGTTATTAAGTCCAAAAATCAGGGGGAAGAAGTCGAAAAAGCCGATGCGCGATGAAATCAATGATGCATGTAGAGTAAGAGATGCATACCTGACTCCAGCAGTCTACATGCAAAATGATCCACGTAGAATTTAAAGACTGAAAATAAACTACCTAAATGGTGCAGGCGGAAAACCGAGTCCCTAAACAGCAATTCTACTCGAAAGAACGGCTAGTCGATCACCAGCCTCCAATCCAAGAGTCCGGTCTCGGTCCACCCCTCCTCCTCCTGACAAATCGGGTTCAGGAGCAGCGCTTGGCAGGGTGGGCTGCGGCACGTAGGCTCGAAGGTAGTAATCGACTATTTTATTAATCTTTTTATTATAGGTCCAATTACCGATCTATAGGTACAGGCAGATATATTAGGGTACTTGGATCCTACTAATTACATCACAGTCAAGCAGAAAATCCTAAGGCTAGGGGCTCAAAAATTCACGAGAAACCGAGTAAGCAGTAAAGAAATAAAAGCAGCGAAAAAGCCGCGTAAAAACCGCGGGGTCCCCCGAGCACACCGATGCTCGGCGAAACAGACCCCGAAAGTCTAAAAGAGTCCAAGAGAGTCATGTTGTCCATGTATTATTACAATTATCCAAATGTTGCAGAAAATAAACCTAACTACTCCTAAATTACTCCAGCACTTCGCTGCTTCCCCGTGCTCTCATGCGGCTCCGTGCAGAAGGGAGCCGCCTCCGATCACCGCGGTTGCACCGGCTCCTCGAAAGTCGCCACCTCGATCCTCGGGCCCTCGCAAGAAAATAGTAAAGTGTCACAGATCATAATAAAGCAAATAAAGTAGGTAAAACAAGTGAAATGAAACAGGGTATATATATATGCAAAACCGCAAATAAAAATAAACAAGCAAAAACAAACAAAAACAAAAATAAAAGAAAATAAAATAAAATAAAATAAAATGAAAATAAAAGAAAAAGAAAAAGCCGCGAAAAGCCGCGGACTCAAAAAGAGCCGCGGAAAACCGCGAAAAAGAAAACAAAATAAGAAGAAAAAGAAACTGACTACTAAGCCGTGCTCCCCGGCAACGGCGTCATTTTGATGAGCCACCCGAGCAACTAAGGTAAAGTATGAATCACTAAGGTCGTTGTGACCTTAGTCACTCGGGACTCAGAGCTCAATCAAGAAAAATTCAGACCACCAAAGAAGGATAAAAATCGATGAAAACTCAAACTAGCGATCTCGCTATTGGATTAACCTGGTATAGCACCCAGGGTCGGACTCAGGGAGCACGTGATGGCCTTGCGGCCTACGAAGTAGTCTAAAATAAAGAAAAATATAAACAAGGAATTTTTGGTAGATTTTTTTAATATTTTTATATTTTTTTTGGTATTTTTAATTATAAAGAAAATAATAAAACAAATAAAATACACAACTTTCAACAATTATTTAATTACTCTAAAATGTCAAAAAAATCAAATAAAAATATTTTTATGGTTTTTCTATTTTTTACTGTTTTTGGTGAATTTTTGATAATTTTATGATTTTTATGGAATTTTATAAAAATAAAATAAGACAAAAACAACTGAACACTGTCCAGCCAAGCTTGGAAGACCAAAATAAAATATACAAGATCTCAACAGAGCCTGAAGGTAATTTTCTTGAAAACAGAAACAAGAAGGGAAATTCAGAAAAAGGAATTTTGATTTTTTGAATTTTCTATGATTTACTGGAATTTTTATAAGTTTTTTAAGATTTTTCAATTTTTATATTTTATATAAATCCAAAAATGACCAAAATTGGTCAGAAAATCAAACACATCAAAACACACAAAACCTAAATTTTTTATAATTTTTAAAAGGGTTTTTATATTTTTGTGATTTTTATATCTGGACAGACAGAAAAAGAGATGTTTTTGAATTTTTAAAAATACTAAAAATGGTCAAAAATATCTCCAAAAATTGGTGAAAATTTTACACAGTGGCAGGAGCCATGTATCCCATTTTCACTTAATTTGGAGTAATTTTGTTATTTTATTAAAATCAAAAACAACCAAATAGTGCATAAGGACCTATCTGCAAGAAAAATTTGTTCCAGGGGCCTATTAATAACACGGCAGAAAAGTTTGGGGCCCAAAGTGTAAAAATCCCAGAGACTCATGCGTCGCGTACGTGGTTCAGACTCAGAGGGGCATTTTTGTAATTCCAATTTATAAAAATGAAAACATCGACATGCCAGAACTACAAGGAAAATAATGCAAAAAGCCCACAAAGGCACGTGTCGATGCACTTGGTCACCACAGGCAGGGACTAATTTGCAAATATCCAAAACTATCAGGTCCTCGATGCAAAATAACCAAAATAAAAAGAACTACAGAAAATATTTACAGGGCTATCTAATAAAAGCAATAAACAGAGGGGTCTAAGAGCAATTTACCCCTTATTTATCATCGACGGCTGAGGATGCACCACGTATCTAATCTGACGGTCTGGAGCGATGGCACCTCAACGTAGAAGCTCGGCTCGGATCGAACAGCTGAAGGCCTCCCACGTGGAGGATCTGACGGCTGTGGTGCGACGTGGGTAAACCCTCGCTGAATCGACGGCGGTGAAGACGACATGTGGAGATCGAACGGTCTGGAGTCACTGGTGTCTCTTCATCTAATCGTGCGGTCCTGATCGTGCCTCCAAAGGATCGGACGGTGGCATAGCTCCTCAAATCAACGGCTCTGAGCGAATCTGGTGCTGGAGGGCTGAACGGATGGCTGGAGGAGGTCCGGAAGAATAGGTGGCCGGTGATGTTCGCCGGCCCGATACGCGCACAGTGGTCCTCCTTTGCTGCTCCTGAGATACGGAATGGCTCCGCCAAGATGTCCAGCAGCTGATGGGGGCCTCCGATGAGGCTGGAGGCGTCGAAGATGCTCCGACGATGAGAGGGCTCGGAGCTCAGGTGCCCAACTGATTTGACCTCCCAGATGGGGACTGTCTACCTGCACAAGGGCACAAACGCAATCTCGGGTCGAGGGTAAATTGCCTCGACCCGGTCAGAGGTGAAATAGGTGGAAGATGCATCGGGGCGAAGGTCCTCCGACGAGCGGCGGAGGAGGAGGACCGAAGTCCCTGCTCCGGGGCGAGTCAGGGTTGGGTGGCTGATTGAAGAAGGTGGAGAGAAGTATGGAGAAGGTGATGGCGTGGTCGGATGGACAGATGGTTGGTTGGAGGTGGCTGGCGGTCGCGGCGGAGCTACAGGAACCTAAAACTAAAAATCGAAATCTACGCTAACCTACGAGCTAAAGAAGTTACCTGGTGGAGGAATCCGACTGTGCTGGAGCTCGGGGAGCTCCGGGGGTCATTGCCTGCAAGGGAGCGTCGAGTCCCGAGGCTGGGCGCGCTCGCGGCGGTGCACGGTGGCGAAAACCACCGGATCAATGGCTTCCAAGCATCCTGAGCCTCACTTCCACTCCGTCTCGCTCGGCTGTCACTCAGGCAAGGTGGAGGAGGTCCTTGGCGTCGAGGGGAAGGTCCAGAGATGCAGGAACAGGCTGCCGGAGGCGATGTTATATATGTCTAGGGGTCCGGCTTGAAGTTGATCGGGCGAGCTTATCGGAGCTCGGACCCCGATAACCCACCCCGAGCATGGATCATGGATCTGCAAGGAAGGAATGGAGCCCGGGGTTTGTGGATTTGGTTGTCGGACCGAGTATGGAAAATATCAAGAAATCGGGTCAAAAACTCGGATCCGGAACTCTGTGGTCCACGGGGGAGCTAACCGGGGGGTCAACATCCCCCGTGGACCAATCAGGAGCGGCCACGTCAAAAAGATTTGGAAATTAAAAATAAATTAGTAAATGGCCGAATTAGGAAAAAGTTAAAATATAAAAAATGTTTATTTATTTATAAACTATTTTTTGTGATTTTTATTTATTTTTTTGAAATAAAAATTAAGTATTTACAATATATTATTATTTACATAGGTATATACAATATATATTTTTAATTTTTGATTTTTAGTTATTTATTTTTATTCCAATTTTATATTTTATTTATTTATAGAATAAAATTTGGAATATTTTGGTATTTTTATTTTATTTTTATTAATTATTTACAAGGGTTAAATAAATAGTTATGTACATCTATGTACATGGTATATATACAATTTTTATTTTGATTTTTCTTTTGTTTATTTTTATTTTATTTTTATATTTATGGTTTTTATTTTATTTATTTACACCATGAGATATAGAGTATATACAATTTTTATGGAATTTTAATTTATTTATTTATAGGGATAAATAAATAGATAAAGGGTTTCTATCTACATGGCTTGTGTACAAGGTGAAGGCCTTTTTTCTTTTCTTTTTAATTTTCTTTTCTTTTTCTTATTTTTATTTTAATTTAATATTTACAAATATATACAGATAAATACAACCCATTTTTATTTTTATTTTGAGAGGAAAATATTTTTATTTATTTATAGGTATATATACACACATGAGCTTCCTTATCTCCCTCTACTTGGGTATTTATGCGGTCAGGCCCATGCTGAGCCCTCCCTTGGGATTAGGTCGCTCAATATTTATTCTAAATATTTCTCTCTTTTTCTTTTATCTCTTTATTCTTTTATTTATGCACAAAAACATGCTAATTATTATATTTTATACAATGCAGGTCATTTGCTAATTATTAATATTTACATATATATATACGTGTGTTTGGCAAAGGTTTTGTAGCTAAAATAAAAGAATAAAGAGTGATGAATGGATATTCATCAGCAGCCCCATTTAACCCTATATATATATATATGGGGTTGATGGGGCTGCCCCGCCCCTTTTTTTGGAATTTCTTATTTTTTTGAAAAATATCGCCATGTATATTCATCTCTATATCCCTCCTATATGTCATTCGAATTTCGTCAGAAACAGAGACTCCTACGGCCTCCATCCAGACATGGTCGATTTAAAAAATCCTACGATCGTTAAAAAAATGACATCTGGATGGAGGCCGTAGGAGTCTCTGTTTCTGACGAAATTCGAATGATAAATATGAGGGATATAGGGATGAATATACATGGTGATATTTTTCCCAAAAAATAAAAAAATTGCAAAAAATGAGGTGGGGGCAGCCATGTTGGCTGCCCCTAAGGGGCAGCCCCATTTTACCATATATATATATATATATATATATATATATAGGAGAAACTTCAAATGAGGCGGGGTCTCACCATATATATGGTGAGCCACCCTCAATTTAAGCATCTTCTCAATATATTTACAATTTCTTGTTTCATACATATAACAATAAATATTAACACAACATGTATAGTGAAATAAAATTATGAAAATATTATTATATTGGATGGAAATGTTAATTTAAATTTGGATGATATATTTTACAAAATTTATTTTTCTACAATGTGCAGTTTATACTTTTACAAAATTGTTACAGAGTTTCTACTAAATTCACAGTGGCCTTTACAATTTCAGATAGGCTGCCCCCTTGAGGGGGAGCTAACTTGGCTCTCCCGCCCCATTTTCCCTGTTTTTTATTTTATTTTATTTTTTTGAAATTTTTTCTGTGGATTTTCATCAATATATCTCTATATTATGCTTTTAAAATTTCGTGCGAAACAGAGACTCATACGGTCTCCATCCAGACGTGGTCATTTTTAGTAATTCTGTTATCGTTAAAAAATGACTGTCTGGATGGAGGTCGTAGGAGTCTCTATTTCGCACGAAATTTTAATAGCATAATATAGGGATATAGTAATGAATATTCACGAAAGAAATTTTCAAAAAAAATAAAAAATGGGTGAAATGGCGCGGGGGGAGCCAAGTTAGCTCCCCTTTAGGGGTAGCCACATTAAAACCTATATATATATATGTAGAGGAAAGAGAGACTACTTCATGAAGTAGGTAACCTTACGTACTTCACTTCTATTTTTGGTAAATTTTTATTTTTTTGAAAAGTACCACCATGGATTTTCATAACTATATCCCTCTAATATGTCATTCAAATTTCATCGGAAACAGAGACTCCTACGGCCTCCATCCAGAACAAGTAAAATACAACAAATATGTTACCGTTAAAAAATGATTGTCTGGATGGAGGCCATAGGAGTCTCTGTTTTTCTGGATGGAGGCTTTATGAGTCTCTATTTCTGACAAATTTTGAATGACATATTAGATTGATATAGTTATGAAAATCCATGGAAGCATTTTTCAAAAAAAATAAAAAAAATTACCAAAAATGAATGTGAAGTAGATAAGGTTACCTACTTCATGAAGTAGACTCCCTTTCCTCATATATGTATGTATGTATGGGATAAATAGGGATGCCCCCTAGGGGGAGCTAACTTAGCTCCCCCCGCCCTATTTTCTCTATTTTTATTTTTTTTTGAAAAAATCTTTCTTGAATATCCATCACTATATCCCTATATTATGTCGTCCAAATTTTGTGTGAAACAGAGACACCTGCGACATCCATAGCCACTTTTTAACGGTCACAGGATTTTTTAAATCGACCCCGTCTAGATGGAGGTCGTAAGAGTCTCTGTTTCACGCAAAATTTGAATGACATAATATAGGAATATAATAATGAATTTACGTGATTTTTATTTTCAATAAAAAATAAAAAATATGTGAAAAATGAGACGGAGGGAGCTAAGTAGCTCCCCCTAGGGGGCATACACATTTTCCCTATGTGTATGTATGTGTGTGTGTGTATACATATGGGAAACTTCCAATGAGGTGGGACTTTCCTAGATGCATGGAAAGCCACACCAATTTAGGTATTTTTTCTATTTATTTTACATTTTCTAACTCCATAAATTTAATAATAAATATTAGCACAAAATGTATATCTAGAAAAAATATGAAAATATTATTATGTTGGACAAAAATGGTAGTTACAATATTGATGCTATATTTTACAAAATAATATGATCATCATTATTTTTACAATATGTAATTTATATTTTACAAAAAAGTTACACAATTTACAAATTTGGTAGTGGATTTTTGAATTTCAGAAAAGACCCACCTCAATGGAAGGGCCTCATATATATATATATATATATATATATATATATATAGGGCACTTCCGATGAGGTGCACCTTTCCTGGGTGTATGGAAAGCCCATCACGAGATCCGTTAGATCTCGATCTTATGGTTGTTCATCCAAAAGGGTATTTTAGTCCATACATTTTCATTTTGAATTTGAATTTCATTTTGAATTTGAAATTTATTTAATCCTTGTGTATTTTTTCCATTTTTAGCGTGTCTGATTTGGTATTTTTTGTTGTCTTTTAGTTAATAAATTTTCGCCCACGTGATAGCATTTTCGTGCAATGCAGAATAGCAGAGCTTTTTGTAAAACTCCCATCGATATTGTAGAACTATTTCCTGTATTGTAAAATAAAATCACAGTTAGTCATAGTTATATTATTATAATGGAATTTTTACCCGACAGACCTTATAAACTTTTCCAATCACCTCCACGACCTTTGAAACAACCTAATTCATCCCTTGACCCTGTAAACTTGTCATCTCTTACCCCATGAACCCTCCGAGTAATATGTTTTAAACCCTTAGGGGTTCTTGAGGTAATTTACAGGGCGATGGGGTAATTATGTTATGCAGAAGGTCGTAGAGGCATTTTAAAACTTTTATAGGGTCTGCTGGGTAAAAATCCCATATTATAATTGTAATTTTGATAATATTATTGTAAAAGTTCATGCACGTTTTGTAAAACATGTATGAAGATTGTAAATCTACACCCACAATTTAAAATCAGTATGAAGATTGTAAAATCTGTAAGAAGATTGTAAAATATCCTACATTATAAAATCTATATGAAGATTGTAAAATTGGTATGAAGATCGTAAAGTTCATGCACGTTTTGTAAAATCTGTATGAAGATTGTAAAATTGTAAAGAAAAAATCTGAGATTTGTAAAAAAATGATTTATATTATAAAAAATAATATGAGATTGTAAAAAATGATCTAAGATTGTAAAAAATGATCTGATTTTGTAAAAAAAATACTCGATATTATAAAAAGGCTGTTATTGTTAGATAATTTCAACCAAGAAAACTGTGAATGGATTTGAAATCAAAAATGCAAATCAAAAAATGAAAATAAAAAATACAAATAAAAAAATGTAAAAATGCAAATAGAAAACATAAATCAAATACGTAAATGAAAAATGCAAATCAGAAATGCAAATAGAAAACGCAAATAAAAAACACTAATAAAAAACGTAAATAAAAATTGCAAATAAAAAACGTAAAATAAAAACACAAATAAAAAATGCAAATAGAAAAACGATCATTCCCATGTTCAGTCACGCTCCACCACGTACGCCCACCACCTCCTCCATTGTCGTCGTGCTCCGTCGCGTGCACCACCACCAACTTTGCCACCGCCGTCCTCCACCATGCGTCACGCCGCCACCATTTGTTATGGGAGGGGAAAACCCTAGCAAGGGATTGCCACGCAATGGCCAAGAATAGAATGAGGGTTGTCACATTCTATTTTTAGAATGTGACAAAAAGACATAAATGGGTTTTCGACATTAAATAAATTAAGATAAAAAAGGCATTAATAGCATCCGTTGGATTAATTACGGATGGTTGAGATGGTGGGCTTTCCATGCACCCAGGAAAGGTGCACCTTATTTGAAATATTTCCTATATATATATATATATATATATATATATATCCAATAAGGTGCACCTTTCCTGGGTGCAAGGAAAGTCCGTCATCACAGTCATCCGCAATCAATCCGATGGTTATCATTAATAGCATGTTATTTAAGTATTTTTAATGCTGAAAACCCTATTATGGTCATTTTAACATATTCTATATTTAGAATGCAACAAATATCTCCTCAATTATCTCATCTCTCTCTCTCTTCCTCATACTCTCTCTCTCTATCTCTAGATCCTGATGGCCGCACGAGGTTCCTCTCCCTCTATCTCTCTCTCTCTCTCGATGGCGGCATGAGCGGAGGAGGTTGCTGCTCGTCGGTGATGGTGTGCAAATCGAAGGATGCAACGCGGTGCTCTACGGTGGCCGGTGATGGCGTTCTCCAGGATTGTTTTCTTGTAGGTAATGGAAGTGACGTCGCGTGGAGGTGGTGGCTGCACGTGGAGGAGGTGGATCGTGGAGGAGAATGTTGAAGGAGAGCGTGAATGGAGGTGTGTGGGCGGAGGAGGCCGTGCATGGAGGAGGTGGGTCGTGGAGGAGAAGGGTGGAGGATGTGCGGGTAGAGTAAGGATGCTGGAGAAGGAGGGCATGCCCAGTTTTTTACAATCAGTGATCATTTTTTTTTGCAATCTCGGTTATTTTTTGCAATCTCAGATCGTTTTTTACCATCTCCTATCGTATTTTACAAATTTCAGATTGTTTTTTTTTATATTTATTATTTCTTTTATATAATTCTAACCATCTACTTTTGTTACAGAACACAGTTGTAAAAATATTGTGGGTGTGGATTTACAATCTTCATACAGATTTTACAAAATGTGCATGAACTTTTACAAAGTGTTATCAAAATTACAATTAAAATAATATAACTATTACTAACTGTAATTTTATTTTACAATGCAAGATACAGTTCTACAATATCAATGGGAATTTTACAAAGAGCTCTTCTATTCTTCATTGCGTGAAAATACTATCACGTTGGCGAAACTTCATTAACTAAAAGGCAACAAAAAAATACCAAATCAGACGCGCTATAAATAGAAAAATACAAGGATGAAATAAATTTCAAATTCCAAATGAAATTCAAATTCAAAAACGAAAATGTATGGACTAAAATACCCTTTTGGATGAAGAACCACTAGATCGAGATCTAACGGATCTCGTGATGGGCTTTCCATGCACCCAGGAAAGGTGCACCTCATTGGAAGGGTCAGATATATATAGTGGGCCTTTCAAATGAGGTGGGGGCTTTTCTGAAATTGTAAAAGCCACTGTGAATTTAACAAAAACTTCGTAACAATTTTGTAAAAGTATGAACTGCACATTGTAAAAAAATGAATTTTGTAAAATATGGCATCCAAATTTAAATTAACACTTCCATCCAATATAATAATATTTTATAATTTTATTTCAATATAAGTGTTGTGTTAATATTTATTGTTATATATATATATATGAAACAAGAAATTGTAAAATATATTGGAAAGATGCTTAAATTGAGGGTGGCTCACCATATATATGGTGAGACCCCGCCTCATTTGAAGATTCTCCTATATATATATATATGAGAAAAGGGAGCCTACACCGAGGGGTGTAGGTAACTACCTACACCCGACTCATATTTTCATAGATTTTTGATTTTTTTTAAATGAAATCTTGGGGGAATTAGATCACTATGTACAACAATGGTGTCATTCAAAATTCAACTTAATTCAAGACTCCTACCATTTTCATCAAGACTAACAAATTTTAACGATCTCAGAATTACTGAAATTGACCCCTTCTATATGAATGTGTTAGGAATGTTTGTTTTACATGAAACTTGAAACACATATTCCTCTCAATATATTAAGAAAATCCCCCTAAGGTTTCATTAAAAAAACTCAAAAATCATGCAAAAAAAGGTCGGGTGTAGGTAGTTACCTACACCATGGGCTTAGGCTCCCAGCTCCCTATATATATATATATATATATATATATATATGAGACATTTAAAATGAGGTGGGTGCTTTTCTGATATTGTAAAAGTCACTGTAAATTTAGTAAATTCTGTAACAGTTTTGTAAAAGTATAAACTGCACATTGTAAAAAATAAATTTTGTAAAATATAGTATCCAAATTTAAATTAACATTTCCATCCAATATAATAATATTTTCATAATTTTATTTTACTATACATGTTGTGTTTATATTTATTGTTATATTTATGAAATAAGAAATTGTAAAATATATTGGAAAGATGCCTAAATTGAGGGTGGCTCACCATTATATATGGTGAGACCCCGCCTCATTTGAAGTTTCTCATATATATATATATATATATATATGGAATTTATCCAGAGAGCCATGTGCCCATTTGGATTTTTTTGAGCACCCAATTGTAGCCGTCCATCTACAAGATTCAATCCCAAAAAAATAGAAACTAATTTTCGTATGGAAATAAAATAAAATCGGAAATTAAAATTTTTTTAAAAATAGTGTTACGTTTTTGAAAAGTGCAAGACACACGTATATGATTGCTAAAACTATCGATTCATTCCAACGCAAGGTATTTTTTTCGTTTCAACGCAAGAAGAGAGGTATGTGATTCGTTTCATGATTTGATCGCTTATTTCTATCATAATTTCGTTGTTTTAATGATATTTTTGTTCTATTTCATCGTTTCATGATTTCATGATTTGATTGCTTATGAAATTTCATATTTTTTATCGTAAGCAATATTTTTTTCGAGAAGTATGATTGAAATATGAGAAAGTGGTGTTCATAATATCAATTTTTATTCATTTTGATACATGATCTGTAGTAATAATTGATTTTTTATCGAATGTATTTTGTTTTCATATAATAAAAAGTTATAGTAAACACAGTTATTATTTTTCATGCGTTAATTTGAAAATATACTGAGTTAATGATTTATTTACTTAATTTACTTATAAGATATTTTACGTTACTACTGCTAACATAATTGTTACTTTTAATACGTTACTTTGAAGATATACTGAGTTGCTGCTCTTATAGTCATTATTACTGATGAAAATTCTACAAATTACCTGAGTAATTTAAATATTTACTTGTCCTTTGCTATTAGTTACTGATATAGAAATAAAGGTTACTGATTTTTTGAGCAAAAATGAATCCACTTACTATCGAAATAGTGAATTATTACTTATATGAGTTCTGAAGTTTATCTTACTGATCTCAATTCAGTAAGTTACTTAAGTAGCTCATCAAATTACTTATGCTTCACATTGAATATATTATTATAAATATAATTCATTACAAGTTACTTGTCATATAACAAATGTTACTAACAATTCATTACAAGTTACTTGTCATTGAATGATTCTTACTGAAGTGAGTATATTGTTGAGTTACTTTTCTTTTTACAATTCTTACTATTCACGGAATAAAATAGTAATGAAGCATCTTTCTGAAACGTTACTAAAAATTTGTAAGTAATGTGTATTCTTTTCCAATTTCTTGATATTTTAATATTTTTAAATGGTCAATTAACTTATTATTTCTTGCAGAACAATGCAACAATTTGGTGTCTTGAAGAAGTTGTTGTTATGCCGACGAGCGAGAGCAAAACAATATCATCTAAATGGACTATAAGACAACAATTGAAATTTGGATGTTCATTATATAACAATAATTAAGTAATTTATGTGTGTTTTTCAGTAACACTTGACGTATTACAAGTAATTAAATGGGCTACATAAGTAAAGAATGTGTGATTCGATAGTAATTCAAAATAAAGAATAAAACAAGTAAGATATATATAGAAGCATCAGTAACATGTAATGAATTATAGGTAAAAGAGGATAATGGAATAAGTAAGTTGGGATAAGTATAAAAAAACCATGTGACCAGTAACTTATGCATTGCTATCAGTAACACTCGATGCATTATAGTAATTAAAAAGGTTATATAAGTAAATAAGAGGTGCTTCAGTAAGACTCAAAGTATTAAGTAACTATAACATTAGTAACAATCAAAATAACTTCAGTAAAATGGACATTTGTAATAAGTACTTATTGTATGGACACTGGTAATTTACATACTTAATTATTGATCTCACAACAATAATTACTTGAGAACTGAATATGTATTACTTGAGTAACATGAATGAATTACTGATCTCTGTACAATGTAATATTACAGGTGTAAAATACTGACAATTGTTTCAGTATAACTGATCTCGCAACATATAATTAATTGAGTACATTATGTAAATTACTGATCAAATGTACAATGATTATTTCTTCGGTACGAAATTAATGATTTGAATGTATCTTTCCAAAACCGTCTTCCTTTTTTAAGGACTCGATATAATTGGAAATATAAAAGGCTCAAACGTATTAAATCCTTCCAAACCGTGCTCCTTCGAAATAGGCAACCATTCAAATGGAAATACACGTGGCGAGCCCACGTTTGGTGCTCACCGCAACTCAAATGGGCACAGGGCTCTCTGGATAAGCCGTGTGTGTGTGTGTGTGTGTGTGTGTGTGTGTGTGTGTGTGTGTGTGTGTGTGTGTGTGTGTGTGTGTGTGTGTGTGTGTGTGTGTGTGGGTGGGTGGGTGTGGGTGTGGGTGTGGGTGTGTGTGTGTGTGTGTGTGTGTGTGTGTGTGTGTGTGTGGGTGTGTGTGTGTGTGTGTGGGTGGGTGGGTGGGTGGGTGGGTGGGTGGGTGGGTGTGGGTGGGTGGGTGGGTGTGGGTGGGTGGGCGCGCGCGCGCATATAAGCTATGCTAAACCATCGCGCGCATATAAGCTATGCTAAACCATTTAGGTATATTATGGCTTTATATAAAAGGATATATTTGTATATTAAATCCCTTTACGACGCTGGAGACTTTTATGTTGTTCTTTGTCAGTTGCCTTAAGTGATAACCATTAAAATGATTTTAGTGTTGATGTCTACATTTGTCCACATTTGTCCACATTATAATTATAGATTATTTTCTATATTTTAATTTTTATTATTTTGTTATTTACCCTATTTTAAGATAACCATTATCTTCTTAAAAAAACAATGCAGCCAACTTCTGAGCTTCTCTTAATTTTCTTCAGTGATCAATAACAAATCTGAATTTTATGTCTATTTTATTATTGCACGATTACTCATTTCAGGTAATGGTAATACCGTTTCAGGTAATCTGCTTATGATTGTCAGATCTGTTCATAATAAGTTTAACCCTACAATGAGTAGATAAATAACAATAGGGAAACCCCACAAATTCTAAGCCTTTGAGATTATTAATATAAACATCTGAAACTATTTCTTGACAAAATAATTGCATTATTCTGTGTTTGCTCTTTCTTAAAGTGGTCTTTCATCCACATTTTCAACCATTGTGCATTTTTTCTTCCTTTTGATTTTGTATATAACTGACGTTAGTTTGTTTATTCATTTCCTTTAAACTCGTGAAGAGATAAATTGTGTTAGTTGTTGTGTTGTATGCATTCTGTTTTTGATTTATAAACACTCATGTAGTCTTGTAATTATTTTGAGGCAATGATGATTGTGCCATAGTTTTGGGGGAAAAAATAGCGCCCACATTTTTGAAATGTTACGTTTTTCGAGCCTTTTATTATTACATATTATTCCAAGTAAACTAAAATGTATATCAATTGTGCATGCGAGTCTTTCATGATCTCACTATCTTCTTCTTCACATCTTCTACTATCTCTATTCATCATATGTAAGAATTTTTTTAGCGTAAGTGATGTATGTTCGGTGCTATCGACGTTATGTGGTGGATTTTAAGCATGTACAAGTTTCTCATTTATAAAGTGTATCTTCTTTCCAGTATCATTGCATGCAGGAAAAACATAAAAAATTGAACTTTTTTAAACTATTTCAGGAAACAACAATATTGTTAAGAATTTATTAGACAAATGACACGTATCATGAAAGGTCCCAAAGACCACTCGACATCCGTGAAGGGTAAACCAAGTCTTCTTCCTATTTTTTTCCTCTGCCAATCCACCGCGAAGCGTGGGCAAAAACTCTGAAGTGCATGTACAATGCGTTGTTTCCTTTGGCTTTAGAAACCGTTTGTCTTGTAGCATCCAATCTCCCATTCCACATGTTTTTTTGGTAATTCAAGTAATTTGTCTGTTTAAAATATTAGTTGATTGTGTTTCTAACAAGTGATACAAGGTGAATGACCGAAAAAGGATGGCATGGAGACATTGATTAAGAAGTATCTAACAAAATACATTCCAAATAATTCTTAGGCATTATTATTCTTTTTAAAGGTGAGTAATATTTCTAAATGATTACTTTATAATCATGCTAACTTTAGATAAACTTTGTGCTGCTTAAATCTTATAATAAAATACTACAACGTACACACTTTGCTATGGTTTCCCACGCTTTGCGTGGGTATACACCTAGGAATATGTATGTATATTATATGTATACGTATGTGTGCATTAAGGAAGGCATCTAGAGATTTAATTTTAAAGGTAGAGATTCAATATTAAAATTGGTTGTTAACTCTTTCTTTCTTCTTAAACTATTAACATTTATTCACTAGATTACTGCTTTCGTTTATATGTATCCCATCTTATTGCATTATTCTTGTGGAGGCTATACTTGGATATTTATTTCTTGCATAACACATTTCTCGATATCATTATTCATATGTTCTATAAATAAGGGTGCACACGGATCAGATTAGATCGGATTTTAACTTAATCCATGTCCAATCCACACTTAACGAAGTTTACTTTTTCCAATCCAATCAATCCATCTAATATTTAAATCCAATATAATACAATCCATCAAACTGCAAGTTGGATCAGATTTCTTGTACTTATATAATCCCCCTTGGTGTATTTGGAGACGTAGGTAGGTCACTTCCAATAATATCTTTAGCTTTTAGCTGATAAAAATCCTACGTAATACATAGTACATGCAAGTCTAATTAAAATGTTGTATAAAGAATACGCATAAAAACATAAGTTTTTCCTAAGTATATGCTTGACTTTGAAATCCATAATAATCAAATGGTTGTCATTTAAGGCTCGTTCACTAGTTTGACACGGGATAAGGAGGGATTAAGTTGTTGTATCACTCATTTCTGCACGTTTGCATGGGTAGGATTTTGTGGGATAAGGAGGAATAAATGAAAGTTATGTTATTCTTTGTTCGGTTGGCAAAGTAAGGATATAGTACATGGGATAGAAGTTAGTTATTTTGTTGAATATGTTTGTGTTTTCATGTATTCCAGAACTCTATCCTCTAAATGAAATATGTGGTCAATAAAATGGAAGTTTTTGCGGTCGTAGAAATTATAATTGAATATTTATTGATAGTGTTATTCTCGTACATAGTTGACATAACATGGAAGAAATTTTTATTTAGATACATTGCAAGATTATTACTGGAGGTGATTCATGATATCAATGATACTTTGGAAAGATGGGAATCGACGATCTTTGAGCTCTGCATATACATTATCAACCTACCAGCCATCACAGTGAAAACATCAAAATAGAGTAACCGTTTATTCCAATATACAAGAAAGGGAAATGTTCAGACTTACCGACTCCCACAACTCATGGTCGTGAAGTGTGAGAAATTGCAGACGATCATCTCACAACCAAGCTCATGTCGATATAAGGAAAGCCATCATCATATATCCCCTTTAAATGCTTTCATCGCTTCATGACCTATAGTTTCTGTTAGAAAATATAATGCAGAAGCGTATTAGAAATAAAGATAAAGAAATATGAACAACGTGTGATTTAACGTGGAACCATATTCCTTAAGGAGTGGGATGAAATCCACGGGAGAACGCGTCAAAGGTTGGTTTATGCATTGCACTTTCTTAATGGATACAGAGGGTGAGGGACTTCTTATATAGACCTCACCAAGTCTTCACATCTCACAAATGGTAGGTGTGGGACTAAATAATTGTGCCGTGGTAATTGGACCATGTAGGGATCCAATTACCCACCTAAACAAGTGAAGCATACACCTTATTCTCCAACACCCCCTCAAGCTGGAGAATGAAATGCTCGGCTTGGACAAATAGAAAGAAATCTCAAACTCACGTTGCATGACACTACAGACAATATCAACTCAACACGCACAACTGTCGGCTTCTGTCGAGGACGTTGCTTCTCATGTCGTGCAGGTGAGGAGGAAAGATGGGCTGGAGTATGAGTCAAACTGATCTCATTATCGGAGAGCATGTGCTTTGTACTATGCATGTCAGAGTCACTACAACTGAAATGAATCTCTACTTGGAGAACTCTGGTCTGCCACAATATGTGGACAACTGCTCCATCTCTGAAAAGGTCGAACTGAAGCCCACGGTCGTTGGAGAATGGAGCCTGAAGAAGTTTTCTCATCGGAGAACTGGGTCTCTCCCATACTGGCTCGGAGAATGGGATCTCTACCTTGGAGTCCTATGAAACCACATGAAAACCCTAGCCCACATAGCATATAGAATGGGATCTCTACTCTGGAGTCCCTATGGAACACATGAAAACTCTGACCAAAATAAAAGATGGAGACCATTGAAAAAGTGATGGCAAACATGTGCACATCTGAAAAGGAGTCTCTCTCTCTCTCTCTCTCTCTCTCTCTCTCTGGATAACTCGAAGAAAACGGGTCACTCAACTATATAATGCCTCGAACTTGGACTCTAAACCAATCCGCAGTGTCTGAAACTGAACTGTAGAGTCTGAAAATCTGGTTGGCCTGGAATCTAGAGAATTTGAAAATATGGCATGTAGAACTCTACACAATACTCCCCCTTTCTCCCATACTTGATGGAAAAATAATGACATCAACAAAGTTTGGAGAAGACAATAAAGTGGAGAAAACAACAAACATCCCAAATGCCTATCTCAGCATTTTTTCTGCTTTTTTTATCATTTTTTCAGCTATCCCCCATTTAGTAGACTCCCCTTCATTTTTCATAAAATTTTTCTTGCGTAATACTTTTCTTTTATATACGACTGTCGGCCCAAATATGGCTTGAAAAGTAGGCCTCTTGTCCCTTTTTTACTTCAGCCTAATGTGCTGAAAATGCAGTGGGAGGGCCCTTTTCTTTTCTTCCTTCCCCTCCTTTTTCATATGGCCCATATGGGTCAAACAAACTTACAGCAGAATACTTTTTTTTAAAACGGCCATGGCACACTTGGGGCTCTTATTTAGGGTTCCCCGATGGGAATCCTCTCTCTAGGATATGTCGTCCCTGATGGGGCTTTCTTCACTTCCCGCCACCACCGTCTAAAAGTAGTCGCACGAAGGGGGTCACCGATGGGGCCTTTGCCTATGCGGTGATTGGGGCCTCTGTTGCTCTCGTGAGAGGCCACCACCTGGAGGAGGGTTGCATCTGATGCGACCGCCTGCGATGCGTCCTGAAGATCTCTTGCTTGGAGAAGGGGATGATGTTGTTGTCGACCTAGTCATAGGCGATGTCAGAGTTCTCGGCGAGCAACTACATATCATGGTTCTTCGTGTCTACGATCACTGATGGGGCCGAAGAGGGGAAGGCTTGGATGGAAGCGTCGAGCACGTCAGGGTTAGGGTTATAGAAGCAGACCTGTTTGAGGGAGCGTGTCTTCAGTTCCGAGCGTCGCCTGCATGTGGAAGGCTGGTGGAGTGGGGCTCCACGTGCTGCTCGGTGAAGATGGGACTGCATGTGCCATCGCCGCTAGGAACCATAAGGGAGGAGCACCGCCTAGAGCTCCTTCCTTGTAAGATGCAGCTTGGATCTATGAAGAAGAAGCATCATGGGGGAGGTTAAGACTCCTGGGGGTTCGGCATGAGAATGGTTGCTAGGTCTGCAAAGAGGACAACCTGAAATATGTTGGCGAAGGAGGTGCCAGGGCTAGAATCCTAAAACTTTCTTGATGTTGATCTTCAAAATAGGAACAGAACCTACGTCATACAAGGCCATCGACGATGCCCAGCAGCACTGCAACGATGATCTTCAGAGGCGACTGATGACGCGTGGATACAACTCGAGTTAAGGAATATCTAAGGTCGTTGCAACCCGAATCGCAAGGCTCAATCAATCAAGAAAATCAGACCACCAAATAAAGAAATAAAACAATCAAAATGTGGCAAGCAGTCTTGCTAATTTATTTTAACTGGTATAGTTACCAGGGTCGATCACAAGGAGCACGAAATGGAAAACCTACGAAGTAGTCGGGCAACCAAGAAAACAAAGGAAATTGGTAATTTTTAATTTTTCAATTTTTTTATGATTTTTATAATAATGAAAGGAATAAAGAAAAAGCCAAAAATCACCTTCAAGCAATTATTTAAAGGATCAAAATAACTCAAAAATCCAAAACAAAAATGTTTGTGTTTTCAAATTATTAAAGTATTTTTTAAATTTTATGGGTTTTTTTCTGATTTTTAATTAATTTTCTAAAAATAAAAGAAGGTCAAAAACAGAAAACAATGTACAGCTGGGATCTAATGGCAGATTAAAATTACTGAAAATGCCTATTAAATCCTAGCAGTAATTTTATGTGAAACTACAAACTAAAATCTACCTACAGAAGAAGAAAACACATACTTTTGATTTTTTATGAATTTTTAATGATTTTTATAAGATTTTTACCCTTTTTCAATTTTTATGGGTTTTATAAATGAGAATGGAATAAAAATTGACCAGAACTAAAATAACACAAAACAAGTAAACAGGAATTTTTTTAGAATTTTTTAAGGTTTTTTAATATTTTTAGTTAATTTTCTAAAACAAACAAGGACGGTTTTAAAATTTTTGAATTTTAGAAAATAATAAACAAAATCAAAACACAACCCAAAAATCACTAAATTCCTACATAATGGCAGGAGCCACGTGTCAGAATTTTGTGATTTTTGGAGCAATTTTGTTATTTATTTAATCAAAAACAAAACATACAGCAAACAGGGACCTATGTGCAAATATTGAAAAGTTCCAATCCAAAAGATAACAGGTAGAAATATTTCAGGGCTTAATTTGCAAAAAGTCCAAATCTACACGTGGACAACACGTGAACCAGGCACTCAGTGGTATAAATGCAAATCCTATTAATAAAGATTCATTCATTAACAACTATGAAGTCTAGGACCAATCATGCAAATAACCCAGAAGTCACGTGGCGAACCACGTGCTACACAAATAGAAGGACTGGAATGCAAATATAAAAAGCACAAGGACTAGATGCAAATTGTCCAAAATAAAAACAATAAAAATATTTACAGGACTGACCAATAAATGCAAAAGGACGGAAGGGCCTAAGTGCAAATACCATTTATTATCAACGATCCGACGGTCTATGGCATCCACTTATGATCAGACGATTGAGAGCAAGGGATACCGGTTCGATGATGGACGGTTGTAGGAGGATCCTCTGATGGATCGGACGATCGAGGCTCCTCGAATGATGGACGGCGACGATTAGACCTGGAGGAGACATCGATCTGACGGTGGAGGCAACACCTGGAAGAACGGTGAAGAACTCGCCTCCAGCGAACTTCGATCAATCAATACGCGTGGCAGGGGCGTCCTCCGGAGCTGCTAGGATGGGGGAGACGCTACTGGTGATGGTCTGCAGCTATGGCAATGCTCCGATGAGGCCAAGACCAAAGAGAACGGCCTGGCGAATCATGAAGACCTGGAGCTGCTGTGCTCGGGTATTCGAACCTCCAGATGAGGTCCTTCGATGATATAACCTGCACAGATAAATCACGGGGTCGAGGGCAAAGTTCCTCGACCCGTTAAAGCATGAAGGGGATGGCTGGTGCATTGTGTGTGACCCTCCTGTGAAGCGACAGAGGAGGAGGGTCCAAACACCGTTCCTGGACGAATCAGGTTGGATGGGTGGGCGAAGAAGATGGGGGAGAAGGCAGGTGAAGGTGGTTGGGTTGTCAGGACAACAAGTGAAGGCTCCGACCATGGTGAAGGGAGCTAAGAAACTAAGGTTGACTAAAATCCAAACAACTCGAATCAAATGCGGCAAAGAAAAAGACTAAGTTACCTAATGGCTGGAGTCGTCTGTGCTGGAGGTCAGGGATTTCCGGGGGTCATTGCCTCAATGGGTCGACGGGACCAGAGGCTGGGCTCACCTCGCGGCGGAGCACGGTGGAGTGTACGCCGGATCTAGGGCTACGGGGCTCGAAACCTCACTGCAACACGCTCTATCACATGTTGTCACTCATGAGAAGAGGTGGAGGTCATCGAAGACGGGGGACGGCTAAAGATCCGGAAGAAGATGGGGCTCCATGAGACTTTATATGCTGCAGGGTCCGAGAAGTATGGAGCGTGGGCATGCGAACCGAGGGACGGATCCCTAGAGATTTCGTCGGGCGTGGATCGTTGATCATTCCTCAGTAATCGAAGCAGCGAACGGAGGGAAATGGCGGTCGGATCAGGTCGCGGAAATTAGGAGAAAATCAAGTGAAACCGAGTCTACGCGAAATGAAGCCCAGGGGGGCAGTTGACCGAGGTCAACAATCCTCTCTTGCCCAATCAGGAGCGGCGGGGGAATACGACAAATAAGCTACAAGACAAAATAACTGGAAAATCAAAAATAAATAGATTAAAAATAATAAATGAATTTAAATTAAAAATAAATAAATAAAATGAAAAATGTTTATTATTTTTCAAGGGATTTTTTATGATTTTTATTTATTTTTATGAAAAATAAATTAATCTATATATAGTATATTGTATTATATATAGGTATAAAATACCTATATATTTTGTACAATTATTTTTAATTTATTATTTTCACAAAAATACCCCAATTTTATATTTTGTTTATTTACAACATAATTTTTGGAATATAAACTAATTTTGTTTTTTTTTTATTATTTATTTACAAGTATCAAATAAATAGGGCAAGATACATATTTACACGCATTATGTACAAGGTGAGAGAGATTTTTATTTTTATTTTATTTTTAATTTTTTTTATTTTTAGAAATATATATAAGGAAATAAAAATACCTTTTTACTTTTATTTTTGTAAAAATAAATTATATACATATAGGATATATGTACAAGGTAGAGTGGCCCTATCTCTCTCTACTTATTTTCTTTGGCGATCAGGCCAATGCTTGGCCCTCTCTTGGGTTTAGGTCACTCAATATTTATTCTAAATATCTCTTTCTTTTTATTTTATTCTTTATTCTTTTATTTTTGCGTCAAATATATGATAATTATGAGATATTAACACATGCATGCTTATTGTTAAGTTATTGTATTTACAACTATTTACATGATGCTTTGCCAAGATAATTAGCTAAAATAAAAGAATAAAGAGTGATGAATGAGGATTCATCAG
The DNA here is from genome assembly GCA_037367405.1 of Ottelia alismoides. NCBI lineage: Eukaryota > Viridiplantae > Streptophyta > Magnoliopsida > Alismatales > Hydrocharitaceae > Ottelia > Ottelia alismoides. Next base: position 341,126 of record JAZKJV010000397.1, read on the forward strand.
CAATGTAGCAAAAATTAGGGTTTCAATAGAAACCCTAGAACATGGAATTGAACAATCTCAAATATAAGAATCTTCATGAACATAACACCAAAATCGAATCTCATAAAATGAACACAATAAATCTTCAAGAATATTTCCTCGAGAATCGAACCCGCTCTGATATCATGTTAGGAAATATAATGCGGAAGCGTATCAGAAATAAAGATAAAGAAATATAAAGAACACAGAATTTAACATGGTACCCTACTCCCTAAAGAGCAGGATGAAACCACGTGAGAACGTCTCAAAGGGTTGGTTTATGCATTGCATTTTCTCAATGGATACAGAGGGTGAGGGGCTTTTTATATAGCCCTCGCTGAGTCTCCACATCTCACAACTGCAAATGTGGGACTAAACAACTGTGGGTGGTATTGGATCCTGGAGGGATCCAATTACCCACCTACACAAGTGATGCATACACCATATGCTCCAACAGTTTCTAATTCTAAATCTTTGATTTAAATCGACTATGATGTTATCTCAACCTGTAGTATTTTTTCTTGTCTCGTGCTCTCCATTATGTGTCACTCGATCAATAAGTTCATTTAGGACACCATCCATTTCCGACAGCCACACCGGTCTTACCATCGAAGCTTTACAACGAAGTGGATTAGTTATATATGATAATATTTGAATGAACATGCATAATTGAATATTGTTACATTACATCTCAGTGAATATAGAATGCGATCATAAACACCAATATAAAAAATGATTGGAATATGACACCACCACAATGACTGCTATGGAAAATTAAAGAACAATATTCTTAATCGCATCATGAGCAGATGTTGATTAGCCCGCTGATGAAACCATGTTTCATACCTGTCACTGAAATTAACCCCCTATCTTAGACAAGGTGTCAATAAAAACCAGAAAACCCTTGTAATTATCAGATTCATTGAATAAATTAAAATCCACAAAAAATCGCAAAATTAAAATACATGGTGTTTTTAGCCTTAAAAATACCCCTAAAAATATTTTGTACCTCTATTTGACCTCATCTCGATTTTTTGTCAACATGAAACTTGTAGATCTCATCGAGATCTACAACTTTCATGTTTTGAGTTTTCCCAAATTCAGCCATTTGTTCCTTCAAATTTCACTTTCTTCATCGCAATAATGTGATTGGGCCACGTGGCTCTTTCTGGTTGAGCCACGTGGCCGCATCTCCAAGCGCCACGCGCCCATGCTCAGCTGCCGTTGGATGGAAGTCTTGGAGCTTTCATCTCCACCATTCTTTGACGCCCAGATCTCGACCCTCCGATCTCCACTCACGCCTTCATCACCACCGTCCGCTACCGCTCTCACCACAGTACGCCATGTGGCGTTCTTTGCTCCACCCGATCATCTTCTAGAGCCTAGATCTCCACCACACATCCCCGTAGCCATTCCTAGCCCTCCGATCACCATCCAGATGCGATCTGGGCCGCCCGCCAGCGCCACGCCAATAGCACGACACGTGGCGCACCACGCACCCTTCGATTGCGCACCATCGATCTAATCCTAATCGTCCCGTAGCACCCTTCTTTCTGCCGTTGGATATTGAGATCCAACAGCCAGAGCTTCGTCATCTACCTCGGGTCGTCCCTCACTCCCACGTTCTCTACCTCGCGGGACACCTTCACCCTTTCCATTTTATCCACCACCTCCGTTAACCTCCTCACTCACCGACCACCCCACGACCAAGCCTGACCATCCACGACCCTCGCGAGATGTCACGCCATCCACGATCCCCCTCCGCTCGCTCCATCTTTCCCATGCAAGTCACGTCGTCCACCACCTGGAACTGAATCCTCCTCCTTCAAATATTCCATCGATGTCCACATTCGAGCATGTCCACCTTTACAAGGGGCTTCCGCCCAGCCCTCTCTTCCTCCCCATGACAGGGGGAGGCTCGATCGAGGTGCAATGACGGCGAAAGCTCCTGGTGTTGACCCTTGGCCATGGTAGGCCAGGATCGGGGTGGTTCAGCCTCCGCCAAGCTGTCTCCAATCACCGCGGAGATCCAGCGATGACCAGAGTCCCTTGCCGGGGATCGCGCACAGGCTCCACTCACCATAGCCGGGTAAGTTCCTCTCAACTCTTCCTCTGTATTTTCTTCTATTTTTGCTTAATTAATTAGGTCGCTACACCCCTCTTCGACCTCCATTGATCACTCCTCGAGCTCCGCCTCTCATCCACCACTCACGCGTCGTCCTCGGACCCTCTTCTTCTTCCTTCACAGCCCCGGTCACATCCGACCCAACTTCTCCGCCCTCCACGACAGAGGAGCTCTGAGCTGCCACCTTCTCCGCTCACAGAAGCTCCCCACTTCACTCCACCTCGCACAAGCACCTCGCACCGTACGCTTTGGCTATCAATTAACCATGCAGGTACTTTATCTTTCAATGGTCGGAATTCGTCGCCGGAGCTTCTTCGCCAAGCTCGTTTCCGGCCTACTTGCTTTGCCATCTTCCTCCAGACGTTCCAGATGCTTCGCCGAGTATCGACGATGGAGGCTGCATCTTCAGGTAGCTCCACAGCACAGAAGATAAGGAGGATGAGGGAGGCGGAGCTGCGGCTGCCTCGCTGGAGGTCTAATTCCTCCTCCAGTTGCAGCTGAGGGAGAAAGCACAAGAACCGTTGGATGCTCCCTTCCGGAGTTCATCCAACGGTGCAGAAGCATCCACGTCGACATACAGCGCAGACTCTAGCCACCGTTGGATTCTCAAGATCCAGCGGTCTACGTTCAGCCACGCATCAACTTCAGAGCTACTCCGAGCCTCAGCACCAGACCAGTAGGCTTGGACACCCCGAGCTTGTCTTGAGCCTCCCCAGCGCTTCGAGCTCCTTCATTCCTGCATCGAACCAGAGCCAGCTCCCGAGCCTTGCTGAAGCTACACCGAGCCTCCTCCGAGCTTAGACGTCTACCGAGCCTGGGATAGCGCGTGCATATCACGTGCTCTCTGGGCAAATTTCACAAAGGCCCACCGACTTCTTCAAATTTGCAGATAGGTCATGGTATCATGTGCCGACCACATGCATAGTGGGTATTTTGCATTTATACCCTCGTGGGTTTTTATAATTGCAAAAATGCCCCTGTGTGTGTGGGTTATATACAGGGAAGGTCTTGAACTTTCTTGTATTAGTATTTTAGTCCCTCCCAGGGACCTGTTTGCTGGTTATCTTTTATGTTTTCTTGTGTTTATGCCCCTGACTTCACTCGTGTATATCTTGAGCATCTGAGCTCCGATTGAGTCGATTTCAGTGGCGTTTTGAAGCTCTTTTCATCGTCTTCTTTATGAGATGTTGTCTTTCAGATTTGAGACTACGAAATTTGATATATTATTTTATTGTCTAAGTGTCTTGATTTCAATGCTTCTCATGCCTAATTTTTACATGAATGAAGGTAGCTTTATTATTTGACCCTGATTTGACTTCTATTTAAATGGCTCAAGTATTTCTGCTCTAGGCTGTATTTTCATTACATTTCATCGCATTTATTTGCATGATTAAAAAAATAAAAAAGTGCATAGAGTCATGTTTATTTGATGCACTGTTTTGTCTTCCTGCATATATTGACCTATTGTTCTCTAACTCAACACTAAATAAAATCAATAAAAGTATGAATATCACAAGAGAGGCTCATGTCCCTGAGTTCGACCTTGGTTGCTTACCAAGTAAAAATACAAATTCACGACCATCCGATTTCATTGACATATCAAATCGGATGGTCTTTGACGGACCGAATCCAGCCCGGTTGCGATGACATACTAGCGTTAATCCCACGCTCTTAAAGGGCCGGATTTACGGCCCCTCAAATGGCACCGTTGCCAGGGACACGGCTCATTTCTTGTATTATTTGGATTTTTATTTATCTAATTAAGTATTTCTTTTATATAGGTCAATTTGTTCATTTATATTGCATCGTAAAATTTTTCTTCTCGATCGATCTCTAATCTTTGCTTTTGTGACAGGGCCCTTGATGTTTGAGGAGGCGAGGAACAGGTGCTTCCCGCTGTGAGGAGCCTGATGAATCTCCATTTCATCACCTTTATTCTATCATTTTGGCCTCAAAAACCCCAGCAAATGCATGTAAATAGCATCAAATTGTACATAATAGCATTCATGATTCATTGAATTAATTCCACATTAAATAAGGTTTTAATGCCAAAATTATAGAATAAAGAGGAGAAAAGAAAAAGGAATAAAATATTGTAAATATTTTATGACCCAAACCCCGAGACCAAGGCCAGCATGGTATTGGTCAACAAGGAATAAAGTAGGGGGAGATAAGGGACAGTGTACAATAAATACCTCATTTATTTATTCATTCATTTATGCATTTTTGACACCTATTTTGTACATACTTATTTATTCATCAAATGAGGAAACTTTGTACATGAAAGTTGTAGATAATAATGTGAATAAAATTTCAAAATTGAGTTTGTGTAAAAATAATACTCAGTGTACATTTTATACACTGAATAAAAAGCCAAAATCTCAACTTCACAGACCCATATCTTGCAAATAAAAACTCCAAATCACCCAAACTCACCTTTAATTGTATATAGCATTCCAAGAACTATTTTTATAAAATTGGTTTCATAATTTTTGGAGTCCATATGCAGAAGTTAGGTTTTTGGCCCTTCTTGTATATAGCATTGGTTAAAATATTCTTTTTATTCAATATTCATTATTTTTATTAATTCATATTTTTAGAATTTTGTAGATAATGCATACACACATTAAAAGTAAAAGAAAACCAAAAATAATTGGTAAAATAAAATAAGTCTACAAAAATTCATAGACAAAATACCTATGCTATATATCTATATATATAAAAGAATTTTATTCCTTGGTTCTTTTATTCTTGTATATTTTTATAATAATGTATACACTATACATAACTCATTAAAAATACAAACCCAAAATAAAAATCAAGAAAATACAAATAATAAATTAAGTATACAAAATACATAGGTAAAAGACCTATATGGATACCTACATATACCTAGACCTATTTCTTTAAAAATATAAATAAACTCCTAAAAATTAAATAAAAATACCTTTATACTCACAAAAATAAATTATAAATTTATAAAATAGGCCAATAAAATAATAAAAGAAAATACACAAACTAAAAATAAAATACATAAAAATACATGTAAATACATACATATACACATTATTAAATTAAAATCATAATAAAACACTTCGAAAAAATCAATAAAAATCACAAATAAATACTACATGAAAAAATACACATTTTTTATGTTTTAAGAAAATTTTAATAAAATCATTTACTATTGTAAATAAATCAATTTCAACTCAAATTCCTTGTTTTGTCTTCTCGGATGACTTGGACCAATCCCAGGCCGTCAACAGTTGACCGCTCGGTCAACTACTTCCCCAGCCGCCCGATGTGACGCAGCCTGTCTCTTCGCCCGCCTTCACCCATTTTTCCTGGGCACACCATCCATCAATCGAAGATGCTTCCTTCACAAGAATTACTCCTTAATCATCCACGATGCCCACCAAAATCTTAGATCAAGTAGATATTCATTGGATCAGCCAATAATCGTCGGTCAATAAGGCTACTCGCCAATGTCTATAAATAAGTAGCTCCGCCTCCTTCCTCGAATTTGGCCACTTTCATTCCGATCTCAAGCCTTGATTCTAGTCCTAGGATATTCCTCGTGACAGGGGGGTGTGCTGGTGCCTCGAATCGGCCGGAGGGAGGAAAGTTTTGACGCGGCGGAGCTCCGGCGTCCGCCCTGCTCCCTGGAGTCCCCCAGGTATAAGAGCTGTCCATTTATGCATTTTTAGTTAGCTTTTAATGTTAGTTTTCCATTCCAGTCATTAGATTAGGTTTTAGTTAATTCCCTTAGCTTAAAAATCAAAATTCGAAGTTCGCCGGAGCGTACACCCGACTATTTCCGACCGCCGTGAGCACCCCATCTCGATTCCCATCGCTTTCTCCATCGTTCTATCATCTTGGACCAACCCAGGACCCTCGGTCTTGGCGAATCGGGGCTCCTCCTCCGCCGTTCGCCGGAGCCCCTCCGCCCACCTTCATCTTGCATCGCAGCTTCAAAACTCCGGGTTGAGGAGATAGCTCTCTCGCCCGCGGTTCTTCCTGTGCAGGTACATCGAGGAATAGAGCCCTCCTGGGCTTGCATTGAACCAGGAAGAGGTTCCTGGGGGGCCCCTTCTTCTCCGACCTCGCTCCATCGACTCGGACCCCCAGGAGCCATGAAAGCACCATCAGTCAACGCGGGATGTCATCAGCTATGAGCGGAGCGCGTCAGAGGCAACGAAGGTGCCCGGAGGAGCCTGAGCTGCCCGATCGAAGCTCGCCGGGGGCGAGCTTCTTCCTTGTTCTTCCAGGCAGCTTCAGCACCGTCAGATCGAAGGAGTCGGCCCAGATTGAACCAGGGCCGTCAGATGAAGCACTGCACTGACCGTTCGATCAGCGAGGCTGATCTAATCTCCGCCGTCATCTGCGAATCGTCATCGGCCGACAGGAGCACGACGCGTGGCAAGTGGATGCGGTCCATCCGTCGGATCGCACGCCTTATTTGGGGGTAAATTTCACATCTAACCCCCGCCTTTTTGTATTTATAGTTTAATACCAAAAATAAAAAGTCACGTTGTAAATAAAGTGTATATTTTACAGAAGGACCCCCGATGTTTTTAGATTTACATTTCAGTCCTTCCGAGCCTCACGTGCAGCAACCACGTGAGGCGCGTGAAAATTGCAAGTAAACCCTGCCGTGTTTCTGTAATTACAAAATGGTCCTGAAAATAAAAGTTCACGTGTATTTTTATTGTGATTTTTGCATGTATGCCCCGAAGAGATATTTTATTTGCAAAAACACCCCTGCCAGGCCATTTAATTTTCGAATGCTTTGTCTATTTATTTTGTGCTTCATATTTCTTCGAAAAATCTTGCAAAAATAGGCATAAGCTCCTGTTTGATTGTTCTTGCTCGCTATGTTTTTAATTTTTCATTTTGTTGCATTTTTGCATTTATTAAAAATCAAAAATATGCTTTTTATTCATTGTCTAGCTTATAAAATTCCAAAAAATTACTAAAACACCTCTAAAAATTCCAAAAAAAATAGTTATGGTGTATTTTGACCTATTTCAGTATCAATCCAAAAATCCCTAAAAATCTCAAAAAGAAAACCTTAAAAATTCAAAAACACCCAAAAACTTCAAAAAAATGTATAAAATCAAAGAAAAATCAGAAAAATATGAACTCAATTCCTATTTGTGCAATATTTTATTATCTTTATTAGAAAAATAGTGTGGAAAAATTTTGAGGCTGTTTGCTATCTTTAATGTATATTTTCCTTACAGCCAGACCCTATTCCACTGTTTGCTCCTATTTGGCTATTTAAAAATACTAAAAATGTTTTCAAAAATGCCCAAAATTCACAAAAACAGTAAAAAATCATGAAAATCCCAAAAAGACCTTATCCCTGAATTTTTGACTATTTTTGAGTATTTTTGTAAATATTATAGTACCCCTTTATGTATACATATGTATTTCCAAAAAAATATAATATATATATATATATCTAATTATTTGTATTTATATATCTACGTATTAACTCTAATATAAAAAAAGAAAAAAATATATATAATATTTTCTCATACTCATATACACCTACATCTATTATATGTATCACAAGCTAGATATTAACCCTCTATGGGTATATATATATATATTTTATATTTTATATATATATATTACCTAATTATAGTATTGAAAATAAAAATAATAATAATAATAATAATAATAATATAAAAAATAAATAAAAAAATTAGAATAAAATTAAAAACCCACTTCACACAAGGATGACTCTGTAGCTCATGTAGGCTATGGTATTTTGTATTGCTCTCTGTGGTTCGACCTCTACATGCTTGTTCCCTATACATTTTATGATAGAGTAAATAAAGATTAATTCACATTTCTTTTTGAGATTGATTGTTTTATTCATTTGTTGTGGGTTAATTGCTGATTAACACCCAATGTTCGGTGAGTGGTCACCTCAGCGACACTTGATACATTTATTATGGTGACCCTTGCTGGACATCAGCCTGTTATCAGATGGCGTCGTTGCCGGGGAGCAATGAGCATAGCCTAATTTATTTTGTCATTCTTGTATAAAAAAATTCTTGATTTATCATTCATTTTTGTGAGCAGCTATTTTTATTGCTATTAATCACCATGCTTCATTTATTTATTTATTGTGATCATTTCATCTGTTCCATTTGATTAATTGAGCTCTACTAATGCATTCTTTTTGTGACCTTGATGCGAGGGCCCGCCACGCGAGGATGGCTTCCTAGGAGGCCAATGCAGCCAAGCTTGGAGGAGGATGGTATTCTTCTCATGACCATCTGGAGAGAGCACCAAGGAAGCAAAGAGAGGAGGATTAGATAGGTGTAGATATTCAGGATTATTTATTTTGTAATTTATGGTGAGAGAGAGAAAATTTTGGCATGTAATTAAACAGGACTCTACTCTTCACAATGAGGTCCAGTGCCCGGGTGATTGTTCACCTGGGGGCCTCATCGTGGCTTTTCGAGTTTTCATCGCTTTATTTTCTTTGTTTTCCGAAGTTTTGAGCTTTCCGCCTTTCTTTTATTTTGTTTTGTGTGATTGGAGCCCCTAGATATAGGTTGCTTGACTCGGTAGCTACGTCCAAACATTAATAAGAATGCATGTTCCTATAGTCTACTTCGCTTGGATCTAGTCAAACTTAAACAAGCCGTTCATTTATCTCTTAGCCCTTGTGCCACAGTGAGCCCTGTAAAGCGCTTTATTCTAAGCTCAAGTGTGTTGAGTACAGAGGAGGGGTGAGCCAAGACCGGACCCTTCGGGCTAGAGATGAATGAATGACTTATGATTCTTCACGTTAATAGCAGCTTATGTTTAGGACGATTTTGTGCCTTGCATACCGACATGTAGATAGGTTTAAAAATTATGTTTTGCATACCACATGGAGAGAGCTGGGATGCACTGTAAGTCTTCTAACTCAGCATGCATCATTCGGTTCAATGGTGAGATTTCCATCATGGAACCACTTGCACGGCTTTTCCGCTATCTCCCTCTGATTTTGAGCACCTAGGATTTAAATGAAAATCTACAAAAACGTTAGGCGCTGGTATGAAACAGACTCAAAAAAAGTGAAAACCCAAAAAAATAAAACAAAGGGACTGCTAAATAAACTTAGACCTTAATTAAAATCTGTAATGGACTATCATTATACCGGGTTCATAAAGCCCTCATTGTTTTCAGGTACCTTGGAGGGGGACCAAAACCCTACTCCCTTGAGCGAGTGCGACCCCTAAGGATTAAAGCCCAAAACCCAGTCTGCAACTGCCTTGTGTATCGCCTGGATTTCCGAAGTAATGGCGCTTCTATCGTACGTAGGCGAGTAGGGCTTGGTCACCAATGGTGACTCTCTGTTGTGAGAGCATCGACCCTGTCAGAAGTATTGAGCATAGGCCACGCCTTCACGGGGGTGTCTGTCTCATTGTCCTGCGTCCGAGTAGGTTCTTGCACGCTCACGGGTGATTCCGTTGCGAGCGAGAACCGAAGTATTGGTTTCGCCTATCGGCTTCCTCTCTCTTTTCTTTAGCTGAGTAGGGATCCAGGAAGGATTACAAGGACTCCAAAAAGTACAGACTACAGGTTACACAGGAGGAGGACAAGTACGGGATACACTTCCGACAGTACTCTCTCTTCTATAGGGTAGCGTACTAAGGACTTGTTATAAGATATGCCTGAAAAATCACAACTCTAAAAATGAAAAGATAATAAATAGCCGAACTTTCACGGCTTCACATGGCGTGAGTTGGTGAACCCGATTTTGTCTTGTGTTTGTATGGATCTAGATTAAGGTGCAAAGATCAAGTCCCGCGCATTTGCGCACATTTTGTTGTTTCTCCCTTTGACCACCCCGCTCAACCGAGCCTCTCTACTGTTTTACACTCCTTTTATTCCTCGTTGACCATCGTATCTTTCATCCAACATCTGATCTTCTCTTCTACTCCGCGAAGTTGATCCATGGATGGTTTCCGTCGGGACCATGCCGACATCCACATCGATTCCATGAACTCAACTCCGCCAATAAAATTCGAGGTGATTCCCGAGAACCCGATCCGGACTTTGCGGATCGATCTCTAGACTCCTCGTTTTCTACCTTTCTCTTGGCCACCCAATAAAATGGGATCACTTTTGTCCCGCTTCCGCCATTGTGAATGGAAGTCGATTACAGTCTACATCCTTCTCCATTCACAACATGCTGGGGTTGACCTGAATTCCAGCTTAATCACGGCAGCTGAAAGTTCATTGCAAGTGATCTGATTCGGACTATCTCATTCTGCAGATAGAAGCCAGTGCGAGCCCTGGAGACTACTCCGGAGTTCATCTCGTCCGACTCAGACCCTGACATGGCTCCAGGAGGAAAGGGCAAGGGTCAGCAGCCACCACCAGAGGGACAGGTGCCAGATCAGAACCAAGTCAATGCACAGTTGCTGGCATCTATCCAGGCCATACAGCAGCAGCTGACCGAGCAGGCCCTGACACAGACCGCATTCCAGGATATGTTGAATGACATGATGAACCGTGACGATGGAGGAGGAGGCAGAGGCAGAGGAGGCAGGGGAGGAGGAGGTGGAGGTGGAGGTGGTGATCCTCCTGATGATGACCTTGAATTACCACCACCAAAGCCGACACTCAAGGAAACATACAATCCGAGAGACAGCCAGATGACCGAGTGGATTCTCATTCCACCAGTACACGCTCACTTTGAGTTGAAGCCCCAGTTCATAGCCCTTCTCCCTGCATTTCATGGAAACACCAGCGAGGAGCCGTACATTCACCTACAGCAATTCTCCCGCATTTGTCGTACCACACACTATCCCAATGTCCCTCTGGACATTGTAAAGATGATGGCTTTCCCCTTCAGCCTACTAACAAGGCCCTCTATTGGGTCAATCATTTGGAAAAGGTCGTGACGACCTGGGAGGAGTTGAAGTCCGCCTTCCTGCACAAGTATTACCCTCTCGGTCGGCTCAATCAGATGCGAGCCCGTATCAGTAATTTCACCCAAGGACCCCACGAGTCGATACATGAAGCTTGGGAGAGATTTACTGACCTGCAGGAGAAGTGTCCCCATCATGATATCCCGAAGACCAGCTTGGTCCAGCATTTCTTTGGGGGACTGAATATTGAAAGCCAACGGCTCGTGGATGCAGCATGTGGGGGTTCCCATTTTAACAAGGATGAAGATGTAGTTTGGCAGATCTTTGAAGAAATGGCCGAAGGAGAGGCCGCCCTCTCTTCATCCAAGGCATACCAGAATCAGCCCCAGATCCTCCAGAAACAAGTGCACATGGATGCATCCAAGGAAGCAGAGAGAGATGAGAGCTCCAACCTCAGCATCATCGGGGCCATCTCTCGAAAGTAGATATCATTGAGAAGCGATCACAGGACCTTGAGAAACTCGCTGTGATCGAGAAGAGGACCCAGAACCTGGACAAGCTTGATCAGATCAACAAGTACCTCGAACTGTTGGTCGGCACTATCAACTCTGTCCAGTCGGCTACACCATCGGAAGCTCCCGCTGAGAAGAAGGACGAGCAGCAACCGTAGCATCAGCCTCAGCCGAGCCAGCAGCCACCGGCAGTCCAGCACGTATACTACGTGCAGGCGCCCGACCAGGGCCCGTCGCAGTAGCAGATGGTCGTATACCAACCAGAGTTCCTTTCTGTACCTGATCCAATCTTCCCACCACACCCCTGATCCAAGAAGTCAATGGGGTATGGAGTAATGATGCACAGCCGACCCGTCCTTAGGGACAACCCCAGGGTCAGCAATTCGCCAACCGGCAGTACCACCAACCTCAGGGTGGTCGTTTTGGTCAAACCTCTCAGCCCCACCAACAGTACCAGCAGCCTCCCCAGTTTTCACATCAATGGAGGCAGAATTTTCCTTATCAGCAGCAGCCGCAGTACCGCCACCCACAGCCGTACCACCAGTACGCGGTTGCCCCCTCTCCACAATATCAGCAGTATCCTCCTCCGTCGTACCAACAGCTTCAACTTCCTGCACCCCCGCAGCACCACCAGCAACAACCTCCACACCCATCCAACCAACAGCAGCGTGGTCTGCACGCTGAACCATCAGAAGCACCCCCTGTGAATCCCACCATGGATTGTCTGGCCCAGCTTGTCAAGGGGCTAGCGGATATGACAAAGCGGCTTGACGACCTGACCGCCACCAGAACTACCATTCCAGCGCAGGTCGAAGCCAACCCCAATAATTTCAAGAAGAAAGAGCAGGTAGATTGTGGTGTCCTGTCCGAGTCTGGTCATGATATTACTGTTTATTCTAATGCTGTTACTCTCAGGAGCGGTAGGGCCTTGCCTCCGCCTGCTAGCAAAAGTGGGGTGAATAAAGAAACAGGTGGATTGTCATCTTCCGCATCAGCCGTGCCAGCTCCAGGGGCGGGTGAGGAGGAAGAAGAAGGAGAAGCCAGTCCAGCCGTCGTGCCATGTCACCAGCAGCCTCAGCAGAAAATACAAAAAAATCAGCAAAAGCAAAAACACCAAAAAGAAGCCTGTAGCAGAAGCGAAGCCGCGCCAGCCTTGGAGGAGCCGCCAGCCGATGAAGCAGACGCTACCCTTTTTGATCGCCCTACAGCACCAGCATGTTCAGATCCAGCTTGTACTCCTTTTTGTAGTTCGGATGTACAACATTCTGTGGGCAATAATTTTGATGTAAATAAGAATCTGATTTTCCTGCTAGTAGTGTACATATTCCTTTTCCACAAGCAATACAAAAATCCAAAAAAATTGCAAAACGAAAAAAAAGCATTGTCTGATCCAGGTGTTGTGGACATTTTGGATAAATTGACTGTTGAGATTCCTCTGTTGAAAGCCGTGGAATACATGCCAGATGTGAAGAAAGGACTGAAGGAGGCATGTACTAACAGGCGTCGTCCAGCGCAAGAAAACAGACGCCAGCAAGTCGAGAGGCATGTCCTCACCTTGGCCACGGTAGCAGCTATCAGCAATCTCCTCCAGAAGAAGCAAGATACAGGAGCACCTCTGATCAGTTGTGTGATTTTTGACCAGGTCTTCGAGCGCACTCTTCTTGATAGCGGATCTTCCATCAACCTTCTGCCCTCATCCATAATGCAAGAATTCGGGCTGGGACCGCTCAAGCAGACACGCATGATCCTTTAGTCCGCTGACCGATCCGTCAAGCGGCCCCGAGGTCTGTTGGAAGACGTGGTAGTTAAGGTGCAGGAAATGAAATTCCCAGCTGACTTTGTAGTCCTTGATATGGACTCGCCTGCACCCCTGCTCCAGACCCCTATCATCCTTGGCAGACCATTTCTTCGTACTTCAGGTGCTGTGGTTGACTACGGGTCTGGGAAGATCACTTTCAGCTCGAATACCCAGCAAATCACGATCAACATGAACAAAGAGTCGAATGCCGCAACTGATGAGAGCCAGGTAGCATCAGAAGCAGACTGTGATTTCATTGCGGTGATCAGAGATTCAGAGTTATCAGTGGACGATCCATGGACCCGAGAAATCCTCACTCTTGAGGAGGACTTGGAAAGCGCAGTCAGCGTATGCTCTGATGATTCTTGGGAGATAGATTCTCAGATGCAGGCGCAGCTTCTTGAGCATTCACTCCAGACCGAATATGATCAGCTTAGTGCAGAACCGTTCGGTGCATCACTCGGATCTCAACAGGATGATGAGGATGGTAGCAGCCTCAAAGTACATTCCACCACTAGCATGGTATATGAAGTGACAGATAAAGTGGACAGATCAAAGCCAGAACTCAAGCCACTTCCTGCAGGCCTGAAGTATGCTTTCCTTGCGGGTGAAGAACAAATGTATCCCGTCATCATCAGCAGCAGGCTGAATCCGGATCAGGAATCTTGTCTTCTCGAGGTTCTAGAAAAGAACCGCAAGGCACTTTGTTGGAGCGTATCAGACCTCCGCGGGATAAATCCAGCTTTGTGTTCACACCATATCTATCTAGAAGAAGATGCCAAACCGTCCCGCGAATTTCAGAGAAGGCTGAACCCTAACCTTCGGGACGTCGTCATGAAGGAGATCACGAAATGGTGTGATGCAGGCTTCATTTATCCCATCTCCGATTCGAAATGGGTAAGCCCACTGCATGTAGTTCCCAAGAAATCAGGGCTTACCGTGGTCACAAATGACAAAGGAGAGGAAATTTCTACTCGGGTACCAACCTCCTGGCGGGTGTGTGTTGACTACCGTCGTCTCAATGCAGCAACCAAGAAGGACCACTTTCCCTTGCCATTCATTGATCAAGTTTTGGAGAGATTAGCAGGCAAGGAGTTCTTCTGCTTTTTGGATGGGTACTCCGGGTACAACCAAGTGGAGATCGCCCCTGAGGATCAAGAGAAGACTACCTTCACTTGCCCATTCGGCACCTACGCCTTCAAGAGGATGCCCTTTGGATTGTGTAATGCACCTGCAACCTTCCAAAGATGCATGCTAGCAGTCTTCGCCGAGATGGTAGACAGTTTTCTCGAGGTGTTCGTGGACGATTTCTCCGTCTATGGTGATAGTTTCGATGCTTGTCTTGAGCACCTAGACTGAGTACTTCAGAAGTGCCGAGAAGTCAATTTAGTGCTCTCATGGGAAAAGAGCCATTTTATGGTCACTGAAGGTATTGTGCTGGGCCACGTCGTTTCCAAACGTGGCATGGAAGTTGACCCGGCGAAGGTGGATGTCATTTCAAATCTTCAACCACCTCAGTCAGTGAAGAATGTGAGGTCATTCTTGGGGCATGTGGGATTTTACAGACGATTCATCAAGGATTTCAGCCGCATTGCCTGACCTCTGATAGAACTTTTGTGCAAGGAAACAGAGTTCATTGTTGATCATCCAGTTCTCCTTGCTTTCAATCAGTTGAAGGAGCTCATCACTCAGGCTCCAATCTTGCAGCCTCCTGACTGGACTCTTTCCTTTGAAATAATGACCGATGCGTCAGATTTTGCAGTAGGAGCTGTTCTTGGGCAGAGGAATGACAGAGCGCCCTATGCCATTCACTATGCCAGCAGAACATTAGATGAAGCACAAAGAAATTATACAGTGACAGAGAAAGAATTGCTGGTTGTGGTTTTCGCCTTAGAGAAGTTCAGATCCTATTTGTTGGGATCAAAAGTCACAATTTTCACGGACCACTCTGCTATCTGGTACCTACAGCAGAAGAAGGATGCCAAGCCAAGACTGATTCGTTGGATCCTTCTCCTCCAGGAATTCGATCTGGAAATCAAGGACAAGCCTGGAGTTCAGAATGTGGTGGCAGATCACCTCTCCAGAATTGAACAACCTGAGCCTCCTCTGAGCAATGCACCTATCACAGAAACCTTCCCTGACGAAGCCATCTTAGCTGTGGATTCTCTTCCTTGGTATGCTGATATAGTCAATTAACTCGCCTCTGGGGTAATACCTTCGTATTGGACGAAGAACCAAAAGAACAAATTCATGTCGACCATCCACTTCTACCAATGGGAAGATCCTCTTCTATTCAGAGAAGGAGCAGATTGTATTTTGTGCAGGTGCATCCCTCAGACGGAGCAATCTAGTGTCCTTGAGCATTGTCATTCGCTCGAATCTGGTGGACATCACTCTGGAGATCGGACGGCAGCCAAAGTACTTCAGCGTGGCTTTTGGTGGCCCACTTTATTTAAGGATGCAGCTGAGTTTGTCAAAAGATGCATTGACTGTCAGAGACTGAAAGGAACACTAACTGCCAAAGATTCGATGCCCCTGAAAATCATTCAGATAGCAGATGTTTTCGATGCATGGGGCATTGACTTCATGGGGCCTTTCCCTAACAGTCAAGGTTTTGAGCACATCCGTCTTGCCGTCGATTACGTGAGTCGTTGCGTTGAAGCTATTCCCGCCCGAGCCGCCGACAGCAAAACAGTTTGCCAGTTTCTGAAGAAGAATATCATTTCACGGTTTGGGATACCAAAGATTCTCATCTCAGACGGGGGTAGTCACTTTATCAACAAAGAGGTCAAGAAATTAACGAAGGAGTACAGCATCGATCACCGTGTCGCGTCTCCTTATCATCAGCAGACCAATGGCATGGCGGAGTTATCCAACAGAGAAATCAAGACTATACTGCGAAACTTGTTAGGCCAAACAGAAAAGACTGGTCTCAACTCTTGAACTCAGCTCTATGGGCTTACCGAACAGCCTACAAGTCTCCCTTGGGCATGTCGCCCTATCGTCTTGTATATGGGAAACCATGCCATCTGCCCGTGGAATTGATACACAAATCTCTTTGGGCAATCAACAGTTGTAATTTGGACTCACGCAGAAGTGGTCAGAAGAGAAAAGACGATCTGAACAAGCTCTTGTAATTCCGAAACTATGCATACGATAACACCTTGATGTACAAAGAGAAGGTGAAACGCTGGCATGACCGGCACATCAGACGAAAGACCTTCGACGTTGGACAGAAAGTGTGGCTATTTGATGCAAAGTAGCGGATATTCCCAGGTAAATTAAAGAGTAAGTGGACAGGGCCATTCCGAGTATGTAAAGTGCGTGACAATGGAAGCATCGCTATATCAGAATTGTCCCCCGACGCACAGCCCTTCATCGTCAACGGCCAACTACTGAAGCCTTACCTTGAACCAGATGCATTCTTGGTCGTTGTACACTCTATTCAGATAGTGCACCACGACGACATCTCCACAGCACCTGCAGCATCGAAAGATTCAGACGATGTACTCCAGCCTCTGTTTATCTGATTTTCTTCTTTTCTTCTTTTCTTCTTTTCCTTTTCTATTTTCTTTTTCTATCTAAAAGGTGCTGCCCTTGTAGACAGTTTTCTATACTTAGGACGTACTTTGTCCTAAGTATAGGGGGGATGTGCACCTAGAGTTTTTCATTTCAGTCCGATCCTCTCCATTGTCTCTTCTTCTTGTCTATACTTAGGAGTATCTTACCCTAAGTATAGGGGGAGACAATCTGAGTACGATCTGTGTATTCCCACCCTTGACCCTCCCTGTTTTTTTGTACAGTCTGCTATACTTAGGATTAGTTGATCCTAAGTATAGGGGGGACGGACAACTTCTCATTCATTCATTTCATTCATATTTATTCTTTGGATCTGTCTATACTCAGTACGAGTTATGTCTTTGCTTTCTCCTTTCGATCTATGAGGACATAGCTCAAGCTAAGTATAGGGGGGTCGTATATACCATGTATATACTATAAGCCATAACTCATACTGAAAAATAAAAGATCACCTCAATCTAAAATATGGTGTAAAAAGTAAATTTATAATAATGAAAGATGATTGTGAGTTCCTCAGACTCCTCGTACTTGTACTGATTAGTAAGTCAGAAAAGCGTTTTGTGCAAAACATTCTCCTTTGAAAAATCTTGTGAAATTTGTTTGAAAATAGTGTGTACAAGTATTCAAATTTTGAAAAAATCAGTTTTTGTGTGTAAAATTTATTTTCTTTGCGTGAAATCAAAAATGTGTGAAAATCAGTGTGCAAATGATTGTAAAAACTTGATTGACAAAATTGTATTGAAAAACCTATATATGATGTGTAAAACCTTTGTAAAATCATTTTCAAATACGTGTACACGTTTGCAAAATTATTTTGGACTAGAGCTTTCAAAAACCCTGTGAAAAATGATTCTTGAATAAGTCTGAGGAGTCCGCACAAAATCTCTCATTTGTAAAATAATGAATAAGCCCGAACAAAGCCTATAAGAACCAAACCATATTGTACATCAAATACAATTTTTCTTCTTCTGTACATACTGATTAATAAATCAGATACCTATACAGTATGATTTGAAAATTAGTGTGACCAGTTTTGAAAAATTTGATGTGAAATGATTTCAAATGTGTGAAAATGTTTTGATTGCAAAACTTTTCTTTGTGTGGAAGAAAGGATTTGAAAAACCTATGTGCAAATATGTTGAAAAATGCTTGCCAAAACTATTGTGAAAATTGTATATATAGTGTGAAAAATCTTTGCAAAAATAGATTTCAAATGTGTGTAAATGATTGCGAAAATTATTGTGTACTATAGTTTGCAAAATTATTTTCGAAAAACTAATAAAAACACCATCACAAATACTTGTAAATCATGAATAAGACACATATAACTCTTTCTGTACAATTCTAAATAAACTACTTCATTCAAACCTGTAAAGTTTGTAGAAATTCATACATTTTGTAAATAAACCGGCACGCCCGTGTAAATAATTGTATATACTCTTTGTATGTGTCCAGTTCTTAGTTTATTTGCAAAAATTCTTTGTGTAAAAACATTCTTTGATTCTTTCAAACTCTTTGTGAAAAATTTGCATCATTCATTGTGCATAGCATAAGCATACCATTCATATTCTTTTTGAGTGAGCTTGATGATTGAATCAGTCTAATAAAGTCTCAAATTGGAGCTTGGTTGGACCTTACCGCACCTAATTGCACTGGAACCTTATGGGAACTAGGTTTAAGGTACTTCAGGTCTATGCAGACTTAATTCTTTGAGAAATCAGGGCTGGGTTCAAGTCACCTCAGTGGACTAACTAGAACTTTTCAAGACACACGTACGACTCTTGCCGACCATGACCTAACTTGGACACTTGCACCTTTCACTTGGCTCAACTCAGTTGGAGTGGTGAGGGGGTTGGATTTGCCAGTCTGAGACGCACACGAGTGGAAACATTCGTCCTCGTCTAGGGAGGGAAGTGCACCCCAACCTGGTCCAATAGCCATGAGGTCTAAAGACGGGAGATTGCAGGTTGCGATAAAGCTTCAAAAGAGGGATAGTCTACTGGCTCAAGAGGAAAAACTCCTTATGTAAATGCTGCTGTGAATAGTATGTTGAAAAAAAAATGGTCAAGCCTGTACAAAAATAAAAATGCCTGCAAAGTATGTACAAAGTCAATAAGCAAGCTTGAGCTCCAAAGACAAATATGTGAGCCTGCAGCTGGATGACTTGACTACACTAGTCTTGCATCCCAGGATAGGTAGCTACATTGGCTACCGTCCATTCTTCTCTTTACCCCCTCCTCTTGGGCTGGTTGCCACTTGAACTTAGAAGGGAATACCCTGCTCCTCGAGGAAAGAGCTGTTGGATTGGGGAATCATTGGGTTGTCATTCTGGAGAAGTCAGTTCCTTTGTCATTTCAGTTGGGGAGGGCCACTATCACTTACACCGTACAAGTCAGCTTCATAGTTATAAGGGTTTGCGTATGATGTAGACTAGTTCTGACCCGGCTGTTGCGGTGGGTTGAACCGAGTCCTGTGACTATCGAAGGCTGTTGTATTTTAGAGCTGGTTCCCGACTAGGTTCCACACACATTCACGCCCAAGGTCTGACAGGAGCTCCAAATTCAGATTTTGTAAGGACATGCATTGCACTGAAAGCACCCCTATTCACTCTATCTTTCTTTCATTTTCCTTTTTCTTTTCTTTATTCTTTTTGTACTTATTGCATAAGTGTTTGCTAGGGACTAGCAAAGGCAAGTATAGGGGGGTGATGAATCTCCATTTCATCACCTTTATTCTATTATTTTGGCCTCAAAAACCCCAGCAAATGCATGTAGATAGCATCAAATTGTACATAATAGCATTCATGATTCATTGTATTAATTCCACATTAAATAAGGTTTTAATGCCAAAATTATAGAATAAAGAGGAGAAAAGAAAAAGGAATAAAATATTGTAAATATTTTATGGCCCAAACCCCGAGACCAAGGCCAGCATGGTATTGGTCGGCAAGGAATAAAGTAGGGGGAGATAAGGGCCAGTGTACAATAAATACCTCATTTATTTATTCATTCATTTATGCATTTTTGACACCTATTTTGTACATACTTATTTATTCATCAAATGAGGAAACTTTGTACATGAAAGTTGTAGATAATAGTGTGAATAAAATTACAAAATTGAGTTTGTGTAGAAATAATACTCAGTGTACATTTTATACACAGAATAAAAAGCCAAAATCTCAACTTCACAGACCCATATCTTGCAAATAAAAACTCCAAATCACCCAAACTCACCTTTAATTGTATATAGCATTCCAAGAAGATTTTTATAAAATTGGTTTCATAATTTTTGGAGTCCATATGCAGAAGTTAGGTTTTTGGCCCTTCTTGTATATAGCATTGATTAAAATAATCTTTTTATTCAATATTCATTATTTTTATTAATTCATATTTTTAGAATTTTGTAGATAATGCATACACACATTAAAAGTAAAAGAAAACCAAAAATAATTGGTAAAATAAAATAAGTCTACAAAAATTCATAGACAAAATACCTATGCTATATATCTATATATATATATAAAAGGATTTTATTCCTTGGTTCTTTTATTCTTTTATATTTTTATAATAATGTATACACTATACATAACTCATTAAAAATACAAACCCAAAATAAAAATCAAGAAAATACAAATAATAAATTAAGTATACAAAATACATAGGTAAAAGAACTATAAGGATACCTACATATACCTAGACCTATTTCTTTAAAAATATAAATAAACTCCTAAAAATTAAATAAAAATACCTTTATACTCACAAAAATAAATTATAAATTTATAAAATAGGCCAATAAAATAATAAAAGAAAATACACAAATTAAAAATAAAATACATAAAAATACATGTAAATGCATACATATACACATTATTAAATTCAAACCATAATAAAACACTTCGAAAAATTCAATAAAAATCACAAATAAATACTACATGAAAAAATACACATTTTTTATGTTTTAAGAAAATTTTAATAAAATCATTTACTATTGTAAATAAATCAATTTCAACTCAAATTCCCTGTTTTGTCTTCTAGCGGATGATTTGGACCAATCCCAGGCCGTCAACAGTTGACCGCTCGGTCAACTACTTCCCCAGCCGCCCGATGTGACGCAGCCTGTCTCTTCGCCTGTCTTCTCCCATTTTTCCCGGGCACACCATCCATCAATCGAAGATGCTTCCTTCACAAGAATTACTCCTTAATCATCCATGATGCCCGCCAAAATCTTAGATCAAGTAGATATTCATTGGATCAGCCAATAATCATCGGTCAATAAGGCTACTCGCCAATGTCTATAAATAAGTAGCTTCGCCTCCTTCCTCGAATTTGGCCACTTTCATTCCGATCTCAAGCCTTGATTCTAGTCCTAGGATATTCCTCATGACAGGGGGGTGTGCTGGTGCCTCGAATCGGCCGGAGGGAGGAAAGTTTTGACGCGGCGGAGCTCCGGCGTCCGCCCTGCTCCCTGGAGGCCCCCAGGTATAAGAGTTGTCCATTTATGCATTTTTAGTTAGCTTTTAATGTTAGTTTTCCATTCCAGTCATTAGATTAAGTTTTAGTTAATTCCCTTAGCTTAAAAATCAAAATTCGAAGTTCGCCGGAGCTCCGCTCCGGCGACTTCTTCACCGTACACCCGACTGTTTCCGACCGCCGTGAGCACCCCATCTCGATTCCCATCGCTTTCTCCATCGTTCTATCATCTTGTCCCAACCCAGGACCCTCGGTCTTGGCGAATCGGGGCTCCTCCTCCGCCGTTCACCGGAGCCCCTCCGCCCACCTTCATCTTGCATCGCAGCTTCAAAACTCCGGGTCGAGAAGATAGCTCTCTCGCCCGCGGTTCTTCCTGTGCATGTACATCGAGGAATAGAGCCCTCCTGGCTTGCATTGAACCAGGAAGAGGTTCCTGGGGGCCCCCTTCTTCTCCGACCTCACTCCATCGACTCGGACCCCCAGGAGCCATGAAAGCACCATCAGTCAACGCGGGATGTCATCAGCTACGAGCGGAGCGCGTCAGAGGCGAGGAAGGTGCCCGGAGGAGCCTGAGCTGCCCGATCGAAGCTCGCCGGGGGCGAGCTTCTTCCTTGTTCTTCCAGTCAGCTTCAGCACCGTCAGATCGAAGGAGTCGGCCCAGATTGAACCAGGGCCGTCAGATGAAGTACTGCACTGACCGTTCGATCAGCGAGGCTGATCTAATCTCCGCCGTCATCTGTGAATCGTCATCGGCCGACAGGAGCACGACGCGTGGCAAGTGGACGCGGTCCAACCGTCGGATCGCATGCCTTATTTGGGGGTAAATTTCACATCTAGCCGCTGTCTTTTGTATTTATAGTTTAATACCAAAAATAAAAAGTCATGTTGTAAATAAAGTGTATATTTTACAGAAGGACCCCTGATGTTTTTAGATTTACATTTCAGTCCTTCCGAGCCTCACGTGCAGCAACCACGTGAGGCGCGTGAAAATTGCAAGTAAACCCTGCCGTGTTTCTGTAATTACAAAATGGTCCTGAAAATAAAAGTTCATGTGTATTTTTATTGTGATTTTTGCATGTATGCCCCGGAGAGATATTTTATTTGCAAAAACACCCCTGCCAGGCCATTTAATTTTCGAATGCTTTGTCTATTTATTTTGTGCTTCATATTTCTTCGAAAAATCTTGCAAAAATAGGCATAAGCTCCTATTTGATTGTTCTTGCTCGCTATATTTTTAATTTTTCATTTTGTTGTATTTTTTGCATTTATTAAAAATCAAAAATATGCTTTTTATTCACTATCTAGCTTATAAAATTCCAAAAAATTACTAAAACACCTCTAAAAATTCCAAAAAAAATTAGTTATGGTGTATTTTGACCTATTTCAGTATCAGTCCAAAAATCCCTAAAAATCTCAAAAAGAAAACCTTAAAAATTCAAAAACACCCAAAAACTTCAAAAAAATGTATAAAATCAAAGAAAAATCAGAAAAATATGAACTCAGTTCCTATTTGTGCAATACTTTATTATCTTTATTAGAAAAATAGTGTGGAAAAATTTTGAGGCTGTTTGTTATCTTTAATGTATATTTTCCTTACAGCCAGACCCTATTCCACTGTTTGCTCCTATTTGGCTATTTAAAAATACTAAAAATGTTTTCAAAAATGCCCAAAATTCACAAAAACAGTAAAAAATCATGAAAATCCCAAAAAGACCTTATCCCTGAATTTTTGACTATTTTTGAGTATTTTTGTAAAAATTATAGTACCCCTTTATGTATACATATGTATTTCCAAAAAAAATATAATATATATATATATATATATATCTAATTATTTGTATTTATATATCTACGTATTAACTCTAATATAAAAAAAGAAAAAATATATATATATAATATTTTCTCATACTCATATACACCTATATCTATTATATGTATCACAAGCTAGATATTAACCCTCTATGGGTATATATATATATATATTTATTTATATTTTATATAGATATATATATATATATTACCTAATTATAGTATTGAAAATAAAAATAAAATAATAATAATAATAATAATATAAAAAAATAAATAAATAATTAGAATAAAATTAAAAACCCACTTCACACAAGGATGACTCTGTAGCTTATGTAGGCTATGGTATTTTGTATTGCTCTCTGTGGTTCGACCTCTACATGCTTGTTCCCTATACATTTTATGGTAGAGTAAATAAAGATTAATTCACATTTCTTTTTGAGCTTGATTGTTTTATTCATTTGTTGTGGGTTAATTGCTAATTAACACCCAATGTTCGGTGAGTGGTCGCCTCAGCGACACTTGATACATTTATTATGGTGACCCTTGCTGGATATTTTGCGTGCTATCAGAGCCACAGAAGCATGCTTGGAGCAAGTCGAAAAGAAAGGAAAAAATTGTGTCTTTTGCATCATGTAATAATCGTCTTTACAACGGTCTTCGATCGAAGACTCGTGATTGTAAATGAACGAATATATGTGGTTGTGTGGGGACCGTCCCCACTTGAGTGTCGACCTAGGACCAGGCACGCGGCTCTTCGAGCTTATTTTTTCATCATTTTTCACGTGTTTGCTCGTAGGTAGGACACACATTAATCCAAGACGCACATAGCCTCGCTTCACTTAGCCAAATTTAAAAGACATTCTTCCTCGCTAATAGAAGCATGTTAGGTGCGGCTTTTGATCGACTTGCATACATATCATTTTGGTTTTCAAAACAATCCAAGTTTTCACGTATTTTTGCCAAGACACTGCATGATTTCTCGCTTAGCCTAGATCATGGATTTTATCGAATACGTGGTTTTTCTCGATTTCCCCTCCTAGCTTGATCACCTAGGTTAATGGAAAATGGGAATGAATGGTAGACGATGATTGCTTGATTTATGTGCTCACCTTAATTCAGTGACAACCTTAAGCAAAATAATTGGGACTGTTAATTGCAAGTCAACCTAAAATGGAGTAAAATATTATTTTGGGAGAGCAACACCCTTGTTTACGCAGTTGATTTTACTTAATATTTTTTCCGCGTAAAGATAGATTGTTTTAATCACCAATAAAACCAGCAAGATAATACACCAACCTCGGTTGGTTTCATGTGTGAGTTGGTGAAATTGAAGTGTGTTGTATGCTTGTCTGAGCCGTGTTTGCTCCCATACCCTCCCCAGAGCCTTAGTTACTCCATTAATCTCCGCAGATTCATCCACTCATTTGTATATCCATTCATCTTCTTTGTTCACCTAGGATCTCTCCCAACATCAAATCTCCATCTTTATACTTAGGCTACTCTCAGCCTAAGTATAGGGGGAATCCGAGTCCCTGTGATTTTCTCCACTCATCTTTCCTTGCCTTTACACTTAGGTTATATCTATTCTAAGTATAGGGGGACCCTCCTTAGTTCCCGTATATTTCTCTATATTTAAATGGACCTATGGACTTGTATCATCTAGTGCTATGAGGACATAGTAAAGTTTAAGTATAGGGGGGTATACCGTATATACAGTATATTTACTTTAGCTATAATCTGAAAATTTTGAAAAATTCAAATTTTTTTGGCTAAAGTAAAATCCTTTGAACTAAGTAGACTCTGTGGTTTTCAAGGTTTTTTCTATATTATGTTACACTATTTTTATAAAAAAAATATTTTTGAAAATGATTTGAAAAATGAGTTTCTCTTGTTTTGAAAAATCTTTTGAAAATATTTTGAAAAATTTTATTTGTGTGATGTGGTATTGAAATTTTCTTTCTCTTTTCAAGGAAAGCTGAGTCTAACCAGTGTTCTAACCTTTAATTAAAAATCCATAAAAATAAGAAAATCCAAAAATCTTTTAAGAGTCATTAGTGACTACTAAGCCCAAATAAGTAGCTGCATTCAGTGAGGGTTCACCCTTAGCAGAGTGGGTGGTTTAGAGGACATCGCGTAAGGCCTCGTCCTCAAGCAACAGGCTCCGTCCTGTACTTACACCCATACTGGCTGAATGCAGATGCATCTACTTAATTGAGTTTACACAGTCATAATGTCTCTTGAAGTTAAAAAAATGTATTTTTGAATGAAGGAGTTGGATTAATCCTCTAAATTCACACTTCCACCAAGGATCTGAAATGTTCAAGAAAACTTGATTTTAGGAGGACTTGAGATTTTAGGCTAACCAGCCTTAGCCATCAGGTTCTTAGACTTAATCATCCACATTTCCCTAGATTTCTAGATTTGCATGTTATATTTCATGCTTAGTCTCAGACCTTAAGAATATGATCAGCACATCACATGCATGACTGCGGTTTCGATGAGATGAGTTGACTCTTCATTTGAGGGACTGGGATGAGGGATTCGAGTCTGGACTTGATCTAATGATGCTCGAGGATGGGATAAAATCTTTGAAGGTTTCATGAAACCTGAGTGTCAGCAATTTTAGCCAGTATGAGAACTTGGTTCTTATACTAATCTCTTGACATTGACCTAAGTGCCAGGGTGTGAAATGAATAAAAAATGTTGATCAGTGTGCGCCAACTCTTGGTAAAAGCAGTGGAACTAGCCAAAAATATTACAAATCAATGAAATGTCAAAGAAAAGCTCTCGTTCCATAAAGTTACATATCAAAGAGCTTCCACCAAAGGTGAGCGCTCCCAAACATTTCAAAGTGTCCACTTGGACCACCACTATTAGGACCAGGAGTCGGGCTTGCACCAAAAAAGAGCTCTGCATCGTAAATGCTACAAGTCTGGGTGTAGAAGGTACGATAGGTACTCAAAGACACACCCCAGTGTATTCCCAAGAAAACAAGTGCAGACAGCTCCAACTTCTCTTGACGGACGCACTGATCAACACAAAAAAAATATGTTGCGTAAAAAGGCACTAGAGAGAATCCTTGTTCCAATGAGAGGGAGAGAAGAAATGACACAATCCCATGCCCTCACTTACTGGCCTTTCATCTACATTTTTAAGTCTGACAACTAAAGACAAGGTGGACTGAACGCAAGATTTGATTTGTTCCCTAGTGTTGAGGAATGGGTCCTTAGGAGAGTTTCTCGGACCAAGACTTTGGGTGAAGTTTTGACTCTACTCTCGTGAATGCAGTCAACACTAAATGTCATACCCTTAGTCTATATGTACATCAGAGAGAGTCTGGATAATTAGAGGAATTGAGTGCCTCTTGATTAAGGCTGGGTTGAACTCAAAAATTTTGGACTTCTAAAGTTGAGTGGACTTGAACAAATTAGATCATGTACTCACATGCACAAGGGGGTTAATTCAATTCATTCATTCTCTTTGATGCTCGGGGACGAGCATATTTTAAGTATAGGGAGTTGATGAAACCATGTTTCATGCCTGTAATTCACTAAAATTAACCCCCTATCTTAGACAAGGTGTCAATAAAAACCAGAAAACCCTTGTAATTATCAGAGTCGTTGAATAAATTAAAAATCACAAAAAAATCGCAAAATTAAAATACATGGTGTTTTTAGCCTTAAAAATACCCCTAAAAATATTTCATACCTCTATTTGACCTCATGTCCGTTTTTGGTCAACATAAAACTTGTAGATCTCATCGAGATCTAAAACTTTCATGTTTTGAGTTTTCCCAAATTCGGTCATTTGCCCCTTCATATTTTACTTTCTTCATCGCAATAATGTGATTGGGCCACATGGCTCTTTCTGGTTGAGCCACGTGGCCGCATCTCCAAGCGCCAAGCGCCTATGCGCAGCCGCCGTTGGATGGAGGTCTTGGAGCTTTCATCTCCACCATTCTTTGACGCCCAGATCTCCACCCTCCGATCTCCACTCACGCCTTCATCACCACCGTCTGCTACCGCTCTCACCACAGTTCGCCACATGGCGTCCTTTGCTCCGCCCGATCACCTTCTGGAGCCTAGATCTCCACCACACATCCCTGCAGCCATTCCTAGCCCTCCGATCACCGTCCAGATGCGATCTGGGCCGCCCGCCAGTGCCACACCAATAGCACGACATGTGGCGCACCACGCACCCTTCGATTGCGCCCCATCGATCTAATCCTAACCGTCCCGTAGTGCCCTTCTTTCGGCCGTTGGATCTCGAGATCCAACGGCCAGAGCTTCGTCGTCAACCTCGGTTCGTCCCTCACTCCCACGTTCTCCACCTCACGGGACCCCTTCGCCCTTTCCATTTTATCCACCACCTCCGTTAACCTCCTCACTCACCGACCACCCTACGACCAAGCCTGACCATCCACGACCCTCGCGAGATCTCACGCCATCCACGATCCCCCTCCGCTCGCTCCATCTTTCCCACGCAAGTCACGTCGTCCACCACCTAGAACCGCATCCTCCTCCTTCAAATATTCCATCGCCGTCCACATTCGAGCCTGTCCACCTTTACGAGGGGGTTCCGCCCAGACTCTCTTCCTCCCCATGACAGGGGAAGGCTCGATCGAGGCGCAATGACGACGAAAGCTCCCGGTATTGACCCCGGCCATGGTAAGCCAGGACCGCGGTGGTTCAGCCTCCGCCAAGCTGTCTCCAGTCGCCGCAAAGATCCAACGATGACCAGATTCCCTCGCCGGGGCTCGCGTACAGGCTCCACTCCACCATAGCCGGGTAAGTTCCTCTCAACTCTTCCTCTGTATTTTCTTCTATTTTTGTTTAATTAATTAGGTCGCTACACCCCTCTTCGACCTCCATTGATCACTCCTCGAGCTCCGCCTCTCATCCACCATTCACGCGTCGTCCTCAGACCATCTTCTTCTTCCTTCACAGCCTCGGTCACATCCGACCCAACTTCTCCGCCCTCCACGGCGGAGGAGCTCCGAGCTGCCACCTTCTCTGCTCACAGAAGCTCCCCACTTCACTCCACCTCGCACAAGCACCTCACACCGCACGCTTCGGCTATCAATTAACCATGCAGGTACTTTTCTTTCAATGGTCGGAAGTCGTCGTCGGAGCTTCTTCGCCAAGCTCGTTTCCGGCCTACTTGCTTCGCCAGCCTCCTCCAAACGTTCCAGATGCTTCGCCGAGCATCGACGATGGAGGCTGCATCTTCAGGTAGCTCCACAGCACAGAAGATAAGGAGGATGAGGGAGGCGGAGCTGCGACTGCCTCGTCGGAGGTCTAATTCCTCCGCCAGTTGCAGCCGAGGAAGAAAGCACAGGCACCGTTGGATGCTCCCTTCCGGAGTTCATCCAACGGCGTAGAAGCGTCCACGTCGACATACAACGCAGACTCCACCCACCGTTGGATTCTCAAGATCCAACGGTCTACGTTTGACCACACGTCAACTTCAAGCTACTCCGAGCCTCAGCACCAAACCAGCAGGCTTGGACACCCCGAGCCTGTCCCGAGCCTCCCCAGCGCTTCGAGCTCCTCTGTGCCTGCATTGAACCAGAGCCAGCTCCCGAGCCTTGTCGAAGCTACACCGAGCCTCCTCCGAGCCTAGACGTCTACCGAGCCTGGGATAGCGCGCGTGCATATCACGTGTCCTTTGGGTAAATTAAACAGAGGCCCACCGACTTCTTCAAATTTGCAGATAGGTTCTGGTATCACGTGCTGACCATGTGCATAGTGGGTATTTTGCATTTATACCCTCGCGGGTTTTTATAATTACAAAAATACCCCTGTGTGTGGAGAATTTACAGGGAAGGTCCCGAACTTCCTTATATTAGCATTTTAGTCCCTCCCAGAGACCTGTTTGCTAGTTATCTTTTATGTTTTCTTGCGTTTATGCCCCTAACTTCACTCGTGTATATCTTGAGCATCCGAGCTCCGATTAAGTCGATTTCAGTGGCGTTTTGAAGCTCTTTTCATCGTCTTCTTTATGGCATGCTTGTCTTTCGGATTTGACACTACGAAATTTGATGTGTTATTTTATTGTCTAAGTGTCTTGATTTCAATGCTTCTCATGCCTAATTTTTGCATGAATGAAGGTAGCTTTATTATTTGACCCTGATTTGACTTCTATTTAAATGGCTCAAGTATTTCTGATCTAGGGCATATTTTCATTACATTTTATCGCATTTATTTGCATGATTAAAAAATAAAATAAAAAAAGTCATAGATTCATGTTTATTTGATCCACTGTTTTGTCTTCATGCATATATTGACCTATTATTCTCTAACTCAACACTAAATAAAATCAATAAAAGTCTGAATATCACGAGAGAGGCTCGTGTCCCTGAGTTCGACCTTGGTTATTTACCAAGTAAAATAAAAATACACGACCATCCGATTTCATTGACATATCAAATCGGATGGTCTTTGACGGACCAAATCCAGCTCGGCTGCGATGACATACTAGCGCTAATCTCGCGCGATGACATATTAGCCGCTCCTTCTCTCTGAGAGGACATTCCTTCTTCTCTAGACACTCTGCTCGATAGTTTTCGAAAAACTCAAGAACATTTATAATATCAGCCATGAACACCTTCTCTGCAGTCGGTAACTGTATATTAGAGGGAAATGAGGAAGACTTCACCTTAAATAATTGTAATCGGGACTATGTTTCATTGAACATACATCTTGTGGGCACGTATGTAATACAACCAATCCTCTACATCGGCGAACTTATGTGATTCATCAAAGATCAGTACAACATATTCGAGGCAGAAATGACGATACCCACGATATCGTGCACAGTGCAAGTACATATCCATTGATTATTATATGTTGGTTGCACATATGTAGTGATCATATTATATTTTCTAGAGTAAGTGTTATGCTGCAAATTAAACAAGTGTAATGGAAACATAAAAACAAATAAAATAGAAATGAGCGGATGCTGAAGTGATAAATTATAATATTTTCGCCCAGCTTACCCACTCAACAAGGCGTGCATTACGACAAACTGTCGGTCAAGCCTCACCATTGGGGTGGCTTCTCATCCTAGTCCAATATCATTGCACCTACTCATCGGGTTGTCATCGTCGCGAAGGTGGATTTATACAATCTCTTGCCCTTGCATTTGTCCTTAGATTCTTATACTAAAGTTCATCTAAATAAAATAATTCAGTTAGGGTGGAGTATTGGGTCGGGTCGGCACGGACTCAACCCTGACCCGACCCGCAAAAATCCGGATCTGGCCCGAACCCGATATACATATGGACCGAGCCTGGGCCCTAATTTTGTCAAAATTTCAAGCTCGGATCGGGCCCAGCCCCAACCCAATTTGGCCCTAGAAAGCCCGATCTGCAATATCTAGATGCAATTCTGCAGCATGGGTCATGCACCCCAATTTTGAAATGTGAACAAGTCCTCTCCCAACCTTCCAGTCTTGCCAATGTCCCATCCCGTGATCTTATCCCCAGTGCCCCCATCTATGTCGGCACCAGCAGTCCATCCCCTCCATGTGACCTCCCCGAATATGGCCACCCCTCCCCACACCTCTCCCCTGCGACGTATTGGAT
The DNA here is from genome assembly GCA_037367405.1 of Ottelia alismoides. Taxonomy (NCBI): domain Eukaryota; kingdom Viridiplantae; phylum Streptophyta; class Magnoliopsida; order Alismatales; family Hydrocharitaceae; genus Ottelia; species Ottelia alismoides. The sequence goes on from JAZKJV010000397.1 coordinate 371,903, forward strand.
TAATTTCTATCTAAAGCAACCAGTTCCAGGTGGAGGAACTGAGACTATACATATTTCTTTAAGGGCCCGTTCGGTTCGGAAATAAGTAGGAATAAGGATGGAGAACAAGGAGAATAAGAGTCTATTCTTTGTTCGGCTGGAGGATAAGAATAAGGAGAATAAGGTGAAATAAAGGTATGTAAGGTGGGATAAAGATAGGAATAAGAGTGAAATAAGATGGAATAATGAGGAATAGTCGTACCACTGGAAATCGTGTCGGGAGGAGAATTGGCCCCTTATTCTGGGGCCTATTCTCCAACCAAACAGGGCTATGCTAATATAATCCAAAGCTTTAACACTTCAAAACCAATCCCTATTTAAAAAATTTATACATATGCTTTCTTGTCTGAAACATTGTGTGGCATATAATAATATTCAAATATACAAGTGCGGCTGTTTTGAAGGCGCAGATGTGGAAGATCTAATTTATTACCTAATGGACTGAGGATGGTCCGAGAAGAGCAATTGGGGTTGGATTGAGCTCGGCCCGAACCTGGGCCCGAATCCGTGGGCTTTGGGCCGGGTTCGGATCCTTGTAATCATCAAAAATCTGAGCCTCGACCTGGCTCAAGGTCCATGGAAATTTGGCGGGCTCGGCCCGGGCTTTTCTGGGTTAGGCCGGGTCGAGCCCAATGCTCTGTCTTAAAATCGGTCAACATAGTTGAAAAAATGATATGATACTCAAGTATGTATGATTAGCCTTCACTCAGGTAGCTCACTCAACAATGCATGCATTACAGCAATATTATCGATCAAGCCTCGCCATTGAGGGGACTGCTCAACCAGGTCCAATTTCATCACACAGACTTAGCTAGTTCTCGATCTACCGTCATCGTGAAGGGGGGTTTGTACAAGATTTTGCACTTACATTTACCATTATTTAGATTTATTATACTAAAAATTATGTAAATAAAATAATCGAACTAGAAAATGATATGATACTCAAGTATTTAGGTTAAAGTCACTTTATTTATGTAAAAAAACCAAGCATGCTCACACACATCGACATAGGTATGGCATTCAATTCAAAGGGGAGCATAGTCAAACTAGAAATAAAGCAAGTGGAATTCATATGTTGTTCTAGGATGCATTCAACATGTTTATTATCAAGCACAGGATCTCTCAGTATCTGATGTCCTCTTCTCGAATGTAAACGTCATCTGCATTGCCATTGCCATCAAAGAATCCGTCCTCTACTTCAACATAATCGTCATCCCCAGCCGGGTTATCTTGGGTGTATGTACTAAAGATCTAATCGTCTCCCAGGTGTATAAAAACAAGGAAAATGACAACAAGGCTTTTCCATAGCAACTAATATAGTTAAGTGTTATCCCATGTGCTGGTTCATAATTATGCATAATAAGTACATGATGTTGTATGATCCCAAATTAACGGAGTTAGAAAAACAAGGCTGGTGAACTGCCAGTTGGCTAAGTTAAGATCGCATTGTTGTAATATGAGACAATGATAATTGATCAGAATCAGGCTAAAAAGATCTCGGTGAAAAGAACTTTGCCTTATTTATACATGGATAAGTCCAGGGTCAAAAAAGGACACTAGTTAATTAGATTATTTAACTAGGTTTAGATACCAAATTTAAGCTATCTAGTGAGATATAGTCCAATACAAATGTATGCATGTTATTTTTGAGTTTTTATATGCAAGTTGTATAAATGCTACAAAATGAATAATGTATGCATGTTATTTTTGAGATTTTATATGTAAGTTGTATAAATGCTACAAAATGAATGGCAATGCAATGCTATACAACCAGATAAATAATTCACACAAATAGCTCTCAAATTACATGTTCAAATATATAAACTTGGTCTACAGCATGGAGTTCATGAATGATGAACTAAATAAATTAAAAAGTGATTAATGAAGTTGTGATCATGCATTTAGGTCCCTGAGTAGATGAACATATATTCCTGTTTACTCTGAATTAAAAAACAATTTGAAGTACTTCAATTCTCTCTTAAACATGGAGTGATTATCACGAGGTTTAATTTGCATATATGTATGCAATTCTTAGAGTTAAAATGAGCTCAAGGAAAATTAAATACAATCAAACTATTAGAACTTGTTCTGTAAACTAATCTATATTAATATGTAAATGAAAACATCGGTACACCATTATATTGATCATGACAACACGATTCCAACAAGACCAAAAAATCATTAATTTTGGAGTTCATATGCAAAAGATATTACATATTCAATCTAGGTGCATAATTGAAAATAAAAATTCAATTAAAAATACTTAAAATATCACATAATATCCAAAAAGGGCTAATATGAAAATACATAAAGCAAGAGGGGGCTTATCTGTAAATATCCAACATATGGATATAGATGTGCAAATATGAAAATCTGGCAGGGCTTGGCTGAAAAATCCACTTTTTGGCACGTGTTGGGGCACGTGTGGACTAGGTTCGAAGGGAGGCTTGGGTGCACCAGCCGGCTTGGGCCACGTGAATGGTTGTTGTTGCTTCGGTCGAGGCATGGACTCACCAAGGTTGCAAGCTCATGGAGGACGGTTCTAAGATTATATGGACCCTATGATTGATGAAGCGGATCGAATGAGGTGCCTAATGTCTGATCATGGAGGGGATGCAGTGTTCGACAACTCGGATCCAGCAATCATTATATCGACACCTCTCTCGGCTCTCAGTACTGATGAGTCTCTATACATCACCTTTATTCTAATATTTTGGCCTTAAAAATCCTAGTTCAATGCATGTAAATAGCATTATTTTGTACAAATCAACATTCATTATTTATTCCATTTATTGTATATAAAATAAAGTTTTTAATAACAAAATTATAGAATAAATATAATAATAATAATATGCCAAATGTATTTTATGACCCTAAACTCTGAGATCAAGTCAAGAATTGAATTGGTCGACAATGAATAAAGTAGAGGGGAAAGGGCCAAAAATCCAATAAATACCCCGTCTTTTATTTATCAAAAAGTCCTATTTGGGACCTATTTTATTTTTTATTATTTATATCTCAAATAAAAAAATTGTAAATTAAAGTTGTTGATAAAAATACAAATACAAAATTAATTTCACACAAAAATAATATACAATGTACTTTTTATACTCTGAATAAAATTTCAAAACTCAAACTTCCCAAGCCCGTATCTTCTCCATATGAACTCAAAATGCACCAAAATCCTAATTAATTGTATATAACTTTTAATAAGCTATTTAATGAAGGTGGTTTTACTTATAGAGTTAAGATGCAAAAGTTTGGTTTTGGACCCCTATTGTATAGTTTACTTGAATAAAATATTCATTTTATTTATTCTTCATAATCTTTATAATTTTATATTTTTATAATTGTGTAAATATTATTTACAATATATGTGTATATTTATAATCGAATAAAACTACGAAGAAAATACTAAAATAAAATAGTATATGAAAATACATAGATGAATATATAATACTTATACCTATATAATAAGTATACATATTTATTTAAGTGTACATATGATATCAGAAAAATATATCAAAAATATATTTATGTGTATAAAAATAATTTTTAATTATATTAATTAAGAAAATAAAATAATAAAATCAAAAATACAAAATAAAAATAAAATATACAAAGCATAGGTAAATATACCTATAAGTAAACCCTCGAAAAGTAATTTGTAATAAATAAATTATAAAAATAAATAAAAATAATATTAAAATACTACATAAAATAATAAACATTTTCCATATTTAATCTGAAATTAATAAAATCATTTAATATTTTATTTGGAATTATTTTTTAAATTTTGAATCAGTTTTGTCTTTTTGTGGGTGACGTGGACCAATCAGGTCACGGCACCCGTTGACCTAGGACAAATTCTCTGGCCCATGCATAGACTTGTCAAACACTCGGTTTTGACCGATCTTCCTCGAATTCTCACGCCCGATTCTCGCACTATTTTTACTCAATTCCTTCTTGACTTTTGTATCTCGATCAACGCACTTTCACGCGTGCCTCATTCCTTGGTCGATGAACCTCTGAATCGAATACCACTGCCCGCTTAAGTGGACCGGTATATAGTATCTCCTCCAAGCTCCCTTGAATCTTTGATCCTTCTTTCACCCATAGACCCTAGATTAGAGCTTTGAAACCCCTTCCTGGTGACAGCAGGAGGCTGATCAGCATTTCACGTGCATCGTTGGGTGTCGAACCGAAGCGATCCAGCTTCTCCAACGTATCCACCCGAAGCTTGCTTCAGACGAGTTCTCTGATGAGCTTCATTCTCTTTTTCATGTTCTTTTGATTTGTAGAGTTAGTCATGGCATAGATTAGACCTTTATTTTAGTTAATCTCTCCATGTACTTCGTATCTTCTAATCTCATCGGACGACGGAGCTCAGCTCTACTGCCCCATTTCGATCACGTATGACCGCTTCCACCGCACCTTCCACCTTCATAATCTCCCCCTTCGTATGTTGATCGCCCAAAGCACATACATCCACTCGGGTCTTGCACAGATCCGGAGATCGGGTCTCCCTCCTCCGCTTTGGAGACCTTCACTTCACTGCAGCTCGTGTCCATTCTGATCCCCGAAGCTCCACAAAGCTTCACATTTTTTTCCATAATAAGTTCCTACATGCCACAGAAAGAATAGCCCCTCTTGCAGGGTTCGTCGAGGCAAGAGAAGGCCACCAAGTCACGCATCTCGCTGAGCCCATCTAGAGGACCTAGGGCTATTTTGATCGAGCTAGGAGCTGTGGATCCAGTCCTAGATCATTTTGTGCCACCTCTGAGCTCCTGGGAGTGAATATTGAAGGAGAGCGAGTGGATCGAAGCTCGCTGGGGAGGAGTTCTTCCACTCTTCTTCGAGCAAGCCTCATGTCTGTCCGATCAAGAACAAGCCTCCAGACGTACAGCTACCGTTGGTTCTTCCTCACCCAAGGTCGTTGATGAATCTCCATTTCATCACCTTTATTCTATCATTTTAGCCTTAAAACCCTAGTAAATGCGTGTAAATTCCCTTAATTCATGCATTTTAACAATCATACATTTGTGTACAAAATGTGTATAAAATACTGTTTTAATGCCAAAATTATAAAATAAATAAAAAAAGAATAAGAGTAAAATATTGAAGATATTTTATGACCCTAAACCCTGAAGCTTAGGCATCTTGATGACTAGGCTGACAAGGAATAAAGTAGGGGGAGATAAGGGCCAAAATACAATAAAATCCCCTTTTATGTATTCATTTTTATTCATTTTTGGGACATATTTTTAGTTCCATCTTTTATACCTCAAATAAAGAAACTTTGTGCATGAAAAGATAATAAAATACAGAAAAATACAAAATTGAGTTTATACAAAAATAATATACAGAATAAAAGTTATGGTCTGAATAAAATTCCAAAACCCCGACTTCCAAACCCATATCTCTCAAATAAAAACTCAAAATATATCAAAATCACCTTTAATGGTATATAACTTTGCACAAGCTATTTAATGAAGGTGGTTTCATATTTTTTGGAGTTAAGGTGAAAGTTAGGTTTTGGACCTCTATTGTATAGATTACCCGATTAAAATATTCATTTTATTTATTATTCATTATTTTTATGATTTTATATTTTATAATTTTGTAAATATTATTTATAATATATGTGCATATTAAAACAAGAATAAAACAATGAAGAAAATACTAAAATAAAATAAAGTGTAACATACATAGGTAAAATACATATATTTATACTTATATAATTAATGCATCTATTTAATTAATTATATATATTATATATATCAGAAAAATATAATAAAAATATAATTAGGTACCTAAAAATAATTTATAAATATAAATAATAAACTAAAATAATAAAATTAAAAGTACAAAATAAAAATAGAAGACATATATACATAGATAAATATACCTATATATAACCCCTAAAAACTAACTTGTAATTATAAAGTTCTAAAAATAAATAAAAATCATAATAAAATACTTTGAAAAATAATAAATGTTTTTTTTATTTTATAACCTAAAATTAATAAAATCAATTATTATTTTTTTATTGATTTTTAAAATCATTTCCAAGAGGTTTTTCCTGGTTGGTCCACGTGGACCAACCAAGTGGCTAGGACGGTTGACCGCGGGTTAACTGTCTGACTCCCCCTCCTGCAGTTGTCAGACCTTGTTTTTGCCCCGATTCGAGATTTTTTGGAGGTCGATCCTTTCATCATTTCGCCTCGAGCCCTTCTTGATTTTTTCTCCCTATATATCGATAATACATGCCGGCATCTTTCCTCTGGGAATGGATCATTGCATCGCAGCCTACGCCTCAATCCTTGGAGCCCGTCAACCTCCCTGTACAAAAACCTTCCTCTCTTTTCATTCGAATTCGAACCCTCTTTGATCGAGATTGGCCATCTTTTCTTACGCTCAGGATCGGAGGTCGTGATAGGGCATCCCCCAGCCAATCGGAGCAGCTTCACGCGACGTTTTAGGGCGGCTCCACCACCTTCAGCGAAGCCTCGCCGTTGAGGTATGCTCTTTGTGGCTCCAGCCACCGAGATTCCCTTTTATTGCATTTTCTAGAATAAATCTAGTCCTAGGTTTATTTATAGTATTTATTTTTTCGTTTGATTACGCATTCTAGCCTAGAATCCGCCATCGAAGATCGTCGGAGCCCAGCTTCGGCGAGCTTCTTCCGTCGTGTTTTCGATGTGTTCCAACTCGCCTTACACCTGCATTCTCCTCCCCCTTCATTTCTAATCACCCCACTACACTTCAAACCACCAAATACACCGGGGATCTGGATCTAGGTGCTTCTCCTCCACCATACACCGGAAGCACCTCCGCCCGACCCACTCCGCTCCGTTCCACCATCAAACGATCCTTCGAACCCTTGTTTTTCTCGCTTGAATTTCACTTGCAGGTTCGGAGGCCAAAGGACCCCCCAAGGGGTTGATTTTTGCATAGGACCTGGTTCCTGGAGCCGCTCTCTTATCTTGACCTCGCAGCGGCGCGTCAGATCTCGTCAGGCCATTTTGTGCTGTCGTCAGGTCGGGGACCTTTCCAGGGACTTCATGGACCATTTTTGGGCCTCGGGGAGATTCGAAGGAGGAGGAAGAGCGTGCTCGAAGAAGATCGCCCCCACGCATGTTCTTCCCAGTTCATCCACTGGGCTTCTCCGCCTTCCGATCTTCGATGTTCTTCCTGAGGTCGCAGATACTATTGGATCTGATTGTCCTCCGGCTGTCCGATCATCCAGTTCCATCTAAACCGGGTCGCATGATCTGAACCGTCATCACGCATCCTCAGCGTGACACTTGGCATTAGTGACGCACATCAACCGTTCATTCGTGCAAAGGCTTTAGATAATTTGCAGATCTGCCCAGCCGATTTTTGTATTTAATATTTAAACCATAAACTTTCCTCTGCTATGTATATTTTGGGATATTTACATTTATCCCCATGCATTTCTCGTATTTACAATCGGGTCAAAGCCATGTCACCTCACGTGACGCATCACGTAAGGTGACATTTTGTAGCGGACCTTCTAGGGTTTTGTTTATTTCCATTTAGTCCACAAACTTTTTTATTCAGCTATATACTTTTGGGGAAATTGCGTCCAGGACCTTGAACTTTATGATATTTACATAACAGACCCTACCAGCATTGTAGTTTCTATTTGTTATCTCTATTTATTTTAAATAGTGATTTAATTGAAAAAATCTCAAAAAATAGGTATGTGTTCCTGTTGCATTGATCTTCCATGCTGTTATTTTAGTTTTGCAATTAACACCATTTTATTATTTATTAAAAATCAAGAAGTTCTGTTTTGTCCTTGTTTGCAATATAAAATACTTAAAAAAATAAAAAAACATTTTGAAAATTCCCCAAAAATATGTTTTGTGTGCTTATGTATTTTTAATTTCAGATCAAAAATTAATAAAAAAAATATAAAAGGAAACATAAAAAATAGAAAAACCCCTAAAACCTTTATAAAAATTTCTTTAAAAACCCAAAAATTAAGTTTTCTGTTTTATAATGGTATTTATAATATCTTTAATTTAAAATTAATTAGGAGAAATTTTGATACTATTTGGTATTTTTCTCCTCCATTTTAATTTCGGATATTCATTTTATCCCTATTTTAGGGTATTTTGGACTTTAAAAATACATAACAATTAGCAAAATTTATTAAAAAAATCACAAAAATAATAAAAAAATTATCTAAAACCCAAAAAGATTTTATTTTCTTTATTTTGCTTATTTTTGTTAATTTTTATATCAACCCTAGCCTATATTATTTATACATCCTATATATAGCTTTATATTTAAACTAAAAGAAAAAGAATAAAAAATATAAAAAGAAAATATAAAAATAGAAAATTAAAAATAAAAATATAAAAATAAATAAAATAAAAAATAAAAAACCCCACATAAAAAATATAGACAAATAACTTCACAATCATTCTTTTATGCTTCATTGCCCCAATCTAGTCGTTTACTCCCTATGTTCAATACTCTACATACTTACACTATACACACATTTTATAGAGTTAAATAAAATAAATTTTAACTCCACATTACTTTTTATTTCTTAATAATCATTGTAGGTTAATTGTCGATTAATTAGGGTTTCTTGTGGATCGCCACAACAACTGCATCTCTGCCCGGTGTGAGATGTATTTTAGACAACCCTAGTATCAAATGGCGTCGTTGCCGGGGAGCAACACCACTTAGATTTATTTTCTATTTTTGTGCTTTTATTTATTTTATTTATTTTTGATATATTTATTTGACTTGTCTAATCACTCTTCCTTGTTGCCTTTCTTGCGAGGGATCACAGATAGAGGAGGATCGCCTGGGTGATTCTGTGCAGCCTCCGGAAGTAGAGCCGGCCATTCTACCCTAGCCAGTAGGAGAGTGCATCAAAGGGACTTGGAGGACTTGAGAAGACAGTCACATTGTGTTCATTGATTTTATTTGTATTTATTTCTGTAATTTTAAGTGAGAGAGAGAGACCATTTGAACTTGTAATAAACATGACTCTGCAACACTCCGCCACTTCACGAGGTCTAGTGCCCGAGGGATTATTACCTTGAGGGCCTCGGCGGTTTTGTCGTTGTTTTCATCGCATTTTTTATTTTGTTTTTCAATTTTTGGTTTTCTTTCTTTTGTGTGATTGAGCCCTAGTTGTAGGAGTTGCTTGAGGATAGATTAAGGTCAAACATCTAATAACCATTGCGTGCACCTATAGTTTACGTTTAGACTTAGTCAAAGCTAAATTGTTATTTATTTAGATCTGAGATCGAGCGCCGAGAGAAGTGCTATACAACGCTGGCAAGATCCATTGTGGTGGACACCGATGCACTTCCGAGATCGAACTTTTGGATCTCATTTCTAGATACTTAGCATCTTGTTCTTCACGCTAATAGCAGTTACTCATCTAGGGCGATTTCATCAATTGCATTGGCATATAGATAGGTTTCAATTCTGCTCAGCATCCATGCACGAAGAGAGCTGGAGGCAAGGTGAGCTTTTACGTTTTAGCATGCATCATTGATTTACCGCTTGCATTGTTTTTTCGACTCTCTCCATCTGATTTTGACCACTTAGGTGCTAAAAGGAATTGATCCCCCAATAGGACTCGTGCATTCTCTATTAAAAATCTAAAAAAGTGATAATCAATAAAATTGGGGTTGCTAGTATTACTCGACCCTAAAATCAACCAAAAAAGAAAAATGTTTGTCTTGGGTGAGTAATCCCCCCATTGTCTTCGCTTTTATTTGCTCGTGTAACCACTAAAAATTAGTGCCAAAATCCTATTTAGCCCTCCTAAGTGATTGTACAACTTTTTGACTTCTCACCCAACTCTAAAATAGACAAGATAAAAAGACCGCACCTTTGCATCTTCACCGAGTTGAGTAGGTGAATTGAGGGGTGTGTTTATTTTGTGTGCATTTGTTTGTGAATGTCTGTGTGCATTCTAGATCACCTCTGCGCATTTTCTCCTTTTTCTTCACTTCTCTTGAATTGATCATCGTGCTCTCCCAATCATTTTCCTTTTGATTTCGAGATGACCGACTGTAGTTCTTTTTATCTGGACTTTACGGATCCCTCGTACCCTCCAGCCGGTCCACCTCCCTTTTTCCAGGAGGACTTTGCTCCTGATTTTTGTACATATCCGTCCAACCCACTATTTCAGGATTCGGATTTTGATTTATACCGATCATCACCACCACCATCACCTTCACATTTCGACAATCCACTTTTCCTAGAATACCTTGAGCTGGAATGTGATTTTGGTCCACATCCACCACCCTCATCCCATTCACCCGATCCTGAGATTTTGGAGTCACCTCTAATGATTTCTACACTTGAGACCTTGAATCAGATGATGGAGCATATGAACTCGAAGATGAATGATTTATTTTGCATAAATAAGAACTAGAATGATGCTCCATTCTTTCAGGATATGGATTCACTTGGGGATGATCATGAGATCTTGCAATCATCAAAAATACAAAAAAATGAGAAAATTTTAAAAATCCAAAAAGAATTCGGGAGACCTTTGGTTGACTCATACCATGAGAAGAGGGACCACTTGCCAGATCCTTTGACCACACATCCATTCACATATAGTCCCATTTCTGACCCCGAGGATGCCACTATACAGACTACTCTTGGCATTCCTCATGTATATGATGATTCTGATCTCCTCCCTTGTATGGAGGAGATCCAAAAATTCAAAAAAATATTGACTGAACCCGAAGTGGTGGCCACTATTCATGAGATCATCCAGGCCCTACTTTAGCAGGCCATGACCCATTTATCTGCTCCTCTTACCAAGAAGAGAAAGCGGAGGAGCAGATCTGAGTGTCATATCTTGACCATGGCCACTGCCCACGCCATCACACACTATCTCATTCCTAGGAAGAGGAACACAACTACAACTTTCATTAGCTGCACCATCTCTGACCACTCTTGTGATCACACTCTCCTTGATGGCGGTGGTTCAATTAGCATCATACCCTTCTCGTTGGTACAATCTCTTCACTTAGGACCTCTCAAGAAAACCAGGATGATCGTTCAGTTTATTGATGGATCAATAAAGAGGCTGAAGGGAATCCTTGAAAACGCCGTCATTTTGATTCAGGGCATGAGTTACAATGTTGATTTTGTTGTATTGCCCATGGAGACCTCCACAGGGGATCACTCTCCAATCATCCTGGGACGACCCTTTCTTGCTTCTGTGAGAGTCGTTATTAACTATGGATCAAGAGAGATTCGCTTCCGTTCTAATGATGAGAGCGAGGTGATCATCATTGCTCCCACTGCCGATCAGAGACATGCACCTGAAGCACTTTCACCTATCTCAGCTGACCCCGAGGATCATGACCTTGATGAGACGATCAGAGACTTTGGTTATATGTTGTATTCCACTGAGACCCGAGAATTCCGCCCTATGGAGTAAGACTCGGAAAGCATGGACCTTGGAGTTCCTTCTTCTGGTGTTTGGCGATGTGTTGATGACATACGTAAGATTTACACGATTGACACCTGTGAGCGGAGGGCAGAGATTGATAGACTAAGGCAGAATTTGATATTGTTTCTTTTATTCAGGAATTCGGGCATTTTGGTGAGAATGATGATCCAGTTGAGATTGTAGAGGACGGACATGATTCGACTACTTCCACTGATGAGTTCATTCCTTTTGGTTTTGACATAGAAGACATCGTTGGATGACCTTGACTCTACTTCTTTTGATGACGAGGTCGTCCCTTTTCCCTTCGACATCAGCGAGACACCCAAGGCCATACCTAGCCGCACTACTTCCACTAACCCGTCTGTGCCTTCACACCTTAAACCATTCCAGGTTGATCCTGATCGGCTTCCGTCCACTGTGGACCCCGAAATCGACCTCCATCTTGTCAGATCCATTCCTCAGCAGTCCTGCAAGAAGATTCTCTTTCAACCTTCTTGACCTTTGTACATCCATCTCAATTGTATAGTCGCTTTCATTTCCCTCTGTCCATCTCTGGTATAGCTCATCCATCCCATTTTCGTGTGTACCTTGCTTAGGACGTACTTTGTCCTAAGTATAGGGGGTGGATGAGTCGAGTGTTCTTTCTTCGTCTGTTTCATCACTCTTGTTGTTTCCTATACTTGGGGCTTCTTTTACCCTAAGTATAGGGGGAATGATGTGTACATCCTCTTATATCTTCTTCCATCTTCAGAACTCTTATCTTCTTTTCCTTTTCACTTTTCTTTTCTATTGAAAAGGTGTCGCCCCTTTTTGTCAGTCTTCTATACTTAGGACATACTTTGCCCTAAGTATAGGGGTTGTGCACCTTGAGTTCTGTCATTTTTCGATCCTCTCCATTGGCTCCTCTTCTTGTCTATACTTAGGGATATCTTGCCCTAAGTATAGGAGGAGACAGTTTGAGTACGATCTGTTCATTCCCACCCTTGACCCTCCCTGCTTTGTGTGTAGACTGCTATACTTAGGATTATTTGATCCTAAGTATAGGGGGGATGGTCAATTTCTCATTCTTTCATTCATTTCTTCTTTTTACGTGTTATACTTTTCTATACTCCGTACGAGATATGTCTTTTGTTTTCTCTCCGATCTATGAGGACATAGCTCAAGCTAAGTATAGGGGGTCATATATACTCCGTATATACTTTAGCCATAACTCGTACTTTCGTATTTTTAATAATAATATGGCTAAAACACTATAAAATTCATTAAAACACTTAATAAAAAGATGTTGATTATTCCTCATATTCTTTTTCTATTTACTGATTAATAAATTAGGTAAAAATATTTTTTGCAAAATGTTTGAAAAATAGTTCGAAAATATTTTTGAAAAAACTTTTAAAAACTATTTTGGAAAAGATTTTGTTAAATATTTTCAACCTTTGTAAAATATTTTGTTTGTAAAATTTATTTTATTTGTGTAAAATAAAAAATATTTGAAAACTGATTTGCAAATGGTTTGATAAATGATTGCAAAAATATTTTGAAAAATATATCTATAATATTTGAAAAACCTTTGCAAAATGATTTTAAAATGTGTGTAAATGTTTGTAAAATGTATTTGTAAAAATTATTTTGGACTATAGTTTTACAAAATTATTTGAAAAAACTTTTCAAATAAGTTTGAGGAATATATATATCACACTAAAATTCATTATTATATGTATAAATATATATCTATATATATAAGTAATCACTTACCCTTGTAAATTCTTCAAATCGGACTCTTGTAAATATAAGATGAATCCCCGTGTAAATATTTGTACCTAGTTTTTATCCAAAAAACTTTTATTTTTCAAAATCACAAAAACATTTGCAAAACTAAAAATACCAAAACATTTGCATGATCTTTTTGAAAAATCCAAAAAAATTGCATATGCATCATTTTTCAAAAATCCATAAAAAGTTTAAAATCTTTGAAAATTGCATCACAAAAATATTTCTTCATAGCATTTATATAGCATTAGCATTTTTCGGATTGAGTTTGGTAATTGAACAAATCTAAGTAAAATCCGAAGATTGGAGCTTGGTTTGACCTTAAAACTACCTAATAACATGAACCTTATAGGAGCTGGATACGATAATTAATCTGGTCACGTTGTAGCACGTGTACTTAGCGATTCGGTCAGAACCGAGAGAAGATCTCCGTGAAGAGTGTCTCGGCTTAATTTATATCCCGGGCAAGTCCGGGGTCGAACTCAGGGAGGCAAAGGAACAACTTGGGGTTAATTCAAAAATAAAGATTTTAGATATCCAAATGCGGTTTTTTTTAGATATTTTTTATGCAAAAATCAAAGCAAATGCAAATGCGGGTGAATCAAGACACTAAGAGAATACACAACTTAGCCAAATTAATTTTAATGTTAAATTAATCCAATTCAGCCAAATTATATTTTTTCTAAAGTCTTAATCCAGTGGGGAACACAAAACATATTTTTTTGGAATTTTAGGGGTTAAAACGCAATAACTAAAAATGCACACTTTTTATGGGTTTTTTCGCAATTTATCACACAAACAGTAAGCAAAAATTATGAAAAAATTACTGGAATGAAAACATGATGCAAGGAAGCTACAGTAATTTTTTTGGAATTTTTTGACAAAATATGAATTTTTTATATATTTTTTAGTGGAAACAGAGTGATAGTGAGTAAATAATTTCTAATAAATCCACATTATAAAATTAATCCGAGTGCGAATTATCCCAAAAAGATATTTTCATGAGCAATCCAGTAGAGGTAAAATTTCGCAAAAAAGATATTTGTGGATTTAATTAAAAATCAAATACGAAAATCACTCTATGATTTGTTTCAGGCACAAGACAACTCCATTTTGGATGAAATTTGGATAGAATATTACTCACATATCAAGGCATCACATATATTTTTTGTGGAATTTTTAGAGCAACCGTGTGTTAGATATGAATTTAAGAGCACTGAGTGGGTAAAATATGCAAAGTTTCAGTTAATTATTTTTAATTAATTACCCATGTAACATAAAAATGCAAATAAATACTCATATTGTAGACAATTAGTTGCTCTTCACAAAGGCATTTTTCATTGAACAAAATGATGCATAAACAAGATCCAAATTAATAAGGAAACACAGGGTTGTTTGTGCAAACTGGAAATTGAAATTACAAAGCAACTTATGTACATGGACGTAATTGTAATTACAAAAACATGAAAGAAACAACTTGCAATTTTTACAAATAAAAAAAAATAAAAAGGGGAAAGTTGGACCTTCTTCTTCCTTTTGTTCGTAGGTGGAGGACCCGAAGACGGAGCGGCGGCGGCGGCCCTCGCGCGCAACCGTAGGTGGCTGAGAGGTCGGCGGCGCGGGGGTGTGGCCGCGTGGTGGTTGTGGCCGATGGGGGCGGCCGTTGGCGCTGGAGAGGAGCTCGCCGCATGTGAGGGCGGCGTGGGGAGCCCCTGCAGCTGGTGGGCGCGCCGACGGAGCTGGCGCCGTTGGCGGCGCAGCTGGGGAGGAGAGGCGGAGGGCGGCTTCGAGGGCGGTGGCCGGCTGGCAGGCGCGGCGCCGCCGCTTCTGTGGTTGTGGCTGATGGGGGCGGCGGCGGTGGGTGCGTTGCACCTGCTGCTGCTGCTGCCTCTTTTTTTTATTTTTTTTTATATTTTATTTTTTTTTGAAATTTTTTAATGGCTGTAATAAAGGGTTTTTTTCAATATTTTTTTAAATTTTTTTTAATTTCTTTAAACAAGGAACATGATAAAAAAATGAATTGGTGGTGATAATGAACTAGATAGATGGGGAAAAAAATGGTGATGATGGTGGTGAGATGTGGTGTGCTAAAATAAAAATTGCAAAAAGACAAGATGATAAAATGAGATAAAAAGAAAAATTACCTACGATGGACGGATGCCTATGATGTGCTCACGAGAGCACGGTCTTCGCTCGAATCGCCGGCGTGCGATGAGCTCGAGCAGCGCGCGGTTGCGGCTGCGATGTTGGCAAAAAAAAAACCAACGGATCACACCGGAGAGAGGGCCGTCGTCGCTCGACCGCAGTTGCGTCGCTGTCACCGATTCAACTCAGGGAACTGGGCTCTCCTCACATAAAGATGGATCAAGGGCAAATTGAGGAGGATGGAATGTATATATAGATGATGAAATGAGAAGTTATTATGTGTGTGGAGTTGAATGGGAAGTTGGATTATTAATGGAGTTGAATGGGAGGTTTAAGAAATGGTGGAGTTGAATGGGAAGTTGGTGGTGGAAGAGAGTTGAATGGTGGTTATTGTAGAGAATGTAAAATAATTAAATAAATAAAATGAAATAAAGTAGGCTACTTTAATTACAACAAAATAAAGAAGGAAAAAATAATGGTGAATTTACAAGTGAATACAAAACACCATGTACACATTTTTTTACTTTTCTAATATGTAATTTTTTGTCTTTTTAATAAGAGATATTTACAACAGAAAAATACAATAAAATACTACAATTAAAATACAACACAAGTATGATTTTTTTGTATTTTTAGTAATTAAGAAAGATAAAATAAAAATTAAAGAAAGAATGAATATATACATGGTATACAATGTACATCTAGGTCCCAAAACCCAACTTTTGCAAATGAGCTCCGATTTTAATGAAACCACTTTCGTTGGATAGATAATTTTCTAACTTGAACTTTAAAAATGAGTTTGGTGAATTTGGAGTTCATACGGAGCGGGAATTTAGCTTGGAAGTTGGTCTTTACGGCTTTTTCCATTTAGGATCTAGGAGCATTTATTTGAGATATAATTGGTTTTGTATTTTTGTATTTTTATATACATTTTTATGGACAGGTTAGAGAAAGAATTAGCCAAAAAGGAGTTGAAATGAAATTATTAAAAATACATGAAGTTTTGAGCTATTTACAGGTATAAAACTCCTTTATTTTTGCGGCTTTTTATGTGTAATTTATTTTGTACAATCTAATATACAATAATTAGTGTGTTTTATTTACAAGAGTCATTTTGTTAATTTATGGATTTTATGAACATTTATTTGGGATTTTACTTGAGGATTTTGCTAAGATCAAGATATTAAGATGATGAATCGTGGATTCATCAGGTACTTCAAGTCTAGTTGACCTAATTATTTGAGGATCACAGGACTTGGTTCAATGGATTCTTGACCGCCTAAGTAGAGTATTTCGGAGCACGCGCACGACTGATAATGACCTAACTTGGACACTTGCACCTTTCACATGGCTCAATCAGTTGAAGTGGTGAGGGGATTGAATTTGTCGGTATGAGACGCATACAAGTGGAAGCATTTGTCCTCATTTAGGGAGGGAAGTGCACCCCAACCCATCCAGTGGCATTGATATCTAAAGACATGAGAGTGTGGGCTGCATTAATGTTTCAAAAAGAGGGATAGTCTACTGGCTCAAGAGGAAAAACTCCTTATGCAAATGTTGTTGTATATAGTATTTCGAAAAATAATAAATAAATAAAAAGAAATAAAGAAAGCAAAAAGTAAAAACTCCAAAAAAAGTTGGCAGGCCTGATTAAAAATAAAATGCATGTCAGAGTGTATATTTGTATAGTAAATAAGTAAGTTTTAGCTTCAAAGTCAAATTATGTGAGCCTGCATTTGGATGACTTGACTACACTGGTCTTGCATCCTAGGATAGGTAGCTACACTGGCTACAATCCATTCTTCTCTTCACCCCCTCCTCTTGAGCTGGTTCTCACTTAAACTTAGAAGGGAATACCCCGCTCCTCGAGGAAGGAGTTGCCGGATTGGGGAATCACTGGGTTGTCATGCTGGAGAAGTTAGTCTCTTTATCATTTAAGTTGGGGAGAGCCATTATCACTTACACTGTACGAGTCAGATTCATAGTCATAAGGGTTTGCGTATGAGTAAAAATATTCTGACATGGCTATTGAGGAGACTTGAGCAGAATTTTGGGATTCTCGAAGGTTGTTGGATTTCAAATCTGATTTCCCATTAAGGTTCTGCCTACACTAAAATTTCAAAGGTCCGACTTAAGCTCCAAATTTTTATTTTGTGAAGGCAAGTTTGATAATTAAATTTAATCCAATTTCTTTCTTTTTCTTTTCTTTATTTTTCTTTTTCTACACTTATTGCATAAGTGTTTGCTAGAGATTTTATGGGGGTGATGAATCTCCATTTCATCACCTTTATTCTATCATTTTGGCCTTAAAAACCCTAGTAAATGCGTGTTAATACCCTTAATTCATGCATTTTAACATTCAGACATTAGTGTACAAAATGTATATAAAATATTATTTTTAGTGTCAAAATTATAGAATAAAGAAAGAAAAGAAAAAGAACCCGAGGCCTAGGCATCTTGATGACTAGAACGACAAGGAATAAAGTAGGGGGATAAGGGCCAAAAATACAATAAAAATCCCCTTTTATGTATTCATTTTTATTCAATTTTAGGACATATTTTTATTTCCATTTTTTATACCTCAAATAAAGAAACTTTTGTAGATAATAAAATATATAAAAATACAAAATTGAGTTTATACAAAAATAATATACAGAATAAAAGTTATGGTCCGAATAAAATTCCAAAATCCCAACTTCTCATACCCATATCTCTCAAATAAAAATTAGAAATATATCAAAATCACCTTTAATGGTATATAACTTTTCATGAGCTATTTAATGAAGATGGTTTCATATTTTTTGGAATTAAGGTATGAAAGCTAGGTTTTGGACCCCTATTGTATAGATTACCCGATTAAAATATTCATTTTTATTTATTATTCATTACTTTTATAATTTATATTTTTATAATTTTGTAAATATTATTTATAATATATGTGCATATTAAAACATGAATAAAATAATAAAGAAAACACCAATATAAAATAAAGTGTAAAATACATAGGTAAAATACCTATACTTATACCTATATAAGTAATACATCTATTTAATTAAGTGTATATAGTATATCAGAAAATATAATAAAAATATATTTATGTACCTAAAAATAATTTATAAATATATAAAATAATAAACTAAAATAATAAAATTAAAAATACAAAATAAACATAGAAGACATAAATACATAGATAAATATACCTATATATAACCCCTAAAAACTAACTTGTAATTATAAATTTCTAAAAAAATAAATAAAAATCATAATAAAGTACTTTGAAAAATAATAAATATTTTTTTATTTTTAACCTAAAATTAATAAAATCGATTATTATTTATTTATTTTTTAAATCATTTCCAGGAGGTTTTTCTTGGTTGGTCCACGTGGACAAACCAGGTGGCTAGGACGGTTGACTGCGGGTCAACAGTATGACTCTCCCTCCTACAGTTGTCAGACCTCGTTTTTGCCACGATTCGAGATTTTTGGGAGGTCGATCCTTCACCATTTTGCCTCGAGCCCTTCTTGACTTTTTCTCCTCGTATATCGTGATACACGCCGGCATCTTTCCTCAGGGAATGGATCATTGCATCGCAGCCTACGCCTCGATCTTTGGATCCCGTCAACCTCCCTATACAAAAACCTTCTTCTCTTTCCATTCGAATTCAAACCCTCTTTGACCGAGCTTGGCCCTCCTTTCTTGCGCTTAGGACCGGAGGTCATGATAGGGCATCCTCCAGCCAATCGAAGCGGCTTCAGGCGACATTTTAGGGCGAGCTCCACCACCTCCGGCGAAGCCTCGTTGTTGAGGTCTGTTCTTCGTGGCTCCGGCCACTGAGGTTCCCTTTTATTGCATTTTCTAGTATAAATCTAGTGTTAGGTTTATTTCTAGTATTTATTTTGTTGTTTGATTAAGCATTCTAGCCTAGAATCTGCCATCGAAGATCGCCGGAGCCCAGCTCCGGCGAGCTTCTTCCGTCGCATTTTCGATGTGTTTCGACTCGCCTTACACCTGCATTCTACTCCCCCTTTGTTTCTAATCACTCCATTACACTTCAGACCACTAGATCAATCGTGGATCTGGATCTAGGTGCTTTACCTCCACTATATGACGGAAGCACCTCCGCCCGACCCACTCTGTTCCGTTCCACCACCAAATAAGCCTCTGAACCCTTGTTTTTCTTGCTTGAATTTCACTTGCAGGTTCGGAGGCCAAAGGACCCCCCAAGGGGTCGATTTTTACAGAGGACCTAGTACTTGGAGCCGCTCGCTTCTCTTGACCTCATGCGGTGTGTCAGAGCTTGTTAGGCCATTTCAACACCGTCATTTGGTCGAGGACCTTTCCAGGGACGTCGGGAATCATTTTTGGGCCTCGGGGAGCTTTAGAGGAGGAGGAGGAGCGTGCTCGGAGAAGATCACCCCCACACTTGTTCTTCCCAATTCATCCACTGGGCTTCTCCGCCGTCTGATGCTCGTTGTTCTTCCTGAGGTCATAGATACCGTTGGATCTGATCGTCCCCCGGTCATTCGATCGTCCAGTGCCATCTAAGCTGGTCGCACGATCCGAACCATCATCGTGCATCCTCAGCGTGATACATGGCATAAGTGGTGCACATTAACCGTTCATTCATGCAATGGCTTTAGGTAATTTGCAGATCTGCCCAACCGATTTTTGTATTTAATATTTAAGCCATAAACTTTCCTCTACCATGTATTATATTTTGAGACATTTAGCCCCCTGCATTTCTCGTATTTACATTCCAGTCCAAGCCACGTCACCTCACGTGACGCATCACGTGAGGTGACATTTACAGCAGACCCCTGGGGTTTTGTTTATTTCCATTTAGTCCAAAAACTATTTTATTCAGTTATATATTTTTTGGAAAATTGCATCCAGTCCCTCAAACTTAAAAATTGCATCCAGTTCCATTTGTCTCTATTTATTTTAAATAGCAATTTAACTTGAAAAAAACTTAAAAATAGGTGTTTTTTTCCTGTTACATTGATCTTTTACGCCATTATTTTAGTTTTGTAGTTAGGACCTTTTTTATTTACTAAAAATCAGAAAGTACCTGTTTTATCCATGTTTGGAATAGAAAATACATAAAAAATGTAAAACATTTTGAAAAAAATCCCAAAAAATATATTTGGTGTACTTATGTATTTTTAATCTTCAGACTAGAGATCACTAAAAAATATAAAAAACACAAAAAATAGAAAAAAACCCCTAATTAAAAAAATCTAAAAATTGTGTTTTCTATTTTATAATTTTCCTTATATTATTATCTTTGTTTTAAAATTAATTTGGAGCCATTTTGGTATTGTTTGGTATTTTTCTCCTCCATTTTAATTCCGGGTATTTATTTTATCCCTGTTTTAGGGTATTTTAGACTTTAAAAATACATAAAAATTAGCAAAATTTATTAAAAACATAAAAATAGTAAAAAATATCTAAAAGCCATAATTTTGCTTATTTTTTAATTTTTATATCAACCCTAGCCTATATTGTATATACATCCTATATATAGCTTTATATTTATATTAAAAGAAAAGGAATAAAAACATAAAAAATATAAAACAAAAATGTAAAAATAGAAAATTGAAAATTAAAATAAAAATATAAAATCAAAAAATAAATTAAAAATTAAAACCCATATGAAAAAATATAGACAAATAACTTCATAATCATTCTTTTGTGCTTCATTGCCCTGATCTAGCCGTTTGCTCCCTGTATTCAACACTCTACATACTTGCACTATACACGCATTCTATAGAGTTAAATAAATTAAATTTTAACTCCATATTGCTTTTTATTGCTTAATTATCATTGTGGGTTAATTGTCGATTAATTAAGGTTTTTGTGGCTCGTCACAACTACTGCATGTACTTTAGACCCGTGAAAAACCCTAGTTATCAGCCACTAGTTCTCATCTTGGAAAACCGCGCATCTTTGAAGGGGTACTGGCCCCTGGATCGTCGCCACGTGGATAAGTGAAGCGACATCCATCGTCCATTCGCGAGCATGTGGGTATAATTTTGCCTGATATCCTCATACTTTTTGTATTTTCTTTTTAGTCCATAAGTATTCGTTAGTACCTTAGATACTTCTGTAATATTTACAATTAGTCCCCTATGCTTTTCATATTCGCATTTATGTCCATTCTACGTCACCTTATGTGCTTGTGCGCGTGAGGAGACGGGGCATTTTGCATATGGACCCTTGGGTTTTTGATATTTCATTTCAATCCATAAAATTTTAAGAAATAATTAATATTTTCTCGTCATTTTGCATTTAAACCCCTACGCTTATGTTAAATTGTAAAAATACCTCTCCAGTATATATTATTGAATATTTCAAGAAAAATTACATGTATGCTCCTTGGATTTCTCTAAGGTGTTTGTCTAGGATTCCAAACCTTTAAATATTTACACAAATGCCCTTGCAAGAATGTATTTTCTTTTTGTAGTTTTTATTTTGTTGAAAATATCTCTCGGTCTTTAAAAATTTATGGAAAATTTTTATAAATACCTCACATCTACATATATCACGCATATTTTTGGTTGGGTGTTTTCAGTTTTTTCTTTTTATAAAAACTCAAAACCGAGCTATCATTCTCTCTTTGCAGTAAAAAACCATAAAATATAAAAAAATGGAAAATCACAAGAAAATAAAATTATGTTTATTATTATATTTTACAAGTCCATATCAAAATTCCCTATAAATAGAAAAGGAAAAGGACTAAAAATTAGAAAGCTCCAAAATTCTTCATAAAAATATAAAAAATCCCTGAAAATCCAAAAATACTCATTTGTTTCTGTAAATTTCTTTTTATTATATATTATTAACTAAAAATATTTTGGAAAATTTAGGCTTTATTTATTATTTTTAAATTCCAAAACAATTCAACCTATTTATTTAATCCCTATTTTGAGATATTTTTTACTTTAAAAATACCTAAAAATATCAAAAAATCTCTAAAAATCACAAAAATAGTAAAAAAATATATAAAACCAAAAAACATTTTATTTCCTATATTTTGATTACTTTTAATAGTATTTATAAGTATATTACATTGTATTATATATATGCTAGAAAATATAAAAAATAAAAATTATAAAATTAAACAATTATAAAAATAAAATTAAAATTCATAAAAAAAATAAAACCCTCAAAAATACAAAATCACACAAAATCATTTATTGTCTTTCTTTGACAATTTGCGATTATTTGTCATCCGTTGTTTCATGTGTTCAACCCCTATTGTACTTGTCCACTATACATCTATTTGTAGGGTATAATAAATTTTGATTCACACTTGCTTGCTTTGCTTGATCTATACATTGTGTGGGTTAATTGTTGTTTGATTTGACATTTGTGAGCGGTCACCACAGCGACATTTTATCTTCGCCTTCCGTGATGATATTATTTTAGACCCTCGCAAAAGTCATCTCAACAAGTACTCAAACAATATATGTCAATCAATAATTAACCCACAACAATGTTTAAGCAATAAAAGTAGGTGGGCTAAATTTATTATACCCTACAAGAATGTGTATAGTAATAAGCGGTAGGGGTCGAACCACAAAGGAGCACAAGAGGTAGAGCAAAAAAATTAATAGATAACTTAGGGATTTTTTATCTTTTTAATATTTTTGTGGGTTTTAATTTATTTGTATTTTTTATATTTTTAATTTTGTGACTTTTTAGTTTTAGTTTAAATATAAAATATAAGATAATATATATAACAATGCACTATATAAAAAATAAAAATATGTTTTTGTATTTTTAAAATAAATAAATAAATTCAAAAATTCAAAAATAAAATATTTTGGGGTTTTATAAAACTTTCTCTGTTTTGATGATTTTATGTAATTTTTGAGATTTTTAATGGATTTTTAAATAAGCTCAAAATAAATAAAACAATAAAAATAGGAACCTGAAATGAGCTTAATAAATAACTATCTAATGAGATTGAGCTCAATTTCAATTTTTCTAAATACTAGATAACACAAAGAAAATTCATAATTTTAAACATATTTTTGTGATTTTTCTGTGAATTTTTATATTTTTATAAATCTTTCCGTGTTTTTTAATTTTTACAACTTTTCAATAATATTTTGTAAAAATATTTGAACATGAGCTAATATATAATTAAATAAACATAAAAGAATTTTTTAAATTGTTCAAAATATTTTTCATTTTTTAGATTTTTAAATGCTGAATAAGAGAAAATGCAATGTTTTTGAATTTTTATAAATATAAAAATAGTGTTAGTTGCCTTAAGAAAAATATATGAGTTATAATATGGTTCCAAGCACTTAAGATATTGTTCTTATAATTTTTAGATGAAAAATGATAATTTTAGTGATTAAAATACAAGTACCAAATTAAATCTGTAGTACATGGACCTATTTGCAATTTAATAGAAATTTAAATGTACTTAATAACCATAGAAAAAAGTCTAGTGGCGTGTAAGCAATTTCACAAACTAAATAATAATTTAATATGTTCCTATAATATAAATGCAAATAAATAAAAATACAAGGTCCTACATGCAAAATTTCCAAAGATATGGCACTTAATTTACAAATTTGAATAATAAATCGAAATACTTAAATCTACGATGGTTTATGTGCAAAATGGCCAAGCACCTCACGCATCCGGGCACGTGAGATGACCTCGAAAAGGACTTGAATGCAATAGACGAGAAGTACAGGGCTTCCAAGGCAAATATTATAGAAATATTACAAAGCAAATGTAAGATTAAATACTCAAATGAAATATAAAAATGTGGATGGTTGAAACTGCAAAATACCCTCCACGTGCGTGATCAAATGACACTGAGGAAACCACTTATCCACATAGCAAGCCATGGATGAACGATGTCACTTTGATGATGGATGCTTGAGATTAGGTCTCCAAAGATATCTGGCGGCTGCAGGTGAGGATGAACGTATGGTTGTTGCTGCACCTAGCGCTAGGCTTCAATCGAACAGTGAAAGCCACCTCTAGAAGAACGGGGAAGAACTCGACTCCTGGATCGCTTTAATCGGGCGTAACTCTCTACTCAGAGCACCTAGAATGCTCATAGGTGGCTCAAAATGGAGTTGATGCTCCTTCGTAGCTGATGGTGGACTCAAAAAGATCTAGGTCCCATCGGTGGGTACCTGGAAGCTCGGGGAAGCTCAAGGCCTAACAATGCTTCATGCTGCTCAAAATTGCCTCCCAGAAGGCTCGTTCAAATCTTGTACCTACACAAAAAGGGTCCTCATCTCGAGGCGAAGATCCTCAACCACATATTGAAGTTGGAAGCATAACGAGGTGAAGGATTGAAGAAGCTTCAGACGAGGATGAAATATGAGCTTCTATTTGCTCTGATTTATGCAAAAGTAAAGGGGAAATGTTGGTCAAAACATGGAGAAGCGAAGGGAGAAAGAAATGGTAGTGATAGTGTGTCAAAATGGTGAGGAAGCATGGTGAACAGAGCTAGATTTTGAAGCTTCTTGCTTACCTTTTTTTGGAAATTTTGATTAATAAAGTTAAAGATAAGGAGTCTAAGGCTACAACTACGTTAGAAATGAAAAGACGGAAAGAAAATAACAGAAAGAAGGGCTCACCTGACCTGGAGTGCCTGGGAACCAAGCTCGCACGACAGAGCTTCAGCGAGGTTTGAATCACCTCTGATTCGCCTTCTCCTTACTCTGGATCAAAGGGAACCTCTTCCTGTCACCAAGCGTTGCACCAAAGCTCAATTCAAGGGGTCGGAAACTACTCAGGAGGGATTAAACCTCAAATTGATGTCATGGGCTTCATTTTATAACGGTGACAATGGGGCTCAAAAGATCTAGGGTTTTGCGCAAATCAATGCATATTTGATCGAGGATTCGCTCTGGCATGGAAGAGCAAGGATCGATGAAGAATTTTCATGAAATTAGAGAGGTGATCTATTCAATGTAGTGAATGCTGATATAGGGTGAAGAGGCAAGGTCTTGTGAGACCAGAGAGTTGACCGAGGTCAACTCAGACTCTTTCCCCATTGGTCCACGTCAGACACAAGAAAACAAGATAGAAATAAATAAATAGAAAAAGGAAAATAAAATAGAAAAAGATTTTATTTTTTTTCTCAAAATATGAAACTTGTTTCTTATTTTATGTATTAATCTTTGGTTATTTTTATTTATTTTTATCAGCCTATTAATTATAGGTTAATTTTTCCAAGTTTATTTATAGGTATAAACACCTATGTATTATGTGTTTTATTTTTATTTTGTATTTTAGATTTTATTATTTTATATACATAATTATATATTTATAATATATTTAAATATATTTTTACATATTTTTTAAATTTTATGAGTTTATTTATATATTTAAACAAATATGGGTATGTATAATATAGGTATAATATACATGCATAAGTTGTGACATTGATTATTTTAATGATTTTTTAATGGTTTCTTTTTTTGTTTATATTTTTGACATATATCAAATAATGTTTACAAGTATTTAAAATATAAAATGAGTTAAGATGTAAATAATGAATTAAATGAAAAATATATATAGGAATAAAGTACAATGGGACCCAAAAGGTCAACTTTTGTATCTTAACTCCAATTTTTATGAAAAATCATCTTCATTAGATAGATAATTTAATTTAGAGTATAATAAAGGTGGGTTTGGTAAATTTTGAGATCATATGGAGAAGATATTGATCATGAAGTTTTGTTTATGGCTTTTTCATCTGTGTATCCTAGTCACACTATATGTTATTTTTATGTACACTTATTTTTGTATTTTTCTATGAATTAGTATGTATATGTTTTATGTTGAAAATATCTTTATTTTGAAGTTTGTAAGAGTGTATATAAATTAGTGTAAGTTTTAGCTATGTGTGCATTATATTGGGCACCTAGGGTTTCTAGGTGACAGTGTTATTTTGTCTATATTTCTTTGCCCATATCTCCCTTACTTTATTCCTTTTCGACCATGTCAATATTGACTTAGTCTCAGGATTCAGGATCATTCAGTATTTACAATGCCTCCTTTATTTTTCTTTTCTTTTTCATTCACTTTTTTTGTAATTAAGTATATGTATTTATGCACTATTCATAGACAATAGTTAGCAATTTAATTTGTACGAGTTAGATATATTTACATGCATTTGGCTAGGGTTTTAAAGTCAAAATAAAGGAATAAAGGCGCATGAATG
This sequence comes from Ottelia alismoides, assembly GCA_037367405.1. NCBI lineage: Eukaryota > Viridiplantae > Streptophyta > Magnoliopsida > Alismatales > Hydrocharitaceae > Ottelia > Ottelia alismoides. Next base: position 398,537 of record JAZKJV010000397.1, read on the forward strand.
GGTTTTCATTAAGGATCAAACCAAAAGGGGTTGATCCGATGGTAACTTTACGTCAGGGGGTGCTCCTCCTCCACATGCAATGGCTCAAAGGCTATGCTTCGGCGAAGCCTCTACTGCTCCTCTTGTTGGGGATTGGAGAAGACTGCGAAAGTATCAGCGAAGGAAGAGGTTGGAGAAGGGACTACATCAGCTGGATTAGAGAAACGACACTTGCTCGTCGGAGATGGAGCTCGATACCAAAGGAGCTTTGTAACTGATCAGTGAGGCCTTGGATTTACCTAGAGGGTTAGTGAAATATTAAAGCCAAGGGGATGTAGGGTGAAATGAAGTGAAATGGAGGACTGATTCGGGTAGAGGAACGGAAGCCTTAAGTGAGTTCTTCACTTGAGTAAGGTGAAGAAGGATCAAATCGAGGAGGATTCTAGAGAAGGAGAGGGGATGAATGGCGATGTGGGTGTGGATCAAGGTGAAGTGGTGATGGTTTATGACTGGTTAGATCGAAGAAATTGTGTGTGTGGATGCATAATGAAATAAAAGAAATCAAGAAAGGGGAACACTAAGTATCACCTCAAAAATGGAGAAGGAACTCGAGGGTAGATAGAGCCCATGTTGGAACTTGAGAAGATACAGGTCTTCGCCGGAACACGCTCGATAAGTATGGAGCTTGAGCAACACTAATTAGAGGGTTGTGACGAAGGTCACCACCTTCAGATATCGTTGGAGCTTGACCTTGATTGTTGCTTCACTTCACTCTCCCCCCCCCCATAGTTGTAACCTGAAAGAGGAAGAAGCTTGGAGGAAACTCACATAAAGGCATATACCACCCCACCCCATAATTTTCGCTCACCGATGGTTTTATTCATAGAATCGGTGGTTGGACCAGTGGTTGCGACTACTGGCGGTTTGTGAATCTGAGGTGGACAGCAAGGATGGAGAAGTTGACGAAGCTGAGGGATGAAGGGGCTCATGAATAACATTGGAGGGAAGTGAAGAAGAGAAGTGGAGTGGTTGCGGATAATGGGAGAAGGTCGCTCAATGAAGGGGTAAGTCTCTTGGGAGACAACTGACGGAGGTTGATGAAAATAGTGATCGTTGGATCGAGATATCCAATAGTTAAGATTTGGGCATGAATGAATGAATGGGAGTTATCTGATCAATTGATCATATGCTCCAGATGGGGGCATTGATGGAGTCTCAAGGTCTGTCTAATCAAGTGATCAGACGACTAAGATTAAAGGTGGAAGATAGAGTGCCGAGCCATGTGGTTAGCCAAGGAGAGTCCACATGGCCCAATTAGAAAATAAAGAAATGAAGAAAATGATGTAAAATGAAAATAAAATAATAAGTGAAGTCAAAATTAAAAAGTATTCGATATGAAAGTTGTATTTTTAAAAGATCTACAACTTTCATGTAGAAATTAAAATCAAAATACAACATATATATTGTATAAATTTTTGAAGTATTTTTATGAATATAAAAACATCAATTTGATTTGTTTTATTTATTTATTTTTTTGTATTTTTTGAATAGAAACTAATATGTTATATATTATTTACAACATGAAAGGGAAGCTGGTCCATGGCCATTTTTCACTATTTTTATTTTTTTGGAAAATACCACCATGTATTTTCATCATTATATACCTCTAATATGCCATGCCAATTCCTCAGAAATAGAGACTCCTATGCCTTCCATCCAGACATGTAATTTTAACGGTCTTAGAATTGTTGTAATCGACTTGTTCTGGATGGAAGGCATAAGAGTCTCTGTTTCTGGCGAAATTGGAATGACATATTAGAGGGATATATTGATGAAAATACATGGTGATATTTTCAAAAATGAAAAAACATGGTGAAAATTTGTCATGGAGCAGCTTGCCCATCCTCTATTTACAATATTACACTAATTTTATGGGATTTTTATTAGCAAGAAAAGACATAAAATAATAAGAACAATAAACATACAAATGTAAGAATTAAAGACTTTATTTATTTACTATAATTAGCCTTAATTATTCACAAGGTATTAAGTTAATTATATTTAATTACTTATTTAATTACTTGAATAAATTAAGATAGATGGTTAATTAATAAAAATAATGTTGATGAATCTGAGATTCATCATCCATGTATACTTAAACCTTGCTCGTCCTCGAGCAATTAAATAATAATATGTAAGTTAAATCCCTGACTGTGCATGTGAGGTACAAGTCTTGAAATTCAGACTACCTGTTTTAAGTGACTCTTGAACTCTAAGTTTAACCAAGTCTCACTCAAAAAGAACTCAATTTCCCTAATTATTAGACTCATTGTACACACACACACACACACACCACACATATATATATATATATATGAGTATGACATTTAGTGTTGATCACATTTACAAGTGCAGAGTCTAATCTTCGCCTGAGGTCCTAGTCTAAGAAGTCATCCTCAAGTCCCAACCCTCAACTCTAGGGAACAAATAAAGGTTTCTTCATTCCGCCATCTCTTTAGTTGTCTGACTTAAAAGTGTAAGATGGAATTGGACAAGTATAGAGGACTATAGAATTGTGTCATTTCTTTTCACCTCTCATTGAAATAGGGATCTCTCAAGTGCCTTATTAAACACATAAACTTGTATTTTTAGTGTTAATCAGTATGTTCGTCAAGAATTCTGAACTGTCTACACTTATTTTTCTAGGATCCCCTAGGGTGTGTCTCTTTTGAGTATTTAATATACCTTCAACACCGAAACTTGTATCGTTTACAATGCATAGCTCTTTTATCATGCTCGTCTGAATCATATCGTATAGTAGTTTTGGTCCAAGTGGACACTTTGTATTGTCTTGGAAAGTGTGAGCTTTTATCTTTTTGATACATTTTTCTTTTGGCTAGCTCCACTACTTTTACCAAGTTAACGTATATTGATCAACAATTGTAATGATTGTACTCACAATGGCACCTAGGTTATCATCAAGATAGTATAAGAACTTTGTTCCCATACTGGCTAATTATGCTGATACTCAGGTTTTATGAAGTAATTTTCAATCTTATCACATCCTCAAGCATCATAAAATATGGTCCAAACTCAAACCTCTCATCCTAGTTCCTCAGGCGAAACAATGATTATGCAATCGTGCATGTGTAGTGCTAGTCATATTATTTTAAGAGTAGAGATTCTACATGAGCATGTATATCTTTTAAACTAGGGAGTTTAAGTTATTAAATTCTAAGATCTTAATGAACAAGAATGGTCAAACTTTGCGTTAAAGTGTCACTCTAAATCAAGTATCCTGAACTGCACAAGTTTTGTATGATGTGAAGGAGTCATGAATAAAACCACTTATTAGTGAGCATTATTTTAGAGAGTTTTTTTCAAACTATTTTTTTAAACAATGTCAAGCAAAGTCTATAAGTATATACAAAATAATTTGTCAAAAAAAGTTGTACTTCCTTTTAAAAATCATTTACAAAATATTTTTACAAAACATGCCCCATAGATATAAAGATTTCAAAATATTTTACAAATTAATCTGCAAATCAGTTTCAAATTCTCAATACCCTTATCCCATTATATAATATCAAAATATTTTAAAGTGTGAGCTATGGATACGATATATATATTAAATATATGCAACCCTCCCCCCATACTTATCTTATGATATGTCCTCACGGCACAAAGTGAAATGAAGGACATAGTCCGTACTAGGTATAGTGAAGAAAATTGTATGAGAACTGAAATGGACACCCCTTCTATATTTAGGCTTGAAATAGCCTAAGCGTAAAAAGGGAAAACGGAAGACAAGAGTATAAAGGATTAGAGGAATATACGAAATATACAGAACAAGGGATGGCACTCCTCTACTTAGGATTTAAATAGCCTAAGTAAATCGAGAGAACATCACATATAGGAGGTCGAGAGACGGTAGAAATAGAAAGAACTAGGGGGGAAAGTCAGAGTCAGAAGAAAGAGGAAAAGTTAAATCTTCAACACTGGTGAATCTGTTATGAATTGAATCTCTTTTATTGTTGAACTTCAAGCAGAGTGGTTTATAATGGTATTAAGAACATTACTCCGCATGAAAACTTGCTCAATCAGGACTAACTATTCCTTGATTCTACAAAGTGCTTTAACAGCTTCTCATTCACTAAGAAAGAATGTGGACCATCTGCGAGATTAGATATATCTACACTGGCATTATTGTGCACTTCTCTCAGTATATAGGGACCCATTCATTATGACTTATGCTTGCCTTGAACTATCTTCAACTTAGCATTGAACAACCATATCTTCTATCCCGAGACAAAGTTTTTACATAAAATATGTTGATCATGCCATTTTTTTATCTTTGTCCTCATAGACCACAAAGTTGTCGTATGCTCGATTTTCAGACCTCTATGAGCTCGTTCAGATTTAAGTCTCTACACAACTTCTCTAAGTGATAATTCCAATTAATCTTCTTAATTTCCCTTTCAGGTTTGTGAACTAATTCAGCGGGCAAATGGAATTGCTTGCCATAAATCATACGGAATGGGAAAGTACCCAGCGGTGTCTTGTAGGCCATCTTGTAGGTCCATAAAACTTGATCCAAAATCTGAGACCAATTCTTCCTCGGGATGAGCTAGCTTCTAAAGTATGCTATTAACTTTCCTATTTGAAACATCTGCCATGTCGTTAGACTGTGGGTGGTAAGGACTAATAACTCTGTGATGTATTCCGTAGTTCTTAGCTAAACTCTTCATTTCATGATTAACAAAAGGGCTAACCCATCTGAAATAATAACTTTTAGGACTCTGAACCTAAAAAATGATGTGATATTTCACAAACTTACAAACCGTCCTGCTGTATGCAGCTGGAGTAGGGATAACATCCACCCATCTTGATAAACAATCAACCACTAACAAAATATGTTCATGACCATTACTGTTAGGGACGGGACCCATAAAAAAACAAATCCCCCATGCATCAAAAACATCACAAAATATCTCAGGTTGCATGGTCCTTTCATCTCTTAAACTAATTGTCCCTTCCATTCTCTGACAAATCGAACATGGTCTAACAAAATCAAAGACATCTCGAAACAAGGTCGAACAATAAAATCCACATTGAAGCAATAATGAATCCATGATTCATTAATGTTTCTATCGCATTTTGTCTTAAAATATTTAACAAATACATGTAAATATGCATTAATATCTATTTTTTATCAAAATCACATTCATGAATAAAATCTAATTTTTATGCATCAAAAAGACATAAATAAAAAATTAAAAAGAAAGAAAACAAGGTAGGTTGTAAATATGTATATATTGTACAATATAGCTTAGAAGATATAAATATAGCTATAAGATATATTTGTATAACCTAACTCTGAAGACCAAGTCAGCGTGACTTGGTCGACAAATAATAAAGTAGGGGAGATAAGGAAGAAAACTCAAAAGAACTAACTCTATTTATAAAATATATTCCATTATTCATTGTATATACATAATCTTCACATACTTTTTTTTAATTCATATGTACATATTTTTTTGCCAAACTCTACACCATAGTGTATGTAAAAATATGTGTAAAAATATAAAAATAAGTCAAAAATTCCAACTTGTATATATGTCAAGAAATATGAAATACCAATTGTTAATTTTCCAACTTCCGAACCTCATAACTTCTATATACGAACTTCAATTTCACTCTACTCACTTTAATTTTAAACATATAACATTCTCTAATGAAGGTGGCTTCATTGAAAATGGAGTCCTTTTTGCAAAAAAGTCATTTTTGGGTCTAATGACAACTGGATTTCTGGGCTAATTAATTTATTATGCACATACTATTTACATAATAATTAATTTAGCAACTTTATTTATTTTCTTGATATTGTAGTTTATTTACAAAATAAAATTAAAAATTAAAATTATTGTTTGTTATTTTAATTAAATAAAAAACCCTTTAAAATATACAAAAATGAATTATATTGTGCATACATGTATTTATTAATCTATGCAAAACAACTTATTAAAATCTAAACAAATTCATATAAATCATATTTTTATTATATAAACTAATAAAATATGAAAATATTATATTATTTAGTAAAATATTCAATTAAAAATGTAAATGCTGTATATAAAGCATATTATATTTACATTTATTGAAATTTATTTATATATCATAAAATATTTATTATTTACTTATGTAACCATAATTTAGATAATTTAACTATCTTCATTCTTCATTTTTACACTTTTCGAAAATAACTTTATCTATTAATTATTGTCTAATTTATAATGCTTTTTTGTTCCTGGGATTTATGTGGTGCCGGCACATGTCAGCACCACAGTTGTCTTCCCCAAGAAGCAATGCGTTCAGCCTGTTCCAACAACCTCACTTTCACTAATTATTTGAGCCTTCGATTCTCCACCTATTTTCAATCTAAATCCTCCATCCTCTAACCTATTCAATCATCATCCACGTCAACCCTTCGATCCACCCTACCTCCTTCTCATTTTTCCTACTTAAATCGCCCAAGTTGGCAAAAATCTAACCTTCCTCAACTTCAGTTCAAATTAACTACCCAACTTCCATAGCACGATTCTCCCTCTTGGGTGATGGACGAGAAAGGTGATCCGTCTGCGAGGAATAAGGCGGATCATGGATGAGTTCCAAGGCGTCGTCGCCTTGCATCCCGACTACTGTGTAGAGCTTAGGTAAGTGCCCACCCTCGAGCTAAGACCTGGAGGTCTTACACCCCCAATACTTCCCAGGTACATTCCTTCATCAAGTTCATCTGTTTTAATTAGTTTTTAGGCCATTCAATTACCCTATTAAGATACCTTAGTGATCTATCTTTGATTGTACTAAAAAACCCCTATCCATTTGACTCAATTCCTTTTCAATTCTGAGTTGAAATTGCATGTTCTGAACATTTATTTTGCGCAAGAAAGCAACACCATTTAGGTCTATTAGTTAGAATTGAACCATATCTTTCTTGCAAGTTGTTACATAATCCCTTGGAGTTAATTTGCAGCACCATTCGCACGAGAAGCATCGCATTCCTTGGAGAGATCTTTGACCTAAGCTGCACAAGAACAAGGAATACCATTCTTTAATGCTCATGGTGACATGTGTTCAAAACCGATAGACAAGATCACATTTCAACATCTAATTACATCCATCTACAACTGAAGCGGTGGATATTTTGCATAATATACCCGAAAGCTATCTAGAATTTGCATGCACCTCCAGACTTTCTCATATTTTCATATAGGTCCATTCACAGGGACGTAAATGCAAAGATCTAGTTTGTTTCCAGAATATTTATTGCATTTATAGCCTTGTATACACTGAAACTTTTGGACATTATAGGAATGTTATTTCTCTTTGATTTTCTAGGGTAGTTACATAACTACACTGGCATGATTTTAATATATTTCTTGAGATTTTTTTTCACTTCTTTCCTCTGTTTTTATTTTCTGAACTTCGTCTATGCTTTGAGTTTATTGGTTGTTTTCTTGAGCTCGTTGATCGGTTTTCTTCGTGTCATTATCTATATAGTATCATCTACCTATCTACATATAATTTATCATTTTGAAAATTTATTGCATTTTGAAAATAAAAAAGCAACTTCATTTTCTTTCACTTTAACCATTACTCTAGAATATTATACTACAATATATCCCATTTATATATTGTATCGCCATTTTTTTTTCAAATTAATCATTTTTGAAAACCAAATTAAATTTTTAAAATAAAATAAAATTTTGCAAAATTTAAAACCAATAAAAATAACAGAAACTAAAAACTACAAAAGAAGCTTTTGAAGAAGAAATTCAATCACAAGTCTAGTCTCTACTTCTAGTTATACTTCTTGCCTCCTTGTGTTCGACCTAGGGACACTTACTTGGTAAATATCAAGTGAAAATAGAAGAGAGGGACTCTTATCCTTTTTATTCATCATCTATTCTCTTTCTCTCTCTTCTATATTTTTTGTTTGATTAGCACGCTGCTCTTAGCAGGAGCTATAGCCAACATTCTTTATCAAATAACCGCGAGGGGAGGTGCGCTCATCAAAATGGCACCATTGTCGAGGAAGCGTTAGCTATGCTTAGATTTTGATATTTTTGTGTTTTTTTTTCTTTTTCTTGCTTTGATCGATTTTTATTTTATGGTTTTATCGATTTTCTTATTTTGATCGATTTATCATTTTACAGTCTTATCAATTTTCTTTTCGAGATTTGATTTCTCTCTCGATCTTCTTGATTTTTGTTACGATTTCCTTTATTATTTTATTTTCTGTGCTGACAAGTGGTATAGGGCCTGCAGGATCAGCTGTCTTCCTAGGAAGTTGAGTCAGTTGAGAGTGTAGAGATCGACTTCTTCATTACGAGTTGATTGTAGAGGAGCAATGCGAGTCATCTTGATTTTTCTTGTTTTCTTTGAGAGACATTTTTTGTTTTCTTGGTGAGAGAGGAAGGGGTAGTTATCCATTTTTACTTTTCATAATGGGTCCCTTAAGGACATCCTAACTTGTACATGGACACTAGATACTTTTTATCAGGGTTTGTTTTGTCAGCACAGGTGCTGGAGGACCTCACCAAGGTTTTCGGTTTTTCTTGATTATTTTCTTTGTGTCTCATGATTTTGTGGAGCCTAGGGGTGCATGCTTGATTTATTAGACGACTAATACGGAATCTACTACCCTAATCCACACTTGGGTGTAAAAATTAGACGATTTTTGAAAACCAATCACTTACGCTAGCACTATCTGTTTAAGGTTATGGTTTTATCGCTTTTGCATGCATTAGAATTAGGTTTAAATTTCTGCACAGATCACTTGTATATAGAGTACTGGATCCAGGAACGCTTTTTATCTTTGTATGCATCATATTTTCTCACGGCATTCTGTGATTTTCCTCCAGTGCAACACGCTTTAGCTGAAAAAGGAAAATTGAATTCCCATTAATTTTGTTGAAAATACCAAAAAGTGAAAACCATAAAATAAAAAAAGTCTTTTGCTTTTGATACTTTAACCAAAAAATAAAAAAATGGACTTAACTGTTTGGGAGAGCAGTCCCCTCCTTGCCGTTGTATCTTGCCTCCAAACAATGTGGGTGAGGATGTAGTCCTAAGGATTAGAGCCAAAAATCCATGGACTTGTGTCCTAAGAACATGTGTATTACTTTTCGGTACACAGTCACAGCTGCAAGCACTTTCCTCCGACCATAGAGAGTCGTTTTGGTGTACTCAACTTCACATTTCCCTTTGGGCTTGATATAACCTAGTAGCCAGAGCAGATGGTTCCACTGTTTGCGGGAATGTGAATGAGTATGTTGGGCGACAGTACAACGCCACTTTTGAGTCTGCATAATATCACTGCTTGAATCATGTACCTTTTAAATTGAAAAGATAAATGACGACACTCTTACGATCATCACTGTGTGAAGTTGGTGAATTGGGGGTTGCCATTGTGTTTGTTAGTGGTGTGTGACTCTACGTATGGCATGCCTTCCTTCTATCTTTTGATTGACATCGTGTTCGTATTTCGTATCTTTTGGCATAGAAGATGACATATCGACGGACTTTGCGAGCCATCGATACGTATGTCTTCATAGACTCGGGATGACCATCTTCCTGAGTCAGTATCACTTATTCACGAGGTGAGTCAGACCCAGACTCCCATGCCTCCTAGCCCTTTAGTCGAGGAATACCCTCATCTCGACATTTATTCTTCTCCTGTACATTTTTCACTCAGTGCTTATGAGGCCTTTTCCTTTCTAGAGCAGTTGATCGATACCATGGTAGTGAGAGGAAAATCACTAGTTGAGGATAGACAGACTAATGAGAGGCCAGACACTAGATCAGATGTGACTATAGGGATTCTAGACACATTACATGAGATGAGTACATAGCTTAGAGAGCAGTTTAGAGTCCAAGAAGAATTGAGATCTGAATTGCAACATTGAGAGCCAGAGAAGGGAACCCACCAGCTACAATTATTTATACGACCGCATAAGTGATGAGTATGACCCTGGAGCGAGTACGCTACAACATCGGATGTATTACCACCGAATAAGGGTCCATATGATCTAAGGCCATCATTCATGTCACTTCTTCCCAAGTTTTACGGGAATACTACTGAGGAGCCATTTTCCTTTCTATAGAAGTTCAAGGTGATTTGTGGGATGGCTAGCAATCTGATTATTACAAAGGAGGTTGTATGCCTCAAGGCTTTCTCCTTCGTCTTAACAGATAAGGTGCTTTACTGGTTGAATCATTTGGGGAGAGAGATCTCTACTTGGGAGGATCTCAAGTATACATTCCTGCGTAAATATTTTCCTCTTGGAAGAACCAATGCGATGAGGAGCCAGATATCGAATTTCACACAATACTCCCATGAGTCTTTTCATGAAGTATGGGAGCGCTTCAAAAATATGATAGAGAAATGCCATCATCACGAGATTCCACTGAAGGTACTGGTTCAGAATTTCTTTGGAGGACTACATGCTGATATCCGAGGATTGGTCAGTGATGCATGTGGTGGAAGTTATTTGAATAAGGATGTCGAGTCACTTTGGACCATCTATGAAGGGATTGCAAGAACTCTGGAGTTGTTGATTCCACTCGAGCATACCAGAAGATCACATAGCCACCACACCAGCGAGATCATCAGAAAGTGGCTAACATAGCTGAGTCCGATTCATGATCTGCTGACATGGGATACATCGGTGAGAATCTTACTGTAGTCGATGTGATTCAGAAGCAAGTTCATTAGTTGAAGAAGTTGTGAGAGCTAGAGAAGCTTTCTTCATTACCTCAGCAGATGAGTGATTTGGTGAAGAAGGTGGCTGAGATTCAGATGCAAAGCCATCATCCACCTACACCTCAGCCTACACAGAGATCTTTACTCACTCCTCCCACCCGTCAGGTATACTTTGTACAATGTGAGGCAGGGTTTTCTACTGAGACTCCATATTTAACTTCATCTGAGGATTCGTCCACAGTCGATCAAAGCCAGATCATTACTCATGTAGTGGATGACGTTGATACTTCTTCTACCTTCGAGATTAATGGCATTTGGTATGCTCCAGTTCCTTGACAATCACCACCACATATCACACCACAGAGTGTGCACCATACACCACAACAAATGCACCAACAGCATGGTCATCCACATTACCAGCATTGAGGATAGTTCGTGCAGCATCAATCTCATCATTCTTCACATCTGAGACCAACATATCCTTACCAACCTTCAATTCCATATTACCACCAGCAGCAACATTTACATTCTACACCTCAACGACCTCCACAACAGTATATACCAACACTAGTAGGCATGAGAGATCAGAGAGCCATGGGCAGGCTACTGAGCATGAGTTGTCAGCACAGTCTTTGGCCTTGAATCATATTATGGACATGTTGAGTACGCTCCAAGTAGCCCACATAACAGAGATGAAGTAGGTTAACCATCACCTTGATGAGTCAACATCACCCAAGACTACTCTTCCAACACAGCCCCGGATGAATCCGAATAGTCAACAAGTGGCACAACACAGACAAGGTAGACGATACTAAGGGTAAGGTCATTTTCCTGAATTTTTAGCTAACTTCATCCATCTCATGAGTGGTAGACAACCACCAATAATTGATCCAGTTGAGGAGGGATCATACATGATGAGGAGCGACAATCCATATATGAGGAGTCACATTCTGATGCGTAGGAGAATCACCATGACGATGCCATACATGATGATGCCAGAGATGGGAGTGATGCTGAGATGATAGACATGGACATAGGTGATTTTTATGACGATACCATGCCAGCCGTGTAGATACTCCTGAAGAATTTTCATCTCCTATATTTGAGAGTTTTGTACATAATTCTGATACTCTCAATGTACATGTTGGTTCTGACGACATGAGTAAAAACAAGAACTTTGTTGTTCCTGAAATTGCTCCTTTTCTTGATGCTTTATTTGGTAAAGGAAAGAAAAATCCCAAAAAGAATGATGTGACTCTAGAAACTAAGATATTGCTTAAAGATCATATATTTCTGAAAATTCCACTCTATGATGCCTTGGATCATTTTCCTACACTCAAGCGGCAGTTGAAGAATAGATGTACAACACGTAGGAAAAAGAAGTCACGTACTAAGAAGCATATTTTGACCAAGGCCATGTCTTGTGTTATTGAGAACAAGTTACCCAAGAAGAAGAGAGATTCATGTGCTCATTATGTCAAATGCGAGATTTCTAATGCCACATTCGGTCGTACTCTCTTAGATAATGGTTCCTTCATTAAATTTTTACCATCTTTTTTACTCGATAAACTCGAGTTAGGTCCTCTTTACAAATCACACACGATCCTTCAATTTGGTGATAGATTAGTAAAGAGACCTGTGGGCATTTTGAGGAACATTATCGTAACCGTCCAGGGTTTGCAATTCCTAGTGGACTTCACTGTCCTGAACATGGATTACACTACATAGTTACATCTTACTCCGATCATTCTCGGGAGACCTTTCTTATAGACCACACTTTAATTATGATACTGGAAAGGTATCTTTTCACATCGAGGGTGAGAAAGAACATATTGAGATGGCGGGAGAATCATCCACTTCCAAGAAAATAGAACCCATAAATGATTGTGGGTGGTGGCAGCCGTACGAGGTGGTTGAAAGGTGCGGCTAGCAGTGTCGTGCGTGGGAGATGGAGGGACAGCCCTCGGTTGGCAGCGAGGTGCAGTCACGTGTGAGCGATGGCCTCAATGTGCGCGTCGGAGGTGGGATGTGGTTTACGGGAGGAGGAGCGACCATTGGTGGGGCGTGCGGCTGGCGGAGGCTCCAGGCAGCGATGCATGGTGGAGGCAGCATGACTGGCCCTGCCGCGCCTATGCGGAGTGATAGGCATGTGGCGGTGACGGTCGCACGTCGAAGTGGCATGGGCGGTAGACGGCGGAGGACGGTAGACAGCGGTCTCGCGCGGGCTGAAGAGGGTGGTACGTAGACTGCTGCAGTTCGAGGTACAGAAGGAACGATCTACTTTGTTGTTGGATTTGGACGAAAGATAGAACGAACTCAGTTGGAGTTGATATGAGTGGCTCCCCTCTGTGATTGCTGAGGAGGGAGGCAAGGGTTGCTACGGCCACTGTGTGTATGGCGACTGGAGTAGAGCATCGACGACTGGAGAGGATGACCAAAAAAATAAAAAGAACTCGAGCGATGACTTGGTCCTTAACGTTGAGCACAAGAAAATAGAACGTGGATGGCTCTCCCATATTGGTGACGGATAGGACCAAATCGGTGGAAGGTTGTATGGCGGTAGAAATGAAATGGAGAGATCAACGAGATGGATGGTGGTCTCAATTCAGATTTCGATAATTTGGGGAAAATAATAATGGTGAAGATAATATAACAAATATAAAAATAAAAAATCAAATAAAAATAAGAGAAAATGCTTATCTGCTGCAGGATGCAGATTCGTTCATTGCCTCAAGAGTTGCAGTGAAGAACACAACTCGAAGCTCTATAGCTGAGATGAATCTTGGCTGCAACGAGGTGGAAGAAACCACCTCAGATCACACTGATGGCTCATCGTTGCTCGACGTCAAAGAAGGAGCTGTCACCTCATGGCTTCGACGGGGCTAGAACCTCTCTCGTAGAATGGCATGTGGTTTGCAAATGGGAGAGGAGAAGGGAATAAGAGGAAGAAGATGAGGGAGTTAGAAAAGAGGAGGGTGGAAGTTGGTGGAGTAGTGGAAAAGGTAGGGGAGAATAAAAGTTGGTGGAGAAAAATAAATAAAATAAACAAACAAAAACTAAAAAGTAGTCTACTTAAATAAAATAAAGAGGAAAAATAAAAAGCAATGGAAAATTGCAAAAGTGCAACATGAAAAATGTAGATCTAGACGAGATCTACATTTTTCATGTAGACTTTGAAATCAAAACAAAATAATATATATAAGAAATAAAACTTTTTTTATTGCATTTTAAGATATTAAAACAAAATTTTACTGTTTTTTTATTTTTTGCATTTTTAGTTGAAATATATTTACAAAATAAAAATAAATTAAAATACTATAAATAAAGTAATACACAATATTTTTTGGGGATTTTTAATAAATAAGAAAGAACATAAGAAAAAGGATGAAAGATCAATATTACATTGTATACAAAGTCACTTTGCATTGTTTTAAACGGTAAAATAATTTATTTTGATTTTTATAATTATATAAATTATTAAAATATATAATATAGAAATTAATAGAAGAAATAAATCAAAAATATGTTAAATTTGTATATAGAATGTTAGTGCCAAGTTAGTGCATATATATAGTATACAAGTAGGTCCCAAAACTGACATTTTGCAAACAAGCTCCAAAATTAATGAAATCACCTTCAGTTGATAGATAATTTTTCTTGACCTCCTCCTCATTCTCCCAACCCTCAGCCCCGACCTCTTCCTCCATCGCCCCGACTTCCTTCTCCTACACCTAGCCCTCCATCCCGACCCCCTCCTCCTCTGCCCATCCTGCCACCCCGACCTCCTCCATCACTTGGACCTCCTCCGTCGCCGCCCAACCCTCCACACCAACCTCATTCTTCTTCGCCTAGCCCCTCCGCCCCAGTCTCCTCTTCCACCGACTCCTCCAGTCTCCAACTTAAATAAAGGGGCTCGACTCTAATGGGTTCCGATGGAACATAACTGTTTGGGCATAACTCCTATGTGAAGGAAGATTATTAGTAGGTCTCAACTACGATGTCGATCGGAGTCGGGGTGATATGACGAGGTATAAGAGAAGAGGAAAGATTACGGGTTTGGAGTTGCTTGTCGGAGTAGGAGTGCAAGTGGAAAACACATCATCATCTGTTGCTACGTTTGTGTGTATGTGTTGTAATGGGTTCAAGTGTGTGGAAGGTAGAGGGACAAAGGAATAAGATGAATGTTTTATGGGTGAAGGGTGTTAGTTTGTTATATCCTGGGTGGATACCTGATGATGGTATTGGTGGATCAGACTTACTACATGGATCGTTGCAAATAATAAACTTAAACAAGCATACACTACATAGTACTTTCAATCACAAGATAATTAATCAAACTGCAAGTGCACAAGGAATTAAGTTGGAAACCCTCATGGGTAAAAATCATGACCAGAGTCTCCCGGCTCAAGCTTTCAACCCGACCCACACACGTCTTTCAATAACCTGAGTTGCTTATGCAGGAAATCTAACCGTATTATATCTGAGTTGATTGCATAATCAACGTGATTGTAGTATAACCTGAATTGATTATCAATCGTGTACAAGTAAAACAATCATAATAACCTCAATATCAAAGTAATATTAAATAAAGAATATGTTGCAAAATAAAAAACGATCATACAAAACGAGGAATATGCTCGTAAGAATCGATCGCATAACACCAGAGAGTTGTTAGAATGAAAAACACAATAGAAAATGGTTCGTCGATCTTACTCTCAAAGTGTAGAGTGGAAAACAGATAGTAGAGAGCCTATTCTCTCGTTGTGTGTTGTAAAATGAGGTATGCAGTCCTATTTATAGGTCTTAGCATCCAATAGACATTGGATCTAAAAAATAGTTGTAAATAAATTGGGAATTAAATCACATTCAAAAATCTTCCAAAAATAGAATATGATCGATCATGATACGAAGATGATCGATCATGAGGATTTATGTGATCGATCAGAATCAAGAGATGATACGAAGATGATCGATCATGAGGATTAATTACCCATGTAACATAAAAATGCAAATAAATACTCATATTGTAGACAATTAGTTGCTCTTCACAAAGGCATTTTTCATTGAACAAAATGATGCATAAACAAGATCCAAATTAATAAGGAAACACAGGGTTGTTTGTGCAAACTGGAAATTGAAATTACAAAGCAACTTATGTACATGGACGTAATTGTAATTACAAAAACATGAAAGAAACAACTTGCAATTTTTACAAATAAAAAAAATAAAAAGGGGAAAGTTGGACCTTCTTCTTCCTTTTGTTCGTAGGTGGAGGACCCGAAGACGGAGCGGCGGCGGCGGCCCTCGCGCGCAACCGTAGGTGGCTGAGAGGTCGGCGGCGCGGGGGTGTGGCCGCGTGGTGGTTGTGGCCGATGGGGGCGGCCGTTGGTGCTGGAGAGGAGCTCGCCGCATGTGAGGGCGGCGTGGGGAGCCCCTGCAGCTGGTGGGCGCGCCGACGGAGCTGGCGCCGTTGGCGGCGCAGCTGGGGAGGAGAGGCGGAGGGCGGCTTCGAGGGCGGTGGCCGGCTGGCAGGCGCGGCGCCGCCGCTTCTGTGGTTGTGGCTGATGGGGGCGGCGGCGGTGGGTGCGTTGCACCTGCTGCTGCTGCTGCCTCTTTTTATTATTTTTTTTTATATTTTATTTTTTTTTGAAATTTTTTAATGGCTGTAATAAAGGGTTTTTTTCAATATTTTTTTAAATTTTTTTTAATTTCTTTAAACAAGGAACATGATAAAAAAAATGAATTGGTGGTGATAATGAACTAGATAGATGGGGAAAAAAATGGTGATGATGGTGGTGAGATGTGGTGTGCTAAAATAAAAATTGCAAAAAGACAAGATGATAAAATGAGATAAAAAGAAAAATTACCTACGATGGACGGATGCCTATGATGTGCTCACGAGAGCACGGTCTTCGCTCGAATCGCCGGCGTGCGATGAGCTCGAGCAGCGCGCGGTTGCGGCTGCGATGTTGGCAAAAAAAAACCAACGGATCACACCGGAGAGAGGGCCGTCGTCGCTCGACCGCAGTTGCGTCGCTGTCACCGATTCAACTCAGGGAACTGGGCTCTCCTCACATAAAGATGGATCAAGGGCAAATTGAGGAGGATGGAATGTATATATAGATGATGAAATGAGAAGTTATTATGTGTGTGGAGTTGAATGGGAAGTTGGATTATTAATGGAGTTGAATGGGAGGTTTAAGAAATGGTGGAGTTGAATGGGAAGTTGGTGGTGGAAGAGAGTTGAATGGTGGTTATTGTAGAGAATGTAAAATAATTAAATAAATAAAATGAAATAAAGTAGGCTACTTTAATTACAACAAAATAAAGAAGGAAAAAATAATGGTGAATTTACAAGTGAATACAAAACACCATGTACACATTTTTTTACTTTTCTAATATGTAATTTTTTGTCTTTTTAATAAGAGATATTTACAACAGAAAAATACAATAAAATACTACAATTAAAATACAACACAAGTATGATTTTTTTGTATTTTTAGTAATTAAGAAAGATAAAATAAAAATTAAAGAAAGAATGAATATATACATGGTATACAATGTACATCTAGGTCCCAAAACCCAACTTTTGCAAATGAGCTCCGATTTTAATGAAACCACTTTCGTTGGATAGATAATTTTCTAACTTGAACTTTAAAAATGAGTTTGGTGAATTTGGAGTTCATACGGAGCGGGAATTTAGCTTGGAAGTTGGTCTTTACGGCTTTTTCCATTTAGGATCTAGGAGCATTTATTTGAGATATAATTGGTTTTGTATTTTTGTATTTTTATATACATTTTTATGGACAGGTTAGAGAAAGAATTAGCCAAAAAGGAGTTGAAATGAAATTATTAAAAATACATGAAGTTTTGAGCTATTTACAGGTATAAAACTCCTTTATTTTTGCGGCTTTTTATGTGTAATTTATTTTGTACAATCTAATATACAATAATTAGTGTGTTTTATTTACAAGAGTCATTTTGTTAATTTATGGATTTTATGAACATTTATTTGGGATTTTACTTGAGGATTTTGCTAAGATCAAGATATTAAGATGATGAATCGTGGATTCATCAGGTACTTCAAGTCTAGTTGACCTAATTATTTGAGGATCACAGGACTTGGTTCAATGGATTCTTGACCGCCTAAGTAGAGTATTTCGGAGCACGCGCACGACTGATAATGACCTAACTTGGACACTTGCACCTTTCACATGGCTCAATCAGTTGAAGTGGTGAGGGGATTGAATTTGTCGGTATGAGACGCATACAAGTGGAAGCATTTGTCCTCATTTAGGGAGGGAAGTGCACCCCAACCCATCCAGTGGCATTGATATCTAAAGACATGAGAGTGTGGGCTGCATTAATGTTTCAAAAAGAGGGATAGTCTACTGGCTCAAGAGGAAAAACTCCTTATGCAAATGTTGTTGTATATAGTATTTCGAAAAATAATAAATAAATAAAAAGAAATAAAGAAAGCAAAAAGTAAAAACTCCAAAAAAAGTTGGCAGGCCTGATTAAAAATAAAATGCATGTCAGAGTGTATATTTGTATAGTAAATAAGTAAGTTTTAGCTTCAAAGTCAAATTATGTGAGCCTGCATTTGGATGACTTGACTACACTGGTCTTGCATCCTAGGATAGGTAGCTACACTGGCTACAATCCATTCTTCTCTTCACCCCCTCCTCTTGAGCTGGTTCTCACTTAAACTTAGAAGGGAATACCCCGCTCCTCGAGGAAGGAGTTGCCGGATTGGGGAATCACTGGGTTGTCATGCTGGAGAAGTTAGTCTCTTTATCATTTAAGTTGGGGAGAGCCATTATCACTTACACTGTACGAGTCAGATTCATAGTCATAAGGGTTTGCGTATGAGTAAAAATATTCTGACATGGCTATTGAGGAGACTTGAGCAGAATTTTGGGATTCTCGAAGGTTGTTGGATTTCAAATCTGATTTCCCATTAAGGTTCTGCCTACACTAAAATTTCAAAGGTCCGACTTAAGCTCCAAATTTTTATTTTGTGAAGGCAAGTTTGATAATTAAATTTAATCCAATTTCTTTCTTTTTCTTTTCTTTATTTTTCTTTTTCTACACTTATTGCATAAGTGTTTGCTAGAGATTTTATGGGGGTGATGAATCTCCATTTCATCACCTTTATTCTATCATTTTGGCCTTAAAAACCCTAGTAAATGCGTGTTAATACCCTTAATTCATGCATTTTAACATTCAGACATTAGTGTACAAAATGTATATAAAATATTATTTTTAGTGTCAAAATTATAGAATAAAGAAAGAAAAGAAAAAGAACCCGAGGCCTAGGCATCTTGATGACTAGAACGACAAGGAATAAAGTAGGGGGATAAGGGCCAAAAATACAATAAAAATCCCCTTTTATGTATTCATTTTTATTCAATTTTAGGACATATTTTTATTTCCATTTTTTATACCTCAAATAAAGAAACTTTTGTAGATAATAAAATATATAAAAATACAAAATTGAGTTTATACAAAAATAATATACAGAATAAAAGTTATGGTCCGAATAAAATTCCAAAATCCCAACTTCTCATACCCATATCTCTCAAATAAAAATTAGAAATATATCAAAATCACCTTTAATGGTATATAACTTTTCATGAGCTATTTAATGAAGATGGTTTCATATTTTTTGGAATTAAGGTATGAAAGCTAGGTTTTGGACCCCTATTGTATAGATTACCCGATTAAAATATTCATTTTTATTTATTATTCATTACTTTTATAATTTATATTTTTATAATTTTGTAAATATTATTTATAATATATGTGCATATTAAAACATGAATAAAATAATAAAGAAAACACCAATATAAAATAAAGTGTAAAATACATAGGTAAAATACCTATACTTATACCTATATAAGTAATACATCTATTTAATTAAGTGTATATAGTATATCAGAAAATATAATAAAAATATATTTATGTACCTAAAAATAATTTATAAATATATAAAATAATAAACTAAAATAATAAAATTAAAAATACAAAATAAACATAGAAGACATAAATACATAGATAAATATACCTATATATAACCCCTAAAAACTAACTTGTAATTATAAATTTCTAAAAAAATAAATAAAAATCATAATAAAGTACTTTGAAAAATAATAAATATTTTTTTATTTTTAACCTAAAATTAATAAAATCGATTATTATTTATTTATTTTTTAAATCATTTCCAGGAGGTTTTTCTTGGTTGGTCCACGTGGACAAACCAGGTGGCTAGGACGGTTGACTGCGGGTCAACAGTATGACTCTCCCTCCTACAGTTGTCAGACCTCGTTTTTGCCACGATTCGAGATTTTTGGGAGGTCGATCCTTCACCATTTTGCCTCGAGCCCTTCTTGACTTTTTCTCCTCGTATATCGTGATACACGCCGGCATCTTTCCTCAGGGAATGGATCATTGCATCGCAGCCTACGCCTCGATCTTTGGATCCCGTCAACCTCCCTATACAAAAACCTTCTTCTCTTTCCATTCGAATTCAAACCCTCTTTGACCGAGCTTGGCCCTCCTTTCTTGCGCTTAGGACCGGAGGTCATGATAGGGCATCCTCCAGCCAATCGAAGCGGCTTCAGGCGACATTTTAGGGCGAGCTCCACCACCTCCGGCGAAGCCTCGTTGTTGAGGTCTGTTCTTCGTGGCTCCGGCCACTGAGGTTCCCTTTTATTGCATTTTCTAGTATAAATCTAGTGTTAGGTTTATTTCTAGTATTTATTTTGTTGTTTGATTAAGCATTCTAGCCTAGAATCTGCCATCGAAGATCGCCGGAGCCCAGCTCCGGCGAGCTTCTTCCGTCGCATTTTCGATGTGTTTCGACTCGCCTTACACCTGCATTCTACTCCCCCTTTGTTTCTAATCACTCCATTACACTTCAGACCACTAGATCAATCGTGGATCTGGATCTAGGTGCTTTACCTCCACTATATGACGGAAGCACCTCCGCCCGACCCACTCTGTTCCGTTCCACCACCAAATAAGCCTCTGAACCCTTGTTTTTCTTGCTTGAATTTCACTTGCAGGTTCGGAGGCCAAAGGACCCCCCAAGGGGTCGATTTTTACAGAGGACCTAGTACTTGGAGCCGCTCGCTTCTCTTGACCTCATGCGGTGTGTCAGAGCTTGTTAGGCCATTTCAACACCGTCATTTGGTCGAGGACCTTTCCAGGGACGTCGGGAATCATTTTTGGGCCTCGGGGAGCTTTAGAGGAGGAGGAGGAGCGTGCTCGGAGAAGATCACCCCCACACTTGTTCTTCCCAATTCATCCACTGGGCTTCTCCGCCGTCTGATGCTCGTTGTTCTTCCTGAGGTCATAGATATCGTTGGATCTGATCGTCCCCCGGTCATTCGATCGTCCAGTGCCATCTAAGCTGGTCGCACGATCCGAACCATCATCGTGCATCCTCAGCGTGATACATGGCATAAGTGGTGCACATTAACCGTTCATTCATGCAATGGCTTTAGGTAATTTGCAGATCTGCCCAACCGATTTTTGTATTTAATATTTAAGCCATAAACTTTCCTCTACCATGTATTATATTTTGAGACATTTAGCCCCCTGCATTTCTCGTATTTACATTCCAGTCCAAGCCACGTCACCTCACGTGACGCATCACGTGAGGTGACATTTACAGCAGACCCCTGGGGTTTTGTTTATTTCCATTTAGTCCAAAAACTATTTTATTCAGTTATATATTTTTTGGAAAATTGCATCCAGTCCCTCAAACTTAAAAATTGCATCCAGTTCCATTTGTCTCTATTTATTTTAAATAGCAATTTAACTTGAAAAAAACTTAAAAATAGGTGTTTTTTTCCTGTTACATTGATCTTTTACGCCATTATTTTAGTTTTGTAGTTAGGACCTTTTTTATTTACTAAAAATCAGAAAGTACCTGTTTTATCCATGTTTGGAATAGAAAATACATAAAAAATGTAAAACATTTTGAAAAAAATCCCAAAAAATATATTTGGTGTACTTATGTATTTTTAATCTTCAGACTAGAGATCACTAAAAAATATAAAAAACACAAAAAATAGAAAAAAAACCCCTAATTAAAAAAATCTAAAAATTGTGTTTTCTATTTTATAATTTTCCTTATATTATTATCTTTGTTTTAAAATTAATTTGGAGCCATTTTGGTATTGTTTGGTATTTTTCTCCTCCATTTTAATTCCGGGTATTTATTTTATCCCTGTTTTAGGGTATTTTAGACTTTAAAAATACATAAAAATTAGCAAAATTTATTAAAAACATAAAAATAGTAAAAAATATCTAAAAGCCATAATTTTGCTTATTTTTTAATTTTTATATCAACCCTAGCCTATATTGTATATACATCCTATATATAGCTTTATATTTATATTAAAAGAAAAGGAATAAAAACATAAAAAATATAAAACAAAAATGTAAAAATAGAAAATTGAAAATTAAAATAAAAATATAAAATCAAAAAATAAATTAAAAATTAAAACCCATATGAAAAAATATAGACAAATAACTTCATAATCATTCTTTTGTGCTTCATTGCCCTGATCTAGCCGTTTGCTCCCTGTATTCAACACTCTACATACTTGCACTATACACGCATTCTATAGAGTTAAATAAATTAAATTTTAACTCCATATTGCTTTTTATTGCTTAATTATCATTGTGGGTTAATTGTCGATTAATTAAGGTTTTTGTGGCTCGTCACAACTACTGCATGTACTTTAGACCCGTGAAAAACCCTAGTTATCAGCCACTAGTTCTCATCTTGGAAAACCGCGCATCTTTGAAGGGGTACTGGCCCCTGGATCGTCGCCACGTGGATAAGTGAAGCGACATCCATCGTCCATTCGCGAGCATGTGGGTATAATTTTGCCTGATATCCTCATACTTTTTGTATTTTCTTTTTAGTCCATAAGTATTCGTTAGTACCTTAGATACTTCTGTAATATTTACAATTAGTCCCCTATGCTTTTCATATTCGCATTTATGTCCATTCTACGTCACCTTATGTGCTTGTGCGCGTGAGGAGACGGGGCATTTTGCATATGGACCCTTGGGTTTTTGATATTTCATTTCAATCCATAAAATTTTAAGAAATAATTAATATTTTCTCGTCATTTTGCATTTAAACCCCTACGCTTATGTTAAATTGTAAAAATACCTCTCCAGTATATATTATTGAATATTTCAAGAAAAATTACATGTATGCTCCTTGGATTTCTCTAAGGTGTTTGTCTAGGATTCCAAACCTTTAAATATTTACACAAATGCCCTTGCAAGAATGTATTTTCTTTTTGTAGTTTTTATTTTGTTGAAAATATCTCTCGGTCTTTAAAAATTTATGGAAAATTTTTATAAATACCTCACATCTACATATATCACGCATATTTTTGGTTGGGTGTTTTCAGTTTTTTCTTTTTATAAAAACTCAAAACCGAGCTATCATTCTCTCTTTGCAGTAAAAAACCATAAAATATAAAAAAATGGAAAATCACAAGAAAATAAAATTATGTTTATTATTATATTTTACAAGTCCATATCAAAATTCCCTATAAATAGAAAAGGAAAAGGACTAAAAATTAGAAAGCTCCAAAATTCTTCATAAAAATATAAAAAATCCCTGAAAATCCAAAAATACTCATTTGTTTCTGTAAATTTCTTTTTATTATATATTATTAACTAAAAATATTTTGGAAAATTTAGGCTTTATTTATTATTTTTAAATTCCAAAACAATTCAACCTATTTATTTAATCCCTATTTTGAGATATTTTTTACTTTAAAAATACCTAAAAATATCAAAAAATCTCTAAAAATCACAAAAATAGTAAAAAAATATATAAAACCAAAAAACATTTTATTTCCTATATTTTGATTACTTTTAATAGTATTTATAAGTATATTACATTGTATTATATATATGCTAGAAAATATAAAAAATAAAAATTATAAAATTAAACAATTATAAAAATAAAATTAAAATTCATAAAAAAAATAAAACCCTCAAAAATACAAAATCACACAAAATCATTTATTGTCTTTCTTTGACAATTTGCGATTATTTGTCATCCGTTGTTTCATGTGTTCAACCCCTATTGTACTTGTCCACTATACATCTATTTGTAGGGTATAATAAATTTTGATTCACACTTGCTTGCTTTGCTTGATCTATACATTGTGTGGGTTAATTGTTGTTTGATTTGACATTTGTGAGCGGTCACCACAGCGACATTTTATCTTCGCCTTCCGTGATGATATTATTTTAGACCCTCGCAAAAGTCATCTCAACAAGTACTCAAACAATATATGTCAATCAATAATTAACCCACAACAATGTTTAAGCAATAAAAGTAGGTGGGCTAAATTTATTATACCCTACAAGAATGTGTATAGTAATAAGCGGTAGGGGTCGAACCACAAAGGAGCACAAGAGGTAGAGCAAAAAAATTAATAGATAACTTAGGGATTTTTTATCTTTTTAATATTTTTGTGGGTTTTAATTTATTTGTATTTTTTATATTTTTAATTTTGTGACTTTTTAGTTTTAGTTTAAATATAAAATATAAGATAATATATATAACAATGCACTATATAAAAAATAAAAATATGTTTTTGTATTTTTAAAATAAATAAATAAATTCAAAAATTCAAAAATAAAATATTTTGGGGTTTTATAAAACTTTCTCTGTTTTGATGATTTTATGTAATTTTTGAGATTTTTAATGGATTTTTAAATAAGCTCAAAATAAATAAAACAATAAAAATAGGAACCTGAAATGAGCTTAATAAATAACTATCTAATGAGATTGAGCTCAATTTCAATTTTTCTAAATACTAGATAACACAAAGAAAATTCATAATTTTAAACATATTTTTGTGATTTTTCTGTGAATTTTTATATTTTTATAAATCTTTCCGTGTTTTTTAATTTTTACAACTTTTCAATAATATTTTGTAAAAATATTTGAACATGAGCTAATATATAATTAAATAAACATAAAAGAATTTTTTAAATTGTTCAAAATATTTTTCATTTTTTAGATTTTTAAATGCTGAATAAGAGAAAATGCAATGTTTTTGAATTTTTATAAATATAAAAATAGTGTTAGTTGCCTTAAGAAAAATATATGAGTTATAATATGGTTCCAAGCACTTAAGATATTGTTCTTATAATTTTTAGATGAAAAATGATAATTTTAGTGATTAAAATACAAGTACCAAATTAAATCTGTAGTACATGGACCTATTTGCAATTTAATAGAAATTTAAATGTACTTAATAACCATAGAAAAAAGTCTAGTGGCGTGTAAGCAATTTCACAAACTAAATAATAATTTAATATGTTCCTATAATATAAATGCAAATAAATAAAAATACAAGGTCCTACATGCAAAATTTCCAAAGATATGGCACTTAATTTACAAATTTGAATAATAAATCGAAATACTTAAATCTACGATGGTTTATGTGCAAAATGGCCAAGCACCTCACGCATCCGGGCACGTGAGATGACCTCGAAAAGGACTTGAATGCAATAGACGAGAAGTACAGGGCTTCCAAGGCAAATATTATAGAAATATTACAAAGCAAATGTAAGATTAAATACTCAAATGAAATATAAAAATGTGGATGGTTGAAACTGCAAAATACCCTCCACGTGCGTGATCAAATGACACTGAGGAAACCACTTATCCACATAGCAAGCCATGGATGAACGATGTCACTTTGATGATGGATGCTTGAGATTAGGTCTCCAAAGATATCTGGCGGCTGCAGGTGAGGATGAACGTATGGTTGTTGCTGCACCTAGCGCTAGGCTTCAATCGAACAGTGAAAGCCACCTCTAGAAGAACGGGGAAGAACTCGACTCCTGGATCGCTTTAATCGGGCGTAACTCTCTACTCAGAGCACCTAGAATGCTCATAGGTGGCTCAAAATGGAGTTGATGCTCCTTCGTAGCTGATGGTGGACTCAAAAAGATCTAGGTCCCATCGGTGGGTACCTGGAAGCTCGGGGAAGCTCAAGGCCTAACAATGCTTCATGCTGCTCAAAATTGCCTCCCAGAAGGCTCGTTCAAATCTTGTACCTACACAAAAAGGGTCCTCATCTCGAGGCGAAGATCCTCAACCACATATTGAAGTTGGAAGCATAACGAGGTGAAGGATTGAAGAAGCTTCAGACGAGGATGAAATATGAGCTTCTATTTGCTCTGATTTATGCAAAAGTAAAGGGGAAATGTTGGTCAAAACATGGAGAAGCGAAGGGAGAAAGAAATGGTAGTGATAGTGTGTCAAAATGGTGAGGAAGCATGGTGAACAGAGCTAGATTTTGAAGCTTCTTGCTTACCTTTTTTGGAAATTTTGATTAATAAAGTTAAAGATAAGGAGTCTAAGGCTACAACTACGTTAGAAATGAAAAGACGGAAAGAAAATAACAGAAAGAAGGGCTCACCTGACCTGGAGTGCCTGGGAACCAAGCTCGCACGACAGAGCTTCAGCGAGGTTTGAATCACCTCTGATTCGCCTTCTCCTTACTCTGGATCAAAGGGAACCTCTTCCTGTCACCAAGCGTTGCACCAAAGCTCAATTCAAGGGGTCGGAAACTACTCAGGAGGGATTAAACCTCAAATTGATGTCATGGGCTTCATTTTATAACGGTGACAATGGGGCTCAAAAGATCTAGGGTTTTGCGCAAATCAATGCATATTTGATCGAGGATTCGCTCTGGCATGGAAGAGCAAGGATCGATGAAGAATTTTCATGAAATTAGAGAGGTGATCTATTCAATGTAGTGAATGCTGATATAGGGTGAAGAGGCAAGGTCTTGTGAGACCAGAGAGTTGACCGAGGTCAACTCAGACTCTTTCCCCATTGGTCCACGTCAGACACAAGAAAACAAGATAGAAATAAATAAATAGAAAAAGGAAAATAAAATAGAAAAAGATTTTATTTTTTTTCTCAAAATATGAAACTTGTTTCTTATTTTATGTATTAATCTTTGGTTATTTTTATTTATTTTTATCAGCCTATTAATTATAGGTTAATTTTTCCAAGTTTATTTATAGGTATAAACACCTATGTATTATGTGTTTTATTTTTATTTTGTATTTTAGATTTTATTATTTTATATACATAATTATATATTTATAATATATTTAAATATATTTTTACATATTTTTTAAATTTTATGAGTTTATTTATATATTTAAACAAATATGGGTATGTATAATATAGGTATAATATACATGCATAAGTTGTGACATTGATTATTTTAATGATTTTTTAATGGTTTC
This sequence comes from Ottelia alismoides, assembly GCA_037367405.1. Classification (NCBI taxonomy): domain Eukaryota; kingdom Viridiplantae; phylum Streptophyta; class Magnoliopsida; order Alismatales; family Hydrocharitaceae; genus Ottelia; species Ottelia alismoides. The sequence continues at coordinate 425,604 of JAZKJV010000397.1, forward strand.
TTTTTTTGTTTATATTTTTGACATATATCAAATAATGTTTACAAGTATTTAAAATATAAAATGAGTTAAGATGTAAATAATGAATTAAATGAAAAATATATATAGGAATAAAGTACAATGGGACCCAAAAGGTCAACTTTTGTATCTTAACTCCAATTTTTATGAAAAATCATCTTCATTAGATAGATAATTTAATTTAGAGTATAATAAAGGTGGGTTTGGTAAATTTTGAGATCATATGGAGAAGATATTGATCATGAAGTTTTGTTTATGGCTTTTTCATCTGTGTATCCTAGTCACACTATATGTTATTTTTATGTACACTTATTTTTGTATTTTTCTATGAATTAGTATGTATATGTTTTATGTTGAAAATATCTTTATTTTGAAGTTTGTAAGAGTGTATATAAATTAGTGTAAGTTTTAGCTATGTGTGCATTATATTGGGCACCTAGGGTTTCTAGGTGACAGTGTTATTTTGTCTATATTTCTTTGCCCATATCTCCCTTACTTTATTCCTTTTCGACCATGTCAATATTGACTTAGTCTCAGGATTCAGGATCATTCAGTATTTACAATGCCTCCTTTATTTTTCTTTTCTTTTTCATTCACTTTTTTTGTAATTAAGTATATGTATTTATGCACTATTCATAGACAATAGTTAGCAATTTAATTTGTACGAGTTAGATATATTTACATGCATTTGGCTAGGGTTTTAAAGTCAAAATAAAGGAATAAAGGCGCATGAATGGGTTTTCATTAAGGATCAAACCAAAAGGGGTTGATCCGATGGTAACTTTACGTCAGGGGGTGCTCCTCCTCCACATGCAATGGCTCAAAGGCTATGCTTCGGCGAAGCCTCTACTGCTCCTCTTGTTGGGGATTGGAGAAGACTGCGAAAGTATCAGCGAAGGAAGAGGTTGGAGAAGGGACTACATCAGCTGGATTAGAGAAACGACACTTGCTCGTCGGAGATGGAGCTCGATACCAAAGGAGCTTTGTAACTGATCAGTGAGGCCTTGGATTTACCTAGAGGGTTAGTGAAATATTAAAGCCAAGGGGATGTAGGGTGAAATGAAGTGAAATGGAGGACTGATTCGGGTAGAGGAACGGAAGCCTTAAGTGAGTTCTTCACTTGAGTAAGGTGAAGAAGGATCAAATCGAGGAGGATTCTAGAGAAGGAGAGGGGATGAATGGCGATGTGGGTGTGGATCAAGGTGAAGTGGTGATGGTTTATGACTGGTTAGATCGAAGAAATTGTGTGTGTGGATGCATAATGAAATAAAAGAAATCAAGAAAGGGGAACACTAAGTATCACCTCAAAAATGGAGAAGGAACTCGAGGGTAGATAGAGCCCATGTTGGAACTTGAGAAGATACAGGTCTTCGCCGGAACACGCTCGATAAGTATGGAGCTTGAGCAACACTAATTAGAGGGTTGTGACGAAGGTCACCACCTTCAGATATCGTTGGAGCTTGACCTTGATTGTTGCTTCACTTCACTCTCCCCCCCCCCATAGTTGTAACCTGAAAGAGGAAGAAGCTTGGAGGAAACTCACATAAAGGCATATACCACCCCACCCCATAATTTTCGCTCACCGATGGTTTTATTCATAGAATCGGTGGTTGGACCAGTGGTTGCGACTACTGGCGGTTTGTGAATCTGAGGTGGACAGCAAGGATGGAGAAGTTGACGAAGCTGAGGGATGAAGGGGCTCATGAATAACATTGGAGGGAAGTGAAGAAGAGAAGTGGAGTGGTTGCGGATAATGGGAGAAGGTCGCTCAATGAAGGGGTAAGTCTCTTGGGAGACAACTGACGGAGGTTGATGAAAATAGTGATCGTTGGATCGAGATATCCAATAGTTAAGATTTGGGCATGAATGAATGAATGGGAGTTATCTGATCAATTGATCATATGCTCCAGATGGGGGCATTGATGGAGTCTCAAGGTCTGTCTAATCAAGTGATCAGACGACTAAGATTAAAGGTGGAAGATAGAGTGCCGAGCCATGTGGTTAGCCAAGGAGAGTCCACATGGCCCAATTAGAAAATAAAGAAATGAAGAAAATGATGTAAAATGAAAATAAAATAATAAGTGAAGTCAAAATTAAAAAGTATTCGATATGAAAGTTGTATTTTTAAAAGATCTACAACTTTCATGTAGAAATTAAAATCAAAATACAACATATATATTGTATAAATTTTTGAAGTATTTTTATGAATATAAAAACATCAATTTGATTTGTTTTATTTATTTATTTTTTTGTATTTTTTGAATAGAAACTAATATGTTATATATTATTTACAACATGAAAGGGAAGCTGGTCCATGGCCATTTTTCACTATTTTTATTTTTTTGGAAAATACCACCATGTATTTTCATCATTATATACCTCTAATATGCCATGCCAATTCCTCAGAAATAGAGACTCCTATGCCTTCCATCCAGACATGTAATTTTAACGGTCTTAGAATTGTTGTAATCGACTTGTTCTGGATGGAAGGCATAAGAGTCTCTGTTTCTGGCGAAATTGGAATGACATATTAGAGGGATATATTGATGAAAATACATGGTGATATTTTCAAAAATGAAAAAACATGGTGAAAATTTGTCATGGAGCAGCTTGCCCATCCTCTATTTACAATATTACACTAATTTTATGGGATTTTTATTAGCAAGAAAAGACATAAAATAATAAGAACAATAAACATACAAATGTAAGAATTAAAGACTTTATTTATTTACTATAATTAGCCTTAATTATTCACAAGGTATTAAGTTAATTATATTTAATTACTTATTAAATTACTTGAATAAATTAAGATAGATGGTTAATTAATAAAAATAATGTTGATGAATCTGAGATTCATCATCCATGTATACTTAAACCTTGCTCGTCCTCGAGCAATTAAATAATAAATATGTAAGTTAAATCCCTGACTGTGCATGTGAGGTACAAGTCTTGAAATTCAGACTACCTGTTTTAAGTGACTCTTGAACTCTAAGTTTAACCAAGTCTCACTCAAAAAGAACTCAATTTCCCTAATTATTAGACTCATTGTACACACACACACACACACACACACACATATATATATATATATGAGTATGACATTTAGTGTTGATCACATTTACAAGTGCAGAGTCTAATCTTCGCCTGAGGTCCTAGTCTAAGAAGTCATCCTCAAGACCCAACCCTCAACTCTAGGGAACAAATAAAGGTTTCTTCATTCCGCCATCTCTTTAGTTGTCTGACTTAAAAGTGTAAGATGGAATTGGACAAGTATAGAGGACTATAGAATTGTGTCATTTCTTTTCACCTCTCATTGAAATAGGGATCTCTCAAGTGCCTTATTAAACACATAAACTTGTATTTTTAGTGTTAATCAGTATGTTCGTCAAGAATTCTGAACTGTCTACACTTATTTTTCTAGGATCCACTAGGGTGTGTCTCTTTTGAGTATTTAATATACCTTCAACACCGAAACTTGTATCGTTTACAATGCATAGCTCTTTTATCATGCTCGTCTGAATCATATCGTATAGTAGTTTTGGTCCAAGTGGACACTTTGTATTGTCTTGGAAAGTGTGAGCTTTTATCTTTTTGATACATTTTTCTTTTGGCTAGCTCCACTACTTTTACCAAGTTAACGTATATTGATCAACAATTGTAATGATTGTACTCACAATGGCACCTAGGTTTTCATCAAGATAGTATAAGAACTTTGTTCCCATACTGGCTAATTATGCTGATACTCAGGTTTTATGAAGTAATTTTCAATCTTATCACATCCTCAAGCATCATAAAATATGGTCCAAACTCAAACCTCTCATCCTAGTTCCTCAGGCGAAACAATGATTATGCAATCGTGCATGTGTAGTGCTAGTCATATTATTTTAAGAGTAGAGATTCTACATGAGCATGTATATCTTTTAAACTAGGGAGTTTAAGTTATTAAATTCTAAGATCTTAATGAACAAGAATGGTCAAACTTTGCGTTAAAGTGTCACTCTAAATCAAGTATCCTGAACTGCACAAGTTTTGTATGATGTGAAGGAGTCATGAATAAAACCACTTATTAGTGAGCATTATTTTAGAGAGTTTTTTTCAAACTATTTTTTTAAACAATGTCAAGCAAAGTCTATAAGTATATACAAAATAATTTGTCAAAAAAAGTTGTACTTCCTTTTAAAAATCATTTACAAAATATTTTTACAAAACATGCCCCATAGATATAAAGATTTTCAAAATATTTTACAAATTAATCTGCAAATCAGTTTCAAATTCTCAATACCCTTATCCCATTATATAATATCAAAATATTTTAAAGTGTGAGCTATGGATACGATATATATATTAAATATATGCAACCCTCCCCCCATACTTATCTTATGATATGTCCTCACGGCACAAAGTGAAATGAAGGACATAGTCCGTACTAGGTATAGTGAAGAAAATTGTATGAGAACTGAAATGGACACCCCTTCTATATTTAGGCTTGAAATAGCCTAAGCGTAAAAAGGGAAAACGGAAGACAAGAGTATAAAAGGATTAGAAGGAATATACGAAATATACAGAACAAGGGATGGCACTCCTCTACTTAGGATTTAAATAGCCTAAGTAAATCGAGAGAACATCACATATAGGAGGTCGAGAGACGGTAGAAATAGAAAGAACTAGGGGGGAAAGTCAGAGTCAGAAGAAAGAGGAAAAGTTAAATCTTCAACACTGGTGAATCTGTTATGAATTGAATCTCTTTTATTGTTGAACTTCAAGCAGAGTGGTTTATAATGGTATTAAGAACATTACTCCGCATGAAAACTTGCTCAATCAGGACTAACTATTCCTTGATTCTACAAAGTGCTTTAACAGCTTCTCATTCACTAAGAAAGAATGTGGACCATCTGCGAGATTAGATATATCTACACTGGCATTATTGTGCACTTCTCTCAGTATATAGGGACCCATTCATTATGACTTATGCTTGCCTTGAACTATCTTCAACTTAGCATTGAACAACCATATCTTCTATCCCGAGACAAAGTTTTTACATAAAATATGTTGATCATGCCATTTTTTTATCTTTGTCCTCATAGACCACAAAGTTGTCGTATGCTCGATTTTCAGACCTCTATGAGCTCGTTCAGATTTAAGTCTCTACACAACTTCTCTAAGTGATAATTCCAATTAATCTTCTTAATTTCCCTTTCAGGTTTGTGAACTAATTCAGCGGGCAAATGGAATTGCTTGCCATAAATCATACGGAATGGGAAAGTACCCAGCGGTGTCTTGTAGGCCATCTTGTAGGTCCATAAAACTTGATCCAAAATCTGAGACCAATTCTTCCTCGGGATGAGCTAGCTTCTAAAGTATGCTATTAACTTTCCTATTTGAAACATCTGCCATGTCGTTAGACTGTGGGTGGTAAGGACTAATAACTCTGTGATGTATTCCGTAGTTCTTAGCTAAACTCTTCATTTCATGATTAACAAAAGGGCTAACCCATCTGAAATAATAACTTTTAGGACTCTGAACCTAAAAAATGATGTGATATTTCACAAACTTACAAACCGTCCTGCTGTATGCAGCTGGAGTAGGGATAACATCCACCCATCTTGATAAACAATCAACCACTAACAAAATATGTTCATGACCATTACTGTTAGGGACGGGACCCATAAAACAAATCCCCCATGCATCAAAAACATCACAAAATATCTCAGGTTGCATGGTCCTTTCATCTCTTAAACTAATTGTCCCTTCCATTCTCTGACAAATCGAACATGGTCTAACAAAATCAAAGACATCTCGAAACAAGGTCGAACAATAAAATCCACATTGAAGCAATAATGAATCCATGATTCATTAATGTTTCTATCGCATTTTGTCTTAAAATATTTAACAAATACATGTAAATATGCATTAATATCTATTTTTTATCAAAATCACATTCATGAATAAAATCTAATTTTTATGCATCAAAAAGACATAAATAAAAAATTAAAAAGAAAGAAAACAAGGTAGGTTGTAAATATGTATATATTGTACAATATAGCTTAGAAGATATAAATATAGCTATAAGATATATTTGTATAACCTAACTCTGAAGACCAAGTCAGCGTGACTTGGTCGACAAATAATAAAGTAGGGGAGATAAGGAAGAAAACTCAAAAGAACTAACTCTATTTATAAAATATATTCCATTATTCATTGTATATACATAATCTTCACATACTTTTTTTTAATTCATATGTACATATTTTTTTGCCAAACTCTACACCATAGTGTATGTAAAAATATGTGTAAAAATATAAAAATAAGTCAAAAATTCCAACTTGTATATATGTCAAGAAATATGAAATACCAATTGTTAATTTTCCAACTTCCGAACCTCATAACTTCTATATACGAACTTCAATTTCACTCTACTCACTTTAATTTTAAACATATAACATTCTCTAATGAAGGTGGCTTCATTGAAAATGGAGTCCTTTTTGCAAAAAAGTCATTTTTGGGTCTAATGACAACTGGATTTCTGGGCTAATTAATTTATTATGCACATACTATTTACATAATAATTAATTTAGCAACTTTATTTATTTTCTTGATATTGTAGTTTATTTACAAAATAAAATTAAAAATTAAAATTATTGTTTGTTATTTTAATTAAATAAAAAACCCTTTAAAATATACAAAAATGAATTATATTGTGCATACATGTATTTATTAATCTATGCAAAACAACTTATTAAAATCTAAACAAATTCATATAAATCATATTTTTATTATATAAACTAATAAAATATGAAAATATTATATTATTTAGTAAAATATTCAATTAAAAATGTAAATGCTGTATATAAAGCATATTATATTTACATTTATTGAAATTTATTTATATATCATAAAATATTTATTATTTACTTATGTAACCATAATTTAGATAATTTAACTATCTTCATTCTTCATTTTTACACTTTTCGAAAATAACTTTATCTATTAATTATTGTCTAATTTATAATGCTTTTTTGTTCCTGGGATTTATGTGGTGCCGGCACATGTCAGCACCACAGTTGTCTTCCCCAAGAAGCAATGCGTTCAGCCTGTTCCAACAACCTCACTTTCACTAATTATTTGAGCCTTCGATTCTCCACCTATTTTCAATCTAAATCCTCCATCCTCTAACCTATTCAATCATCATCCACGTCAACCCTTCGATCCACCCTACCTCCTTCTCATTTTTCCTACTTAAATCGCCCAAGTTGGCAAAAATCTAACCTTCCTCAACTTCAGTTCAAATTAACTACCCAACTTCCATAGCACGATTCTCCCTCTTGGGTGATGGACGAGAAAGGTGATCCGTCTGCGAGGAATAAGGCGGATCATGGATGAGTTCCAAGGCGTCGTCGCCTTGCATCCCGACTACTGTGTAGAGCTTAGGTAAGTGCCCACCCTCGAGCTAAGACCTGGAGGTCTTACACCCCCAATACTTCCCAGGTACATTCCTTCATCAAGTTCATCTGTTTTAATTAGTTTTTAGGCCATTCAATTACCCTATTAAGATACCTTAGTGATCTATCTTTGATTGTACTAAAAAACCCCTATCCATTTGACTCAATTCCTTTTCAATTCTGAGTTGAAATTGCATGTTCTGAACATTTATTTTGCGCAAGAAAGCAACACCATTTAGGTCTATTAGTTAGAATTGAACCATATCTTTCTTGCAAGTTGTTACATAATCCCTTGGAGTTAATTTGCAGCACCATTCGCACGAGAAGCATCGCATTCCTTGGAGAGATCTTTGACCTAAGCTGCACAAGAACAAGGAATACCATTCTTTAATGCTCATGGTGACATGTGTTCAAAACCGATAGACAAGATCACATTTCAACATCTAATTACATCCATCTACAACTGAAGCGGTGGATATTTTGCATAATATACCCGAAAGCTATCTAGAATTTGCATGCACCTCCAGACTTTCTCATATTTTCATATAGGTCCATTCACAGGGACGTAAATGCAAAGATCTAGTTTGTTTCCAGAATATTTATTGCATTTATAGCCTTGTATACACTGAAACTTTTGGACATTATAGGAATGTTATTTCTCTTTGATTTTCTAGGGTAGTTACATAACTACACTGGCATGATTTTAATATATTTCTTGAGATTTTTTTTCACTTCTTTCCTCTGTTTTTATTTTCTGAACTTCGTCTATGCTTTGAGTTTATTGGTTGTTTTCTTGAGCTCGTTGATCGGTTTTCTTCGTGTCATTATCTATATAGTATCATCTACCTATCTACATATAATTTATCATTTTGAAAATTTATTGCATTTTGAAAATAAAAAAGCAACTTCATTTTCTTTCACTTTAACCATTACTCTAGAATATTATACTACAATATATCCCATTTATATATTGTATCGCCATTTTTTTTTCAAATTAATCATTTTTGAAAACCAAATTAAATTTTTAAAATAAAATAAAATTTTGCAAAATTTAAAACCAATAAAAATAACAGAAACTAAAAACTACAAAAGAAGCTTTTGAAGAAGAAATTCAATCACAAGTCTAGTCTCTACTTCTAGTTATACTTCTTGCCTCCTTGTGTTCGACCTAGGGACACTTACTTGGTAAATATCAAGTGAAAATAGAAGAGAGGGACTCTTATCCTTTTTATTCATCATCTATTCTCTTTCTCTCTCTTCTATATTTTTTGTTTGATTAGCACGCTGCTCTTAGCAGGAGCTATAGCCAACATTCTTTATCAAATAACCGCGAGGGGAGGTGCGCTCATCAAAATGGCACCATTGTCGAGGAAGCGTTAGCTATGCTTAGATTTTGATATTTTTGTGTTTTTTTTTCTTTTTCTTGCTTTGATCGATTTTTATTTTATGGTTTTATCGATTTTCTTATTTTGATCGATTTATCATTTTACAGTCTTATCAATTTTCTTTTCGAGATTTGATTTCTCTCTCGATCTTCTTGATTTTTGTTACGATTTCCTTTATTATTTTATTTTCTGTGCTGACAAGTGGTATAGGGCCTGCAGGATCAGCTGTCTTCCTAGGAAGTTGAGTCAGTTGAGAGTGTAGAGATCGACTTCTTCATTACGAGTTGATTGTAGAGGAGCAATGCGAGTCATCTTGATTTTTCTTGTTTTCTTTGAGAGACATTTTTTGTTTTCTTGGTGAGAGAGGAAGGGGTAGTTATCCATTTTTACTTTTCATAATGGGTCCCTTAAGGACATCCTAACTTGTACATGGACACTAGATACTTTTTATCAGGGTTTGTTTTGTCAGCACAGGTGCTGGAGGACCTCACCAAGGTTTTCGGTTTTTCTTGATTATTTTCTTTGTGTCTCATGATTTTGTGGAGCCTAGGGGTGCATGCTTGATTTATTAGACGACTAATACGGAATCTACTACCCTAATCCACACTTGGGTGTAAAAATTAGACGATTTTTGAAAACCAATCACTTACGCTAGCACTATCTGTTTAAGGTTATGGTTTTATCGCTTTTGCATGCATTAGAATTAGGTTTAAATTTCTGCACAGATCACTTGTATATAGAGTACTGGATCCAGGAACGCTTTTTATCTTTGTATGCATCATATTTTCTCACGGCATTCTGTGATTTTCCTCCAGTGCAACACGCTTTAGCTGAAAAAGGAAAATTGAATTCCCATTAATTTTGTTGAAAATACCAAAAAGTGAAAACCATAAAATAAAAAAAGTCTTTTGCTTTTGATACTTTAACCAAAAAATAAAAAAATGGACTTAACTGTTTGGGAGAGCAGTCCCCTCCTTGCCGTTGTATCTTGCCTCCAAACAATGTGGGTGAGGATGTAGTCCTAAGGATTAGAGCCAAAAATCCATGGACTTGTGTCCTAAGAACATGTGTATTACTTTTCGGTACACAGTCACAGCTGCAAGCACTTTCCTCCGACCATAGAGAGTCGTTTTGGTGTACTCAACTTCACATTTCCCTTTGGGCTTGATATAACCTAGTAGCCAGAGCAGATGGTTCCACTGTTTGCGGGAATGTGAATGAGTATGTTGGGCGACAGTACAACGCCACTTTTGAGTCTGCATAATATCACTGCTTGAATCATGTACCTTTTAAATTGAAAAGATAAATGACGACACTCTTACGATCATCACTGTGTGAAGTTGGTGAATTGGGGGTTGCCATTGTGTTTGTTAGTGGTGTGTGACTCTACGTATGGCATGCCTTCCTTCTATCTTTTGATTGACATCGTGTTCGTATTTCGTATCTTTTGGCATAGAAGATGACATATCGACGGACTTTGCGAGCCATCGATACGTATGTCTTCATAGACTCGGGATGACCATCTTCCTGAGTCAGTATCACTTATTCACGAGGTGAGTCAGACCCAGACTCCCATGCCTCCTAGCCCTTTAGTCGAGGAATACCCTCATCTCGACATTTATTCTTCTCCTGTACATTTTTCACTCAGTGCTTATGAGGCCTTTTCCTTTCTAGAGCAGTTGATCGATACCATGGTAGTGAGAGGAAAATCACTAGTTGAGGATAGACAGACTAATGAGAGGCCAGACACTAGATCAGATGTGACTATAGGGATTCTAGACACATTACATGAGATGAGTACATAGCTTAGAGAGCAGTTTAGAGTCCAAGAAGAATTGAGATCTGAATTGCAACATTGAGAGCCAGAGAAGGGAACCCACCAGCTACAATTATTTATACGACCGCATAAGTGATGAGTATGACCCTGGAGCGAGTACGCTACAACATCGGATGTATTACCACCGAATAAGGGTCCATATGATCTAAGGCCATCATTCATGTCACTTCTTCCCAAGTTTTACGGGAATACTACTGAGGAGCCATTTTCCTTTCTATAGAAGTTCAAGGTGATTTGTGGGATGGCTAGCAATCTGATTATTACAAAGGAGGTTGTATGCCTCAAGGCTTTCTCCTTCGTCTTAACAGATAAGGTGCTTTACTGGTTGAATCATTTGGGGAGAGAGATCTCTACTTGGGAGGATCTCAAGTATACATTCCTGCGTAAATATTTTCCTCTTGGAAGAACCAATGCGATGAGGAGCCAGATATCGAATTTCACACAATACTCCCATGAGTCTTTTCATGAAGTATGGGAGCGCTTCAAAAATATGATAGAGAAATGCCATCATCACGAGATTCCACTGAAGGTACTAGTTCAGAATTTCTTTGGAGGACTACATGCTGATATCCGAGGATTGGTCAGTGATGCATGTGGTGGAAGTTATTTGAATAAGGATGTCGAGTCACTTTGGACCATCTATGAAGGGATTGCAAGAACTCTGGAGTTGTTGATTCCACTCGAGCATACCAGAAGATCACATAGCCACCACACCAGCGAGATCATCAGAAAGTGGCTAACATAGCTGAGTCCGATTCATGATCTGCTGACATGGGATACATCGGTGAGAATCTTACTGTAGTCGATGTGATTCAGAAGCAAGTTCATTAGTTGAAGAAGTTGTGAGAGCTAGAGAAGCTTTCTTCATTACCTCAGCAGATGAGTGATTTGGTGAAGAAGGTGGCTGAGATTCAGATGCAAAGCCATCATCCACCTACACCTCAGCCTACACAGAGATCTTTACTCACTCCTCCCACCCGTCAGGTATACTTTGTACAATGTGAGGCAGGGTTTTCTACTGAGACTCCATATTTAACTTCATCTGAGGATTCGTCCACAGTCGATCAAAGCCAGATCATTACTCATGTAGTGGATGACGTTGATACTTCTTCTACCTTCGAGATTAATGGCATTTGGTATGCTCCAGTTCCTTGACAATCACCACCACATATCACACCACAGAGTGTGCACCATACACCACAACAAATGCACCAACAGCATGGTCATCCACATTACCAGCATTGAGGATAGTTCGTGCAGCATCAATCTCATCATTCTTCACATCTGAGACCAACATATCCTTACCAACCTTCAATTCCATATTACCACCAGCAACAACATTTACATTCTACACCTCAACGACCTCCACAACAGTATATACCAACACTAGTAGGCATGAGAGATCAGAGAGCCATGGGCAGGCTACTGAGCATGAGTTGTCAGCACAGTCTTTGGCCTTGAATCATATTATGGACATGTTGAGTACGCTCCAAGTAGCCCACATAACAGAGATGAAGTAGGTTAACCATCACCTTGATGAGTCAACATCACCCAAGACTACTCTTCCAACACAGCCCCGGATGAATCCGAATAGTCAACAAGTGGCACAACACAGACAAGGTAGACGATACTAAGGGTAAGGTCATTTTCCTGAATTTTTAGCTAACTTCATCCATCTCATGAGTGGTAGACAACCACCAATAATTGATCCAGTTGAGGAGGGATCATACATGATGAGGAGCGACAATCCATATATGAGGAGTCACATTCTGATGCGTAGGAGAATCACCATGACGATGCCATACATGATGATGCCAGAGATGGGAGTGATGCTGAGATGATAGACATGGACATAGGTGATTTTTATGACGATACCATGCCAGCCGTGTAGATACTCCTGAAGAATTTTCATCTCCTATATTTGAGAGTTTTGTACATAATTCTGATACTCTCAATGTACATGTTGGTTCTGACGACATGAGTAAAAACAAGAACTTTGTTGTTCCTGAAATTGCTCCTTTTCTTGATGCTTTATTTGGTAAAGGAAAGAAAAATCCCAAAAAGAATGATGTGACTCTAGAAACTAAGATATTGCTTAAAGATCATATATTTCTGAAAATTCCACTCTATGATGCCTTGGATCATTTTCCTACACTCAAGCGGCAGTTGAAGAATAGATGTACAACACGTAGGAAAAAGAAGTCACGTACTAAGAAGCATATTTTGACCAAGGCCATGTCTTGTGTTATTGAGAACAAGTTACCCAAGAAGAAGAGAGATTCATGTGCTCATTATGTCAAATGCGAGATTTCTAATGCCACATTCGGTCGTACTCTCTTAGATAATGGTTCCTTCATTAAATTTTTACCATCTTTTTTACTCGATAAACTCGAGTTAGGTCCTCTTTACAAATCACACACGATCCTTCAATTTGGTGATAGATTAGTAAAGAGACCTGTGGGCATTTTGAGGAACATTATCGTAACCGTCCAGGGTTTGCAATTCCTAGTGGACTTCACTGTCCTGAACATGGATTACACTACATAGTTACATCTTACTCCGATCATTCTCGGGAGACCTTTCTTATAGACCACACTTTAATTATGATACTGGAAAGGTATCTTTTCACATCGAGGGTGAGAAAGAACATATTGAGATGGCGGGAGAATCATCCACTTCCAAGAAAATAGAACCCATAAATGATTGTGGGTGGTGGCAGCCGTACGAGGTGGTTGAAAGGTGCGGCTAGCAGTGTCGTGCGTGGGAGATGGAGGGACAGCCCTCGGTTGGCAGCGAGGTGCAGTCACGTGTGAGCGATGGCCTCACTGTGCGCGTCGGAGGTGGGATGTGGTTTACGGGAGGAGGAGCGACCATTGGTGGGGCGTGCGGCTGGCGGAGGCTCCAGGCAGCGATGCATGGTGGAGGCAGCATGACTGGCCCTGCCGCGCCTATGCGGAGTGATAGGCATGTGGCGGTGACGGTCGCACGTCGAAGTGGCATGGGCGGTAGACGGCGGAGGACGGTAGACAGCGGTCTCGCGCGGGCTGAAGAGGGTGGTACGTAGACTGCTGCAGTTCGAGGTACAGAAGGAACGATCTACTTTGTTGTTGGATTTGGACGAAAGATAGAACGAACTCAGTTGGAGTTGATATGAGTGGCTCCCCTCTGTAATTGCTGAGGAGGGAGGCAAGGGTTGCTACGGCCACTGTGTGTATGGCGACTGGAGTAGAGCATCGACGACTGGAGAGGATGACCAAAAAAATAAAAAGAACTCGAGCGATGACTTGGTCCTTAACGTTGAGCACAAGAAAATAGAACGTGGATGGCTCTCCCATATTGGTGACGGATAGGACCAAATCGGTGGAAGGTTGTATGGCGGTAGAAATGAAATGGAGAGATCAACGAGATGGATGGTGGTCTCAATTCAGATTTCGATAATTTGGGGAAAATAATAATGGTGAAGATAATATAACAAATATAAAAATAAAAAATCAAATAAAAATAAGAGAAAATGCTTATCTGCTGCAGGATGCAGATTCGTTCATTGCCTCAAGAGTTGCAGTGAAGAACACAACTCGAAGCTCTATAGCTGAGATGAATCTTGGCTGCAACGAGGTGGAAGAAACCACCTCAGATCACACTGATGGCTCATCGTTGCTCGACGTCAAAGAAGGAGCTGTCACCTCATGGCTTCGACGGGGCTAGAACCTCTCTCGTAGAATGGCATGTGGTTTGCAAATGGGAGAGGAGAAGGGAATAAGAGGAAGAAGATGAGGGAGTTAGAAAAGAGGAGGGTGGAAGTTGGTGGAGTAGTGGAAAAGGTAGGGGAGAATAAAAGTTGGTGGAGAAAAATAAATAAAATAAACAAACAAAAACTAAAAAGTAGTCTACTTAAATAAAATAAAGAGGAAAAATAAAAAGCAATGGAAAATTGCAAAAGTGCAACATGAAAAATGTAGATCTAGACGAGATCTACATTTTTCATGTAGACTTTGAAATCAAAACAAAATAATATATATAAGAAATAAAACTTTTTTTATTGCATTTTAAGATATTAAAACAAAATTTTACTGTTTTTTTATTTTTTGCATTTTTAGTTGAAATATATTTACAAAATAAAAATAAATTAAAATACTATAAATAAAGTAATACACAATATTTTTTGGGGATTTTTAATAAATAAGAAAGAACATAAGAAAAAGGATGAAAGATCAATATTACATTGTATACAAAGTCACTTTGCATTGTTTTAAACGGTAAAATAATTTATTTTGATTTTTATAATTATATAAATTATTAAAATATATAATATAGAAATTAATAGAAGAAATAAATCAAAAATATGTTAAATTTGTATATAGAATGTTAGTGCCAAGTTAGTGCATATATATAGTATACAAGTAGGTCCCAAAACTGACATTTTGCAAACAAGCTCCAAAATTAATGAAATCACCTTCAGTTGATAGATAATTTTTCTTGACCTCCTCCTCATTCTCCCAACCCTCAGCCCCGACCTCTTCCTCCATCGCCCCGACTTCCTTCTCCTACACCTAGCCCTCCATCCCGACCCCCTCCTCCTCTGCCCATCCTGCCACCCCGACCTCCTCCATCACTTGGACCTCCTCCGTCGCCGCCCAACCCTCCACACCAACCTCATTCTTCTTCGCCTAGCCCCTCCGCCCCAGTCTCCTCTTCCACCGACTCCTCCAGTCTCCAACTTAAATAAAGGGGCTCGACTCTAATGGGTTCCGATGGAACATAACTGTTTGGGCATAACTCCTATGTGAAGGAAGATTATTAGTAGGTCTCAACTACGATGTCGATCGGAGTCGGGGTGATATGACGAGGTATAAGAGAAGAGGAAAGATTACGGGTTTGGAGTTGCTTGTCGGAGTAGGAGTGCAAGTGGAAAACACATCATCATCTGTTGCTACGTTTGTGTGTATGTGTTGTAATGGGTTCAAGTGTGTGGAAGGTAGAGGGACAAAGGAATAAGATGAATGTTTTATGGGTGAAGGGTGTTAGTTTGTTATATCCTGGGTGGATACCTGATGATGGTATTGGTGGATCAGACTTACTACATGGATCGTTGCAAATAATAAACTTAAACAAGCATACACTACATAGTACTTTCAATCACAAGATAATTAATCAAACTGCAAGTGCACAAGGAATTAAGTTGGAAACCCTCATGGGTAAAAATCATGACCAGAGTCTCCCGGCTCAAGCTTTCAACCCGACCCACACACGTCTTTCAATAACCTGAGTTGCTTATGCAGGAAATCTAACCGTATTATATCTGAGTTGATTGCATAATCAACGTGATTGTAGTATAACCTGAATTGATTATCAATCGTGTACAAGTAAAACAATCATAATAACCTCAATATCAAAGTAATATTAAATAAAGAATATGTTGCAAAATAAAAAACGATCATACAAAACGAGGAATATGCTCGTAAGAATCGATCGCATAACACCAGAGAGTTGTTAGAATGAAAAACACAATAGAAAATGGTTCGTCGATCTTACTCTCAAAGTGTAGAGTGGAAAACAGATAGTAGAGAGCCTATTCTCTCGTTGTGTGTTGTAAAATGAGGTATGCAGTCCTATTTATAGGTCTTAGCATCCAATAGACATTGGATCTAAAAAATAGTTGTAAATAAATTGGGAATTAAATCACATTCAAAAATCTTCCAAAAATAGAATATGATCGATCATGATACGAAGATGATCGATCATGAGGATTTATGTGATCGATCAGAATCAAGAGATGATCGATCAAAAATATAGCCGTTGTAATTCAAATAATGATCGATCAATAAACAAGGTTTGATCGATCGAGTATGACCATTGTAAAGTGTCTGATCAATCATCTTGACTCTTTGACCTGAAAGTTAAAGTAAAAGTCAAAGGGTTGAAATACAATATGCATGATTTGAGGTCTTTTACATTCTAAGACAATTACAAAAACAAGACTCAATAAAAGAGAAGGCTTTGTCTTCTTCATGAGCTCGAGATCCTTCATTAAGCTTGAGCTGGAGTTCCTTAGCTGTGAACTCCTTTGAACATTTTAGCATCTTCTTTACTTAAGATTGAGCTTCTCAACTTGAGCTTCTTCTTGATCTAATAGCTTTCACGCTCTTGACCTAGCTACAAACTAATTGGCACAAGTTTTATTATCATCAAAATACGCATACTCGTGTACCAACAATCTCTCCACTTACGCATGCACTCACAAAGAGGTGGTTGTGGTGATGGTGATGGGTAGACGTATAGTGGCTACAAAGGAGGAGTAGTGAAGAGGAGCAGGGAAGAAGAAGATGATGATGAGAAATAAATTCCCTTGACGTAATAGGGGATTTATAGTGATTTTTTAGGAGCCTCAAATATTTGAACAATCGATTTAAAAAAGTGCCTCAATTTTTTTGAAAAAATCATATCTAATATTAGAAGGAGTGATTTATCATTGAATATATAAATTTTTTTGGTGATTTGGTGAACATATGGAGATGAAATGAGGAGAGAGAAAATAAGAGAAGGAGAGAGAAAATTAGAGGGGTAGAGAAGGAAGAAGAGTGATGGAGGAAGAACGAGTTACCTGGAATAGGCCACTTGGGAACACTGAGCTTGGAGGAGCTCGACGTTATCGCCTCGAGGTCTGGGCGACAAGGACTAAAGATGTGCAGCTTTCACAAAGAGAGATATTGCACGGAGATGGTGTCCCCGTGGATCTCGTATACTAGCCAGAGGAAGTCGTCGTTGCTCAACCTCTTCTTCCACATCTGTTACCCTGGGAAGCGAGGGGGCTGGACTCTCTCTCTGATTGACTAGGTATCAGACAGAGAAGCACTAGCTTCTGAAGGAGCACCGCCTCCATTGGATAAGAAGTAAAGAAAAGAAGAAGGTGCATGTGTGAGGGAGGAGGTGGCTAGAAGAGGAGGAGGAAGGGATGGAGGGGAGGGGCAGAGGAGGTGGTGGTTGGGGCTAGAAGGGAGGGGTGGAGGAGAAAGTGGTCGGAGGAGGATGAGGGCTGGAGGTGGAGGATATGGAGGAAGAGTTGAAGGAAGAAGAAGAAAAGGAGAAGAAAAAGATTTTCTTACCATCATTTTTAAACTAATTACCATTGTACCCCCAAAGTTGAAGTTCGTTTGGGATGCGGATGGACGACAACTAACTCGAGGGACACAAGTGATCATTGTGGAAGAAGTCGGAGGTAGAATTGATATTCTAAAAAAAGGGGGGAGGGGGACATAACTGATATTGCAATATCTAAAGAGGGCACAATTGATAACAATCCTTATTGAAAAAAATGTAAGTGATTTTTACCCGGCATATCCTATAACCTTTGTCAATTACCTCTACGACCTTTGAAAGTACATAAATTCTTCCCTAACCTCCGTACCTTGGGTTGAAAACGAGTTAATCTAACCAATCCACGATCGGACGGCTAGAATTAATCGAGTGAAAAAATGGCAGGGGGCTCGAGCAGGGGAGGCGGCGGGGCCGGGGGAGGCTTCAAGTGGTGGTGGGGGGGGGCTCGAGCAGGGGACGCGGCGGGGCTGGGGGGGGGGGGGGGGGTTCGAGCGGTTAGCGGCTGGGTGGGGGGCTTCGGGCAGGGGAGGCGACGTGCCCCCCCGGGGGGGGGGGGGGGGCTTCAAGTAGGGGAGGTGGCGTGCCCCGGGGTGGGGGGTGGGGGGGGTGGGGGTGGGGGGGGCTTCGAGCGGTCGGGGGTGGGGGAGGCTTGAAGAGGGGACTCGCAGGAAGGGGGCTTCGAGAGGTTGGCGGTGGGGGGGGGGGTGCATGTTCAGGCTGGGGGTCGAGGGGGATCGACCTGGGCGGGGCTGACGCTGCCCTGGCCATGGCCGTCGTCGTTGTGCTCGAGCAGATGCACGTGCCCAGCTAAGGTTCGAGCCATGGCTGGTGACGCTCGGGGGCGGAGAGGAGGTTGTGGAGTGCAGATCTGACGTGGGTGAGAGGGTGTGGCACTTATAGTAAATTTGATAAATAAAATGGGTATAATGAAAGAAGATAACATAATCTGGTTAGTTTTAACATTTAAATGGATGATGGTTAACCACAGGGTTTGTAGGGTAAAGATCAACAAGTTTACGGGGGTGAGGGAGGAATTAAGTAGTTTCAAAGGTCGTAGAGGTAATTGACAAAGATTATAAGATCCGCCGGGTAAAAATCCTAAAATATAATGGTATAAAATCTTGAAGAGATACAAATGTAAAATCCCTAATAACAAATTGACATTTTATTATTACGAGATAAGGTTGATAATGAAAAAACGTAGATTCGGTAAAAGATGAAATTTCGTCGTCCCCGATCGAGTGCAGCGGTCGAATCAAACTCGGGTCTCCCTGCGCCCAATCAAGTTGTCCGATCGTGCGGGCACGGGCATCAGGCGTAGTAACGCCCCCACGAGAAGAATCGCCCGCGCCCGCGTGCCCTACTGCTGCTGTTGCTCGCAGATCTGCCCCCATCAGCACCCGATCGCGAGCGAGCGGAGACATGCATTCCTTCGGGTACCGCCTCAATGCGGTCGTCACCTTCGCAGTGACGATCCTTGCTGTGATGTGCGCTATTACCTCCCTCTCCGACAACCTCCACTCTCCCTCTCCAACCGCACGCATCGAGGTTCGCATCCTGATCATGCTTTCCTTCCTTCTTCTTCCTCTTATTCTGTTTCATGGTCTCGATTACTGTTGAAATTCTTAGTTGAATGGTTTATTTCAAGACCAGTGCGACGGTTCAAGCCGAGATCAGTGTTAGCTTGATAGTCGCTATGGTGGCGATGGCGGTTTCCATTTCTGGATGAACATCAGCTGTCCAGGGGCTCTTGGCAGCATGATCTCGAGAAATTCTTGCGCATTCTATTGATTGTGTAGCTAGTCTAATATTGGATGCCAAATGTGGCTATAAAAGGGGCTCGGAGAGAGAGAGAGAGAGTTCGTTGAACAAAATGGATGTTGGCTTTAGATGCATCTTGTTCTCTTTACCCATTTGGTGTTGAAAAAGCAATCTCTTTTGCAGCCTCTCGTGCTCACGAAGTGTTAAGTGGTTAGATGATGTGGATTGGGTTTGTTTGTGAGTTTGATAAGCTTTTCAAGGCAGTTGGTCTCATTCTTGAAACTTCGTCGCTGGCGTGCATATATGATTCGTGGTTCCACTAGAATTGTGTGCATCTTGGGGTTATGACAGTCTACATAGAGAATGGTGTACACTGCTTTATAAGATGATGTGCACCCCATGATTCCTAAAAAAGACAGTGTCTAAGATTCTGCAGTTGCATTCTTTATAGTAGGCACATGCTCGAATGGTTGACATGCTCTTATCCTTGGTGGTTTTCAAGTAGTGGTATTTGCTATTTTTTGCGGGGGATTCGGAAGTTTACAGGAGAACCACTTTTACGTGGTTTACAAACAATAACATTTTCTTTGTGTACGGAGGTATGGAAGGAGTTTGGAATCATTCTTCTTTTATGTTTATCACGTTAGCATTTTGTCAGGTACAAAAAAAGGATGTTTCATCTTCAGTTGCCTTTGGAAGGGAGGCTCCTGAGATTGAGCATAGATAGACTCGAATTGTGCTTTGGTCTACTTGCCTTCTGACAACTACAATTTGGTTACTGACGGGTGAATGTGTTGAGAAGAAATGAATGGCTGGAGAAGAAGCTAAAGAGCGGAGGTCTGCCTTCTATGCAAGGGAATACTCGTCTTGCTAAGACTGTTTTTTTTAATAAAAAACACCATTTATTGAGATCTCTGTATTTTTATGCCAGGGAAGCTCAGACGAGATATGTTGATCACAAGAAGATTCTTTCATAATGGTAATCCAACAACCAAGCATGCCCTTAGGGTTTGGCTTTAGTGGCTTTCATGATGTGTTCTCGCTGTCTCTACGCGGGGTTTAAGAGTGTTGCATTTTCAAACAATGAATGTAACGGTGTTGTTTTAATGAGAATTTGTGAATGTTTCATATTACTGCTCCTTAATGCCTCGCATGACAGAATAATTGCATGGAAGGATAAGATGGTTCTGTTAGGAGGAGTGTCATTTGAGAGGCATGCGAATAGTTTCCTATGATCTGGCATCTGTCGTGTTACATTTCTTGATGATTTGTTGTCAGGCGTTATCTTCTGCAAGAAAAAACCATGTTTATTAGCTTTGATTCAGGATATGGAACCCATGATGTCAATTTGCCGGGGGAAAGTTGTGGGTCCTTTGGTTGGAGGATAATTTTACGAGTATAGGCTTTTGAGTTCTGGCTCCTGGAGGACATCAAACATCTGAAATCTGAACTAGGGGAGAAAAATGTGCATGCTTGCTTGCAGTCCTACTAATGCAGCCATTAAAGTTCATCCACATTTGTTTCTGCACCGATGTTTTGTTTGAAAGGTATATGAGAGGATGAAATAACTTGGGTGGTCCATGAGTCCCAAGATGGCTGTTGAAAATCTGTCTAGGGTGTTGGGTGGGGTGGGGTTCCATAGGTCATCAAGCATGGTGTCCTGTTATCAAAGTTGTGGGCTGTATGGGTAAGATAAGTGCAGAAACATGAATTCTTGATTGAGAATGTGGTACTGGAGACTGCTTAGGTGGATATGTTCTTTGTTTGGTTAGGAAGTCCTCTTGTTATCTGCTTTGTAATCAATTTTTAATATAAATTTTTGATGGATTGATCATTTAATTTAGTATATTTTTCCTTAGAAAATCCTTTCTTATTCACTCCTTGATGCCCTTTTAACATTTGATGGACGAACCTTGGGTTCCAAGTTTTGCACAGGTGTATGACACATTGCATCCAAGTTTTGTTTGGAGATTGTTTAATAAATATAGATTCTAGGATTGTCATATTTCTCGGATGGTGTATTGATTGTTAGCATCTCCTTGGTCTTGGTGAATGGGAAGTTGGTGTACGGATGTGTAAATGCAACCTCAGGTTGGCAGCTCTATTGTGTATGCGAGGTAAGTATGAAGAAGGTTTCACCCATAGGGGTGATGGCTAGCATAGTCATGGTTTCCTAGTATTCCTTTTTTTAATCTAGGAGACGAGGGATCAAGTGACATGATGGTTTGGTATGCAGTTGAATCATCAGAAGTCTTTTATCCATTTCAACATAGATTATGAGGATAAAAGGGGGTGTGCGATCTCAGTTACACCATGGTAGATTCTGGCCCTGATGTGTTGGTCTGCCCTTGGTGAGCTTGATATTGAGGGTCGCCAATGCCTACATGGTAAGTATTGGAAGCCCTTGATAAGTATTGGCAGTGATGCCTTCAAAAACATCGACAAAAGTTTCAACTATAGCTTTTACACGAGAGCAGGTTTGCAAGGTTTAAAGAGTTGATGTAGATCATAATTAAATTATTTTGAAGATTTCTGTAATCACCCTGCACTTTTGATAAAAAACTCTACAAAGGGGAAGTTATGAAATGCCCCTTTAACATTCTTTCTTTGCATTCTTTATTCCTTTGCACACACTGGTGGAGATTCACAGAGGTCTTCAATCCCATTACCAATTCTCTTTGTTAAATTTTTTAGCTGTTATTTGAGTAATGTTGCCCTTGAATCTAATACAATGCTCTTCAAAGGATTTTTTTTGAGCCAACCTTCAAAGGTTTTTTTATTACTTCGACTAGCTTGGTTGTTTGTATTGGAAATGGTCAGTTTCCTCTTTTTATATTTGTAGCATCTTCTGCCTTGTTTATCACAATGGGGTAAATGTTACGGATCTACTGTTCTGCTGGAGCAACATTTAATCTGAGCATTGTCTTCACATGTTATATAATTCTTTGTTACTCACAGAATTTTCATTATATACGTATCTCATTGTATCCTTGTTTCCTCTCATCTTTCTTTCTCGACCATCTTCCTTCTACATCCTTTATCCCCGCCATCTACATCATCATATCTCATGCACGATGTTAAGAACACCTTGTCATGCAAGCCAATGACTGTGATTATCATTTTAGCATCTTTCTTTCTCAACCATCTTCCTTCTACATCCTTTATCCCTGCCATCTACATCATCATATCTTATGCACGATGTTAAGAACACCTTGTCATGCAAGCCAATGACCGTGATGATCATTTTAGCATCAGATGTTATTATGAGATCCTAGACTCCTCTTACCTGGAAATGATGAAGTCTAGGATTAATGGGAAGATTACAGTAAAAAATGGGAGAAAAAATATGAATACTCTCTCGCAAATTCATAAGGGTGTCTCTTGTAAATATGTTATTTACATGGATTGGCACACACGTCTCATTGATAGGTTTGGCTGGAATCTTCTTTTTAAAGGATTTGACTAGAAACTTAACGAGGCCACTGTATTGAGTCCGCATGTGTGGTGGACAGCAACCCATTCTATTGAAGCTAATTTATGCCATGGGATTAAAAATGGATCCAGCAATTTATTCACATCAGTAAATGCGAACTTTGGTGATACATATCTAAATGCTGGTCATGGCTTTATAGATTTTTTTCTGGACATTTGAATAAAGATTTCAACCGTCAACTCTCCTGATGTGTCCATTTCGCGATGATAGAATAGTTGGAAATTGTATTTTTGGTACCTCTCTCATCCAAAATATATCCTTTAATGCATTTATGTCTTGTTGCATGCTATATATGAAGATTTACATACATCACAGTATAAATCAAATGACTTATGGAGGAAAAAAATGGTGAAGCCTTCTCCTACTTTAAGTAGGGTCGGCTACATGAATTCTTGCTCAAATCCATGTTGAAAGATTTGACTATTTTTTACGCTGGCTATCGGTTACGCAAGCCCCACAAGGGGGGATTTGAACCATGATCTTTTGGGTGGTAGATACACTGCATTACCACCAAACCATTGGAGTGGGTGCGGCTTATGGAGAAGCTTTCGATTATTTTCCAAATTAAGGCATGATCAAATTTGACAATGTCCGAACTGCAAAACTTTCCATGATTCCAGCACTTATTCATGTGATGCTCATCCTTGCTTCAGGCATCCATACAATTATATGAAAGATACAACTGTCTGCCTTTGCTATGAACTGTTTTTTTACTAATAAGCCCCATTTTGAGCAGCTCGGGTAACCACTTTCATTCGTTCATAGATAAGTACATGAAGTGCATATTGCGCTTATAGTCTTGCAAATTGACTATGGCCAACATGGCCTTGAAAAAAAGGAAAGCATATCTGTAAGTGTAAGGGCCAACATGGCCTTGAAAGATGAATACATAAAAAGTAGAAAACTTCATAATGAAACCAAGAGCTTCGATCTGTGCCCCCAATTCTCTTTCCGGCTCCATGAAAATGAAGTAAGACTTGTATTCGGAGGTGGAGCGAGTCCTCATTCCACCTCTTCTCTTACTTGCTTCAAAATATGCCTTGATGTTGCTCTGAATTACTTATCTATTAGGGGGTGTCTCTATCCTCATCTCTCTCATGGAGAGAATGCGGAGAGTGAGAGGCGAAGTGTGGAGAGCGAGAGGCGAAGTGGGGAGAGCGAGAGGCGAAGTGGGGACAACGAGAGGCGAAGCGTGGAGAGCGAGAGACGAAGTGGGGAGAGCGAGAGGCGAAGTGTGGAGACCCAAAGGTGCGGAGTGGAGAGTGAAAGGCGCGGGGCTGGGAGATTCGACGATGAAAGGAAAAGCGACCCTTGACGTGGACCTCGGTGGCGACGATGGCGATCGTGGCGGGTGGAACTTCGTTTCTCACAGAAAACCCGGTCGTCGTTGCTTCCGATGCGGCGATCGTGGCCACGAGGCTTCGGCGTGTCGCCTCCCTCCAAGGTGCTACTCATGCGGCTGCGTTGGGCATCGCATGGCTGCATGCAAAGCTAAGGTGACGAAACTGGACGTGCTGAAGCCGACTTCTGCGGGTGGTTCCTGTTCGTTGCACTGCTCTACGACGGTGACTCGCGGGGGCCTTCCTTCGCTGAGATGGTGAAAAAAGGAACGGGAGGGGACAAGAATGCTTTCTATGACGGGCAAATCATGCATGCTACCGGCTTCCCTTTCGAAACTTCAATGGCTTCCGATGGGAAGTAATCTGATGACTTATCGATGGTGCATATTGCTATAGGTCAATCTTTACATGGTCCTATTCACCTGGAAAAGCTCTTATCTCATGTTCGCGGCTTTTTCGGGCCTTCCTTTACGGGCGACGTCGTGAAGCTCGAAGACGGTCTTTGCTGTGCAAGGGGCTTGACGAAACCACAGGTGGAACGTTTGCTTCGAAACAGAGACGTCGAAAATGTTGTTTGGAGAAGACCACGCTTCTCGGATGGAGGTTGCTCCCAGATGGAGATCTGCATGGCTACGGTCAGAGGAGTTCCCCTTCTTTCTCGAACGCCTTTTCACCTTCGTAGAGCGCTAGACCATTGGGGTTTCATTCAAGAAGTGCTCGACAATGGCCTTCGACCTGATTCTGTGATGGAGGAGACGAAGATTCTTTTCGAATGCTCAACGTCCTTTCTGGAAGAGCTTGGCGGCAGAAGCAAATTCACGAAGTTGCATGTGGGACGTTTCTCCTTCCTAATCGAGTTTTCCATTGATAACCTGACGGAGCTCGGACAATCAGCCACCCCCGCCGCCGGACAGCGTCGTCCTTCCCTGCCGGAGCCTGGCGATAGACCAACGGACGCGGTTGTTTCCACGATGGCGGTTGATATTCCGAGGCATCCCCTCGCTGGATGTGCCTTGGGAGGTGAAACATCGCGGCGTTTCGTGGATCTTTCTCGGCAGCCAGATCCCCTGTCAGAATCGTTCTATTTGCATGGTGACGTGTTCAACACCAGATCTTCTCTTCCCCCGAGGGGCGATTCGCGGGTACCACCTGCAACTTCCCGGGTCGGATCTCTTTTTCGGACTCTATGGCGGGCAAAACTTGGCTTGCTTCGGATCCCTTTAGCGCTCTATCGGGCACGATCCCTTCTCACGTGCTCCGTTCTTATTCGAACTCCGATGGCCTTCTGAACTTGACCCCCCAGGAGAATTTCTTCCTCCTCCCCCCACCCTCTCCACCCGCTGAGCCTCAGGAGACGTCCTCCTCCATTTTACTGCTACCTACTGCCAGCAACTCAGCATCTTTGAAAACCAGCGAGGGAGACTCACCTTGGGTCGGTGGCACACCGTCATCTGAAGTAACTGCTAGTCCAAGCGATAGAAGGGTCGGAAAAAGATATAGAAGAAGATCGAGAGCAAGATCAGATCATTTGGAGTCTGCACTCAAGCGCAATGTGGCGGCGGCGGCTGGTGTCGCCTTTTTGCAAGGGGTTTTCGAATCTTCCAAATGAAAATTCTCTCGTGGAACATCCGTGGATTGGGGGACAAGGACAAGCGTAGGATAATGGGCTCTAGACTCTCTGAATGGGACTGCGATATCGTCCTTCTTCAAGAAACAAAGCTACCTTCCTTATCGGACTCTCTTTGGCGTTCTTGCGGTGCTGGGGGCCTGGACCAGTTCAAATATTTGGAGGCTTCGGGAGCTTCGGGAGGATTACTTGTGGCGTGGCGCTCGGTTTCTTGGTCTCTTATCTCCGAAACTCGGGGACGGCATATGCTAACGGTGGTTTTGGCTAACTCTCTTTCCTCCTTCCTTTTGGCGGTCTCTTGCGTCTATGGTCCTTGTGATGGTGCGTTGAGAGGGGAGTTATGGCATGATCTTCTTGATGTTGGGCGGGCCATAGATGGGACCCCCTGACTGGTGGGGGCGATTTCAACGTCACTTTACTCTCCTCCGATCGGCCGGGGGGGAGGGGTGGCCAGGATTCCGGCTCTGATCTCTTTATGGACACTATTAACTCGCTAGGCCTTAAATGCTTGGATGCATCCGACGTTAAATACACTTGGCGTGATTCCAGATCGCGCTCGAGACTAGACCGCTTCTTCGCATCAAATGAACTGCTGGAGACCTATCCTTTGGCTTCGGTGCAGGCCAAGCCTAGGTCCTTGTCTGATCATACCCCTATCCTATGGTCCTCTGGGTCGATCCCGACCTATCGTGGCTTCTTTCGTTACGAGAAGTGCTGGCTTTTAGAGGATGGCTTCAGGGAGATGGTAAATTCGCACTGGCTTTCCACGGAGGTTTCTAGTTCTGCGGCAAATAGATTCTCTCAAAAATTAACCTCTTTGCGGAAAAGATTGGCTACTTTCAAACGTGATTCGCGGTCTGCTAGGAATGCGGCTAGACTGTCTGCTGAGGATGTCATTCGTAGGTTGGATGCTTTGGAGGACGAGAGGAACCTCTCCTCTCTCGAGCTGGAGGACCGTCTTGCGGCTCAGAAGACGGTGGCTCTGGAAGACAAGAAACGCGTAACTGATTGGCGCCAGCGCTCGAGGACCTCGTTCGTGGCTTAAAGAGGGAGATGCGAACACCGCATTCTTCCATCGTATTGCTAACGGTCGGCGCAGATGTAATGCCCTCCGTTCTATCACTATTGACGGGATTACGACCGAGGGTGACAAAGACATGGGAATTGCGATTGCTGATCACTTCAGGGATAAACTTTCCACTAAGATCCCACGGGTTTGGAGATGGTTGGGCCGCAACTCCAGACTACTGGAACCACCTTCCGCTGGCTCACTCATTCGTAATATTTCCATTGAGAGATTAAAGATGCTGTTTGGGATCTCAACCTTGATGCCGCCCCCGGCCCTGATGGTTTTCCTATCTCTTTTTATAGGGACTTCTGGGACCTTGTTGGCCCTGAAGTGCTTGAGGTGGTGCTTGAATTTTGTCGCGGGAACCGGGGTTTTGATCGTATAAACAGGGCGCTGCTTGTTCTCATTCCGAAGCGGGCTTCGTCGACCTCGATTGGGGATTATCGCCCAATTGCTATTTCAAATGCACTTTATCTAGTTGTGGCCAAGGTTCTTGCCACTAGATTGGTTAGCGTCATTGGTGACTTGATTTCGCCTGCTCAATCCACCTTCGTCCCTGGTCGCCAGATTTCGAACTGCACTACTCTTGCGTCAGAGCTCATCGCGGATTGGCGTAGGCGGGGCTCGAGCGCTATCTTATGGAAGGTAGACTTTGCTAAGGCTTTTCATAGCCTTGACTGGATGTTTTTATGGTCAGTTCTAAAGAGATTACGCTTCCCTGTTGTTTGGATTACCTGGATGAGGCGTTGCATTACCACTGCCTCCTTTTCAGTTCTTATCAATGGGAAGCCGGAAGGGGGCTGGATCCAACCGCAGAAGGGTGTGCGCCAAGGTTGCCCCCTCGCTCCTTTACTGTTCATTCTGGCGGCTGATATCCTCGCTGACATGGCAAACGACGTGATCGATCATGGAATTTCTGGATGCTACACCAGAGGCGATTTGCGTATTCCTATTATCCAGTACGCGGATGACACTCTTTTCCTCATTGAGGGGGGTGTCCAGGAGGCTAGCGGTATGGCCACGACGCTTGAAATTTTCTCTGAACTCTCGGGCCTATGCAAAAATGACAACAAATCTACTTTTGTTCCCTTTGGTGCTGCAAAATTTCTGATTGACGATTTGACTATTGCTTTGGGGTCTGCGAGCGTTGAGCTCCCTATTGACTACCTTGGGATGCCCCGCGATTGGCTGAAAGTGGTGGAGAAACTAGACTCAAGATTGGCTGGTTGGAAAGCTAACATTCTCTCAAGAGGTGGTAGATTAGTTCTTCTTAAGGCTGTGCTTTCGGCCATTCCCGTTTATTTTCTTGCCTCACGCAAGATTCCGAAGGGAATACACACAAGGTTAGAGAAGAAGATGCGCGGCTTTCTTTGGGGCAGCGGTGCCAATGGAAGGGGGGGCATCCACTTAGTATGCTGGGAGGATATTAAATGCCCCAAGATCTGGGACGGGCTGGATGTGAGATCTCTGGAGGATTTCAATGAGGCGCTACTACTCAAATGGGCTAGCAGGATTTGGGGCCCGGGTAACGACCTTGTTATTTTGGCTATTCGCGAGATTTATGGGGTGAGGGGCATGCTCATACCGAACCTATTGGTAGCAACAACATTACGCCTTTCTGGAGGGGCGTCATGAAAACTTTCTTGAAAAACCTTGTGCTGTTCAAGCCTATTATTGGGGGAGGAAATGACTTTCTTTTTTGGATCGACGATTGGTCGGGGGCGGGAACCCTCTCTTCTCGCTTCCCCCGCCTCTTTGCCTTGGCGACTGACAAGCTTTGTTCGGTGGCTACCTATTGGGTTGATGGTAATTGGTGCCCTACCTTCTCCACCAACTTCTCCGACAGAAGATTTGACGAGTTTCTTGACCCCCTCGAGTCCTTGAGGAACGTCTGTGCTCCCAACGTGGGTAGAGATCACCGGGGCTGGAAAGATGGTTCCTTCTCGGTTAAGGGGGCCTTTGGGGCTATCTGCAGACCACCGCCGGCGAACTCGGAGTGCATGATCAGGGATTGCACAACAATTTGGTCCCTATGTCTGCCGGAACGTGTGGGAATTTTCTTGTGGCTACTTCGGCGCAAGCGGCTCATGACTCGCGACCGGTGCGTCAAGCTTTTGGGAATAATTGCGGACAGATGTTTGATCTGTGACAGTGCCATCGAGACTATTGATCACCTTTTCTTTGCTTGTTCTGTGGTATCTCAGATCTGGCTGAACTCGGAGACTCCTTGGTGCCGCCACGAGGACTTCCATTCCTTCTGGAATTCGATTCACCTGAGCAATGACAGACCGAGATCGGATCGCCTTCTTCCGATGGCTTACCTTTGGGCGCTTTGGCGGTGCAGAAACGACCTTCTTTTCTCTGGGCAAAGATTTTATGAGGAGAACGTGGCATTCCTTGCGAAAAGGCTGGTCGAGGACCGGATGTTGTAGCTCTTTTTGCTTTGTTAGGATGTTTTTGCTGGCTTTTTGTATGGGTGGGTTAATATGCTTTTTAACTCTGTACTCCCGTTTTTTCGTTTTGTATCAATAAATTTTTGATGGGGAGGGTGCCACCGAGCACTGCCCCCTGACCAACAGACTTTCAAAAAACTACTTATCTATTAGGATACCGACAAATCAATAATGAAGATTTGTAGTCAAGAACATGTTTGGGTAGCTGATTTCCTTGCAACAATTTGAAAAGCGTGGGCCTTCTTAAGTTGGAATTACAAGGGTTGAAATTGTTGAACTTGGAGATATTTGTTCGTTCTTCATTTTAATGGATGTTCGATCCCAATTGCGGTTGTTTTGTGAGGAATTGGGAACGTGGTCTAGTTTTGGAGGTAGACATCGTGTTACATCGAATGTCAAGATAACCTTCAAAATGGAATCTGGAAGGGAATGATAGTGGAGTGAATTTATAAGTTTTGAACTTATTTCCATATTTTCTATTGAAGGATACTTGAGACATTGGAAACGTCTTGCTTAGAGTATGCTTTTCCATATTTTCTTTGAAGTTATCCTCACATACACAACAAGAAAAACATCATTACCACCACCAACAAGAATACATGCATGCGCACGTACACACCCACCCACCAAAAAAAGGAGACATTTTTCTTCCCATTCCTGCTACTTTTTAAACTAGTCCCTCCAAGACAGTCTTTAGCGAGACTGCGATTCTCAAACATGCTTGATGTAGTATGTGGTTATCTAGATGAATTGGAAATTAAATTCATGATCCATGCGCATTTCATACTCCGCAATGATAGGAGATTTCTCCAATCTTATGAAGCCGTGCAACTAATCTACATTGGACATGGAGATTTAGAATGCCAACTTTCAAATAAAAAGCAGTTATGCTGCTCAGGAATATTTGCACATGGTTGGTATTTGATATGTGATAAACCCAAAAATCTAACGGTCGTGTATTCCACACAAGGAGGGAACACAGAAGTCGCTGCGGTGACCGCTCAGAAATCCGGATTTAATCAACAATGAACCCACAATCAAATCAATCAAACAAAGAGAAGCAAGTGTGGAGTCAAATTTATTTTAACTCTACAAGAAATGTGTATAGTGCAAGTATGTAGAGTGTCGAACTCAGGGAGCAAACAAGATAGATCAAGCAAAGTGTGTGTGTGTGTGATATGTGATTGAGTGGTTACAAGTATGCAAATGTTTTGTGGGTTTTAATTTTTAATTTTTTTTAATTTTTTTAATTTTATATTTTGATTTTTAATTTTCTGATTTTATATTTTCTTTTTATATTTTATAATTTTTTTATATTTTCTTTTTCCACAATTAAGTATATATACAATGTAAGAAAAGAGGGGATAAGGTATTTATAAAAATAGGTAAAAATACACAAAAAATAGGAACTAAAATATTTTTAGGCTTTTTATATTTTTCTAATGTTTTTATGATTTTTCTAGATTTTTATGATTTTTTTGGTATTTTTAAAGGTCAAAATACAAGAAAACAGTGAATAAAGGTGCTGACCGAAATTAAAAAGAGGATTAAAAATAGAAATCAGAGTCTAAAATCCTCAAGTTAATTTTAAATAAAAGAGAATAAATCAGAGAAAATTCAGAAATTGAAATTGGATTTTTAGGATTTTTCTCGAATTTTTTAGATTTTTATGAAGATTTTTAGAGTTTTCTAATTTTTAAGGCTTTTGTTTTGCAATTTTTAATGATTTTTGGTCTGAAGCTAAAATATGATAAGACAAGCAAAATATATTTTTTTTTGGATTTTTTCAAAAAGATTTGATATTTTTTTGGTATTTTCTAATGCAAACAGTAGCAAAAATGCATGTTTTTGATTTTTAATAAATATTAAAATGCAATAAAAATGTAAAATAAAAATATGCCGTGAATATGCAATGCAACATGAGCTTAAATTAATTTTTGTGGATTTTTTAGGCTTTTATAGATGCATGAAATAAATACGAACAACAAAAAGAAACTACATGCAGGCAAGGGGCATAAGTGTAAATAGCCAGAAAGTCAGGGGTTTGTCTACAAATTATCCAAAAACTATATAACGAAATATAAAATTCCTTGGACCAATTATAAATATCCAAAATTCTAAGCCCTTCCCTGCAAAAACACCAAGCCCATGTGACTAGGCACGCGCGCCTGGCAGGGGTACAACTGCAATTATCAAAACGTTTGAGGGCCTAGATGCAAAAATTTCAGAAAATTATAACTGCATATGAAAGTTTCTGCACTAATTCGAAATACACCACAAAGCGAGGGCCTCTGCGCAAAATTCCCCGCATCTCACGCGCAGTGGCACGTGAGGTGACGTGGGCAGGGGTCTCGATGCAATCTTAGCATGTACAGGGGCTAATCAGTAAATATTACAAAATAATAACATTGTAGATGAAATTTTAAAGTTTGAATATTAAATGCACCAAATGGCAGGGGTTTCAGCGCAAAATACCCCCGTACTGACGCGAACGGACGGTGGGATGTCTCCCACTTAAACACGTGTCGCTTCCTCCGCTCGCGATGACGCTTCGGCCGTCGACGGTTGAGATTAGACGAGGCAATGCCGATCGGACGGCTGGGGGAGATCTGATCCGACGGCGCTGGAGAGGCATGGAGATGGGGCTCGATCGAACGACCGTGAACCCCCCTGCAAGAACAGGGTAGAACACGACCGCCGACGAGCTTTGATCGACACTAGGGCGCTGCTCCGACCTCTTTCCTCGTCGCGGAAGGTCTCCTTCGGCTCCTGGAAGAGTCCTAGGTCCACCGACGGAGCCAAAAAGGCTCGAAGAGCAGTGGTGCTCCGCGGCGAGGTCCAAGAAGAAAGTGGGGTCCTGGAACCTCGAATTCTTCAAAATCGACCCTCCAAGGGGCCCTTTTAGCTCCTGCAACTTGCAAAAATGGATAAGGGAGGCGAGGGCAAAGTGCCTCGACCTCCAGTGGGCACTCACGAGGGATGAATGGCGATATGGGGGCTCACCGGAGCTTGCTCAGGCGAGGGAAATTGATTGTGCGAATCGAGCGATGGAAAACGATGATGGAGGTGGCTACGTGATCCTGCGACTATTGTGAATAAAATGGACAAAGAAAAAGAGAGAAATAGCACCTCAAAGGAGCGATCCTGAGGTTGAAAGTACCTCGACGACTGAGTGGCCGGAGGTGGCTGGAACTCGCCCAAATCCACGACGCTTCTCCTCCTTGAAGGGCTGACACTGGAGTTGTCACCTCCAGGTATCCAATGCAAACCAAAGGGGGGAAAATCGGGACAAAATGGGGTTCAAATTCAAAAAGGAAGATGGGGGTGTGGTTTTGAAGGGTTGACGAATGGACGAGAGGATCAAGGAATATCGGGCGAATCAACGACCATCTCCCCCAAAAAACACAAGGGCGTGTATCCTTGGTCCAAGGGGAGAAAAAGTCGTGAAAGGTCTGATATGAAATGGTGCAAGACCGGGTCTCGAAAAATCGTCAAAATGGGAGAAAACCGATGTCTGACAGAGACACAGGAGAAAGGTCAGACTGTTGACCTTGGTCAACAGTCCAGACCTCCTGGTTGGTCCACGTGGACCAACTAGGAAAAACCTCCTGAAAATACTTTAAAAATTAATTTAAAAAATAGTAAACGATTTATTTAATTTTTGGTTATTAAATAAAAAATATTTGTTATTTTCTAAATTATTTATGGTGATTTTTAATTATTTTTATGAGGTATAATTTTACAAGTTGCTATTTTAGGCTATATAGGTATATACATCTATATATTAATTTATTTTTTTATTTTGTGATTTTAATTTATTTATTTTTGTTTATTATTTTATAAATTTGTAAAGTATTTTTATGCACTTAAAAAAATATTTTTATTTTATTTTTCTGAAGTATTTTATACACTTAATAAAATATAAGTATTAATTGTACAGGTATAAGCATATGTATTATACCTATGTATTATATATATACATGTATTTTATTTTATGTTTCTTTTGTATTTTTATTTTGATTTTAATATACGAATATATTATGAATAATATTTACAAAATTATAAAAAGATAAAATTATAAAAATAAAGAATAAATAATAAAATGAATATTTTAATCTGTACAAGTATACAATAGGGGTCCAAAACTCAACTTTCAAACCGTAGTTCCGCCAAATGCGAAACCACCGCCATTAAATAGCTTATTTTTAATTATATACAATTAAAGGTGAGTTTGCTGCATTGGGAGTTTTTATTTGGGAGATACATGTCTGGGAAGTTGGGATTCTGGAATTTTATTCAGATCATAACTTTTTATCTGTACATTATTTTTGTGTGAAATCAATTTTGTATTTTTCTTTATTTAATTATCTACAACTTTCATGTTCAAAGTTTCTTTATTTGAGGTATAAAAAGTGGAACAAAAAATAGGTCCCAAAATGAATAAAAACAAAGGGGATTTTATTGTATTCTGGCCCTTATCTCCTCGTACTTTACAATATTTTATTCTTTTTCTTTTCTTTTATTTATTCTATAATTTTGGCATTAATTACAGTATTTTATACACTATTTACATGCACATGCATGAATGCTAAGATGCGGGAATTAAGAGTATTTACACGCATTTGCTAGGGTTTTGAGACCAAAATGATAGAATAAAGATGATGAAATGTGGATTCATCAATATGTGAACCACCTTAGAATAGCTACAGGGAAGGTTTTTGCTTTCTGATTCTTTGGACATGGAACTTTAGAACGTACACAATTTTTATCTTCTTCAGTTGTTATTTGAACAGCTTGTTCTCTCTGATGATCAGATTCTACTGATGGATATATTCCCTTATGGAAATAAATTAGCAGGCTCTTGATGCTAATACTCAAGCAGGTGGGAATTGGACTTGGGTGCAGGGATGGGGATGATGTGAAGAACCTATTCTTTTATTTGCTCTCACAGGTGTGGAATGTGAGTAGGGAGGGAGCTCTTGGTTATGGAACACCTCCTTATGGAGGAGTTTCAAGAGAGTTGGGGTTGTTGGAAAGAAGATATGGTTTTTCCGAAATTTCTGAAAGATGGAGGATGATGGTTTATTTGATAGTGGATAGTAACCACCAAAAAGCAGATGACAGCATGGCATTTTATCTTTTGGGCTGCGGGGTCTTTGTTTGCAAAAAAATCCAAACTGCATTCATTGTCAGAGATGTCATATTGGCAATGTTGTTCATCGTGTATATGTCTGTGTGTTATGGACACATGCCCGAAGTGGGCGAGGATGACGTGATGATACCACAAGTTGTCATTGACTCCCCGGTCTTTTGATGGCCATTAATTTCGATATTTGGTTTCTCAAAAAACAGCAAAAGGATTTTAATATATATTCATTAAATATCTTCTGCACGGAGGGTGCTTGGGATAGCTTTCCTGAATTTGAGAACGAATGGATACAATGTTCTTTCCAACAAAGA
Organism: Ottelia alismoides; assembly: GCA_037367405.1. Lineage (NCBI taxonomy): Eukaryota > Viridiplantae > Streptophyta > Magnoliopsida > Alismatales > Hydrocharitaceae > Ottelia > Ottelia alismoides. Next base: position 460,578 of record JAZKJV010000397.1, read on the forward strand.
AGATATGGTTTTTCCAAAATTTCTGAAAGATGGAGGATGATGGTTTATTGGATAGTGGATAGTAACCATCAAAAAGCAGATGACACCATGGCATTTTATCTTTTGGGCTGTGGGGTCTTTGTTTGCAAAAAAATCCAAACTGCATTCATTGTCAGAGATGTCATATTGGCAATGTTGTTCATCGTGTATATGTCTGTATGTTATGGACACATGCCCGAAGTGGGCGAGGGTGACGTGATGATACCGCAAGTTTTCATTGACTCCCCGATCTTTTGATGGCCATTAATTTCGATATTTGGTTTCTCAAAAAACAGCAAAAGGATTTTAATATATATTCATTAAATATCTTCTGCACGGAGGGTGCTTGGGATAGCTTTCCTAAATTTGAGAACGAATGGATACAATGTTCTTTCATCCTCATTATGAACAGAACTGGAAAAACAAGAGTTATCTTCACGCACATCTGTTGAAGTGTAAAATCACATTGCCTTATGAGAATGAATTACTAATGATGTACATGTTTTGCTCCAAATTTATTGCTACTTTATTGCATTTATTGAAAAATTTGCAGGTGCTGAATATTAACTGGTTCCGGAGGCAGCAAAATGGAGATGATGAGGTCAGTTGGTTTAGCTAGCTTGCTGCACATACATTTTCTCTATACTGGTTCAAGATTTGTATGAAATTATGAATGTTCTATTATATGGTTATCTGGTTTCATTTTTTAGTCCGGTGTCTTGTAGAGAAAACTGTTATAATAAAGGAAAAAATGTTAACATAAAAAATGACGCACACCTAAACCTTATATATTCACAATTTCAAGATTTATACAGATCTGTACTCAGAAGATGCCTAGCATACTCAAGTATATTTTCTACGTAAAATCTCTCTGGGTGAAACACAACACTGTTCTGAGCCAACCACATAGCCCACGCAATAGCCAAAGTTTATATTATATCACTACACCAGCTGAACCAACACAACTAGATGTAACATTGTTCTAAGACTTGAAGCACATTATAGATTCACCTCAGCTATCACAACCTCACGCCGTGTTCTCAAATTCCCACTGGTGAAGAAATGACGGAAGGACAAGATCTGACAACATTCTGAATTATCTTGGCATAGTCTGACCTAGTCATGATATTCGATGAGATTTTCCCCTTTGGAAGTTCTAGCCTTTGGTTGGCCAGATCCATTCAAGATCACTGGAGTTCTTGTTTGGGCCTTTAGAGTTTTCAAAGATCTGGAGAAATATTTGGGCACCATACCTCTTGAAGGCTGAATGAGCTCATCTTGGAGGAGCTCGTGATCTCCAGGTGGTGCGTGCGTGCCTAGATTGGCACCTAGACTGCTTCTATCAAGCGATCTTCGCGGCAAGTTTTTCGAGACCTTGGTTATCTCAGACAGCAAGGATGAGCTGCCATTGTCCAAATCCATCGAGGAGGTGGACCTGCTGGGAAGCTGAAGTTGCTGTGATTCATCCCGCAGCTGTGTGGGCTGTGGACTGAAACTCTCCCTTTTGTGGTGGCTTCATCTGGAGGCCTGCGATCATTGTATAATCCCTGGCCTCTGGGAGAGCGATCTGTGTGTGGGAGTGTAGTCTCTGAGTGCTGCTTGGGGACACTTTCTGTCCTTTGTATTTGCGGGTGTTGGGAAGTGCAACATCCAGGATCCGCGTAAACCCGAACTCGACCCGAATAAGGTCTGAATAACCTAATAAAGTTATCTGACAACATTAGATAACCTAAAATGACCAATTGATTGAGAATCAAAAGTCGTTCTGGCGAAATCGACCAAAAATCAGTCGCTTTGCATTGCACGCCGTGAAAAAGTCGCGACGCAAATTCGGAAACCGCGAAACAAACAGAAACCATCATTAGATCCGATTCGACGAAACAAGATCAACGGAATCGACCGTTCGTCAATCGGAGGTCGTTTGATATTTTTAAATCACAAAATTTAATCTTAAACAAAAACCGTATCCGAAAATTTCGGGTATTCAAAACCCAACCAAAATTATATCAATATTATACTCATTTTGATCGTCGTTGAAAGACGATCAAATCGAGATATTTCGCGCCAAAAATGGACGCTTGAGGCGCGAATACGGTTAACCTTAAGAAATATCCAATAAAAAGAACTTTGAAATAATAATAATAATATATTAAATAAAATTTTTATGTCTAACAGAAAGCTGTGCTAGAGATTTAAAAAAAAATCAAGAAGGTACAATCCTCATCCCTCTCCTTGTTGCCATGCATGGACAGATCACCATCTCCTTTTTCTACCATATATGAGATTTGATATACATTCTGTTTACATGATTGATAGAGAAATCTGTGATTCATTTAGCTGCAATGGAAAGTCACATGGTTGGGGATCATGAAATTTTGAGATATAATGGTACAATATGATCGTATTCATGTATATTTGGTGTATAGAAATCTGACGGTGTGGAATTGAATCTAATATGGTAACTGTCATTGGTTGTACTTGTATCATTTTCCTTCAAATTCATGCTTATAAGATCTGCATCTGGTTGTATAAGTTATTTGACCAAGCAATATCTATGTCAACAAAACTAATAAGGGTTTACAAATATAGGAAGCTTCTTTGACATATAGAACTTATCTTTTAACAAAAACAAAAATCAAATTGTTAATTGTGATAAACCATTGGTTGCTATGCTTTCAGAAGTACATATAGATTTTTATAGGGAGATGTTACACACCTTTATTTCGAATTATCACATGTAAATTGGATTGTTGTAGAGCAGGATTTTTTTAAGGTGTGTTCTGGAATTTGAGATCTAGATGGCTTAGGATGATAACATCTATTGTACAAAACCCAAACTCGATTTATTGAGATTTTTTTTGAATATGACCGAACATCTGCTGCTTTCTGTTAGACATAAAAATTTTATTTAATATATTATTATTATTTCAAAGTTCTTTTTATTGGATATTTCTTAAGGTTAACCGTATTCACGCCTCAAGCGTCCGTTTTTGGCGCGAAATATCTCGATTTGATCGTCTTTCAACGACGATCAAAATGAGTATAATACTGATATAATTTTGGTTGGGTTTTGAATACCCGAAATTTTCGGATACGATTTTTGTTTAAGATTAAATTTTGTGATTTAAAAATATCAAACGACCTCCGATTGACGAACGGTCGATTCCGTTGATCTTGTTTCGTCGAATCGGATCTAATGATGGGTTTCGGTTTGTTTCGCGGTTTCCGAATTTGCGTCGCGACTTTTTCACGGCGTGCAATGCAAAGCGACTGATTTTTGGTCGATTTCGCCCGAACGACTTTTGATTCTCAATCAATTGGTCGTTTTAGATTATCTAATGTTGTCAGATAACTTTATTAGGTTATTCAGACCTTATTCGGGTCGAGTTCGGGTTTACGCGGATCCTGGATGTTACAATTATAAAAACCTCAAAGGGAGAAGATAGTATTTTTGCAACTCTATCTAAAGAAGCTAGTAGCCTCGAAGCAAGAAAAATGTGTGTCGCTCCAGAATCAAATAAAACGTGGAAGCTCGATAAGAGCAGTCAGTGTGTGTGCTTGCTGGTCAGTTATCTCCTGGCCTGGTCGAGATGCCATGGTTCTGCATGAGAACCATAATTAGTCGTAAAAGTACCATTTGGAGATACTTATAATATATGTTTTTTCTCTTCTTGGGATATAATATGAAAATTAATGAAATTGGTGACATCTGTGTTGGTTGAATATGAATGTCATATTTCCCTTCTCGGACTCACGACTAGTTAGAAGACTGTCGTTATCCGAGAACTTAATGCGATCAGAATTGAAATATTACGAATGTGTGTATTGGGATACCACTGCTCTGATACCAAAAATGTGAACCCCCGAGGATCCGGGTACCCGTTAACACTACTTTCGCAGCTTTCCATTCACTAGAGATCGCATAATTTATAGAAAGACAGGGAATTTTTTTTCGTTGCAATCATTGGCATCTGACATTCACATTTATATTTATAACCACCAGTTAATAGAGAAAAATTGGCACTAAAATCTTATTTCATTAATTTCCATATGATTTTACAACATGTACAATGTCTGACAGTACATATAACATCCCAAAAAATTTGACTGAAGAGAAGAAGCAATTTACAATATCAATTGAACTAAAAATTGTAACAAAAACTACATACCGTCTGGTATAGACCTTGTCTCCTGGAACCCTGTATAGCTATTGAACAACAGACTCCTTTCCTGCCATGCGTGCAAGGAAGAAAAGGAGTCACAATTGTGAATACAAATCCGTAGTTTTTAAAAAATAAATGACAAGTAATTTATTATGTGCAAAAGAGAGCAAGTAGAAAGGTGGAACAAGTATAATTTACATCTACTTGCATAAGTAAAAGGGTTTTCAACTGTTTGGTATTAAGTTCATTTGTTCTCCCCTTTTTCCCATTCATCCCATATATATAATTATATAAAGTTTAAATGACAAACCCTAGCATATAATGATTTCCTGTGTTTTAAGATCATGATTTTGGGTCTTGGAGATCATGTTGCGGAACTTGATGGCTACTTTCTTGTCATTGAGATCATGTCATGGTTTTCGGTAATGGACTGATATGATGATGATGAATTTGATCCTTAATTCTATTTACTCCTTCTAAGTTAGTGGATAGTCTGTGGTCTTGGTCTGTGTGTAACCTCACACTATGACTCTAAGGTATTTAAAAGTACCATAGGGTTGGGGTGCCTCCGTAGGCATGCAGTGTTGTATAATGCATCCTAACTAAGTTCCCAACACGTCCACTAGCTTATTAAGATTTCGAATTCAGATTATAGTCACTTCCATTTACTCAACTTAAACTGTGATCTTTATAGGGATTTCGAAACAGATTATAGTCACTCCCAATCATCTAAATTTTCAATTGTAATTTCTCCAAACCTTTACAGTAACTCTCTCAGATGTACTCTCAATGATGTAGATATAGATGTAGATATGGATGATCTGGATGTAGAATCGCCAAGTCTGTTGGCGAAAGAAAACTCAAGCGGTGAAGAAGCCTACAAATGGCTCTTCCGTCTCGCCCTCTAGTTGGAAGGACGGTCCAATAGAGGGATAGGTCTACTCCCCAACTACGCCACTGAGACGGGTGAGAGAGACTTCCCGGAAAAGTCACTCTAGAAAAACAGCCCGACCGGTAACGGGAAACCGAGCTCGTACGTAAAACTGAAAAACCGAGGATCCCCCGCCTGGGTAACCTAAAACAGAGGGTCAGCGGAACTGGTCTAAAGTCGGGATCCCAACGAGGCGTAAAAACACTGCGAGCTCGCGTAAAACCGTATAAAAGACTGGGATCCTAGACCCGCGCACTTGGCGGCCGCTGTCCAAACTGGGCTTCCTATTCTCCCGCCCAGTTGAGGGTCACCGCGCCCTCGCACGGTCAGAGATAAGGGCCCCTTTGACCGGCATAAATAATTGCCATCCCTGATTAACCATCAACTATGTAGATGTACTTGATTACATGTTCACTTTCACGTTATCTTGGGGGAGGTTGGCTTTATGAGTCTTAATAATGATCAATTTAATGTCATCCTTGCATTTGTACATTGCCATAACCTCGATTGATCAATAGTCATTGGGTTCCCATGTTAGTATTCACTATTTACCCTCATTTCTTTGTAAGGATAGTGTTACCAAGGTTGGAGTGTTGATAATTTTAAAGAGGGATTAGATCTTGGAAGATTACCTTCTTAAATATCCTAGTCTTCATCGTTCAGGTTCAACTTGTTTTGTCAAGAAGTTTAAGATTTCTTAAGAATGATAAAATTGGTAAATTTCTAGTCATGAGAAAAGCTTATGCTCCATATGCATCTAACAATACATACAAATGAAGTTTCATAACCCTTGATCTGAAATGGATTTCAGTTCCCACTTACTGAACTCTATGCAAGATTAAATTTTCACTTGCCAGCAACACATAATCCCTTAGATGTTCTAACGTGATCAAGGATCAGGTTTTACTCAAAATAAATCAGTTTTTTTTATTTAATCGGATCTGGCTTGTATAATAGATGAATTTAATTCAATTATATAAATAGATGAATCAGGTTCAGTTTGAATCAGTTTGAATAGAACTTCTAAGACTACTCCAGTGTCCTGAGATATACAAAAATATCCTATAATCAGAGCTGAAATTCTGTTCATGTTAAATTCTGATTTTTGAAGAGTAGAGAGAAAATAGTTACAATCATCATGGAGCATCGTCCACCTTGCATCAAAACGATAGAGTAGACCAGTCATAATTCGACACTTCCTAATAAGAACAATGGATACACTTCCAGATTTTTGGTACTGGATTCTAAAAAAAATCTCAATAAACGAGTTTGGGTTTTGTACAATAGATGTTATCATCCTAAGCCATCTAGATCTCAAATTCCAGAACACACCTTAGAAAAATCCTGCTCTACAACAATCCAATTTACATGTGATAATTCGAAATAAAGGTGTGTAACATCTCCCTATAAAAATCTATATGTACTTCTGAAAGCAGAGCAACCAATGGTTTATCACAATTAACAATTTGATTTTTGTTTTTGTTAAAAGATAAGTTCTATATGTCAAAGAAGCTTCCTATATTTGTAAACCCTTATTAGAAATGTTGACATAGATATTGCTTGGTCAAATAACTTATAGAACCAGATGCAGATCTTATAAGCATGAATTTGAAGGAAAATGATACAAGTACAACCAATGACAGTTACCATATTAGATTCAATTCCACACCGTCATATTTCTATACACCAAATATACATGAATACGATCATATTGTACCATTATATCTCAAAATTTCATGATCCCCAACCATGTGACTTTCCATTGCAGCTAAATGAATCACAGATTTCTCTATCAATCATGTAAACAGAATGTATATCAAATCTCATATATGGTAGAAAAAGGAGATGGTGATCTGTCCATGCATGGCAGCAAGGAGAGGGATGAGGATTGTACCTTCTTGATTTTTTTTAATCTCTAGCACACCTGCTGCTTTCTGTTAGACATAAAAATTTTATTTAATATATTATTATTATTATTTCAAAGTTCTTTTTATTGGATATTTCTTAAGGTTAACCGTATTCGCGCCTCAAGCGTCCGTTTTTGGCGCGAAATATCTCGATTTGATCGTCTTTCAATGACGATCAAAATGAGTATAATATTGATATAATTTTGTTTGGGTTTTGAATACCCGAAATTTTCGGATACGATTTTTGTTTAAGATTAAATTTTGTGATTTAAAAATATCAAACGACCTCCGATTGACGAACGGTTGATTCCGTTGATCTTGTTTCGTCAAATCGGATCTAATGATGGTTTCGATTTGTTTCGCGGTTTCCGAATTTGCGTCGCGACTTTTTCACGGTGTGCAATACAAAGCGATTGATTTTTGGTCGATTTCGCCCGAACGACTTTTGATTCTCAATCAATTGGTCGTTTTAGGTTATCTAATGTTGTCAGATAACTTTATTAGGTTATTCAGACCTTATTCGGGTCGAGTTCGGGTTTACGCGGATCCTGGATGTTACAATTATAAAAATCTCAAAGGGAGTCTCGTCCTCGAGACTCGAGTTAAGGCTATTAGGTGTCTTGAATTTCATATGGCCATAAAAACCTCAAAGGGTTTTGAACCCATAAAAACCTCAAAGAGAAAACAAGCCATATATTTGAACATATATCTAATTACAAAAGCTTGTTTTGCTCATTACCTCAAAAAAGTTGCGGGTATCGTTCCTGCATGTCGGCTTCGGTTTCCCATGTCGCCTATTTGACTCCGTGACGGTGCCACAAAACCTTGACCAATGAAATCTCTTTGCTGCGAAGCTTCTTCACAGCACGGTCAATTATCTAGACGGGCCTCTCCTCGTATGTCAAATCAGGCTCCACGTCTAAATTCTCGTAGCTGATGACGTGTCGAGGGTCGTGGACATACTTCCTCAGGTTGGATACATGGAAGACATCATGAATAGCTGAAAGATGTGGAGAAAGAGCTCCTCGATAAGTAACCTTCCCTACACGAGCCAGAATCTCAAAAGGTCCAACATATCACGACGCCAACTTGCCACGAACACCGAATCTCTGCACTCCCTTCATAGGAGATACTCGCAAAAATACCCGATCTCCGACCTGTATTTACAGGAGTTTTATTAGTATGTGAGATTAAGTTAAATTTGTAATAAAAGAAAGAGAAGAAGATTGGATACCTGAAATTCCAAATCTCTTCTTCGACGGTCTGCATAGCTCTTCTGGAGACTTTGTGCCGTCAGAAGCTTCCGTCTCACAAGATCAACAGCTCTCGCAGTCTCCTCTAGGAGACCCACGGAGTAAAGAGCATGATCACCTACCTCACGCCAACTGAGGGGTGTGAGGCATCTCCGCCCGTATAGGGCTTCGAATGGTGCCATGCCAATACTAGAGTGATAGCTGTTGTTGTACGTGAATTCCACTAAAGGCAAATGGTCCTTCTAGGACCCTTTCCACTCCAAAGTGCATGCGCGAAGTAGATCCTCAAGCGTCTGAATGGTGCGCTCACTCTGCCCGTCTGTCTGCGGATGGTATGCAGAACTCATCTTTAGCTCTGTTTGTAGTGTTGACATGAACTGATGCCAATAATGAGATGTAAATCTCGAATTCCTGTCAGACACCACTTCTCGTGGTATACCATGCAACCTGATAGTGTTCTGCACATAGAGCTTGGCCAATCTGGATGGAGTGTAAGTCGTGTTAACATGTAGGAAATGGGCTGACTTGGTCAACCTATCAACAACGACCCAAATGGAATCATGGCCACCTGGTGTCTTCGGCAGACCTGTGACAAAATCCATAGAAATGCTCTCCCATTTCCACTCGGGAATGGGGAAAGATTGCAGTAATCCTGGTGGTCTCCTGTGCTTAGCCTTGACCATCTGACAGGTCATGCATCTGCTAACATGCAGCGCCACATCGCGCTTCATTCCATCCTACCAGAAATGTCGACGCAGATCACGGTACACCTTTGTACTACCTGGATGGATAGATAACCGTGAACTGTGTGCCTCATCGAGAATGTCTCTGCGAAGCTACTCATCATTGGGTACAACGACCCGTCCTGCCTTCCATAAAATAGACTCTGTCACGACAAAATCATCAAATTCATCCTTGATGGCGCGTATGTATCTATCTCGGATCCAAGGATCTGTCTTCTGGCCCTCTACAATACGATCTCAAAGACTGCTGTATCGAGGGGGCACGACAGTAGAAATGGATGCGCTCTCCTGAGGATGTCAATCGCTCAAAGCTGCAAGCGTATCCCACGTGTATAGCCAGTTCGCCATACCATCAGCATGCGCTCTCCTGCTAAGTGCATCAGCCACCACGTTTCCCTTACCGGGATGGTAAGAGATCGTGCAATCATAATCCTTCAGTAGCTCGAGCCATTTGCGCTGCCTCATGTTCAGCTCCTTCTGATCAAAGATGTACTTCAGACTCTTGTGGTCTGTGAAGATTTCGAAATTCACCCCATATAGGTAGTGGCGCCAGATCTTCAAGGCGAAGACAACTGCCACCAACTCCAAGTCATGTGTGGGGTAGTTCCACTCGTGCGGCCTCAATTGTCGTGATGCGTAAGCAATCACCTGTCCTCTCTGCATCAACACTGCTCCTAGACCTTCTCCAGATGCATCTGTGTAGACTGCATAGTCCTGAGTGCCTGAAGGAAGAGCAAGAATAGGTGCTGTAGTCAACCTCTCCTTCAGTGTCTGGAAGGCCTGCTCACATGAATCGTCCCAAATTAATGGAACTCCCTTCTGCGTCAACCGTGTCAGAGGGCGAACAATACGTGAAAATCCGCTGACGAAGCATCTGTAATAACCTGCTAGCCCAAGGAAGCTCCGAATCTGCGTGACAGTCTTGGGCTGCTCCCAAGACATGACTGCATCTATCTTCGCAGGATCAATTGCAATGCATGCTCCAGAAATGATATGCCCGGAAATGAGACCTGGGATAACCAGAACTCACACTTGCTCAACTTGGCATATAGTTTGTGCTCCCGTAATGTATCCAAAACAATCCGTAGATCATTCGCATGATCCCATTCATTCCGTGAGTAGATGAGCACATCATCAATGAACACTACTACAAACTTGTCCAAGTATGGACGGAAGATACGGTTCATCATATCCATGAAAACCGCAGGTGCATTGGTGAGCCCAAACGGCATCACCACAAACTCATAGTGTCCATAGCGAGTCCTGAAGGCTGTCTTCGGAATGTCCGACTCGCGAATCCTCAGCTGATGGTAGCCTGAGCGAAGATCGATCTTCGAGAAAATCGAAGATCCCTGGAGCTGATCGAATAAATCATCGATGCGCGGCAAAGGATAACGGTTCTTCACCGTTCTCTTGTTTAGTTGTCTGTAATCGATGCACAGTCTCATGGATCCATCCTTCTTCTTGACAAATAGAACCGGAGCACCCCAAGGTGAAGTGCTCGGTCTCACGAATCCCAAATCAAGTAACTCCTGCAACTGCACCTTCAGCTCCCTCAATTCGGCTGGTGCCATGCGATAAGGTGCCATAGAGATCGGCTGTGTATCTGGTAGCAAGGTGATCTCGAACTCGATCTCTCTCTCAGGAGGTAGCGCTGGTAGCTCATCAGGAAATATGTCAGGATATTCTGATACTACTCGGATGTCCTGTGTCATCGGCTCCTGATCAGATACCTCCGGAACAAAAGCAAGATATGAATCGCAACCCTGGTCAACAAGTCGCTGAGCTCGCAACACTGAAATGTACTCCATGGTGGAGTCATGTATAGTACCCTCAAAAGTGAACTCGGTTAGATCTGGAATCCTGAAGACAACTGTCTTCCTAAAACAATCAACTAATGCATGATGAGTAGATAGCCAATCCATGCCTAAAATCAAGTCGAACTCATCAAGCTGTAGGAGTAGACATTCTGCGATCATCTCATGACCGCCAATCAGCATGGGCAAGTGCCTGACTATCAGGGATATGACAAATAACTGGCCACCTGGCCCTCGGATGTGATAGGAAGAGGGTTGGGGGAGGGGGTGCTTGAAAGGTGTTTGTTGAAATGATAGAGCAAGCTACTGCTGTCATGGTGCATGAGAAAAAGGGTAATGATAGTGCATCTAAAGTGTCTGATGAGATACCTGATCAAAATCCAGTTGGAGTTTCAAATGACAAATTGATAAAAAATGACACCAATTTTCTTTTATTGTCTCCAGTTTTCTTCGTGAGAAAAGATGATTTTAAAAAGAAGCCTATGACAAATGACACTCGTGTGGATTTGGGAGGTAACCTCTATAGATTTGAAATCCTATCTTGATGGAGGATGACTTTGTTATTGAAAACACATAAGAGGAAGTGAATTGATTGCAAAAGCCTTTTGTTTAATACCCCAATTGCTCGATTTGCACACTCAATGGCCAATTTAATATGTTTTCGAAACTTCTTAAAAGGAAGATTTGATCATGTAGGAGATATCTTCCTCGGGACACTAGACTTAAGACATACTCATCGGATACAAGGAGGAGATGGATTTTTTGAAGTCATGTTCTGGGCGATCTAAGATATCTGAATGAGTGGGTCTCTATTATTAGATGATCACCTTATTTTAAATCAAATTTGTGAAGCACACGAGTTCCTGTGTGGAGTATGTGTGGTAGGCGTGAATGTGCATCTAAATAATCCTGACATCATAAATCATTATTCAAGCAATAGGAAATTTATTTGTGTAGATGTGGAGAGAATAGAATAAGTTGCATTTGTAGAGACCCTGGGGCTCTCTTATACAGGAGAAAAACCCTAGGTAAATTACATGAGAGGTGCATAGAAGAATAGAAATAAGAAAAGAATTATCAGGAAATGCTAAAATCTCAACACTCTCCCTAAAGATGGATCATATATATATCATGCTCAGCTTGGAACAACATCTTTGAAATGGATCTTGAGCAAGAGCTTTGGTGAATATATCTGCAGTCTGATCTCCTGTAGGGACATGGGAGGTGGATATGAGTCCCTTCTGGATCATGTCTCTGGTATAGTTGCAATCCACCGCTATATGCTTGGTACGTTCATGGAATGCAGGATTGTTGGCAATAAATAAAGCTGCTTGATTGTCGCATAGAAGCTGCATTGGAAGAGGTACCTCAATGGCAAGATCAGTCAAGAGTGATCTTATCCACATCATCTCTGTGCTCCAATAAGCCATGGCTCGATACTCAGACTTTGCACTAGATCAGGCAACCACAGTCTGTTTCTTGCTCTTCCATGACACGAGTGAACTCCAACAAAAACAATAAAACCAGATGTAGACTTCATGTCTCTAAGGCATCCTGTATAATCTGCATCTGCACAAGTTGTCATCTCAAGATATATACCTCTGTTGAATATAAGTCCAGTGCCTGGTGAAGTCTTCAAATATCTTAGAATCATATATACTGCATCCATATGTACCTTCATGGGTTGCTCCATGATCTGGCTCACTTTGCTTATAACAAAGAATATGTCTGGCCTGGTGATAGTAACATAAAGGAACTTCCCAACAAGCTCCATGTATCGCCGCTTGTTCACTTCCTCAGTGTCATCATCATATAATCTCATGCTTGGATCCATAGGAGTAATGGCAGGCTTGCATCATGTCATGCCTGTTTCTAGTAGAAGATCAGTCACAAACTTCCTCTGGGTCATCACAAGACCACACTGGTTCCTGGCGAACTTTATTCCCAGGAAGTGTCGTAGACTGTCCAGATCCTTAGTCACAAACTACTGCCCTAGGAACTCCTTAGCAGTATGAATACCTTGCTCATCATTACCCATGACAATTATGTCATCAACATAAACCGGAATGGCAACAATTCCTCTCTGTGTCTTCTGAACAAAAAGTGAATGATCGGTAGTGGATCTCACAAATCCTTGGTGCTCTATCAAATCTGAGAGCTTCTGGAACCAAGCTCTCGGACTCTGCTTCAGGCCATAAATGACCTTATGTAGCCTGCACACCTTCTGAGACTCCCCCTCAGCAATAAAACCTGGTGGCTGCTGCATGTAAACCTCCTCATGTAGATCCCCATACATAAAAGCATTTTTCACATCAAGCTGGTAAAGCGGCCAATCTCGAGCCACAACGAGAAGAATGCGCAAAGTCGAATGTCTAGCCACTGGTGAGAAGGTATCCTGGTAGTCCACCCCATAACTCTATGTGGAACCTCGCGCTACCAGCCTTGCCTTGTAGCGATTCACACTACCATATGCCTGTTGCATTATCGTAAATATCCATTTGCACCCGACCACAAAGGCACCTGGAGGAGCAGAAACAATGCTCAAGGTACCACGGGACTATAAAGCGGTCATCTTCTCTTTCTTTCATAGCAAGTCACCATCTACTGTCTTGTACTGCCTCCTGGTATGTTCGTGGGATAGTAACATCAGAGAGTCCCACTACAAACTTCATGTACTCTGAAAGATAGTCCAAGGAAACATGTGCAACATGAGGATAAATAACACATGTACGACGCGGCTTCCGTAAGGTAATAGGCACATCAAGATCAACGACCTCTCTGTTCTCGGAAGTAGATAGATGCTCCTCCTAGACAGTGTCCTGTGGTACGAACATGTCACTAGTGCCATCAATGGAAACAATGTCTTTGGTACATACCTGAGGTGTGCTGGATGACGGGGAAGGCACATGAACAGAGGGACGGGGAGAGGGCCTGCGAATGTAAAAACATGGTAGAAACGTGTTAGGGTAGATGGTGGTGGAGGTGGTGGAGAAGGAGGTGACTGTGGCTCATCCTGAGTAGGTGGTGGTGGAAGCACAGGAGGTGGTGGAACAAAAACATCTTCGCAGAGTATGAGTTACTAAACCTATCACCTGTAGGGGAAAAATACATGACAAACTCAAAAAATGAGACATCAACACTTACATAATACTTTCCCCATATAAGATCAAAACATCTATACCCTTCTTGGGTACACGAGTATCCAACAAACACGCATTTGAGAGCTCTTGGAGAGAGCTTGTCACGACCAGGAGTAAAATTGTGGACAAAGGCCACAGCACCAAAAACCCTGGGGTAAGTGAGAATAAATCCTTCTTGGGAAACACAATCGAGAAAGGGACCTTTTCTCCAAGAACTGTGGAAGGTATGCGGTTCACTAAGTAGCATGCAGTGAGGATCGCATCACCCCAAAATGAACGAGGAGCTCGACTCTGAATCAAAAGAATCCTCATGACATCAAAAAGATGACGATGTTTGCGTTCAACAACATCATTCTGCTGCGATGTGTACGCACATTAAGTCTGGTGATCTATACCAAGATACCTGAGGAAATTCGACAGTTGTAAGGTGGAGAAATCCAAGGCATTATCAGAATGAATAAACTTCACATGAGCAGAATTTTTTTATTTCAATAAGAAATGATTTAATGACAGGACCAACTTCAGACTTATTCTTTAACAAGAAAACCCAAGATGGTGAAGCCTTCTCGAAACAATTCAAACGACTGAATACTGTGACAACTCTGATGACTCGAAAAAGAAGAACGATGGTGCTTCCCCAGCTGACATGCCTCACACTCCAAGGTGGTACGAAGAGAGACTTGAGGGAGAACATGACATAGCTTCTGTAGAGGAAGGTGTCCAAAGCGAAGATGCAACATGAAAGGAGAAACATATCAAGAAGGAATGGTTGCAGCACCAATACAAGGGGCTGTACCAGTATGTAAAATTCTCTCTGCTCACGGCCACATCCAATCACCTTGCCCATGAGTATGTCCTAAAAAATAAGAGATGAGGGTCAAATATGTCACGACAATGTAAATCTTTTGTAATTTGGCCGATAGACAAAAGATTCATCTGAAAAGCGGGTGCATGCATGACGTTCTGCAATCGTATTGAGGGTGCTATAATAGCCTCCCCCTGGCCAACAATGGGTAGGTGAACCCCATTTGCAATCGCCACCGATCTCTCATGAGGGAGAGACCTGTAGGAGCTAAAATGTGCTCTATCTCCGCACATATGATGAGATGCTTCAGAGTCCATGATTTGGTCAGTTAGGTCCGAGCTGCTACAACTGGTAAGTGTATAGGTTATGTACCTGAGGCGCTAGTAGAGGCTCTGGCGGCAGCAACTGTATCTGCAGATCATGTAGGAGGTGTAGTCGGAGTAGTCATTATCTCCCTTAATTAGGAGACAATGTCATCCAACCTTGGGTCTTGAGTAGGAGAAGTAATCTCCGTCTGTTTGGCTACACGTGCAGGTGCTGGGTAACCTTGCTTCTGATAGCACGTGTCCTCTGAATGACCCGGCATGTGACAGTGTGTACGGACCCCACTGACGTCCTCCTCTTAGACCACATGTGCCACAACCGCGAAACTGCGAGGTACCCCCTTGTCGCGAGAAGCTGCCATCGTAAAGTGGGTCTTAGTCACTGACTCACTGTAGTGGAAGAACTGACAACTTTACTTAGTCTTTTGTAAGTTTCCTCCAACTGTGGAATAATCTCTCCTATAAGGAGTGGAGTACGTGTGACATCATACTCAGAGTCAAGAGATGACAGAAATGCTCCTGTTATAGTGGCATCTCTATAAGCCTGCTGCTGCTCTAAGCTGAAGTAATGGGCATGAAGCTGTGGAGCCTCTCGAACATGCCTCGAAGATGTGAGAAATGGACATGGAGAGGTCAACCATTCTACTTGGTCGAAAAGATGTCATACTGAAGTTAGAGGATCTTGCTCTCATTCTTGGCTTACCCATATGTGACAGCTAAGATGTCCCACATAGCCTTGGTTGTGGGCTGGTTGACTATATCATTGGCAATCTCCGTGGTCAGCGTCCCGTAGAGCCAAATCCGTGCATAAGCATCATCTTGTTTCCAAGAAGCATTAGCCCAGTCTTGTCCTTCGACTCTGGATCAATCAGGATGTGCTCCTTGTTATTGCACTATATGAGGGTGCGAAACTGTATGGACCACAACTCGTAGTTGGTCCCATCCATCTTTACGATGGGAGCTGGGCCCTTGAAAGTACCGGATGACAAAATTATATCACCCTTGATCTCTGACATCACAAAAAATAGTCGGAAACATGAACTTGACTGGGGAGTAGACTAATCCGAGAGTCTACACAATCATACTGAGGAGTGGTTGTACGTGTAGACTCATACAACCATCCTCATCAATCTTTGCTGCGCGATGGAGCCGGAAAACGTGATTTATAGGTCTGAAAATCGCATTTCCGTTCAAAACCAGACCGTACACGGTGCAAACGGCGGCCTGGCGGCCGGAGAGACGGACGACAGCAGCTGCGACGACGGCCTGACGACGTGGACAGACAACAGCGGCTGTTGTGGCGGCCTGATGGCCTGGCGACGTCTGGGCAGCGGCTGAGGCGTTGGCCTGACGACAGATATGGGTAGCGGTTGCGGCCGAGGCAGCTTGGGCTGCATGGGGTTGCTGCATTGGACGACGGTAACCCAGGGCTAGGATTTCGCGAGAGGAGCCTTGCGGGAGGGGGAAGTATTTAGGTCAGGGCTCCGGTATAGGACCGTCGCTCTGATACCATGTGAAGAGAATAGAATAAGTTGCATTCATAGAGACTCTAGGGCTCTATTATATAGGAAAAAAGCTCTGGGTAAACTACATGAGAGGTATATAGAAGAATAGAAATAAGAAAAGAATTATCACGAAATGCTAAAATCTCAACAGTAGACAAAGATCAAGATGTGTTGGAACTCACAAGTGAGAAGATCAAGTTATCTGAGGGTTTATGTGAAGATTGATCTTAAATCTGGGTTTGATCATGTTATATTAAAAACGGTGTCCAGATTTTTAAGGAAAAAATTGTTTACATCGTTACGAGAGAATTCCTAAATTCTGTTCAAGTTGTGTGAATGTACAAATGTTGGATGAATATGGTAATATGAAAGTTGTGGCACAAGAGAACCCTACTAAAAAATGGGTTCCTGTCAATGAATATTGCATGGACGATTGCAATCTCATGGTGGCAAAGTTATTAATGTAGGGCAAAGTTCAGGGAGAAAAGAAATGATTTGCATGATGAAAAGTTGGCGAGTGACGCTAAGTACAGCAGCAACATGAAAATGACAAACAACAATCATCTTCTTTGTAGCTGCAGCACAGAAACCTGTAGAGACGGTCAAGCTGTAGCCACAGCCATTGATGGCTGCTAGGAAGCAGCAGCAGCCCTTGGTTGCCCATTTAGCGCAGCACGACTCAGAATCAACAGCCTCTGGTGGCTCCTATTTCTTTGTTGCAGCAGCAACAACAAGGTGTGGTCTTGGGACGGCCACTCCGGAGTATTCCTCCCTTTTTTTACTAAAAAAACAAGGTGGGGTCCCTACCCGTCCACAGCCATTGGCTTTGCTTCGTAGTTACTATGCACTCTCGTTCCATGCTTGACTGATGAGCTCGTGGGGTAAGGCCTCACAAACAGTTGGACTCATCTCAGTTGCAGCAGCAATACCCAATCGGGGCTACTTGCTCTTATCAGCAGCAATACCCCACATTGGAGCTGCAAGGTAGCTCTGTGAAATTTTGCGAGCACTGAGCAGCAGTCACACAAGTAACCAATGCTCTGATAGATCCACCAGCAAATACAGTTAGGAGAAGTGGAATCCTATTGAGAATGGATGGGAGGATGTGCCCAAAGCTGTGGATAATCAGTCTGTACATAATGAAGACATGTATTTTTCTTTACAGATACATTTGTTTGCACAAATATGTTGATGCATCTTCTCGCAATCCTACAGACGCAACCTCTTTCTATGGATGAAGAGGAAGGACTTAGAAATTCAGTAGATAATGTGCAGATGGCCGTTGCTATTCATGGTGGACCTTGCACTCCCTTACAGAAGTCGACTGCTTCCTCACTGTACAGGAACTGAAGCAAGTCAAGAGCAGTTCAAGCGGAAGCAAGAAGGGAAGAAAGGAAAAGATGCTATGCATACATGATAATTTGCTTGTTGAATACATGAATTGGTAGTGACTGGCATGTTGTGGAGGATGATTGGGAGAAGGGAATGAAAAAGCTTAAGGAGATTAAAAAGCAGCCTGACTGGGGATCATATAAGCATTTGGGTTTGATCTCTCTCACAAGCTTCAAAAATAAATTTTTTGAGATATTCAAGTGGAGAGGAGCCTCTGCTGTTCTCTGTGATAAGAAAATTCCTATAAAAATTAAAGGAAAGTTTTACAAAGCAGCTGTGAATCCTGCTATACTCTATGGATCTGAATGTTAGCCTGTGAACCATAGACATGTGCAGAGAATGGTTGTAGAAGAAATGAAAATGCTAATGTGGATGTGTGGACACACACACACACACGTAAAGATCGGATTCGGAATGATGCAATCAGAAAGAAAGTTGGTGTAGCTTCGATCGATGATAAGATGCGAGAAAACCTCTTAAGATGGTCTGGTCATTTGCAAAGAAGATCAACGGATGCACCAGTTAGGAGATGCGAGTGTTGGGATGTTGAGTCGGCTAAGAGAGGGCGAGGACGGCCCAAGAAGTGTTGGAAAGAGACTATACGAACGGATCTTAGTTTTTTTGGATATAAGCCCGGGATTGACCCAAGATAGATCTGAATGGAGACGAAGAATCCATGTAGCCGACCCTACTTAATTGTGGGAAAAGGCTTTGTTGTTGTATTCAAGCTGGAAATATTGAATATTCCTTTCATTAAGGATAATTATTTTGAAGAGTTGGCCAAAAAATTGCTTAAGAAGGTGAAAGAAAGTAGGGGGGCTTCTCCTTCCTCAAGAAACACGAAGATGTGGTTGAGGAGTTCAATATGGATGATTACACTTTATTTTATGACGTGGAGATCATGTTTGTTCGAAAGAGACAAATTAAGCATTTTGCTAGCAAAGAAGCCAAAGAAAAGAAGATAATTGACCTATGGATTGGTGAGGATTGGACATTAAGATGGTGAAGCTCTGTGAGATCTCTTGATGAAAAAGACAAGCTTGTGATTCTGAATAATGAATTGACAAAGGAAGAATTGGCTGACTTCAAGAAGAGGCATGGGTAGAAGAGATCCAACTCATGCATACTATTACTTGGTACACAGAGTTTGAAATCAAAGAGTTTTTGAAGCAAGGGAGAGGAGATGGAATGAGGACCGGCTCGGTCACCTCTCAATATAAGAATTATTTTGTTTTCATGGTTTGAGGAAAAAAAGAAGGGGACCCACTTTGAAGATCTTTGCTTTACATGGATGAAATTGTTCTTTTTAGCTTAATTTTTTCCCTTTTAAGCCATGTTGACCATAGATTTACTCATAGGTTTCTTTCGTCACTATAGCTATAGCTTTCTTTTTTCATGACCATGTTGGCTACAGTCATGATGTAAGGCTATAAGCCTTTCAATATGAGTTTTTTGTATACATCTTTTAATAAAAATGAAAGAGCTTATCCGAACCATACAATATTGAGCTTCTGAGTGAAAAAACAATCAGAGAAACATCTTTTTTAATAGAGGAATCTTCCAATTCTAGATCATTTTACAGTCTTACAGGAGAATACCAAGGTCAAACACAAATGATTCAGTAGGAACACATTCTTTTTTGACTGGAGCACCTCCTAGGTCTAGTATCCTTGTCGTTTAAAGGCCAATGTTAAGTATTCATGATCTCAGTCAACTTCACACGCTCCACCCATTGATCCAAGAGGCTCGAGCGAAAAGATGCTGCATACACACACGATTATATCCGCCACATACATGTCTGTATTGTCATCCATAACAAATAAACATGAGAAATGATCATGGAGAGCCTCCTCGGATCGTTGTCTCGCCAAAATCCAAAGCTCCTCCTGTCACCTAAGATCAACCATAATGAAGGCATTATCTTAGACAGAACAGAGCTGATCCTCACAAGTTAATGGCCACCATCATTGTAAATAGACTGGAAAAGACACAATAGACCTTCAGCACCATGCAATACAAGTCATTACCTTCTCTTCGAATGTGCAATACTTACCAAGGAGTGCCTTATTTATCTCCTTAAGCTGCAAGACATCCATCCTACTGTCATTCATTGGTTGTCATAGTACCTCATTCCCAAAGGATACCTAAAATGTCCATTCTAGCACCGACCCAAATTCACCTCGTCAAGGCCTCCATACGAGTATGTTCCCTGACTCGATGTAATTGGGATGAAAGGAAAACATCGAGATGGTTGAGAGAACCATCTCAAGGAGTACTAAGTGTCTACCCTTCGACGTGCAACATGTTTGCTAGCAGGAAAAATGCTCATGTAAGCTCGTCAAAGGGATTCCTAGAGTAGAGCAACACCTATCTGCATCCTCCATTGACATCTTGAAAGGAAAAAAATGCTTGACATGGTTGATCGTGAGCATCGACGCATCACTAAAGAGCATCAAGAACGATTTAGATAACCCTAGCCTCCACTACCCTTGTTTGATGAAGAAGATCGTATTATCTGTGTACTTGAATAGCATGGACCGAAATGTCCTCTCGCACGAAACCCTGGCAAAAAGTGCTTCTTACATCCCAATCAACCATTATGGATAGAGCATCCACCACCACAACAAATAAAAGGGGCCCAAGTAGGCATCCTTGCTTAACTCCCTTTTGCAACTGAAAGAAACCTGATACAAGCATTGATCTTGGAATTTTGATAAATTATGGTTTCTCGTCAATCATGGATCTGGGAATTTAAGCAAACATTTTGATTTCATTGGGATTTTCCCTACTAGCGACGCATTGCATCGCCTGAATGCAATGATAAATTAGCAAGGGTCGCTACATCACTGCTCGAATGCAGTTCAAAATTTGCTAGGGGTTCTCGTATGAGGAACACATGCGAGTAAATGAGCTAGTTTCGCTGCATTGATACCCAGATGCAATTCAAAATTTGTAAGGGTTTTCGCATAATGGTACATACTAGTAAAGAAGTTAGTTTAAAAGAGGTTGCAAAAGAAGTTGAGGATAGGTAGTTGGAATATTGACACTTTGACTGACAAATCGATGGAGATAGTAGATGCGATAGAATAAAGGAAGATTCAGATACTATGTCTCCAAGAGACAAAATAGGTTGGAGAGAAAGCAAGAGAGATCGAGTGGACATGCTTTAAATTATGGTATTCAAGTAAAGAGATTGGTAGAAATGGTGTTGGAGTGGTTGTTCATAAGGATTTGAATGATAGTGTGATTGAAGTGCAAAAATTTGGGGATCATATTATTTTGTTAAAATTGGTGTTGGAAGAAGTTATGAATATAATCTCAGTTTATGCGCCACAAGTTGGTTTATAAGAAATGATTAAATAGGTATTTTGGGAGGATTTGGATACGATTTATGCAACGAATCCCACAAAGAGAGATGATTTGCCTAGATGGAGATCAAAATGGACATGTGGGAAGGATGCTTCAGGGTATGCTAGTGTTCATGGAAGCCATGGCTTCGGGGATAGAAATGAAGAGGGAAAAGTCATCCTGGATTTTGTAACTGCTTATGACCTTTTCATAGCAAACACATATACATTAAAACACAGATAAATTACTTTACGATGGGGAGAAGAGATCGGTCGTGTTGTAGAGATTGGAAAGTAATATCCGGAGAGAGCTTGATAGCTCAACAACGCTTGCTAGTCACTGATGCACAAATAAAAGGGTTGGTAAAGAAGAGGATGGTTCCCAAGATCATTAGAAATAAATGGTGGAATCTTTAATTGAATCAATCAAGCTTCAAGGAGAAGGTTTTAGAAGACTTATCTTGGGATTGTAACAAAAGTGCAAACGAAATGTGGGAGGCGGTAGCATCTTGTATCCGAAGGGTAGCCAAAGAGATGCGATGCGAGTCTAAGGGAGGAGTTCCAGGCCAAAAGGAGGCTTTATGGTGGAGTGAAGGGGTGCAAGAGAAGCTTAAAATTAAAAGATCTTGACTTAAAGCTCTATATAAGGATAGAACAGAGAAAACTGTCACAAACTACATAATAGCGAAGAAAGAAGCAAAGAAGTCTGTGAGTGAAACCAAGTCGAAAGTGCTTTATACAAAAAGCTTGACTCGAAGGAGGACCAGAAGGATATATTCAGATTGGCCAAAGTAATAGAAAGAAAGATCAAATATCTTTCTCAAGTGAGATGCATCTAGGATAAGGGAGTACAACTACATAATAGCGAAGAAAGAAGCAAAGAAGTCTATGAGTGAAACCAAGTCGAAAGTTTATGTGAGACAAATTTTCAAAGTAGCTGAAAATCAATTCGGATTCATGCTAGGTCACTCAACCATTGAAGCTATCCACTTGTTGAAATGGATATTTATAGAGCTAAAAAAGAACATATGTATGATTTGTTTTATTAGGAGAAGGCTAATGATTCAGTCCCAAGGGAGATTTTGTGGAGAGTTTTGGAGAAGAGACAAGTACATGTCCTATACATTAACTTTATAAAGGATATGTATGATGGGGCTTCCTCTTGTGTAAGGATCCAGTCTGGGAAGACTGACTATTTTAACATCATCAATCTGCATCAAGATTCAGCTTTGAGTACATTCCTTTTTCACTAGTCACATTCGGGATGAGATATCTTGGTGTTTGTTGTTCGTCTATATTATTGGATTGATTGATGAGATAAGAGATAGAGTAAATGAGAAGCTGGAGGTTTGAAGACATGCCTTAGAGAGTAAAAGATTTCATATAAGTAGGGTTAAGATTGAATATATGGAGTTCACATTTAATGGAAACAACGATGAAGGACTCGAGATGAAGATTGGAGACGATAATATTAAAGAAGAAATAATCTTTTAGACACTTGGGGATCTATTTTGCAACAAGATGAGGAACTTGATAGAGATGTACTCATAAAATAAATGTAGGTTGGCTAAAGTGGAGAGAAGTCTCTACTGTTTTTTGTGATAAGAAAATCCCTTTGAAAGTCAAGGAAAGTATTACAAAGCAACCGTTAAACCTTTTATGCTCTATTGATCAGAATGTTGGCCCGTGAACCATAGACATGTGCAGAGAATGATCGTAGCAGAAATGTAAATGTTCAAGTAGATATGTGGTCATACACGAGAAGATCAGATTCGGAATGATGCGATCGGAAGGAAAGTTGGTGTAGCTTCGATAGAGGATAAGATGAGAGAAAACTGCTTAAGATGGTTTGGCCATTTGCAAAGGAGGCCGGTTGCTGCACCGGTTAGAAGATGCGAGATTTGGGATGTTGAGCCGGTTAAGAGAGGGCAAGGAGGATCCAAGAAGTGTTGGAATGAGACTATCCAAAGGGATTTTATTTATTTGGATTTAAGCCCAAGAATGATCCAAAATAGATTTGAATGGAGGTAAAAGATCCATGTACCCGACCCTACTTAATTGTATGAAAAGGCGCTGTTGTAGGTTTCCCGTCAATCTGAGTCAGTAAATTGGGGTTAATTTAGAATCCCAATTATTATAGTAGATAATTTTGGTTGGAGATGTTTTAGGAGTCAATTAGGGTTTGTTATGCGGTTAATTTTCATTGTAATTATTCAATTTGTAATACACTCCTCTCTATACAAAGGGGTTCTTGAGTCATTGTAGGTGGAATTCATCAGATTATGAATTGAGTTATTAAGTTTGGAGTATTCATCCACCATCATGTTCTTTCTCCTCCCATATTCTGAGAGATTCTACTCGTCTACGTTCTTTTCTCATCCTGCTAGGCTTGTTGCGTCAATTTTCTCTTCTATTCTCATCCATGTTTTCCATTTGCATCAAGTGGTGTCGGAGCATGGCTTCTAAATTGTTCTCACGACTTAGCGATTCTACGAATTGCACAAAGAAGGATGCAAGGCCCTAAATGTCGGTTTCGGTCACCATTTCGGTGACCGATCGAAATAGAATTTTGGTCGAATTTCGGTCGAAATTTGATCGAAATTTTGGTCATTTCGGCCATTTCGGTCGAATTTCGATTGGATATCGATATTTGACAGAAATTCGACCGAATTTCGTTGAAATTTGAGGCTAGGGAAGGATGAAGAAAGAAGATTCAAATTCAATCAGTCGTCTTCTCAACACAAGTCCAGGAAATCAATGCCATGTCATTCTCTCTACAATGCATATTATTCATTTCAGAGATTTTTTCACAGTCTTGTGATTCCCATGCTAATGCATTAAATATATTGGAAGAGATGCAAGATCTGCTGCAAGAAATAAAAAAAGAGTACAATAAAAGGAAATAAAGTGAAGGTGGTGTTAGAAAAAAGAGTACAATAAAAAGAAATAAAGTGAAGGTGGTGCTGGGGAGCCCCACAACATCTACAACGACCATCTAGTCAACTAGGAAAAGATTCACGTGCATGTACTGGCATAATTGAGGAAGATAACATTTTTTGAGAAAATAAAGGGTGGCCTCCCAAGTTAGGACCCACCTCCATCTATAAATATATTAATTAAAAGAAAAACTAGGAAGATGACAAAGATAATGATGAGAGTAAAATGAGACTGCCAAAGACTTGGTTGTCAGAGAACTTGTGGCCAAGAATGACCAGGGGATGGGGACTCCCTTGAGGGGGACACCACATGCAGAGTGATCGAGCATCGCCCCAGGGCTTAAGATGCTAACTCTCCCTACCAATGCACCATTATCCACCTTTTTGTTGTTGGTTGGATCAAGGTCTACGGTAGGCATCACCGCCGTCACACATCATGGGTAATTGTTACCTCCTAGGAAGGCATCCGACGACGCCGACCATTCTATTCTTGAAGGCTTTTGATGGAGGCCTCGATGCCGCCCTTTTCCCATTTGGGACTGCCATTGCCTCCTTCAAAGGGTTGGGATCCAGTGATTAAACCGCCACTAGAGCCCTTTCTAACGTCATTATCGCACGGGGAGTGGGATCTTCGCTTTAGCCACTACTGTCTCCCACATAAATGCCACCACCATCAACTTGGAAGAACCCACAAGCGCTGATGATGTGTTATTGTCGACTATGGTTGCGTAGGTTGGCACTATCTATGTTGTCTCTATCGTAATCAACCTCGATGTCGCCATCGTCTCTCATAACCTCGGTGTGTAACATGTCTCCCTCTACTTCACCATAGCTACAGGGAATGCGGCTCCCGTAACTATTGTCCTTCAATTGAAGACTGCAAGATGGTCGTGCGATTAACCTCTGCCTTGATGTTCTTTGCAGATGTCACTGTTGTTGATGGGACGAACATTGGTAGAGCCCAACCCCCAAGGTTCTACTTCACCAGACTCACCACCTAAAAGACATGAAGCCGCATTGTCATCAACAAATTTTTAGTAGCCAAACTCGATGTCGTCACCACCATCAGTTGACGAGATGGTTGCCACCCTCTTCGCAATCTTCGTCGTCCCCTTTGCAAGCATCACTACTCTCTTTGCAAGAAATAACACTTCTTTGGATTTTTTTGATCCAACGTCTTCGGACTTGGGGTTCCCAAACCCTAGCAATTATAAGACTCTTCCACCAATTAAAATCCAATCCCATAAAGATAGGGATAAGAGGTAGGGGTGTAAACGGACCGAACCTGGGCGAACCTATATTTTTTAGGTTCGGTTCGTTTATTTAATCGAGCCTAAACTTGTGTTCAGGTTCGGTTCGTTTATTTTCGAACCGGATCCGAATCGAACCTCTTTTTAAACGAATCGAACCTAAGCGAATATCGAACTTAAGAATTCTCTAATAAGAGGGAGTGAAAAGAAGAGAAATGTAAATATATGTGTGTATCTACAATTAGAATAAATATTCATTTACTCTTTTTCTTTATCTAACTCATCTTCATCTTTTGAAAAACTTAGATTAATAAGGATTCGTCTCTTTGAAAAAAGTATAATTATAATATATCTTTACATATATTTAGATGAGGATAAGGAATAAGAATAATGTGGAGATATTCGATAAGTAATGTTTATACTTTCTGTTGATTTGAAGATAAAGAAGGAAAAATACTAGACACATAGATGATAGATATTGTAAACACGATGTGGTTATTTATTTTTGGATAGTTTATACCGAGATAAAACCTACTTTTCCCGTAAATATTTAGTTATCTCTAAGCAAAATTCACTTACCATGGGATAAAAACCACTCATCTCAAAACAAGGTCCACTTCTATGGATAAGTATTTGTAAATATGTATATGTGCATGTTTATCGAGCTTTTAACGAATCGAACCTGAGCGAACCTATGATTTTTAGGTTCTGTTCATTTATTTAATCGAGCCTAAACTTGTGTTCAGGTTCGGTTCGTTTATTTTCGAACCGAATCTGAATCGAACTTTTAACGAGCCGAACCTGAGCGAATATCGAACTTGAGAATTTTCTTACACCCCTAATAAGAGGTTGTCTTGGGATATTTGATATTTCTAAAGAGGCCTCTCTACTCTAAAGTTCTTATCAGAAGGCCTAAGATTGGAGAAATCCAAGTAGAAGAATTTCATAGTGAATGTGTAGGAAAATTGTGAATACGTGCTCCACTGCAAGGAATTACAACAGAATGTTGAAAAGAAGAAAAATGGTCCAAAATTAGGGAAATTCTTCTAACGAATACAGATGAATTCTCCAATATTGCAACTAAAGATGGAGCAACTCATCGGGGGATGAGTTTTCTCAAAACGGAGGAGAATTGATACAAGCATGGATCAAGGAATTTTGATCAATTAGAGTTCCCATCAGTTTGAGTCAATCATCGATTTTATTTCGTTAAACAAATTGAGATCAAAGAGAATCTCAATTATTATAATAGATAGTTTGGTCAGAGATATTTTAGGAGTTAATTAGTGTTTGTTAGGTGGTTAAATTTCATTTTCCTTAATTATTTTGTAATTCGCTTCTCTTTATATAGAGGGGCTATTGGGCCATTTTACATAGAAGTCATCAGAGTATGAATTGAGTAGTTGAATTTGGAGTAGTCCTCTACCATGATCGTCTTTCTCCTCCCATATTTCGAAAGATCCTAGATTCCTACTCCTCATCTATGTTCTTCTTTCATCTCACGAGGCTCGTTGCATCAATTTTTCTTCTTATCTTATCCATGTTTTTCGTTTGCATTAAAACCTCCCCATTGGTTGCACAATAACAAACATCAACCATGATGATGAAATGATGCCTCTCTTCATAGAAGAGAAAACCTGTTCAAGAGAAGTTGTACCTTGAGTTAAACTAGCCACCCGGAATATACCCCCCATTTGGTTATAGGTTATCCTCAGTTCTACCCATGCAATTCTGGGTTGGAGTTAGTTGTATGAATTCCACGCTTTCTTTGTTATTATATATTTTTTACCACCTTCAGATAAAAAACTAACATCAAAATCGGTTTCCATCAAGGTTGGGGACAATATCTGACCCCCTCGCATGTCAAAGGCAGAAGGAGAGGACATGTAGTACTACCACCTCTAGTGGGGGAGCGAGGAGGAAAATGAAGCCAGATCCCTGCAGTGCAGAGCGGGCCCGACACCACCTCTTAGCACCGATAACCTGAAGAAAAAGCTCCATCTTGCAGCCAAGGGAGCCTACAAAGTACAGATTGCCCTGCGGCTAGCCTAGGTTCTCACTTCAGAAGACAACTGACCTTTGCCATCGAATTCCCATGTACTGAAATCAATGCATCTTCTAGGAGGACGCCTCCCTAGAACCCATGCCCAAGACCTGCCTTCACTTGACTGAAATTGGACCTGGATATTCACAGGCTAGCCAGTTTGGCTTCAGACAGCACTCAACTAGCCAATCACCATCCCCTTTAGATGCCCATGATTGGATGCAGGCTCCACTCTAGTTTACCACATTCTTGCACCAAAAGCAGACAATTGGGTTGTGGCGCGTCCAAGGATGCAAAAAATGGTCTAAACGATTGTTTAAACGACCGTTTAAACGCATACGGCCCTCGACCGCATCGACTAATCAAAGTTGGCTCATATGCGGCTAGGTTGCTTAAATGGTGTTAAACGGTCGTTTAAACGACCGTTTAAAGTGTATTAAAAAATAAAAAAATCGAACAAAAACCCTAACTCACTCATTCGACCCCCACTCCCGACTCAGTGGACTCACTCATTCGACCCCCCACTTCTGAGTCTCGACCCTCAGGAAAACCCTAACCTCCGCTCCTGAGTCCATTCCTTGAATTTGACATTATTTGATTATGTGATTATACTTTTATAATTTATTTATACTTTTTATTAATTATATATATGCAATAATTTTTTATTAATTAAAAAAAATGCAAAACCACACAACCCATTTAGTTTCCGCTTAAACTTCCGCATACCGTTTAATTAGTAATCAGTGACCCTACCGACTGAATACCGCATATCGCTTTTTGCAACATTGGGCACGCCCTTGCGAGATGGCCACATGAGACACGCCAAAGGCAGCAAACAGCCTAACCCTGACCTCGGCATCTCTGTGAAATTCCTCTGATGTTTTGCACCTCCTCTGATTACTTCCAAATTAAACCTCAACATTTTGCTTGGACATACCACAAGAGTGGTACATGTTGCACTAGTCTTAATTCAAAGGGATGTTCATGGCAAGTTGCAAAAAGGACCTTGAAAAACAAATTTATTTATGAAAATATTACTATACTTTTTTAACCGCAAAGTTTTCCAAAAAAGGTACTATATAAAATCTCCACTATTTTTTGTCAAATCAAAAAACTGCAATAAAATTTCCAGAGCCTGGTTTTTTCACTTTCTGCTCACCCTCTCTGGCAACAGCATTCATATGAACTTATCCTGTATCAATAATTGACAAGAGGCGAATATTACTGTGCACTTTGCCATGGCTATCTTATGTTATTAGTGTCGTTATTTTTAGTGCCAAATGTTTAGTTTGTGTTTGGATGGATGAACATAACTCAGATCATGTTGCTTTCGAAATTTTGTGAATTTATAATGCTTTTCTGCCTTAGTTCGGATGAACTCAAAGAAATTTTTAGGAGGAATAATGAGTTTGAACTATATATTCTTGATTGTGTTCATGAATCCCTGTTATACGTGCATTTATCTTTATGTTCAGGTGAACTTGGCACTGAATATATCCGCAGATCTGCGTTCATTGTTTACATGGAATACAAAACAGGTATATTTGCTTGTTATCTTTTTACTGGAAGTGTTTTGAAGAGCCATGCACCCACTTAAATAGTTTGGTGGTATGCAGTGTGCCTACCACCCAAAAGACCAGGATTCAAATCCCCCCGTGTTGGGGTTGCATTAGGTAGTCAACATCTAGCATAAAAAATAATTGAATCTTTCAACATGGATTTGAGCAAGAATCCATGTAGCCGACCCTACTTATAGTGGGAGAAGGCTTCGTTATTTTTTAAGTGATTTGATGAGCTATCTCCGCAATTTTCTTGAACTGTTTTCTTATCTTTGACTTTACATGTGACACTGTCTACCATTTTATTTATTCATTTTCCAGTTCTTGTTTACCATGGTGAAAGAGAGCAATCAAATTTTTAGTAAAATGAATAGAGGATTCCTTGCAGATACAGAAGGCTGTCAAAATATCATGTCACATAAGAGAGTTACTAAAACATCTTCATAAAACAGGAAATCTAGCTGATGCAGAGCGTATTTTGGCATGAGGAAAATAATAGCGGAAACATGTCAAGATTTGCAGGTCAAGAAAATATGGGGATTGGTTCCACTAAAAAAAGTGAGGTAGATGCCTGGATAGAGGAAACTCCAATAAAGGTGACTATTAATGAGAGGGGCAAGACGGTTCGTCATGCCCACTTGTTATCTTCCACCACAGTGCCATTCACATTCACAAATGTCACTTTGCTGTTCTTTTACTGCTGCCAGTGCGATAACATCCCATGCCCCTTGGACGCCTCATCGACGGACTGTGAAGCCTCTGACTTCGAAGGACACATTCACGACTCACTCTCACTAATTTGTTCTCCTTTCTTCCCCCACTTCTACCCAACCTTCTTCCTCCCACCCACCCCTCCCCCAAACTCCCATATTACGTCGCCTATCTCTTGATGTCCCATTCTTGACAACATCAAGCCTCTACCTAAATCGAACCGTGTTCACCCTCCAAATTGACCTCCTCCCCTGAATAATTCAACGATGGCGGCACCTACTTGAAGATTCGGCACTCGCTCCCAAGAAGCAGAATAACTTCATCAAAACCTCTTTCCCTCCACATCTCCACCTGTCGTGGCATCTGTGCAATGGGCTTGTGAATGTTTCGTTTGCGAAGGAGCTGTAGAAGAGTCTTACCTTTGCACATAGAGGTTGAAGGTAACACACAATTGTCACCTATTGCAAGGGGTATTATAAGGAGAAGGGGGGGTGAGCTCCTCACACCCATGAAAGAAATCCACAACATCATTTTGGTGGGGGTGGAAATTTAAGGTTTATACCGCTTTCATGTGTTGTAAGTTGTACCATATTTAATAGGGTTACTCCCTTTACTTGGGGTATGTCTCTTTAGCTAACTGACCATTGTCATTGAGGCAATATACAGACCATGATTCAAAGGAGGGCGGTCATGTTGGTTTGTGATGTCGTTGATATGAGCGAAGAACCATTCTTATTGAATATGTGGCAGTGCTAGTGAAAATTGTGGAGGCTCCGAAGATTGAGATCGCTCTTAGCAGTATAAGGAACCAAGACGAAACCAATGTTGTATAGAAGGGCTTTGGTGAGAAAGTTCTCGAGACCTTTAGGGTTATTCGCTTAGGAGTATGCATGGATCTTTGGTGTCATTTGTGTTCTAGATGTGGCAACTGGTGTGGATTGGAGAAAGGTGGCACAGAGTCGACTGCTAAATCTGGAGGCCTCCGGGCGAAGGAAGAGCATCATCGTCTTAGATGTCAGAAGAGTCCACTGAGGTGAAATCACTACTTAAGATGACTTCCTGCTTCTTGGATGTAGTAGGGTTGATGTTGGTTTATTGCAGGCATCATCAGTTTTTGAGGTGGTGTGGCTTGGATGACAATTATTGCCTAATTGCCAACCCATTGTTTAGTACTTGTAGATTTTTCAAAAGTAGTCGAGGGCATGTTAAATGTAAACGAATGTGGAGTATTGACACTTGTTCATGAAGGATCTGGATTGAGATTTATGTTTTCTCCCCATTTCTCTTGTCTTCTCCCACGTTAAAATCATGCTGTTCCATATTTCTTATTCTTTATTTCTGATACGCCCAAGAGATTTTCCACGAACCCTAACTCCTTACGCAATGGCTCCAAGAGGGTTCCCACGAACCCAGGCAAGGTGACCAGATCCTCGCCCAGCGAAGGCGGCGCAAGATCTTGCCGTACATGCAGCGACATAGCTTTTGCCGAAGGTGGCGCAGTCAATTTGATCCCCATTGCGCATCGTGCATCCCCGGCAGCCCTCCCGTGGCGGAGCCCTTCTCCCAAAGCCGTAAATCTCCAG
This sequence comes from Ottelia alismoides, assembly GCA_037367405.1. Lineage (NCBI taxonomy): Eukaryota > Viridiplantae > Streptophyta > Magnoliopsida > Alismatales > Hydrocharitaceae > Ottelia > Ottelia alismoides. The sequence goes on from JAZKJV010000397.1 coordinate 492,005, forward strand.
CTAGGGCTCCAAGCACCAGACAACGGCATCAACCCTCCTAGATGACACCATGTGTCATGCCCAGATCCCCTATGTCCGACACGGTCAGGTTTGATTGGAACATGATGCTTATAACCTTCTATGGCATTTAATCAGTCTGTAATTACTTTTCTTTCATTACCATTCTTCATAATATTGATTATGATAGTTGTTGTTGTTGTACATATGTAACTTATCTTAGGAATTCCCTAATGGTTAAGATAACATGTAGATAGCAGGTACCCTAACCTACCAGCGGTCCTTTGATTTATTAACCCTCGAGTGTATAACACATGCCCATTACTTGGACGGAGTGAGAAGTCGTCACTTCTCGAGTGACTATCCCAGAGTCACTCCTCATTTGTTTTTCAGGCTTGAAATTTTCTTGTGACATATCACGGATTTATATCCGGTGGGTCACTTCATCTTGTGTTATACTACGAGTTTCGATCCGAAGGATCTACCCTGGCCAGTAGGGAGCGAAGTCCCAAGTTTCTCTTATTTCACTCTTATCCCCCTTTTCTTCACGTTTTTCATATTTTAGCATCCCAAGGCTCTATCCTAAAATCATCCACTTCTCCCAATGTAGATGATTACATATGTCCTAATACTATCTTACATTTAGATATCATAAAAAAATACAACAACCTAATAGACAACTAACTCAGCAAGAGAAATGGTAAAGATATTATTTAATTCAACGAATCCTCACCTCGAGTATGAGTAGCGTTCTTTAATCTCTCGAACCGACCGAATTCATCTTCGCTACAAGTATTAATCATAATTACACTATGATAGACTAAACCATTAGAGAACGGGAAGTTAAATATCAAAACTGTACGTGGGATCTTAATCACTTATCCCCGTCTGATCATCTATCACCATCTATCATCATCCCTTATCCCCCTCCTAACAATCATCTCTTTTTTTTTCAAAGCCATACTATTGAGAGTCCTCCTCTACTCCACTACCCTTCATAAAACGTATATTCTTCCATAAAATTAAAGCGAATATGATCTATGGTGGAAAAATCTTCAAATTCAAGATGGTCTTCTTAAAATCCACACCAAAATTAAATCGAGTGTTTCATCAATATTTACATTCATACACCTATGTCTCACATAATCATTACCACTTCCCATCTAACATTTTCCCCATCTATTTCTATGAGTATACTCCAATGATATTTTCTACAATTCTCATAACATTATTCATCTGATCATTTTTTTCTCAATCATCAAACTTTTAGTTCTCAAAGAACTCCCACATTCATACACATCCCCACATTTATCTCTTCCATGTGGTATCTCTTTATCATAATACATCTCCCTTACATTCTTCAATTCTTTCATCCAAATGAGCTATTATTCACTGTTTTGAAGTATTATACTCAACAACATTAACATAACCTTATGACCATCACAAAATCAACAAGAATGTATGCTTATTCCACCATCATTCACCTACAAAAACGAAGAAAAACATGCATGCAACTTAATTTCAGCATGATGTCCACATTTCTTCTTTGAACAAAATAATTAATCTTCATATCTTTCACATGGAAAACTAAATCAATTTCTAACACCATTAATAACATTATCCCAACAAACAAATATCCACTACAATGACATAAATCCTACATTATTATCCACACTTTGCCTACTAACACAAACCCTCACATGGATTTGTTGTGTGTAAGGATAAAACCTCATGTTCTTGCACCACCATTATATTTTCACCACAGATTTTTCTTCAAGTTTCATCCCTCTATCACATTTTTCACATTTAAAGAAGATTATACTCTCATCTCATAACATCAAACTACAAAAATCTGAAATTTATTTCCTACATTTTGACACACCCCTAAAATCATATCAAAAACCTAATATCTCCCAAATCAAACTCAATACAACAAGGGAAAAAGGAAATAGGGAGAAGGTTGGAAGTATGATCTTACCCTACTCTTCTCCTTCTCTTCTTTCTTCTCTTCTTCTCCTCTTCTTTCTTCCTCTTTTCCTCTTCTCTCCTTTCTCTCCTCTGCGGACTGGACGAAGTCTGGAATGGGAGCATCGAGTCCTGGAAATGGGGCGTCAAGTCCCCTCTCCCTTTTTTGCAAAAGTGTGGGGAAATTGCAAGGATGCCCTTGCAATTCCCCCCAAATTAAAAGTTATCTTTTTTTAACTCTTTGGTTGTAACACCATGGGGCATCTTCTCAGGTCGGCACATCTTCCTCTTGCGCGATCACTATACGCCGCCGCACCCCCGCTCCAAGCTCAAGGCGATGATTTGCTCTATGCAACCCTTCCTCTGATCTCTCACAACCCGTGCGAGCACCTTCCTCTCCCAGATCCAGTCATTAGAGGCGCAGATCCCATCAGACTCCCCCTTTCAAGGCTCCCCCCTCTCTCTTTCTCAGCGATTGGTTGAGCTCTTCAGGCAAGATGGCTGCCCCATCTTCAAATACACCAGGCGGCGATGCCTGGAACCTCCAACCCTACTTTCCAGGCAACACACTCCTAGGCGGCAGAGCTCCATGACCAGGGGGGTCGTTTCCCCTTTAATGGGGAAACCCTACTTGTGCGTGAGGATGCAGGGGGCCTGTTTCCCCTTTAATGTGAGCCCCATTCAGGAAGTTTATTTTTTTAAAAAAAAGAGGGGGGGAGCAGCCAAGATGGGTTGCTGCTGCATGCTAAAAAATGTGTTTAAAAAAATACAAAAAAATTATACGCAATAAAAAATGAATCGATTATTAAAAAAGAAGGAAAATAATCGGAAAAAATGATTTAAAAACAAACTGATTGAGAAAAAAAGCCGAAAAAATGATTGAGATCAGCATTTGTGATTCATGTTTTCTCCTCATTTCTCTTGGCTTCTCCCAACTTTGTCGATGCCATTATTTTCCGATTAGTATGGAAGAAAGGAAGAGTATTGTGTAGAGTCACATGCCAGATTCAGATTCTCCAGACCAACCAGATTTTCCAAACTCTGCAGCTCAGTTTCAGACTCTACGGATTGGTTCAGAGTTCAAGTTTGAGGCACTCCATCGTTGAGTGTTCCATTTCCTTCGAGTTCTCCAGAGAGAGACTCCTTTTCAGATGTGCACATGTTTGCCATCTTTTGTGTGGTTCCCATCTTTTGTTTTCGGTCTCAGAGTTTTCATGTGATCCATAGGGACTCTAGAGTAGAGATCACATTCCCTGTGCCATGTGGACTAGGGTTTTCATGTGGTTTCGTAGGGATTCCTGAGTAGATATCCCATTCTCTGAGCCAGTATGGGAGAGACCTAGTTCTCTGATGAGGAGACTTTTTCAGACTCCATTCTCCAGCGACCATGGACTCCAACGAGGATGTCTCCACGGCTTTTTTAGTTCAACCCTTCCAGAGATGGAGCAGTTGTCCACATATTGTGGCGGGCCAGAGTACTCTGTTGAGGATACTCAGTTTGACTCACACTCCAGCCCGTTCGTCCTCACCTGCACGGCATGAGAAGTAACATCCTCGACAACAACCGACATTTGCACGCGTTGAGTTGATATTATATGCAGTATCTTGTATTGTGAGTTGAGATTTCTTTCTGTTTGTCCAAGCCGAGCACTGCATGCTCCAGCTTGAGGGGGAGTGTTGGAGTATGTCGAGCAAGGCCTTAAATGTCAGTTTCGTCACCATTTCAATGACCGATCGAAACGGAATTTTGGTGGAATTTCGGTCGAAATTCGATCGAAATTTCGGTCATTTTTTGTAATAGGGCCCTCATATTTCGGTCATTTTTTGTACTAGGGCCCTCATATTTCGGTCATTTCGGTGGAATTTCGATTTCGACAGGATATCGATATTCGACAGAAATTTGACTGAATTTCGCTGAAATTTGAGGTCATGATGTCGAGTATGCGTCACTTATGTGGGAGATGAGTAATGGATCTCTCCAGGATCCATTTATCACATGCAGTTGTTTAGTCCCACATCGACCGTCTGTGGGATGTGGAGACTAAACAAGTGGATGTGGTAAATGGATCCTGGAGGGATCCATTTACCCATCTCCCACATAAGTGATGCATACTCGACATACTCCAACACTCCCCCTCAAGCTGGAGCATGCAGTGCTCAGCTTGGATCAACAGAAAGAAATCTCAACTCACAATACAAGACACTACAGACAATATCAGCTCAACGCGCACAACTGTCGGCTGTTGTCGAGGACATTGCTTTTGATGTCGTGCAGGTGAGGAGGACGAACAGGCTGGAGTGTGAGTCAAATTGAGTCTCCTCATCGGAGTACTCCGGCCCACCACAATATGCGGACAACTGCTCCATCTCTGAAAGGTCCGAACTGAAAAAGCCGTGGAGACATCCGTGTCGGAGTCAAAGGTCGCTGGAGACTGGAGTCTGAATCCGGAATAGACCTGTGACTCTACACAATACGCTGAACTTTCTCACTGGATACAGGGGGTGAGGGACTTCTTATATAGCCCTCACCGAGTCTCCACCTCCCACAGACGGTCGAAGTGGGACTAAACAACTCACCCACGTAAGTGACATACTCAACATACTCCAACAGTCGTGGGCATGTTAAATGTAAACGAGTGTGAAGTATTGACACTTGTTCATGAAGGATCTGGAATTCACTGTTTATTTTTATGAACAATGAGAATGACTCAATATCTATGCTTTTATACTAATTAACACGAATATGACTTTGGGGTAGAGAAAAGAACATAGGAAACATGATGAGATTTGCTGCTCGAGAAAAGAACGGGGATGAGGGGATACGATTCTACATAAAAGAGGGAAGGTGGGTTTCTTTTAATGCAATCTATTTTGATCAAAACATACATTCATTTTTGTAGAGAGGGGTGAGATTACATGTAAGCAATAAATTCTTTTTAAATTATAGGAAATCATGATTGATTTATTTCGACATATAATTGATCGACTCGAAATAATCACTAAATGAAATTCTTAAAAATAAAATGTTGGTTATAAAACTGCCTAATTTTTCGATTTTGAAAATTCCTCAGTTTTTTTTATTGCATCACATTCTCTATCCCTTTTGTATCTTTATTACCCCAACTTGTCAAAAACATAGGTCCAAGGTAGGGCTTTAGAGAAGATGCTCGGCAAGGTCGATGGGTCCTTTCGTCAATCTTGCATCAGCAATGAAACGCAACACCTTTTGTAATGCTTCTTTTTGATGTTTCATCATCTCCATATCCTCTTCTCTGAGTCCCGAAGGAAAGTGCAATTTTATATCATTCGTGAGGGTTCTATGTAGTTGAATCCTTCTTTGTGTCACTTGACTCTCTTTGTGCTCCTTCATCTCTCAAAACCTCAGCTCTTGCAAAATAGCGTTCATGAACTTGAAATTGGTACTCATCCCTCCTCGCAATTCAAGCACCAGAAGTATGACCTTGTATTAGTAGCTAAATACGTTGTCCGTCACGGGCACCTTCGGCGTCAAAAATGTTTCCTTGGCTCAAGAAAATATTAGGACGAGAGCTCAAATATATCATCGTCATACTCCACATAGCACAATAACTTGAGATTGTTAAGCCAATCGATCTCGGCTTGTAAAAGACATTATTGAAGTCCACCAGAGTAATTGTTTATTCCGTCACCACATGGTTAGTCTTTCAGAATGAGGTTCCTGATTTCAGAACTGCTTTTTTTAGCAAATCAAGCATGAGATTAATGCTACCTTTTGTCGTTGATATCTGTGGATCGAGCTGGCCAGTGAAGGCTATTTGATATGAATCCCGTTCCAAAGAGATTTTTGCATTGTTATTGTTTCTTTCACATGTCATATAGGGCTTGTGCTCTGCGCCTATCCCGACGCAACTCAGATATCATTTATTGTGGATTTAATGCTTCAGATTTTTGAGGTAAAAGTGGGTGTTCCCTGCATAGATGATTGCTGCCTTTCATTCCTCCAAAGCCTCCTTTTTTACCCCATTTACTAGAATAATAGGACAGATACAAATACAAAACAAGGTCATTGTACCCTCATTCAAGGGTAATAGGTACTCCTACGTGTCAACCCAATTGCCTTTTTGACCACCTTGTGAACATTTGGTCTTCCTGTAATGTAGAGTGACAGGAAAAACCGTCCCCTCCCCGTTTGCAGCACATTTAGCTGTTATAATCTTTCAGCTTGCTCTTTTGTAGCACTAGAATATGTAATGCCTACTTCAATAGATACTTCCAACTGTTCACTTTAGCGCCTTCGTTAACCTCGTATCTAAGTCATTGCCTTCTTTTGTAACCACTACCACTATTGCTTCCCCTATATGATATTTGCCGACATTAAAGACTCCAAACTCTCTTTATGAAACCTACTCCTATCCCCTCCCATAAACATACATGGTCCTTCAAATCACCCAATACAGACTACGTGCCCGCATCTAGGCGGTATTGCAGGCGACATGGGCAGCTGCCTTCAACACACAAGAATAATAATATTTGAGGTTTAATATTTCGGGTCCTAAATCTGTCTGTTATGTGGAACTGTTAACTCAGACAACTGGTTGGGCTTGGATCCAACTGGAGACCTTGACCACAACCCAAAATGCTTAAGACCAAGTTGTCTAGTGTTGGAGAAAAAATGAATGATTTGTTTATTCATGAGACCCCAGGGCTCTCTTATATAGGAGAAAAGTCATGAGTAAATTGCAAGAGAGGTACATAAAGAAAATAAAATAAGAAATAACACCAAAGAGGTACAACTATCTCAACACACCCCCTCAAGCTGGAGCATATATGTCTATCATGCTCAGCTTGGAACATCATCTTTGGAAAGGGCCTCTAGTAAGAGCTTTGGTGGATATATCAACAGTCTGATCTCTAGTAGAAACATGAGAGGTGGATATGAGATCCTTCTGGATCATGTCTCTGGTTTAGTGGCAATCCACCTCTATATGCTTTGTACGTTCATGGAATGCAGAATTATTTGCAATAAAAAGTGATGCCTGATTGTCACATAAAAACTGCATAGGAAGAGGTACATCAACTGCAAGATCAGTCAAAATCGACTTTACCCACACCATCGTTGTGCTTCCTTGAGCCATGTCCCTGTATTCGAACTCTGCACTAGATCTAGCAACCACTGTCTGCTTCTTACTTTTTCCATGACACGAGTGAGCTGCCAACAAAAATAGCAAAACCAGAAGTAGACTTCATGTCCCTAGGGCATCTTGCATAATCTGCGTCTGCATACGTTGTCACATCAAGAGAAGTGCCTCTGTTGAATATAAGACCAGTACCTGGTGAAAACTTCAAATATATCAAAACCATATAGACAACATCCATATGAACCTTCCTGGGTTGCTCCATAAACTGGCTCACCTTGCTCAAAGCAAAGGATATATCTGGCTTGGCGATGGTAGCATATATGAGCTTCCCAACCAGCTCCCTGTATCTCCTCCTATCTATCTCCTAAGTATCATCATCATATAATCTCATACTTGGATCCATAGGAGTAGTAGCAGGCTTGCACCCTGTCATACATGTCTCTAGTAAAGATCAGTAACAAACTTCCTCTGGGTCATCACAAGACCACACTGGTTCCTGATGAACTCTAATTCAAGGAAGTATAGAAGATTGTCAAGGTCCTTGGTCACAAGCTGCTGACCTAGGAACTTCTTGGCCGCCTGAATACCCTCCTCATCATCACCTGTGACAATAATATCATCAAAATAGATGAGAATAGCAACAATACCTCTCTGTGTCCTCTGAATAAAAAGTGACTGATCCGCAGTGGACAGAGCAAGCCCTGATGCTCTATCAACTCTGAAAGCTTATGGTATCAAGCTCTCAGACTCCGCTTCATATCGTAAATCGCCTTGTGGAGTTCACACACCTTCTGAGACTCCCCCTCAGCAGCAAACCCTGGTGGTTGTTGCATATAAAACTCCTCATGTAGATCTCCATAAAGAAACTCATTCTTCACATCAAGTTGGTAAAGAGGCCAGTCCCGTGAACATCAACAGATACGAGAATGCGTAATGTCGAGTGTTTGGCCACTGGAGAGAAGGTATCCTGATAATCCACCCCATAAGTCTGGGTGAATCCACATGCTACAAGCCTTGCCTTGTAGTGATCCATACCACCATTTGCTCGTTGCTTCACCGTAAAGATCTATTTGCACCCCACAACAGATGCACCTGGAGGGGCAGAAACAACACTTCAGGTACCACGAGACTGCAAAGCGGTCATCTCATCCTCCATGGCAAGTCGCCAACTGCTATCATGTATGGCCTCGTGATATGTTCGTAGGATAATAATAGTTGAGAGGTCTATAACAAACCTGTTGTGCTCCTATAAAAGGTGGTCCAAGGAAACATGTGCATCTAGAGGATACGTAGCACAATTGCGGCATTGCTTCCTTTAGCAATAGGTACATCGAGGTCATCATCCTCTCTGTTCTCTGGTATCGGCTCATCCTATGTAGTATCATGTGGATCAAGCATAGCACCGGTGCCATCAGTAGAAACAATGTGTTCACTACATACCTGGGGCGTGCTGGATGATGGGTAGGTACAGGAGCAGAGGGGCGAGTAGAGGACCTGCGAGTGTAAAACCACCAAGGCAGGAATTGAGTCAGGGTAGATGGAGGTGGAGGTGATTGAGACTCAACATGAGGACTTGTTGATGGAGACAATGAAGGTGGTGGAACAAAGATATCCTCACCAGAGTCAGCATCAGACAACCTGTCATATGCAGGAGAAAAATACATAATAGACTAAAAAAATGTAACATCAACACTCGCATAATATTTTCTCCCAACAAGATCAAAACATCTATACCCTTTTTGGGTACGAGAATAACCAACATTTGACATCGCTAGGAGAGAGTTTGTCACGATCATGAGTAAAATTGTGGACAAAAGCCCCATATCCAAAGACTCCGGGGATTAGGGAGAATAAGTCCTTCTCGGGAAACACAATCAAGAAAGGAACTTTTTCTCCGAGGATAGTAGACGACATGCGGTTCACCAAGTAACATGCAGTGAGAAGCGCATCACCTCAGAACGAATGAGGTGCTCGACTCTTAATCAAGAGTCCTCACGACATCCAAAAGATGACGGTGTTTGCGTTCAGTAACACCATTCTGTTGCGAAGTGTAAGCACACGAAGTCTGATGAACAACACCGTTAGATCTGAGAAAGTCAAATAACTGTAAAGGAGAAAATTCCAAGGCATTGTCAGTGCGAATAAGTTTCACTTTAGTAGAAAAAATGTTCTTAATCTCAATAAGAAAAGATTTAATAACAGGACCAGCTTCAGACTTACTGTCTAACAGGAAGACTCAGCTTCATTCACAACTTCTGGGCCTCTCGTTAATGTATTCGATCTCCTCTACTTATTAATATTAAGGCGGTAGCTCCCAACTTGGGAGTTTACCCGTGTTGGTTGTCAAAAAAATCATCCACAACAACCATATAGAACCGATGTCACAACTTGGGAATCTCTTATTCGTGACGTCACTTTGGAGGAGGTTAAGGATGCCGTTTGGGACCTTAACGCTGACGTTGCGCCTGGCCCCGATGGCTTCTCCATTTCCTTCTACAGAGATTTTTGGGACCTTGTTGGTCAGGAGGTGCTCGATGTGGTTCTGGAGTTCTGCAATGAGAATAGGGGCTTTGACCGTATCAACCGGGCGTTTATTGTTCTGCTTCCCAAATGTACGGCGTCGGCCTCCATCGAGGACTATCGCCCCATTGCTGTATCAAACGCACTCTATCTTATCACGGCCAAGGTTTTGGCGAGGAGGTTGGTTGGCGTCCTCGGGAGCTTGATTTCCCCTGTACAGTCTGCTTTCGTTCCGGGCCGTCAGATCTCTGATTGCACGACGATTGCTTCCAAGATCATTGTTGATTGGCGGAGGAGGGGCACGAGTGGTATCCTGTGGAAGGTGGATTTTGCCAAGGCTTATGATAGCCTAGATTGGAGATTTCTGTGGTCAGTTTTGAGGAGATTATGTTTCCCGGATCGGTGGATATCTTGGATGAGGCGTTGTATCACCACGGCGTCTTTCTCGGTTCTGATCAACGGTAGGCCGGAAGGGGGTTGGATTCAACCCCGTAAGGGGGTGCGGCAAGGGTGCCCCCTCGCTCCTTTACTTTTCATCATTGCAGCTGATGTTCTGGCTGACATGGCGGTGGGCGTGGTCAGCCACGGTCTTTCTAGAGGTTATTCGAGGGGCGAGGTGCGGGTGCCGATATTACAATACGCGGACGACACTTTGTTCCTTATTGAGGGAGGGGTCGAGGAGGCCAGCGTCATGGCTACGACTTTGGAGATATTTTCGGAGCTATCTGGATTAAAGAAAAATGACTGTAAGTCCAGTTTTGTCCCTTTCGGGCAGGCGGAATGTGTTGCTGATGGCTTGGCGGTTTGTTTGGCTTCTTCGCGCGCCTCGCTCCCTTTGGACTATCTCGGCATACCTCTGGGTCTGGGGTGGGCGAGGCTTCGTGACTGGTTGAGGGTGGTGGAGAAGGTGGATTTGAGATTGGTCGGATGGAAGGCCTCTATTCTTTCGAGGGGAGGTAGGTTGGTTTTGATCAAGGCGGTGTTGTCGTCCATTCCAGTTTACTTTCTTTCTTGCCGCAAGTTACCAAAGGGGATCCACGCGAGGCTGGAGAGGAAGATGCGCGCTTTTTTATGGGGCAACGTCTCTAGTGGGCGCGCTGGGGTCCATCTTGTAGGTTGGGAGGATGTCGTACGGAGAAAGGATTGGGGGGTTTGGGGGTAAGATCTCTTGAGCAGATGAATGAGGCGCTTTTGCTTAAATGGGCTAGTAGGGTATGGGGGCCGGGGGATGATCTTGTTTGCTTGGTGGTTCGGAGCATCTACGGGGTAAAGGGTATGCCCCAGTCGCAGCTGCTCAACCTTGCGACAATGACGCCGTTCTGGAGGGACGTGATGAAGACGTTTGTAAAAAATATTAATCTCTTCAGGCCGGTTCTTGGAAGAGGGGACTCCTTTGCCTTTTGGGGCGATGATTGGTCGGGGGCGGGAGCACTTTGTTCTCGTTTTCCGCGGTTATTTGCTTTGGCGGATAATAAGCTTTGTTCGGTGGCGGGCTGCTGGGTTGATGGGTCTTGGTGGCCTGCTTTCTCCGCTAACTTCTCGGAACGGAGATTTGAGGATTTCTTGGCGATGCTTGACGTTGTGGGGAAGGTGGGTGCCCCTATTGGGGGTAGAGATCACTGGCGCTGGAAGGAGGGGAGTTTCTCGGTTAAGGGCGCATATGGTGCCATCTCCAGACCGCCGCCGGCGACCTCGGAGGTGCTAAACAGGGACTGTGCTTCTATTTGGGCCCTTAATCTTCCTAAGCGTGTTGGGATATTCCTGTGGCTCCTTAGGCGCAAGAGGCTGATGACACGTGATCGGTGCGTGAAACTCCTGGGCATCATTACGGACAAATGCTTAATATGTGACAATGCGATCGAATCGGTGGAACACCTTTTTTTTACATGCCCTGTGATTTCGCAGATTTGGCAGGAGGCGGGGATTCTTTGGTGCCGGTCCGATGAGTTCCAGGCTTTCTGGAATTCGGTGTATGAGAATAGAGCAAGATCAAGAAGGGAGCGGCTCTACCCCATGGCTATTTCTGTGGGCGGTTTGGCGTGGCAGAAATGATTTGATTTTCTCGGGCCAAAGATTCTACAAAGAAAATGTCGAGTGCTTTACAAGGAGGGCTGGTAGATGAGTGGGTGATGTAATGTTCCTTTTTGTTTTGTGTTTTGGGGTGTTGTAACCGTGTGATGTAACCTTTTGCTGTTTTAAATATATTTTGATGGGGTGGGCACCACCGAGTGCTTCCCCCTACCTTGCAGATTTCAAAAAAAATGTCCTTGATGATTAGGAACACGACTAGGACCCCAGATATCAAAGTGAAGCAACTCAAACAACTGACTATTGTGATGACTCTGACGACTCGAAAATGAGGAACGATGGTGCTTCCCAAGCTGACATGCTCACATTCCAAGGTAGTACGAGTAGAGAGCTATGGAGGACATGACACAGCTTCTGCAGAGGAAGGTGTCTAAAGCGAAGATGCCACATGAAAGGAGAAACATATCCAGAAGGGATAGTAGCAGCACCAATACACCAAGGCCTTAAATGTCGGTTTCGGTCACCATTTCGGTACCGACCAAAACAGAATTTCGATGGAATTTCGGTGGAATTTCGACCGAAATTCGGTCATTTCGGTCATTTTTTTGTACTAGGACCCCCATTTCGGTCATTTCGGTCGAATTTCGATTTCGACTGGATATCGATATTCGACAGAAATTCGACCGAATTTCGCTGAAATTTGAGACCATGCAATACACGGAGGCTGGACAAGTCTGTAAAGTCCTCTCTGCTCACGACCACATCCAATCACCCTGCACGTGAGTATGTTCTGAAACACAAGAGAACAAAGATCAAATATAGCACGACAATGTAAATCTTTTGTAATCTAGTAAAAGATTCATCTGAAATGCTGGAGCATGTAAGACATTCTGCAGACGTATTGAGGGAGCTAGAGAAATCTCCCCATGTCCAACAATGGGTATATGAACCCCATTGGCAATCACAACTGATCTACCAGAAGGATAGACCTGTAAGAAGTAGACTGCGCTCGATCGCCACACATATGATGAGATGCTCCAGAGTCCATGATCCAATCAGACAAATCTGAAATGCTACTACTGATAAGTGCATAAGCAATACTTGACGAACTCGAAGATGCTCTAGCAGCGTGCGCAAAAATCTGAAGATCTTGCAGTCGAAATGGTAGGAGTAGTCATCATCTCTCTCAGTCTGGAAACAATATCATCAAAACGTGCATCGTGAGCCGGAGCAGGAGTAAGAGTAGTCTCGGTTTGTTCAACAACTCGGGCAGACACAGGATACCCATGCTTCAGATAGCATGTCTCCTCAGAATGACCAGGACGGTGGCAATGTGAGCATGGACCATGCTGACGTCCTCCTCCTTGACCACGTGGTCCTCGTCCATCAAATTGTGAAATACTCCCTCTGCCATGAGAGGCTGCCATAGCAGAGGGAGTCTGAGCCACAGTAGTAGATGTAGTAATTCTGCTCAGCCTCTTGTAGACCTCCTCCATTGGAGGTATCGTCTCTCCAGTAAGTAATCAAGTACGTGCTGCATCGTACTCAGAGTCAAGAGATGACAGATAGACTATTGTCGTAGTGGCATTCCGATATGCATGTTGCTGCTCAGTATTGGTAGTAATAGGCATGAAGCTATGCAGACGCTCAAACATGCCTCTAAGATGCGAGAAGTGTGCATGAAGAGGTCGGTCATTCTGCTTGGTCGAAAAAATATCAAACCTGCAACTGTAGAATTTTGCTCTTATTCTTTGGCTGTTATAAGTGTCTGCTAAGATGACCCATATAGCCTTTGTTGTGGGTTGATTGACAATATCATTGGCAATCTCCGTGGTGAGCATCCCGGATAGCCAAATGCGAGCATAGGCGTCATCTTGCTTCCAAGGAGCATTAGCCCCAGTTTTGTCCTCCAGTTCTGAATCCGTCAGAATGTGCTCCTTGTTATGGCACTGCATCATGGTGGTAAGCTGCATGGACCACAACTCGTAGTTGGTCCCATCCATCTTCATGATGGGAGCGGGCCCTTGAAGGAACCGAAAGATGAAAAAACATCACCTTGTTTTCTGACATGGTAACAAGAACGCCGATATCCGGAACAAAATTGAGGAGTAGACTGCTTTGAAAGTCTACATAATCATATAGAGGATTAATTCTATCTGTAGACTCATACAACCATCCTCATCTCTTGTTGTTGTAGGCTAGAGTCGGAAGACGTAATTTATATGTTGAAAATCATGAAAAACTGGAATAAAATCTGACTGTATCTCCCTGTATACACGGCCAAACTGCATGCTACAAGGGCGCAGTTGCGCGCGGGCGCAGGGGCCAGACACGCGGGAGTGCAGGGGCTCGGGAGCGTGGCGACGTGTCGCACGGAAGGGGGAATGCTGCACAGGTGGTGTGGGTTGCCGCACGGGAGGGGTATCCTACGGAGGGTTGCCGTCGAAGGGGGGAGGGACAATGTGCGGGCTGATGAGCGACGACCAATGGGGGGGCGTGTAGGGTTAGGGTTGGTGGGATACGAGAACCCCGATCTAAGACCGTTGCTCCGATACCATGTTGGAGAAAAAATGAATGACTAGTTTATTCATGAGACCCCAGGGCTCTCTTATATAGGAGAAAATCCCTGGGTAAATTGCAAGAGAGATACATAAAGAAATTAAAATAAGAAATAACACCGAAGAGGTACAATTATCTCAACATCTAGTAATAACCCTCGTTACTTATAAGCTACTACCACGTTGTGATTACTAGATGTGGTACTCTATTTTGGGGGTGCTACATGAGGTGCATCAACAATAGACGTGTGGGGGGGGGGCATGACATAATATGGAAGCATGCAACTGGCATGTTGAGATATTTGAAACTATGTAGCACTTGCCACCACAATCAACTTTGTCGTCTCCTTCAACCTCTTCAACTCTTATGATCCCTTCCCCAATTTGACCCTCGTGCCCTGCATACTTTCACTCGGCTCCACATGATGAGTGGGGGCAAAAAATCCTTGTAACTGACTTCTCTTGATAGAGGAGGTATGGTTTTGCTTTGATTAGATGTATGCAACCAGTGTAACTTCTTCACCTGTTAATTCCTTTTATTGTAGAATCTTGCCAGTCTGTCCAAATTTAAGATTTTTCCTCTATGAAATGCTTGTCTGATTCATTGAATTTCTCTGGCTAATAAAAATAAAATATTTTTCAGGTTTTTGTATTTGTTGCTGCAGAATATGAGACTCCACATAATGCACTTAACCAGGTAAATGCTCATTAGAGGTTTAGAAATTTACTATTAATCGTCATGCATCAATATTATCCGTGTTGCACATGAAGTTCGCTTCTGCATTATGGTTAAGAGAACAACACCTGGGTCTTTTAACTTAGTTGGGAATTTGTAAACATTATGATTATTTTCCTTTTGGAGCAAAAATATATTACCAATTGTATCAAAGTATCAAACAGAAAATAGAAGAGAAATATACAAATAATGTCTTATTCTTTTTAATAATTCATATGCGTGGCAATTGATTACCAATTGTTGTGCATGAGCAATGAATTCTACGCAGTGTTCTAACTTGTAAATTATTTTAGATGGTTGAAGGAATCAATTTCTAGAAAAGGGTGTCGTGAATATTAATTGTATATATTTATTTAAGTTTAAGTATATGGAGTGAAAAATCACTGTAAAAAACATCTTAGATAGTAGACACTGTGATGGATTATATTCGGATACTAGTTCATTGGTGGAGAAGAAAAATATCCTGATTTCACCCAAGATTGGTACGAAGGTAGGAGGCAACGGGATATTGTAGCCTTGTGGGTGGGCACACTGGGTAGTATGGTTATAGCCAAGGCTAGGAATGCCTTGGCTATATTTATTAACTTATGATATGTGGTGCAGCTATGCATAAATCGATAAGCGATATGGGGAAAAAGGGGGTTGGGAGAGAGAGATGGCTATGGTTGCGGAAGAACTGGAATTTGGCGGGATCTCTTCGGAGAAGAAGCTGGAGTGGAGTTGTCTCGAGAGTATAGAGGGCCACCAAATAGAGGGAGGGCGAGGATCTGGAAGGTTGGAGATTGGTGAGTCATCAGAAGAAGCCCTGTCGAGGGCCGTAATACTTCCATTGCGGCGCGCTCGGTTACATTGGAAGACCTGTTCAGGATTGATCCTTTGTTTCCCTTGTGGTGGGCAAGGATTCCATAGGGATACTTCTTATGACAGCGTGTTTGTCCGCAGAAGAGGTTGGAGGAGCGTTTGTCGGCTCATCCAAGGCTTGTGTGGGTGGCCTTTGATGGAGCACATACATCTTGTTCCTTTGTAGAGGTGGTTATGGGTGTTCTCTTCGATCCACATCAACTGGAAAAGGAGGGGTTTGATGGAATCTTTATTGGTAGAAATCCGATGGGCGACCTCAATCTGTCTTCTACCATATCAGAGGTCTGCGATATCTTGGTGGAATTGTTTTCCGGTGACATTTTCTCTCTAGAGGAGAGTTTGGTGTATGTGTGTGGCCTTTTGAATGTGGAGGTTGTCAAGCTGCTTGTTGTGGGTGGGGCGGAGGGAAGGTTCGTTGGAGATACCCCTATTTTATTGATGGGGGATGATGAGGAAGGAAGGTTACTCGAATCCAAGGCATCCTGCTCCTCTCTAGGAATCTATGCTCACTGAAAAGTGCTCTTAGAGACTTGGGTGAAATGTTGGTGATCTCTCGGACAGTAGGTCTCCTGGATCCGATTTGGGGCGACGATCGTTCTCATCAATGGGAAGAGGGTATTGTTAGCAGGTCTGGCTTGCTCCATGTAGGTCGGTCATGTTAAATTCGTGTTGAATTCAAGCTCTGGGTCGAGGAGCTCCTCCCGCCCCCTTTGCGGTCAGAGCTTTTGCATTATTTAAGCTTGGAGGTGACCTCGACGGTGGCATCTTCCGTCAAGGGCCACTTGAAGAAACCATTAGTGAAAATCTCGGAGCTGGAAATTTTGAATCCCTCGCTAATGTCGAAGTTGTTTCTCCTGTTATTTTTAATATTGCGTCGATATCAGAGGACCCCACCAATATGTGTCGCAATGAGGACCATATCTTGCGGGATTTGAGGAGATTGCCATCGGTGATGCTGTGGGAGGTTCGCTAGGGTTTCATATAAATTGAACCCAAGCAGTTCTGTTTTGTCCCTACATTCATCGAATTCGGTTCGGACCCGACTCCTCTCTACTCTTTCTTTTGGGTTGCTCACACACCTATACGGTGGATGCCCTTTTTTCTTTCACAAAAAAACTCTTTCCTTTGAATTCGAATATGGTTGCTAGACACGCTTATGTGCCTGATCCATGAAGGCTTTATTCTAAATTCTCCTCTCAGTTCGGGTCTTCTTTACTAGGATCTTTTCGATTCTCGAATCACGACTGCAACATCAGAATCTTCTCTCGATTTGGGTTCCACGACTTTCCACAAACCAGTTGTTTCGCACAGAGGCATCACCGCTGCGAAGATGGCTGGAAATGTTGCTGCCAATGAGGGGATATTGGAGTCGAGCATTGTTGTGCCTGTGAGCATGTCGACCTTGGTGAATTCTTCTGTGAGCTTCGACTTGGGGGAAAGACCCTGCAATCATGCCTTGCCTCTCTCATAGGCGGGGGTGAGGGTTTGTTGTTGGAAGTTCTCAAGGATTGGGTCCATGTTGGTGAGCACTGGAAGGCTCCCCACAAGCCTGATGGAGAAACATTCACCTGCTACCCTCGCTCTCTAGGTTGCGACTCCAAGATTAGATATGAGCCACTACAAAATGCATATCACCAATGACGCTGGTGCATTGCATGCTACCACAAGACTACCAACAGTGACCCCATGAATGTTGTCCGCTAGAACGTACGGGATCTCGGGACCCAGAAAAGAGGACTGTCAAGATGTTGTTATCTGAATGGAATGGTGGCGTGGTACTTCTGCAAGAGACCAAGATTCACTCTTGGAGCATTCAATTGTCGAACTCGATTGGGGGGAGCTAAATTCTCAGATTTTCAAGCTGTGGATGCAACAAGCAGCTCTAGAGGCTTCCTCATTTTGTGGAAATGTGATTGGTTTGAATTAATTTTAAAGTTCGGTAGTAAGCATATGATCTCGGTTCGTTTGAGGGATAGGTCTTTCTCCTGGTGACAATAGGGATTTTGAGGGGCGTCGGTCTCAGGCCAAGGATGTGGGAGAATTTGTGCAAGGCCAACCCATATTTCTCATTGGTTCCTTGTAGGAGTGTATTATAATATTATTTTGTTTGCTTCAGATTGCCCATGGGGCCAAGATCATGGGTCGACTGAATTTGTTGAGGCGGTTCACAACTTGCAATTGGAGGTCTTGGATGTAACTGATTGCAGGTGCACCTGGCAGAACTCTAGGTCCAAATTCAAGATGGAGCACTTCCTCGGATTTACGGAGTTGGGATCCATTTTTCCCCTGGCTTGCGTTTCTGCACCGCCTTTCTCGAGATCTAGTTACATCCGTTTTGTTATGGAACTTTGGAGAGTGAGATTCGACATTCTTTTTTCTGTTTTGATAAAGCATGGTGGATTGAACATACTATCAAGGAAATGTTTGTGGATTTTTGGTCATCCTTTCAGCGTGAGGGAACAACTCCGATGAGGTTGTTCCACAAACTTGAAGACTTGAGATTGAAACTTTACGAATACAAATAGGAAATTCGTACAGCTCGGGGCACTTTTCTTAAGGAGGCGCAGTCGGGTTTGGAAAGGCTAGACCGAGCAGAAGATATCTAGGATCTTCTTCAATCTGAGCAGAACTAGCCATCTTAAAAAACCTTTAGGATGAGGACAAGAAATAAGAGGTTGAATGGATACAACGATCCAGATAACATTGGGGGAAGGAAGGTGATGCCAACATGAAGTTTCTAGCATGCAATAGCAAAAATGGCAGGAGGCGACACAACTATATTCACTCAAGTGATTGTGGCGGGTGAACATTTCGAAGGGGATAAGGCAATGGGGCAGGGCATGGTGAATTTTTATTGTTGTATGAGCTGATGCAGTGTTCGCAGTAGTTGGAAGTGGCATGGGCAGGGCGCATCTCTGATGGCCGTGCAGGAGAATGAGCTCATGAAGGAGTTCTTACTCGCTGAGGTTCGATTTGTGGTTTGGGATCTGAATGCTGAAGAGTTGCTCGAAACTAGCGGTTTCCTAGTTCTCTTTTTCAAGAAATTTTGGAGTTCGATTAATACATATTTTATGGATTTGATGAAGGAATTTGCTGTTGGAAATCATGATTTCGAAAGAGTGAATTGTGCTCTTATTTTTCTCCTCCTAAAGGAGGGTTCTGAAAGAGTTGAGGACGTCAGATCATTTGCTTTTTCAGTCGTTCTAATGTTGTCTACCTAATGGTGGCCAAGGTATTAGCGAGTCAATTGGGATGTGTCTTGGACGAGCTCATTGATGAGGCCCAGACAGCTTTTGTTCTTGGTTGGTAGATGATGGAGAGTGTGGTTATGGGTTCTGAGATTATATGTGATGGGAAACTTAGGGGAGTTTGTGGGTTCCTTTGGAAGACTGATTTGTCAAAGGCTTGTGACTGTATCGATTAGTGCTTCCTATAGGTGACTTTAAAGCATGGCTTCCCGGATTTATGGATTTCTTGGATGAAGAGATGTGTCATTACAACTTCATTGCCAACATTGATTAATGGAAAGTTAGAAAAGGATTTCTTCCAGCCTCAACAGGGAGGTAGGCAGGGTTAACCACTTGGCGTGCTTTTGTTTGCTTGCTGCAAATGACCTTGCAACTACGGTGAGGCAGGTGATTTAGAGAGATGGCATCTCGGGTTACAGTCATAATAACATCTCAATTCTACTATTACAATTTGTTGATAACACCAATTGAGGGAGAGATCCTCAGATACCGAAGGTATACGTATTGTGCTTGATATTTTTAGAGATCTCTGGAGACTGGTGGTAAACAGTTCAAAGTCCACTTTCATCCTTTAATTATATGATGTTGAGATTGCAAAGTGCACGGAGATCATCTCGACTCTCTGTGGTCGTCTCTCTCTCCTCTACTTGGGGTTGTTCTGGTGGGAAGTTAGGCTGATCTAACTGGATCTCGATCATTAAGAAAATGGAATGGAGATTGGTTGGGTGGAAGCCCTCCTGCCTTTCTAGAGGAGGCAGAATTGTGCTCATGAAGGCAATGTTGGCAACAATCCTGTGTATTTCACTTCCACCTGCATCCTTGTATTGAGGATCCATTGCCGACTTGAGGCATGTATGAGAAGATTCCTTTGGTGCTCATCTGATGGCAATTCTTGAGGCCTCCACCTGGTCAACTGGGATACCATTACTCTTCTGTTTCACCAGGGAGAGGTCTTGGCATTCGCGAAATGGCATATATGAATAAAGATCTACTCATCAAGTGGGCATCCATATTGTAGGGTAGAGGAGTGTACATTGCATGTTGTCTAATACAAGATATTTACGCACTCTAGGCGCATCCTTCAGCTTCCCAAGGTCTAAACGCTCGCCAACGGCATTTTGGAAGGGGATATGCGTTGTGATTCAAGACTTGCCTCTTTTTATCTCGCCTACGGTGAGCAATGGAAGGTCATTCATATTTTGACTGGATAATTGGACTATTTAGGGATCCTTGAATACATTATTTCCTCGTTTGTTCGTGTTGGTTGCAAATAGCAATGCATCTCTACGTGAAACGTGGATGGACAATCAACGGATGTTGAACTTCGTAACATGTTTCTCTGGACAAAATTTTCAAGATTTTAGTAAGCTAACTGAGTTCATTTCTAGATTCGCGAGTCCATCTATATGACATGACCATTCGATATGGTAGGATGGCCACTTTTCTGTTAAGAAGACCTATTGTGCACTCACAGCTTCTAGTTACCCCACAATAAGGGGACATGGAATGTGGTTGTAAACTAATTTTGGACATTGTGCATTCCCATGAGATAAAATCTTTCCTCTAGATCCAGCGTTGGGAGAGGATGCTAAACAGGGCGTACAAGGTCACTTTCAATCTATGGGCCGAAACCTTCTTGTTCAATCTATGGTTTGATGCCAGAAGACCTCACGCACCTAAGCTATTCGTGCACTTGTATTTGTGAGGTTTGGGACTCGGCTGACATTGCTTGGCTAGATACTTCCTCTCATCTGAACTTTTGGAACAGTTTAGTCACAAAATCAATTCAGACCACTTGTTGAGGTGTGAAGACCAGTGGCAATACTTTGAGCTTTCTGGTTAACATGCAATGGTATCATTTTTATAGCAGAATGTTTTTATGTTGAGAACGTAATCCATTTAGATTAATTATACGTTGACCCAAGATAGATCTGAATGGAGGCGAAGAATCCATGTAGCCGACCCTACTTAATTGTGGGAAAAGGCTTTGTTGTTGTTGTTGTTGAACGTAATCCATTTAGATACCCACTTCAATTGTATGGTGGTAGAGCAGTGTGTCTACCACCCAAAAGACCAGGGTTCAAATCTCTCATTGAGGACTGTTGCATTAGGTATCCGACAACCATCGTAAAAAAACGGTCGGATCTTTCAACATGGGTTTGATAAGAATCTTTGTAACCGATCCTACTTAAATTGGGAGAAGGTTTTGCCATTTTTAAAGCAATCCAATTAGTTAGATCTCTCCTTGCGACTTAACTTTATAATTTTTCCGCATTAATATATTTGGGACGGGCAACATCGCAGGTGTTTCCCCTTTTGATTAAAAAGAACTATGCATAGATCACTACGCATTTCGATTCTCCACTGGAAATTCCCTCTACTCGTACTTTGCTGGCATGATCCAGCTTGATTGTATCCACCGCATATTCAGGGTCGAGCCCTGTGATTTGACGGCAATCTTGAAGAGCCACCTACAAATAAAATAATAGCCACTGTACATCGATATTTAGTGGTAACTGCATTTTCTGATTTTGGGCTTTTATGCCGATTTTTTGATGACTCTCATTGCAGTTATTCATTTCTTTTCTGAGATGTTAATAATATTGAACTTTCTTATAGTCTTCTATAATTGCAGTTATTCAATCCTTTTCTGAGATGTTAATCATACTGAACTTTCTTAGTCTTTAAAATTATTTTGACATGGCCGTTTTTAGTAATTTCAAATACTATGCCTCGTTGATGGATAAGAGGTAGATATTGCATCATATTAAAACAACAAGAATATTATGCCCTTAGAGTAATGTATTTTGTCAGTTTTTTGAGTGGAACCTAAAAAATATTAGATCTAGGTTAGAAGGGGGACACAGGTGACGGAGACGAATGGAAACAAATGGAAAGAAAAGGGATGAGTGGATGATATAATTTGTCTAAGGGAAAGCAAGTGAAAGGAAATGTAGTTTTATGCATGGTTATTGTTGAAACTAAAATAAAAGAGAGAGATGATGCAACAAGCTATCAAAACATTGGTTTATATCGTTAGGGTAACTTTCATACTCTACGAAAGAAATGAACTATCAATGATCCTTCTCACAACATGTAATACACGGCCCTATATACAGTCCCCACAGCCAACTCCCACAATGGGTATGTGGGAATAAGCAATTGAGGTTTCTGTGATACAAATACAACCCAATTAACTCAACTCTTCACTATTAAGAATATTCCCCGTTAAGTTGAGCATGGATTGTTCAGGTTACACAAATTGAAATCATTCATTAGCACAATACACTGTGTGTCTCTTCTCAATGCATACTCCTTTGGTTGATGGTGACGTTGATGATGTCTTTCAATTCATGATGCTTAGCAGGAACTCGAGGAATGGAGTTTGGAATGATGATACATTGAATAGTTTGAGTAGAAACAAAGTGCCCGTGCCCTTCATTTGATTCGATTAGAGCCCCAAGTAAATGAGTCCTCCAATCCTGGAGATATATGGGTTAAGCTTAAATCTCGTCCACACGTGCATGCAAGTGCCTCTCTATGGGGAATTTAAACGAGTCAAACTTTACTTAACTCCCTTTCTCCATACTTGTTGGAATTTAACCAAGTTGGGAGATGAAACAAATGATGGGTCAAAATTTTCTTTTCTTTTCTCCAACACACTTGCTACATGCTATAGGTTGTCTCCTTTTTCATTCTTTTTTTATTGATCTCTTTTCTTATTCTCTCTTTCTTCTCTTTTTCTAGATTGTTAGATTCATTTTTTTGTTTACAAGAACATACTTAGAGCCCACACCAGCACAAACCGCATGAAATATAAGAGGAACAAATTAGATATGCTTAGGTATGCTTCTTCTTTTCTTTTTTGATAGGATAATTCCCTTTGCAGATAGGGTTTGGAAAAACTCAATCTCACTGTCATTGCAATCATTGACTGCATATTACTCGTGTTGCACATCACCGTTGCCAAATACAACCTTCTTCACCTTTTGCGCTCTCTGTATATGGATCAAGGCTCAGGGGGTAATTGATTCTGAGGAGTAACATCAGCGGAATATATTGTTGTTACCTCGGACCTTGTTGTTGAGGTCTTTCTGCTGCATAATTCATAGCCTCACACTGAATTGTGAAGACAAGCTAAGCAGGACCTAGAACCCAAGCTTAGATGAATTAAAGGAAGGGAGATTTAAAATGAAATATGCAAAGTAATAGTTCCATACCATGCCTTCTGTTTATGACTTCTGTTTATGAAAAGAGATAGATTTACTAGTCTTCTCTCCAACGCTTTCTATCCGTTAGGAAGCTCTCATCCCACTTCCGGAATTAGTCACGACACTTGCGGGAGGTGGACTCTATGAAGCTTAGACTCCTAGTCAAGTACTGATTACTTTCTTGGATGGGGAATAATTTTTTAGACACAAGTATTTTCCCTTTTGTTTTGCAGTAATGAATCCAAGGCCTTGAAAGGAATATGCTCTTCTTAGCCTAGCAGCTGTAGCAAGCAAACAACAACAATAACAAAGCCTTTTCCTGCATTAAGTAGGGCGGGCTACATGGATTCTTTGCCTCCATTCAGATCTATCTTGGGTCATTCTCGAACTTAGATCCAAAAAACTAAGATCTCTTCGTATAGTCTCATTCTAACACTTTTTGGGCCTTCCTCATCCTCTCTTAGCCGGCTCAACATCCCAAAACTTACATCTCCTCACCGGTGCATCAGCTGACCTCATTTGCAAATGGTCAAACTACCTTAAGTGGTTTTCTCGCATCTTATCCTCGATCGGAGATACACCAACTTTCAGTTTTATCACATCATTCTGAATCTGATCTTTACATGCATGTCCACACATCCACCGTAGCATTTTCATTTATGCTACTATCATTCTTTACACATGTCTATGGTTCACATGCCAACATTCAGATTCATAGAGCATAACAGTTCTCGCGGTTGCTTTGTAAAACTTTCCTTTGATTTTTTCAAAGGAATTTCTTATCACAGAGAACAATAGAGGCTCCTCTCCACTTTAGCCAACATGTGTTTATTCTATTAGTAACATCTCCATCAATTTCCCTATCATGTTGCAAAATAGATCCCATGTATCTAAACGAATCTCTCTTCTGAATGTTATTGTCACCAATCTTCACCTCGATTCCTTCATGATTGCTTCCATCAAAAGTTTTTTTGAATAAAAATATGGGTGGCCTCCCAGGATGGGATCTACCTCGAAGTATATTATATATAAAATAGATAGGGAACTAATTCGTTACATGCTCCATGTTCTACAAAGCACCCTGCAGTGCTCAGTAACATTCTCAGAACGAAACCCTTCCCCTCTAAACAAAGCAGCATTCTGCGCACACCAGATCGTCCAAAGCAACACAAACGGAAGCATACAATCCCCGTGGCTGTTGCCACAGATCGCTCTGATATCCCTCCAAAAAGTCTCACAGCCCTGAGAATCGAGCTAAAAGATGCCATATTTTCCCCACACATCAGAAGAGAGAGAGCACGAAAAAAATAAGTGGTCCACATCCTCTTCCCGACGCCACATCTGCTTCCATCAAAAGTACACTCCATATATTCAGTCTTAGCCCTGCTGATAAGAAATCATTTAGTATCCAATGCATGTCACCATACCTTAAGTTTCTCATTTACTCCATCTCTAGTCTCATCAATCAACATAGTATCATCAGCGAATAACATACACCAAGGCATCTCATCCGGAATGTGACTTGTTAACTCATCCATAATCAAAATAAAAATAAATGAACTCTAAATTGAACTTTGATGCAGACCAATGTTGATGCCAAAATAGCCAGACTTCCCAGACTGTATCCTTATACAAGATGAAGCCCTATTGTACTTATCTTTTATGAGGATAATGTATAGGACAGGTACTTGTCTCTTCTCCAAAATACTCTACAATATCTCACATGAGGCAGAATCACAAGCCTTCTCGAAATCAATAAAAATCATATGAATGTTCTTCCTTTTAGCTCTATAAATCTCCATTGTTCTCCTCAGCAAGTAGATGGCTTCAATAGTTGAGCGACCTGGTATGAATCAGAATTGGTTTTCTTTTACTTTGGAAAGTTGCATCAACCTTCTTTTGATTACACGTTCCCAAATTTTCATATTGTGACTCATCAGGTTGATACCTCTGTAATTTGAACAATTTTGAATGTCTCATTTCTTCTTATAAAGAGGCACCATGATGCTTAACCTCCAATCTTCAGGTATTTTCTTGCTTCGCCAGTAATATTGAATAAATTTGTAAGCCACGTCAAACCATGCTCACCTAAAACATTCTAAACTTCTATAGGAATGCTATCATGTCCTGCACCTTTCTCAGGTCTCATAACCTTCAAAGCCTCATCTTCTTCCTTCCTTTGTATTCATCTATAGCTTGCACGATTCAAGTAACTTTCACTACTAGCTAGATTTCCCAAAGCGATCTCTCTATTTCCTTCCCCAATGAAAATTTTATGGAAATATTGCTTCCATCTAATGCTTCCATCTAATTTTTAGATCCTTTTGAGTAACAAGCACGTGACCTTTCTTATCCTTAATGCATCTCACTTGAGAAATATCTTTGATTTTTCTTTCTCTTGCTTTAGCCAACCTGAATATATCCTTCTGGCCCTCCTTAGAGTTGAGATTTTTGTACAAAACTTCATAAGTTTTTGGCTTAGCTTCGCTTACAGTCTTCTTTGTTTCCTTCTTCGCTTCTCTTTTAATTTTGCGCTTCTTTTGCACCCCTCTACTCCACCGCCAGACCTCCTTTATAAGTCTTCTAAAACATTCTCCTTGAAGCTTGATTGCTTCAATTGAATATTCAACCATCTAGTTCTAGTGATCATGAAAACCCTCATTTTCTTTACCATCCCTTTTATTTGTATGTCCATGACTAATAAGCAATGTTGAGTGGTCAAACTCTCTCTTGGTATTACTTTGCAGTCTTTGCAAGACAACCGATCTCTTCTCAACGTAAAGTAATCTATCTATGTCTAGTTGGGCCACTCTTATAAGTAATTAAATGCTCCTCCCTCTTCTTGAAGAGAGTGTTTGCTATGAAAAGATCATAAGCCGTTACAAAATCCAAAATGACTTTTCCCTCTTCGTTCTATCCCCGAAGCCATGCCATCCATGAATACTAGCATACCTTGAAGCATCCTTTCCCACATGTCCATTAAGATCTTCACCTAGGCAAATCATCTTTCTTTGTGGGATTCCTTCCATAATCTTATCAAATCCTCTAAAAAAGCTTGTTTAGTCATTTCATTTAAACCAATTTGCGGTGCATAAACTGAGATGGTATTCAGAATTCCTTCTTCGAGCACCACTATTAGCAAAATAATCCGATCCCTGAATCTTTGCACCTCAATCACACAATCCTTCAAATCTTTATGAACAACCACTCCAACACCATTCCTACCCTTATCTTTACTTGAATACCAAAGTTTAAAGCATGTCTACTCGATCTTCCTTGCTTTCTCTCCAACTCATTTCGTCTCTTGGAGACATAGTAGCAAGGTTTTAAAAAATGAAAAGCGGATCGAGGTGGTTTCCCTAGAATTGAGGTGAGGACCTCAAAACGAATGAGGAATAATCATATCATTTATCCCTTAAAAATATGCAATTTAATGTAAACTATTATATTACTATTAATAATATTATACATCAAACCTTCGTACATCTACAACAACTAATGGATTTTACCAGTGTTGTAAAGTCGGCTGACTAGCCCGATTAGTCGCTCCGACTAGTCTGATCGGTGGGATGGCCAACAACTATTGACTAATCACTCAATAATCGGTCGGCTGACTACTCGACTGTTTCTGGCATGGAGAAACCATGTTTCTTTTATTTTTGTTTTTTTAAAGCAAATTTATTCTAATATGCTCAATATTTTATTTAAGTTAAATTACTAGTTTTATTTCATTATGATAGTATAGAAAATGTACAAATATATGTAGTATATAAGACTATATGTATAAAAATAATTTATATATTTAAAATAATTTAAAAAATTCAAAATCGACTAAAGACAGACTAAATCCAATTAACCGCCCGACTGTCGATCAATTCTTATTCAGTGACCCAACCAATCGAGTACGAATAGGGTATACATCTTTCAGATTGTGTACTCTGATTTCTAGAAAAAAAGGGTTTTACGTGTTATTTAAAGTTACTAAAAAATCTAAAAATTATAGCAATGGCTAACAAAAAAATGGTGAAGCCTTCTCCCACTATGAGTAGGGTCGGCTACATGGATTCTTGCTCAAACTATGTTGAAAGATTTGACTATCTTTTACGCTGGCTGTCGACACACAATGGGGATTGTCTAGTGGCATTCGATTACAGAATTCGTTGACAACAACATAAATGACTAGAATTTGCTTTTCATTGAGAGGTGGTTTATATTGTGGTTGTTTTGGAACTTCTGTTAGGCTTGCACCTCTATTTAGTTATGCTTGAGTGGCAGCATCAACAGGAATCATATACTCGGGGGGTGGGTGCAGGGCGGACGATTTCAGAACGGACTCCATTGAACCCTGATCTTTTGGATGGTAGGCACACTGCACTACCACCGGACCATTTACGTGAGTACAAAAAAATGAATAAAAATTCTAACGATAGACCTAAAGCTGGAGGCAGCAAAGGCACTGGGACATTGGGGGAGTAGCAAGAGGCGACAAGGGCAATGACAAAGACCGACGTAGGGGAGCTCGTGTCAGTACAACAAGAAGAGGCATTGGTGGAGCGTTTTAAGAAAAGTCGTCGGCAGAGAATTCTTCGAACTGGGGGTTTATGGAGGAAGGTTTCAGAACAAAAAGCTAAGTTAAAAACAGGTCATGCCTTAGCCGTGCTTTTGCCTTGCATCAATGCCTCACACCTCAACTATGCCTTGTGGCTGAGGCGCTTGTCTCGACGAAATTGCCTAAGGGGCCTGTCTTGCGACGAAAATGGCCTGGTTCACCTCGAGGTTAACATCTGGAGGCATGTTTTTTAATACCATGGTTATAAGAAGCCAAAAGGAGTGGAAACGATGCATTGGTTGTGTGAATGCAAGAAAGGCATGTCTTGTAATGGTCAAGATCTTCGCACCAAAAGTTTAATAGGGCTCAAGCGCACCAAAGCGACAAGGTCAAACTTTTTGTGTTAGTGGCATGACATTCTGTAACTTGTGGACGGTTTTTGGTGACAAGCGTGTAGATATTAAAATTGAGCTAACCACTAGTGGGATTTGCTACCATCTCAGGTTTTATTAGGACTGCGAAGAATCTAGAGTCTAGTTCTTATCTTCAATACTCCATAATAGGAGAAATTCCAATTTTACAGAGTGGATCTATCGAGCATGAAAATTTAACTAATCTTGGAGGATTCATCGCAGCGATGCACTTCAATTATAAAGTGCAGGAGATTTTTTACTCTTGTGCCCCTGCTTGTTTTACTAATAACACTCGTGAGTCGTGTCCCTGGCTTTTGTTTTGCAATTACACTTGCGCCCTTTTATTTTTTATAGTTGACAGCTGTACCCTTCCATTAGTTGATTGTCTACGAAATTAATTAGACCATGATTTGTTCAAACCAAGGTCCGATTAAGAAACAATCTATTACACTCGTGCCCCTACCTCTTTAACATTCTCCGTCTTGTCGCCTAGCTTCTCTACCACTTCTCCTCCCTCCATCGACTCAACCTTTCTAGGAGAATACGTTATAGGAGAATACGTGATAGAGGAAGATGGTGATGAATGAAGAAAATAAGGAGGACAAGTAAGTAACTTGTGCTCCAGCCTCTCTTTTTTTGGCCAATTGCGCTTGTGTCTAGAATTGGACGTCCATTCGGGAGGGAAACGGACAACAACTAAGCAGATGAGAAGAAGTGTTATGTTATTATCTAGTTTCGTTTGGGACACATGTGATATTGGCAAAACTCGGATGGGAAAAAGTGTAAAAATCCCAAATTATAATAGTTGTCTTCTTTGTTTTTGTTGGTCAATGGAGTCGTTGGAACTAGTTGTTTGTTTTAATTCTCATTTGTCAAAGTAGTGGCTTGGATACTGTATTTTATTTAGAATTTTACGATAAAGATCAGGTTTATGAGGATGTTGTCAATTATTTTATTTGTTTGATAATAGAATGGTATCTATAAATAGGTAGTATCAAATATATGAAAGGAAGCTCAGTTTATTAGATCTAGAAATTGGGCCGTCTTCCTAATCTCTCCTTTCTTCTGGAATCTCATCTTCTCGTTTTCTTTCTTTTCTCAACATGAATAATGCTGTGGTATCTATTTCATTTTTCTCTTCATTAAATTTCTGACTATACTGGATTGGGAAAAAAGTTTTATTTCAAATACAATGCAACTTTAATGCCATTCAGTTACCAAGCTTGATTTTAGTAAGCTTGGTACAATTTCTATGATAGTATGACGTCTTTATTGGAGAATGGTAATTGTAAGGCTGGAAGTCTGGTCCTTCATATGGAAGCCCACAACCATCTGACCATTATAGTGTGTTGGAGTATGTCGATTCCTCAATCCCATTCTCTTCAATTATGCCCTTCACATCCTACATATTGGAGTTGAATTCTGAAGTAGAAATCTCATTGATTTGCATTGCCTTTGATTTATATGAGTGCATGCTTCCTATCGAGAGAAAAATAGGACACCTAGACTGATGATGCAAAAAAAACATCATATCCACCTGAAGGTTGAAATTTAAGGAGAACGATCAGCGCTGTTATGCTGTAAACAAAGTATCAATTTTGACCTCTTCGATGACATAGAAGCCGGGTTCTTTTTTTCTTAATTCAAATTAGATTGTGTTGATTCTGATCTCTGAACGCTCGTAATGGAACAGGTTTCCCTCTGGGATGGCATTATACAATTCAAAGATGATGCACAGTTTTGGATACACGTGAGTAACAAGTACCGGTTCCTTGATCAGGTAAGGATGATATGAACTACTTGATTACCAGCTACACCTATCACCTTTGTATTTACGCTGACGTTTCTCTTGTCAGGGCAACAACCTTCGTGGAAAAGACTTCAACTTAACTTTGCATTGGCACGTGATGCCCAAGACGGGGAAGATGTCTGCCGATAAGATAGTAATGACCGGTTATCGCCTTCCAGAGGATTACAGATAGGGATGACATCTATTATGGGTTGTCGCTAAGGAACATTATCTTTGTAATATGAAGGCAAATTCATGTATGAACCTTTTTTCTTGTCAGTACTAGATAGAGAACTCTCGATGGCGTTGGGAACTTTGACAGAAGAGAAATTTGGTAATGACAGTATACTTCTCACACTTTTGAAGTAGCTTTTCCCTTGTATGTAACTATAATCTAGATGGAAATCAAGAAGAAAAAAAGCAAAAAAACAACAGTTTTTCTCGTGAATGGACAGAGTGCTGATCCAAAGTGGTAAGGTTTGAATTTAGGTCTTTTGAGTGGTAGGTGCAAAATTCTACTGCCAGACTATTTAAGTGGGTCAAACGACTCACAAGTGCATATTTTTTTTTACTATAGATCCCATTTCTATTCATGTGCTTGGCTCCAAACTATGTCCTCAGCCCTCCCCAGGAAACAAGTTGCCTGCACCCTTAACTGTTAATTTATACAGTTTCTAACTGATTTTTACCATTTACAAATAAAACTCATTTAACTATAGGGAAGAAAGGTTTTAAAGAGTTCCTTACATGATCCTTTGTATAAATATTGGTCTAGATTCGAAAGACCTATATCTAGAGCTGTAGCAATGCGGGTGGTTGAGGTTGTTATTTCACGCAGAAACTATTCATTGGACGACGAGCTTCAGGAATTGTATACTTTGATCCAGCACACCATCTATGTTACCGTTAAATTCCTGCAGCGCTGGCTACAAATCATTCGGAAATATATTTTCTTTTCGGTTGCGGATTCACCCTGAACTCAAATGGAATAACTGAAGGAGCCAGAATCATTCCCTGCAGTAATTTTGTCAGCAGCAGTATCGTTTCATCTAGCTCCTGCCATCTAATTTTTTTAGGAGCAGGTGAAGACTCTTGAAAATCCTTTTTTGCCACCAAGCGATCATCTATTGCATCACTTTAGCCAATCAAAATCTAAACCTGGTGATCACAATTCAAGCCTTATAACTACAACTATCTTGGGAATAAAATGGATCTTGCTCTAGCGCCTCTCAAATCTCTTTGTATTGGATCATTGCAAGACCAACAATAGCGGTGTTGCTTTGTTTCCTCTAAAATGGATCATTGCAAGACCAACAATACTTGCAGCTTTCTCAGCAAGTACATAATTTCAATTTTGTTTTTCTTCCCAAATAAATGAACTTTCTAGTTTAAAGAAAAGAACGACATTATTTAAACCTTAGTGGTACATCTCATGTCATTGCATCAATTTTGCTGTCATCTTGGAAATTATACTCATCTGGAACAGAACATCCCCCTCCCATTGTGTTAGGAAAGAATAAATACATAGAAGATCAAGAACTACAAATGACGCATTCTCCACGAAAAAACATGATACAACATTCAAGCTATAAATAAAGACATCTAGTGGGGTGAAGAAAACAAAAAAGAGCTCATATAATCTTATGCCAAAAATTTAGATGAATAATCATCCTCGAGAATCAGGGTTAATGACGCACTTCTTCAGACAACTTTAGAGGAAACAAAGCAACACCATTCTGTGCAGCTGTAACACGACCCCATCTTCCGAGCCTAGGTTCCTGAAACAAATAAATGTATTTACTTGGTCATGGTGACTAATCACAAACACCATATATCAATCAAATACCAAAACAAATCTTGAACTCAGATTCACCACCCAGGCCCACTTAATAGATGAGCAAAACTGCAGAAAGCAACAACCTTTCATATGGAAAACAAACTTAAAACTCCCAATAGCTGAACTACAATAAATACATGATTGATATTATACAGTTGAAAACAGAAAATATTGTGCCAAAATAATTTGATTCAGCAATTTGCCACCCTGACCAACTAAAAGATATAGTTGAAGTAATTAACTACGTAAAGGATCTTCAACAATCATGAAAAGCGGCAAATATCATAAGAAAGGAATTAAACTCGCAATTTGCCACTGAGAATGACTAAAAGATGAATTCTCACATGATAAATCAAAATCCGCTATATCAAAAAGACAACACTACATGCTTAAGCAATGAACCAAGCATAACCTAGTCTTTTTCCCTAGTTAGGGGGTCTAATTACAAACATGGACAAAACGAGATGAGCAAATGCGATCCTAGAATGTTTTTTAATGTGGCTTTGCCTTCAAGGAAAATTTGTTCCACAACAATCTCCTCGTCACTGAGTATTCACCCGCCAAGCTGTAAACTTGCATCATCAATCAACGGTTTGTAGAATGTTGACCTCCTGTGGTATCTTACAAAGAGCAAAACAATTGAAGAGACTGGATGATTTCCAAAAACTGGATCCAATGAATTTGTTGTTTTGATGCCAAAGCATTACTCTGAAGTCAACAGACATCCTAAATACAATAGTGAAACTTAGAACAGAGATGACAAATTTTGCATTGACCATCAGCTTTTCCCATTTCTAGCATATACCCATGTTGAACACGTGCACATTATGAAAAGCATTTTCAACGTATACAACAGCCACCAGATAACAGTCATGACATCTTTCCTATGCATATATTTTACCTCAACCCCTACTAACCTAAAACTCTTCCAGAATCATCATGATTACTGAGCAGCTAAGCTTGCCTTCTCCCAAACCCTCCTTGCAAAAGGGCTTCAATGAAAATAAATTTTTTCCTAAATGCCGCGTAAAAGAAAAGATGAACATACACTTCCCATTAGCACACAAGCACGCAGGCAACTTCAAGCCTCCACATAACCGAGCTTGGGAGACTTTGAATACTCATAAATCAGGCAACAACCTAGAGCAATGTCTGATCCAAACCATGATGTCAACTCGAAATTTACAAGCAACACTTTAGTCAAATCAAACCACTCTGGGCACCAGGTTTGCATATATTAAGGACAAAAGACAGACTTCCACAAACAAACTGCCATAACCTCTACGATACCAGTTTACCAGGTGCCCCACGAAAGATATCATGTGCCGGCACCCATCAAGCATACAGCATTTAACCTTGGTCAAACAAGTAGGCATCGTCAATATACTAGAAAATGTTAATTATACTTTAATTAAGCAAAGTCCCATGTTCAAGGTGTCATCTGCGTCTAGCAATCTCCTGTAAGAGAGAACAATAATGACTGTTTAACTTTGGTTGACAAAGACACTTTGCATGTCAATCTTCACAAGAGATGGGAAAGGACGGTTTCCATGGTGAACATAACATCTTCACCTATGTAAGATGAGACCAATGCTCCATGGTGCTTGAGATTGTACATTTTTGGATCATTCAAACCTTACCTTGCAGGATCGACAAGTTGCCTTCCTAAGATTGCTTCAAAGCACGCCTGCCTAGATACTAAATGGAGGTGCATGTGTCTCATACACATCCCTGAAGCACATGAACGTGGGAGCAGCTTCCTTTTAGATTTTAAATCTCTTAGACTTCTATATATTGGCATTTGTATAAGTGTATTATAACTAGATCCTAAAAACTTGGCGTTATAGTTGCAGATAAGCCTCCTTTGAACAGGAGAGTGATACCTCTATCCCAGATGTTATCAAAGGCCAGGACAGACTTAATGGGAGATTATTGATGGCATGGAGGCTAACACGTTCATTTTTGACCTAGCAGAGGATGCCAATGAGCTTGTTTAAAGTTTAATTACAAGCATCTACAACAGAGTTCTCAGAAAAGCTAGCATGTTATTTCATGACCGCCTCCAAATTGAGAATCTGGCAGTGGCTCCTAGTTCACTCATGAACAGTCCCAGTTAATGATTTGGAGTGTTCTTTCCACATGAAAAGCTTGGAATTTCTAACAACAACAATAACAAAACCTTTTCCCACAATTAAGTAGGGTCAGCTACATGGATTCTTTGCCTCCATTCAGATCTTGGAATTTCTAAACCAAAACAAAATTAGAAAAAGCCTCCCGGTCTGCGAAGGGAACTTCAGGAAGGAAGCAGATGCCAGGGCCTTCCATGGCAGTGAAATTTTTAAAGTCGTTTTTGGAAAATAAAACTATTCAATAAAATTAATGAATCAAATACACGAAGTTATCACACTACTAGATAAAATATGCAGGAAAATAGATCAAACCTGTCCAACGCCTGCAAGGAGGAAGCGCCCAGATTTTGCAAATGCAAGTGAATTTGCAAACCCAACCTGAATTGCAAAGAGAATGATGAGGCGTAAGATCCACCCAACATCATGTAGGAAGTCTAAAGAAAAGGAAATGCAAATTTTTTTAAAGCAAATTCAACATACATAATCATAACATAAAGTTTAGCAGGTTTAAGAAAACATTATGATATGGTATTTGCAGGCAAATCACATCCTTCATGGAGAATCCGCCATTTTCAATGCACAAATCCCATTGATAAAAGCTAGACCGAGTGTTCAATGTTGCAACACAGGTTTTAGATTACTAAGCAGGCACACCAAAGCGTGTTGCATTTTAATTAAATAAACATGGCAAGATATAGACGATGTTTGATCGTGACATTCTTCACTTGATTAATAAATCTGTCCATAAACAGGAAGTGTTGAGAGTTTTATAGTTCAAGGACCTTTTCAGAATGCTTTTTTTGTTTCTTGGTTCTCTATGTAATTGTCACATAGATTTCACTAAATAAGAGACCATATGACATCTATTCTCATTATGAAATATCACCAAACAGGAGCAACATCTCTGGAGCTACCACTCAGGTGGGCAGTCTCAAATCTCAATGCTATCGACAAGGCCCTAAATATTGGTTTCAGTCACCACCCTATCGGTGACTAACCGAAACAACATTTCGACTTTCCTTCTATAGACCCCCCTCCAGTCTGAAAATTCGACCATTTTGGTCAAATTTTGGCTCACATGCATGGTTTGAAAAACCGTGCCTTCAGGCGTTGTGAGGCGAGGCGGGGCAAGGCGCAATGCGAGGTGGTTCAGCGAGGCGTGCTAGAGATTAGCGAGTCACGTTGAGCCTCTATTTTCGCAGCGAAAAACCCTGGCCATCATCGAGCCTCGTCACCTCCAACCGCTGCATAGCCAACTCACCGGCACCGCCAAGCCTCTCGTGTCTCTTTTCTGGCACCGCACTGCGCATAACACCCACCGTGTTGCCTCCAACGGATTGGAAAATCCCTTGTAAACCTGCTCCACCTTTGCCCTACAAACAACAGTAAGATTTTTTTTCTTTTTATTTTTTTACTTAACTTTGCTAAATAGTATGGATCATTTGAACTGATACCCGTGGATGTGAATGACCTTGATAGTATGGATGTATTGAGCCTATATGCCTATAGGCAGATGTGTAAATATTATGAACTGATACCTGGAAAATATCTATGGATGTATTGAGCCTATATGCAGATGTTCTTAAATCAGTAGAGTGACTTGAGTCTAATTTCTTAAATCAGTTTTATGCTTTGTAATTTCCTTAAATTACTTGAGTATAATTCCTTAAAATTGATTATTTGAGTCTTTTTTAATAAAATTTGAGGTAACTTGCCGTAGTTTTATTTGGTTGTGGACCAACTTAACTTATTTAGTAGTATGATGGTTGTTTCTTTCGAATCTTTTTTTACTTCCGGTAAATGGAAGAAGAGTCCATGTGCTTCTAAGCCTCAAGGGAAAAGTATAAGTCAAACAATTTTGAGAAGCTGAACTTTTTAGCCCGGTGTTTCCTACGTGATACAAACTACGAAGATGTTGATTTTGATTTTGAGGATGGTGAATTCCGAAAAATATCCACCAATGGATTTCATCTATGAGGATATGTATAGAGCTAAGGAAGAAAAGACGAAAGCATTGTGCAATGATGAAACAAATACCGAACATTGTGGGATATTCTGGATGACAGATGGGATCGCTAGCTCCATACCAACTTGCATGTAGCAGCATACTTATCAATCCCCAAAGTATATACGAGACGTCATTCTCCAAACATTTTGAGATAAAAAAGGTTGTTTGATTGCATAGTGAGGATGATAGATGATCGAACTATAAGGGAGAAAATTGAACATGTTGATGCTTTTAAATATGCACGAGGCTTCTTTGGATGGGAAAGCGCAATAAGTACACGCAAGAAGAGGAGTCCTGGTTAGTATGTATTTTGTTTATTATTTTATTTCTTTTAATTGATAACTATCTAGTTAACCTTGATTGTGAAATATAACATTTCCAGCGGGTAGGTGATCTCAATTTTGAGACGAATGCCCCGAGTTGCAAAACCATTCGAGTTTTGAGTTTGACTTGTAGTGCATCGGGGTACAAGCGCAACTGATTCTTTTAATCAGGCAATCTTCTGATCATATTAACAACTATATTCTACTAAGATTTATGATAACCGTAGTAACGAAAGAATGAATTGCATTATTGAGAGGCCATGGGGTTCTCTTATATAGGAGAGAAACCTTTTGGGAAAATTACAAGATGAATACAAAAGAAAAAGGCCCTCTGGCTAGGGCCTTAGTAAGAGCATCCGTTGTCTAGTTTCCAGATAACGACGATAAGACCCTTCTGTATCATGTCAAGAGTGTATCAACAGTCCACCTCTATGTGCTTGGTCCTCTCATAGAAGGCTGGGTTGTTTGTAATGAAAAGAGCAGCCTAGTTGTCACATTGGAGGTGCATGGGAAGAGGCACCTCTATAGCTAGATCAGTAAGAACAGATCTGGCCCACATCATATCTATGCTAGCATGTGCCATGGCTCTGTATTCTGACTCAACACTTGATCTCGCAACCACGGTTTGCTTCTTACTCTTCCATGAAACAAGTGAATTTCCTACGAACACAACAAAGCCTAAAGTAGACTTTTTATCCTTTGGACACCCAACATACTGCATCTGCACATGCTTCAACTGAAAGAGATGTACCTCTGCCGAAAAGAAGTCCCATACTTGGTAATGTCTTCAGATACTTCAAAATCACATGGACTGAATCCATATATGCATGTTCGGACTGCTCCGTAAACCGACTCACTTTGCTCATGGCAAATGATATGTCAGGCCTGCTAATATTCACATATAGGAGCTTTCCAACAAGCTCCATGTACCTACTCTTGTCAACCTCCTCAGTGTCATCATCATAAAGCTTCATGCTCGGATCCATGTAGAAACGGAAGAATGAATTGCATTATTGAGAGGCCATAGGGTTCTCTAATATAGGAGAGAAACATGTTGAGCAATACAAAAGAAATAGATAGTATGAAAACAATAAGGAAGATAACTAATATCTCAACAATATATCCTTAAGCAACAATATGTTGGCATCCGCCATGTCGGACATAGGAAGATAACCTTTGCCAACAACCACCACAAATAGCAACAATATATCCTTAACATCACTTCCATCATGAAAAGGTCATCATTCCGCCCCAACAAGATGCCATCTACCCCTTGTTGGCATCCGCCATGCCAAAATTAGTTAGTTATATACCACTCACGCTTCTCAGGACTCCACACTCTGCTCCATCTTCATCTCCAATAAAAGTGTGAAATCCACCCCCACATACTATTACAAAATCAATGAGAACATTCCATGTCTACTGATCACAAAATTCACATGTATTCCCATATCAAACACTTCATGTTTAAACTACTGCACATTCCCCAACCATGTGGGCCTGAGGTGGCATGCTTTTCCCTTCCATCATGAAAAGATCATCATTCCGCCCCAACAAGATGCCATCTACCCCTTGTTGGCATCCGCCATGCCAAAATTAGTTAGTTATATATCACTCATGCTTCTCAGGACTCCACACTCTGCTCCATCTTCATCTCCAATAAAAGTGTGAAATCCACCCCCACATACTATTACAAAATCAATGAGAACATTCCATGTCTACTGATCACAAAATTCACATGTATTCCCATATCAAACACTTCATGTTTAAACTACTGCACAGTCCCCAACCATGCGGGCCTGAGGTGGCATGCTTTTCCCTTCTAACATCACCTATCTACTCCACCTATCTACTCCTCCTCAGGCACATCATACTTCGACCAATTCCCAAGAAGATTCATCTCTTCCTCTCAAAAAAGAAGACCCATCTCTTCCAACACATGCATGTCCAATGCATCATCCTAGCAAAGCATCCTCGGAGAAGGAGCCTTTCTACCTATATCGCTTTCAACACATGTCGACCTATTGAGATCATCTCCCATCCCACAAAGGATCCCTTTCTTACCTCCTTGAATGGAAATCCCCACAGAATCATCCCTCCTTGTGCCAACCATCCTTGCTCGCAACCTACAAATGCTAGCACAGTGCCATCCTACGCTCACATAATCCTCATCCTATCGCTTACAAGCTTAGCATGCTTACCCAGAACTTGCGCTCACATAATCCTCATCCCAAACAAAACATCCTCCAAGCCAGAGGACCCAATGGGCCCTGAATCACACAAGGGGTCTGAGGAAACAGAAATGAATCTTCCCCAATACCAAACAGATCAAGGCTCATTTCTTGCTCCCGTAAATGGCTAACCTCCAAGCCATATGGCTAGCTGCCCCATTTGGAATAAGCACTTGTAGATCATCTGAAAGATACATTGCCATTCTGGCTCCCAAGATTTCTCCCTTTAAGAGAATCAGAGTGATCTCTGAATCTCAATGATGAATCTGCTTTTGCACAACTCGTCGTTACAGATTGCATATTAAATTGTATTCTATAAAATGTGTTTGAGTGGTTCACTAAATAAGCCAACCTATCTTCATCTGATTTAGCCAGCAAATCTTCATCTCAACAGAAGATAACAATGTGGTAATCCAACTTCAAGTTCATTGATGAGAAAAACAGTGTGTGCCACTCGCTACTGTCTCACTAATATACACAAGCCAATTGACAAAATCTATCTACAACTTTCATCATCTTCAGCTTCGTTTTGCTGAGTGGATTCTTCTGAAACACTAACAGTGATAAACTGGAGTAGTTTGAGGAAGAAAAATCAGAACATACCAGAGGAAGATCATACAATCGTTTGATACTTCTAGCATCACTTTCAATTGCCCACAGACGAACTACACCATTGCCAGCCCCTGATGCAGCAAGATCACTCCCTTTGCAAACAGCAACGGAGCTAACCCATGACTGTGCAAGAGAGCAGGAATTCTGGTGACCTAACTCTGCATCGGTTAGAAAGTTATTAGATGTTATAAAACAAGTATATCTTCGCATGGCTTGTCATGCATATAGCTGTGATCACTGGATAATAAGTACATGTTTGTCTCTCCAACAGAACCATCAATAAGAGCTGCATATATAATGGTAAAAAGATCGGCCTCATGTATTTTAATCCAAAAAAAGAATTTATGCAAAATGCAACCAATACGTTGACTTTTGTGGCAGGTTCCATTTATTCACTCTTTACAAGAGTAAATATTAATTAACAAAACTATCGCAACTGAAATCATAACTATTATT
This sequence comes from Ottelia alismoides, assembly GCA_037367405.1. Lineage (NCBI taxonomy): Eukaryota > Viridiplantae > Streptophyta > Magnoliopsida > Alismatales > Hydrocharitaceae > Ottelia > Ottelia alismoides. The sequence goes on from JAZKJV010000397.1 coordinate 531,593, forward strand.
AGTTTGTGCCTTCCTGAGAGTCAAATATACGGCAACACTCCCTATTAAACAGAAGAAGAACAAGAAAAATTAATATCCATCTTTGAAGGTAGGATGAGGGTCATCCAAGGAAGTATCTGAACTACAAGGTATAATCTGCTGATCACTTTTGGGCATGTGTGTGTCAACTTAGCATCCTTGGCCATTTATTATCTGGATTCTACAATGACAAAGCCAAACTTATACCGGTCTTTAAAAGTAGCATTGAGCAATGGTGGCATGTTCCTTTAATCAATCATGTAAACAATTGTCATATGAAATAGAATTGTGAACATGTGCCATTTTACCATTTACAAAAAAAAAGGAATTTTACACCCATAACCCTGAGTAATTTCGCAATAACATTCATAACCTTGCATAATCGTGAATTACATGAGAAACCCCGAGTAGTGCTTAACTCTTACATGACATAATCCTATGTTATGTTCCTTTTGAGATGCCCGTTTTATTTAACGGTTTCCGTTTAAAAAGACAAAACTGCCCCTAATATTCATTCGTATTTGCAAAACACGCCATCCTTCTCTATTCATCATCTGAGAGGGACGGGGAGGTGGTCGGCGCGGGAGGTGGAGGTCGCAGGGAGGCAGAGGGGGCCGTTGGAGGAAGTGATTGGTGCAAGGATTCGTCAGGTGTTGCAGGCATTGGGGGCAGTGGGAGATGGTGAGATCGGGCGGGGGGTTGCAGGAGCTCTCCTTCTCGACATCTACGCTCCCCCCTCCCCCATATCAGGCCACGCATGCCCCCCATCGATCCCTGCCCGATCGGCCACTCATCTCCATCGGAATCCAGTCAAACCCCCACGACCCACTTCCCATCGAACTCTGCAAGCAACCCCCCCCCTGCGGCCTCGTTCGACCTCTGCTCCTGCCAATCCCCCAACCCGCCGTCGTTTGCAGCCAAAGCCCCCCTCCCCGGCCCCCGTCGACCTCTGCTCCCTCGTCGTCATCTGCACCCCCCCCCCTCGAGACCGTCGTCTGCAGCCAAAGCCCCCCTCCCCGGCCCCCGTCGACCTCTGCGCCCGCCGTTGTCTGCAGGCAACCCCCCCCCAAAACCAGTCAGTCGACCTCTGCTCTTGCCATGCCTAGCCCCCCAACAAGTCGTTCGACCTTTGCTCCCGCCATGCCCCCAACCTGCCATCGTCTGCGGACAAAGCTTCCCAACGAGTCGATCGATCTTTGCTCCCGCCACGCCCCCAACCCGCCAAAGCCCCCTCCGCCCCCCGCGCATCGACCGACACCCCCCCACCCCCCGCGCATCACCTCTGCGGGCTCCCCCCGCCGCGCGTTGACCTCTGTAGAAGTCCCCTCCGCCCCCCGCGCATCGACCGACCCACTCCACCCCCAGCACGTCACCTAAGCAGGCTCCCCTGCCGTCGCGTGTTGACCTCTGCAGAAGCCCCCTCCGCAGCGTCGACCACCCAGTCCTGCCGTTGCTGGCTGCTCAAGATAAATACGTGGGATACTTTTTTAAATTTTAGATTAATCCCAATCGTTAGATCGTTGACTGGTTAGATTAACTCAATCATCTGGTTGAGTTAATGAAGTAAAGGAAGATTATGGATGTAAGACGGGACACTTATTCAGGGTTTTGAGGGTAATTCGCGATTATGCAGGGTTATGAATGTTATTGCGAAATTACTCAAGGTTATAGGAGTAAAAATCCCAAAAAAATCAGCCACAGACAGTCATTTCTAGTGAGTCAATTTCGCATCACCCCCAAATTACTACTCTTAACGAGAATGTTTTTTTTCGAATAAAGCTACAATGAGAATGACTATCCCTATGTATTAGTGTCAGTGATTGCTCTCCGCTTACCATAACCACGCATTTTCTTCCCTGTAATCATATCTTCCACCCCCACCCTATGCTATAATGCAAACCATTTGTGGACAAGGTGGCTTGTGATGTTTTTTTTATAAGCGGAACTATGGAAGAAAATCTGGACACCCTAACTGGTTCCAACTTTTAAAACAACACTTCACTATATGTGTATTGCAATGCCCAACCGTTTTCCTAAAGTATGTACAATAACATAACTGCATAGTTACCCAAATAGCATACATGAATTAAACTATAACATTTTTAGAATTGACTGATCTTAAAATATGTATGATTCCTGACCTCTATCGACTCCATTGGATAACATCTCCCCATCTTTATTATGCAACAAATCTGATTGAGCCGACACAGAATGTGCATTCTTAACAATACATACGGGCTTCTTCCGCAACATGCTCCAAAGTTCAACACTTCCATCATCAGATCCGGATAAAAATTCATCATTGTTGATAAAGCAACAGCATTCTAGGGCAGAAGATGGAGCACTGTACCGTAATGACACTGCTTCAATAACCTAGAGCACAGAGAAAAGAGGGAAAGGTTAAAAGAACATATAAGACGGAATGTCCTTTCAAGGTGCCATTCTAAGAAGGAAACCACCAATAACCAAACTACACATTATAGCAAGCCATCCAACAAAAATGGAAAAGAGCCGGTTAAGATAAGCATGAGATGACACTATTTGCAAGGGCTGAAAACCAGTAAGAGATTTTAAAGCAAAATGGAAAAATCAATCAACTTTAAGACCAACTTCTTGATTTTTTTTAAAGTCCCGACTTCTTGTTTTTTATTTCGAATATATAGATGAAAAAGGAATTAAGAGACCTCTGAATCTGAATTAGAAAAAGGAGTGATTAGACTAATGGGAACTTCAAAATAAATATAAATCCTACCTCCGTAAGACATTTCTTGCATGGGCTATTCCTATAATAAACATGCCAATGTGGCTAAAAAGGTCTTTGTTGCGGCAGGAATTGGAGCTGTTTAATTGTCCCAATATGTATTTTTAGAAGACATGTACATATGTTTCAGTATATAATAAACTGCGACCCTCCATTTTAAGATGGGAGGAGCTTTCCTCCAATACCAAAATTCCAAATTACCAGTAATCTCAAGGAGTTGCAGTTTAAAAGGGTCTAAATGAAATGCCTTGTTCGACCAAAAATAAATTCCAACAATTTACTAAATCCAGCTTTCCAGCAGACTCCAAGTGGAGACTTATACATAATAATATTTATTTTCAATCACTGAAATAGAATTGCTATAAGCATTGATCTAAGATTTGTTATTGATTTAACTATGAAGTATAACTGTGTCATATTCACTCTAATGCATACCTTGAACAATCGCATTGTCCTGTCGCGGCCAACACTGAGGACCCTTTCTTTTCGAAGACAATCTATAGTTAATACACCAGCCTCATGGCCGAAGAGATTGTCCAGGTGAGTCCTGTCAGCAGCATTCCACCACTTGATCGAATTGTCGAAAGAACCAGAGAAAAGCTCCGGAGTGCCCTCCCTGAAGGTCAGACATGAGACCGGAGCTTTATGCCCTTTAAAAGCCTGTCAAGGATCGATAATTCCCACAGAATGAACACTTACAAGCTAAAGAGGCTCCTTTACTAAAATAAGAACCACATTGTGGTAAAATACAATGAAATCATTCCACACATAAAAAACAATGTTTCAAACAGGTGGACTAAAGATAAAAACGCATATGGGCAGTGCAAGAGGGGCAAACCTGCAGATGCTCCCGTGTCCGAGTATCCCACAGGTGAACAAGACGGTCCATACCACCCGTCGCCAGGTATCGCCCATCAGAACTAACCGCCAGCGCGAGAACATGCTTGCTCTGCTTCTTACCACCGTTGATCTTCTCCGCATCAGGCCACCGGTACTTCTCCCTTGCGCCGCTCTCCAAGTCCCAATGCATAATAACTCCATCCTTGGACGTTGAGAACCCCCTGGAATCGTCGCCGCTCAGCGCCAATGCAGTCACAGGCTGTCTGTGCTTCTGCAAAATCCGGAATTCATCAGCAGCTCCAGGTCTTAGAATCCTGAGGATCAGAAGAAATTGCAAGTCGTCACCAATAAAACACTTCCCAGGGCATCAAATAGCCAAATTATGAGAACGGAAGCGGGGCATACCGCGCTGCGAGAAGCCGGAGGGCACGGCCGCTCCTCTCGAGCTGCTCCCTCTGCAGGAAATCGGCCACGAGGGCGTTGGTCTTTCCACGTCTCTCTTCTCCGTCGCCATCGCTGCCCTCGACGTCATCTTCGTCTTCTTCGTCCTGCATTTTCTTAGTGAGAGCGTGGACCTTCTCGAGATGAGCTTTGGCGATTCGATATTTCTTCTCCGCAGCCGTTTCTTCCTCCGCCTCCTCCTCTTCATCGACCGCAACTTGTTCTCCATCGTCGTCGTCGCCTTCCGATCCGGAGAGATTCTCGTCCTCATCGCTCTCGATGTCCTCGTCGTTGGCAAGGCGGCGCCGCTTCTTCGAGTCGGAGGGCTCGAAGAAGGGATCAGGGGAGGACTTGTTCTTCTTCTGGATGCCGCCGCCTCTCCCCCTTGCACTTCCCCTTGCCCTTCCGCCGCCGCCTCTCCCCCTTGCACTTCCCCTTGCACTTCCGACGCCGCCGCCGCCGCCGCCTCCCCTTGCTCTTCCCCTGCCCCTTCCCTTTCCACCTCCCCTCATGAACGGTGATGGAAGAAGTGGAGGTGAGATGGAATGGGGAGATGACGCCTTGTTCTTCTCGTGCCGCCTGTGGGTTTGGGTAGCTGTGGAGGGGGGAAGGCGATGGACAGCGGGGAAGAAAGGGCGGGACAGGGGGAGGGCTTTAGAATATACGACGTTGATAGTGGGGGTTTGGAGTTAGGGTTTCTTCGGATGAAGGGAAGTTGCCCTCACTAAACTCACACAAAGCATGTTCTAGTCTAAACGAAGCAAGAATTACAATTATGTGCTTAAAAAATTACTAAAGTTACTTTAACTTTAAAAAATGAAAATAATATAAGACAAGATTTTTTTGTTATTCCATTAAGTATTTTCTCTTGAGGAAACTAACATGTAGAACATAATTTCTTAACTAGTTGAATTCTATTCCTTTGCCAATGTATTTAAAAAAGGAACAAAATAAAAGGTAGTTTTCTCGTGAAGTAATAGCTTGTATTTTGTTGATGAATTGTTCGGCCAATTTTCAAGAGGCAATAATTCTTAAAAATAGAGCATTACTTTTGAAATATCAACTTAGTAGTATGTAGAATTAATATGAAAGGGAATATGTTGTTGAATTGCAGGAAACTTGTGTATTCATTACCTCTACCAGCCATTGATATGTCTCGGGCTTAGCAAATGCAAGTGCTTTGTAATTTCGAAATATGTGTGGTATTAAATATCGAGATAAATGAATGTTTAAGAGGAACATGAAAGTTATATGCAGTCCTTTAATAAGTTTTTTAAGCAATATATGGAATGCATGTATCAATTGATGCACATTGAGTCAAATTATACATGCACATTGAATCAGATTATACATGCTTTTATGCTATAAATCACATATGAAGTGAGTGCATGATTAGGTTTTTCACATATAATAAATTATGTTGACTGGAAATAGGTACATTATATTCCACTCTCTGGGTAGCTATTTGCTCTTATCTCTTTTGTAAGGGTGGCTCCACCTCTTAGATATCCATTTTTACCATTAGAGGGGACCTACTCTGATATCATTTGTAACATCTTGAGACTGGGCATGATCTATTATCAATGATAATTAATACTAACAAATTGTAGTGCTTGGATTCAACATGGACCCATTTACCACCACTAAATTACTTAATCTCAAGTTGTAAAATAATAATCACTTAAGGCTATGGGATAAGCCTTAAGCGCATCACGAAAGTGTGAAGATCGCATCCAATACGATCAGGAACGACTAGTCATATTAGTAGCTCGGGGCATGCGGAATTTAAAAATTTACAGAGATGAAACCACATGATTCGAGAACACTTCTCGAAGCATTTCATCTAACTACAAATAAGATATAAGAATACCTTTTAAGCGCGGTTGTGATCGTTGCCTCTAAAGGAAGAGGTTGCATTTCTCAAGTCCGACCCGACAGAGGAGATGCTTGCGAATGTGTTGATGAGACGTGTGTTTCTCTCAATTCAAGATGAAGATCCAAGCAATGAATCTATTGATTTTAGTCATGAAATCTGAATCTTCTTCACATGTAAGGAGCAACGAGGAAGATAGAGATCCACGAGCAGTCGAAGCAGCGACACAACGGCGTAGCGACGACGGTAATTCTCTTTAGGTCAAGGAGGTGGACGGTTGTCACACCCTCAAATTTGATGATCGAGAATGATCGTGCAGGCATGGTAGCAGATGCTCGAGAATGATTGATGGAGTTAACTTTAGGAGGAGTCTTGAATATGTGGGTATTTTGGAGGTTATTCGCGAGAGTCTGGAGTCTCTACCATACGTGACAATGGAGAAGCGTCGCGGGACATTGGCTCGGTAGTAGAGTGTTGTGGTGCTTGTAGCAGTGCGAGAACAACGATTACAGGAAGCAGTGCAAGACATTATAGGGGATGCACGTAGCGGTACATACGCGAGCGCATAAGGGTGGTATGCAGTGAAGCAGTATGCATTGAGGAGCAGTGCGGTACGGTCACATAGGCATACACATGAAAGCTTACGGTATCGATATTGATGCATAGCGGTCCAAGGAGGCATGGAGCGTTGCAAGTGCTGAGTATGAGCATTATCGAGCATGCTCGGTAGTACACATACGAGATGTGGTCTAGAGGCCACAAATAGCGAAGTTCTGGAGGACTTCCCCTTAGCATGCAGAACGTTAAGGAAGGATTTACCGTATGAGGGTTTGGCGGCCGCGGGTTCTCTTTGGCACAAGACCGAGTGTTCGGTGGCACTCGGTGAACTATGGCAAAGCTGCATCAGCAAGCGTTGGAGCGCGAGTGTGCTGATGAATGGGCAGTTGATGTGGCCCAAATAACTCGAAGGCTCTCTTGTATCTTTATGTATCATTATTGTAGATGTAATAATGAGTGTCCCTTGGGTTTCCTTGAGTTCTATATAAAAGGAGAGGTGGTGGCTCATTTGTAAACACACAGAATATATGAGAGAAAGTGTAGTATGTCACCCCACTCCAGAGCGAGTTTCACGTTTAATAAGAGAAGAGCTTTGTACATGTGCCTTATGTGATTGCTTGGTTGAGTTCTTGAGCGTATTCTGGAGAGTGTTCTTGCGCGAAACGAAGTTTCGTGCTCGTACTTGTTGATGAATCCATGATTCATCGCCTTTATTCTTTTATTTTAGCTTTATTTCCTTAGTCAAATACCTGAAAATATCCACTAATTTCATGAAATTATCATTTTGCATGTATTTGTTAAATATGCATTTTTAACACTATTTATATTCAAATAAAAGAATAAAGAAGAAAAGAAAAAGGAAATAAAATAAAAAATAAAAATAAAGGATGTATTTATGAAATAAATACGGACTGATACGAAGCCCAAGAGAATGTCAAAACTTGACCTGATCGACCGGGAATAAAGTAGGGGGGATAGGGTCTTTAATCCAAAAATCCAAAAATAATTTGTAAATATTTTTCCTTTTTATTTTTGAACTCATTTTTTGTATATGTGTGCAAAACTTACACGATTTTATTTGTATATAAATTGACATCAAATTAAATATTTTTCTTAACAGAAATTGTAAATAAAAATGTTTTGTAAATAATAGAAATAATTATAAAGTAAAATCATGTACATAGTACAAGTATCCACACTCAGAAAAAGTCATAAAGAGGCAATTGAAAGATCAACTCCACGTCTATACGAACTCAAATTAAATCAAACTCACCTACATTGTACTCTAAATTAAATTATATTTAAAATGGTTGTGATTTCATAATTTTTAGAGTTACGGTTGAAATGTCAGTTTTCTGGGGTGGTTTTTGCAAATTCATTACTCACTCATTGTATATATTTATTCATATTTATTTTCTATACATATTGTAAATAATTGTAAATATTTTCTTAATTATTTAAAATAGAAAATATAAAAAACAATAAAAATAAATTTATTTCTGTATTTGTACATGTGTATAATGTAATATATGTGTATATTACTTGTATATAACTAATTTCATTATATAAAAAAACTTCAAAAAATTAATTTCTAACGTTAAATAATTAAATTAATTTAATTACGATTTTTTATTTTTTATTATGTTATTTTATTTGAGACCTTCCAAGTATATAAGATTTGATTTTCTACCTTAAATAACAACCATTAAGATGGTTAATTAATTTTTGTAAATCAATTATTTTAATTATTTTATTTAATTATGATTAGTTTAAGTTCATTGTTTATTTAATTAATTAATAACCACTAATTACCTTCCTTTTTTGTAAATATTTTCCTTTTTTGGATTTACTCTTCTTTTTATTGAGTTCATCCTCCCTCTTTCACATTTTGATCAATCTTTAGTGGAAAAGGACTCTCATTCCTGAAATCCCGTCGGTCGAAGAGAGGAGCCCAGCCCCCGAGCCATCTGGTGACATCGGACTGGTTGTCGTTGAGCCATCACAACTCCCCCCCAGGTTAGATCCAATTTTTATCTCGTTCCTCTAGACTAATCGTAGCAAAAATCTTATTTTCAACCTCATTCTAGACCTAGATTCATAGTTTTAATTGATACGTCACAACTTGATCTGTCTCTGATTTCTTATTATCCACGCCATTTTCATGACCTCTTCATTTCCATTCTACCTCACGCAATCACTCATTTCCGGTCACGTACGGTGATCGGATCCCCGGAACTACCTTCCATTTCGCAGGATCTGCGTTCATTCACATTTTTTCGTTTTTGGTTTTTCTTGGATCGAGCCGTCATGCTCGTATCCTCATCTGTTTATAAAAAAATAAAATAAAATAATATTGCAAATGTTTTTATCGCTAATATTTGTGTTACGGGAATAAAAAATAAAAAATAAAAAAATCATCATATATAGTTTCTCTTTATAACATTTGTTTTGCAGGAATTTACAAAAAATATATAAAAAATTCTTCTATTTCTTATTACAAAAATAAAAAAATTAAAAACAAAAAAAGTTACGGGCTCATCGCTGCCACCACCAGGGGTGTCTTCCGCACGAGCCCGTGCCCTACGCCTCTTGCCGACGCAGGCGTCCTCTCCACTCGTGCCACCCGTCGTTCTCTGCACCGCCACTATCATCCCAGTCGCGCCTCCACAATAGGCACCGTGGACCCTCAGCTCCATCCTCTTCCTCAGTCGCCTGGGCCTGCGCATCTCCTCCGTCGTGGGTTCACCGCTCTTAGTCCGCCCCAAGTCTCCATATCCGATCATCGCAAAGAGGAGCTCCGCCGGACGACTCAATCGCCTACCCTCGAGCTTCTCCGCCGATCGTGGTCTGCTGCCTCGCAGCCCTGAGCGGTCGCGCCCCCGATCGACCACCGCGGACCCTACCAGCCTTCGCCACACCAACACACCACCATCCAACCGCGCGAGCCACCGCGCTACCCGTCGCCTGCCAGCACGCGAGAAGAATGGAGAGAGAAGAGGGCGACGCAACCCCCTTGGGTCTTGAGAACAAAGAACGAAGAGCAGAATAACAATGAACCCTAGGGGAGGGTTTTTTAAATATTTTTTTGGGGAAATTGCAATTTAGCCCCTGGAGATTTCTGCAAACTTCAAAAAGGTCTTCGTCGGGGAGAGTCACATGTTTTGCACGCATCATTGGGTAATTTACATCTCTTTTTCCAATGTTTAATTATTTTTTTATTTTCATGCAAAAATATAAAAAAATTGCATTTCGGTCTCTATGTATCCAGTCTTAATTTACTTGCTTTTTTAATTGAAATAAATATTTTTGAGGATCTATAAGTTCTGTAAAAATTGTGTTATATTCTTGTCACTTGTCTCCTCATTGTATATAAATTTCATTGCATTTTAATTTTATTTGATATTTAAAAAAATAAAAACCAGTGTCATTTTCTCTGCCTGAAATTTAAAAAATCATAAAAAATCAAATATTATCTGAAAAAAATAGATTAGGTGTATTTCATTGTCTTTTATTTTCTATCCAAATTGTGTGCATTAATCATTTTTAAAACCCAAAAAAATGCAAAATACCAAAAATATTATAAAGATCATAAAAAAATTAGAAAAATCCAAAAATGGTGATTTCAATTTCTCTGTGTAGATATCTATCTATAGTTTGGCGTAAAAATAATTTCCAAGAGTTTTGGGCACTTAAATAATTTTAAGTTGCAAATTACTCCAGGCCGTGCACTGTTTTCTTTTTTTACCACTGTTTGATTTTTATAAAATCACATAAACATCAGAAAAATTTGCAAAAATTATCAAAAATATTATAAAGCATATAAAACACAAAAACATTTTCTCTGGATTTTACGAGCATTTTTGATGTATTGAAAAATAGAAAAAGTGTGTACATATTGTGACTTGTATGTTTATTTAAAATAAAAAATAAAAAATAAAAAACCACTAAAAATCCTTTATCTTCGAAATTTGACAGTTGAGTTCTTTAATCGTGCTCCTTGTATTTGACCCCGGTCGCTATACCAGGTAAATTAAATAGCGGAGACTGCTTACATTTCATTGATTGATTCTTCTCTTAAGTGGTTTTATATACATTTTTCTCGTTGACCGAATCGATTGGTTGAGAATAATGACCTGTGATTATTTTTCCATCTTAGCTGAATCGGATTTCCGTGTCATCACTTGTGTTGGAGCGTCGGTACGTGAGTAAGCAGGAGTATCGAGAAGAGTTGGAGCGTGTATGTGACCATTCTACTCGGGAAGGTTGGTTAGTTACGGGTTAGCTAATGTCGCAGAAGTTAGGTCGAAATCGATAACTAGATTTTGACCCTGTGACGGTTGTTATCAGAGCTGAAGGAGATACCAATTGTTGGTACGAGTTGGTATCAGAGCTGAAGGCAATACCAATCATTGGCACGAGTTGGTATCAGATCTTGGATGGTGCCAAGAAACGGGGCAAAGCCACGAGCGACTGTTGGTGCAGTCGATCGTGGGAGTAAAGGATACTTGACGGTGCAAGTATTATCTTCAATCAACAGAACGAAGATGGTGGGTGTCACCGAGCATGTGGCAGCACTGGAGCAAGCGATGGTAGAAATGGAGTCCACCATTGGGACTCATGCCCATCACATTGACATCTTGGAGGATCGTTCTTCAGAAGGATCGGATGTTGGTGATGAGATCCAATGCTCAACTAAGCAGATCAAGTCCTTGGAGGACAAACTGGAGGCGTTCAACACGATGATGGATGATCTATGCAATGAGATCTCCCTCATCAAGAAGGCGTTGGTGAATAGCGGGAGCTCCATGGAGGTGCAACGACGTAAGGTACCAAACCCAAACCCTTCACAGGTATGCGGAGTGCCAAGGATTTGGAGAACTTCCTATGGGATATGGAAGTTTACTTCCAGGCGGCCAACATGAGGGAAGCCGAGAAGGTCGGCTTGGCATTGATGTACATGTCGAGCGACGCCAAGCTGTGGTGGAGGAGCCGTGCAACAGACGTGGAAAGACTGAAGATATCCAACTGGAATGATCTAGTCACGGAACTGAAGGCGCAGTTTCTACCGAAGAACACTGTATGGGTCACATGAGAGGCTCTTCGACGCCTGAAGCAGGCACTTACTGTTCATGAGTACGTGAAGCAGTTCATGTCTTTGTTGTTGGACATCAAGGGGATGTTATAGGAGGTCAAGCTATTCAATTTCACGATTGGGTTGCAAAGTTGGGCGCAAGCTGAACTGCAGGGGCAGGGCGTGAAGGACCTTAATTCAACGATCGTGGTGGCGGATGCGTTGGTCGACTACGGTGCCCAACCAGGCCACAACGCTGATGAGAAGGAGTTCACCAGCAAGCTGAAGGCACAGTCGAAGGATAAGGGCAAAGGCATTGCCCATGATCCACCTATGGAGGAACGAGGGTACTCCAAGAAGAGAGAGCAACCCAAGAGCAAGGGGTGCTTCATATGCGACGAACCGCATCGGGCACGGGAGTGCCCAAAGAGGGAGAAGCTCAACGCTCTTCGTATGGACGAGGAGGAAGAAGAAGAAGAAGGTGAGGTACTCTTGGGAGCAATCGATGCTATGCGCAAGGTATGCCTCACGACACTTCGAGTTGGAACATCGAATTCAGTGGAAGGAGGGAACTCCATAACAAAGAGCTTTGAAGACACCAAAACTCGATCGAGGACACACATGAGTGCGAAGGTGCATGGTGAGCACCAACAAGTGTGCTAGAGACACACAACCGAAGCCACGGATAGGAGAACATCCATGCACAAGAAGGTGATGCGGAGCTCAGGAGGGTGATGAAACATGGACGAGAGGCCATATGTCTGTAGGGGTGGAGTGGTGACGAACCACACCACCAACGATCTTGCAGGAGGCAAGATACCAAAGACGCTCGGAGCACAGGAAGTGCTCATTTCCCAGGATGCGGGGATGCCCACAGGGAATGATAGAGATCGTCAACGAGCAAGCGTGGAGGTGAGTACTCTACATGTGGAGCTGGAGCTGCCACAAACCAGCGATGGAGATGATGGATCTACGAAGGATACACCGAAAATGGGAGCTGACAAGGAAGCTCCACCTTTTACGTTGAAGACCAAGCCATGGAGGGACGTGGCTCATGAGAAGACCATGTGTACGAAGGGAGGTGGTGCAAGACAACACCACCCTTCCAATTGAGCAGCATCAGGAGGTGCATACCGGATGGAGTATCGTGACGGGACACCAGCTGAAGAGCGAATGCACGATTGAGGACAACTGATTCTTTAGGTGGGGGAGGCTTGCCATACCCCCGAATTCCGTGATCGAGAATGATCATGCAGACACGGTAGCGGATGCTCGAGAATGATCGATGGAGCTGACTTCAGGAGGTGTCTTGAATATGTGGGTATTTTGGAGGTTATCCACGAGAGTCTGGAAGCTCTACCATACGTGACAATGGAGAAGCGTCACAGGACACTAGCTTGTTAGCATAGTGTCGTGGTGCTTGTAGCAGTGCGAGAACAACGAGTACAGGCAGCAGTGCAAGACATGATAATGGATGCATGTAGCGGTACATACGCGAGCGCAGAAGGGCAGTATGCAGCGAAGCGGTATGCATTGAGGAGCAATGCAGTACGGTCACATACACGTACGCACGAAGGCGCACGGTATCGGTATTGCGTGGTGGTCCAAGGAGGCATGGAGCGTTGCAGGTGTTGAGTACGAGCATTGTCGATTATGCTCGGTAGTACACGTACGAGAGGTGATCTGGAGGTCACAAACATCGAAGTTCTGGAGGACTTCCCCTTAACATGCAGAACACTAAGGAAGGGTTTACCGCACGAGGGTCTAGAGGCCACGGGTTCCCTTTGGCACAATGTCGAGTGTTTGGCGATACTCGATGAATTACAGCAAAGCTGCATCAGCAAGCATTGGAGCGCGAGTGTGCTGATGACTGGGTGGTTGATGTGGCATCAATCGTGTGGGAAGACGAAAGGACAACGAGGGAGTCGAAGAGATGAGGAGACGAAGAGTTGCTGCGGAACGCGAAGGGTTGCCGAAGAACTCGAAGGGTATCTTGTGTCTTTATGTATCTCTATTATATATGTAATAATGAGTATCCCTTGGATTACCTTGAGTCTTGTATAAAAGGAGAGGTGATGGCTCATTTGTAAACCCACAGAGTACACGAGAGAAAGTGTAGTGTGTCACCCCACTCCATAGCGAGTTCCTTTCTAATAAGAGAAGAGCTTTGTGCTCGTGCCTTGTGTGATTGCTTGATTGATTTCTTGAGCATTCTTGAGCATGTTCTTGAGAGTGTTCTTGAGCGTTCCGGAGTTTCGTGCTCGTGCTTGTGTTGGAGCATCGGTACGTGAGCAAGCAGGAGTATCGAGAAGAGTTGGAGCACGTTCATGATCATTCTACTCGGGAAGGTTGGTTAGCTACGGTTTAGCTAATGCCGTACAGGTTAGGTCGAAATTGTTAGCGGGATTTTGACCCTGTGACAACGGCCACACTTGAGGGGGGGGGGGTGATGAGAATGAGAGAGAGAGAGAGAGAGAGAGTTCTCTTGCAATGTGTTGTGTGTAAAATAAGATCTAGGGTTGCTTCTTCTTTTATATGATTTTGGAAGTCCATGGATCACAATCCATGTACAACACAAAATCAACGATTGAGATTGATTTGTGCTTTTATTCAATGGTTGTGATTTTGTTGCAAAAAAATTCAACAATAATTAAATCAAATTAAATATATTAAATTATCATCAATATAATTTAATTTGATTAAATCAATTTACAAAGAGAGGTTATGAAGGAAGATAGCCACCTTCCATATAAGAAGGGGAGGACCACCTTGCATTAGTCAAGGGTGGTCGCCCACCCTCTATATTAGGAAGGTGCCCCCCTTCTAAATATGTGAGATTTAATATCTCACACAATTCCTCATTTATTTACAACAACTTTGTTGCAAATTAGTTCACACAAAATAATTCCAAAGTATTTTTTTGTCAATTGCAATCATGTCATTAAATAATGTGAATCATATTCACACATCCAAAATAACATGTAAATTGTATTTTCAATTAATTGTCCAATGTGAATCCAATTCACATCAACATTTAGTTCGTAAATACTATTTACAATAAGCTTTCTCTGATATATTATAAATCATATTTATATTACATATGATTAATATGGATAGTGCTATATGTATTATTCATAGCCTTAATAATTAAATCATATTTAATTATCTTAGATCTCCATTTTCATTTATCTAAATAATATGAATCATGTTCATATTCTTCCTGATAATTAAATCACATTTAATCATCAATTTCCCAATGTTCAGATACATTATTCAACAATGGAATTATTCTCGAACTCTTTCAAGAATAATGTGCTTTCTCCACATATACTTGGAGATAAGGACTGAGCGATTGTAGGTTCGACATATAGTGACTTGGATGTTGAGATCATATCTCAAATCCAGATCTCAAGGACCTCTTAAATATGCTTGATTAAATCAAAATCGTAAATCTAATATTCTCATTGCATCTGAATCATTTTCAGATCAATATCCAACATCTGGACTAAGATTAGATTACTTCTCTGCAGAGAGGAGACACTAAAATCCAAATCCGTTTCATCACTCCGTCAGAATGGAAGCGTCATGGTTATACAATTGTCTATGATCACATCACCCTCGAGTATTCCTAATATCCGTACATCCTGCATACTAGAAGACCTAGAATAAACCTGAAGTTTTATATCACTTTTAGACTGTCTTCTTCAGGGTTTTATCATTAAGATTCTCAGTTGATCATTGGGAGTTGGTATCGATCATATGCTTTTCAAAAGCATATATCATACCTATAAATTCTCGTCATGCTTCTAAAGCAAGACGACCATGTATGGAATTTAATCAGTCCCAATACCTCATGACCGAGCTCATGTCTTCTAATTTAGTAGTGACATGTATGATCCCTTTGAGAGATCATATTACTCATATGCCCTCATATGCACACCAGCTCGCCGGTGTATAGACCTTGATTAGATCATCAACCTATCGGTATGCCAAATATACATATTGAGACATATAGTAATACACATGTCTCCTGTCAAAGGATGCATGCCTATATCGTGACAGTACGTAGCATGTATCTTGGTTATCTCGATCTCGTTAAGTTAACTTTTTGACCTAACTTATCTGACACCTCTGAATATATATATTCCTATGAAGAGGACATGCATCAAGAGGTCGGTTAGATACCAGCCTTTAGAGAAGAATTGTCATCTCCATCTCAAGATGGAGATCATCTCTTAACAATCATTTGACGATGCTTGATGAGTCCTCAATCTAACTCTTTAGATATCATCCAAGCACCAACCACTATGATTCAATCATTGAATCATTAGCTGTATGATTAGTAAGATGGTCATGGTACATAACCCTAACTGTACTAAGAGACCTATTATACAAATTAGTTACTCTTCATTTCAGATTAAGGAGTGAATTGCAATAACATTTATTGCATAATGACTCGTTGTGGGATCACATGTCCAACAATCTCCCACTAAATCAAAGAGTCATTAATGGGCTAATCTTTAAACCCACACTCATGTGTTAATCATAAGCTATTTAGAAAAATAGCCTTTTAGGATAGCTAATCACTCCATTCCCTAAAGACTTGCATATCTCCAAGTAATAATGCTCGCATCGAATGCGAACGTTGCATCTTATGCAACCAATACTCAATCTTGTTAAAGTAGTTATTGTGCTTTTGTCACCATAACTCGATTATTATAACCAGTGAGTTATACCTTTGTTCCTGGAGATCTCTATCTCAGTAGATTAATATATAGTCTTAAGTCTAGTAAGGCATCTGTAGGTAAGACATTTTTAGATCGTTATCTATAAAATTATTAAAGAAAATACTTTGAGATCGCTATCTCAAAAATCTCGTGCCTTTGAAGATGTTGATTATTACTATAATTAAGTTTTTTTATTTCCATAGTAGGATAAGTGACATTATACTACTCCCACTGCATGGTAGACATATGATCTTTTGGGCACATGTAGTATACACCAAGCTTCTCATAACCGATGCATTAGGGCATGTAGCATTGGCAATCACATCTTCAACTCTTTTGAGGTGTTATCCCTTTAGATAGGTCAATACCATATCTTAAGGGAAAGAAACTTTCCTTGGAGTTTTCCAAAAAATAGAATATGTCCAAGAAGCGTACCACTAATGTGATGGTCCCAATGCCCTCTTCTCTTTGCTTCTGAACAACTTTAGAATTGAGATATAAGGGGCATCCTTGAGATCATGTCTCAAGGTGTTGAACAATCATACCGTAAAACACTTATTATCATCTTTATATCATTCCAAATGATTAGGATTTTATCTACATTTAGTATGATGAACACAATGACACTTCCACTAAGCTTCACATGATTCATCAAGATTCTATCTGAAATCATAACCTTTATAGTTTCATCAAATCTGATGTTCCAACTAGAAGAGACTCATTTGAGTCAATAGATGGAGTTATTCAGCTTGCACACTTTGCATCCTCAACCATGAAGCCGTGGAGCTACTTCATATGAACATCCTCATTGAGGTATTGATCTTTCAATGCAATCTTGACTTCCATCTTCCAGATGTCATGGTCAAGTTGTGTAGATGTAATTAGCAATATTCTGATGGGTTTAAGCATGATCACTAGAAAGCAAGTCTCATCACAAGTGATGCTTTTTCCTATGTGTAGCTCATGGCTACGGTGCTTTGAAGGTCTCTACCTTCTCATCCGGATCCCTCTTTCTCTTGAAGATCCATTTACACCCAATGTGTTTGACCCCTATAGGTGGATCCTCAAGGGTCTATAAACAACGCTTGTGTATGAAGTCTACTTTAGACTTTATTGCTAATATCCATCTTTCTATGTCATGATCTACAGAAGCTTCATCATATGAAGTCCGATCATTGTCAGATTTCTCTAACACATGGAATTCATACCCTTTAGATGCTCTTACCACCCTCAAATTGATTTGAAGATGTATGAGTGTTTTATCTTTAGTTATCCCTTTAATTTTCGATTCTAGGTGCCTCGTTATCTTCTTAAGATTTAGTGAGTCCCTTTACTTCAATCTTATCTTAATTCTCAAGAAATTCATCCTCTTAGAATCATATTCTTAGAGATGAATTTTTTTAAGAGTCTCAATGTCATAAAGTAGGTATCCAATACTATCTTTATTTTCCTAATGAAGTAGCACTCTCAAGTGCTAGATTCCAGCTTACTGATGAATATATGATCCATCGCCTTTATTCTTCCATTTTAGCTAAAATCCTTGGTAAAATACTTGTAAATAATCACTAATTTCCATTAGTTAACATTCTAATCACAAATATCAATATTATATATTTAACACTTATTTTATCTAAAATAAAATAATAAAGAAAAAATAAAAATAAAAATAAAAGAAAGGAAGGTTGTAGATATAAAAAATATATATACTGATACCGGGTCAATATTGACTTGGTAGATAAAACAAATACGTAGGGAGAGATAAGGACCCTAAACTATAAAAATGACAGAAAACCTAGATCATTAATGTACATAAACATATTTTCCACCTTGTTAATATTTCACCTATTTTATTTATCACTTAGAAAATTCCAAATCAAAACACTTCATTTACAAAAGTTGTTCATAAAAATATTTATTATTTTATAAAAATATCAGAAAAATAATTCAACACAAAAATAAGTAATTACGATGAACCGAAAAAGCCGCAAAAGCTGACTTCCGAGGTCCATAACTATTTATAGAAAACTCCAAATTGACCAAACTCATTTTTAAACTTCATTTTATACTTAATACTATTTATTAAAAATATTATAATAAAACAGGTTAGTTTTGGCATTTTGGGCTTCCTTGTCTATATGTACAATATGTAGAAACTTCCAGTATTTTTTAATTAATTATCCGTACATATGATTAACTTAATTTCTTTTCCAAAATTCTTCTAAAAATAAATATAAAAATATAATTGGTCGAAATACCAATAAATCCAAAGCCACGAAGCCACTACCTAAATTTTCTGGACCTCACAACTCGGCCATACGAACTCTTAATAAGGCAAACTCAGTCTTAAAGTTCATATTATTTAATTATCCACAAAATGACACTGATCTCTGTAAATCAGGGTTAATATGTAAAATGTGGGTTTCACCACGCGTAGGAGGGCCCAACGGCTGGGCGAGGGCTGGGAGGAGGCGGAGGGGTGCGGCAGCGTAGGGGGTGGCGCGTGGGCCTGCTGGAGCAGGTTGCAACCGCACGGGCAGAGGACGACCAATGGCTGCGGCGGGTGGCGGCACTGAGGACGGTCGCTGGCGTGGAGGTGGTTGTCGATGATGGTGGAAGTGGTGATCGATGGGGTTGTTGTGTGACATGCAAGAAGCAAGGAGAAGATGGTAATGTTTAGTAGAAGCGGTTTGTGTTGGGTGTAATCAGAGCAAAGAGGACGTAGATGGAGAAGTAGAGCAGTAGCATAAAACTTGAGCAGAAC
Organism: Ottelia alismoides; assembly: GCA_037367405.1. Taxonomy (NCBI): domain Eukaryota; kingdom Viridiplantae; phylum Streptophyta; class Magnoliopsida; order Alismatales; family Hydrocharitaceae; genus Ottelia; species Ottelia alismoides. The sequence goes on from JAZKJV010000397.1 coordinate 550,643, forward strand.
AAGGAGAATGGAAGGGAGGATAGAAGATACACGTTACCTGGTGGCGTTCGTCGTGGCGGTTGGAGGAGCTGAGGCCTCCTCCGGTTATAGTCGCCTCTAGAGGCCCGCGAAGATAGCCTCTAAGCTCCGGACGGTCTTCTTGTTGGTGAAGCTGCAACAAAGGAGCAAGCCGCTCCCTTGGATCTCGCCGAAGATCAACTGGTGGTCGTCGTCACTCATGCCAGGAGTCCACTTGCTATCACCAAAGTATGTCAGGAGATGGGCTCACTCTCTCTCGTATTGGCGGATGAGATGCATGGGATGCAGCGATACGTGGGCGTAAGGGGCGGAAGTGGTTGGGTCATGGAGAGAGGGGTGGAGGACGCGTGGCGAGCTGTTGGGTGGTTGCAGGAGTCGCGACTGGGTCTTGCGGGTGGGCGGTTGGAAGAGGAAGAGGAGAGGCGCGAGGTGTTGCATGGGGTTGGTACATGCATGAGATGGATAGAATACAGGGAGAGAGAAAATGTAGGGAGGTGAGATAACGAGAGAGAAAATGGTAGAGGGAGAAATGAGAGGGGGAAATAGGAAGGGGAGGGTGCCACGTGGCGCGTAGGGAGGCGGCCATGCGGCGGGTTGAAAGCATTTTTTTAAGAATTAATATTAAGTAATAATTAAAATAAGTAATTAAAATAGCTAATTAAAATAAATAAATAAATAAATAAATAAAATAAATAAAGCAAAGTAAATTATAATAAAGAGGGTGACACGTGTCGGCTTCAAGAGTTGACACGTGTCGCTCCTAAAAAAATCAATTATTAAATTTAAATAAAAATAAAAAGAAATAACAAAAGAGTTCAAATAAAATGGTCAACATGAAGGTTGCTCGTCTCGACGAGATCTACAACTTTCGTGAAGGACCGAAATTCAAAATAAGCCATATGTACAAAGTTATATTTTTGGGTGATATCTTATATATATAAAATACCATATTTTTATATTTTGTATTTTTTTCTTTTAAATGAGATAAAAGTCAAAATAAAATAAAAAAATAAAAAAACAAGAAAGAAATATTTAGAACTTAATATATTTTTTATTTTTAATAAATAAAATAAAATAAAGGGTATTTTGGTCAATGTGTATAATATACAATAGGGGTCCAAAACTCAAGTTTCACATAGAAATCTGATTTATATGAAATTAGTCTTGTTTTTAAGGTATTTGAGTGTATATTACTTTAAAAGTAAGTAGACCTAAATCATACACTGTATAAGAGATATATATGCATTTTAAGGCTCTTATTCTCAAACTAGTGCTCGGATTTTATTGGTCAATTTTACAAGTTAGTATTTTTTTATATTTTTTTATTATTAGTGTTAGTAATATATACACTATAGAGTTGATTTTATTGGATTTTGAGTTAGTATAAAATCAATACAAATATGGTATTTACATGTGATTTTTACAAGGAATTTTAGGCTTCTTATTTATGCAATTTTGTATGCTAAAATACATATATTATTTACTCATGCATGAATGCTAATTATACAATATAAGTGATGAAATGCAACTAATCACTCGGGGACAAAGCTCTATTTTCAACTTTTAGAGTGATGAATCACATATTCATCAATATTCAATCCATCACCAACCTCTATGGTCCAACAATTGGATCAACAATTATATGATCTCAAATGACCAATGTATATAACCCTATTTGTACAGAATGGCCGAATAAGTACATGCATATTATAATCTCAGAAAATGAATGAATAAATCAATAAATTCTATTGGTAAATAATTTACAATAATATTTATTGTAGAAACGTTTTTCTAGGGGCTCACATGTCTAACAAGAAGCTCATGTTCTTCCTCATCCTTGATGTATCTCACTTGAGAAGACCTTTCATCTTCATTTCTCTTGCGTTGATCAATCTGAATGTATCCTTCTTGCCATCCTTGGAGTCAAGCCTTTTCTACAAAACTTCATAAGCTTTTGGCTTAGCTTCACTTACAACCTTCTTTACTTTCTTCTTTGCTATTTTGTAGTTTGTGATAGTTTCCTTTGTTCTATCCTTATACATAGCTTTAAAGCAACATATTTTAATTTTAAGCTTCTCTTGTACTCCTTCATTCCACCATCAAGCCTCCTTTTGACCAAGAACTCATCCTTTAGACTCACCTAACATCTCTTTGGTTGCCCTTCGGATACAAGATACTACCGCCTCACACATCTCATCCGCACTTCCGTTACAATCCCAATATAAGTCTTTTAAAACCATCTCCTTGAAGCTTGATTGCTTCAATGGGAAATTCCACCATCTAGTTTTAATGACCTTGAGAACCATCCTTTTCTTTACCAACCATTAATTGTACATCCATGACTAGCAAGCGATTCAAGATGTCAAGCTCTCTCATGGGATTACTTCACAGTCTTTGCAACACAACCGAGCTCTTCTCCTCATTGCAAAGTAATCTATCTGTGTTTTAGTCGGGTCACTCTTATAAGTAATTAAATGCTCATCCCTTTTCTTGAAGTGAGTGTTCGCTATGAAAAGATTGTAAGAGGTTATAAAATCCCGAATGACATTTCTCTATATATTTCCATTCTCGAAGCCATGGCCTCCATGAACACTAGCATACCCTAAGGTGGACCTTCCGTCATGTAGTCGAGCTCTTATGGGACAAGCTAATGACCAAACATGGGAAAAAATAGAAACCATCAACTCTTCATGTAGATCCTAAAACCTGAGCTTTGTTCTAAGGTCTGATGGGGTCGGTTCACATATTCAACAATAGTCGTATTTCTCAAAGGAGACGGGTTGTGATATTCCATCAGAAGAGGGTGCAGTAGATAAGAAGTTGGAATTCATGTGGTGAGCTTAATAGAAGCACACGGGGGAGAGGAGGGGGTGGTGATGGTAACCAAGAAGAGGGTGGTAGTGGCATCAATCTAGTATGACGAGGGGGGCGTAACTCAGCGGACTGGCGAAGACTGTCTTGGGCGATGTTGGCACGCGCTAGTGGAATGGTGCAGACGGTGGAGACCAAGGAAGGCTGTATCGATATCGTTTCGGTCCACCCAGAAATGGATATATCGAGATATATCGCCGATATATCGGCGATATCAGTGGAAATGTCAGAAATGGCCCAAAAAAGCTATTTTTTGTCATTTTTTCAGAAATTAAGATCATCCAAGATATTAAAACAACAAACAACCTACAAATACACATTTATGTCACACATATCGGTCATTTATAGCCCATATATCGCATATATCGGTCATATCGAACATATCATTGTTAATGTTTATTCATGACCTATAGATATTGGAAATGGATTCCATTCAAGTTCTTATAACTTTAAATAACTTATAAATATACACTTTTTATAAGCAAACCAAGAGATGTCATATAAACCTCACAAGATGTGGTTTAAAAAAGCCAAAAAGGAAAACAGATTTTTGTTGATTTCCATTCGAAAATTTAGAATATCAAGAAAGGAAGGATATGGATGATCAACTGCTTCCCTTTGTTGTGGTGAGGTGAGAGGGAGCAGCCTCTGCAAATCCTGTCTGAGAGCAGCCAACAGAGGATCTCGATGAAGCTGCATTCCTGCATGGCCCATATTAAAAGATCTTCCCAGTTGCTGCTCAAAGATGTTCTGAGCAGAATATAATGGGGGAGGATTGCCAATGAGTTGAGGGGCTGCCACTGTTACTGTACTGCCAGAAAGGGAGTAATGGACGAGTCCATTTTACCTGCCACAACCCTTGGAGGAGGATAAATTGTTTCAGGAACAAAGCTTGCACCAAAGATTTTGCACCTATCACCAAAATTCCTGCTGCGAAGGAATGGTTCTTGCCTGGTGTCTGCACCCAATTCCGCTCGAGGAAAATAAACAGATCTTCCAAGTTCATATTGTTGGCAGGCCTCTTCCTCAAGGTCTCCGCAACTCTGAACTTAAATGTGCTGCATTTGCCCAAATAAAAGGGCTCATCGCACCTGCTTCCGTCACCTCTCTTATTGTTGTAACCAGGGTAGTCATTGATGTCGAAATCAACAGTTTCAATCAGCAAAAGGGAGTTCTTGGAGGCAAGCTCTTCGAGATTCCAGTGGCAGAATGGCGCCTTGGTCTTGTGGCTGACATGAACTTCTCCATGTGGCCTGAGCATGTGGCTCGCATTCTTGAAAAATCCACTGACCAATTTCCTGTGCATGTCTATAAGATGAGCATTATCTTCCTTCCCTTTGAAGCCTGCATGGGGGAAATTGAAAACAATCCTATCGAACTTCCTCATGTTTAAATTCGCGTAAAGTTTCAACTTCGTGGCATCTTTTCCATGCAACAGTGTGGCTCCCATCATCTCCAAATTCTCCAGATTTGATTTGGCTTTGCTGTATTTTGCTACCAACATATCGTAGAGGTCAAGAGAGGTGGCGACGATGTTGGACGCGGAGCCGAAGGAGGTGGCGAGTGAGAGCGAGAAGGAGAAGTCCCCTTCTCCCACAAGCAGTATCTCGTGCATTGAAGAGTAGGGACCCGCCCACTTCACCTCCTCACCCCACCACTCCTCTCCTTCCATCGCCATTGCCGCCGCTCTCCTTCTCTCTCTCTCTCTCTAGATGACACATATAGATCATTTGTGAAGACTATGATCTTTATATTGCACATATCGGTCATATTGAACATATCGCTGGTACTGTTAGTTGTTGACCTATATATATATATATTGAAAATGGAGTTCATCCAAGTTCTTAGATAAATAATAACTTACAAATATACTCTTAGATCACACATATCGGTCATCTATGAAGCTTCGCATATATCGATCATTTTCGAACATATCGATATTGATGTTGATTCTTGAGTTATAATTTTTTTTTGAAGAATTGACTTATAGATATTGGAAATGGATTTCATTCAAGTCTTCCAACATGAATAACTTGCAAATATACTCCAAGTTGAAGAATCATTATATGCACCCTCCTGTAGCACCATACCCTACCAATACGAGGGTCTCACTGCCCGGTCAACGAGTCTGGAGGGGGGGAGGGGCAGGTTGGCCCCCCTGATTAACCCGAAAATCGGTGGCCTTAAGTTCCACACAAGGCAAGAACTCAGTCGCTGAACCGAACACACGGAATCCTGGTTAAGTCAACAATTAACCCACAACAAGTATCAAACAACGAGAAGCAAAATGTGGAGTTAAAATTTATTATAACTCTACAAAGGATGTGTATAGTGTGCAAGCAGTGTAGAGGTCGAACACAGGGAGCAGACATGTAGAACGGGGGAAAATACTCAAAATGTGAATGTGATCAAATGCCTACAATTGTGCTATTTTTGTGGGTTTTTTATTTTCTATTTTTTTATTTTAATTTTTGATTTTATATTTTTATATTTTGGTTTTTAATTTCTGATTTTATATTTTTCAATTTATATTTTATATTTTTATATTTTCTTTTTCTTTAAGTAGAATATATATACAAAGTAAGAAAGAGAGGGATAAAGTATTTATAAAAATATGTAAAAATAAGAAAAAATTAGGAAATAAAATATTTTTAGGATTTTTATATTTTTCTAATGTTTTTGTGTTTTTCTAGATTTTTCCTAATTTTTTTGGTATTTTTAAAGTCAAAAAGACTGAAAACAGAGAATAAAATAAAAGCTGAAACTAAAATAGAGAAATAAAATAGAAAACAGTAACAAAAATTCTCCAAATTAATTTTACATAAAAGAAATAAAATCAAGAAAATTAAGAAATAGAAATTGTATTTTTAGAATTTTTATGAATTTTTAACATTTTTATGAAGATTTTTAGAGTTTTTATGTTTTTATGGGTTTTCTTATGTATTTTTTAATGATTTTTGGAATAAAGTTAAAACACACTAAAATAAGCAAAATATATTTTTTGGGAATTTTTTGAGATGTTTTTTTAATTTTATGGATTTTATAAAGCAAACAGTAGAGAAAATGCTTGTTTTTAATTTTATTATAAATACTAAAATGCAATAAAAATGCAAAACAAAAATATGGCGTGAAACTACAATGCAACATGAACTTAAGTTAATTTTTGTGGATTTTTTTACGAATTTATAGATACATGAAATAAATAGGTACAACAAAAGAAAATGCTTACTGGCAGGGGTTGTTTTGGAATTATGCAAAAGCTGAAGGGTCAGAGTGCAAATATTCCAGAAATATATAACTAAAAAATTAATTCCCTGGACTAAATACAAATAGTCAAAAACCGTAGGGATATACCCACAAAATTCCCAAAGTCACGTGCACGGGTCACGTGACTGCCAGGGACCTTCTTGTAATAATAAAAAACTCAAGGGCTGACTTACAAAATGTCCAGAATTATAGAACTGCATATAAAAGATTTAGGACTAAATATAAATATGAAAAGACCTTGGGGTATTCTTGCAAAATTGCCAAGCCACGTGCGCAAAGCACGTGACCTGGTATGGGCCAAAATGGAATACCTCAAAACCCGGGGGGGACGGTGCAAATGTTACAAAAGTTTAACACGACATATGAAAGTTTGATGCTTAATATTTAAATACAAAAAATGCTGGGGGTTTAAGATACAAAATACCCACGGCTAACGATCAGACAACTGAACGTATTTCACTAATCCACGTGTCACGATCGCGATGGTTGGTACCCCTTCGCCTTGAATGGCCACGATTAGATCTGGCAGGATGATCAAATGGTTGTGCGGAGGCCCAGATCCAACGGCGGCTGCTCGAACTGGAGGGCCTTCACAATCCAACGGCGGAGGAGCAACGACGACGAACCAGGAAGAACTCCGCTGAGGCGAAATTCCTCCGGCCTTCCCGCGCCTCTCCGATGGTCTTCTACGCTCCAAAATGGCCCTAAAAAGTTCCTGCGGTGGTCCCCTACCTTCCTGGGGCTTCAAAATGGTGCGGGTCGCACCGGAGCACGCCGGAGGAGGAGGAGCAAAGCGCCTCCAGGTACCCCGGCGAGCTCCCCAAAATTGCTCCCAGGTGCTGCTTCAAGTCCTGGACCTGCAAGAAATGTTAAGGAGGGCGAGGTCAAAGTGCCTCGCCCCTCCTGGCTTCGGGATGAGGTGGTGATGGCAGAAATGGGGGCTCGCCGGAGCAAGCTCTGGCGAGATGGTGGAGATGGTGAATAGTTGAGCGTGGATCGGAATGGAGGATGGTGAATGATATCTACAACTACTGGAAATTAAAAACAAGCAAGAAAAATTAATAAAAATTGTGACCTTAAGGGTTGAAAACCCGAGATGAACCTCACGGCTGCTTGGTCGGAGATGGAGGTGGAACGCGCCTCAGGCCTCCGCCGTACCTCAACGAGGTGCTGGGATCGATCCTCTGTCACCGGAGATCCTTGGCAAAGACCCGGATGTCTAAACGTGGCCAAAAGACAGTTCAAGAATGGAAGGGAAGTCGGACAAGGTTTTTGAACGAGTGACCAACGGGGCGAGAAGAATGAGGAGAATCAGATGCATCGATGATCCAATGCCCAAGAAAACACCCGGGCGTGATTCAAGGATATTCGAGCATAAAAAGTCATGAAGGAAGCTAGGCGAAAGGATGAAAGGAGACTCCTCGAAAAAATCGTGAAAGAGAGGTCAAACACATGGTTCTGACAACAGATAGAGGAAGAGTCAGACAGTTGACCCGCGGTCAACTGTCAGACTCACCTGGTTGGTCCACGTGGACCAACCAGAAAAAACCTCTAAAAAATATTTTGTAAATTAGATTAAAAATACTAAATGAATTTATTAATTTTAGGTCATTAAATAAAAAATGTTTGTTATTTTATAAATTATTTTATAGTGATTTTTAAATATTTTTATGAAAAACAAAAATACAAGTTACCTTTTATGACCTATATAAGTATATATATCTATGTATTTTAATATTTTATTTTTATTTTGTATATTTGATTTATTAATTTTTTTATTATTTTATAAATTTATAAAATATTTTTATACACTTAAATATATTTTTATTTTATTTTTCTTATGTATTTTGTACACTTGATAAAATATAAGTATTAATTATATAGGTATGTGTATTGGTATTATACCTATGTATTTTATACATATATTTTATTTTTATGTTCTTTATATTTTTATTCTGATTTTAATGCACACAAATATTATAAATAATATTTATAAAATTCCAAAAATATAAAATTATAAAAATAATGAATAAATAATAAAAATGAATATTTTAACCTATACAAGTATACAATAGGGGTCCAAAACTCAACTTCAAACCGTGGCTCTGCAAAACATGAACTACCTTCATTAAATAGCTTATTGAAAATTATATACAATTAAAGGTGAGTTTGATGCGTTTCGAGTTTTTATTAGGGAGATACAGGTCTGGGAGGTTGGGATTCTGGAATCTTATTCAGACCATAACTTTTTATCTATACATTATTTTTGTATGAAATCAATTTTGTATTTTTCTTTATTTAATTATCTACAACTTTCATGTACAAAGTTTCTTTATTTGAGATGTAAAAAGTGGAACCAAAAATAGGTCCCAAAATGAATAAAGAATGGATGAAATAAAAGGTATTTTTATTGTATTTTGGCCCTTATCTCCCCCTACTTTATTCATGGTCGACCTATTCATCTAGATGCCTAGGTCTCGGGGTTTCAGGTCATAAAATATTTATAATATTTTATTCTTTTTCTTTTATTTTCTTTATTCTATAATTTTGGCTTTAAAAACTGTATTTTATACACTATTTACATACACATGCATGAATGCTAAGATGCACTAATTAAGGAAATTTACATGCATTTGCCAGAGTTTTTGAGGCCAAAATGATAGAATAAAGATGATGAAATGTGGATTCATCATCCCCCTATATTTTTCCTTTGCTAGTCCATAGCAAACACTTATGCAATAAGTGCAGAAAAGAAAAACAAAGAAAAGAAAAGAAGAAATGTGTATTAAATTTAGTTATCAAACTTGTCTTCACAAAATCAAAGTTTGGAGCTTAAGTCGGACCTTTGGAATTTTAGTGCTGGCAGAACCTTAATGAGAATCGGATTTGAAATCCAACAGCCTTCGAGAATCCCAAAACCCAGCTCAAGTCTCCTTAATAGCCATGTCAGAAATATCTCAACTCATACGCAAACCCTTACGACTATGAATCTGACTCGTACAGTGTGAGTGATAATGTCTCTCCCCAACTAGAATGACAAAAAAACTGACTTCTCCAGTATAACAACCCAATGATTCCCCAATCCAATAACTCCTTCCACGAGGAGCAGGGTATTCCCTTCTAAGTTCAAGTGGCAACCAGCTCAAGAGGAGGGGGTGAAGAGAAGAATGGACGGTAGCCAGTGTAGCTACATATCTTAGGATGCAAGACCAGTGTAGTCAAGTCATACAACTATAGCTCACATATTTGACTTTGGAACTTGATGAATCCACATTTCATCATCTTTATTCTATCATTTTGGCCTCAAAAACCCTCGCAAATGCTTGTAAATACCCTTAATTCCCGCATCTTAGCATTCATACACGTACATGTAAATAGTGTATAAAATAATGTATTTAAAGCCAAAATTATAGAATAAATAAAAGAAAAGAAAAAGAATAAAATATTGTAAATATTTATGACCCAAAACCCCGAGACCTAGGCATCTTGATGACTAGGTCGACAAGGAATAAAGTAGGGGGAGATAAGGGCCAGATACCCATTCATTTTATTCTTTCATTATTCATTTTGGGACCTATTTTTAGTTCCACTTTCTACACCTCAAATAAAGAAACTTTGAACATGGAAGTTGTAGATAATTAAATAAATAAAAATACAAAATTTATTTCATACAAAAATACTGTACATATAAAAAGTTATGATCTGAATAAAAATCCAAAATGCCAACTTTTCCAGACCTGTATCTTGCAAATAAAAACTCAAAATGCATCAAACTCACCTTTAATTGTATATAATTTAAAATAAGCTTTTTAATGAAGGTGATTTCGCATTTGGCGGAGCTACGGTTTGAAAGTTGAGTTTTGGACCCTTATTGTATACTTGTACAAAATAAAATATTCATTTTATTATTTGGTCATTATTTTCATAATTTTATATTTTTACACTTTTGTAAATATTATTTATAATTTATGTGTGTATTAAAATCAGAATAAAAATACAAAAGAAACACAAAATAAAATACTTGTATAAATAGCATACCTAGGTATAATACCTATACCTATACTTATAAAATTACTATTTGTAATTTATTAAGTGTACAAAATACATCAGAAAAATCAAATAAATATACATATGTGTGTATAAAACTATTCTATAAATTTATAAAATAATAAACAAAAATAAATATAATAAATATACAAAATAAAAATAAAATAATAAAATATATAGATATACATACCTATATAGTGTATTAAAGGTAACTTGTAATTATATACCACGTAAAAATAAATAAAAATCACCATAAAATTCTTTACAAAATAAGAAACATTTTTTTATTTTATAACCTAAATTTAATAAATTCATTTACTATTTTATTTTGAATTTCTAAATAATTTTGACCGACCTTTTTCTGGTTGGTCCACGTGGACCAACCAGGGCCGGTCGTTGGTTGACCTCGGTCAACTCCCTGACCGAGGCTTGCCAACCTCTGACGCCCGTGATTTTGTCCCATTTTCAAGAAATTTTAGCGCCAAATCCCTTCGTCGTCTGCCCCAGACTCCTTCTTGGAACTTCTTCCTTGATCATCACTTGCCCACACCACATCTTCAGATCACGCAAAATCTTCATGACGCGCGCGTGGCCCTCGCTTGAAGAAGACGCCACCATCCTCTATATAGCAGATCCACCACCTTCAAGCTCGAGTTTGAACCCTTCGTGAACCACCATTCTGCTCCCTTTCATGCTTTACGGGTAGACGGAGGTGACAGCTCCACCGCCCTGTCGTTAGGTGAGTCAAGGAAGGTCCGAGGCATCTCCACCACCTCCGCCATCTCCGGCGTCGAGGTTCTCCTACCTCAGGTCCCCCACCTTCGAGCTTTGCCCTTTTCCCTTTTCTTTTCGCTTCTTTTTATTCCTCGTAGCTGTAGGAATAGATTAGGATCCTTAGATTCCCTCGCCATTCACCGAATCGCCCAATTGAACCCCCTCGTCGGAGAGCACCTCCGGCCGACTACCATCTGACTCGCTCCGCCTTCCACTACGCCCCCACGGGGTCCAGGTAGTTTGCCCTAGACCCTCTCACCCATTTTGCAGGTACGGGGAGCATAACATCTCTTGGGGACTCGGATTCGTACTCCGCCAGAGATACATGGAGCTCCAAGCTCCGCCGCCTTCGCAGCAGCGCCACAATGCCTCTCCGGTGATTTTGAGGGACCTAGCAGCCAGAGCATCACCACAGGAGTCTCCCCGACCTTTTTGTTGCGGCCTAGACCACCGGAGTCGCGCCATCTCGCCGGAGGAACTTCGCCTCGGCGAAGTTCTTCCCCGTTCTTCCTCCTGGTGCCTCCACTATCCGATCAGAGGCCCGCTCCAATTCTACTCTCCGCCGTTGGATCGCGTCATGCCTCCACCGTCCGATCTTCCTCCAAGGATCTAATCTCCACCGTCCAGCACAAATCGTCATCGTACAACCTCGAGGCGCCACGTGTCAAGTGGGCGCCCCTCAGCCGTCCGATCGCGCACGAGGATATTAGGCGTGGGTATTTTGCACCTACACCCCTTCCATTTTCACATTTTATTTTCAGTCCAGAAATTTTCATATGTAGTTTAAATATTTTTGTAATATTTGCATTCAGACCCCCATAGTTCTCATATTTGCACTTAGGTCCAGTCCACATCACCTCACGTGACCCGTGCACGTGGGGTGTTGGACATTTTGCAGGGACCCCCTAGGGGTTTGTCTATTTTGATTTGGTCCATGAACTTTTTAATTAAGTTGTAATATTTTGGTAAAATTGCATCTGAGCCCCTGGAACTTTGTAAAATTGCAAAAATACCCCTGCTAGGTCACGTGCCCAGTGCTCGTGAGTTGGACATTTTGCAGCGAACCCCTTTCGGGTTTGGCTATTTATTTTTAGTCCAGAAAATTGTATTTAACGTTACATATTTTTGGAAAAATTACAAGTAGGCCCTTGGACTTCTGTATATTTACGTTTATGCCCTTGTCAGTATTGTATTTTTGCTTGGATGTTTGTATTTATTTCATGCATCATTTTAACTAGAAAAATTACCAAAAAAATACCATAGGCTCATGTTGCATTGTAGTTTAATGCCATATTTTTCGTTTGTATTTTTTTATGCATTTTCATATTTATTAAAAATAAAAAACATGCTTTTTCAGTACTATTTGCATTAGAAAATACATAAAAATTATAAAAAGTCTTTGAAAAATTCCAAAAAATCATATTTGTGTGGTTTAGCTCATTTTATTTTCTAACCAAAAATCTTAAAATTACAAAAGAAAACCTAAAAATAGAAAAATTCTCAAAATCTTCATAAAAATCTAAAAATTTCATAAAAACTCCAAAAATTGTGTTTCTTGTCTTCAAATTTTCCTTATCCTATTATCTATCTATAAAAATTAATTTGAAAAATTTTCACTCCTATTTGTTATTTTATTTCTATATTTTTGTCCTGCATATATATTGTATTCCCTGTTTTCTAGTATTTTTGACTTTAAAAATATCAAAAAATTAGTAAAAATCTAGAAAAAAATCACAAAAACATTAGAAAAATACAAAAAGCACAAAAACACTATATTTCCCTAATTTTGAGCATTTTTACTTACTTTTATAAATACCTTATCTCGTCTTTCTTACTATATATAATCATTCTCTTATTGAAAAAGAAAATACAAAAATATAAAATATAAAAAGAAAATACAAAATCAGTAAATTAAAAACCCAAATATAAAAATATAAAATCAAAAATTAAATAAAAAATATAAAATTCAAAACCTACAAAAAAATAACACTTGTAGGCATTTAACCACTTTCACATTTCTGAGCATTATTGCCTTGTTCTATTTTGTTTGCTCTCTGAGTTCGACACTCTACACATGCTTGCACTATACACACTTATTGTAGAGTTATAATAAATTTTAACTCCACCTTGCTTCTCATTGTTTAATTGATACTATGGGTTAATTGTTGTTTGAAGTCTTGATTTTGTGTGGTCAATTCAACGACCGAGTTCCTGCCTTGTGTGGAATTTAAGACCAACAATTTTCGGCTTCATCAAATGACGCTGTTGTCGGGGAGCAACAACGTATAGAGCATTCTTTTGTTATTGATTGTGAATATTTGCCTATCTTTTTATTTGATTATATTGCTTGACTGGTCTAATCACCTCTTTGTTGGATTTGTGCGAGGTACCGCCAAGCGAGGGAAGCGCCCTATCCTAGGTGCTTGTGCACCCACGTGAAGGCTTGCTTAGCACCAGAGAGAACTTGGAGGCTTGAAAAGACCATCATCTTTTGTAGAATTCTTGTAGTTTAAAAATTTGTAATTTGAAGTGAGAGAGAGACTTAATTTGTAATAACTTGGACTCTCTAGGACACTTGGGCTTAATTTCCAAGTGTTTGTTCACTTGGGGGCTCACCGCGGTTTTGTGTTTTTCGTGGCTTTCTCGTCTTTATTTTATTTTGTTTCCCGAGGATTTAACCCCTAGACATAGGAATTTTTGTTGACTGTGATGAACTAAGAAGCTAAGGCCCAATCCCTAATATCTTGACTGCACCTATAGATCGTAATTGAACTTGGCTAAAAATCAACTGAAAAAGCTATTGACTTGGACTAGATACCACGTGCCGAGAGGAGTCGTATACAACGCTAGCAGGATCCACTGTGGTGGATACCGATCGGCTCCCGAGACCGGACTCCGGACTCTCTTCCTAGTCGTAGCTGCTTGTTCTTCACGTTAATAGAAGTTACTCATCTTAGGGCGATTTCCTCGTGCATGCATCTAAGTAGTTTAATTTATTGTCTTTAATTTATGCGCAGATCACTTTGCATGTAGAGTGCCGGCGACAAGGTACGCATCTCTATCCCTGCATGCATCATAGATTTTGACCGCGCATCGGCTTTTCCGCTTTCCTCCCCCAGTTTTACTGGACTCTAAATAACAAGGAAATTGGAAAATTCGTTAGATGATGATTGTTCAGAAAAATACATAAAAAGTGAAAATCATAAAATTGGGACTGCTAATGCAAACTTGACTTTAAAACTCACCCCACCAAAAACTTTGTCTTGGGGAGAGTAACCCCCTCCTTGTTTGATTTATCTGCTGCGAGAGAGTGACCTGACACTATGATAGAGCCATGCCTAAAATTCTGGTTGACTACTGATCGTGGTTAGTCGTTCTCCAGTGAGGATCTCTCCGGTAACCGGTAAAGCGGACCGCGACGTCCTTAACATATTGAATTTGCGGGAACAACCGGGTTACAGTCCGCAATTCATACTGGCTGGGAAAGATCTAATATGGATCGGGACATTCGGCTAGGAAAGTAGGGTACCTAACAGCTCGCTCGAACACTCTGATAGATTAACTGATCACCTAATAAAATTTGACAAGATAACTGACCGAACTTTCACGGTCATCAGCTCAAGCGTTGCGTAGGTGAACAGGGGGTTTGTATTTTACATCTTGTTTGCATTCCAGATCTCATCCGCCTTTCTCTCAATCAAGATGATGGGAAGGAGATCCCTTAGGCCACGTCTGGTCGCACCGTTATCGAGCACTCCTCCTTTTTCATCTAGGTCAGCTTCGGGGAGTCCAGATCTACTCTCCGAGCCCGAGTTTACGTCCACTCTGTTCCCCCTCTACCACCCTTCTTCTTCTATCAGTCCAATGGTGTCAGACTTTAGTGCAGAACAGAGTTCAGAACATTTGATGGCACCTGAGATGGATTCTTTTGACTTTGTAGAAACACCAGAGATGGAAGGCAGAGAGGAACACCTAGATGAGCAGAGACCGCCTCCATACATATATGATCAGGCTGCCATCAACAATTCACTGCTAGCCTCCCTGGAAACCATGTAGCGACAGATCAGAGACCAGGGAGTGGTCATGGGTGAAATCATGAGGGAGATGCGTGACGGGCGAGAAGACCGAAATGGGCGTGATGATATACCAGACGAAGAACCTAACCAGGAGAGGCCGCCACCGGCAACCATGAGGTAGTTGCATAACCCAGCTGCAACACTCACCCACTGATGGATTAGACTCCCTCCCATATATGGAGACTTCGAGCTTCACCCACATACTATTCAGCTACTGCCTAAGTTTCACGGGCTGGCTATCGAAGAACCGCACCTCCATCTACAAGAATTTGAGATGATATGCAGTACAATCCATGACAGGTTTGTGACTGAGGACACAATCAAAATGATTGCCTTCCCGTTTTCCTTGGTTGATAGAGCCGCCTATTGGCTGAAATATTTGGGAAGGTACATCGATACTTGGGAACAGCTCCGTACCGCATACTTGAATAAGTATTATCCACTCGGCCGGACAAACGCAGCAGGAGCTATAATCATCAACTTCACCATGATCCCAAATGAACAATTCCATGAGGCTTGGGATCGATTTAGAGAGCTCATTGACCGGTGTCCACATCACGACATATCCAAGCCCAACTTGGTTCAGAGTTTCTTTTGTGGGCTGACACCGGAGCTGCAAGGGCTTGTTAATGCCTCTTGCGGAGGGTCCTACTTTTCAAAAGGTGAAAATGACGTTTGGGCCATTTATGAAGGAATGGCAGAGAACTCTACAGTTATGGCCCAAGCCAGAGTCTACACACAACAGAAACACCCCCAAGGAGCAGGATCATACCAAAAGATCGCCCGCATCGATGCCGGTCCTAATACTCTGTCAGCAGCAACACAAGATGAATCATCCGCCGCTGACATGGGTCAGCGAGAAATTGGACCGCATTGAGATTTTAGAGAAGAAGTAGGGCCAATGTCTTGCACAAATAGACCAGTTGGCTAAGTCCATGAGTGACCTGAAGACTCACATCTTGAGTATTTAGGAGGCACAATCATATTCACATCAGCCTCCTAGGTCACTGGCTGAGTCCCGAGGAAGCCGTTCTACCCCACCACCTCCCGCATACCGCCAAGTTCACCATGTTCAGGAGGTGCTGGTTCAGCAGTTGCCACATTATTCACAGCAGCCACCATCTCAGGACACTCAGATAGTGGTCTATCAGCCAGATCAGCCATTGGCAGCATTACCACCTCCACCCTTCGAGCAGGAGCCGTTGATGGAAGTCAACGGGATATGGTGCGACCGGTACCCTCAACAGCCCGGGATTCGCCGTGATCACCCCGGATTTCGTTGGTCCACTGGAGGCACATCATCCTAGTAGCAGTCTCCAGCTCAGGGCAACCACTACAGCCAACAGCAACAGCAGCATCCCCAGTATTCCCACCAGCCACAGTCTCACCATAGTCCTCGTCCCACCTATCAGGGACAACAATGGAGGCAGCGACAACAGCCTTACTAGGAGCAGTACCCTCAGTCTCACCAGCAACCTCAGTTCCAGCAAGGGAATACTCCCGTTTCTCCCGCACCTGCCTTGAAGAACCCAACACTTGATGATCTCGCCCGCCTGCTCTCCGAATAGCAGGCATCCTTTCGGCGAGAAATGGATGAGTTCCGCCAGGAAATGAGGGATATTATGAAAGGCAAAGCCGCCATACCTGCACAGATCGAGCCGAATCTGAATAACCTAAAAATAAAATCTGAGCAGGTACAGTTTACAGAGGATACCACTCCTAGTGCTTATTTGAATGACACGCATTCTATGTTTGATACTCACTTCATGTCACTTAGGAGTGGTAGGGAACCAGCCGGCAACAGCTCATCTGAGGAACAACACCATGGAGATTCCAGAGCCTCAGATGAGGAGAGAAGCGACACTGATGCTGCTAACAACAATGATGATGATGACGGTGGTGCTGATACCACCAAGGACGACCTTCCTAACGACGGTGCTGAGGCCGTCGTAGAACCAGATGTAGACAGTGGTGCTGAGGCAACCATTTTTGATGTTGAACCAGAGCGTGGTGCTGAGGCTGCGAAAGAGGATCTTTTGGGTGGTGCTGATGCCACTATTTTGAGTCCATCTGTATTTCAATCGTCTATTTTACCATTCTCTGTACCCCTGGACACCAGGAAAAAGACCAAAAAATGAATAAAGGAAAGGTTTCTCCATCAATTCTGAATCCATGTGTGATGAATGAGGATGTTTGCATGGAATTCAATCCTTCACAGGCCCAGGAACCTTCTCCTAACCATCTGTCTGAGGAGGTCCCATCCATCCCCTTCCCTCAAGCACTCCGCTCGGCGAAGGGGAACAAAACAGAAAATCCCAAAAAGAAGGAACAGTTAGATTTCAACCAGCAGATGATAGACAGATTCCAGATACAGCTGACTATGCAGGAGGCACTAGAGCACATCCCCCTCTTCCAAAATAACCTGAGAGAAAAGACCACTGTAAATAGGAGGAGGCGGAACAACAGAGGAGATATCCATGTGCTCATCCGTGCCATATGTTGTGCCATTCAGAACCAGTTGCCAGCCAAACGACCAGATGCAGGAGCTCCATATGTCAGATGCCAGATTAGTGAGCAGCCGTTCGATCGTACTCTACTAGACAACGACTCTTCTATCAACCTCCTTCCGGCAGCCTTACTCGACCGATTCAAGTTCGGCCCGCTCCTTCAAAGTCGGACAGTCCTTCAGTTTGCTGATAGGTCTATCAAGAGGCCAAAGGGGTTATTGAGAGATGTGGTCGTCACCATTCAGGGCCTGAAATTCCTCATGGACTTTGTTGTATTGGACATGGAAATCCCTGAGTTGGTGACCGATGCCCCCATCATACTAGGACGCCCATTCTTGGCCACAGCCAAGGCGGTGACCGACCATGATAGTGGGAAGGTGTACTTTCGCGTAGAGGGTGAGAGTAAACAAATAGAGACGATTGACGAGAGCCGAGCGAGAGATTCACTCTGCTCAGAGCCATGCAGTGACACAATGCAGCTGACAGATGCAGAGTTAGACGTCCACCAAGAGTGTGATTTTGTGATGACCGACGACGAAGCAGTTTGGGAAGATCCAGAAGCACGAGCCCTCACCGTGTCTGCAGACTCAGAGTACCCACCGTTTGAGGCAGACGAGAGTTCGGAGAGCACACCCTTCGCAGATGACACTATAGAGGCTGATAGTTGTGTGATGATTGGAGACACTGATGATTGTTCAGATTCAGATCCCTCGGAAGCAGACTTTGATTAGAAAGACTTTGATACATATTTGCCATGTCTGTTTCCCGATGAGTCGACAGAGAGGACGCAGAGCGAGCCCCCACAGATGATAGACACACCAACAGGGTTCCCTTCGTCAGAATCACAGGTACTGCGAGAGTTCTCACATGCAGACCTGGTTGCTTTCACGCAGACATATCAGAAGCCAGATTTGCCAGCTCCCACCAAGCCAGAATTGAAGCCTTTACCGCAACCGCTCAAGTATAGATTCCTTGCAGGAGACCCAGATATGCACCCAATCATTATCTCAGCAGATTTGACTGGAGAACAAGAATCTCGTTTGATGGAGGTTCTTGAATGCAACCGCAAGGCAATAGGATGGAGTGTGGCTGATCTCAAGGGGATAAGTCCGGCCCTCTGCTCCCACCGTATCTACCTCGAAGAGGACGCTAAGCCATCGTGTGAGTTCCAGGGACGACTGAACCCGAATCTTCGAGATGTAGTAATGAACGAAATATCTAAATGGTGGAGCACCGATTTTATCTACCCCATCTCCAACTCCAAGTGGGTTAGTGCTTTACATGTGGTACCCAAGAAGACGGGTGTTACTACAGTTGTGAATGAGTCTGGAGAGGAGATTGCCACCCAGATACCCACTTCTTGGAGGGTCTGTGTGGACTACAGACGATTGAATGAGGCCACCAAGAAGGATCATTTCCCGCTACCATTTATTGATCAGATTATCGAGAGGCTAGCTGGGAAGAGTCATTACTGTTTTCTTGACGGGTATTCCGGATACAATCAAGTGGCCATAGCGCCCGAAGACCAAGATAAAATGACATTCACCTGTCCATTTGGGACTTATGCTTTCAGACGGATGCCCTTTGGTCTATGTAACGCTCCGGCGACATTCCATAGGTGCATGTTATCCATCTTTTCGGACATGATAGGTGATTGCTCGGAGGTCTTCATGGATGATTTCTCGATCTATGGCGATGGGTTTGATGCTTGTCTTGACTGCCTAGACCGAGTACTTCAGTGCTGCATAGAGGTAAACCTTGTACTATCTTGGGAGAAGAGTCACTTCATGGTGACTCAGGGGACGATCCTTGGCCACATCATCTCCAACAGGGGCATGGAGGTTGATCCAGACAAGGTGGATATCATTAGAAAACTCAATCCACCGTCCAATTTGAAACAGTTGTGGTCTTTTCTGGGGCATGTCGGTTTCTACCGACGGTTCATTCAGGACTTCAGTCGAATTGTCCGACCGCTTACAGATTTATTGGCTAAAGACACCGAGTTCCTTGTAGATGATAAGTGTCTTATGTCCTTCGAGATTCTCAAGAATTGAGTTGTCGAGGCTCCTGTCCTTCAGCCACCCGATTGGTCTCTTCCCTTTGAGATCATGACGGATGCTTCCGATTATGCCATTGGGGTTGTGCTTGGACAGAGGAGGGATGGATTACCCTATGCCATACACTACGCTAGCCGGACATTGGATGCAGCTCAGAGGAACTACACATTGACTGAGAAAGAGATGCTAGCGGTAGTCTTTGCTTTAGATAAGTACCGATCTTATATTCTTGGATCTAGAGTGACAATATTTACAGATCACACTGCCATTCGGTATTTGATGTCGAAGAAGGATGCCAAGGCCAGGTTAACCAGATGGATCCTTCTTCTCCAGGAATTTGATATTGAGATTAAGGATAAACCTGGAGTTAAGAATGTTGTGGCAGATCAACTCTCCCGTCTAGAGAACCTTAAGGAATCTGAACCCATAACACTTATTACCGAGACTTTTCCAGATGAGGCGATCCTTGCTATCACCTCTCTTCCATGGTATGCTGATATTGTGAATTACCTTATTGCCAAATCTATTCCACAAGGTTGGCCCAGACAGCGGCTTGAGACCTTCCTTGCGAAGGCAAAGTCGTACCATTGGAAGGACCCCGTCCTTTATCATGAAGGAGGGGACAATATCTGGAGACGGTGCATTCCTCAAGAAGAGCAACATAGCATCCTCACCTACTGCCACAAGCTTGAGGCAGGAGGACATCATTCTGGGAGACTGACATCATAGAAGGTTTTCCAATCCGGCCTTTGGTGGCCTACCCTTTTCAAGGATTCTAATGAGTTCGTGAGAAGGTGTACTGAATGTCAGAAGATGGGTACTTGCAGACAGAGAGACATGATGCCCATGCAACCCATTCACTTTTGTGAGGTTTTTGACGCATGGGGGATTGATTTCATGGACCCATTTCCCAAAAGTCAGGGGTTTGAGTGCATTCTACTCGTTGTGGATTATGTGAGTCGTTGGGTTGAGGCCATCCCCGCTCGAGCCGCAGATGCTAAAACCGCATGTCGTTTCTTGAGGAAAAATATTATTTCACAGCTCGGGGTACCTAGAGTCTTGATTTCAGATGGGGGGTCTCACTTTATTAACGACAAGGTAAAGGACCTTGCAGACGAGTTCAGTATTGACCATCGTGTTGCCACGCCGTATCACCCTCAGACTAATGGTCTTGCTGAAGTATCGAATAGGGAGATTAAGATAATTTTACAGAAGGTAGTCCGCCCAGACCGAAAGGATTGGTCACAGCTTTTGGACTCGGTCTTGTGGGCCTATCGGACTTCCTTCAAGACACCGTTAGGGACATCTCCCTTTCGTCTCGTCTATGGCAAGCCATGCCATTTACCAGTGGAGATAAAGCATAAGTCACTTTGGGCAGTTACAGAGCTATTATTGGATCCTAAGAGTGTAGGAGAACAAAGGAAAGCAGAGTTGGCAGCCCTGGAAGAACTAAGAGATACAACCTTCTCAAGTGGCCTACAGTATAAGGAGAAAGTGAAAGTATGGCACGATTCCTGAATCAGCCATAAATAATTTGAGCCAAATCAGCAAGTATGGCTATTTGATGCTAGGATGAAATTATTCCCAGGGAAACTACAAAGTAAATGGAAAGGACCATATGTGGTCTGGAAGGTGCATGATAATGGTAGCATTGATATATCTGAACCTTCATCATCTTCCACTTTTAGAATCAATGGTCAGCGCTTGAAACCATATCTAGATCATGACCCACTGACTGTTGATGTAGCCCCGATTCATCTGGTACGAGACTTGCTCTTTGACTCACAACTTATGCATCTCGTACATGATTATCACTTCTATCTTCCTCTGTATAGATCCATTTGTTTATATCATTCATTCTTCTGTAATGTCTGTCACCCCATCTTCATCCTATGATTTTGCTATACTTAGGACACGCCTTGTCCTAAGAATAGGGGGGTGCACACGCTGATTTGTGATAAATTCCTTTTCTATCTTCTTTATTCTTTGGTCCTCTCCATTGTCTCCTCTTCTTGTCTATACTTATGGATATTTTACCCTAAGTATAGGGGGAGACAATCAGAGTACGATTTGTTCATTCCCACCCTTGATCCTCCCTGCATGTGTACAATATGCTATACTTAGGATTATTTGATCCTAAGTATAGGGGGGACGGTCAACTTCTTATTCATTTCATTCATTTATTCATTCTTTAGACTTTTCTATACTTAGTACGAGTTATGTCTTCTCTTTTCTCTCCGATCTATGAGGACATAGCTCAAGCTAAGTATGGGGGGGTCGTATATACTCCGTATATACTTTACCCATAACTCGTACTTTCGTATTCTTACTAATAAAAATGGCTAATTATACGTATTAAAATTCATTAAAAACTTTAATAAAAAGATGTTAATTATTCCTCAAATTCTTTTTTGTATTTACTGATTAATAAATCAGGTGGAAATATTCTCTGCAAAATGTTTGAAAAATAGTTTGAAAATCTTTGTAAAAAATCTTTTGAAAACTATTTGGAAAATATTTTATACAGGTTTTCAACCTTTGTAAAAATATTTTGGTTTGCAAAATTTATTTTCTTTATGTAAAATAAATATTTGAAAAATGATTTGCAAATGGTTTGAAAAATGGTTGCAAAAATATTCTGAAAAATCTATATATACTATTTGAAAAACCTTTGCAAAATGATTTTCAAATATGTGTACATGTTTGTAAAAATTATCTTGGACTATAGTTTTCAAAATTGTTTGAAAAACCTGTGTCGAATAAATTTGAGGAATACATACATCATACCAAAATTCATTACATATACTCATAAAATTGATCACTTGCCCCTGTAAATTCTTAAAATCCACTTCTTGTAAATATAAGAAGCACTCTCGTGTAAATATTTGTACCTAATCTTTGGCCAAAATCTTTTGTTTTCAAAAATCCCAAAAACATTTGCAAAACTAAGATCCAAAAACATTTGAAAAATCTTTTTGAAAATTACAAAAAAATGCATATGCATCATCATCTTTTCAAAAATCCATAAAAAGTTCAAAATCTTGAAAATTGCATCACAAAAATATTTTTTGCATCACATTTGCATAACATTCACATTTTTCGATTGAGTTTGATAGTTGAACGAGTCTAAATAAAATCCGGAGATTGGAGCTTGATTGGACCTTAAAATCTACCTAATAACAGGAACCTTATAGGAACTGGGATTGGGGTACTTCAGGTCTAGTTGACTTAATTCTTTGAGGATCACGAGACTTAGTTCAACGGATTCTTGACTGCCTAAGTAGAGTATTTAGGAACACACGCACGACTCTTGTTGATAATGACCTAACTTGGACACCTGCACCTTTCACATGGCTCAACGCAGTTGGAGTGGTGAGGGGATTGGATTTGCCGGTATGAGACGCACACAAGTGGAGTCACTTGTCCTCCTCTAGGGAGTGAAGTGCACCCCAACCCGTCCAGAGATGAGGAAGTCTAAAGACAAGAGAGTATGGGTTGCAATAAAGCTTCAAAAGAGGGATAGTCTACCGGCTCAAGAGGAAAAACTCCCTATGTAAATGCTGTTGTAAATAGTATCAAAAAAAAGGATAGGCTTGTACAAAAATAAAACTGCCTGCCGGAGTGTATATATGTGTATAGTCAATAAGCAAGCTTGAGCCTCAAAGTCAAATCATGTGAGCCTGCAGCTGGATGACTTGACTACACTGGTCTTGCATCCTAGGATAGGTAGCTACACTGGCTACTGTCCATTCTTCTCTTCACCCCCTCCTCTTGAGCTGGTTGCCACTTGAACTTAGAAGGGAATACCACGCTCCTTGAGGAATGAGTTGTTGGATTGGGGAATCATTGGGTTGTCATACTGGAGAAGTCAGTCTCTTTGACATTTCAGTTGGGGAGAGCCACCATCACTTACATTGTACGAGTCAGATTCGCAGTCATAAGGGTTTGCGTATGAGTTGAAGTATTCTGACCTGGCTATTGAGGAGACTTGAGCAGAGTTTTGGGATTCTCGAAGGCTGTTGGATTTCAAATCTGGTTCTCATTAAGGTTCCACCCGCACTAAAATTCCAAAGGTCTAACTTAAGCTCCAAATTTTGATTTTGTGAAGACAAGTTTGATAATTAAACTAAATCCACTTTCTTCTTTTTCTTTTCTTTACTTTTATTTCTGCACTTATTGCACAAGTGTTTGCTAGGGACTAGCAAAGGTAAAGTATAGGGGGATGATGAATCCACATTTCATCATCTTTATTATATCATTTTGGCCTCAAAACCCCTGGCAAATGCTTGTAAATACCCTTAATTCCCGCATCTTAGCATTCATACATGTGCATGTAAATAGTGCATAAAATACTGTATTTAAAGATAAAATTATAGAATAAATAAAAGAAAAGAAAAAGAATAAAATATTGTAAATATTTTATGACCCAAAACCCCGAGACCTAGGCATCTTGATGACTAGGTCGACAAGGAATAAAGTAGGGGGAGATAAGGGCCAGATACCCATTCATTTTATTCTTTCTTTATTCATTTTAGGACCTATTTTTGTTTTCACTTTCTACACCCCAAATAAAGAAACTTTGAACGTGGAAGTTGTAGATAATTAAATAAATAAAAATACAAAATTTATTTCATACAAAAATACTGTACAGATAAAAAGTTATGATCTGAATAAAAATCCAAAATACCAACTTCCCAGACCTGTATCTTGCAAATAAAAACTCGAAATGCATCAAACTCACTTTAATTGTATATAATTTAAAATAAGCTATTTAATGAAGGTAGTTTCATATTTGGCGGAGCTACGGTTTGAAAGTTGAGTTTTGGACCCTTATTGTATACTTGTACAGAATAAAATATTCATTTTTATTATTTGGTCATTATTTTCATAATTTTATATTTTTACACTTTTGTAAATATTATTTATAATTTATGTATGTATTAAAATCAGAATAAAAATACAAAAGAAACACAAAATAAAATACTTGTATAAATAGCATACCTAGGTATAATACCTATACCTATAAAATTACTATTTGTATTTTATTAAGTGTATAAAATACATCAGAAAAATCAAATAAAAAATATATATGTCTATAAAACTATTCTATAAATTTATAAAATAATAAACAAAAATAAATAAAATAAATATACAAAATAAAAATAAAATAGTAAAATATATAGATATACATACCTATATAGTGTATTAAAGGTAACTTGTAATTATATACCTCATAAAAATAAATAAAAATCACCATAAAATTCTTTACAAAATAAGAAACATTTTTTATATTATAACCTAAAATTAATAAATTCATTTACTATTTTGTTTTGAATTTCTAAATAATTTTGACCGGCCTTTTTCTGGTTGGTCCACGTGGACCAACCAGAGCTGGTCGTTGGTTGACCTCGGTTAACTCCCCGACCGAGGCCTGCCAACCTCTGACGCCCGTGATTTTGTCCCATTTTCAAGAAATTTTAGCGCCAAATCCCTTCGTCGTCTGCCCCGACTCCTTCTTGGAATTTCTTCCTTGATCATCACTTTCCCACCCCACATCTTCAGATCACGCAAAATCTTCATGATGCGTGCGTGGCCCTCGCTTGAAGAAGACGCCACCATCCTGTATATAGCAGATCCGCCACCTTCAAGCTCGAGTTTGAACCCTTCGTAGACCACCATTCTCCTCCCTTTCGTGCTCTACGAGTAGACGGAGGTGACAACTCCACCGCCCTGTCGTTAGGCGAGTTGAGGAAGGCCCGAGGCGTCTCCACCACCTCCGCCATCTCCGGCGTCGAGGTTCTCCTACCTCAGGTACCCCACCTTTGAGGTTTGCCCTTTTCCTTTTTCTTTTCGCTTCTTTTTATTCCCCGCAGCTGTAGGAATAGATTAGGATCCTTAGATTCCCTCGCCGTTCACCGAATCGCCCAATAGAACCCCCTCGCTGGAGAGTACCTCCGACCGACTCCCATCCGGCTCGCTCTGCCTTCCACTACGCCTCTGCAAGGTCCAGACAGTTTGACCTGGACCCTCTCACCCATTTTTGCAGGTACGGGGAGCATAACATCGCTTGGGGACTCGCATTCATACTCCGCCGGAGATACCTGGATATCCAAGCTCCGCCGCCTTCGCAGCAGCGCCACAATGCCTCTCCGGCGATTTTGAGGGACCCATCATCCAGAGCATCACCGCAGGAGTCTCCCCGACCTTTTTATTGCGGCCCAGACCACCGGAGTCGCGCCATCTCGCCGGAGGAACTTCGCCTGGGCCAAGTTCTTCCTCGTTCTTTCTCCGGGTGCCTCCACTGTCCGATCAGAGGCCCGCTCCAGTTCTGATCTCCACCATTGGATCGCGTCATGCCTCCACCGTCCGATCTTCCTCTGAGGATCTAATCTCCACCGTCCAGTGCGAACCGTCATCGTGCAACCTCGACGCGCCACGTGTCAAGTAGGCACCCCTCAGCTGTCCGATCGCGCACGAGGATATTAGGCGTGGGTATTTTGCACCTACACCCCCGCCATTTTCGCATTTTATTTTCAATCCAGAAATTTTCATTTGTAGTTTAAATATTTTTGTAATATTTGCATTCAGACCCCCATAGTTCTCATATTTGCACTTAGGTCCAGTCCACGTCACCTCACGTGACCCGTGCACGTGGGGTGTTGGACATTTTGTAGGGACCCCCTAGGGGTTTGTCTATTTCGATTTGGTCCATGAACTTTTTAACTAAGTTGTAATATTTTGGTAAAATTGCATATGAGCCCTAGGAACTTTGTAAAATTGCAAAAATACCCCTCCCAGGTCACGTGCCTAGTGCGTGTGAGTTGGACATTTTGCAGCGAACCCCCTCCGGGTTTGGGTATTTATTTTTAGTCCAGAAAATTGTATTCAACTTTATATATTTTTGAAAAAATTACAAGTAGGCCCTTGGACTTCTGTATATTTACGTTTATGCCCTTGTCAGTATTGTATTTTTGCTTGGATCTTTGCATTTATTTCATGCATCATTTTAACTAGAAATATTACCAAAAAAACACCATAGGCTCCTGTTGCATTGAAGTTTAACGCCATATTTTTTGTTTGCATTTTTATTGCATTTTTATATTTAGTAAAAATAAAAAACATGCTTTTTCAGTACTGTTTGCAATAGAAAATACATAAAAATTATAAAATTCTTTGAAAAATTCCAAAAAAAATCATATTTTGTGTGGTTTAGCTCATTTTATTTTATGACCAAAAACCCTTAAAAATTACAAAAGAAAACCCTTAAAAATAGCAAAATTCTCAAAATCTTCATAAAAATCTAAAAAATTCATAAAAACTCCAAAAATTGTGTTTCCCATCTTTGAATTTTCCTTATCCTATTATCTATCTATAAAAATTAATTTGAAAAATTTTCACTCATGTTTGCTATTTTATTTCTATATTTTTGTCCCGCATATATATTGTATTCCCTGTTTTCTAGTATTTTTGACTTTAAAAATAACAAAAAATTAGTAAAAATCTAGAAAAATCACAAAAAATTAGAAAAATATAAAAAGCTCAAAAACTCTTTATTTCCCTAATTTTGAGCATTTTACTTACTTTTATAAATACCTTATCTACTCTTTCTTACTTTGTATATATATTCTCTTATTGAAAAAGAAAATACAAAAATATAAAATATAAAAAGAAAATACAAAATCAGTAAATTAAAAACCCAAATATAAAAATATAAAATAAAAAATTAAATAAAAAATATATAAAATTCAAAACCCACAAAAAATGGCACTTGTAGGCATTTAACCACTTTCACATTTCTGAGCATTATTACCTTGTTCTATTTTGTTTGCTCCCTGAGTTCGACACTCTACACATGCTTGCACTATACACACTTATTGTAGAGTTATAATAAATTTTAACTCCACATTGCTTCTCAATTTTTGATTGTTATTGTGGGTTAATTGTTGTTTGAAGTCTTGATTTCGTGTGGTCAATTCAGCGACTGAGTTCCCGCCTTGTGTGGAATTTAAGACCAACGATTTTCGGCTTCATCAGAACTCAAGCTTGCTTATTTTCTATACAACATATTCACATGCTTTTGCAGGCATTTTATTTGTGTATAGGCCTGTCCATTTTTTTTGAATACTATATACAACAGTATTTACATAGGGAGTTTTTCCTCTTGAGCCAGTAGACTATCCCTCTTTTGAAGCTTTATTGCAACCCACACTCTCCTGTCTTTAGAAGTCCTCATTACTGGACGGGTAGGGGTGCACTTCCCTCTCTAGAGGAGAACAAGTGTTTCCACTTGTGTACGTCTCATACCGGCAAATCCAACCCCCTCACCACTCCAACTGAGTTGAGCCAAGTGAAAGGTGCAAATGTCCATGTTAGGCCATTATCAACAAGAGTCATACGTGTGCTCTGAAATACTCTACTTAGGCAGTCAAGAATCCATTGAACCAAGTCTCGTGATCCTCAAAGAATTAAGTCAACTAGACCTGAAGTACCTCAATTCCAGCTCCTATAAGGTTCCTGTTAGTAGGTAGATTTTAAGGTCCAATCAAGCTCCAATCTCTGGGTTTTACTTAGACTTGTTCAACAATCAAACTCAATCCGAAAATGTGAATGCTATGCAAATGCTATGCAGAATGCAGAAAGTATTTTTGTGATGCAATTTTCAAAGATTTTGATTTTTTTATAGATTTTTGAAAAGATGATGCATATGCATTTTTTGTATTTTCAAAAAGATTTTTCAAATATTTTTGGATTTTAATTTTGCAAATGTTTTTGGGATTTTTCAAAACAAAAAGATTTTGGATAAAAACTAGGTACAAATATTTACACGGGAATGCTTATTATATTTACAAGAAGTGGATTTTAAGAATTTACAAGGGTAAGCGGTCATTTTTATAGGTATATATATAATGAATTTTGGTGTGAAGTATGTATCCCTCAAACTTATTTGAAAAGGTTTTTACAGATAATTTTGAAAACTATAGTCCAAAATAATTTTTACAAATAATTTTATAGACATGTACACATGTTTGAAAATCATTTTTACAAAGGTTTTCAAACTGTATAGAGATAGATTTGTCAAAATATTTTTGCAACCATTTTCAAACCATTTGCAAATAGTTTTCCAAACATTTTATTTCACACAAAGAAATAAGTTTTTCAAAACGAAATATTTTTCAAAGGTTGAAACATGGAACAAAACATTTTCCAAATAATTTTCAAAAGATTTTCACAAATATTTTCAAAATATTTTTCAAATATTTTGTAAAAAATATTTTCACCTGATTTATTAATCAGTAAGTACAAAAAGAATTTGAGGAATGATCAACATTTTTATTAGGATTTTTAATGAATTTTTAGACATAATTATTAGGAAAATACGAAAGTATGAGTTATGACTAAAGTATATACACAGTATATACGACCCCCCTATACTTAGCTTCAGCTATGTCCTCATAGATCGAAGAGAAAAGAGAAGACATAACTCGTACTGAGTATAGACTATTCTAATAAATAAATAAATAAAGGAATGAATGAACAAATGAGAAGTTGACCGCCCCCCTGTACTTAGGATCAAATAATCCTAAGTATAGCAGACTGTACACAAAGTATGGAGGGTCAAGGGTGGGAATGAACAGATCGTACTCAGATTGTCTCCCCCTATACTTAGGGTAAGACATCCCTAAGTATAGACAAGAAGAGGAGACAATGGAGAGGATCGAAGAACTCGGGGTGCACACCCCCCTATACTTAGGACAAAGTACGTCCTAAGTATAGAAGACTGTCTACAAGGGGCGACATCTTTTCGATAGATGCAGAAGATAGAAAAGGAAAAGAAGAAAAGAAGAAAAGAGATGAAAATGGAGACGAGATCAGAGGATGGAAGAAGATAGAGAAGAATATACACATCACTTCCCCTATACTTAGGGTAAAAGAAGCCCTAAGTATAGGCAACAACAGGAGTAATGAAACAGAACGATGAACACTCGGCTCGTCCACCCCCTATACTTAGGACAAAGTATGTCCTAAGCAAGGCAAACACGAGAATGGGTGGATGAGCAATACGGGAGATGGACAAAAGTGAATATACAACAGAGTTGGATGTACACGAGATCAAGAAGGTAGAAAGCGAACCTTCTTGCGGGACCGCTGAGGAATGGATCTGGTATGGTGCATGTCGACATCGGGGTCCACATTAGACGGAAGCTGATCAGGGTTGACGGGGTGTACGCCCTCAGTGGAGTCAAATCGAAAAGGCACGAACTGGTCAATGGAAGTAGTATGGCTAGGTTCGCCCTTAGTGGTCCTATGGTGTGAAGGCACGGACGGGTGAGTGGAAGAAGTACAACTAGGTCCGACCTTGGGGGTCTCGATGATATCAAAGTGGAATGGGACAGACTCATCATCATCAGAAGAAGTATAATCGGAGTCGTCCT
The DNA here is from genome assembly GCA_037367405.1 of Ottelia alismoides. Taxonomy (NCBI): domain Eukaryota; kingdom Viridiplantae; phylum Streptophyta; class Magnoliopsida; order Alismatales; family Hydrocharitaceae; genus Ottelia; species Ottelia alismoides. The sequence continues at coordinate 580,693 of JAZKJV010000397.1, forward strand.
GCGAGGTATCGTCCATGTCAAAACCAAAAGGAATGAAATCATCAGTGGAAGAAGTCGAACTCTGCTCATCCTCAAAAGTCTCCACTGGACCATCTTTCTCATCAAAAGGCCTGAATTTCTGAAAATAATCGTTAAGATCATAACTAGCCTCAATCATAACCACTTTTGAGTGACCAGGAACGGACTTAGCAGTGGAAGTAGTCAAACCAGGTCCGTCCTATCTAGTCTTGGTGTCTGACCTCCGCTCTATGGTATCAATCACGCAAATCCTGTGGATTTCATCAACACATCGCCACACACCAGAAGGAGGAACTTCGAGGTCTCTGCTTTCCGAGTCTTCCCCCTTTTAGAGGATTCCTCGGGTCTCGTCAACGGTCAATAATCAAACTTTTCTAATATCATCAGATAGGTCATAGGTATCGGAGTCAGCATGAATCGGTAAAGGTGCATCAGGTGCAGGTCTCTGCTCGGTAGTGGATGCGGTGGTGGTCACCTTGCTCTCGTCAAAAGGACGGAAGCGAATCTCTCCTGATCCATAGTCAATAACGACCCTCGCAGAGGCGAGGAATGGTCCTCCCAGGATGATTGGAGAGGGCTCCCCTGTGGAGGTCTCCATGGGCAATACGACGAAATCAACATTGTAGCTCATGCCTTAAATCGAAATGACGGTGTTTTTAAGGATACCCTTCGACCTCTTAATAGATCCATTAGCAATCTGAACGATCATCCTGGTTTTCTTGAGAGGCCTTAAGTGAAGAGACTGTACCAACGAGAAGGGTAGAATGCTAATCGAAGCACCACCGTCTAGGAGAGTGTGATCACAAGTATGGTCAGAGATGGTGCAGGTGATGAATGGCGTAGCTGTGTTCCTCTTTCTAGGAATGGGACGGTGTGTGATGGCGTGGGCAGTGGCCATGGTCAAGATATGGCACTCAGATATGCTCCTCCGCTTTCTCTTCTTGGGAAGAGGAGCAGATAAATCAGTCATGGCCTGTTGAAATGGGGCACGGATAATCTCATGAATAGTGGCCACCACTTCGGGTTCAATCAACATTTTTTTGAATTTTTGGACCTCCTCCATACAAGGGAGGAAGTCGGAATCATCATCTATACGAGGAATGTCAAGAGCAGTCTGTACAGCGGCATCCTCGGGGTCAAAGGTGGGACAGGGTGTGAATGGATGTGTGGGTGAATGATCTGGCAGATGGTACCACTCCTCACAGTCTGACCCAATCACGTGTCTCCCAAACTCTTTTTGGATTTTTAAAATTTTCTCTTTTTTTTTGTATTTTGGGCGATTGCAAGCTCCCATGATCACCCACAAGGAAATCAGTAACCTCGACGAATGGAGCGTTGATCTGATTTTTCCTCAAGATAGCAAGATCATCATTCATCGAATTAATGTGCTCTATCATTCGGTTCAAGATATCACTCATGGAGATCGAGAGAGGTGACTCCCACAGATCAGTCTCGGGTGGAAGTGAAGGTGGAGGTGGATAATATACAAGTGGAGGTGGGTGTGGGCAGAAATCTGAGTCCTGATACTGTGGCTGAGGCAGATATGTACAAAAATCAGAAAAAATAGGAGGAGGGTCCTCCTGATAAAAGGGAGGTGGACCGGCTAGAGTGAACGAGGGATCCACAAAGTTCGGATAAAATACGCTCCAGGGGTTCATCTTGAAAATAAAAGAAAAATGATTTGGGCGAGCACGAAGGTCAAGTCAAGAGAATGAAGAAGAAGACACAAATGCGCAACGGCGATCTAGGATGCACACAAGCAAACTCACACAATACAAACCCTCAATTCACCTACTTGACTTGGTAGAGACTATAAAATGCGGTCTTTTTATCTTGTCCATTTTAGAGTTAGGTGAGGAGTCCAAAAGTGGCACAAACACTTGGGGGACTGAATGGGATTTTGGCACTAATCCTTAGTGTGTGCGCGAGCAAGTAAAAACGAAGATAATGAGGGGATTACTCGCCCCAATGCAAGATTTTTCTTTTTGGTCTTTTTTTAGGGTCAAGTAATGTTAACAGTCCTAATTTTATTGGTTATCACTTTTTTTGGATTTTTAGTGAGAAATGCACGAGCCTAACGAGGAGTCAATTTCACTTAGCACCTAGGTTGGCAAAAATCAGAGGTAGAGAGGCGGAAGCAGTAAAACGATGATGTATGCTAAAGCGTAAATGCTCATCTTTCCTCTAGCACTCTACATGCAAGGATGATCAGCAGAATTTGAAACCTATCTATATGCAAATGCAAGCCGATGAAATCGCCCTAAGCTTCAGAAATTTCTATTAGCGTGAAGAACCGATGCTAATGACCTAGAATGGAACCGAAGTGTCCACTCTTGGAGTTTCCTCGGTGCCCACCAAGGTGGGTCCTGCACGCGCTGTATGGAGAACTCTCACGGTGCGGTGGTTCCGAGACTAAGTGAGAAACAGTTTAGATTTGACTAAGTCCAAACGTCACTATAGGTATAGGCAAATATATTAAGTGTTTGGCCTTAATGCTACGACAAGCAACTCCTACAACTAAGAGCTCAATCACACAAAAAAGGAAAATAAATTCGGAAAACAAATGAAAAAGAATGCGAAGAAAACACGAGAAAACCACGGTGAGCCCCCAAGTGTACAAACACTTGGAAATTAGGCTCGAGAGTCCAAATGTCCTAAGTACATGTATTATTACAACAATAAAGTCTCTCTCTCACTAAAATTACAAAAAATAACTAAATACAAGAAACTAAAAAGGAGCTCGGTCTTCAAAAATCTCTCTTCGTCTCCTTCGGTGCTAGGCAAGCTAGAGCCGGCTTCACGTGGGTGCATAGGCGCCTAGGTTGAAGCGCCTCCCTCGATCAATGGTTCCTCGCACAAAGTCAACAAAAGAGGAGGTTAGACAGCTCAACAGATATATCAAAAATAAGGAAATAAAATAAGTAAAAATAAAAGCAGCGAAAATAGACAAACAATCACAAGCACAAACAAGAACCCAAACTGAGCGATGTTTCTCCCCGACAACGACACCATTTGATTAATCCGAAAATCAGTGGTCTTAAGTTCCACACAAGGCGGGAACTCGGTCGCTGAACCGACCACACGAAATCCTGGTTAAGTCAACAATTAACCCACAACAAGAATCAAACAATGAGAAGCAAAATGTGGAGTTAAAATTTATTATAACTCTACAAAGGATGTGTATAGTGTGCAAGTAGTGTAGAGGTCAAACACAGGGCACAAACAGGTAGAACGGGGGGAAAATGCTCAAAATGTGAATGTGATCAAATGCCTACAATTGTGCTATTTTTGTGGGTTTTTGATTTTCTATTTTTATTTTAATTTTTTATTTTATATTTTTATATTTTAGTTTTAAATTTTTGATTTTATATTTTTTTATAATTTATATTTTTATATTTTCTTTTTCTTTAAGTAGAATATATATACAAAGTAAGAAAGAGAGGGATAAAGTATTTATAAAAATAGTAAAAATAAGGAAAATCAGGAAATAAAATATTTTTAGGCTTTATATATTTTTCTAATGTTTTTGCATTTTTTCTAGATTTTTCCTAATTTTTGTATTTTTAAAGTCAAAAATACTGAAAACAGAGAATAAAATAAAAGCTGAAACTAAAATGGAGAAATAAAATAGAAAATCGTAACAAAAATTCTCCAAATTAATTTTAAATAAAAAAATAAAATCAAGAAAATTAAGAAACAGAAATTGTATTTTAGGCTTTTATGAATTTTTAACATTTTTATGAAGATTTTTAGAGTTTTTATTTTTATGGTTTTTATTTTGTATTTTTAATGATTTTTAGACTGAAGTTAAAACACACTAAAATAAGCAAAATATATATTTTTGGGAATATTCTGAGGTATTTTTATAATTTTTATGGATTTTATAAGGCAAACAGTAGAGAAAATGCTTGTTTTTGATTTTTTAATAAATACTAAAATACAATAAAAATACAAAAATATGGCGTGAAACTACAATGCAACAAGAACTTAAGTTAATTTTTGTGGATTTTTAACGAATTTATAGATGCATGAAATAAATAGATACAATAAAAAGAAAATGCTTACTGGTAGGTGTTGTTTTGGAATTATGCAAAAGTTGAAGGGCCAGAGTGCAAATATTCCAGAAATATATAACTAAATAAATAATTCCTTGGACTAAATATAAATAGCCAAAAACTGCAGGGATATACCCGTAAAATTCCCAAAGTCACGTGCACGGGGTACGTGACTGCCAGGGACCTACTTGCAATAATAAAAAACTCAAAGACTGACTTACAAAATGTCCAGAATAAAGGAACTGCGTATAAAAGATTTTAGACTAAATATGAATATGAAAAGACCCCGGGGTATTCCTGCAAAATTGCCAATCCACGTGCGCAAAACACGTGACCTGGCAGGGACCAAAATGGAATACCTCAAAACCCAGGGGGTACGGTGCAAATGTTACAAAAGTATAACACGACAGATGAAAGTTTGATGCTTAATATTTAAATACAAAAAATACCGGGGGTTTAAGATACAAAATACCCACGGCTAACGATCGGACAACTGAACGTATTTCACTAATCCACGTGTCACGATCGCGACAGCTGGTACCCCTTCGCCTTGGATGGCCACGATTAGATTTGGCAGGATGATCAAACGGCTGCGCGGAGGCCCAGATCCAACGACGGCTGCTCGAACTAGAGGGCCTTCACGATCCAACGGTGAATGAGCAACGACGACGAATCGAGAAGAGCTCCGCCGAGGTGAAATTCCTCTGGCCTTCCTGCGCCTCTTCGGTGGTCTTCTACACTCCAAAATGGCCCTAAATCGTTTCTGCGGTGGTCCCCTACCTGCCTAGGGCTTCAAAATGGCGCGGGTCGCACCAGAGCACGCCAGAGGAGGAGGAGGAGCAAAGCTTCTCCAGGTACCCCAGCGAGCTCCCCAAAATTGCTCCTAGGTGCTGCTTCAAGTCCTGGACCTGCAAGAAACGTTAAGGAGGGTGAGGGCAATGTGCCTCGCCCCTCCTGGCTTCGGGATGAGGCGATGATGGCGGAAATGGGGTCTCACCGGAGCAAGCTCCGACGAGATGGTGGAGATGGTGAATAGTTGAGAGTGGATCGGAATGGAGGATGGCGAATGATTTCTACAACTACTGGAAATAAAAACAAGCAAGAAAAATGAATAAAAATTGCGACCTCAAGGGTTGAAAACCCGAGATGAACCTCACGGCCGCTTGGCCGGAGATGGAGGTGGAACGCGCCTCAGGCCTCCGCCTTACCTCAACAAGGTGCTAGGATCGATCCTCTGTCACCGGAGATCCTTGGCAACGACCCGAATGTATAAACGTGGCCAAAAGACGGTTCAAGAATGGAAGGGAAGTCGGACAGGGTTTTTGAACGAGTGACAAATGGGGCGAGAAGAACGAGGAGAATCAAATGCATCGATGATCCAATGCCCAAGAAAACACCTAGGCATGATTCATGGATATTCGGGCATAAAAAGTCATGAAGGAAGCTAGGTGAAAGGATGAAAGGAGACTCCTCAAAAAAATCACGAAAGAGAGGTCAAACACATGGTTCTGACAACAGACAGAGGAAGAGTCAGACAGTTGACCTGCGGTCAACTGTCAGACTCAACTGGTTGGTCCACGTGGACCAACCAGGAAAAACCTCTAAAAATATTTTGTAAATTAGATTAAAAATACTAAACGATTTTATTAATTTTATATCATTAAATAAAAAATGTTTGTTATTTTATAAAGTATTTTATAGTGATTTTTAATTATTTTTATGAATTACAAAAATACAAATTACCTTTTATGACCTATATAGGTATATATCTATGTATTTTAATATTTTATTTTTATTTTGTATATTTAATTTATTTATTTTTGTTTATTATTTTTATAAATTTATAAAATATTTTTATACACTTAAATATATTTTTATTTTATTTTTCTTATGTATTTTGTACACTTGATAAAAATATAAGTATTATTGGTATTATACGTATGTATTTTATACAGGTATTTTATTTTTGTGTTCTTTATGTTTTATTCTGATTTTTAATGTACATAAATATTATAAACAATATTTATAAAATTACAAAAATATAAAATTATAAAAAATGAATAAAAAATAAAATGAATATTTTAACCTGTACAAGTATACAATAGGGGTCCAAAACTCAACTTTCAAACCGTAGCTCCGCAAAACACGAACCACCTTCATTAAATAGCTTATTGAAAATTATATACAATTAAAGGTGATTTTGATGCATTTCGAGTTTTTATTAGGGAGATACAGGTCTAGGAAGTTGGGATTCTATAATCTTATTCAGACTATAACTTTTTATCTATACATTATTTTTGTATGAAATCAATTTTGTATTTTTCTTTATTTAATTATCTACAACTTTTATGTATGAAGTTTCTTTATTTGAGGTGTAAAAGGTGGAACCAAAAATAGGTCCCAAAATGAATAAAGAATGGATGAAATAAAAGTATTTTTATTGTATTTTGGCCCTTATCTCCCCCTACTTTATTCCTGGTCGACCTATTCATCTAGATGCCTAGGTCTCGGGGTTTCACGTCATAAAATATTTACAATATTTTATTCTTTTTCTTTTCTTTTCTTTATTCTATAATTTTGACTTTAAAAACAATATTTTGTACACTATTTACATACACATGCATGAATGCTAAGATGCACTAATTAAGGGAATTTACATGCATTTGCCAGGGTTTTTGAGGCCAAAATGATAGAATAAAGATGATGAAATGTGGATTCATCACCCCCCTTGCTAGGGTGCGGGGGCAGTGCCCCCGACCCGGAGCAAAATATATATAAATCATTGTGTGTTTTAATACTAGGTGTAGCTAGATATGTGTTTTAATATTGGGTGTAGCTAGATAAGTAGAGGAATCAATCTTGCATGAATAATAACATTGATATATAGAGATTTCGATGAAATATCGACGATATTGATCGATATTCAGGAATTTTTCTACTGAATCCAGTCATTTTTGACCGATATGAGCTGATATGGCGATATATCAACAATATTTCACCGATATCCCTATAAAAGGATATACTGGGTGATTTCAATATCCCTTCCCTATCAAAATCGATATATCGGCAATATATCGCAGATACAGCCTTCTATGGTGGAGATAACTACAATGTGAAAGGGATGATGGTGTACTCAGTCCGATGCGGTGATGATGATGTCAATTCCATGCATGCGACAATTGAGGCAGGAACACAACAAACATGTGAAGGCGATGGAGGATGACATTGGCGCTCCAGTGTCCAAGGGTGGGGGAGAGGCCCAGGGCTCCGATGATCGATAATAGGTGATTAGTCGAAGCCCTATTCTCGGAGGAGAAACCCATTCACAAACAACTTGCTATTTTTGTTAGATTAGTTATATTATTTATTTCTATCGTCTTGTTTATGTAATTTACCCATAGAGCTTTTCTTCTATATAAGAGAGCCCTAGGGTTTGATGGAATTTTATCTCGTTTCATTTTCTCCAACATGGTATCAGAGCAACGGTCCTAGACCGGAGCCTGTGCCCTAATCCCTCGTCCCCATCTAAACCCTCGCATGCCGCCTCACACGTCGCCGCCGCCTCAGGCTCAGCCATTGTGCACGGCTACACCTGCGCGCATCGCGCATCTGCGCCCTCATGCTCATCCATCATGCGCGGCTACACCTGCGTGCAACGTACATCTACACCCTCTCTTTTGCGTGGCTCTCCGTGCGCCCGCGCTCTCCCTCGTACGGTTGCGTCTGCCCCCTCACGTACATCGACACTTGCTCGTGTGGTCGGTGCCTTACGCGTGAGTATAGCTTCTGTTCCCCATGCGAGCCTACCGTGTGCACCTCCTGCCGTGTGCATCTTCTGCCGTGTGCACCCCCTGTACGGCTGCTTCATAGCGCATACTTGATCTCCAGCGCATCTGTGCGGGAACCTAATTCATCAGAGGAACCCTAAAGGCATGGAAGGCATTGTGGTATGAGTCTACGCCCACAACTGCCTTCGTGTATGTCCACGTAGACATTGTTATCTAACAGTGAACCCCAATCGCCAGATATTGTTATCATCATGTCAGACAACAAGGTAGATCTTCCATCCCTGGGTGCCTTTAAAGGTCCAGCACCCGTGGTGAAAATGGATGGAACAAACTAGGAACTGTGGGCCATGCAGTTCATGAGTCTGATGCAGTGCAATGGAAAGAGGCATATCCTCACACAAGAGGAACCTGTTGAGAAGACTGGGGTTAACGCCTCATGGGAGGCTGGTGATGCTTTATGCACGTGTATGGTTATCCGATACGATATCCATGGAAATAGCCAATGACATTCTGAGTCAGCCCACAATGAAGGCTATGTGGGATATCCTTGCTGCCACATATTCTCATGCAAAGAACGAGTCGAAGATTCTACAGCTTCAGCATGACATTTTCACCTCGAAACAGAACGGTCGTCCTCTTCATACCATGTATACCTCTCTGAGGGGTATGTTTGAGAAGTTACATGGTTACATTTCGTTGACAGCCACATCGGAACAACTTAAGGCATATAGGGACTCAGTGATGACAGGAGTATTTCTAGCAGCACTTGATAAGGAGTATGATGCTGCCAGAGCATAGATCCTTACAGATACTACCATACCTCCTATGGAGGAGGCCTACCGCAGGTTGAGTAGACTCTCCATATCTCATGGTGGATCACAACTATCTCATACGTCCTCAGCCATGGCAACATCCCGTGGTAGGGGAGGACCTCCACAGTTTCGAGGCAGAGGTGGCCGTAGTCAGGGAGGGGGTAGCAGACCCCATCGACAACCATGTACTTACTATCGCAGAACATGTCACATTGAGGAAACATGCTATTCCAAGCTGTTAGCAATATGAGCCCGAGGCGAACCATTCATGCAATAAATGTTATTGTAATAAATTGTTTATCAATAAAAGTTATTGATTATGTTTCACTCCCTTTCTGAGATTGAATGAATGAATGCACTATAAGGTCCCTCTGTACAATAAGGGTCATGTACCTTGGCCAACTTAATAATCATACAGTTGTTGATTCATTGATTGAATCATAGAGGCTGATGCTTGAATGAATATCTAAGGAGTTAGATAGAGGACTCATCAAGCATCATCAAATGTTTGATAAGTGATGATCTCCAGCCTGAGTAGGAGATGGCAATCCTTGCTCATTAGGTTGATATCTGACTGACCTCTTGATGCATGTCCTCTGCATGGGAATAGTGATTCAGAGGTGTCAGATTAGCTGAGTCAATGGGTTGACTTAATGAGATCGAGATAACCAAAGACCTATGTTGAATGCTGTCACAACATAGGCACACATCCTCTGACCAGAGACAGATGTGTTGCTATATGTCTGAGTGTGTACATTTGGCAGACCAATAGGTTAATGACCTAACCAAGGTCTATACACCGGCGAGCTGGTGTGCATGTAAGGACATATGAGTAATACGATCTCTCAAAGGGATCATACAGGTTCACTTGTGAACCGGGAGACATGAGCTCACTCATGAGGTATTGGGACTGATCAAATTCCATGCATGGTCGTCATGCTTTTGGAATCATGACATGAATTTGAAGGTAAGATATATGCTTTGTGAAAGCATATGATCTGTACCAAATCCCAAGTACCAAGAATGAGAAACTTAGTGATCAAACCATGAAGATGACAGTATAAAAGTGATCTATATCTTTAGGATGATCATAAGTTTTCCACTATGCATGATGTACATGTAATGGGAATACCTGAGGGTGATTTGATCATAAACGATTGTATAACCATGACGCTTCCATTCCGAGGGAGTGATGAAACAGGTCTGGATTTTAGTGACTCCTCTCTGTAGAGAAGTAACCTAATCTTAGTCCATGTATTGGACATTGATCTGAATGAGATTCAGATGCAATGAGAAGATTAGGTTTACGGCCTTGATTTAATCAAGCATCTATGAGAGGTCCATGGGATCTGGATTTGAGATGTGATCAAAATATCCAAGTCATTATATGTGGAACAATACAATCGTCCTATCCTTATCTCCAAGTATCCGAGGAGAAATCGCATTATTCTTGAAGGGTTCAAGAATAATTCCATAGATCTAAAGCATTGAGAAGTTGATAATTAAATGTGATTTAATTATCATGATATATGTGGAATTATCCAATATAATTAAATGTGATTTAATTATTGTGGATAAGAATAATGTGGATAGCAATATCCAATTATTCATAATATATTATAAATGTGATTTTATAATATATTAGAGAGAACTAATTATAATTTATGTTTGTTGATTAATTATTAATGTGTATTGGATGCACATTGTTTAATTAATTGAAAATGTAAATTATATTTTGTTTTGGGTTGTGAATATGATTTACAATTTTCCAATGGCAAGATTTCAATATTCTCAAAATTAATTATGAATTATTTTTGGAGAATAAATCACATCAAAAGTTGTTGAGATTAAATAAAGGAGAAATACATGGAGATATGCAATCTCATGAAATCTCATGAGATTGCCTCCACATGGTAACATGTGGACGGCTACCAAGTCCTATATGGAATTGGTGGCCGTCCACCATGTTGAAATGGGAAATGTAATCTCCATGTCATTGCTTCCTTATTTGATTGATTTAAGTTTAGGATTGATGTATATTTGATTTGTCAAATATATTTGATCTAATTAAATCATAAGTTGTTGGCTTTTTCTAACAACAATCTTGACCATTGGATTGACATAAATCAATCTCATCCATTGATTTTATATGTCCCATGAATTGAGATCCATGGATCCTAAAACCCTATAAATAGAGAGGCATAACATGCTCTCTGGTACATGCTTTTGGAAGCACATCTCTCTCATTCTCTCCCCACACACCAACTCTCTCTCCCTCTCCTTGGTGGCCGTCCACCAAACCCTAAGAGAGATAGCCGTCGTTGCCTCCGCCACCGTGCCGCCGCTTCGACGTTCTTCGGTTCTCCGTCTTCTTTGGAGAACTACACTCATGAAGAAGACGTTCAATCTCGTACGACGAGATCAGGAGATTACCGTGCTTTGATCGACTTGTTGGATTGCGAGGATCACGTGACTCATCCCCGCGCTCGCAAGATTCTTCTCCGACGATCGGACTTGAGACAGGAGGTATCTTTTCGTAGAGACTCGATCAACCACGCTTCAAGAGTTATTCCTTTATACTTGTTGTGGTTATAGATGAAATGATCCGAGAATCGTTCTTGGATCATGTGGTTTCATCGAATAAAAATTTTTAAATTCCGCTGCACCGAACAACTAGTACGACTATTCGTTCTTCGTCGTATTCGATATGATGCTCATGCTTCCGTGATGCTCTTGAGGATTATTCCATATCCTTCACAAGCATGGGTTTCCTACTACTACAACATGTGTTGCAGAGCAGACTCAGCAAGAAGGGGGTCCTTCACATGTCTCTGATCAGAGGTTTGAGGATCTGATGGCGCGACTTAGATAGATCATGCCCAGCCAGGGGTCAGCAAGTTCTTCAGGATCTTCAGAGGTAGCTGCATCAGCATCAGCGCCCACGTCAGGTACAACATATGCTCTCACTAGTTGTTACAGGACAGATCTATCAGAGCGGATCATGGATTCTGGAGCATCTCACCATTTATGCGGTGACAAAAGGCAGTTGCGTGTTTTTCGTCCATCTCAGACAGGATGATCTGCGGTGATAGCTGATGGGACACACTCTCCCATTACTGGTTAGGGGGAGGTGCAGTTGACTCCTACGATACGGCTTCGGAATGTCCTTTATGCTCTTGAATTTTCAATGAATTTACTTTCAATTAGTCAAATCACTAGAGATTTACATTGTCATGCCATATTTGATCCATCTACTCTTGTGTTTCAGGACATCCGAACGGGCAGAGTGATTGGAACTGGCCGGAGCAAGGGGGTCTCTATAGACTGGTGCAGTCTCATTATGCTGGTGTCTCTTCTTTTCATGCTGGATATGTTTCTCCATACATATGGCATCTCCTGTTTGGTCATCTTCCGTTGCAAAAGATGGTTCATGTTCTTCCACAGATTTCTCCCTATTCTACTTTTCAGTGCGAGGCCTGCCAGCTTGAAAAACATCACCGGTCTTCCTTCCAGGGTTGTCAGGGTCCAAGTAGTCATGGTCTGTTTGAGTTGCTCCATTTTGATATTTGGGGTCCCAGTCGTGTCCCTGATCTTCAAGGACACATATTTTATCTTGTCACTGTTGTTGAATTTTCGAGGTTGTCATGGGTCTTTCTTCTTAAGAATAAATCTAGTGCTGGTCCTATTATTCAGTCTTTTATTAATGAAATAAAGAATATTTTTTCTGCTAGAGTTAAGTACATACAGTTTGATAATGCTCTAGAATTGTGCAGTACTCAACTCTCTCAATTCCTTAAGTCTCATGGGATTGTGCATCAGACGTCTTGTGCATATACCTCCCAACAGAATGGAGTGGCTGAAAGAAAACATCGTCATCTGTTAGATGTTACCAGAACCAAACCCTCTTGATTCAGAGCCGTGCTCCTCATTCCTATGGGGAGATGTGGTTCTAACTGCTTGTTATCTGGTCAATCGTATGCCTTCGTCGGTGTTAGGGGAGAAGATCCCGTTCTTGATTGCGTTTCCCGAGACAGATCTTTTCTCCCTTACGCCATGCATATTTGGTTCCGTTGCATTTGTTCATCGGTTCTCTCCTAGTCTTGACAAGCTCTCTCCATAGCTGTCAAATGTGTGTTTGTGGGGTATTCCAAAACCCAAAAAGGATATTCGGTGTTTGATCCTGTTTGAGGACGATACCATGTAAGTGCGGATGTCACCTTCTTTGAGTACATTATGTATTTTTCTCCTACATGTGACAGACTTACTCCTTCAGAGGATGGAGAATTATCTATATGCCTCCTCCTCCTTCAGTACCATGCTCTACTCCGTCACCACCACCACCATCGCCGACACCACCATCGCCATCACCACCATCGCCGACACCACCACCACCACCACCACCACCACAGTCTTCTACTTTCTTTCCTCATGTCTACTAGCGACGACCCTCTGCTCGTGTGCCTCCTCCATCATCCAGCACGCCCGAGGTATGTACTGAACATTTGAGTTCTTCTGATGGCACGGGTGATTTGCATGCGCAGACTGATGTACAGGGTGCAGATGGTATCTCTACTCCTCCAGTTGATGATCTAGATATCCCTATTGCACATAGGCGGCAGAAGCGTGCACGACAATGAATCCTAAATATAGGCTGGAATTTGGTTCTCAGGTTTCCTTGGAGCGTTTATCCAAGGACTTTCAGCAGTTTGTTGTCGGGTTATCGGCTGTAGAGATTCCACGATCTTATCAAGAGGCACTACAAAGCAGTTAGTGGCGTCTAGCTATGGAGGAAGAGATGACGGCGTTGCAGTCGTGAGGTATGTGGAGTATTGTGCATCCTCCACCAGGTACGGTCGGTTGTGGACAACAAGTGGGTTTTTACTGTTAAGCATCGAGCTGATGGTACAGTTGACAGATACAAAGCCAGATTGGTTGCTCGTGGGTTCACCCAGACATATGGGGTGGACTATCAGGACACGTTTTTCCCCAGTGACGTCACTCTACTCTACGGATCCTTATTGCACTTGTGGTTATTACGTGATTGGCCCATTTTTTCAGTTAGATGTCAAGAATGCTTTCTTGTACGATGATTTACAGGAATAAGTTTATATGCAGCAGCCACCTGGGTTTGCTGCTGAGGGGAGTCTAGTATGTGTGCCATCTTCATAAGGCCATATATGGCCTGAAGTAGAGTCCGCGAGCTTGGTTTCAGAAGCTCTCGGAATTGATTGAGCGAAAGGAATTTGTCAGATCTACAGCAGATCATACTCTCTTTGTAAAGAGAGCCCAACGAGGTATTGTGATCATCTTAGTTTATTGTTAATGACATTGTTATCACCGACAATGATGAACAGGGCATTCAAGCCGCTAAGGATTTCTTGGCGAGCAGTTTGTTACCAAGGACCTGGGTACACTTCGTTATTTTCTAGGATTGGAATTTGCACGAAATCAATAATGCATGGTAATGACACAAAGGAAGTATGTTACTGATCTATTATCTGAGACATGTATGACAGGATGTAGACCAGCTACTACTCCTATGGATCCTAATGTGAAGCTTTATGATGGTGAGTCTGAGGAGGTGGACAAGAGACGATATAGAGAGCTAGTGGGAAACTTATTGTATATTACTATTACCCAGCCTGATATATCGTTTGCTGTGTGCAGGGTAAGTCAGTTCATGGAGCAACCCATGCAAGCTTACATGAATGCTGTTTTTATAATCCTAAGATATTTGAAGTCATCTCCAGGTGCTGGCCTTCTGTTTAGAAGAGATACATCTCTGTTTGTTACAGGATGTGCAGATGCAGACTATGCTGGGTGACCTAATGATAGAAAGTCTACTTCAGACTTTATTCTATTTGTTGGCAGCTCACCAGTAGCTTGGAAGAGTAAGAAACAAACCGTCGTTGCTCGATCCAATGCAGAATTAGAATATAGGGCAATGGCCCAAGGTAGTACAGAGATGATGTGGGTTAAATCTGTCTTGACTGATTTAACTATTGAAGTACCTCTTCCTATGCATCTTAAATGTGACAATCAGGGCAGCCACCTTGCTTGCCTGATCGGTGGGGTTAGGAAAGGCTACAAGAAAAAGCGGTCGAAGACCCGCTCTCTGAAGCCCTATTCTGATATTCATAATAACCGATTCACGAACCAACCTCCCGTGGGTCTCGAGGGGCTTCCTGACTTTTTTGATGACCTTGTGTTTATAGCTAATAATCCAGCCTTTCATGAAAGGACAAAGCACATGAAGTGGATTGTCACTATACTCGGGACTTGATTCAAAAGGGGCTCATTTCGACATCTTATATATCATTAGGAGATTAGATTGCATATATATTTACACAGGCTCTTGCTAGGTGTCCATTTCATCACTGTTGTTCCAAGCCGAGCATGATAGATATATATGCTCCGGCTTGAGGGGGAGTGTTAGAATAGTTATGCTATTTATTTCTATCGTCTTGTTTCTGTAATTTACCCATAGAGCTTTTCTCCTATATGAGAGAGCTCTAGGGTTTGATGGAATTTTATCTCGTTTCATTTTTTCCAACAATTTTGATTAGAAAACTACTCCATCAAGGGAAATGAGAGGTGAAAATGAGATGAGAGTTTTCTGAGTACACTGAATTCAAAATTTATTCAAGCCACCAATCTCTGACATGAAATTCATCTTGATGTAAAAGAGGAAGGTGTTTTGCACTTTGGATTTGATGTAAAAGAGGAAGGTGTTTTGCACTTTGGATTTTAGGATACTCTGAGGTATGATTTCAGGTCTGTATATTATTATCTCATGGCCACTATACTCCAAACTTAGAATCTGAAGCTCCATGGTGTACTTGATCGTGACCTTTGTCACACTTTCCATTCAAGTTCACAAAAGGATCGTGCTACATTAGTTGCTCTAATTGATGGTGCATATGTAATAATTGAAACAGAAGTTCAGCATCCAAATTCTCGAAGGTGAGATCAGACCTACTCTATCCTCTTGCATTATGACTAAATTTCATAGGGGCCATCTAACATATTATCCTTTGCGCATTTAAAAACACGCAGATACATACTCTGAAATTGGTGCTCAACTCCTCGGATCTCATGCCGAGGGACTTACAATAACTAATTCAAATATGTAAAAACGATACAACAGACAGCAAGGCGCACCTGCACATCCATAGCTTGAATTACATCGCTACGTCCTTAGACACAGGGTTCAACCATATACTTGTATGCATCTTTGCTACTACTTCCACATATCATCGTCCCGCCATTCCTCTCAAAAGTTTGGGACCGGCGGCCAGAATCTCATCGGTCAGGTTGTTATCCTTCCCAATCTTGTAACTCGCAAACACCTCGAAGTTCTTCTTGAAGAGGCCAGCGAGCTTCAGAAGAGTCTCCTTGTACAATGCCTTGTCGGTCCACATGTTTACAGGATTCAGTATCTCCGAAGGCACGCCTTCGACCGACTTCGGTATCTCCAACCTGAATACTTCCGTCTTCGTGTATTCCGCCTCGAGGAGGCTGCCAGAGTGGATGGCACGTGAGATCTTCCGAGTGGTACTTCAGCTTGATGCGGCTTCCAACTCCGTAGCTGCAGCAAAGCAAGAGTATATAAGACCACCAATCACACGACACATGCAAATGTTCTTGCATACAATCAATGTACCTTCCGCTCGACCATCCGGTGTTCACAAGCCATCCGGTGGCGCCATGCTTCTGCATCTTCTCTGCAAGCATTGCAGCATACTTGGTCGGGTGCAGCATTATAAAAGCTGCCCCGAAACAAGCGGAGAATGTCGCCTGCGGTTCCTTAATGCCATCCTCCGTTCCAGCAACCCTTCAGCACAAAACAAAGTGGAAAGAGATCGCAATAACATAATGCTCGTGCCTGGCTAAAGAAGACAGTTTCTTTTACCAGTGCAGTGTAGCCACTTATGAAGTGATACATGGTTTGTGCATGGCTCAACTTGCTCACAGGCGGAAGCACACCGAATGCATCGCAAGCCAAGAGGGATAACGTTCTTCGGGTGAGGACCAACACACGGTATCTTCGCATTGGGGATGAATTCGATTGGATAAGCCGCTCTAGTATTTTCTACACAACCAATGAACAGACATCGGTAAAAGACTGCTGATTCTCACGGTCTCAAGTTTATCAAAGGATGCTACCTGTAACCGATTTGTCCTCATAATCCACGATCCGACTATGCTCGTCGAACACAACGTTTTCCAGCACTGTCCACGAAGTGACACAAAGAATCAAAATCAAGTTCAAAATACCAAAAATTAGAAGCTATGGAGGAAGAAAAATGTACCAGTTCCAAACTTGATGGCATTCCAAATATCAGGCTCTTTCTCTCTCGATAGATCGATGCATTTTGCATAACATCCTCCCTCGATGTTGGAAACACCATTTTCACTCCAGCAGTGCTCGTCGTCGCCTATCAAGAACCTGTTGTGATCGGTGGAGAGCGTTGTCTTACCGGTACCTGAAATAAACGAAAACCAGACAGACATGTCTTAGCAAGAAGTTCAATAAAAAGAAGCACGGTCATTTCATTACGTTAATCACAGGATGTCAACGAGTTGAAACAAATCAAGATAAAGAGTGATTATCAGCAGGTGGCGGTGCCCCGTCCCCGACGCAAGCATCCATCCTTACCTGACAATCCAAAGAATAGCGCAACATCGCCATCTTTCCCATATTGCAGCCAGAGTGGAGGGAAAGGATCTGCCTCTTTGGCATGAGATAGTGCATCACGCTAAAGAGGCCCTTCTTCATCTCACCGGCGTATTGCGTGCCGAGGATGACCATTTCCCTCCTGGCAAGATTTACATCTACACTAGTCGACGATGTCATGTAGTGTGTGTATCGATTACAAGGGAATTGGCCAGCGTTGTAAATCGTGAAGTCCGGAGTACCGAAATCCTCCAGCTCTTCGGGCGTGGGGCGGATGCACCTGTCACCCACGCAGTCATCACACGTATACTAGCTAAGCTACCATATACATACCAGATGGAAATTCATCTGCTTCCACAATCGCCTAATTGTAAGCAAATGCGCAAACAACATATAGAAATTCATCCATTGCAGATTATATCAGGAAACAAATTTCATGGGCAACGTTTCAAGGACTTATCTGGTGGGAATTTCGCTGCGGCCAATAGAGTGCTGGAAAAGAAAAACGTAACTTGGCTCTCACTTACATGTTATATACATGAACAAGGAGTGGTACGCTCTCGCGGAGACGATCCGGACTTTTATCCTGTGCTCTGGATCCCAATTCAAAAACTGGTCGTTCACGAACACCTACAGTTTCAGGTAAAAAGGAACTGTCAATCGAAAATACCCATAAAATCAAGAAATTTAGTATCAGTATATCAGAATTTCCAATAGATAGTGCTCCCATATAATATATACTTTCCCTTATGTTTGTACAGGACTTCAGCATATGCTCGTAAGAAGCATAAAAGTCATAGCTAATTTTCAAAATCATGACCTAAAAGATTCTTAATGTCTGCTTATAGTAGGTATTTGTTCCCATCACCGATCGTGACGCCCGCAAGAAGTTATCAAAGCAGGAACATGTGCCTGTTTTTTTAATATCCAAGTGTGGACATAGGTATATTAAAGAGATTTCATGGTTACCGATACTGCTAACAACAACCTAAACACTTCCATTGTAAGAATTAAGATAGCCAATGCACGAAACCTTGTCCAAGGAATTGAGGTAGTCGACCGCTCGCTCGCGGTTCACCAAGAAGGTATGCTCGTCCATTTCGATGTTGGGAGAGGCCTCTGTAAGTCGAGTTTACGTACATGTCATAAGAGATTAAGTAGATGATTAAGTAAATAAATAAGTTGGTATGCCGGTTAGTACTTACTTGCCCCACCAGAGCTCATCAGCTGTGGTCTCATCTTTTACCACGCGCTTGTCTCTAGGCGATCGACCTGTCTTGGCACCTGAAAGAGTGGCCAGGGCTCCACTTGAGGTGATGAAGGACCCGTGCTCGTACTTGATTGCCTGCTCGTATAACTCTGCGTGTATAGCAGCATAGCTAAGTAAGTAGAATTCACTGATATGAATGGTAAGTGATTCAGTGCGTAATTACCAGCAGGAGACAGGTTGTAGAGGACATGAGTGAACTTTAGAGCGCTGTCGCTGAGGGCGGGCGTGAAGTGGGGGTGGTGGAAACTCTGGGCGTCTCTGGCTTGATCCTCGCCGGATCTCCTTCACTAACTTGGGTCCTGTCTCCCTCGTCAAAGATGCCAAGGATGCGCTGCAATCGATTCATGCGCAACGCGATCAGGACTCATCATTCAATATTTCAGACTCATTCTATGAATTCCATTGTCATCCCATCATGAATTACGTGTTTTTTCCCTCTTATAATATCAATATCTGAGAAGTATATAAATCTTCATGAAAATATGTATGATCCTATAATGAATACTCCTGGAAAGGATATAACTGTAATTTCAAAAAGTAAATAAACTTATTACCGGCATATATATATTTTGCTCTCCAGAAAAGTGAGAGGCAAAAACTCGATCTGAAAAATTATCTATATTTAGTGGAGATCTAGTCTTTTATCAGAAGTCAAACATAATCGCAAATCGGTCCCCTTGTGAGGAGCCCCATCGCCATCAGCATCACAACACACCAGAGGGACTATATCGCAATTTCCCAAAAGTCCATGGATTCAAAATCTCGCATAAAATTCCCAGCAGAGAAATAAGTGCTTGCTTTTTTGCGCATAAGCATGAAATCATTTTCTCTACGTTACAGTCATTACATGATATTTACTTCAATTACCTCGATTTTAATAGTCGCATGATTAATTAAGAAAATAATTTTACTGCCCAATTTCAATGGATAAAAGTGCAAGGTCTGCTGTAAAAAAAACCCATAATCAAATCATGCGCGAAGAACATCACTCTAGCGTTAGGATAAAAGAGGAGGGAAACGTAAGAAAAATTAATATTTTGTTTTGGTAGGAGAAGGTAATTAATGAACGAAGAGAGAGTTACAATATATTCAGTGTTAAGAAATTTATAAAACGTTATAAAAGAAAACCAATAAAAAAGAAGAAGAAATCACTCCCGTGACTCCATTTTTACTTACTGTTACCATTTCATTGAAAACGATATTTACACCATAATCTTAAATTCTTAACCAATTACAGAATACCCCCTGTAATCCTTACAATTAAATTATAGCCCCTAAAATCTTTCTTTATTTAATACATGATTCTGTCCAAGAGTTCTGGCTCGAGTTAGTATAGGAATAATGGTGTAAAAATATTTTTTTCCTTCGTTCTTCAAATAAATAAAAAATATATATGGTGTAAAAACAGAGGATAGAGATGGATAGGAAAATAATAATAAATTCTCTATTTTTGTCCCGAAAACAGGGTAGAAATAACTTTAAAAAACAGAGGGAATGAGGAGGAGGAACCTGATGGATTGGAGCTGCTGGATTTGGCGGTCCTCCTCGGAGATGGGAGGGGGAGCGAAGGCCCCCTTGGGCGTCCCTCCCCCTCCCTTGCTGGGCGTGGTGGGCGCCGACCTCTTCTTCTGCAGCGAGTGCAGCTCGTCTATGGTCTGCGCCTTCACCGGCGGCGCGCTGTCGTCGTGGCATATCCCGTTCTCCGGCTTCTTCGTCTGTATCTTCCTCAGCCCCGTCTTCACCACCACCCCGCTCTGGAAGCTGAACTCCCCGTTCCCGTTCACGGTCCCGTTCTCCTCTCCCCCTGACGCCATAACTCCCACCTAAAAAAACCAAAACAAAAAAGTGGGTGCAATCAATCACACGTTATATATTTCTCCGTTTCTTGTTCGTTTTCACCCAGAAGTTAACTCGAGATGGGTTCCTCTCCTTTCTTCCGTTACTTCGTTCTCTACGAAGGAGAGGTGCTTCACTCACCAACGAAGACGGGCAACGACGACACGTAGAAGTGTAGTGTGCGTGGGAACTTTGCAACGATGGGGAACGGAGGGATAGGGATGGAGGTGGACGCTGCGAGGGGGCTCGGGCTTTATAGTGGGAGGTGTGGGGTCCAGCTTAACCAGAGTTAAACTTATTTAACCGTGGTTAAGGTGGGGGGTTTCTCACTGGGTGACGTAGGTAGGGGATCTTATCAACTTTCTAGAGATAATAAATCGCGAATTTTACATCAATATCCCTGCGGTACTTTCGAATTACGCATACATGGCTAATGTGTAAATATATCAAATATTTATATTGATATCTTTGTAAATGTCCGTAATAAATTATGACCAACCGGGGATGTGCAGCAGTGTACCTTCTTCTGTAACCCGCAGTCCACCGGGCATATGGGATTTGTTTGATTGTTTTATGCCAAATTGATCTGGTGATTAATTTGCTGGCTAATTGGCCTGTTGATACTGGATAGGCTTGAAACGCGTCCGATCTGACTGGGCTATGGCGTGTTGGATTTGATTTGCCAACTACGTTTGAAGTTTGATTTCCCCCCGTCCTTTTAAGGCCTTAATTGCCCGCTCCGGGTCAGCGCCAGCAACAGCTTAGTAGTACTTGCAAGGTACGCTGGACTGCATGGATCCTGTGATCCAACGGTCTGGATTGAAGGCTTGCCAACTATTGTCCACTGAAGAGGATCCTTGTCTACGAGGAAACGGATCCTATGGTGTAGGGAGGATTGCGGTGCTATAATCTTTCTTAAATTTTTTGTCATTTTGATTTCATAATCTAACTTTATAGATTTAATCTTAGGTTAATTATCTACGTATCCTCTAAATTTCATACAAATCTGACATTAATTGCTATTTTATTCTAATGATCAAACATTCGCATCTCTTTTAAATAGAGTTTAAGTTGCTTAGATCTTTACCGAATGTTTGACCATTAGGATAAAATAGCAATTAAGGTCGGATTTGGGTGAAATTTGATAGGTAGATATTTAACCTAAAATTAAATCTATACGGCTAGATCATGGATTCAAAATGAAAAAAAAAAAGGAAGATTACAACACCTCTGTTGCAATCCTCCCTACAACAGAGAATCGTTTCCCTGCCTACGATAGACCTTGAGGTTGGCCATAGTCGTAGTGGTAGTATGGAGGAGAAGATTGCGGGTTTTAGGCAATGGCCGATTCAGGATTATAGATCAGGTAGAGCACAATAATAAGAAAGTTAATAGATAAGATTGCAAGCAATATTTTAAAAGATCATTATAAATATTCAAATGCATAAAGATGTATAAAGAAATATTTTACATATAAAGGAAATGTTAAAAGTCCATTGAGCTTATCTAATTTTAATATTACGAAAACAATTTATAATATCATCATAAGCAACAAAATCTCACCAAATATTCTTTATTCCCAGATAAAGTTCTCTTGTTCCGGAGATTAATACTTGACATATATGTCTAAATACAAAAACACATGTGATCTATGCAGTAATTAATTACTAACACTTGTATGCCGTTATATGCACCTCGTTCACATCTTAATAAAAATTCAATACATATGATCTAAATATGATAGCATTTTTTTGATGAAAAATAGGGTGACCTCCTGAATCGAATATGAGCATATCCATATTCATCTGTCGTCATATCCGGTTTCATGCATATATGGATATGTATTTTTTGTTTTGGTAGATATGAGGTCGGATAAAGATATTAGTTTTTCTTTTTCTGCAGATATGGGTATGTGGATACAACTTTAAATTTTTTGAGGATATGAAAACGGATGTAATTATGTATATTTTCTGGCATATACAGATAAGGATATTCATATTACCAAAATCATGTGTGGTGGACATATATCACAGTGGGTGAAGACATATATCTACTTATATTACATAGCTACATGTGGTATATATATTTCTATATGTATCCATCGGTTTGCAACCCTTATTTCTATATCTATCAATTTTAAATGGATACATATACATATGTTAAAATATGTATAGAATATAATAAGGGATCTTGACATATATTTGTACATGGTTGTGTCCCTACACATAAAGCATTATATAATATTATTTGAGGGTAAGTAATATATGCTCATGGAAATTTTAACATGATTTACTTTATAGTACGAATTAAGATCAATGACTTTGATTTTTTAAATTAAAAAATATGTGATTTAGCCATCGGAACATATAATTATATGTGCTCATGGGTACATTTTCCTTTCTCATATTACTTATTTAATACATTAACTTTAACTATGTTATTTAACATAATAATAATAATAATAATAAAAGCATATTTTTGCGAATTGAAGTATTTTGTTAGGATCTTTTTGTCAATACAGTATTTGCAACAATATTTATATGAAATTATAAGTTTAGACGAGTATTTTTGAATAAAATCTCTATTAAATGCTAGTATCAACCAATTATGCAACCAATAAAATCCAACAAATACTAACAACTAAAATGAAAAGATACATTAAATAAATGATGCCTAAATAAGCCTCGTCCATCGGCTAGAAACTCTTGGCTTCATTCATGGAGATATTGTTACCTGCACTCGAAGCATATACGAAGACTTGCGACGGTCGAGCACATGAGGATCCAGGAGACAAGTAACGAGTTTGCGAGCTATGAGGGAGGAGAGGGCGTGATATGCCCGGGAAGGAGGTGGGGGCGCAACTGTAATGGGTCCACAAGGGAGCCAGGGTTGTGCATTCAAGAGGGAGGCGGGGGCACAGAGTGTTCGAGAGGGAGGCCGGGTGGCAGGTTCACAAGGAAGACGATCACGATACGTTCAAGGGAGGAGCACGATTCCTCACGTCGGAGAGGGAGGCGGGTGCAACAAATCTGTGAGGGAGCCTGACCAAATAAATGTTGGGCGAGGAAGGAGGCAAGAAAGAGGGACGAGGTCACGGAGTTTGGTTTCTAAGTTTTCAACGAGAGAGGGAAGGGACACATGAACATGAGGTTGGGTTTGAAGGGACGCCAGTTTAAAGGTCTCCAGAATTTAGCGGTCACACGTGCCTACCTATCCAAAGCATGGTTCGCCCTTGGTTCTAGGAGAAGTTGGAGGAGGAGGAGGGATAGTTTTAGAAATGATATTGATCAAACAAAAGTTGTAGAAATAATGTGTCCAAATATAGTAATTGAGATTTTGACTATTATATGAACTGCTCCTAGGTATCTTTGACATGTTGTCATGTCCTTTTGTGGATATGATACACCATATGAGATCGTATTGGTGCGAATGGATGCAATTAACAATACTCAAGTGGAATACAAAAATCATGCATAAATACATCGTTTTAAATCAAACTTCAATTTCCTTTGAAGCATTTTTCTCTGTATTATTTTTCCAATTAGTTAACCATTAAATGAATGGATAAAATATATAATAATGTCAGTTTTCACGGATTTCCATCATGATCATCAACAACATGCAGTTAACTAGAAAACTTAAAAAACGTTAAACCATCATAAGTCCTATAATCAATAGAGTATAATTGTGAATTCTCATGCTAAACATCATACATACAAATACAAAATACTCTCCACACACATGATATATAGAATTATCAAGAGAAGAGTTTTATCTTTCCTTGAACTTGGATCAAAAGTAATATCATCAACTTTAGATTGTTCTTCCTTCAAGATCACCTTCAATCCTTCTCACTCACTCACTCTCTCTCTCTCTCTCAAGCTTTCGTTTTACTACTGCCCATTTGGCATCAACTCTACTTAATTTATTAGATTTGATTTGCTTGTTCACAAATTTAATGTCAACCATAGTTGGTTTTGAATTTTATTTTGACTAGTTTAACAAGCCCAAGTAATTTCCAACCGAGCTACTTTTAATTATCAAGATATAATTGACCAATTTTAGGCTAGTTTTTATGCTTTCTTCCCCATTATACTTATTTTAACTTTAATAATCATTGAGATTTAGTTTAATTGATTGTCTACTCATGCTACTTACTAGATTTAAATCTAATTGGGTAATGAGGTCAATAAGAGGATCTATGGGCTTATTAACATCCTAGGTCTTACAACGTAACAATCTTAGATAAAGTTAATTCCCAAACTTCAATGCTTTAAAGTTCAAAGTTACCAAATAAATAATAATCAACATTTATGTTGCTTCTTTGTTCTTTTTCGAGACATATTTGAGAAGAGGACAATATATCTACTATTGCATTATCAGGGGTTAGAGTTTTTTGAGAGTCCATTGGTACGTTCGGGACTTGCACAATAGCTGAGAAAGTTCACGCGCCATCTATTTTGTGGGTGATATGGTTGGCAAGGAATGAAACTATTTTTCGTGGGGAGAGATTTTATATCGAAAATATAATGGAGCATTCCAGACTCCTACATGGGTCTTGGTCATTGTAATCTTTGTATTTAATATATGAATACAAGTTTTTGGGTGTCCACCTTTACGGTTCGACACACTTTTTTCCTTTTAAAAAAAATCTATATTTCTTCTATTGAAAGTTAATCCGAATTTCCTTGAGTTGCATGCAATTCTTTTGATGAAATCCCAAGCTCTCTCCATCAATTCATTCTCCGTCTTCAAATTCTTCTTATTATTCATCTCGATCAAAGCTTTCCTTTTGCTTAAATTCCATGGCAAAAATCAATTTGTTCTTAAGTACTACTGACCTTGTAATCTCAAAAAGGTTGACTTTCTAAGGTTTTAAATTTTAACTAATTATTTTACTACATTTTCGAACTCCAAGGAAATCAAATAGATTGCAGTAATTGGTAGTGTGAAAAGAAATAAAATTCTTTGATAGCAAAAAGATATAGAAATAATATAAAGGAATTAAAACACTATGATATACTTGTACATATTTACCATTGCTTCCCCCTGATTGACCAAGTACATAATTTTTTTATTTTTTTATAGTAGGATTCGAACCCTTGTCCTTTAAAGTGGGAGCCACTGCTTCTACTACCAGACCATTAGAGGGATTCTGACCAAGTACATAATTTCCCGATAAGTCTTTTTAGCCGATTGAGTCGTTTAAATGAAGCCATTTCAAGAGGAAAAATGAAAAAAAAGAGAGAAGACATCCATATATATATGGATCCTAGCCCATATTAATTTCTGAGGGGGCAAGATGAGGGCTCTAGGTTCATCTAATATCCAAGCATGGTCCAAAACCAGGGCAATCAAGTTCACCAACCAAACCTAACCTAACCTAATGTCCGCACTTGACTTTCAAAGATAGATAACTGTTGCATCCCTTTTTGTCACGTCCTTACATTTGATTTGATGACATGCACACATATTCCAAATATTTACAGAAAAAGAGGAGAGAGAGGGGGGAGGCCGAAACGGGGGGAGGTGCCTCCCACCCTCTCACGTGCTGCTGTGCAGGGATGATGATGCCTCTCACGTGAGGATGGGCACCTCTCTCGAGCATCCTCAACCTTCTCGTTTATATTATTTTTAAAAAATCACAATAAGGGTACATGCCTCAAGACAAGTCGTTATGTCAAAAAAAACTTAATTCATATTTGCTTTATTTGAGATCAATTGATAATTATTTCAAAAAAGTTGTGTTTAAGAAAAAAAATCTTGACTCATGTTTGAACGATGGACCGTGTAGCATTATACTCTCGAATCAACCGAACAAGAACGATAGGTAGATGAATATAAAAAGACTTATCAACAGGAAAGGTTAGTTGCTAGAAAGGAATAAGAATTTTCTTTTTTCAGGTTGAGGTGGAACCAATGCCGTTCCTAACATTTTATGGGTCCTAGGCAAAAAGACCTTTATAAAAGTTTTAATTTTCTAAATTTGTAAACATCTTATAAATAAGATTTTTAAAATATTACAAAGAACTATGGATGTTTATGACCTACGAGCATAAAACAATAAGTTATGAATTTAAAATTATAAAAAATGATTTCTGCGAGCATTTCGGGATGCAAAATCATTAATAATAATTTCACGTCAATATTTTCTCATAGATCTTTATCAATTAATAATGTTGCCAAACTATTTAATCTCTCTTGTGACATTGATGATGCCGAGTATATTTTTATCAATTTTAGCTTTGAAAAACTTCTTTCGGCAGATCGGATGCTACAGTCACAAGCATAGTTAAAAAATTCTATATACAATCAAAACATTCGGATAATAATCCGCAGACTTTATAAACTTAAAGATTTTAATAGCAGACATTGACTCATTCGGCAGAGACATTTGCAGTATTTTTAACTCAGAGTAAAAATCATTGAAATCAACATCATATGAATCATCATTAGAAAATTTGGAGTGGAAACTAACACAATATTCTCTTAACTCTTTATCATCCAATGCCTTTAACGTATTTGAATCGAATAAAAGTCCAAACATATTTTCAAATTCTTTTAATTGCTTAAATCTACTTTTTAAAGATGTGATTGCCATATCTACAACAAAGTTGGACAAAGAACACGAGCAATTTGACTACAAGAAACTGTAATCTTTGGCATAATAATTATTGGTTAACAATAATCTCTATGGAAAACCGCAGTCTCAAAAACTTAAAAGAATTTCAAACTGCAAAACAAGTAAAGAATAGAAGATTTAAAAAATACGATAACACAATAAAAACAAAAGAATTATTGTATCATAGAGAGCACAAACCACCTCAAAGCATTCCTTCTTCCCTCCTTCCCCCCAAGTCCACAACCTCCTTAGCCACGACGGACGCCCACACTTGACCAGTGTCGTTCCTCCCTTTCAAATTTTTTTGAGAGAGAGTGAGAGAGAGATCAAGAGAATATAGCAGGCACCTGCACTTGACCAGTGCCGTTCCCATTCAAATTTTTCGAGAGAGAGAGAGAGAGAACAAAACAACAAGATATTGAGAGAGAGATAGGGCTGCTTATTGAACTGAATCATTCAAATTCGATTAGGATTCGTTCGATTAAAATTCGAAAAAGTTCTATTCGAAACCAAATGAACTGAATTTGAATTTAACATGTGTATTCGATTCTCAAATGAATCGAATCTGAATTAACCTGAATTCGTTTGATAATAATTCGATTCGATATTTATATACATACATATATGTATATACGTGTCCACATATTTATATATACATAGTACTTTGCTTATAATACATATACATTTACATACATACATGTAATAACCACTCTGGGTTGATTAGGATCTTTTCTGAATATTCTTGTGCAAGGAATTATAGCATAATTACATCAAAAGGTTGATATGCATTTATTCGAGTTCATTTGTAAGAAAATAGATGTAGAAAAGAATATATGAATATGTATTAAAAAGTTACTACATTTAATTTACATTGAAAGTTTTAACCTTTCTATTATATCACTAAGCATAACATGTGCAAGCAACTAAAGATACTCTCATACCAACTTATTATAGCGATTAAGTGGTCAATTTTAAACTTATAATCATATCTAAGCTCCATTGATATCATGTCTAGCATTGCCCGCTATGATTTCCATACTCTCATGCAGCCATACTACACCGACGTGACTTGCTAATGCATGACGTGTATATGCACCATTAGGCCCTCCAAATGAAACCAATCTCTTTCCTTTTTCTTTATAACTAAATTCAAATGGTTTGACTGCAAAATATGTTATGTGTTAGAGATGAGGGTCCCTCATACATCACTTATACAAAATATATAAGTTCCTATCTTTGCTTCTTATTTTAGCCTAGCGACAATAACTTAGGTATGATTACTTTGTATAAGTACAATAAGCAATCTTAGCATGCTATTCTGAAATATTGAGGCATTAAGAGGATATTATGGTGGCCTTTCTCCTTTCATTCCCCCTTTCATTCCCCCTTTCATTATCTACCACATATCTTAACGACACACGGTATATTATGGTGGCCTTTCTCCTAGCACATGAAAATGATGGTTTTGCTACTTCGAGTTCCTCCTTATCATTTGTCGTGACTCAAAATTTATATAGATATATCCCCTTTGCTTTTTTGTATTTTGATTTTCCTTGCATGGCACTCCATGATAATTATCATTTTCAATGTGACATTTATCACTACATGAGTAATATAAATATCTATACATGTTCTTCTCACGTAATATCAGCTATTCCTTTATACATCAAAAAATCGTAAATTTAATTTTCGTGGCTTAGTTTTTTGGTATTAAAGATCCTCACGCTTAATGAAGATATATTATCTTGCTAAGTTATTGAAAATAAATTGCGAAGATAGTTCACTAACATCAAATAAGTACTTTCACTCTCCATTAAGTGGACTAAGTTTACGTCCATATAATCATTTTGAAATCTATAAATCCTTGTGGTGACATGAAGAGGCCCATTCAGGTAGGGGTTACCCTCCCTTTGGGGCAATTCCCTTAAAACATACACCTTTTCTCTCATGTGGGCCCACTCCACCTCTCTTTTTTAATATATTAAATAAATCATTACTCTTTCATCCATTCCATCAAAAAATAATATATGATATTATCATATCATCTAAAAATTACAAACTATTCAACTTCTACTTATTTTTCCAAACTTCAATACAATCACATCACAATAACTACTCATTTTTCCAAACTTCAATGCAATCACATCACGACAAACCCTCTCAACCTAAAGTCCTCTATCCAAATATCAAAACACAAAAATGAGTTATCCTCTCACAGATTACTCCGAGATAACCCACCAATCAAACACATCCTAAAAGATCATCTTTCATATTAGGACAGGTGAGATCGGGGAAGGAAGGGAAGGGAAGGGACATGGGAGTTGAAACGACCCATCAGGTGCAGTGCAGTGCAGTGGACAGACTGTGATGGCGAGGGCATATATTATTTTAGAGCAAAACCGCACAGGTAACACAAACAGCAGTCTAAACTAAAGAAAGGCCGTTGGGGTCCTCCTACAAAGAAGATAGCCACACCTTCTTCTCTACCTCGGCAGAGATTTCTATCATCAGAATCTTCTTATTTCCTATACCCTGCAAGTCATTGGTCAGATACTGGAGATATAAAAATTATATTGTTCTCGCTGCGGATTCAAAAAGTTGTCCTCGAATGCTCGCTTGCGTGGATCCTTCCCTAAGAACCACCAAGCTTTTACTTCCGTTGTCGAGCGTTGTGAACTGAAAAGAATGCCGTGACATAGAAACAACAAGAGTTTTAATAACATCGCAAGAGAATTGCCTTCACTGCACTGAGGCAGTGCAGCAAAAACTAAAAGAGACGTCCTCACCAATATATATATATATATATATATATATATATATATATATATATATATATATAGGGAAAAAGGACCCTACCTCGGCAGGTGCAGGTAACTCCCTACACCCGGTCTAATTTTTCATTATTTTTTGATTTTTTTGAAAAGAAACCTTGGGGGATTTAGATCACCATGTATCACCATGTTGCCATTTCAAATTCAACTTAATTCGAGACTTCTATCATCTCCATCAAGACTACCAAATTTTAACGGTCTCAAAATTGCTGAAATTGCCCCTTGTCTAGATGAACGTGTTAGGAATGTTTGTTTTGCATGAAACTTGAAACATATATTCCCCTTAACATATTAAGTAAATCCCCCCAACTTTTAATTCAAAAAAAAAGAAAAATAATCGAAAAATAGGGTGGGTGCAGGGAGTTTCCTACACCCCAAGGTGCAGGCTCCCTACCCCCTTATATATATATATATATATATATATATATATATATATATGAGGGCAGGGAGTCTGCACCCAGTGGTGTAGGAAACTCCCTGCACCCACCCCATTTTCGCATTTTTTTTTACTTTTTTTGAATTAGAAGTTGGGGGGATTTACTTAATATGTTGAGGGGAATAAGTGTTTCAAATTTGATGTAAAATAAACATTCCTAACATGTTCATCTAAAAGGGGTCGATTTCAGCAATTCTGGTACCCTTAAAATTTGGTAGTCTTGATGGAGATGATAGAAGTGTCGAATTAAGTTGAATTTGGAATGACAACATGGTGATATATGGTGATCTAAATTCCCCAAGGTTTCATTTCAAAAAAAATCAAAAAATAATGAAAAATTAGGCATGGTGTATGGAATTTCCTGCACCCGCCGGTGTAGGGTCCTTTTTCCCTACACACATATATATATATATATATATATATATATAGAGGGCAGGGAGCCTGCACCCAGTGGTGTAGGAAACTCCCTGCCCTCTATATAGGGATGAATATACATAGCGATATTTTTTGAAAAAAATAAAAAAAACGCCGCAAATGGCACGGAGGCAGCCCATTAACCTCATATACATACATACATACATACATACATACATACATACATACATACATACATACATATATATAACCCTTCCAATGAGGTGCACCTTTCCTGGGTGCATGGAAAGCCCATCACGAGATCCGTTAGATCTCGATCTAGCGGTTCTTCATTCAAAAGGGTATTTTAGTCCATATATTTTCGTTTTAAATTTGAATTTAATTTCGAATTTGAAATTTATTTCGTCCTTGTATTTTTCCTTTTTTAGCGTATCTGATTTGGTATTTTTTGTTGCCTTTTAGTTAATGAAGTTTCACCAACGTGGTAGCATTTTCGTGCAATGTAGAATAGCAGATCTTTTGTAAAATTCCCGTTGATATTGTAAAATTGTATCCTGCATTGTAAAATAAAATCACGATTAGTAATAGTTATATTATTATAATCATAATTTTGATAACACTATTGTAAAAATTCATGCACGTTTTGTTAAATCTGTATGAAGATTGATTGTAAATCCACACTCACAATTATGTGCGTTTTTCACAAAAATGTACGGTACTTTCACGCCCTGCAAAATGCCAAGCATCTTTGTAAAATTCGAATCCATATTGTAATTTTGCATCCTGCATTGTAGAATAAGATCACAGTTAGTAATACAATTATTGTTGTAATTGTAAATTTGGTAATATCTTTGTAAAATATAGTCTCATATATGCAGGAAATATCTTGGTATTTGTAAATTCTGTTCTGAGATTGTAAAATCCCCCTCTCGAACGTTATCTAAGTCTGAATTCGAATTCTAATCGTATTTTCGAGATAAATCCGAGTCCGAGTTCAACATGACTCGTTCAACTCGGTAGATACTCCCATATGTTACCGTAGGTAGCATGGGCAATATTTATCTCATTTAAATAGTTTTTGCCATATCACGGAATTTAAATAAATGTAAAAAAAATAATTTGAAATTGTAAAAAAATGATATGAGATTGTAAAATACGATCTGAGATTGTAAAAAAATACACGAGATTGTAAAATAGGATCTCTGATTGTAAAAAACTGGGCACACCCTCAATCTCCAGCATCCTCTCTACTCGCACCTCCTCCGCCCTTCTCCTCCACGACCCACCTCCTCCATGCACGTCCTCCTCTGCCCACACAACTCCATTCACGCACTCCTTCAACCTTCTCCTCCGCGATCCACCTCCTCCACGCGTAGCCATCACCCCCATACGACACCGCCTTTATTACATACAAGAAAACAACCTTGGAGAATGCCATCACCGGCCACCGTAGAACAGCGTGTTGCATCCACCGTCTTGCACGCCATCAGCGACGAGCAAC
This sequence comes from Ottelia alismoides, assembly GCA_037367405.1. Lineage (NCBI taxonomy): Eukaryota > Viridiplantae > Streptophyta > Magnoliopsida > Alismatales > Hydrocharitaceae > Ottelia > Ottelia alismoides. Next base: position 612,914 of record JAZKJV010000397.1, read on the forward strand.
AACCTCCTCTCCTTATGCCGTCGTCGAGAGAGAGAGATGGATGAGAGGAACCTCGTGCGACAATCGAGATCGAGAGAGAGAGAGAGGAAGAGAGAGAGGAGAGAGAGGAGATAATTGTGGAGTGTTTGTTGCATTCTAAATTTAGAATATGTTAAAATGACCATAATGGGTTTTTCAACATTAAAAATATATTAATAACGAGCTATTAATGACAACCGTCGGATTGATTGCGTATGGTTAGGATGACAGGCTTTCCATGCACCCAGGAAATGTGCACCTCATTTGAAATATTTCCTATATATATATGGGAAAAGGAGTATGCTCCTTGAGTGTAGCCGACTTACATGCTCCCACCCTTTTTCCCATGTATTTTTTTAATTTTTCTGAAATGAAATCTATTGTAATTTAGATCACAATATGTCACCATGATGTCATTCAAAATTCGACTTAATTCGATACTTATATCCCCTCCATCAAGAATGTCTAATTTTAACGGTCTCAAAATTGCTGAAAATGACCCCCTTCAGATGGAGGGTATAAGAGTCTCTGTTTCTGACGAATTTTGAATGACATGTTAGAGGGATATAATGATGAATATACATTTTTATTTTCAAAAAAAATAATAAAATGAGGGGAAAATGAGGATGGGAGTAGCCAATTGGCTACACCCTGGGTGTAGCCTCATTTAATCCACACACACACACACATATGGGAGCTGGGAGCCTAAGCCCCGGGTGTAGGTCATGATTTTTGAGTTTTTTTAATGAAACCTTAGGGTAATTTTTCTTAATATATTGAGAGGAATATGTGTTTCGAGTTTCATGCAAAACAAACATTCCTAACACATTCATCTAGAAGGGGTCAATTTCAGTAATTCTGAGACCGTTAAAATTTGATAGTCTTGATGAAGATGATAGGAGTATCGAATTAAGTTGAATTTTGAATGACACCATGGTGGTACATAGTGATCTAATTCTCCCAAGATTTCATTTCAAAAAAATCAAAAATCTATGAAAAAATAAGTCGGGTGTAGCTAGTTACCTACACCCCTGGGTTTAGGCTCCCTTCTCTCTCTCTCTCTCTCTCTCTCTCTCTATATATATATATATATATATATATATATATATATATATATATATATATAGGGTTAAATGGGGCTGCCCCCCGGGGGAGCTAACTTGGCTCCCCCCGCGCCATTTCATCTGATTTTTTATTTTTTTTTGAAAATTTCTTCCGTGGACTTTCATCACTATATCCCTATATCATGTCATTAAAATTTCGTGCGAAACAGAGACTCCTACGACCTCCATCCAGACAGTCTTTTTTTAACGGTAACAGAATTGCTAAAAACGACACCGTCTGGATGGAGGCCGTAGGAGTCTTTGTTTCATACGAAATTTTAATGACATAATATATGGATATATTGATGAAAATCCACGAAAGAAATTTTCAAAAAAAATAAAAAACTGGATGAAATAAGGTGGGGGGGAGCTAAGTTAGCTCCCCCATGGGGGTAGCCCCATTTTACCCATATATATATATGTGTATATCAGCAAGGTTCCATAACAAAAAGGAGAAGACCAGATAACAAATATGGTATCCTCCTCAGCTTCACTCTTCAGCTTCACCTTGGTATCCTTCTCCCAAATCTCTGAATACAAGTGTCGGTACCATAACGACAAGTAAAAAAGGGATTTTTATCAGTTGTGCTCCTACGAGATATTGCAATTTCAGTTATGCCCCTCCCTTTTTGGGAATATCAGTTCCGCCCCGACTTCTTGTCATTTTATCACTTGTGCCCTTCCGTAATGTTAGCCGTCATTGAATTGAACTTAACCATGGGTTTTTCAAACTATGATCAGTGTAAGAGGGGTATAACTGTCCAAAAATTCCTCCCACCCATCCTCCACCGTCTCATGCCCTTTGGACCCTCCTCCACCATCCCACACCCTCCAACCATCACCATATCCACCTTCATCAGGTCACTGATATACTTGTGGCTCGCCAAGCTGCTGGAGGGCACCGACAAAATGACAATGGAGCTCTAAGGAACACCACCACCTCACCTTCCTCGGCCTCCTTGTTGCTGCTGGTGGTGGTTGACCAAGTTGTTGGGCTAAGATGGGGCAAGGAGAGGAGGGACGGTGGAGGAGAGGAGGGCCTGGAAGGGGGAGGGGACGTAGAGGAGGAGAAGGAAGTCATGAAGGGGGAGGAGCAGTGGAGGACATGGAGAGGGAGGGGTCGCAGAGGAGGATGGCCTGGGGGGATGGACAAGGAGGAGGAGGAGGGGGCGGAGGCTTGGTGTGGAGGGGGAGGCGTAGGGACGAGAGGAGGAGGGGGCCGTTGCCGGAGGGGGAGGTTGGGGATTGGGGGGGGGGGGGGGGTGGAAGAGGGGGAGGCGTGGGGGTGGAGGAAGATGTTTGCGGGGGGTGGGGAGGAGGAAGGGGGTGGGTGGGGTGGGGTGGGGTGGGGGGGGGGGGGGGGCGAAGGATGAGGCTGGGGGCGGAGGGGGGAGGAGGAGGTCGGGGACAGAGGAGGGGGAGGCGCGGGGGCAAAGCAGGGGGGCGACGGGGAGCTCTGAGCAGAGGAGGCGGCAGGGGACCTTCCCCTCCAACCGGCGACATCAAGGGTGGAGCAGGAGGTCTACTGACCACCCCCTTCAGTCTGCTACGAGGGTAGAGGAGCTAGGGTAGCGGGAGATGAGCAAGGGCAGAGGGGGATCAAGGGTGGTGGAGCTACGATGTCGGGGGAGGCGGGGGAGGAGGAAGAAGATGCGGGAGGGGAAGAAGAATTGATGGACTTTTCACTCCATTTTTTAAATGTAATTCCTGATGTGTCTTCATAGTTAACATCCGTTTGCGGTTTGGATAGACAGTAACTAACCCGAAGGGCACAAGTGATAGAATGACAAGAAGTTAGGGGTACAACTGATGTTCTTAAAAAGGGAGGGGCATAACTGGAATTGCAATATCTCAGAGGGGCACAACTGATAAAAAAATCCAGAAAAACTCCCACCTGTGAACGGGTGTCATCATCCAAAAAGAGCCAGCATTTTGTATAATATTATCGAGGCTTAGACCTTCATAACATTATATTTGTTCCACTGCCTTTACAAAAATCTGCATTAAAAAATATGAAAACATATGGCAGAAAAACAAATAACAGAAATAATTTCAAAGAACTATATCCAACAATTAAACGCAAACATAGAAAAAACATTAAATGGTTTCATCATATTCAATCAGTTAAAAAATCCAAATATACATGGGTGTCATCAAGATGTCAAAAACTCAACAACTCTTCCAGCTCTATAAAAAAAATGCAAAGGCTTAACACCTTAACATCAAGAAGATGTTAATGATATAGAGTATTAAATTTTCTAACTACAAAAGTTAGCTCAAAACCGTTACAATTTTACATCTAAATAATAGAACACAACCAATTTACCTGCTCGTATCAACTTTAAATTAAATAGAAAGAAATCAAATACACATGAACATCATTAAGATAGTAGTGATGCGACACATTTCTTAAAGAATTTCAAATTACCTAATACATGAACATCATTAAGATAGAAGTAATGCAACACAGTAACTGAGGCTCAGGGTTTTACACCATCGCTTTCTGTTTTCATCTGATCATGAGAAGCTGCAAATTGATTTTTTTTAAAAATCCAAACTAACTCAACATTTCATAATGAGTAAAGTAATCAAATAATCCAAGAAAGTACCATCAAGAATAGCTCTAAAATCAACAACAATAACATAAATTTATCATCACTGCCTACCTAAACTGACCATCTATAACTGTACAACATAACATAGGCTAGAGTTTCATACCATCATTTTTTATCCACATAATGAAAGGATGCAAGTTGGATTTTTAAAAAAGGGTTTTTATCAATTGTTCCCCTAGGAGATATTGCAATATCAGTTATGCCCCTCTCTTTTTTGAAATATCAGTTGTGCCCCTACCTTCTTGCAAAATTCACAGTTCTACCCTTTTGTTAAGGTAAAGCAAGGGCATAACTGATATTACAAAAGGTAGAATTGTGAATTTTGCAAAAATATAGGGGCATAATTGATATTCCAAAAAAGGGAGGAACATAACTGATATTGCAATATCTCAGAGGGACACAACTGATAAGAATCCTTAAAAGAATGAACCAAAATTACCTCGCTATTTTGTAATGAGGGAAATAATAAGGGAAACAAACAATAAATTTAAGGCAAGAATAAGATCAATGTCAACCACGATCATGCAACCTCGTCATCATTATCTCTCTCAATATCGTCAATAGAGTATTATCACGCAAAACATTTCTTAGAAAATTTCAATTTACCCTAACACTCTCATAAATTATTGCATAATATGACAGAAGCTTAAAGCTTTATATCACCATTTGGTTATTTCACTGATCACGAAAAGCTTCAAATTAGATTTAAATAACAAATCTATAGTCCCTTCCATTCCGCAATCAGCAAAATAAACAAATCATGGATCGGTTAAATAAGCAAATATTTCAACAAAGTACCATCAAGAATATCACTAAAATCAGCAACAAATTACGTAAATTTACTGCTTCTTTGAACCAACCATCTAGAAATATACAACATAATAGAGGCTGAGAGCTTCACATCATCATTTTCTTTATCCGGTATTCATGGAAACATGCAAGTTGGATTCTAAAAGACGAACCCATATTACCTCGTCATTTAGTATTTTGTCGTTTCACTACCATAAAAAATAACTGTAACGTCCCGGGCTTAGGTCCCCGGTCTGTTATCGAGGAAAACTGACCCTAACAACTTGTTGGGTTCGAGCCCAAATGAATCCGTTGACAACCACCCAAAATGCTAAAGACCAAGTTGTCAAGTAGTAATCCCCACCACTTATAAAGCACGCCCACACTTCGTGAGTTTTAGATGTGGCACTATGTTTGGGGGTTGGGGTGTTACAATAACACTAACAGCGTCATGGGAGATGGTAAAAACAAAGTGAGAAGAGAGACATCGTTCGAGGAAGGAGAGAAAGCATAAAGACGTGGAAAAGAGGGGGAGGGGGCAACGCACATGCTCACCATTTCGTAATAAAGGAAATAAACGAACAATCCAATAAACTACCACTAAGATTAATATTAATGTCTACAACGATCGTGTAACATTACATCATTGCCTCTTTTTACATAAAATATGGATAAACTAATTACACTCAAATGAAATTATAACGAACAGCTATTTTATAAAACAATTGTCTTGCAATATTCTAAAAGGAATTACCTATCATACCCGGTTGCTACTTGAAAAGAAGGTATGCCCAACGGTTGATCAACTTCTCAATTATTTTCAGGTCTAAAGAAGAAATCACGACGCTTTGAGAAAGAGAAAAAATAAAGTAGACATCATAGATCGTGTAAGTAGATACATGAACTACTTAAAAGTTTACAATCTACAAAACATACAAAGTCACGAAACGGATTCCAAGAGGGTTTGATACCTTTGGGTTCTTGGCATCTGAAGCTGTAGAGCAAGGGCCTGTTTGATTGCAGGGTTGGGCAGGGTTGGCCCAACCCTGGTTACTATTCACAAGGGTACTTCCTCCTCACAGATTACTATTCACCCAACCCAACCCAGCCCAACCCAACCCTGCCCAATCCTGCAACCAAACAGGGAGGGTCCAGAAAATTATGCATAGTAATGTTATGGTCCCCGGGTCTATGGATGTTGTGTTCCGAAGAATTGGATTTGCCATCCAAAAGGGATTGGCGGCGCAGCTTGTTGCCCGTCTCCCAACAATTTCTTTGTAATATGTACTGTTGTTTCGGTTAGTTAGGTTTTTAATTGACTTTAAGATAAAATGAAGGTTAAATCCAAATTTTATGTTCAACATTATTTTCCGACTTGAAATACATCTTCTACTTTATAAATCGATATTAAGACATAAAATTTGAAATAAAGTTTAAACTACAAAAAGGGAATAATAATACATAACTTGAAAAAAAGTACAATCCATATTACCTGTCCTTATCTTTATTGATTAAAAAAAGAATGCAAATATACCTAAGCATCATCAAGACATCAACAATATATCAAATCAATCCATATTACCTGTCCTTATCTTTATTGATTAAAAAAAGAATGCAAATATACCTAAGCATCATCAAGACATCAACAATATATCAAATCTCCCAGCTTCATCAAAAACCTACACAACTTCTACACTCCTAGACACTGAGAAAATATTATTATAGTAATGTCAACTGCACATACAAGAAAAAAAATAGCTAAAACAATTATATATTCGAAGTATATAGGTAAAGCATAACTTACATATCCTACGATGGCAGTTTAAACCTAAAAGAAATTGCTTACATGTAGGCACCATTAATATGCAAAACATGCTAGGACCGAATTTATAATTATAGCTGAACAATCAAATATACTACCTTCAAACATAGTAATAACATAAGAAATACTAACCTTAAGTTTCACACAATCATGTTAACTCACCATGTTATCTCACTCAAAATATAGATACCAATCTTTATAATTTAACTATAAAGATGCAGAATAGATCCAAGCAACAATAATAACAAAAAAAAACTAACCAAAATATATACAATATACATGCCAAGCTTACAAATAGACTATTTTTTATTATATTAGAAAAACGTCAAGGATTCAAATACATCTGAGTATTGGTAAGATGTATAGTAAAAGGGAAAAAACATTATATCCTAACATTAAATGTCATTTCAGTAATAAAAGAATCTTATTGTTTCATAGACTTTTATATATGGATTTTTATCCGTTGTGCTCCTGTGAGATATTGTAATTTCAGTTATATCCCTCTTTTTTTGGAAATATCAGTTGTGCCCTCGATTTCTTGCCATTCTATCACTTGTGCCCCTCTGGTTAGTTGACATCTATCCTAAACGCAAACGGATGTTAACTATGAGGACATATCATGATTTAAATTTAAAAAGTTAGACTGAAAAGTACATCCCCTTCTTCTTCATCCTCCTCCCCCATCTCCTACATTCTCTTCCTCATCCCACATCGCCTTAGCTCCTCTACCCTCACTCCATCTCAGCCCTCGCTCCCCCTCCGCCCCGTTCCTCCCTCCGCCTCAACTCCTCTACCCCCCTACTCCTCCCCCCTCCACCTACACTCCTCCGCCTCAATTCACGAAGCAGCAGACTGCAGACTACCGTGCGCAGAGCAGCAACATGGTATCTAGCCCAACTACTTCTTGTGTCATGTGTAAGCATCCACTTCCTTCCCTAAAGGATATTGAAAGATCTTTAAGTGCATCACAGAAGCATGATGATCGCATCGCATGCGATCAGGAGAGACTAGTCGCACTAGTTGCTCGGGACAACAGAAATTTTAAAACCGATGAAACCACATGATCCGAGAATACTTCTCGGATCATTTCATCTAAATCATATGCATGTATTAAGGTTACCTCTTGAAACATGGTTGTGATCGAGTCTCTAAATGAAGAGACCTCCTGTCTCAAGTTCGATCCAACGAAGGAGACGCGTGCGGACGCGTTGATGAAATGCGTGTTCCTCGCAATCCATGTTGATGATCCAAGTGATAAATCTCCTGATCTAGTCTCACTAGATCCGACATCTTCTTCACGAGCAAATTGCACTGAAAGAGACAAAGATCCACGCGCTGTTGAAGTGACGACACAACGACGAGATAATGTCGGGGACCCTCTCTTGGGTTTAGGGTAGATGACCACTCTAATGAGAGAGAGAGAGAGAGAGGCTTGGCGTGTAGGGAAAGAGAAGGGAGAGAGCATATCATTGTTATATGTTTTTTCAAAGAAGAGCCAGGGTTGCCTCTTCTTTTATAGTATTTTGGGAGTCCATGGATTCCAATCCATGTGAAACACAAAATCAATGGTTGAGATTGATTTGTTTTTCTATTCAATGCCCACGATCTTCTTGAAAAAACATAACAATAATTAATTTAGAATAAATTAAATATACTGAATAATCAACACGATTTAATTTAAACTAAATTAATTAGCATAGAATGATGAGGAGAGAAGCCACCCATCCTCCTAAAAAGAGGGCGGGGGGTAGGGGTGCTAATCGAATCGAATACATTCGAATCCACTTAGATTCAAATTCAATTCATTATAAAATTTTTGAATCCAAATTCGAATCAAATATTAAACGAATTTCTAATCTAAATTCAAATTCAATTCGTTTGGAGTTTCGAATATTCAAATTCGATTCATTTTATATCGAATTAAAATTTTATTTAATAATTTTACTAATAATAAAAAATTTATATCAACAATATTTTAAGTTTCAAAGAATTGAATAGACTTTGGGATATTAATTTATGAAATAATTGAGATAAATAAAAAACTTTTAACATAAATGGTAAAATTCAATAGATAATATAAATTGCATTAAAGTACCTAACTTTGTCATCGTGTATGTCTCTTGCAATCCTCATTTGCTCTTTTTATACCTATAGTGAATTGAATATATAAAGAAAAAATAATTATTGACATCTTGATAAACCATTGAGCTTTTCTTTTGTACCTATGATGAAAATTTAATCAATACATATCCACCTTTCAATTGACACTCCACCAACTTTCTCGTTCTCTTTGGTAAATGATTCATAATCCATTGATCTTTTCTTTCTATCAATCTTATTAATTATTTTAAGAATCGATTTTTCTATTTCTTCATTCTCTTCTTCCACTTTTTCATTGATATCATCATCATGCCCAATGACCCTATCGTGGACACTATCTTGAGAAGATGGTATGTTTGAATTAGACTTCTAAAAACAAAATGAAAACACATACTCAAAACTATATTTTAAACTCCTGTGAGAGGTCGGAGCTGGCGACGTTGGAGAACAGAAGCAAATGTTAGGATTTTTTTCTCATGAGTGACGAGGGGAGAGAGAGAATTTGGGGGAGTAAAGAGAGGGTATGGTGTATGCAATGGACATAAAAAATTGGGATGTTTAGAATAAGATGATGAAAAATTTTATATATTAAGTTGTGTATAATGCGTGAAAATTTTATAAAATATATATTACATTTATTTACATATATATAATGCTTCATACCATATCATATATGTGTGTGTATCAAATCGAATCGAATTATTATCGAATGAATCCAACTGAATTCATATTCGATTCATTTGGGAATCGAATCCAAAAGTTAAATTCAAATTCAGTTCATTTGATTTCGAATCGAACTTTTTTTTCGAATTTTTATCGAACGAATCCTAATCAAATTCGAATGATTCAATTCAATTAGCAGCCCCAGCGGGGGGGGGGGGGACGGTCACCCTTATGACCAAGTCTAGGGGTGGCCATCCACCATCCATTATATAGATGGTGTTGGCTACTCCAATTTTTAATTCATATTTACAACAACTTTTGTTGTAAAGTAATTCACAAAAAAAATTCCAAATTAATTTTGTGAATATTACAATCATGCCATTAAATAATTGTGAAGCATATTCACAACTCAAAATAAAATGTAAATTGTATTTCAAATTATTTTCCAATATGAATTCAATTCACATCAACAATTAATTTGAAGATACTATTTACAATTAGCTCTCTAATATATTATAAATATTATTTATAATATATACAAATAATATGGATAATGATATCTATATTATTCATATCCTTGATAATTAAATCATATTTAATCATCATGGATCTCTTATTCTCATGTGCCCAAATAACATAAATCACATTCACATTATTCACATCTTCGATAATTAAATCACATTTAATTATCTTAGATAACTCTCAATATATGGTCAAATAATATGAATCAAATTCAAATTATTTATGATAATTAAATCTCATTTAACTATTAATTTTCCTCAATGCTCAGACACATTAGTTCAACAATGGAATTATTCTTGAACTCTTTCAAGAATAATGCGCTTTCTCTACGGATACTTGAAGATAAGGACATGACGATTGTACATTCCACGTATAGTGACTTGGATATTGAGATCATACCTCAAATTCAGATCTTGGGGACCTCCCACAGATATTTGATTAAATCAAAGCCATAAATATAATCTTCTCATTGTATTTGAATCACATTCAGATCACCGTCCAACATTTGGATCAAGATTATATTACTTCTCTATTAAGAGGAGTCACTAAAATCCATACCTATTTCATCACTCCCTCAGAGTGGAAGCATCACTGATGCAATAATTTATGATCACATCACCCTCGAGTATTCCTAATACTTGTACATCCTACATATTGGAGATCTAGAATAAAACTTGAAGTTTTAGATCTCATTTAGACTGTCTCCTTTAGGGTTTTTATCATTAAGTTTCTCAGTTGATTATTGGGAGTTGGTATTAATCATATACTTTCCAAAAGCATATATCATACCTAGGTATTGATCATATACTTTTCAAAAGTATATATCAAACCTACAAATTCAATCAAGCTTCCAAAACGAGACCGCAGTGCACGGAATTTGATTCCCAATATCTCATGAGTGAGCGCATGTCTTTCTGGTTCAGTAATGAACCTGTATGATCCATTTGAGAGATTATGTTACTCATATGCCTTTATATGCACACCAGCGAGATCATCAACCTATCAATCTGTGAAATGTACATACTCAGATATATAGTAATACTTCTGTCTCCAGTCAGAGGATGCATGCCTATATCGCGACAGCATATATATGACATAGGTCTTGGTTATCTCGATCTCGTTAAGTCAACTCTTTGACATAACGTATCTAACACCTCAGAATATTTATTCACATGTAGAGGACCTGCATCAAGAGGTCAGTTAGATATTAGTTCATTAGAGAAAGGATTGCGATCTTTTACTAAGGTTGGAGATCCTCTCTTAACAATCATTTGACGGTGCTTGATGAGTCCTCAATCTAACCTTTTAGATATTCATCCAAACATCAGCTGTATGATCATTAAGATAGCCATGGTACATATCCCTAATTGTACTAAGAGACCTATTATGCAAATTAATTATTCCTCATTTCAGATCAGGGAATGATATTTGCAATAACATTTATTGCATAATGACTCGTCGTGGGCTCACATGTCCAACATCCCCCGCATCGTCTTCGTCGAGGAGGACACCCCCCAGAGCCTCCTTTTTGAAGATGGGTTGTGCTCCATCTGCCTCTATGAGTTGCATGATGCTCGAGTACTGGTACTACTTCCATGCATCGTGCGTCGACGCATGGCTTCGACTTAATGCATCTTGCCCGATGTGCAGGTTGATGGAGAGGAAGAGGATGAAGAGGAGGAGGTGATTGGGATGTTTGGACGGTTATGTCCCTCTTAATCGTGCCATGGTTTGAAAAAATCATGGTTAAGTTTAGTCTATTGACGGTTAAAGTAACGAAAGGGCACAAGTGATTAAATGACAAGAAGTCGAGGGCACAACTGATATTTCCAAAAAGTGAGAGATATAATTGAAATTATAATTTCTCAGAGGAACACAACTGATAAAAATCCTTTATATAATAATACACATGTTCAGACCTTCATCACATTATACTTAATGCACTACCTTTACAATAATCTGCATTTAATAATACATGAAAACATATGGCGAAAAACAAATAATAGAATTGATTTCAAACAACTATATCCAACAATTAGACATAAATAGAGAAAGTGCATTAAATGGTTGCATCATATACAACAAATAAAAAATCCAAATATATTCGGGCATCATCAAGATGTCAACAACACAACAACACTTCTAGCTCCATAATAAAGCTCCAATGCCTTAACACCTTAACACCAAGAGGATGTTAATAATATAGAGTATAAAAGTCACTAACTACACAAGTAAATAGCTCAAATAATTATATATTTACATCAAAATAATATAATACAACCAATTTACATGCTTGTATCAACTTTGAATTAAATACAAAGAAATCAAATACACCATCCTTTTAATTCAATTGATCATGAAAAGATGCATATTGAATTTTTAAAAATCTCAATTACCTCACCATTACATAATCCGTTAAATAACTAAATAATTCAAAAAGTACCATCAAGAATGACAGTAAAATCGATAATAATTATGTAAATTTATAATCACTGCCTCTCCAAACCAACCATCTAGAACTGTACAGTACAACAGAGGCTCATACTTTCACATCATCATTTTCTTGATCTAGTAATCATTTAAAAATGCAAGTAGGATTCTTAAAAATGAACCCAAATTACCTCTTAATTTAGCATTTCGTTATTCCATTAATCATGAAAAGTTGTAAATTAGATTTAAATAACAAATCCGGCATACCCCACCATTCCACAATCACTAAAATAAACAAACAGTACGCCAAAGCACCATGAAGAATAATACTAACATCAATTATGTGAATTTATCATCATTACCTCTATCGATCAACCATATAAATCTATATAACATAACATAGGCTCAGAGTTTCACCCATCCTTTTTGTCCGATTAATCACGAAAAGATGCATATCGGATTCCAAAATCTCAACTACCTCATCATTCCATGATCATTTAAGTAACAAGCCAATTCAACAAAGTACCATTACGAATAACACTAAAATCAGCAACAATTGCGTAAATTTATCATCACCTCCTCTCTGAAACAACCATCTAGAATTGTACAACATAATAAAGGTTGAGAGCTTCACATCAACATTACTTGATTTAATAATCATAGAAAAGTACAACTGGATTCTAAAAATAAACCAGGATTACCTCGTCATTTAGGAATTTTTGTTCTTTCACTAATAATGAAAAGCTGCAAAGGAATGTAAATAACAAATCCAAAGTACCCCCATTCCAATCAGTGAAATAAACAAACAATACACCAAGGTACTATCAAGAATAACTCTAAAATCAACAACAATTATGTAAATCTATCATCATTATCTCTTTGAATCAACCATATACAAATGTACAAATAATAGAGGCCCAGAGTTTCACATCATCATTTTTGTGATCCACTAATCATGTTATCCAAGCTGGATTCTAAAAAATAAACCCAAATAACCAAATTATCATCAATATTGATTTGATCTCGAGGTTTAGGGTCATTCAGTATCTTTGATACTCAAATTATTTCCTTTTCTTTCCTTTATTCTTTTATTTTAGATTTAAATACAATTATTTATATATTATTTACATGTAAATCATGAATATTAATTTGCACAAGTTAGCATCATTTACAGGAATTTTGATAAGAATTTAAAGACAAAAAGGAAGAATAAATGTAGATGAATGGCTATTCATCACTCCTCTAACACCACTTGGGATGGTATTTTTATACATGTATATTGCCATTCCGTATATGATATAATCTTGTAATGAATCCTAATAATAATGGAAATGCATTCCATGTAAAGTACTTGTAGGAATAGAGGGACTGGGGCACATTACAACAAACATCATATAAGATACAACAAGAGCGTGTGCATGAGAGAGAGCATAAAGAGTTGCACTTGCTATTATTCTGCGTATTATCTTCTCCAATGGTCATGAGAGGTGATCGATCACCATTATATCTTGCGTCTTGAGGTTATTGATTGTGCATCCATTCTTCTTTACAAGTTTCGATATCAAGATGCGCTTTTCAAGTAAAGTCAAACTAAGACGATATGTAATGCAGAAAAAGCAATTATAGGTATGCACTATTAAATATGCAAGGAGGAGGAGGAGTGCAAAATTGTTGGACTGGAGGTTGTAATAGACCCACGCACACATGGAATATATTCGTGACTCATTGATGGAGTTTGAGTGCATTTACGAGAGCAAACAATCCAAGCTAAATAACTTCGAGGTGAAACTATCATGGGATGCGCCTAATAATTTTGGGCGGTAGTAATGAGTATAATTGAGTCTGAACTCAATAAGTTTTAGGGGTATTTTTTTCGATAACAGCTCGGATTTTTGCCCGAGACATTACAAATACTATGAAAGCATGTTTCATCAACTTGGAAAGGAACCGGATATTTGGTCTAGCGGTAGAGCAGTGGCTCCCACAGTGGATAGACCAAGGTTCAAGTCCCACTACCCTCACTTTCTACCAGAAAAAAAATTGGTACTGAAAGAAGGACGGGTTAGGGTTTGATCTAAAAAAAATCTAACTTGGAAAGGGCTATTTTTTAAGAAAACTAATATTTTCCACTAGTTTCAATTTATTACAAACTGCAAGTTACATAGAAATTGATGGGAGACGGGCAACAAGCTGCGCCGCCAATCCCTTTTGAATGGCAAATTCAATTCTTCGAAATACGACATTCATAGACTTGGGAACCATAACATTGCTATGCATGATTTTTTGAACCCTCTTAAGGAGCTCCACTGCTTCACTTGCCAAGAACCCAAATGTATCAAAACCAAATGGGATGAATACGTGTTGATTGTCAATGCAGGCCTTCTCATGCTTAGCCACTTTAACTTGGAAAGGGCTATTTTTTTAAGAAAACTAATATTTTTCCACTAGTTTCAATTTATTACAAACTGCAAGTTACATAGAAATTGATGGGAGACGGGCAACAAGCTGCGCCGCCAATCCCTTTTGAATGGCAAATTCAATTCTTCGAAATACAACATTCATAGACTTGGGAACCATAACATTGCTATGCATGATTTTTTGAACCCTCTTAAGGAGCTCCACTGCTTCACTTGCCAAGAACCCAAATGTATCAAAACCAAATGTGATGAGTACGTGTTGATTGTCAATGCAGGCCTTCTCATGCTTAGCCACTTTAGCTAATGCAGCTTTTTGTGCAGCGCATCCCGCAACAAAATCACTCTTTATCGGACCCACCAATGGAGACACTCCAGTCAAATCAACACATGCATGCTTTCCTCCAACCCATCCAAATATCAAAACATCTGCCGATCTAAGTGTCGATCTCCCCTCTTGTGGATCAGTTAAGAAATTCACCGGTGCTTCTTTTTTTTGAAGCAACACCTGCATGTTTGAGTATATCAAATAGAACATCTCTGACAAGATCATGTCTGTATTTAAAACCTGGAAGCTCGCGACAATGAACGGCATGGTCCCCAAAAGCATCCAAGCAAAATTACATTGAGTGCCCCTATCTCTCACATTCCTCCTCATCTCCCTTTCCCCACTCAGCACCCACCCACCTCCCCGACCTCCGCTTCCCTGACCTCCCCCTCCTCCTTCACGTTTGCTGTGAGGGTGTCCTCCTCCTCCCCGATCTCCGCCTCTCCAAACCCCCCCTTCTCCTCCAGGTCCGCCGTGAGGGTGACCTCCTCCTCCCCGATTGTCGCCTCCCCGACCTTCTCCTCCTCCAGGTCCACCGCGAGGGAGACCTCCTCCTCCCCAACCTCCCCCCTCCTCCTCCAGGTCTGTCGCGAGGGCGACCTCCTCCTCCCCGACCTCACCCTCCTCCTCCAGGTTCTCTACGAGGGTGACCTCCTCCTCTTCAACCTCCGCCTCCGCCTCCCCGACCTCACCCTCCTCCTCCCTGTCCACTACGAGGATGCCCTCCCCAACCTCCGCCTCTTCTTCCAGTTCCTCCACCCTCCAGGTCAATTGTGTCACGTTTGATTTGTAGAAGAAGAGGATGAAGAAGGGGGGAGAAGGAAGGAGAGAGGGAGATTGAAGATCCACCATCCGATTTTCTTTGGTTAGATTAACTCAAGTTTAACCCAAATAATTGACTCCAAAAAAGTTAAAGTTGATGGTAGGGTTTGTGGAATAAGACGAAGCAAGTTTACGGGGTTGAGGGGGAATTGTGTTGTTTTAAATGTCGAGAAAGTAATTTACAAAGTTTACAGGATTCATGGGATAAAAATCCCATAAAAAAGATAGGAGGAAAATGCTACTCAGTATGTGCAACAACCACTATTATAGGGAATACATTATTAGTTATATTGCAATGAATACATCGTGAATATAGATGGAGAAAGTTGTGACACATAAAACACAGTCCCACATCTAAACTTCACAGAGTGTTAGAGTGGATTATAAGATTGTAATAGCACTACTTGAAAATTTGAGCTTAAACATTTCGGACAGTTGCCGATGAATCCAACTGAACTTGAACTCAACAAGTTATCAAGATCTGTTTTTTCCATTAACAGCTCGGATGTAAACTACATATCCTGGACATTAAAAAATATGAAGAGTTGGGGCGAAGATAGGTTATAGGATGAAACATGAAGACGGAGTTCAAGATAGAGATGCGAGAGGAAACACGAAGTAGCAATTGGATAAGGAGACATGATATAATCTCCTAGATCATACGACATAAGACAAAATTCACAATAGACGGAGAGTAAATTTTATTAAATCTCAATTAATTCTAGTCACGTTACAAAATATAATTAAAGAAACAACATATACAAGCATAGTTTTCATTAACAGTAAATACTACGACTCATAAACATATAATACATTTTACAAACTGTCGCAATACAGACCTTTGTACATAGAGGAAGAAACAACCAAGCAAAACTTACTTTATTAGAAAAAAGTAATTATCCACGATCGTGCCTCAATGCATAAACTACACTATACTTTTTTTTGTGAATAAGATTGTGGATGAGAAGAGAGGTTTATCCAAACACGATTCTCCTTTTCAAGTGGGCAGCGAATTATGTTCCCAAGTGATGGAGGGGGATACGAGGCATATTACGTATATAGAGAGCAAGACTACTACTAAATATATTTCCCGATATAGCAGTCTAGATGTGCGTGCCGTGATATATATCCCAATATAGCATGCGTCCGCTCAACTTGACATGCATGGCTACTTCAAGGTGATAAATGGTGACATTTTTAGGTATACACCTATTCGATCCATCTTTGGATCATTTCCACAACCTCACACACACACACACACACTCACTCTCTCTCTCTCTCTCTCTCTCTCTCTCAAGATAGCTACCTTGGGGAGTTAACTTCGTTCCTCCTACTTCATTTTCCTCATATTTTTTTTTATTTTTTTGGAAAATGAATATGTAAAAATTCATCATTATATCTCCATATTATGTCATTCAAGTTTAATGCGAGAAACAGAGACTCCTACAGCTTCTATCTAGACATTCAATTTTTAACGATCGCAGAATTGTTGAAATCGACCCCATCTGGATGGAGGTCGTAGGAATCTCTGTTTCGCACGAAACTTAAATGATAAAAAGAGATATAATGATGAAAATCCATGGAAGAATTTTTCAAAAAAGGGGAAAATGGACGCGGGAGGAGCCGACTTAGCTCCCCCAAGGGACAATCCCATTTACCTTATACATATGGTCAAATGAGTATGCTCCTTGGGAGCATATAAGTGTATGCTCCCACCTTTTTTTCCGTAATTTTTTTTATATTTTGAAATAAAATCTATAGGGATTTACTTACAATAATAAGTGGAATATGTGTTTAAAATTTCATGTAAAACAGACGTTTTTAACACTTCCATTTGGAGGGCATCGATTTCAGCAATTCTGAGACTGTTAAAATTTTATAGCCTTGATGTATAGGATAGAAGGCTCGAATTAAGTCAAATCTTCAATGACACTATGGTGATATATTGTGATCTAAATTCCATTAGGTTTCATTTCAGAAAAAAAATAAAAAAATATAGGGAAAAGGATGGGATCATGTAATATATATAGGACTTATCCAATTAATCACGTGCTCATTATCATCTTGGTGAAAAACAAGTATTTACCTCAATTAATAATATCGAGTTGTTGTAGTCGGGCAACTAACAAATCAATTAAAAACCTCTAATAATGAATTAATTGATTAATGCGAGCAGTCAATTTTATTTTTACGTGGGCGAGCTCAAGGTTAAACTCAGGGAGGTCACTGTCTCCTTAGATAAATTATTAGGCGATCTAGAAGGTAGGTTTTCAAGGAAGTATTTTTTGGTATTTTTATGCAATTAATAAATGCAATACAATTTTGGCAAAGTTCGGAGACTAAAATATAATTTTCATTCAAACGATGTCCAAAAATTATGAAACTTAGTCAGAACATGAAATGTAATGAAATTAAGCTACTATATTTTTTTGAAATTTTTTAATACAACATGAATTAATACGGAATTTAAAATACAAAAGATGTGATTTTTGGTAAATTAATTTTAATAAATAACCTAATTATTTTCAGAAACTAAAATTACTATCCACGAAAAATTATAAACCCTGAAGATTTTAAGTTTCCAGTCTATTAAAAATTAATTAGTTCAATTACAAAATGATTTATTCAGAGAAAACTATTCATGCACTTGACGTGATTTTATGCACATTGTAGAACACAAGTAATTCTAATTAATGTGATTTTTTTAGAATTTTGAGAACAATGAATAATTTAATAGAAATTAAGAGCATAAAATGGGTAAACTATGTAAGTTTTCACCAAATTAATTATAATAAATCAGTCACTGTTCACAAAATTTCAAATAATTGCTCATTAGATAAAGAAGTAGTTGATCTACATATGTAATTTTTGGAAAGGAAAATTGATGCAAAATGCAGGTTCAAAATATGGCTAGAACACATGGTTCTAAATGCATATACAAAGTAAAATGCATAAATAAAAACATGCTGGCATGAGCCTAAGTGATAATTACCAAAACACTCGAGGGATTTCTGTAGATTTCCCTGAGAGGGGGGGTGCTGCACACGTGACGTTGAACTGTGGGGGGTGATGCAAATAACCAATACTCTTAGGGCACAAATGCAAATTTCATAGCATGCACATGTTGCATACATGCAGTTGTTTGGCGGAGGTGCTTCTCCTATTCGTTGGAATACAGAGGGCATGGGCGCAAGTTTTCCCTATGGCACGTGCTCCTCACATGCCCTGGCTAGGGACTAGAGCTACGTGCGAATATGAGAAGATCCGAGGGATGTTACGTAAAATGTCCACAACCCATGTGAGGGAGTTTCTCCCCCTTTCTTCTTCCCAGGCACGATGGTGCATGTGGAGCAGGCTTGCTGGTCGGGCTGAGAGCGGGAGTTCCGATCGGAGGAGCTCCTTGGCGGGGCGAGGGTGCGAAGGCTGCGATGGCGGCTGCAGACGATCGAGGGTAATGGAGGAGCTGTAGTGCTGCATTGAGGAGATGGTCTGACTAAAGGCGGAGAGTCCTCGTCTAGGTGTCACATGCCCAAGTGCTGCAAGGCTCGTCGGAGCGAGGGGATGATGAGGCGAGTGGGGGTGAAGAGTGAGCTTGAAAGCCAACGCAATGGTATGGATAGGGGTCGACAATGAAGGCGGGCATGGTGGAGGGAGGCGATGTGCTGACTGAGGCAGGGTGTGCAAGCCAAGGCAGGATGCCAGTCTAGGCAGTGGGCTAGTGGTGGAGTTGTTGATGGATGAGACGTCATGCACTGAGGTCGAAGGCGAAAGGCAATTTGCGAAGGAGGAAAGAAAGAGCGAAGAACATGGAAATAGAAGGTGAAAGCAAGAAAAATAAAAGATGAAAAGAAGGATGGTTTGTCAGAGGGGGGAGGAGCAAGGCTCGACTCTGGATCACGACCTCAAGCTACATGTGAATGTAGTGAGACTCGCGCTTCTTCTGTGAAGGAAGAGCTGCACATGAGGGACATGTAGATCTCACCGATAAGGGTGGAGGCCATTGTCACATGCAAATCACGACTTCGTGTTGTCACCATGAAGGTGACTAAGCTGGTGGCTTTCTCCTCAAATTTGCAGATATAACGCGACTAGGGTGGCCAATGACCCTTTATGGGCGTTGGCGATCATGGGGAGGAGTTTGTGGAAGATGATCGGTCATGCGGAGGTGGTTGTCGGTCGGCGTGGGCTACGAGATTGGTGGAGAGAGGGAGGAAGAAGGATGCATGCATGTAGAGGAGGTGGAGAGGGCCGCGTCGGGTGTGGGTGATAACCGACAGGTACCCTATGTTAATTCGGTCAAATTAATGTCCAAATTAATTAAAGTGATTCGTTGTAGTCGGATACGAGGGGTTAATCAAAAACCACTTATCGATTAATGTGAAGTTAATTTTAAGCGGCAATTTTTTTTCTTGGTGGAGTCCAAGGTCGATCTCAGGGAGGCATCTGTCTTCTTAGGTGAATTTAAGCAATTATCCAAGTGTGTGATTTTTGGGAAGTAATTTTTTTCTTTTTAAATTTTTTTATGCAGACTTGTGCAGACAATGCAGGTCAATTTAATGTTCAATTTAATTATGGTATCAAATGAAGTCCAAAAATTATGAAAATTGACCAGATGATTAATGATGATGAAAATGACCTACACTAATTTTTTTGGAATTTTTCGACACTAAATAAATTTACTGTGAATTAAATGAACAGACAGAGTAATTTTCAGTATTTAATTTTTAATAAATATCAAACCACAATTTTTTCAAGAACTAAAATTATCCTACGTGGCTCTACTGATAAGGGACCTAGGAAAATTAACAGAACTTAATTTCACTGTGAAATGAATTAATTAAAATTAATCTAAGAAAATTAATTAACAATTTATTTAGGCCTCGATATGCATGCAAATGCCACGAAATTTTTATGGTATGTTAAAAATGATGTCCTTAAGCTACGGTGAATTTTTGATAATTTTTGAAGGCACAGAGAATTAACTAAAAATCAAAAGGTGTCACTGGGCAAAATATGTCAACAATTCACCAATTAATTCATTAATAATTCAAATGAGCTTACAAAAATAAGACACGTGTACCAATAGACAGAGGACAAAATTTCAAACAAAATGTAATTTTTAGAATTTCAAAATGATGTAAAATGCAGCCTAGGGATGCGTGCAAACACAGGGGTGCAAATGCAATACAGGAAATTAAAATTTCAATAAACAAATATGCAGACAGGGACTAAAATGCAATTACCTATAATGTGTGGGACTCTTGTGCAAATTCTCCACGGTGCACGTGCTCCTCACGTGGGGTCTGCTTCACAGGGACCTCTTTGCAATTTTGGAAAGATCCAGGGGCCTCTGTGCAATTTACCCAGGCCGCACGTGCTCCTTACGTGGGCGGCCTAGGCTCGGAGGGCTGCGGTGGCTCGGAGCTAGGTTCGGGCTCTCTGGAGGTCCGGACTGCGGCTCGGATTAGCCTCGGGTCGTCCGAGCCTAGGCTTGGGGCCGAGGCTCGGTCCTCGTCGACGTGGCGGCCTGAGGGCCTTTGGATCAAGATAGATCCAAAGGGGGGCGATGAAGGCGCGTGGAGATGTGAGGACCCGTCAGATCTGGGGGGGCGATCGACGGTTGGGAACGGTCGCGGTGAGGGAACGCGTGGCGATGTGAGGACCGTTCGATCGGGTGATCGAACGACAGCTGCTCGTCCTCCCCGACGATCCTCCGCCGCCTGCGGAGGAGAAGGCGGGGCTCCGGCGATCGGGCTGTAGCTCCGCCCGTCCTTCCTCGAGGTGCTGAAGCTCTCCGACTTGTCGGAGATAGCCCTGAAGCTTCGCGGCGTGGAGGCGGAGATGATGGTGGTCTCCGGAGCGTCGGAGAGTGCCCCGGTGCCTATGTCGATGAAGCTCGATGGCGTCTCCGGCGAGCTTCCGTTCAGTGAGAAGCTAAGTACCTGTAGGGGGTTAGAAGAGATAGCCGAGGCGTGCGAGTGCTCGTGGAGAGATGTAGATGGTCGGCGAGGCCTACAGTGTGAAGGAGGTGCGCTGGAGATGAGCTCCGGCCAAGTGGCGGAGCTGATGGTCGGAATCGTGCGAGAGGCGTCGTCGGAGGGTGGAGATGGGACAGCGAGGATGGGAGCTTCGACGCAAAGCTCGTCGAGGTGGATTGGAAGCGAGAAGGTGGCCGGTGGAGTCGAATAAAATCGGAGAAAATCAAGAAAATCAAGAGAAAGATCGGAGGACGAATGAAGGAGTCTACCTGGGAAATGGAGCTCTGGTTTGAGCTCCAGGTCGTCGCTCGAAGGTCGGTAGGTGGCCTGAGCTCGCGCAGCTCGCAGATGGAGGCTGCAGCACGGCGGTGGCGGCCGTGGATCTCGCCGGAGTCGAATCCCCTTCTTCGCTCAATGAGGTGACACGTGGCTGCTCCAGGAGCTACCACATGTCGCTCCTAAAAAAATAAAAAAGTTAAATGTAAGTAAAAATAAAAAATAAATAACAAAAGCAGTCAAATACAAATAGTCAACATGAGAATTGCTCATCTCGACGAGATCTACAACTTTCGTGAAGGACCCAAAATCAAAACAAATCATCTGTACAAAATGTATTTTTGGTGGTTTCTTATAGATATAAAATACCATATTTTTGTCTTTTACATATTTTTTGTATTTTTAAATAAGATAAAAATCAAAATAAAAATCAGATAAATATAAAATTAATATTTATAACTTAATCTATTTTTTATATTTTTAATAAAAATATAAAATAAATGAAATACATGGACATATGTACAATATACAATGAGGGGCCAAAAACCCAAGTTTCACAAACGAACGCTCTTTCTTTTGAATTTGGTCTTTTTTTAAGGTAATTGAATATACATTAATTCAAAAGTGAGTAGGAGTCCATAGGAGACTGTATGAGAGAGATATTTACGTTTTAAGGTTCTTAGTCTCAAACTAAGGTTAGGGTTTTATTAGTCAATTTTACAAGTTAATTTTTTTTGACATTTTTCCTTTATTAATGTTAGTAATATATACACTATGGAGTTGATTTTATTCAATTCCGAGTTAGTGAAAAATAGATAAAAATAAGGAAAATATGGCGAATATACAAGTAATATTTATAAGGGAATTTAGCTTCTTATTTAATACAAAAAATGCATGCTAAAATGCAGAGATTAATCCTAAATACATGAATGAGAATAATGCAAAACAAATGGAGATATGCAGCAAATTACTCGGGAACAAAGCTCTATTTTCAACTTTTAGAGTGATGAATCACAGATTCATCAACCTCCTATAGTTAAACCTAGCTTGTCCTTGAGTAACTAAAATGAAATACAAAAAGTGAAATGATTTTTGGGTTCCATACCAAGGCCATGAACAAAAGGTTAAAATGGAGCCCGACTCGACCTTTGGATTAATAATGTGGTGGAACCTTATTGGGAATTGAATTTAAGACCTAACAACCTTTAAGTTACACAAGTCTCTATTCAGGTCACCTCAATAGTTAGGTCAGAGCAAATCCTCATACGCAAATTCTGATGACTATGAATCTTAATTGTATTATGTAAGTAAAATATAGCTCTCCACATCAGAAATGACAAAGAAACAACCTCCTCAAACAAGTTAACCCTAATTCCCCGATCTAGCAACTCTTTCCTCGAGGAGCGGGGTATTCCCTTCTAAGTTCAGGTGCAACCAACTCAAGAAGAGGGGGTAGAGAAGAAAATGGACCGTGGCCAGTGTAGTCACATATCCGTGGAACTTAACCAGTGTAGCCAAATCTCCAGCTACATGCTTCTTTGGTAAGAGACTTTGAAGCATATGCCTTTCTTATTCATATTTTTCTTTGACATGATTTTTTTATTTATTTTTTACCCGTCTAACTTTTTTGGAGTCTCTCTCTCTCTGTCTCTCTCTCTTTTGATATAAAAATACAACATGTACATAAGGAGTTTTTCTTTTTGAGCCAGTAGACTATCCCTCTTTTGAAGCTTTATTGCAACCCACAACATCCCATTGTTAGACGTCGACGCCACTAGACTAGGTTGAGATGCACTAACCTCCCTAGAGGAGGATGAATGTTTCCACCCATGTGCTACTCCAAGCCAAAGGATTCTGTCTCCTCGACACCTCATCAATGAAGTGTTACATGCAAGGTGCTTGTCCAAGTTAGGTCATCGTCTAAAAGAATTGTGCATGTGTATGAAATATTCTACTTAGACCAATCAAGATGACATGTGAACATAGACTAAGTCGCTTGACCTGAAAAATCTTAACTCTAGTTCCTATAAGGTTACTCTGAAATTAAGTAGATTAAGGTCAAATCAATTCCGTCCTCGACTTCTATTCATAACTTGGTTCAGAAGCCATTAACTTTTCACTTTGCATATACTAGATATGCAAATGAAATGCAGGTGTCATGATTTTACAAAAGTATGCAAGTATTATACAAATTATACAACTTATATACAATATACATATTATACAAGTATACATGTATTTTACAAAAAGTTTTTTTATCAAGTTTACCCATCTCATAATTATTGCATAATATATACAAAAATACGTGAAAGTATGAGCTATGTGTAAAGTATATATGTAATATATACACCCCAATACTAAGCATGTGCTATGTCCTCATAGAACAAGAAGCGAGGAAAAGACATAGCTCGGGCTAAGCATAGGAGAGTTAAAAAAACAAAAAGTACAAAAGTCGACCTGTCCCCCTATACTTAGGCTCTGGTCAGCCTAAGTATAGAAGAAGAGGAAAAATGGGGGCGGTCAAGAGGAGAAATGTATGAACATATGCACATGGCAGGCATCGATCCCCCCTATACTTAGGCTCTAGTTAACGTAAGTTAGGACTGGAATAAGTGTGAGAATCGATGATATCTGAAGAATATACAAAGAATGGTGAATAAAAGAAGGAGATTCTCGAGTCATTCTCCCCCCTATACTTAGAACCTGGTCATCCTAAGTATAGCCATAAAATGAAATGATATGGAGCCAGGGCGAGTGATACGAATCAACAGGGAGGGAGGTAAATAAAAGAAAAAATCTATACAAGGAGGAGTGAGAATATATAAGGATCAAGAAGGTTTGTGATGAACCTTCTTGCAGGAGTAAGGAGGTGGGTAATATACATATGTGCTGCTATCAGAATTGTCCTCAGATGAATAATAGTGAGGTGAAGGGATCGTCCAACGAGGGTCAACATACGACTGCTTGCTCAAATATGGCTTAAGAACATCCGAACCGAGCTCACTCATATAAATTACCTCATCCGGACCCGATGAGGACTCCTCAGAGTATTCTTTCTCCGGTATGTTGAAGGAAACTTTCTTAGTCGGTTTTCTAAAACCTGAAGCATTGCGAGGGAGAGGAGAGTGACACATCTTGAGGGGTACGTGGGAACACCTCGAGGAATCAATTCTTGACTTGCTTTCACTAGATAACCGACTAGAGGATGGAGCATCCGTGTTTTTGGGGTGGGTCAATTTAGTCCTAGTTGTCTCTTTGATGGTCCATGATGTGGTGCGGTGCTGATAATGAATTCCTCATCAGACAGGTCACCATATAGGCTATAAAATTCCTGAAGGGTCAGCACACGTCTCGAGTAGGATCTAGTGTTCTCAATTGGATTGGCATTGGTAGTGATGCAAGCAGAAGTAGTCATGGATGTGCGGGAAGTCTCTGATCCAATGGTCGACTCGACAGTCGGTTTCTTAGGTGTAGCAGAGAGGTGGGACTAATCTACGTCTTGATGGTTATGCTGACATCGTGGGTTACCTTAGAGTGTCTTCTGTCAAATAATGGGTGAGGTCGAAGTGCTCTCAATGCTGTAAAATTGATTTCCCGAGTCACACAATCTATAATCTCTTTAGCCAAGGCTAAAAACGGCTTCCCGAGAATAATTAGAGACTGGGTATACTCTCCTCAGTGCTCAATGTCAATGATCGTGAAGCCTACCTGGAGTAGAGCACTTTGGAAAGTAATGATGATTGAAATGCTTCCTCTCAACCGTTTTATAGATCGATCAGTCAGCTCAATGATCTCTCTAGACTTTCTGATTGGCCTGAGTTTGAGCTTGTCAAATACGGAGATCAGGAGGATATTTATCGATGAGTCATCATCAATTCTAGAATGGGTGAAGGTAATGTCTTTGATTTCACATTCAACCCTAGGCAACCGCTTTACCCTGGGGCTCTTGGTCTTTCTCCCCATCACCAAGGGGTGGCCATAGACACTAGATGTTTCTTAGTCCTTGTCCTCTTATTGCCTGACCTCTTAGGCATCAATTTACTTCTCACAAACTTTTTGAGGTCGACAAAGTGTTATATGGCCTTTATTAAGGGAAGCTTAAAAATTAATTCCTCATCAAGTGCTTCCCTTAGGCATGAACGTTATTTTTTTAAGTCATTTTCAATTTTAATTAGTTTTTCTGATTTTCCATTTTTTTTGGTATTTTTGGGATTTTATATTTTTTTGTTTTTTTTGATATGAGAAGGAGGAGTGGGATAATGTGCAGACTCAAGATTGGAGGGAAAGTGGTTAGTAGAAGAGGGAGGTAGAATGGACT
Organism: Ottelia alismoides; assembly: GCA_037367405.1. Taxonomy (NCBI): domain Eukaryota; kingdom Viridiplantae; phylum Streptophyta; class Magnoliopsida; order Alismatales; family Hydrocharitaceae; genus Ottelia; species Ottelia alismoides. The sequence goes on from JAZKJV010000397.1 coordinate 639,112, forward strand.
CCAACTGTACAACATGTGTGAGTTTCCTTGTGTCCTCTAGATTTTCAATATTGAATCCGCTCATTTTATTCTCCACTTCCATACTTGAGATGGAATAAATTGAAATTAGTTGATCGATGACATTTCTAAATTTATCCTCAATTAATTCATATCTCTTTATAATCTTAGAAATGTTATCCTCCAAAGATTCCTCATAACCAATCATGGAAGCAGTTTGTTCACTTGGAGGATACTGTTGAGAACTTGGGATCTCATACTCAACACCCCTTGACTCAGGTGTGTAATGCTGGGTTGAGTATAGCCCGTCTGTAGGGCAGATATTTGTCGGAGCCTCACATGGTGGAGTCAATAGATAGGGGGTCTGTAGTTCGGTCTCATGAGTCCAATTCCCTATATATGTTGGCTCACCGAATGGGTGATATGAAGGTTGGTCAATGTGGGCTTGATCACTAAGTTCAATCACGCTAGGAAGATCATATGGTATAGGCCTCTCCATTCGATTTGTTAGATCGACCATGTTATACCCTAAGGTCAAGTCGGTATGTGTATATGTGAATTGTTGTCCGGTCCCAAATTGAGTTGAGAATGAGGTATGTATGGGCACATAATTATGCCATTTATTTGTCTTAGCAGTGACTTTCTCTTCGAATTATTCCTTGATTCTAGCAAGCGTCTGACTATAAGGTGAACTAACCCAAGGTGGAAGTGGATCCGGGGTGCAAGAAGGTGGGGTAGGGGAGAAATGCGAAGAAGTGGAGAAGTCGGTCGAAGGTCTGATTTTATGATCGGGGCGGGGTGGGGAGATGGAAGAGGTAAATAGTGAAGATGTTCGGTATTTAGAAGAGGAGAAATGATGTGAAGAATTCGAATACGGATACCGATAAGCTGACATCTTTGTCAAGAAGTGAAAGCAGATTGAAGTGAAAAATATGTCGATACATAGAGGAATAATGCACACAGACAGACACAAAAACAAACGCAAGAGCAAACCCTAGTTTTATGAACTCAACTCAGTGGTAGTCGCAAGAGTCTGACCGCTTATCTTTTCAGTTTTAGTTAAGTGGCAAAACAAGAAATCCGTTTATTTACGTATGATTTAGATGTGGGTTTTGGGCACTATCCTAAGGATGCATCCTCACCTCTCAACAATCAATATACAATGCATACAATGACGGGGTTGCTCTCCCGTAAATAAGGGTTAATTTTAGTCAATTTTTGGTCAATTCTAATTAGCAGTCTCGATTTTAGCACACCTACCATCCAGTCCTGATTTCCTTTAATCCTAAGTTGTAAAACCAAGGTGAAGGGAACCGAGAAAAGCCGATGCAATCAAATAAATCAATGACATATGCCCAGTTTAGAAGACTTACAGTGATCCTCATGCTCTACATGCGGATGCAAGATAGAATTGAAAATTTTTATTCTAAATGAATGCAGGTGATGGAACCGCACATAGCAGGAACTTCTATTAGGCAGGAAGAATATGAATTATTTTTGACTAAATAGAATGTTCTAAGTACGTATTTATTAAATGTGATAGTGTGGTCTATGATTTTACAAGTACAAGCAAATATTTGACCTACGAAAAGCTCTTAGAGCCATGTGTGTAGGTCTAACCTACGAGCCACTCAAATCGAGCCCCACGCTCACCGGAGAGTGCAACAGGTCTCGACAAACCACAAAATAATGTCCAAAGTTCAGGTATACAAACTAGATCCCAAATAGAATCTGATGGAAATGTGCAAATATTACAAATAATAAAAAATAAAAATCCTAAACTCTACACTCTCTCACGACTCGACTCCATCTTAAATTTAATGCATTCCTTCATTTGGCTTATCACCAGAAAAAGCTGACCTCCAATGCTCTTGAGTTGCCAACGATATAAGCGACTGTTCAATCGTGTCGGATCCCTCTCACAAAAGGTAAGGCTGTGGTCAGAGATATAGACAAAAAATTAAATAAAATAAAAAAATAAAATAAAAGAGAAAAATGCAATAAAATAAATAGAGTAATAATTACAAGAAAAACCAAGGGTCAGAGTACCCGGGGTTGAAAACCTAAAAACTAAATTTTCTAAAAATCAACCTAAGCCATGCCTTCCCGGCAATGGCTCCATCTGATGAACCTGTATTTACCTTGGTTAATAATGTCGAATTATTATAGTCGGGTAATTAACAGATCACTCAAAAATCGCTAATTAATGAATTAATCAATTAATGCGAGCGGTCATTTTTTACTTGGGCAAGCTCAAAGTTGAACTCAGGGAGGCCATTTTCTCCCTAGATTAATTATTAGGTGATCTAGAATCTATGTTTTCAAGGAAGCATTTTTGGCATTTTTTATGCAATCAATAAATGCAATGCAATTTTGGCAAAGTTCGTGGACTAAAAATGCAATTTTCATTCAAACGATGTCCAAAAATTATCAAACTTAGCTAGAAGATGAAATGTAATGAAATTAAGCTGCTATATATTTTTTTGGAATTTTTGAAAGTAATACGAATTAATGACGAATTAAATAATACAGAAGATGTGATTTTTTGGTAAATTAATTTTAATAAATAAAAACCTAATTTTTTTTCAGAAACTAAAATTATCTTAGATGTATCTTATGATGATCTATCTAGGAAAATATCTAAACTATGATAATGTTATGTTGCCAGTCTACTAAAAATTAATTAGTTTAATTACAAAATGATTTATTCAGAGAAAACTATGCTTGCACTTGATGTGATTTTTCGGCATAACGTAGAACACATGCAATTCTATCTAATGTGATTTTTTCAGAATTTTTAGAGCATCTATAATTTAATAGCAATTTAAGATCATAAAATGGTTAAACTATGCAATTTTTACTAAATTAATTATAATAAAGAAATCACTATTCACAGAGTTTCAAATAAATGCATACTAGATAAAGAAGTAGGTGATCTACATTATGCAATTTTTGAAAATGAAAATTGATGCAAAATTAAGGTTCGAAACAAGGCTAGAACACATGGTTCAAAATGCAAATACAAAATAAATACATAAATAAAAACTTGATGGCATGAGCCTAAGTGATAATTACCAAAACTCCTGAGGGCTTTTCTACAAATTTCCCCGGGGGAGGGGTGCTACGCACGTGACATTGAACTGTAGGTGATGATGCAAATAACTAATATTCCAAGGGTGAAAATGCAAATTTCACAGCACATACATGCAGTTGGTCGTTGGAGGTGCTTCTGCTATTTTTTGGAATACGGAGGGTGCGGGTGCAAGTTTTCCCTGGGGCACATGCTCCTCACGTGCATTGGTTGGGGATTGGAGCTATGCGTGAATCTGAGAAGATTCGGGGGTGGTTGTGCAAAATGTCCACCAGGAGGTGTGATGAATCTGTGATTCATCACTCTAAAAGTTGAAAATAGAGCTTTGTTCAAGAGTAATTAGCTGCATATTTCCACTTATATTGCATAATTAGCATTCATGCATGCATAAATAATATCTGCATTTTAGCATTCATATTTGCATTAAATAAGAAGCCCAATTCGCTTGTATATTCACCATATTTCACCAATTTGTATATATTTTATACTAACTCCAAATCCAATAAAATCAACTCTATAGTGTATATATTACTAACACTAATTAAAAAAAATATCAAAAAAATACTAACTTGTAAAATTGACCAATAAAAACCCAATCCAAGTTTGAAACTAGGAGCCTTAAAATGCACATATCTCTCATACAATGTCTGATTTAGGTCTACTCACTTTTGAAGTAATATACATTCAAAGACCTTTAAAACAAGACCAATTTCATTAAAATCGGAGATCGTATGTGAAACTTGGATTTTGGGCCCCTATTGTATATTGTACATATTGATCTTTTTGCCATTTTGTTTCATCTATTTATTTTCTTAATTATTAAAAATCCAAAAAAATAGATTAAGTTAAAAATATTCTTTTCATATTTTCTCTATTTTTATTTTGATTTTCCTCTTATTTAAAAATGACAAAAAATACAAAAGATAAAATGCGGTATTTTATATCTATAAGGTACCACCCAAAGAATACATTTTGTACAAATGACTTATTTTGATTCTTGGCCCTTCACAAAAGTTGTAGATCTCGTCGAGATGAGCAACTTTTGTGTTGACCACTTTTTGATTTAACTCCTTTTGTTATTTCTTTTCGATTTTTCTTTACATTAAATTTTTGAATTTTCCAGGAGCGACATGTGGCCGCTCTTGGAGCCGCCACGTGTCACCCCATTTTTGTTATTTTTGGAATTTTTATTTATTTATTTATTTATTTAGTTATTATTTTATTTATTTAATTATGTATTCACATTTATTTATTTATTTTAATTTTTAATTTTATTATTTTACCTTTATTTTCTCTTCTTTATTTTTAGTAGCCTACTTATTTTACTTTTATTTTATTTTCTCCCTTTTACTTCTTCCCTACTTGTCTTCCACTACAACCACCTTCTCTGCCCATCGACACCCCCATGATGTATCCCCGACATCACTCATCCTCGCCAGGACCCATGCGCACCATGATTCCCTTCTCATGCGCTCCATCAACTCCACGAACATCACACCTCCATCACCTGGACCCCCATCTCCTTCATATAAATACCCGATCTCTGGCGAACTTCCACCCCATCCACCCTAGCAAGAGATTCCCTAGAGCTCCTATCTACCCATCAGCGACAGTGATTTGGGCTGCGAAGTGAGCGAAGACAGGTTCCACCTCCGACGAGATCTGCGACGTTTCTTCACCGCATAGCAGCTCCCCGACGAGTTGCACGAGCTCGGGCTGCTATCGACCCTCGAGCGACGACCGGGAGCTCTTCCGCGAGCCTCTATCCCTAGGTAGATACCTCCATTCCTCCTCCGATCTTCCTCTTATTTTCCCTTTGCTTTTCTCACCCTTTTCCCGCCTTCCCCGATCGATTCCACCCTCCACCAACTATCCACCGAGCTCTGCCTTGGAGCTCCCATCTTCGCGGCACCATCCGTTCAGCCCTATGACACATTGATCCATCTCCGATCACAGCTCCGCCGGTCACGACGGATGAACGCCTCCTCCCGGTCATCACGTCGCCACATGCCTCTCGTACACTCACACACTCCCACGAGCACGATGCATTTGATTTCTGGCACCCACTAACACCACAGGTTACATTATCTTCACTGAACAGAACCTCACCGGAGCTCCTTCGAGCTTCATCACCTCCGACCTACAGACCTCCCCATCTCCTTCCAGGACCTCTGACGACTCCGCCACGCCTCCACGAACATTCCAAGCTCTCAAGGAACCTCCAACGAGCTACATCGATCACGGGGGAAGGCGGCGGAGCTAGGACCCCTTCACCGGAGCCCCGCCAAGTCTGCCGCATGAGGCGACGGCTCGGAGGAGACGACACACAGCCACCGTTGGATCATCTTGATCGAACGATCCTCGTCGTGACACGTCTCCCTCACCTTCGAGCTTCAGCCGCCGTTGGATCAGGAGGATCTAACGACCCATACATAGCCACGTCGCCCCTCACCAGCAGATCCAGCCTCCGTTGGATACATCTTGATCCAACGGCCAGCATCGTGCCACGTCGCCCCGCTCCAGAAGGCATCGCCTCCATTGGATCTCTCTTGATCTGACGGACCCAAGGCAACCACGTCGCTTGCACCAGCAGCCGTTGGATCTATCCAGATCGAACGGCCCGGCACTCGTCACGTAGCACCCTCCGAGCCTCTTCCCCGACCCTAGGGTCGGAGCACCCGAAACACGGCCGAACCTCCAGAGCCTCCGAGCCTCCGTTCGAGCCTCCAAAGTCTCCCGAGCCTAGCACCTTACGTGTCCCTGACGTGCGGGCTGGGTAAATTTCACAGAGGCCCTTATAAGTTTTAAGAATTACAAATCAGTCCTTGCCAGGCGCGTCACGTGAGGAGCAATGTCTCCGTGGAAATTTTGCATCCATACCCCCAATATTATAGGTATTTGCACTTTAGTCCTTGTACGCATGTTTTAATTTAAGCAATTTTAATTCCTGTTTGCATTTTGGTCCCTGTGTTTGCATGCATATCTAGGCATTCATTTTTCATTATTTTTAAATTCCAAAAATTGCATGTTGTAGTAGAACTTGTGTTTTATCTTTGTGACACGTGTCATATTTTTGTGAGCTTCATAGAATTTAATATTATTCTTGTGGAATTTGACATAGTTTGCCCACTATGTGCTTTAAATTCATTATTAAATTATTTATTGTGCCAAAATCACCATAAAATCACATTAGATCTAGTTTAAGTTGTTCTATACTGTGTTCCAAAATCATAGCATTTGCACGCGAGGCCTGAATAAATTCATTAGTCTTTTGCCTAATTGATTTTTAATAAGTCCAATTTACATCAATTTTTAGATTTATCAATTTTCCTGGATTCATCTCACATAGACTTATCTAGGATAATTTTCATATCTAAAAATAATGTGCTTTGGTATTTATTAAAATTAATCTTGCAAAAACTACCCTGCATTAATATTAAATTTATTTTTAATTCATAAAATGTCAGAAAATTCCAAAAAAATTACAGTAGCTTAGTCTCATCGCATATCATCTTCTGGCCAAGTCTCATTAATTTTAAACTTCATTTGGTTAACATTCTTGATTTAACTTAAAATTTGGCTTGAAATTACATTTTGTTTTCCTTAATTGCATAAAAAAGACCAAAAATATTCTCCTTAAAATATAACATCAAAATTAACCAAAAATTTACCAAAGGAGAAAGCTGCCTCCCTGAGTTCGACCTTGGGCTTGCTCAAGTAAAATAAATCTACCGCTTACGATTAATTGAACATTAAATCTGAGCGGTTTTTGATAAGTCTTCGACTACCCGACTGCAACGAATGACAAACTTAATTCGATCATTAATCCGGTTGAACTAATAAGGGTAGCCGAGGCCTTTTCAAAATGGCACCGTTGCTGGGGAGGCACGACTTAGGTTAATTTTTAGAGAATTTTGATTTTAGATTTTCCATCCCCAGGTAGTCTGATTCCCGGCTTTCCTTATGCGTATTTTATGTTCCATTTTTTTTGTTTATTGTCATCCTTTATCTGACCTCCATTTATTTTCGAGCGAGGAATACGAGGAGTCGAAGGCGCTTCGCCAAGCGAGCCAAGGAACCTGCATTAAAATAGTTTGAGAGTTTTTGTAAGGACGTGTAACTTTTCTTTTATTTTATTTTTTGCATTTTTCTAGCGGTTCCCGTTTGGGTTCTCGCACGTGTAAGTCATAGTAAAAACGTGTCCCCGTGTGCTGTGTGGATTGTTTTGCGTAGAATAGGGCCTGCACTTGCGACTCTTAGAGCTACCTTAGGACCTGTTTGTGCTCGTAAAATTCTAGGACCATACTTTTGACGAACGACGAAATCATCCCTTTAAGAGTGCGAAATTAGCACTCGGAATTGTTGTGGCAGTCGGGCTAAAATGGGCTCATCAAAAACCACCTCATTTAAATATGTATATAATCGATCAAAATGCGATGGTCATGATTTTATTTTACTTGGTAAGATACCAAGGTCGAACTCAGGGACACGAGCCTCTCTCGTATTAATCGGATTTTTATCTATTTAATTAAGTGTTGAATTGAAACACATATAGGTCAAATTCATGCAAAGCCACAATAATGCATTAAAAATAAACATGCATTTTTTTATCAATCATTTTTTTATCATGCAAATAAATACCATGAAATGCAATGAAAAATATGCCCTAGGTAAAAATGATGAGCAAAATTAATCAAGAGTTAATTTCAAGTCTAGTTAAAGAGGCAGATATGATGAACAATTTTAAGCAAGGCATCAGTTTAAGCTCGAATAGACACAAGGCTACTGCATGATACATAAAAATTCATTGTGTCCAAAACAACAATTAAGCATGCCATTAGAAAGATCATCAAACCAGCTTTAAAACGAAACTGAAATCATCTCAATCGGATATATGTAGCTCAAGATATGCATCAAAGAAGCCAGGGTCATAAGTGCAATAAAACATAAAATGATAACTACAAAAAGGTCCCTGGAAAGGACTAAAATGTAATAAAGATAAATGCGAGGCCTTCCCTGTAAATAAACCACACGCGTAGGGACCTTTCTGCAAATTGAAGAAGTTCGGAGGGCATCTCTGCAAATTTTCCAGATACGCACGTGACTAGCACGTGCCATCCAGGCTTGGGGTCACGCTCGGCAGAGGCTCAGACTGCTTCGGGTCGGCTCGGTGTAGGTTCAGAACTCCATGCAGGCGTGGTAACTGGCTCGGCAGCTCTGAGCCTGGAGGGTTGGAGACGAAGACTTGGGGGAAGTTATGGAGCGACACGTGGCCGGCTGGAGTCCATCCGATCATGATGATCAGGCGGCTGTTGTGCTTTCCTGAAGTGTTGACGTGGCAGCATAGGAACCGTTGGATCTTGAAGATCCAACGGTACCTGGAAGGATATATGAGCGGCGACGTGGGCTCATCTGGGCCGTTGGATGGTCGCTGAGAGACGACCATCCAACGGTATCTGCATCTCCATCTTCTTCAGCGGCTGGCGGAGGGAATAGAGCTCCGGCGAAGGTGTCTCTCCTCCGCCGCTCGTTCTCCGTCGATGTGGTCCTCCCTGAATCTCCATAAACGGTCGTCGATGAAGCGAGGAGCTCGAGGAAGACGCCTGGCGTCGTAGCTCAAGCCATCGGAGCTAGGGTTGTGAAGACGAGCTTGATGCAGAAGCTCCGGTGATGGCCTCCGACTATTGACGATTCAAGTACCTGCATGGTTAAGACAACAACCGACGCAAAAAGAGAGCGGGGAAGTGGAATGGATGTGAGCTCAATGGGCGGAGAAGTGGGGAGCTCAAAGCTCCTCCGCCGTGGGTGGCGGAGGAGGTGGGTCGGAGATGGTCTAGGGTCTGGAGAGAGAAGGCTATGATCGAGAAGCGGCGCGAGAACGAGGGTTACGACGTGGAGCTATTGAGAGGGTTAATGGAGGTCGAAAGTGGCTGAGAAGGCCAAATTAAATAAGAGAATTAAGAGGAAAATTCAGAGGAGGAAGAAGAAGCTTACCTGACGTCGGGCGGGCGATGTGGCCTGTGCTTGAGCTCCGAGAGGAGCTCGGGGTCTTCGCACGTGCTGGGCGGCCGTCCTAGCGAGCTCGGGCGGTCGCTAAGCACCGCAACTCCGCTGTGTGTGGAGGAGGGTCTCACCGGAGGGATTTCGTCGTCATCGCTCGATCCTCCGCCTCCCCCTGTCACAGGGAGACGGAGGAGGGCTGGGCGAACCCTCGTGTAAAGGTGGACAAGACGATTCGAGGGGGAGGGAGGAGTATTTGAGGAAGAGTTTGGCGGTTCCGGTGATGGAGACATGGGTTTTGAGGGAAAAATGGGAGGACTGGAGAGGCTGTCGTGGGTCTCTTAGTGGCTGGCGAGGATCATGGGTGATGGGAGAACACCATGGAGTGTTTGATTAATGGAGATGGTGTTCGGAGTCGATGGGATAATAGGAAGGGTGAGAGAGTTGTGTGAGGTGGTGATCGTGTGAGAGGGGGGAGGGGGGGCGGAGGTTGACGATGACTGACGGCCGTTGGATCTGGAGATCCAACGGCTGTCAATTGGGTGCTGAAAGACAGCCATGATGAGATCAAGGGCGAAGTAATCAAAGGGATACGGAGCAGCCACGTGTCGAGCTGGAGCGTGCGCGCTAGCGGACGAGGGTGATTGGGTGAGGGTTTCGATCGGGCGGTTGGGATTCAAAGAAGAAGTGAACGGTGTGGATGATGAAGCTGGGGCGCGATCGAAGGGCGCAAATGCGCCACATGGCAAGCAATGGGAAGGGCGCTGATGGAGGGTGATGATGGGAGGCTGGAGCTAATCGAGCGGTTAGGAACAGAGATCAGATTGAGCGGCTCAGATCAGAGGATCGAAGGCGTGATCGGAAGGTGCGCAACGCGCCATGTGGTAATCTGTGGGCTTGGCGCCAACGTGCGGTGAAGATGGAGCTCTGATGATCATCCGATGGCTGGGAAGATAAGGAAGGCGTGGAAAGCAGCTGGTCGTTGGATCAAGAGGGCGATCCAACGGCTGGCAATGGAGGCGGATGGAACAAGGGGAGCCGAGCCACGTGGCGCACCCAGAATGGGCCACGTGACCCAATAAGATTATTAGGAAAGTATTTTTGACTTTTGAGGGTTAATTTGGCCGAATTTGAGAAAACTCAAAACATGGAAGTTGTAGATCTTGAAGATCTACAAGTTTCATGTTGACCAAAACTGGAGATGAGATCAAACAAAGACCCGAAATATTTTTGAGGGTATTTTTAAGTCTAGAAATACCACGAATTTTTGTTTTGTCATTTTTTTGTGATTTTTAATTTATTTAAGACTCTGTTAATTACAGGATACTAACTGGGTTTTATTGACACTTAGCTTAAGCAAGGAGGTTAATAATGAGAAATTATGATGATGAAATCGGGTTTCATCACCCCCCTATACTTAAACTATGCTCGTCCTCGAGCATCAAAAAGAATGACTAAGTTGGATTAACCCCCTTGTGCATGTGAATACAGGATCCAATCCGATCAAGTTGACTTAACTTTAGAGATCCAAAATTCTAGAGTTCAACCCAACCTTAATCAAGAGGTATCCAATTCCTCAACTTCTCCAGACTCTCTCTGATGTACATATAATCTAAAGGATATGACATTTTAGTGTTGACTGCGATTCTGAGAGTAGAGTCAATTCGTCACCCAAAGTCTTGGTCCGAGAAAATCCCCTAAGGACCCAATCCTCAGCACTAGGGAATAAATCAAATCTTGCATTCAGTCCTCCGTCTCTTTAATTGTCAGACTTAGAAAATGTAGATGGCAGGCCAGTAATGGAGGATATGGGTTTGTGTCATTTCTTCTCTCCCTCTCATTGGAACAAGGATTCTCTCTAGTGCCTTTTACACACCACAATTTTTTTGGTGTTGATCAGTGCGTCCGTCAAGAGAAGTTGGAGCCGTCTGCACTTGTTTTCCTGGGAGTACACCGGGGTGTGTCTCTTTTGAGTACCTATCGTACCTTCGACACCCAGACTTGTAGCATTTACGATGTAGAGCCCTTTTTTGGTGCAAGCCCGACTCCTGGTCCTAATAGCGGTGGTCCAAGTGGACATTTTGAAAAGTTTGATAGCGCTCGCCTTTGGTGGAAGCTCTTTGATATTTGACTTTGTGGAATGAGAGCTTTTCTTTGAATTTCATTGTCTTGTATAATTTGTGGCTAGCTCCACTGCTTTTACCAAGAGTTGGCTCACACTGATCAACATTTTTTATTTATTTCACACCCTGGCACTTAGGTCAATTTCAAGAGATTAGTATAAGAACCAAGTTCTCATACTGGCTAATATTGCTGACACTCAGGTTTCATGAAGCCTCCAAAGATTTTATCCCATCCTCGAGCATCATTAGATCAAATCCAAACTTGACTTCCTCATCCCAATTCCTCGAGTGAAGAATCAACTCATCTCATCAAAAACCATAGTCGTGCATGTGATGTGCTGATCATATTCTTTATGTCTGAGACTAAGCATCGAATATAGCATGCAAATCTAGAAACCTAGGAGAATGTGGACGATTAAGTCTATGACCCTGATGGCTAAGGCTGGTTAACCTAAAAATCTCAAAGACCTCAAAAAGCTAAGTCTCCTTAATCATTTCTGATCCTGGGTGGAAGTGTAGGTGTAGAGGATTAATCCAACTTCTTCATTCAAAAACAAGAATTTTTTTTGAACTTTAAGAGATATTATAACTGTCTAAACTCAATTGAGCATCTGCAATTCAGCCAGTATGGATGTAAGTACAGGCCGAAGCCCGTTGCTTGAGGACGGGGCCTTACGCGATGTCCTCTAAACCATCCAATCTTCTAAGGACGAACCCTCACTGAATGCGGCTTACTTAATTGGGTTTAGTAGTCACCAATGACTCTTAAAGGGTTTTGTGGCTTTTCTCATTTTTTATGGATTTTAATAAAGGTTAAAACACAAATTAAACTCAACTTTCCTTGAAAAGACTTTCAAAACCATGTCACACAAATAAGAAGTTTTCAAAACATTTTCAAAAGAATTTTTCAAGATAAGAAAAAAAATCATTTTCGAAAATATTTTTATAAAAATAGCGTAACATAATATCGGAAAGCCGCGAAATCATTTAAGTTCTCTTAGTCCAAAGAGTTTTACCTTAGCCAAAAAGTTTTAAATTATTCAAAATTTTCAATTTATAGCTAAAGTAAATATACGGTATATACGGTATACCCCCCTATACTTAAACTTTGCTATGTACTCATAGCACTAGATGTTACAAGTACATAGGTCCATTTAAGTATAGCGAAATATACGAGATCTAAGAGGGGTTCCCCCTATACTTAGTTTAGAAATAACCTAAGTATAAAGGCAAGGAAAGATGAGTAGAGAAAATCACGGGGACTCGGGTCCCCCCTATACTTAGGCTGAGATTAGCCTAAGTACAAAGATGGAAATTGGTGTTGGGAGGGACCCAAGGTGAACTAAGAAGAGGAATGGATTTACAAATGAGCGGTTTGAATCTGCGGAGATGAATGGATTGACTAAGGTTTTGGGGTGTGTATCGTAGCAAACATGGCTCAATTCAAGCAAGCAAAACCCTTTGTTTCACCAACTCACACATGAAACCAACTGAGGTTGGTTTATTATCTTGTCGGTTTTATTGGTGATAAAACATTAGATTTTTACGCAATGAAAAGGTGTGAAGTGAAAATCATTGCGTAAGCGAGGGTATTGCTCTCCCAAAACCGAATTTTACTCCATTTTTGGTTGACTTGCAATTAACAGTCCCAATTTTATTTTTAGGTTATCACTGAGTTATTGTTAGCACAAAATCAAGAAATCATCGTCTACCGTTCATTCCCTTTTTCCATTTATCCTAGGTGATCAAGCTAGGAAAAGAAAGCCGAGAAAAACATGTATTCAATAAAAACCGCGATCTAGGCTAAGCGATAAATCATGCAGTGATTTGATAAAAACACTTGAAAACTTGGGCTGTTTTGAAAACCAAAATCAATGTATGCAAGTCGAATAAAGCCGCACCTAATCATGCATCTATTAGCAGGGAGTGATATCCATTAAATTTGGCTAAGTGAGACGAGATTATGTGCGTCTATAACTTAGTGTGTCCTACCTACGATCAAGCACAAAAAATATGGAAAATAAAAAAACGCTCAAAGAGCCGCGTGCCTGGTCCTAGGTCGACACTCAAGTGGGGACGATCCCCACACAACCATGATCGTTCGATTACAACCGCGAGCCTTCAATCGAAGACCGCTGTAAAAGACGAAATATTACAAGTCATGCAAAAATAAAATGCGAGACATTTTTTTTCTTTCTTCCTTATTTGCTCCATGTATGTCTTGCGGCTCCTCGCAACGAGAAGCGTCCTGCTCCTCGCCTCCTTGATCCATCAAGGGCCCACCACAAAAACAATGGTTAGAGATCAAAATAAGAAAGAAAATTTTTGAATGCAAAAATGGATGAACAAATTGACCTATAAAAGAAACACGAAATTAAATAAACAAAATTCCAAATAATAAAAGAAATGAGCCGTGTCCCCAGCAACGGCGCCATTTGACGAACGACAAAATTGGCCCTTTAAGAGTGCGAAATTAGCACTCGGAATTGTCGTGGCAGTCGGGCCAAAATGGGCTCATCAAAAACCACCTCATTTAAATATGCATATAATCGATCAAAATGCGATGGTCATGATTTTATTTTACTTGGTAAGATACCAAGGTCGAACTCAGGGACACGAGCTTCTCTCGTATTAATCGGATTTTTATCTATTTAATTAAGTGTTGAATTGAAACACATATAGGTCAAATTCATGCAAAGCCACAATAATGCAATAAAAATAAACATGCATTTTTTATCAATCATTTTTTTATCATGCAAATAAATACCATGAAATGCAATGAAAAATATGCCCTAGGTAAAAATGATGAGCAAAGTTAATCAAGAGTTAATTTCAAGTCTAATTATAGAGGCAGATATGATGAACAATTTTAAGCAAGGCATCCGTTCAAGCTCGAATAGACACAAGGCTACTGCATGATACATAAAAATTCATTGTGTCCAAAACAACAATTAAGCATGCCATTAGAAAGATCATCAAACCAGCTTTAAAACGAAATTGAAATCATCTCAATCGGATATACGTAGCTCAAGATATGCATCAAAGAAGCCAGGGGCATAAGTGCAATAAAACACAAAATGATAACTACAAAAAGGTCCCTGGAACGGACTAAAATGTAATAAAGATAAATACGAGGCCTTCCCTGTAAACAAACCACACACGCAGGGACCTTTCTGCAAATTGAAGAAGTTCGGAGGGCGTCTCTGATGAATACTCATTCATCACTCTTTATTCTTATATTTTAGCTACAAAAACCTTTGCAAATGCATGTAGATATGTGTAAATACAAATAATTACCAAAAGCATGCATTGTGTAAAAAACCTATAATTAGCATGTATTTGTGCAAAAATAAAAGAATAAAGATCAAAAAGAAAAAGAGGGAAATATTTAGAATAAATATTGAGCAACCTAACCCAAGGGAGGGCTCAGCATGGGCCTGACCGCATAAAAGCCAAAGTAGAGGGAGATAGGGGCTCATGTATGTAAATATATATGTAAATAAAATAAAAGTATTTTCCTCACAAAAATAGGCTTGTAAATATTTGTATATATTTATAAATATAAAATCAAAATAAAGATCTAAAATTTAAAAAGAAAACAAAAACACCTCTTGTATAGTCATCATGTACATAGAACCACCTTTATATTTATTTAGCCTTATAAATAAATAAAATTAATTTCTAAAATTTTTGTAAATATTCTATATTATATAGTGTAAATAAACAAAATAAAAACAATTAAAACAAAAACAAAATAAAAATAAAAAAATTAAAAACACAAAAATATATTGTAAATATACCATGTATATAAATGTATATATGTATTTATTTCAACTATGTATATAAACAATAAAAATAAAATAAAAATATCTTTTTATTCCTTATTTTATAATGAAAATAAATAAAATATAAAATGAGAATAAAATTGTATAAAAATAACAATTAAAAATCAAAAATTAAAATCTTATATATTGTATATATACCTATATATGAACCTACTATGTACATACCCTATTTTTATTTTGAAAAAATTAATTAAAAATCACTAAAAAATAGAAAAAATTAAAACAAAAATGTTTTATGTTTTGACTTTTTAATAAATCGGCCATTTATTTTTTTAAATGATTTTACAAATCATTTCCAAACGGCCTCTTCTCATTGGTCCACGGGGATTGTTGACCGCCCGGTCAACTCCCCCCTGTGGATCACTTCCCGCGGGTCTGGTTCGAGAACCCGATTTCCTCCATTTATTACCGCCAGACCCGGTCACAATTTAGCCTAACCCAGGGTCCTAATCACTCCCCAGGTATCCGGGAATCTCGCCCGACATAGATCCTAGGGATCCGTGCTCCATGGAGCCGGACCCGAGCCATCTTTCCCGGACCCACACCCATATATAAGCCGAGCTCCGCCACCCTAATTCTCTATCTTTGGTCATTTGATTCCACCCCCAGTGAGCTCCAGTGTGTGCGCGAGAGTGACAGCTCGCGTCCGGTGCTGTCGAAGCGAGGAGAGGAAGAGAGACCACTGATCCGGCGAGCATCGCCGCCTTGCTCCGCCACCAGCAGGAGCATCGAGCCTCGGACGTCGGCGCTCCGTGAGGCAAAGACCCAGAGCTGCGCAAGCTCGCCCACAGCCCATTCAGCCACCCAGGTAGCTCCGTTAGCCTTTCTTTTTCAGTAATTCCTAGTTACCCCCAAATCGCTCCGCCGCCATTGATGAATACCCATTCATCACTCTTTATTCTATTATTTTAGCTACAAAAACCTTTGCAAATACATGTAGATATGTGTAAATACAAATAATTACCAGAAGCATGCATTGTGTAAAAACCTATAATTAGCATGTTTTTGTGCACAAAATAAAAGAATAAAGAGCAAAAAGAAAAAGAGGGAAATATTTAGAATAAATATTGAGCAAACCTAACCCAAGGGAGGGCTCAGCATGGGCCTGACCGCATAAAAGCCAAAGTAGAGGGAGATAGGGCTCACATGTGTATATACTTCTGTAAATAAAACTATATATTTTCCTCACCCAAAAATAGGTTGTAAATATTTTGTATATATTTTTTAAAAACTATTAAAAACAAAATAAAAAGATAAAAATCAAAAATTCAAAAATACCCTTCTTTCACCATGTGCATAGACCATCACCCTTGTATTTATTTAACCCTATAAATAAATAAAATTATTTTCAAAACTTTTTGTAAATATTCTATGTTACATTTTGTAAATAAAATAAATAACAAGAAACAAAACAAAAATCAAATAAAAATTACAAAATTGAAAATACAAAAATACATTGTATAAATACCATGTATATAAATGTATTCAACCATTTATTTCACCCTTGTATATAAGTGATAAAAATAAAATAAAAATATTCTTTTATTCCATATTTCATGTTGTAAATAAATAAAATACAAAATGAGCATAAAAACACATAAAAATAACAAATAAAAAATCAAAAATAAAAACCCATATAGTGTACATATACCTATATATATAGCTACCCTACTTTTATTTCCAAAAATTAAATAAAAATCACCAAAAAATAGAAAAAAATAAAAGAAAAATATTTCATGTTTTGAGTTTTCTTTAATTCGACCTATTTCTGCCTTAAAATAAATAAACAAAATTCGGGCACACGTGGCCGCTCCTGATTGGTCCACGGGGGAATGTTGACCCCGGTCAACTCCCCCGCGACCTCCTTCCTTTTCTGGACCACGCGTGCCGCGCCCCCTTCGCCGATTTTCCCACGCGACTCCAGGCTGTCCCCCACGCATATCTCGAGCCCGGATTCTTCGCCATACATCCCTCTCCCTCGCCGGATCTTCTGCCATCAAATCCACGCCTTCTATAGCTGTCGCCACTCAACCCTAATCGCCCCGGTCACATTATATATTCTTCCCTCCGCCGCCTCCGCGCCGCATCTTTGGCCCTTCTCCTCCTTCCCAGTGACCTCCATAGGCTTCGCGAGAGTGACAGCAAGCGGCAGCCCTTGTTGCAGTGAGGCTAGGAGGCGTATCCACTGATCCGGCGAACTTCGCCGTCCTTGCTCCGCCGCCGGCGTTGAGCATCGAGCTTCAGGCCTTGACGCCCTTTGAAGCTAAGACCCGGAGATAGCCACGCTCCAGCACAGTCTCCAGCATCCATCAGGTAGCCTTAATTCCTTCTAATTTCTTCCAATTCCCGATTACGCCCAAATCATAGCTCCGACGTACATCTCCGATTCCGATCACTTCGCGTATCATCTCGACCATCCGACCCTACCATCACCTTCGCCATCTCCCCGCGCACCTTCTTCACCCATTCGCACAACCCAGATCGCACAGGATCTGGGAGTCGAGCTCCACCGCCGTCGCCTCGCCGGAGCTCTTCCGCCCCACCGCACCGATCACCTTCACGCCACCTAACCGGGTCGAGGCACTTTGCCCTCGACCCGCGAAGCTTCTTGACCACTTTGCAGGTCCAAAGGGGTGTCTGAGCCTCCTTCACAGTTCAGCCAGGAGCTTCGAGCCACTAGGCCTCGCCGGAGCCCCTCCAGGGCTCGGTTGGGCCCTTGGCCACCCGCAGCAGCTGCGCAACTTCACGCCGGACCTTCTCCGACCTTCAGGCGCAGCTGAGGAGGACCGGAGTTCACGCAGGACGTCGGCGAAGTTCGCCGGCGTCGAGTTCTTCCTCCACCCTCCAGAGCCGTCCGATGAAGACCTCACTCCAGTTCTCATCCTAGCCGTCGATCTGTAGAGGAGCAGCAGCCGTTGATCCATCTGAGGATCTCATCTGGACCGTCGCAACCGAGGAGAGAGGCGCAGGAGCCCAGCACCGTCAGATCAGCCACGTGGATCTCTCTCTGCCGTCGATCGAGCCCAAGAGCCGAAGGAGTAAAGGCGCGTTTGTTCTCCACCGTCAGATCTGCCACGCGTCAGAATCGGGCCGTCGCTATTAATAAAGGGGTAAATATCGTAGGACCCCATTGTAGTTTGTTGTTTTCGTTTAAGTCCTGTAATTTTTAATTCAGTTGTTTATTTTCTGGGATATTTGCATAGAGACCCTCGCGCTTAATTTTATTTGCATTTATACCCCTGCTAGTAGAGACCCACGTGCTTTGGCACGTGTTTTGTTGGGTTATTTGCATACGAAGCCCTGTAGTTCTGGATGTTACTCATTGAATGAAAAGTTTTGTTTATTTGCATACATACCCCTGTGAGCATTGATTTTGCACATGTGCGAATTATTTTGGGTAAATTGCATATAAGCCCCTGGACTTTTGATACGAGTTATCAATAGGTCCTTGGAACTTATTTTTATTACATTTAGGTCCCTGTGTGCCCCAGGCACGTGCTTGGCACGTGTGTTGCTGGGTATTTTGCACCAGGACCCCAGAATTTTTGGGTATTTGCACTTAGGTCCCTGTGCACAGTACCCCACCTTTATTTTTGAATAAAATATCAAACGACCTCCAAATCCAATGAGATTTTGACACATGGCTCCTGCCATGGTGTAGGAATTTCTATGATTTTTGGGGACATTTCTGATTTCATTTATTATTTTTAAAAATTCAAAAACCCATATTTTTGCCACTGTTTGACTTTAAAAATACCAAAAAAATATAAAATCACCTTTAAAAATTCTAAAAAAATTAGGATTTGTTGTTTGCTGGTTGTTTGATTTTCCAGCCATTTTTGGTGACTTTTCATCACTTAAAAACCCTAAAAATTGAAAAACCCCTAAAAACTCATAAAAATTGTAATAATTAAATTAAAAATCCAAAAACAATAATTAGGGTGCCTAAATTTTCCTTATTCTTTGTAGATTATAGGAAAATTACCTTTAGGGCTTTTTGAGATCCAAGAGTATTTTATTTTTGGGTCTTAAGCCTTGCTGGACAGTACCCTATTTTTGTCGCATTGTTTGATTTTTAATAAATAATTTACCCATTAGAAAATTTCCAAAAATTCACCAAAAACAGTAAAAAACTTGAAAAACCTAAAAACCAATTTTCTGGAATTTTTGCTTCATTTTTGTATGTTGTATAAATTGTTGAAGTTGCCTTGTATTTACTTTCTCTCATTTTCTCATCTTTTAAAAAAATCTAAAAAATATAAAAACAACTAAAAACCATAAAAAAAAGACTTTCTTGGATTTCTGACTACATCGTAGGCCGCAAGGCCAATCTGTGCTCCTTGTGTTCGACCCTGGGAGCTATACCAGGTTAATCCTATAGCTAGATCGCTCTATTGTGTGCTTGCTTGTTTTTATCTGATTTGAGTGATTGATTTTTCTTGTTGATCGATTTTCGAGTGATTGAGGTCGCAACGACCTGTTATTTATCTCCCTTGATCTCTCGTGATCTGTCGGTCATCAGAATGGCGCCGTTGCCGGGGAGCACGGCTTTGTAGTCAGTTTTCATTCTTCTATTTTTGTCTCTCTATATTATTATTGTTTTCTGACCATCTCTCTTTGATTTTTGTGCGAGGTACTACTTGGACGACTTGGAGCTTACTATTTAGAGGACCCGCGCAGGAGGAAGAGAGAGAGGAGAAGAGATTTTCTATTTAGAGAGAGAGAGAGAACAAAACTTATTGTAATAATTTAGACTCTGAACTGTGGACACTTGTAAACTTAGCGGGTCTGTTTCGCCGAGCACCGGTGTGCTCGGGGGACCCATTCGGATTTTCGCGGCTTTTATCGTGGTTTTGATAGCTAGCTGCCTTTTCCGGTGTTTACGCGGTTTTCTCGAGCCCCTAGATTTAGGAATTTTTGGTTGATTGTGACGTAGATATCTAAGGCCCAACACTTAATAGAAATATCTGTTCCTATAGAACGTAATTGGACCTTGATAAAATTCATTGAAAAAGTTAGTTTAATTGGATTTGAGACCACGTGCCGTGAGGAGTCACATACAGCGCTGGCAGGACCCGTTGTGGCGGGCACCGAGTGACTCCCAAGATCGGACTCCGGACTCGATTCGGTTAGCTAACTATTGTTCTTCACGATCAATAGAAGTTGCTCATCTAGGACTCGGTTTTTCCTCGTTGCATCATTTAGGTAGTTTAATTCTGTATTTAAATTCTGCGCGGATCACTTGCATGTAGAGTGCTGGAGACAAGGTACGCATTTCTTTCTCTGCATGCATCATTGATTTTCTCGCGCATCGGCTTTTTCGTCTTCTCCCTCTGTTTTTGGCTTAATCATCAGGAGAATCGGAAAAACCGTTAGGCCGCTTGTTTTTATTTTTGAAAAAAATTAAAAAGAAAAACAATAAAAATTGGGACTGGATAACACTATTGACCCTAAAAGACACTCACATTAAAAATTTGTCTTGGGGAGAGCAACCCCCTCATTGTTTGGTTTGATTGTGCGAGAGAGTGACCCGAACACTAGGTAAAGCCCTCCGGTGCTCATCTCGACTGATTACCGACTCTTCTGTGCGGGACAGTCGGTTGAGAGAGTATCGGGTATCCCAGCAGGTCACGTAATCGCTCTGATATCTTGTGTGTTCACCAAATAAAATTGACAAGATAAATTGACCGAGCTTTCACGGTCTTCAGATTGTGTTGAGTTGGTGAACAAGGGGTTTGCTTTGCGATCATATTTTCTCCAGATCCCATCTGCCTTACTCGCCAGATCAAGATGATGGGTAGACGATCTCTTAGGCAGCCTCTGGCTGCACCGCTTTCAGGCGCGGCTACTCCATCATCTAGGTTGGCCCGTGAGAGTCGAGACCAGCTCTCCGGGCCCGAGTACGATTCCACCCTGTTCCCCCTCGACCCCCTTTCTTTTTCTACTGAGAGACATGAGCCCGAGGAAAGACGAATTAATTTGACAGAACCTGAGTTAGGCTCATCTGATTTTGCAGACGTCACTATGGCCGGAGCCGACAGTTCAGACGATCGCCAGCCCGAACATTTTGTCTTAGACCAGGGGGCGATCAACTCCACCCTGATCGCATCATTAGAGACGGTTCAGCAGCAGTTACGCGATCAGGGGGCATTCATGATAGAGATGAGGAGGGAGTTGGAGAGACTCCGAAGAGAGCGAGACGAGCCGAGCGAGCCAGAGGACATTCCTGACGCTGATGCAGAGGCAGCAGCCGCAGCAGCAGCTGCCGCAGCAGCGGCAGCCGCCGCCGCAGCAAGACCGATGCGGGAGCTACACAACCCCGGATCTACACTGATGCACCAGTGGGTGGTGATTCCTGCTATCGTGGGGGATTTCAAGTTCCCTCCGAACACCCTGCAGATGCTTCCTCATTTTCACGGGCTTGCCACTGAGGAACCCCATCTCCATCTCCAGGAGTTTTTGATGATCTGCAGTACTGTCCACGACCGTCATGTGGACCAAGATACGATTCGAATGATGGCCTTCCCTTTTTCACTGGCAGATAGAGCAGCCGCCTGGCTGAAACATCTAGGGAAGTTTGTCTACACCTGGGATCAGCTCCGCACCGAGTACTTGAACAAGTACTATCCACTCGGGCGGACGAACGCAGCGAGGGCCCTGATCAACAACTTCTCCATGCTCCCTAATGAGCAATTTCACGAAGCATGGGAGAGGTTCAGAGAGCTTCTGGATAGATGCCCACACCACGACATCTCGAAGCCGAACCTAGTTCAGAGCTTCTTTAGTGGGATGACACCAGAGCTTCAGGGTCTGGTGAATGCTTCTTGCGGCGGGTCCTACTTTGCCAAGGACCACAACCAAGTCTGGGCCATCTACGAGGAGATGGCAGAAAACTACATGGTGATGTCCCAGACTCGGTTGTACACTCAGAGATCTCAGCAGCCGCCAGGACCCGTGCAGTATCAGCGGATAGCACGGGTTGATGCAGGTCCATCCAGTTCGTCCACAGTTGCGGCCGCACAGGCAGAGTCGGCCACTGCGGACATGGGGATTATCAGCGAGAAATTGGACCGCATGGAAATCATAGAGAAGAAGCAGTGCCAGGGCATAACTCAGATGGAGCAAATGGCACAAACTCTGAGCGACATGAAGACCCAGCTCTTGTGTCTTCAGGAGGCACAGACGGCTCCTCAGCCCCGTCTTCTGTCGCGAGGCGATTCCGGCGGCAGCCGCAGCTCGTCCCAGCGCTCCAGCTCCTCGCAGCAGCCTAGACAAGTTCACCTTGTACAGGCGGAGCCGTACCAGCAGCAGCAGCCCTCTTACCAGTCACCACCATCTCCAGACTTACAGATGGTGGTATATCAGCCGGATCAGCCTCTGGATGTACTCCCACCAGCCCCTTACGATGCTGAGCCGTTGATGGACGTCAACGGGATTTGGTATGACCGTCCGCAGCCTGGAATCCGACGAGACCATCCCGGATTCAGGTGGGGGAATGGGGGTAACCAGTCCCAACAGCAGCCAGCCGGTCAGGGAGGGCAGTACTCCCAGCAGAGAGATCACCAGCAACCCCCTGCATATCAGCCACATCAGCCATCATCCTTCGTACCTCGTCCCTACCAGCAGCAGGGACAAAATTGGAGACGTGAGCAGCAGGCTCACCAGCAGCAGCATCATTCCTCTTACCCCTCTCAGCCACAGCAGCACCAGGTCCAGCAGCCTCAATATCAGAGAGGCAACCCGTCGGGCTCCCATGAGAGCCCCGCCATGGATGATCTAGCCCGCCTTTTCACAGAGCAGCAGGCTACATTTAGACGGGAGATGGACGAGTTCCGCCAGGAGATGCGGGACCTGATGAGAGGGAAGGCCGCCATCCCTGCACAGATCGAGCCGAATCCGAATAGCTTGAAGAGGAAATCTGAGCAGGTAGTTCACACTGAATTTGCCACTCCTAGTGACCCATTTGATGATACATCTTCGGATTTATTTGATGCTGATTTTGTCACACTTAGGAGCGGTAGAAGACCAGCAGGCGGCGCCTCATCTGAGCGACCACACGAGGATCCATCTAGAGCGCCAGATGAGGAGGAGGAGAGCGGTACTGAAGCCGCACATCATGATGACGGTGGTACTGACGCCACCCGAGATGCTGATTCCACCGGCGGTACTGAGGCCGCCGTTTCACCACATAGAGGAGGTGGTACTGACGCCACCAGCATTTATTCTGATAGAAATGTTGTCTTTCCCCGCATGAATGTATCTCAGAACTCTGATTTGAATAAAGGAAAAGGTTTAGTTTCTTCTGATCCCACTGTGGTGAATGATGTTTGTGAGGATCCGGTCATTGAACAGTCTAGACCTATTCCTAGTCCTTCATCTGAGAAGGACCCTGTGATCCCCTTTCCTAGAGCCCTTGAGTTGGGGAAGGGGAAGAAAAAAGAAAAAGATCCAAAAAAGAGAGAGCAGGAGGAGTTCAGCCAGAGCATGATAGACCGATTTCACATACAGCTGACCCTCAATGAGGCTTTGCAACACATCCCTCTTCTTCAGCGATCCTTGAGAGATAAGACCACAGTCAGAAGGACGAAGAGGAACAAGACCGCAGAAATTCATGTATTGACTAAAGCCACGTGTTACGCGATCCAGAACCATCTGCCGACTAAGAGGCCAGATTTAGGGGCCCCGTATGTCAGATGTCAGATTAGTGAGCAGAGGTTCGACCGTACTCTCTTAGATAGCGGATCGTCGATCAACCTTCTTCCGGCAGCCCTTCTCGACCACTTAGAGTTGGGCACTCTTGTACAGAGCAGGACATATCTTCAGTTTGCTGATCGGTCTGTCAAGAGGCCAAAGGGGTTGTTGCGAGACGTTGTCGTCACGATTCAGGGTTTGCAATTCCCCGTGGACTTCGTAGTGCTGGACATGGAGACCCCTGACTCGCTGACCGATTCCCCCATCATCCTCGGTCGCCCGTTCTTGGCCACAGCCAAAGCGGTGACTGACCATGACAGTGGGAAGGTATTCTTTCGCGTCCAGGGCGAGAGTATACAAATAGAGACGGTTAAGGACCACAGAGCCAGAGCTAGATCCCGCTCACATGGCAGTACAGATTCAGAGCAGCTGACAGACGTAGAGCCGGACATCCACCAGGACTGTGATTTTGTGATCACAGATGATGAGGCAGTTTGGGCAGATCCTGCAGCACAGACCATCCTCTCATATTCAGATACAGCTGATGCAGAGATGATAGCAGAGGATAGTCTGGAGAGCACAGCCTTGGTTCAGGATACTATTGAGTCAGCAGAGTCGGACCTTGATCGCGACACGATTTCCAGTGATGGTGGTACTGAGGCCACCCTGCTCTATGGTGGTGCTGATGCCACCTTGTTCTCCGGTGGTACTGATGCCACCGAGTCTGATATTGATCCCTCGGATTCAGAATCTGATTGGGCAGATTGTGATGATCAGATGCCAGATTTGGATCCACCTGAGCCTACAGATGAGGAGGAGGTAGAGGCAGAACAGAACAGAGACAATGTAGAGGACCCGCCTTCTCCAGATCCAGTTTGTGAGAGTTCGTTATCATTTTCCCAGGCAAATTTGGCAGAATTATCCGCATACACACATCTTCTTCAGAAGCCAGATTTGCCAGCACCCAGCTGTCCAGAGCTAAAGCCGCTCCCTACTTCGCTGAAGTATCGATTCCTTGCGGGAGAGTCTGAAATGTACCCAGTCATCATCTCTGCCGATCTGACTGGAGAACAAGAATCCCGTCTGATGGAGGTTCTTGAAAAGAATCGCAAGGCAATTGGATGGAGCGTAGCAGATCTCCATGGGATTAGTCCCTCATTGTGCTCCCACCATATCTATCTCGAGGAAGGGGCGAAGCCGACGCGTGAGTTCCAGCGGCGACTGAACCCCAATCTAAGAGAGGTTGTCATGAAGGAAATATCAAAATGGTGGAGTGCAGATTTTATTTATCCCATTTCCGACTCCAAGTGGGTCAGCCCCTTGCATGTGGTGCCCAAGAAGACGGGCATCACGACTGTGATCAGTGAGTCGGGAGAGGAGATCGCTACACGAGTACCCACCTCTTGGCGGGTCTGCGTTGACTACAGGAGACTCAACCAAGCCACCAAGAAGGACCATTTCCCCCTGCCCTTTATAGATCAGATCATTGAGAGACTGGCAGGGAAGAGCCATTATTGCTTCCTAGATGGGTACTCGGGCTACAATCAAGTGGCCATCGCTCCTGAGGATCAGGAGAAGACCACCTTTACCTGTCCCTTCGGTACCTACGCCTTTCGACGCATGCCATTTGGGCTATGTAACGCCCCTGCGACTTTTCAGAGATGCATGCTGTCGATATTTTCGGACATGGTAGGGGAGTGTTTGGAGGTCTTCATGGACGACTTCTCGGTTTACGGCGACGGATTCGATTCCTGTCTTGACTGCCTAGACCGAGTGCTCCAGCGATGTATTGACACCCGCTTGGTTCTGTCATGGGAGAAGAGTCACTTCATGGTGACTCAAGGGACGGTGCTTGGCCACATCATCTCCAACAGAGGCATGGAGGTTGATCCAGCCAAGGTCGATGTCATTAGGAAACTCACACCGCCGTCCAATCTGAAGCAGTTACGGTCATTTCTAGGGCACGTTGGTTTTTATAGGAGATTCATTCATGATTTCAGCAAGATTGCCCGACCGTTGACTGATCTCTTGACGAAAGACACCGAGTTCCTTGTTGATGACAAGTGTCTTTCGTCCTTTGAGACTCTCCAGCAGTGTGTAATTGAGGCTCCTATCCTTCAGCCACCCGATTGGTCTCTCCCATTCGAGATCATGACGGACGCCTCCGATTTTGCCGTAGGGGCCGTGCTAGGACAGAGGAGGGATGGAGTGCCATTTGCTATACACTATGCTAGCCGCACATTGGATTCCGCCCAGCGGAATTACACGGTCACAGAAAAGGAAATGCTAGCAGTAGTGTTTGCCCTAGATAAGTTCAGATCGTATATCATCGGATCTAGAGTGACTTTGTATACCGACCACACCGCCATCAGGTACCTCATGTCAAAGAAGGATGCCAAGGCCAGACTTACTAGATGGATCCTTCTACTCCAGGAGTTCGACATTGAGATCAAGGATAAACCTGGAGTCAAGAATGTGGTGGCGGATCATCTTTCCCGACTAGAGCAGCCTGAGGATTCTGAGCAGATTGATCCCATTTGTGATACCTTCCCAGATGAGGCGATCCTTGCTATCGCCTCACTCCCGTGGTACGCCGATATTGTCAACTTTCTCGTTGCTGGGAAAGTCCCACAAGATTGGCCCAGGCAGAAGCTTGAGACCTTCTTTGCGAAGGCCAAGTCCTACCATTGGGAGGATCCCATCCTTTACCACGAAGGAGGGGATAGCATCTGGCGTCGGTGTATTCCTCAGGAGGAGCATCATAGTGTCCTCACTTACTGCCACAAGCTTGAGGCAGGAGGACATCATTCTGGGAGGAGAACGGCACAGAAAGTGCTCCAATCCGGCTTGTGGTGGCCTACACTCTTCAAGGACTCTGATGAGTTCGTGAAGAGGTGTACTGACTGTCAGAGGATGGGCACTTGTGGACAGCGTGATATGATGCCGATGCAGCCCATTCACTTCTGTGAGGTTTTTGACGCATGGGGCATCGATTTCATGGGTCCATTCCCTAAGAGTCAGGGATTTGAGTACATTCTGTTGGCCGTAGATTATGTTAGTCGTTGGGTGGAGGCTATCCCCACCCGAGCCGCTGATGCGAAAACAGTTTGCAGATTTTTGAAGAAGCACATCATCACGCGGTTCGGGGTTCCAAGAGTTCTTATTTCTGATGGGGGATCTCACTTCATCAACGACCAGGTGAAGGCACTTGCTACCGAGTTCGGCATAGACCATCGTGTTGCTACACCGTACCATCCACAGACAAATGGCCTAGCCGAAGTGTCAAATAGGGAGATCAAGAATATTTTGCAGAAAGTCGTCCGCCCTGACCGAAAGAATTGGTCACAGCTTTTGGACTCGGTCTTGTGGGCATATCGGACGTCTTTCAAGACTCCATTGGGTACATCTCCCTTTCGCCTCGTGTACGGCAAGCCCTGCCACCTACCAGTTGAGCTGAGGCACAAGTCACTTTGGGCAGTCACAGATATTCTTATGGATCCAAATGGTATAGGAGGCCAGAGGAGGGCAGAGTTAGCCGCCTTGGAAGAGCTTAGAGATGAAGCATTCTCAAGCAGCCTACATTATAAGGAGAAAGTCAAAGAGTGGCATGATTCTCATATCAGCCACAAGCATTTTGAGATTGGACAGAAAGTATGGCTGTTTGATGCGAGGCTTAGATTATTTCCAGGGAAGCTACAGAGCAAATGGAAAGGACCCTATTTGGTCAGGAAGGTATACGATAACGGTAGCATCGATATATCTGAGTTATCTTCTGAGAGTACCTTCCGAGTGAACGGCCAGCGGCTCAAACCATTTCTAGATCATGAGCCGCGGGACGTTATTATTATTGCTGCTATTCATTTTGCGTGAGATGTGGTCTTTTGACTCACATCTTTTACATCTCACGCCTGATTTTCACTGTTCCTCCGCCTGTATAGATCCAGTTGTCCATATCATTCTATTCTTTAGTCCCACATCCCATCTCTCATCTTATGATTATGCTATACTTAGGGTGTACTTTACCCTAAGTATAGGGGGGATGTCGGACCTGTGAGTATTCTTTTCATTCTTTCTGCTCTTGTTTTTGCTGCCTATACTTAGGGATATTTTACCCTAAGTATAGGGGGGGCAGATTCTGTATCTTCTTCACTCGGCTTTCCCTTCATGTACAGCTTTCTATACTTAGGATTAGTTAATCCTAAGTATAGGGGGAGACCACCGAGTTCCTCTCATTCTATTCATTTATTCATTCCTGTACTTAGCCATTCCTTTTCACTTCCCTTTTACTAAGCACGAGTTATGTCTTCTTAATCGCTCCTGATCACTCTGAGGACATCGTTCGAGCTAAGTATAGGGGGGGTGTGTATATATTTCATATATACTCTAGCCATAACTCGTACTTTGTGTGAGTGTGTTAATAAATAAAATGGCTAAAAATCACAAAAATTAAAATTTTTTCATGCACATAAACCTCTTTTATTCTTGCACATACATAGCTAGTGTACAAAGTATTTTTGTAAAAATGATTTCAAAAATCTTTTGTGTGAAGCTTGTGTAAATATTTTGTATCAAAATTATGTATATATTACAAAAATTTTTTCAAAATGTTTTGAAAATCAAAAGTTTGCAAAAATCTTGTGTAAATGTGTGTAAATATCATTTTGCAAAACTTGCACTTCATGCATCATTCATTCATGATTTCAAAACATTTTTCAAAAATTTTTGCATAATTGTAAAATATTTGTAAATAGCATCTTGTGTACATATATGTATATAATTTTTCCTAGATGAGAGTTGACATTTAAATTAAGCCTGGAATTAATTTGAGAAATGGAGCTTGAAAAGATCTTAATCCACCTAATTTCAAGAGGAACCTTATAGGACTTAGGGTTAAAGCTTTTCAGGTCCATAAGGACTTAATTCTTTGAGTCCACTAGGCTATGAGCATATGTCATCTTGATGAGCCTAAGTAGAGCACTTAACAACACACGCATGACTCTCAGAGACAATGGCTTAACTTGCACCTGCACTTTACACATGGCTCTCCATGGATGAGGTGGTGAGGAGGCAGTTTCCTTTGGCTTGGGGTAGCATATGAGGGTAGTACTTTTAGGCGGAACCTCTCTTCTTCTTATAGTGAAGGAAGTGCACCTCAACTTGGTCTAGTGGTGTTGAAAGCTAAAGACAGAAGCTGTGGGTTGCAATAAAGCTTCAAAAGAGGGATAGTCTACTGGCTCAAGGAGAAATTTCTTATATATGCTGCACCATGTAGATATGTGTACAGAAGTCTTGAAAAAAAAAATGCAAAAAGAACTCCAAAAAAGTGGTGGGTCGGATTGAAAATTTAATAACCCCACCGGAGTGAAAAGCAAAAGCTTATGGTATCATGTTACATCTCATGAAGCTTGCAGCGGGAGACTTAGCTACACTGGCTAAGCTTCCAAAACTCTATACTTCTACCCCCTCTTCTTGAGCCGGTTGCACTTGAACTTAGAAGGGAATACCCCGCTTCTCGAGGAAAGAGTTGCTAGACTGAGGCATTAGAGTTACCAGGTTGAGGGAGGTTGCTTCTTTGTTACTTCTGAGGTGGGGAGCCACATATCACTTACACCGCAAGGAAAAGATTCATGGTCATTAGAGTTTGTGTATGTAGACTTGTTCTGATCTGGTTTATTGAGGAGTCTTGCCCATAGATTGGTGGAACTTAGAGGCTGTTGAGTTTTAGGCTTAAGTCCGAATAAGGTTCTGACACATTAATAATCCAAAGATCTGATCGAGCTCCATATTTCAATTTAATGAAGGAAAATTTAATAAGTCAACCTTGATCCATGTACATCCTCTTTTTCTTTTTCTTTTTCTTTCGTTTTCACTTCTTTTTCAAATAAGTGTTTGCTAAGGGACTAGCAAAGTTAAAGCATAGGGGGTGATGAATACCCATTCATCACTCTTTATTCTATTATTTTAGCTACAAAAACCTTTGCAAATACATGTAGATATGTGTAAATACAAATAATTACCAGAAGCATGCATTGTGTAAAAACCTATAATTAGCATGTTTTTGTGCACAAAATAAAAGAATAAAGAGCAAAAAGAAAAAGAGGGAAATATTTAGAATAAATATTGAGCAAACCTAACCCAAGGGAGGGCTCAGCATGGGCCTGACCGCATAAAAGCCAAAGTAGAGGGAGATAGGGCTCACATGTGTATATACTTCTGTAAATAAAACTATATATTTTCCTCACCCAAAAATAGGTTGTAAATATTTTGTATATATTTTTTAAAAACTATTAAAAACAAAATAAAAAGATAAAAATCAAAAATTCAAAAATACCCTTCTTTCACCATGTGCATAGACCATCACCCTTGTATTTATTTAACCCTATAAATAAATAAAATTATTTTCAAAACTTTTTGTAAATATTCTATGTTACATTTTGTAAATAAAATAAATAACAAGAAACAAAACAAAAATCAAATAAAAATTACAAAATTGAAAATACAAAAATACATTGTATAAATACCATGTATATAAATGTATTCAACCATTTATTTCACCCTTGTATATAAGTGATAAAAATAAAATAAAAATATTATTTTATTCCATATTTCATGTTGTAAATAAATAAAATACAAAATGAGCATAAAAACACATAAAAATAACAAATAAAAATCAAAAATAAAAACCCATATAGTGTACATATACCTATATATATAGCTACCCTACTTTTATTTCCAAAAATTAAATAAAAATCACCAAAAAATAGAAAAAAATAAAAGAAAAATATTTCATGTTTTGAGTTTTCTTTAATTCGACCTATTTCTGCCTTAAAATAAATAAATAAAATTCGGGCACACGTGGCCGCTCCTGATTGGTCCACGGGGGAATGTTGACCCCGGTCAACTCCCCCGCGACCTCCTTCCTTTTCTGGACCACGCGTGCCGCGCCCCCTTCGCCGATTTTCCCACGCGACTCCAGGCTGTCCCCCACGCATATCTCGAGCCCGGATTCTTCGCCATACATCCCTCTCCCTCGCCGGATCTTCTGCCATCAAATCCACGCCTTCTATAGCTGTCGCCACTCAACCCTAATCGCCCCGGTCACATTATATATTCTTCCCTCCGCCGCCTCCGCGCCGCATCTTTGGCCCTTCTCCTCCTTCCCAGTGACCTCCATAGGCTTCGCGAGAGTGACAGCAAGCGGCAGCCCTTGTTGCAGTGAGGCTAGGAGGCGTATCCACTGATCCGGCGAACTTCGCCGTCCTTGCTCCGCCGCCGGCGTTGAGCATCGAGCTTCAGGCCTTGACGCCCTTTGAAGCTAAGACCCGGAGATAGCCACGCTCCAGCACAGTCTCCAGCATCCATCAGGTAGCCTTAATTCCTTCTAATTTCTTCCAATTCCCGATTACGCCCAAATCATAGCTCCGACGTACATCTCCGATTCCGATCACTTCGCGTATCATCTCGACCATCCGACCCTACCATCACCTTCGCCATCTCCCCGCGCACCTTCTTCACCCATTCGCACAACCCAGATCGCACAGGATCTGGGAGTCGAGCTCCACCGCCGTCGCCTCGCCGGAGCTCTTCCGCCCCACCGCACCGATCACCTTCACGCCACCTAACCGGGTCGAGGCACTTTGCCCTCGACCCGCGAAGCTTCTTGACCACTTTGCAGGTCCAAAGGGGGTGTCTGAGCCTCCTTCACAGTTCAGCCAGGAGCTTCGAGCCACTAGGCCTCGCCGGAGCCCCTCCAGGGCTCGGTTGGGCCCTTGGCCACCCGCAGCAGCTGCGCAACTTCACGCCGGACCTTCTCCGACCTTCAGGCGCAGCTGAGGAGGACCGGAGTTCACGCAGGACGTCGGCGAAGTTCGCCGGCGTCGAGTTCTTCCTCCACCCTCCAGAGCCGTCCGATGAAGACCTCACTCCAGTTCTCATCCTAGCCGTCGATCTGTAGAGGAGCAGCAGCCGTTGATCCATCTGAGGATCTCATCTGGACCGTCGCAACCGAGGAGAGAGGCGCAGGAGCCCAGCACCGTCAGATCAGCCACGTGGATCTCTCTCTGCCGTCGATCGAGCCCAAGAGCCGAAGGAGTAAAGGCGCGTTTGTTCTCCACCGTCAGATCTGCCACGCATCAGAATCGGGCCGTCGCTATTAATAAAGGGGTAAATATCGTAGGACCCCATTGTAGTTTGTTGTTTTCGTTTAAGTCCTGTAATTTTTAATTCAGTTGTTTATTTTCTGGGATATTTGCATAGAGACCCTCGCGCTTAATTTTATTTGCATTTATACCCCTGCTAGTAGAGACCCACGTGCTTTGGCACGTGTTTTGTTGGGTTATTTGCATACGAAGCCCTGTAGTTCTGGATGTTACTCATTGAATGAAAAGTTTTGTTTATTTGCATACATACCCCTGTGAGCATTGATTTTGCACATGTGCGAATTATTTTGGGTAAATTGCATATAAGCCCCTGGACTTTTGATACGAGTTATCAATAGGTCCTTGGAACTTATTTTTATTACATTTAGGTCCCTGTGTGCCCCAGGCACGTGCTTGGCACGTGTGTTGCTGGGTATTTTGCACCAGGACCCCAGAATTTTTGGGTATTTGCACTTAGGTCCCTGTGCACAGTACCCCACCTTTATTTTTGAATAAAATATCAAACGACCTCCAAATCCAATGAGATTTTGACACATGGCTCCTGCCATGGTGTAGGAATTTCTATGATTTTTGGGGACATTTCTGATTTCATTTATTATTTTTAAAAATTCAAAAACCCATATTTTTGCCACTGTTTGACTTTAAAAATACCAAAAAAATATAAAATCACCTTTAAAAATTCTAAAAAAATTAGGATTTGTTGTTTGCTGGTTGTTTGATTTTCCAGCCATTTTTGGTGACTTTTCATCACTTAAAAACCCTAAAAATTGAAAAACCCCTAAAAACTCATAAAAATTGTAATAATTAAATTAAAAATCCAAAAACAATAATTAGGGTGCCTAAATTTTCCTTATTCTTTGTAGATTATAGGAAAATTACCTTTAGGGCTTTTTGAGATCCAAGAGTATTTTATTTTTGGGTCTTAAGCCTTGCTGGACAGTACCCTATTTTTGTCGCATTGTTTGATTTTTAATAAATAATTTACCCATTAGAAAATTTCCAAAAATTCACCAAAAACAGTAAAAAACTTGAAAAACCTAAAAACCAATTTTCTGGAATTTTTGCTTCATTTTTGTATGTTGTATAAATTGTTGAAGTTGCCTTGTATTTACTTTCTCTCATTTTCTCATCTTTTAAAAAAATCTAAAAAATATAAAAACAACTAAAAACCATAAAAAAAAGACTTTCTTGGATTTCTGACTACATCGTAGGCCGCAAGGCCAATCTGTGCTCCTTGTGTTCGACCCTGGGAGCTATACCAGGTTAATCCTATAGCTAGATCGCTCTATTGTGTGCTTGCTTGTTTTTATCTGATTTGAGTGATTGATTTTTCTTGTTGATCGATTTTCGAGTGATTGAGGTCGCAACGACCTGTTATTTATCTCCCTTGATCTCTCGTGATCTGTCGGTCCCATCGTCGATTCCCACCGATTCCGATCACCATTCGATCATCGGGCATCGCCATAGCCTTCGTCTCCTTCCCGCGCACCTTCTTCGTATCCCCATTCAACCCAGCTCGCTCAGGAGCTGGGATTCGAGCTCCTCCGTCTACCCCCCTCGCCGGAGCTCGCCCATAACGCCCCACCGACCACCGTCACCCGCCTAACTGGGTCGAGGCAGTTTGCCCTCGACCCGTGAGTCTTTTGGTCTACTTTGCAGGTGCTCCCCAGTCCGTCTGAGGGGTTGGGCCATTCAGACCAGGAGCTCTTCCTCCGTCGACCTCGCCGGAGCCCTCCTGGGCTCGGCTGGTTCATCGGAGTTTACCAGCAGCTGCGGGACGTCATTACGGAGCTTCTACGACCTTCACGAGCAGCAGGGGAGACCCACAGAGCACGCACGAGGCCGGCGAACTTCGCCGGCCAACTGTTCTTCCGATACCTTCCCCGACCGTCCGATCATCCTCACCCTCCAGTTCGCATCTCGACCGTTCACTTGAGGAGGACCCGTCATCGTCAGATCCATCCACGAGGCGATCTGGACCGTCCGAGCCGAGAGGGATAACCACCGATACCCTCAACCGCTAGATCAAACACGTGGCAACACCTCCGCCGTTGGATGCACCCGAGGAGCGCATCATTGGACCCCTAGCCGCTCACCACCGTCCGATCACACACGTGGCGTCCATCCTGCGGTCCGCATTAATAAAGGGTAATTTACCCTTAGGCCCTCTTGGTTATTTCATTTCGTCTTTAGTCCTGTAATTAGTTAGTTTAGTTGTTTAGTTTTTGGTATAATTGCATAGAGACCCTGGTACTTGCATTTATTTGCGGATATGCCCCTGTGCGTTGTATGACACGTGCATCGACACGTGATTTTCTGGTTTATTTGCAATATAGGCCCTGCAGTTTTGGTTGTTCATTAATGAATGAAAGTTTTTAACTATTTGCATTTATACCCCTGTGCGTGATACATTTGAACATGTGCGTGATTTTTTTGGGTATTTTGCGAATAGGTCCCTGGACTTTTGGTACCTATTACCAATAAGCCCTTGGAACTTATTTTTCTTACATATGGGTCCCTGAGTGCCCCAGACACGCGCGTAGCATGTGTTTCGCTGGGTTAATTGCACCAGACCCCCCAGACTCTTGGGTATTTGCACTTTGGTCCCTGTGCACTATGCCCCCTCTTTATTTTTGAATAAAATAGCAAATTACCTCCAAATCCAACGAAAATTGGATACATGGCTTCTGCCATGGTGTAAAATTTTCGAGGATTTTTGAGCACATTTTTGTTTTCATTTGATATTTTTAAATATTCAAAAACCTCTATTTTCTTCACTGTCTAACTTTAAAAATCATAAAAAAATATTAAATAGTGTGTAAAAATTACAAAAAAATTGTCTACTGTCTATTTTGATGTGTTTGATTTTCTAGCCAATTTTGGCTATTTTTCATTACTGAAAATCACTAAAAATTAAAAAACACTCAAAATCTTATAAAAATTCTAGTAAATCAATTAAAAATCCAAAAACAATAAAATTGGTGCCTAAATTTTCCTTATTTTGTTTTCTTCACAGAAAATTACCTCCCAGATATTTTGGGGCCTTTAGATATTTTATCTAGGCCCTTTTAGCTCGGCTGGACAGTACCTACTGTTTTACCTACTTTTTGATTTTTAGAAAATTAAATAAACATCAGAAAATTCTCAAAAAATCACCAAAAACACTAAAAATTATAAAATACATAAAAATATTTTTGTTTGAATTTTTGGTTGATTTTTAATGCTTTTAATAAATTGTTGAAGTGTGTGTTTATTTACTTGTTTTATTTTCTTAACATATTAAAAATCCAAAAAAAATATTAAATAATTAAAAACCACCAAAATATTTGCTTCTTTTATTTTATTTCTCTTTTTGACTACTTCGTACGCCGAGAGGCCAACCCGTGCTCCTTGTGTTCGACCCTGGTCGCTATACCAGGTTAATCTAATAGCGAGACCGCTATTTTGTATTTGATTGATTTTATCTATCTTGGTGGTCTACTTTTTCTTGATCGACACGATCGAGTGACCGAGGTCGCGGCGACCATCGTAGAGATACCTGATTGCCTTAGTCGCTCGATTTTTCGTGTCATCAGAATGGCGCCGTTGCCGGGGAGCACAGCTTAGTAGTTTTCATTTTATTTTTCGTTTTTGTTTTCGCAGCTTTTCGCGGCTCTTTCAGAGCTCGCGGCTTTTTCACGGCTTTTATCCATATTTTATTTTTGTTTTATTTTGCTTTATTTTCTTTTCTTTTCTTTTTTATTTTTGTTCTATTTTGAGTGTTTGTTTTATTTTGCATTTTGTCATATATACACTCATTTTCATTTGCAGTTATTTTCCTTATTATTATTTGATTATTTTGGTCTGACCACTTGTCTTCTTTCTTGCGAGGGCCTGAGGACCGCGGAGGCGACTTTCGAGGAGCCGATGCAACCACAGGACTTGGAGGCGGCTCCCTTCTTACGGAGCCGCAGGAGAGAGCGAGAGAGAGCTGAGTGGGAGAGGAGTAGATTAGGTTTTATTTTTTCTTTTTATTTGATTATTATTGTAATAATACATGTACTCAGAGACTGTACCTTTGGACTCTTTGGCTTAGCGGGTCTGTTTCGCCGAGCACCGGTGTGCTCGGGGGACCCTTAGGAGTTTTTCGCAGCTTTTCTCGCGGTTTTGTTTTCTTTTCTTTTTAGCTGCCTTTTCCGGTGTTTACGCGGTTTTTGATCGAGCCCCAAGATTTAGGATTTTATACTTGCTTGTGCCGTAATTAGTAGGGTCCCCACACTTAATTATCTGCCTGCTCCTATAGTTCGCTTAATTGGACCTACTAATAATCAATTAATAAAAATAACTGACTCATTTTCCTTCGTGGCTTACGTGCCGTAGTCTACCCCACAAAGCGCTTTCTCCTACCCCCGATTTGTCGGGCAGAGGAGGGGTAGACCAAGACCGGACCTTTGGCCTGTAGGACGGTGACCAGTTAGATGGTTCTGTGAGTAGAATTGCTGATCTAGGACTCGGTTTTCATCGCTGCATCATTTAGGTAGTTTATTTTCTGCCTTTACATTTATGCGCGGATCATATTGCATGTAGAGTGCTGGAGACAGGTATGCATTTCTGACTTTGCATGCATCATTGATTTATCGTGCATCGGCTTTTTCGTCTTCTCCCCCCTGTTTTTGACTTAATAACCAGGAGAACCGAAAAATTCGTTAGGCGTTTGTTTTTATTTGAAAAACATTAAAAAGAAAAACCATAAAATTGGGACTGGCTAAAACTATTGACCCTAAAAGACGCTCACCTTAAAAATTTGTCTTGGGGAGAGCCACCCCCTCATTGTTTGGTTTGATTGCGCGAGAGAGTGACCCGCACCCTAGGTAGAGCCCTCCGGTACTATTTCCAGCTGACTACCGACTCTTCCGTGCGGGCTAGTCGATTGGAATAGTATCGGGTATCCTAACAGGTCACGTAAGCGCTCTGATATCTTGTGTGTTCACCTAATAAAAATTGACAAGATAATTTGACCGAGCTTTTACGGTCTTCTGCTCGCATTGTGTTGGTGAACCGGGGGTTTGCATTATGATCATAGTTTCTCCAGATCCCATCCGCACTACTCGACCAGATCACGATGATGGGTAGACGCTCTCTTAGGCAGCCTCTGGCTGCACCGCTTTCGGGCACGTCTACCCAATCATCTAGGTTGGCCCGCGAGAGCCGAGACCAGTTCTCCGAGCCCGAGTACGATTTCGCCCTGTTCCCCCTCGACCCCCTTTCTTTCGGTTCTAAGAGATATGAGCCAGAGGAGAGAATAGCAGATTTGACATCACCTGAGTATGGCTCATTTGATTTTGCAGATGTCATGGCTGGTAGTTCAGAGGACCGCTCCAGGAGAGAGCACATCGTGATGGACCAGGGAGCGATCAACTCCACCCTGATCGCCTCGTTAGAGACAGTGCAGCAACAGCTTAGGGATCAGGGAGCTTTCATGATTGAGATGAGGAGAGAGTTGGAGCGACTCAGAGCAGAGAGAGATCAGAGCGAGCCTGAGGACGGACCAGATGCAGAGGCACGAGCCGCAGCAGCTGCAGCAGTAGCAGCAGCCGCCGCCGCAGCGGCAGCCGCCGCGGCAGGAGGACCACCGAGACCGATGTAGGAGTTGCACAACCCCGGATCTACACTGATGCATCATTGGGTGGTGGTACCTGCTATCGTGGGGGACTTCAAGTTCCCTCCGAACACCCTGCAGATGCTTCCCTGTTTTCACGGACTTGCCACCGAGGAGCCCCATCTCCACCTCCAGGAGTTCTTGATGATCTGTAGTACTGTCCACGACCGCCATGTGGACCAGGATACGATTCGGATGATCGCCTTCCCCTTCTCACTAGCAGACAGAGCAGCCACCTGGCTGAAGCATTTGGGGAAGTTTGTGTACACCTGGGAGCAGCTCCGCACCAAGTACTTGAACAAGTACTATCCACTCGGGCGGACGAATGCAGCGAGGGCCCTGATCAGCAACTTCTCCATGCTCCCCAACGAGCAATTCCATGAGGCATGGGAGAGGTTCCGAGAGCTCACAGACCGATGCCCGCACCATGATATCTCAAAGCCGAACCTTGTGCAGAGCTTCTTCAGCGGGTTGACACCAGAGCTCCAGGGCTTGGTGAACGCTTCTTGTGGCGGGTCCTATTTCGCCAAGGATCACGACCAGGTCTGGGCCATCTTCGAGGAGATGACCGAGAACTATATGGTGATGTCCCAGACCCAGTTGTACACTCAGGGGAGACCCCAGCAGCAGCCCAGACCCGTGCAGTACCAGAGGATAGCACGGGTCGATGCCAGTCCATCCAGTTCATCCGCAGTTGCAGCAGCACAGGCAGAGTCGTCCGCTGCGGATATGGGTATCATCAGCGAGAAGGTGGACCGCATGGAGCTGATCGAGAAGAAGCAGTGCCAGGGCATCACTCAGATGGAGCAGATGGCACAGACTCTGAGCGACATGAAGAGCCAGCTCTTGTGTCTCCAGGAGGCACAGACGGCTTCCCAGCCCCGTCTTCAGTCGCGAGGAGATACCGGCGGCAGCAGCAGCTCGTCCCAGCGCTCCAGCTCCTTTCAGCAGCCTAGACAGGTTCACCTTGTACAGACGGAGCCGTACCAGCAGCAGCAGCCCTCTTACCAGTCCCCACCATCTCCAGACTTGCAGATGGTGGTATACCAGCTGGATCAGCCTCTGGCAGTACTCCCGCCAGCCCAATACGATGCAGAGCCGTTGATGGATGTCAACGGGATTTGGTATGACCGCCCTCAGCCTGGGATCCGACGAGACCATCCCGGATTCAGGCGGGGGAATGGAGGTACCCAGCCCCAGCAGCAGTCATCCGGTCAGGGAGGGAAGTATAGCCAGCAGAGGGATCACCAGCAGCAGCAACCCCCAGCCTACCAGCCACACCAGCAGTCGTCCTTCGTTCCTCGTCCCTATCAGCAGCAGGGACAGTCTTGGAGACGTGAGCAGCAGGCTCACCAGCCACAGCAGCAACAGCATCCTTCCTCCTACCCCTCTCAGCACCAGCAGCACCAGTTCCAACAGCCTCAACACCAGAGAGGCTACCCGTCGGGCTCCCATGAGAGCCCCGCCTTGGATGACATAGCCCACATCCTCACAGATCAACAGGCTACTTTCAGACGGGAGATGGACGAGTTCCGCCAGGAGATGCGGGACCTGATGAGAGGGAAGGCCGCCATCCCTGCACAGATAGAGCTGAATCCCAATAGCCTCAAGAGGAAATCTGAGCAGGTAGTTTCCACTGAGCATGCCACTCCGAGTGATCCATTTGATGATATGTCTTCGGATCTATTTGATGCTGATTTTGTTACACTTAGGAGCGGTAGAGTACCAGCAGGCGGCGCCTCATCTGAGCGACGACTCGAGGATCCACCCAGGGTGCTAGATGAGGAGGAGGAGAGCGGTACAGAGGCCGCACACGATGATGATGGTGGTACTGATGCCACCAAGGATGCTGATTCCACCGGCGGTACTGAGGCCTCCGCTTCACCAGTTCGAGGAGGTGGTGCTGATGCCACCAGAGTAGCCGAGCCAACCCACGGTACTGAGGCCGCGAGACGGCCAGTAGCAGAGCCAGCCCGAGGTGGTACTGAGGCCACCGGTGTTCGTTTTGATAGATATGTTGTTTTTCCTTCTATCGATGTACCTCAGAACACTGTTGTGAATAAAGGAAAAGGTTTAAGCTCTTCTGGTCCCACTGTGGTGATTGATGTATGTGCGGATCCGGCCGTCGAGCCGTCTAGGCCTTTTCCTAGTCCTTCATCTGAGAAGGACCCTGTGATCCCCTTCCCTAGAGCCCTTCAGATGGGGAAGGGGAAGAAAAGAGAAAAAGACCCAAAAAAGAGAGAGCAGGAGGAGTTCAGCCAGAGCATGATCGACAGATTTCACATACAGCTGACCCTTCAGGAGGCTTTGCAGCACATCCCCCTTCTTCAGCGATCTTTGAGAGATAGGACCACCGTCAGAAGGAGGAGGAGGAACCATCATTCAGAGATACATGTGCTAACGAAAGCCACGTGCTTCGCGATCCAGAACCGTCTGCCGGCCAAGAGGCCAGATTCAGGAGCCCCGTATGTCAGATGCCAGATTAGTGAGCAGAGGTTCGACCACACTCTATTGGATAGCGGATCGTCTATCAACCTCCTTCCGGCAGCCCTTCTCGACCGCTTCGAGTTGGGCACTCTTCGACAGAGCAGGACAGTCCTTCAGTTTGCTGATCGATCTGTCAAGAGGCCGAAGGGGTTGTTGCGAGACGTTATCGTCACTATTCAGGGCCTGCAATTCCCCGTGGACTTCGTAGTGTTGGACATGGAGATCCCTGATTCAGTGGCCCATACCCCCATCATCCTCGGTCGTCCGTTCTTGGCCACATCCAAGGCGGTGACTGATCATGATAGCGGGAAGGTATACTTTCGCGTCGAGGGCGAGAGTATACAAATAGAGACGGTCGAGGACTACAGATCCAGAGAGAGAGCATGCTCAGAGACCAGCACAGACACAGAGCAGCTGATAGATGCCGGGTTAGACATCCACCAGGATTGTGATTTTGTGATCACAGATGATGAGGCAGCATGGGCAGACCCTTCAGCACAGGCCATCCTATCATTTCCAGACACCACTGATGCAGAGATGACAACAGAGGAGAGCTTGGAGAGCACTGCCCTGGTCTAGGATACTACAGAGGCAGCAGAGCCGGTTCTCGACCGCGACACGGCTTTTGGTGATGGTGGTGCTGAGGCCACCTTGTGTGATGGTGGTACTGATGCCACCTTATTTGATGCAGATCCCTCGGATTCAGAGTCTGATTGGGCAGATTGTGATGACCAGATGCCAGACCTGAGTCCACCTGAGCCTACAGATGAGGAGGAGGTAGAGGCAGAGCAGATCAGAGACAGTAGAGTTGAGCAGCCTCCTCCAGACCCAGTTTGCGAGAGCTCGTATTCTTTCTCCCAGGCAGATTTGGCAGACTTAGCAGCATTCACGCACCTTCTTCCAAGGCCAGATTTGCCAGCACCCAGCTGTCCAGAGCTGAAGCCGCTCCCTACTTCGTTGAAGTATCGGTTCCTTGCGGGCGAACCTGAGATGTACCCAGTCATCATCTCCGCCGATCTGACTGGAGAGCAAGAATCCCGTTTGATGGGGGTTTCTTGAAAAGAACCGCAAGGCAATCAGATGGAGCGTAGCAGATCTCCATGGGATTAGTCCAGCAGTGTGCTCCCACCATATTTATCTCGAGGAGGGGGCGAAGCCGTCGCGTGAGTTCCAGCGGCGACTGAACCCCAACCTGACAGAGGTCGTGATGAAGGAAATATCAAAATGGTGGAGTGCAGATTTCATTTATCCCATTTCCGACTCCAAGTGGGTCAGCCCCTTGCATGTGGTGCCCAAGAAGACGGGCATCACGACTGTGATCAGTGAGTCGGGAGAGGAGATTGCTACACGAGTACCCACCTCTTGGAGGGTCTGTGTTGACTACAGGAGACTCAACCATGCCACCAAGAAGGACCATTTCCCCCTACCTTTTATTGACCAGATCATTGAGAGACTGGCAGGGAAGAGCCATTATTGCTTCCTGGATGGGTACTCGGGCTACAACCAGGT
Organism: Ottelia alismoides; assembly: GCA_037367405.1. NCBI lineage: Eukaryota > Viridiplantae > Streptophyta > Magnoliopsida > Alismatales > Hydrocharitaceae > Ottelia > Ottelia alismoides. The sequence continues at coordinate 680,652 of JAZKJV010000397.1, forward strand.
GGCCATCGCTCCTGAGGATCAGGAGAAGACCACCTTTACCTGTCCCTTTGGTACATATGACTTTCGACGCATGCCATTTGGGCTATGCAATGCCCCTGCGACTTTTCAGAGGTGCATGCTGTCGATCTTTTCGGACATGGTAGGGGAGTGTTTGGAGGTCTTCATGGACGATTTCTCGGTCTACGACGACGGATTCGACTCTTGTCTTGACTGTCTAGACCGAGTACTCCAGCGATGTATTGAGTACCATTTGGTTCTATCTTGGGAGAAGAGTCACTTCATGGTGACTCAAGGGACGGTGCTTGGCCACATCATCTCCAACAGGGGCATGGAGGTTGATCCGGCCAAGGTTGATGTCATTAGAAAACTCACACCGCCGTCCAATTTGAGGCAGTTACGGTCATTCCTGGGGCACGTTGGATTTTATAGGAGATTTATTCAGGATTTCAGCAGGATTGCCCGGCCGTTGATTGACCTCTTGACGAAAGACACCGAGTTCCTTGTCGATGACAAGTGTCTTTCATCCTTTGCGACTCTCCAGCAGTGTGTTATTGAGGCTCCTGTCCTCCAGCCGCCTGATTGGTCTCTCCCATTCAAGATCATGACGGATGCCTCCGATTTTGCCGTAGGGGCCGTGCTGGGACAGGGGAGGGATGGAGTTCCATTTGCTATTCACTACGCTAGCCGCACATTGGATTCCGCCCAGCGGAATTACACGGTCACAGAGAAGGAGATGCTAGCCGTAGTGTTCGCCCTAGATAAATTTCGATCTTATATCATTGGATCTAGAGTGACTTTGTACACAGATCACACCGCCATCAGGTACCTCATGGCAAAGAAGGATGCCAAGGCCAGACTCACTAGATGGATCCTTCTACTCCAGGAGTTCGACATTGAGATTAAGGATAAGCCTGGAGTCAAGAATGTGGTGGCGGATCATCTCTCCCGTTTAGAGCAGCCTGAGGAGTTTGAGCAGATTGACCCTATTCGTGATACCTTCCCAGATGAGGCGATCCTTGCTATCGCCTCACTCCCGTGGTATGCCGATATTGTGAACTTTCTCGTTGCTGGGAAAGTCCCACAAGATTGGCCCAGGCAGAGGCTTGAGACCTTCCTTGCGAAGGCCAAGTCCTACCACTGGGAGGATCCCATCCTTTACCACGAAGGAGGGGTGACGGATCCGAAAATGTCGCTTTTAAAAAGTTGTTTTTATCGTGTCGTGTTAATAATGATGTGTCGTGCGTTGTAGGCGGCAATCGGAAACGATCAAGAAAATACCACAAATAAGTTATTCAATTTTTAATCTCGTGGCTTTATGTTTATTTTACTTCGGCAAGTCCCAAGGTCGATCACAAGGAGGCAAAGGAACAACCTATAATTAAGTCTATCAAAGTTCGAGTTCGGTTTTCAAGGCGGTCTTTTTTTTTGAAATTTTTTTAATGCAATATGAGATGCGAAATGCAAGTTCGGCCTATTCTAGGGACTAAAACGTAAATTTCAATCAAACAATGTTCGAAAAATACGAAACTTGGCCACAATGTAAATGACGATGAAATGCGTGCACTGTAATGTTTTTGGAATTTTTTGATGCAATATGAATTTTTTATGGATTTTTAAATGCAAACAAAATGATTTTCAATATTTTAATTTTAATAAATATCAAACCTACTTATTTTCAAGGATCAAAATTATCTGAGATCTATCACTAGGTGACGGATCTCAGAAAAATCCTAAACCTCGAAAATATGGGGTTTAATACCTATTAAAAATTAAATACTAAAATATGCAAAATGATTTTTACAGGACAAAATATGCATGCAAATTCAATTCTTTTTGGGCATGATGTTAAGAACAATTAACTTGACAATGAATGATTTTTCGAGGATTTTTAGAGCAATGATTAATTAGCTATGAATTTCCAAGCAAGAAATGGGCAAAATATATAAATTTCCACACAACAATTATTTATTAATTAATCATCAATCAGAAAAATACCCATAACATGTCAAAACGTAGAGAATTAATTAACAAACATCTCACGATTTTTAGATTGATAAAATAATGTAGAGAGAAGGTTCAAATAAAAAAGGGAACACAGGGGTATGTATGTAAATAAATAAAAATAAAGCAAACTTCAGTGGGGGCTTTTCTGAAATTACCTATACCCGTAGGGGTATTCTTACAAAATCGCCACTAGGTCACGTGACAAGCACGTGACCTGGTCGGTGAGGGCCTGCGCGCAATAGGAGGTTCTTCCAGGGGGGTAACTGCAATTGACCCAGCGGGTCACGTGCAGATCATGTGACCCCTGGGGATGATAATGGACATTCCCCACGCACGTGCCTCGCACGTGCCGGGGCCTCGGGCTTCGAGCCCGGTGCGGTTGGCCGGAGAGAGGCGGAGGTGGGTTGGCGTCGAACGGCATGCGAGACGTTGGCAGGGGCTCGACGTCGGCCTCCCTCTGGCCGACACACGGCCTAGAGGGCGGCGTAAGGGGCGTCGAAGGTGGCGAGACGGAGATGGAGGCGGCGCGGTGGCGATGGCCGACACACGGCCGTGGGGCGTCGAGGGCGCAGCAGCGGCGACGGAGGAGTTGATGAAGTCAAAGCGGGTGGCTGGCGAAGGGGACCCGACGGTGGTGGTGATGCTTGATGGAGGTCGTCGGCGAGGCTTGGAGGTCAAAGAAGTGGGTCGGCGTCGCGGTGATGAAGGCGGTCGACGCGGTGGAGCGGGGGGGAGTAGCGGAGGAAGAGATAGAGATAGAGAGAGAGAGGGGTAGAGAGAGAGATAACCTGGAGGAGGTCGGGCTCGACGGCGTTGGGCGGCCGGAGCGAGCAGCGGCGCTGGTGGCTGGGGCTGCGACGAGGCGGAGGAAGCCTCGGATCACGCCGAGGGCACGGTTGTCACGACCGGAGGCGAGTGACGCGGATGATCGGGACGTCGGGGGGGGGGGGGGGGGCTGCGGTTTAAATAGGTGGAGAGGATGCGTCGGAGATGGAAGGCGGTGGAGGGATTCGCGGGATTCGACAGGGAAGGGGATACGAGGATCGGAGATGGGGATCCGATTGGAGGTACGGTGGATCGGAGGAGATCGGGAGGATCCGTGGGCGGCGCGTGATTCATGGAGGCGGCGGAGATATTCGCGGGGAAGATGGGTTTCGCGGCGGAGGTCCCGATTGGGAAGGGGACCTAGGAACACGATGAGGGCGGGCCGTCCGATCGGTCGAGATCGGACGGCCCAGATCGTGCCACGTGGCGGGTGATGAGGGGCTGAAGGCGAGGCACGTGCGTGGCGCGTGCCTGAAAGGCACGTGCGTCGCACGTGCTTCGTATTTTATTTTTTTATTTTTATTTTTATTTTTTCATATAGCTAACCTCACAGAACCCGTTGAGTTGCGTATTGAATTACAAATCAAGAGAGATCGTGGATATCGTATAAAATCCACAAATCACTCTCAAGATGGAAGTTATCCTATAGATGCTGTATCCATGCCTGTTCGAAATGTGAATCATAGTATTTATTCCTATGGGAATGGGAATGAAAAACAAGAGATCCTTTTTCTCGAAATATGGACAAATGGGAGTTTAACTCCAAAAGAAGCACTTTATGAGGCTTCTCGTAATTTGATTGATTTATTTATTCCTTTTCTACATGCAGAGGAGGAAAACACTAATTTGGAGGAAAATAAAAACAAATTTACTTTACCCCTATTTATAATGTCATTATCGTATTCTCTTATTTATTATTTATAGTGAAACAAGTTGGGAAGAGGTTGTCAATAATAGATTACCCAAAGAAATAGGTAAAAGAAATTTCCATCCAAGATTTAATAGTTGGTCCATTCTCATCCTCGGTAAAGTCCATCTTGTTGTAATAGAAATAAACAGGAACAAATAAGCTTTAACTAATGTAATAAGAATACCGATTATCATTCCAAAGACCCCTCCCATTTTATCTATTCCAAAAATATCGGGAATAAATAAAATAGGTAAAATAGATAAATTCCATCCACCTAAGTAAAGAACTGTTACAAAATCGGGGAGTCAGGTATTTCCTTCAAAGGTCTGTCGCGCTGTGTTCACAATCGAATGAGGGAGAAGATAGAAGAAAGAGAAAAGAACTGGAGGGTGGCCAGTGTAGTCACCTCTCCTTGTGAAGATGGCCAGCGTAGCCGAGTCTCCACCAAGATCTGCAGGTTTCTGGAAGCTTGGACCTTTTTGGTCAGATTTTATTTGGTAGTTGCTTCTTTGTATTTGGAATTTTTGGTGGTTCTGCTTGGATCTTGTTGTGCCCCTACGGATATAGAATCTTTTGTTTCCGTACATTTTTTGGGGTCTTAGAAAAAATTGTGCCCAACCGTCCATCCCTTTTCCGAAGCTTTATTTCAACCCGTACTCCGGTCTTTAGATTTCCACGCTACCAGAAAAGAAATTCACACAGTCTTCCAACATCCCGTCTGAGTTGAGCTAAGTGCATAGTGCGAGAGTACAAATTAATTCCTTATTCCAGAGTTGTACCCAGAATGAAGAGACCAGGTTAGACACTAAGAGTCAAACGCTGTACATTGTCATGTGGAACTCAAAGAATTAAGTCAAAGACCTGAAGACTCTAAAATCCTATTTCTCGGTGAAGTTCCTCTGAAAATTAGGTGGATTAAGGTCAAGTCCAGACCACTCTCGGTTTCGGCTCATAACTTGGTTCAGAACCCAAAGACTTTTCACATATGCAAATACGATGCTTGATGAAATGCGAGTGTGTGAAATGCAGACACATTTTTTTTGATTGATTTTTTTATTTTGATTTATATGCAAAAATGAATAAGAAAAATTTTTGGGCAAAGTCAGTGTTAGTAGCAAAACTCTTTTTTTATTAATACCCATCCCGTAAATACATATAGACTTAAGCGCAAGTACGAGGTATGACAAAAATATATACAAAGTATATATACAGACCCCCCTATACTTAGCGAGTGCTGTGTCCTCAGAGCACAAGAAGCGTAATGAAGACATAGCTCGGGCTAAGCGTAAGAGAGAAAAATTATTTAAAGGTTCGCCCCCCTATACTTAGACTGAGAATAGTCTAAGTATAGAAGAAGAGCGCAAAAAGAGGCGGACGGGATATGTAAATGAGGAGAGTATAAACAGATGGGTGGCGGTTCCCCCTATACTTAGGCTTTGGTCAGCCTAAGTATAGAAGAAGGATGGATATGGAGTGAGCGAGAGATTGGAATGTGATGAGGGAAATGGTATATACAGATGGCATCGGTCCCCCCCTATACTTAGGCCTTGGCCTAAGTATAGGAAGAAGTTGTACAAGGGGATCGCTGCGGTCGGGAGGGAGGGTGGGTCTGATCTGATATATCGTCAATGTCCTTGCTTTTTGTGAAATAGATGACCTCAACTTGCACTGTATGCTCTTTGGATGAATCTATATAAGGCTTCAGTAATTGTCCATTCACTGAGAAAGGTTGTGCATCATCTTTGAGTTCTGCAATGTCCACACTTCCATTGGTATGCACATCGATGACAACATAGGGACCCGTCTATTTCGATTTTAGTTTCCCATGAAAAATCTTTAATCGAGCATTAAACAACCATACTTTCTGCCCAGGGACAAAGGTTTTATCTCGAATGTGTCTATCATGCCATTTCTTGACCTTGTCCTTATAAATCACACTGTTGTCATATGCTCGGTTTCGGATTTCAATTAGCTCATTCAGATTTAGGTCTCGACATAATTTCCCAAGGTGACAACTCCAGTTCAACTTTTTGATTGCCCATTCAGATTTGTGAATCAGTTCTGCACGAAGATGGCATGGTTTGCCATAGATCATCCTAAAAGGTGAAGTGCCGAGTGGTGTTTTATAAGCTGTCCTATAGGCCCAAAGAACTTGATCCAACAGTTTTGACCAATCCTTCCTATCTGGACGAACCAACTTTTGAAGTATACTCTTCACTTCTCTATTAGAAACTTCTGCCATTCCATTAGATTGTGGATTATAAGGGTTGGCTATTCTATGTTCAAATTTGTACTCCTTAGCCAAAGATCTCATTTCCCTGTTCACAAAGTGGTTACCTCCATCAGAAATCAAAACTTTTGGTATCCCAAACCTTGCAATGATATTATCCTTGATAAACTTACAGACGGTTTTGCTGTCTGCGGTTCGGGTTGGAATAGCCTCTACCCATCGAGACAAATAATTAACCGCTAACAAGATGTACTCAAATCCATTGCTATTAGGAAAGGGACCCATAAAATCAATCCCCCATGCATCAAACACATCACAGAAAATCATAGGTTGCATGGGCATTTCGTCTCTATAACCAACGGTCCCTCCCATCCTATGACAAATCGGGCAAGACCGTACAAAATCATTAGCATCACGAAATAAGGTCTGCCAGTAAAATCCACATTGGAGTACCTTGTGTGTGGTTTTCTTTCCCGAATGGTGCCCTCCAGCCTCGAGAGTGTGACAATGTGTGAGGACACTCTGGTATTCTTCCTGAGGAATACATCTTCTCCAGACACAATTCGCTCCTTCATAAAAAAGGAAAGGATCATCCCAATGGTATTTTCTAGAATCCGACTTCAGTTTATCAATCATTCTCTTGGTCCAACCAAAGGGAACCTTCTTGGAGACAAGATAGTTCACGATGTTGGAATACCATGGGGTTGAATCAATAATGCAAACAGATTCGTCTGGAAAAGTTTCCTTAATAGGTCCAGTATCAGGATAATCATTTTTCTCAATTCAGGAAAGGTGATCAACAACAACATTCTTTATTCTAGGTTTATCTTTGATCTCCAAATTAAATTCATGGATTAACAAGATCCACCTCAAAAGTCGTGCCTTGGCATCTTTCTTATCCATGAGGTATCTAATTGCCGTATGATCCGTGAAAATTGTCACCTTGGAGCCCAATATATATGATCTGAATTTTTCAAGGGTCCAAACAACCGCGAGCATTTCCTTTTCAGTTACTGTATAATTTTTCTGTGCAGGATCCAATACTTTGCTCGCGTAGTGAATCGCATAAGGGATTCCATCCCGTCTTTGTCCAAGCACAGCTCCGACTGCAAAATCCGATGCATCAGTCATGATCTCAAAGGGAAGAGACCAGTCAGGAGCTTGTAATATCGGTGATTCACATATTTTCTTTTTCAGGAGCTCGAAGGCCTCAAGACACTTGTGATTTACAATAAACTCGGTGTCTTTTCCTAAGATCTCAGTCAGTGGGCGGGCGATCTTTGAAAAATCAGGGATAAACCTTCGATAAAATCCAACATGCCCAAGAAAAGATCGCACTGACTTGACGTTGGTTGGTGGCTCAAGTTTCTTGATCACATCCACCTTGGCAGGGTCGACCTCCATACCCTTTTTGGAGATGACATGCCCCAACACGATACCCTCAGTCACCATAAAGTGACTCTTCTCCCAGTAGAGTACCAAATTAACTTCTCTGCATCTCTTGAGGACTCGGTCCAAGTGTGCTAAACATGTATCAAACGAATCACCATGGACCAAGAAGTCATCCATGAACACTTCCAGGAAATCACCCACCATTTCGGCAAATACGGCAATCATGCACCGCTGAAATGTGCCTGGGGCATTACAAAGCCCAAATGGCATGCGCTCGAAAGCGTAGGTACCGAAGGGACATGTAAATGTGGTTTTTTCCTAATCCTCGGGAGCAATAGCTACCTGATTGTAGCCAGAGTACCCATCAAGAAAACAGAAGAATGCTTTCCCTGCAAGCCTCTCCAAGATTTGATCAATAAATGGCAGTGGAAAGTAATCTTTCTTGGTCGCAGCATTCAGGCGCCTGTAATCGACACAGACACGCCACGACGTGGGTACTCGGGTCGCGATCTCAACCCCCTCCTCGTTGGTGACCATCTGGATTCCCGACTTCTTCGGGACGACATGAAGGGGGGCCACCCACTTGGAGTCAGAAATGGGGTATATGAAACCTGCTTTGCACCATTTCTCTATCTCTTTTTTAACCACTTCCCGAAGATTGGGGTTTAATCTTCTCTGAAATTCACGGGAAGGCCTTGCAATATCCTCAACATAAATTTGGTGCAAGCAGAGAGCAGGGTTGATTCCTACGAGATCCGACACAGTCCAACCGATGGCTTTTCGATTTCGCTCAAGGACTTCTAGTAGTCTGGATTCTTGTTCTAATGTCAATGATGAGCTAATGATCACAGGGAATTTGTTTTTGGGTCCTTAGAGAAATGCATACTTCAAGGTGGGAGGGAGGGGTTTCAGCTCTGGCAGATCTACATCATCAATCAAATCTGGCTGAATATCTTTTAAGTCTGGGTCAGTGATTGTTGGTGTTGGATCATTCTGTGATATGCTAGCCACTGATCTTAAAAGAAAGTGAGTCGGATCGCAAAAGTAGTGTGGTAATTCAGCCAAAGCCACGTCCGACTCTTCATTGATTTTTTTCGAAGAGGATGGAATGGACCAATCCGAAAGGAGTTTTGTGTCATCAAGATTGTACGTATCCAGGTGTTCAGATTTGTCTGGCAATAGGTCACACACTGTATGGTGCATTGTTTCTTCTTCTGATGTGAGGGTGTCCATGTGAAGATCTGGCAGTTGGTCCCAAGGTCCGGTAGTGCTGATTAGATTACACTCAAAGGTTTCGGCATCCTCAGTGGTGGATTCAGAATCGGGTCTTTGCCATTTTGTTTGTCTCATTTCCAGATCCACTTCTCCATCTAGGGAGCGGAATTTCATCATTCCAGTGCCGTAATCGAATACAGCCTTGGCGGTTCTCAAGAATGGTCTTCCCAAAATGATTTGCGACTCTTTCCAATGGTCCGGGGTTTCCATGTCCAGGACAGTGAAGTCCACTTTGTATTCCGTACCCTCAACCATAATGATAACATTTTTTACTTCTCCCTTAGGTCTTTTAGTAGATTTGTCCGCGAATTGGAGTAAAGATAGCGATTTCTGAAGAGGTCCTAACTCCAATCGGTAATATAAGGCTAAGGGAAGAAGATTGATGGAAGAACCATTGTCAAGAAGTGTGCGTGCGAATGCGATACCGCCAATGCGGCTTTCCACATAATGAGCACCCAGATCTCTTTTCTTCCTTGGTAAATGCTGGTCTCTCACGCATTTGGTAGTGGCCACTGTCAGAACATGAGTCTCCACAAATTGGTTTGTTTTCTTTGTACGGGTCCGGGTGGGAGTACATTTCATTTTCAAATATTTCTGAAATGCAGGGTTACTGGCCACATATTGATCAAAGGGTACCTTCACAGTTATGTTTTGTTGACAGAATTTTTCCATCACTGGGTCACTCTGGATAGTTTTCTTTTGTCTTCCTTTCTTAAGAGCATGGGGGAAAGGAATGCAAGCATTCGAGATAGGAGAAAGAGATCCAGAATCATAAATAAGAGCATCTTTATTGAATTTGGAGTTCTTATTACAATCATAATGTTCTGGATTATCATCATGTTGCTGAAATAGTGACATAGGTATTTTCGCAGCAACTAGAGGTTCAAGGTCCTCTGTAGTCTCCATAGATGCTTTTCCCTTCCTTTGGGCAGAAATCCTCGGGCGTCCTTCGTCTTCATCCTCAGAAGCATCCTCCGGTTGATCTTCTGAGTCATGATGGTCAGCTTCCCTTGCTCGGTTAGGTACGACCACGGTCCTTCCGCTCCTGAGGGACATGGCATTGATATTGTTAAACGAAAGGGTCTCGTGTTCAGATGTGGAAAAGTCTGAGTAATATACCTGATTGTTGTGTTGAGATGATTGAGGTTTGTTCAAGCTATTGGGGTTAGCTTGAACTTGAGCGGGAATGGCTGTGACAGGGGCTGTCTGTTCTTCCTTCCAACGGGATAGACGATTAACATCTACCCGTAGGTCGTACAGTTCATTCCGGAAGCTGCGAATTTCCTCCAACATTTGTCTTTGGATATCAATCGGGTCTTCTGGAAGTTTGGATGATCGAGATGCTTGATTTGGAGCTTGATATTGTTGACGATGTTGTTGAGGTTGGTTCTGACGGTCGTGTGGCTGCTGCTGCCTTGAGGGCTGATTGTATTGTGGAGCAACATTGTAGGAGTTAGGTGGACGCTGATATTGCTGACGATCCCCCAGATTACCCTGTCGGGTATTATCCTGTGTGTACCAGATGCCATTTATCTCGAAAGTCAGAGGCGGGGCTTCTATGACTGTCTCAGCCGGAGGAGGTAACTGCTGGGAAGGTTGGATGTAGGATTGGTCCTGAGTCCATGGTTGCGGTTGTCCAGAGCCTGGCTGCTCTTGGACATGATGCACATGATAAATTGGGATCGTAGGAGCAGTAGGCATCCCGATCTTGGACACCTTCTCAGTGAGTTCCTCCATTTGTTTTGGAAATTAAGAGAGTCGGTTGTCGATGTCGTTCACCCTTTTATCCACAACTGTTAATTTGTCTGTGATGATGTTCATGTTGGGCAGCAAGTCCTCTGCTATTTCTGCAACCGTTTGTTTCCCTCCTTTGGCTTGATAGTTGTTCAGTGAATCGGTGTAAGATCTACTAGCAATTTGTGAACGGCTAGTCTCCGCCATTTGCTCCAGTATTTTCCAGACGGTATCAGCTCCTCGGGATGTGTAGTTTCCTCCACAGGCATCGCTGACTAGACCCTGAATCCCGTGGTTAAGGCCAGAATAGAGGGATTGAACCAGGATGTTATTATCTAGGTCATGGCATGGACATTTCTGCAGCAGATCTTTGAATCTATCCCATGCATCACAAAGTGGTTCATTTGGCATCTGAGAGAAGCTAGTGATGCGAGTCCTCATTTGATTGGTTCAACTCAAGGGGTAGAATTTTTTTAAGAAGAGGTTCTTGAACCTATCATAGGTGGTCACCGTCACTCCCAAATTTTTCACCCAGTAATCTGCCTTACCCTTCAAGGCGAAAGGTAATGCAGTGAGACAGATATAGTCTTGGCTGACTTGTGGGTGCCTCTGATTAGAACAGATTAGCTCCAAATCACGCAGGAATTCATAGGGTTCTTCATTCGAATTACCATGAAATTGTGGTAATTGATTTATGAAGTGTGACTTCAGTTCATGGTGAACCTCAGGTTGAGGTGGCTGCAAGTAATTTATGACCCTATATTGCCCGGGATTATATGCAGCGTCCATTGGTGGTTCCTCGTCTGCATTCATTCTTTCCAATTGTTCCCTCATCAAATTTTGCTGCTGCTCAGATGCAGCCAGTCTTGCGAGAATCATTTGCATCGAATCTTCATTTTGGTCATCTTCAGGATTGTTCTTCTTTGGAGGCATTTTTTGCGAAGTCTTCTTTTCACCTTCAGATTGTGAAAAATAGGAGTCAATAGTTTGAAGAGAATTATAAGATGAAAAGTCCAGGGGAAGGTGTTCCTGAACCCATGGTGGTTCTGAGTAAGAGTGGTTCAGATCATTTGAGACTGGAAAGTTTGTGGTAGTCAGAAAGGGGTTCGTTGAGTCCGAACAAAAATTACCACAATTTTCCATTCTTGAATTTCAAGAGATTATCAAGAGATGAATGGATGTTGATCAAATCAAACACAATACAAAATTCTTTTTCACCAACTCACACAGTGAAGGTCGTAAGAGTTCGACCAATTTTCTTGTCAATTTTAAATGGTGAAAAGACAACCTTGTTAGCGAGATGAAATTTCGGATTTGGGCTCTAGCCTTAAATGTCGTCTCTCGCTCACTGAGAAAAACAGAACATCCAATGTTGGGGTAACTCTCCCGATTTTTTTTTGATTTTATGGGTTATTTGAGATCAGATATATTTAGCAGTCCCGATTTTAATGAGGTGATCACTGAAAAATTAGATGAGCACAAATACACGTCTACCGTCCAGTCCCAATTTCCTTTAAAGTTATGTTATAAAACAAGAGAGAGGAATTCGGGAAAAGCCGATGCACGCAGAAAACTATGATGAATGCTCAGTTAGAAGGCTTATAGTGAATCCTCGCAATCTCCATGTGGGATGCTAGACAAAATTTAAAAATTATTCTATATGATGTGCAAACCGATGGAAAAACCGCACCTAAGCAGAAAGTTCTATTAGCGGGAAGAATTGATTTATATTTGGCTAAGTTCAACGATCTATGTGCGTCTCAATTAAAGTGCAGTGTGGCTTAAGATCCTACGAGCACAAGCAAAAATATAAAGGCTCTGAGAGCCGTATGTGCAGGTCTATCCTAATCGCCACTCAAGTCAGGCCCCACCCTCTCCGGAGAGTGAAACAGGCCACGACACACCACAGAATAAAGTCAGAGGTCTTTCTACACACGCGAGAGTCCAAACGGACACCGCTGTAAAATTACAAGAATTTCAAAATTGCAGGAATTAAAAACCTAGACTCTACGCACTCTCACGACTCGACTCGATCTTAAATTAATTGCGGTTTTTGCAAGAGTCGGTGAAGTTGTGTAGGTTATTGAAAACCGCTCCACGTGCAAGGTACCTCGCAAAAAAAATAAGAGAGAGAATGTAAGAGAGTGACTCAAAAATATATGAAAAATAAAGGCTGAAAATAAATTGCAGGAAAATGAAATTTACAATGAAAAATTCGGGGGTCAGACTACCCGAATGCGGAAAACCGAATGAAAAATTTTTAGACAAAAATCTAAGCCGTTTGCCTCCCCGGCAACGGCGCCATCTGACGGATCCGAAAATGTCGCTTTTAAAAAGTTGTTTTTATCGTGTCGTGTTAATAATGATGTGTCGTACGTTGTAGGCGGCAATCGGAAACGATCAAGAAAATACCACAAATAAGTTATTCAATTTTTAATCTCGTGGCTTTATGTTTATTTTACTTGGGCACCCAAGGTCGATCACAAGGAGGCAAAGGAACAACCTACAATTAAGTCTATCAAAGTTCGAGTTCGGTTTTCAAGGCGGTCTTTTTTTTTGGAATTTTTTTAATGCAATATGAGATGCAAAATGCAAGTTCGGCCTATTCTAGGGACTAAAACGTAAATTTCAATCAAACAATGTCCGAAAAATACGAAACTTGGCCACAATGTAAATGACGATGAAATGCGTGCACTGTAATTTTTTTGGAATTTTTGGATGCAATATGAATTTTTTATGGATTTTTAAATGCAAACAAAATGATTTTCAATATTTTAATTTTAATAAATATCAAACCTACTTATTTTCAAGGATCAAAATTATCTGAGATCTATCACTAGGTGACGGATCTCAGAAAAATCCTAAACCTCGAAAATGTGGGGTTTAATACCCATTAAAAATTAAATACTAAAATATGCAAAATGATTTTTACAGGACAAAATATGCATGCAAATTCAATTCTTTTTGGGCATGATGTTAAGAACAATTAACTTGACAATGGGTGATTTTTTGAGGATTTTTAGAGCAATGATTAATTAGCTATGAATTTCCAAGCAAGAAATGGGCAAAATATATAAATTTCCACACAACAATTATTTATTAATTAATCATCAATCAGAAAAATACCCATAACATGTCAAAGCATAGAGAATTAATTAACAAACATCATACGATTTTTAGATTGATAAAATAATGTAGAGAGAAGGTTCAAATCAAAAAGGGAACACAGGGGTATGTCTGTAAATAAATAAAAATAAAGCAAACTGCAGTGGGGGCTTTTCTGAAATTACCTATACCCGTAGGGGTATTCTTGCAAAATCGCCACTAGGTCACGTGACAAGCACGTGACCTGGTCGGTGAGGGCCTGCGCGCAATAGGAGGTTCTTCCAGGGGGTAACTGCAATTGACCCAGCGGGTCACGTGCAGATCACGTGACCCCTGGGGATGACAAAGGACGTTCCCCACGCACGTGCCTCGCACGTGCCGGGGCCTCTGGCTTCGAGCCCGGTGCGGTTGGCCGGAGAGAGGCGGAGGTGGGTTGGCGTCGAACGGCGTGCGAGACGTTGGCGGGGGCTCGACGTCGGCCTCCCTCTGGCCGACACACGACCTAGAGGGCGGCGTAAGGGGCGTCGAAGGTGACGAGACGGAGATGGAGGCGGTGCGGTGGCGATGGCCGACACACGGCCGTGGGGCGTCGAGGGCGCAGCAGCGACGACGGAGGAGTTGATGAAGTCGAAGCGGGTGGCTGGCGAAGGGGACCCGGCGGTGGTGGTGATGCTTGATGGAGGTCGTCGGCGAGGCTTGGAGGTCGAAGAAGTGGGTCGGCGTCGCGGTTATGAAGGCGGTCGACGCGGTGGAGCGGGGGGGAGTAGCGGAGGAAGAGATAGAGATAGAGAGAGAGAGGGGTAGAGAGAGAGATAACCTGGAGGAGGTCGGGCTCGACGGTGTTGGGCAGCCGGAGCGAGCAGCGGCGCTGGTGGCTGGGGCTGCGACGAGGCGGAGGAAGCCTCGGATCACGCCGAGGGCACGGTTGTCACGACCGGAGGCGAGTGACGGCGGATGATCGGGACGTCGGGGGGGGGGGGGGGGCTGCGGTTTAAATAGGTGGAGAGGATGCGTCGGAGATGGAAGGCGGTGGAGGGATTCGCGAGATTCGACAGGGAAGGGGATACGAGGATCGGAGATGGGGATCCGATTGGTGGTACGGTGGATCGGAGGTGATCGGGAGGATCCGTGGGCGGCGCGTGATTCACGGAGGCGGCAGAGATATTCGTGGGGAAGATGGGTTTCGCAGCGGAGGTCCCGATTGGGAAGGGGACCTGGGAACACGATGAGGGCGGGCCGTCCGATCGGCCGAGATCGGACGGCCCAGATCGTGCCACGTGGCGGGTGATGAGGGGCTGAAGGCGAGGCACGTGCGTGGCACGTGCCTGAAAGGCACGTGCGTCCCACGTGCTTCGTATTTTATTTTTTTATTTTTATTTTTATTTTTTTTATAAAAACGATATATAATATAGCCAAAAAAGGCTGACACGTGGCGGCACCAGGTGCAGCCACGTGTCAGCACCAGATAATTCAGAAAATAAATATCTTGTAAAATCAAAAATAAATAGTAAATGACCTCGGATCGAAAAACTTTCTTCACGAAAATTGCTCGTCTCGATGAGATCTACAACTTTCATGAAGACATCAAAATCAAAATCGATCATTTGCATAAAGTGAATTTTTGTGGTATCCTATGTACATAGAATGCCTTAATTTTGGGGTTTTGTAATTTTTATATCATTTTTAAACAAGATAAAAACCCGGAAAAATATGGAAAAATTAAAGATAAATAAAAGACATCTAAATCTATTTTTTTGGATTTTTATTAATAAAGAAAATATATACATAAAATATAGGTCAGAAAAGCCGCGACAATGTACAAAAGAGGCCCAAAACCCAACTTTCACATACGAGCTCCGATTCACTTGAACTTGGTCTTGTTTTGAAGGTAATTGAATGCACATTAGTTCAAAAGTGAGTAGGATTAAAACGGACATTGGATGAGGGAGATATGGGGCTTTTAGTCTGAAAATCCTGAAATTAGGGTTTGGGTTTTTGGTCCACTTATTTGGGTTAGTTATTTTTTTGTATTTTTCCTTTATTCTTATTAGTGATATGTACACAGTGGAAGTGGTTTTGAGTTATTCGGAGTTAGCATGAATGAGTTAAAAATCCGGGAAGTTAGGCTATTTACAGGTCATTTTGGCTGGGATTTTTGGCTTCTTATTTTATGCAGATTTTTGTGCTAAAATGCCATTCTTATGGAAACATGCATGAATGCTAATTATGCAAAATAGATGCAAGAATGCTGTTGATTTTTAAGGTTTTGAGCTTAATAAATGAGATTTAGAGTGATGAATACGAGATTCATCAAGGGGATAGCGTATGGCGTCGGTGTATTCCTCAGGAGGAACACCATAGCGTCCTCACTTACTGCCACAAGCTTGAGGCAGGAGGACATCATTCTGGGAGGAGAACGGCACAGAAAGTGCTCCAATCCGGCTTGTGGTGGCCTACCCTCTTCAAGGACTCTGATGAGTTCGTGAAGAGGTGTACTGACTGTCAGAGGATGGGCACTTGTGGACAGCGTGATATGATGTCGATGCAGCCCATTCACTTCTGTGAGGTTTTTGACGCATGGGTGATGAATCTGTGATTCATCACTCTAAAAGTTGAAAATAGAGTCTTGTTCCCGAGTAAATAGATGCATATTTCCCTTTATATTGTAAAATTAGCATTCATGCATGCATTGATAACATCTGCATTTTAGCACTCATAATTGCATAAATAAGAAGCCAATTTCACTTGTAAATATCCACCTGTATATTAGATAAAATACCTTATTTGTATATATTTTATACTAACTCCCAAGCCAATAAAACCAACTCTATTATGTATATATGACTAACACTAATCAAAGAAAATATCAAAAAAAATACTAACATGTAAAATTGACCAATAAAACCTCAATCCAAGTTTGAGACTAGGAACCTTAAAATGCACATATCTCTCTCATACAGCCTCCGAAGTAGGTCTACTCACTTTTAAAGTAATATACATTTCAAGACCTTCGAAACAAGACCAATTTCATTAAAATCGGAGCTCGTATGCAAAACTTGGGTTTTGGGCCCCTTTTGTACATTGTACATAATGACCGTTTTGCCCCTGTATTTTACCACTTTATTTTCTTAATTATTAAAAATTCAAAAAAATTAGATTAAGTTGTAAATATTCTTCTCATATTTTCTTTATTTTTATTTTGATTTTTCTCTTAATTAAAAATGACAAAAAAATTGCAAAAGATAAAATGCGGTATTTTATACCTATAAGGTACCGCCAAAAATATGCTTTTGTACAGATGATCTCGTTTGATTTTCGACCCTTCATGAAAGTTGTAGATCTCATCGAGACGAGCAACTTTTGTGTTGACGGCTTTTTAATTTAAGCTTTTTTTATTATTTCTTTTTGATTTTTCTTTCCCTTTAACTTTGGATTTTTCTAGGAGCGACACGTGGTGGCTCCAGAAGCCGCCACGTGTCAACTCCTTGGTTTTTGCTTTTTATTAAATAAATACCACATGGCCGCATCCTAGCGCGCCAAGTGGCATCCTCTCTCTCCTCTCTACCAATTCCTCCCCACTCTCCCTTAACTTAAGGGAGAGGCCATCCTTCGACACCTCTCATTTCATCCCATCTCCCCCACCTTCTCCATCTCTCCCACTCTCTCCATGGCCTCTCCAACCTCCACCTCCTCCTCTTTATAATCTCCTCTACTCCCACATTCACCCCCATCCGCCATCTTCACAGTGAGGGAGAGGAGAGCTCCATTCCTTCTTTGGTGACAGCAAGGGAGAGAGTGCCAACGGTGAGCGACGACCCTGCTCCTCTAGGCGAGATCCGGTGGCCCTCCGTCCACCGCCGCAGCTGCAAACCGCAGCTGCCCGAGCTCGAGCCTTGCCGACTCTTGAGCGACGACAGGAGAAGCCTCGTATTCTCCATCCCCAGGCATCCGTTCCATCTACTGGTAATCTCTTCTTCCTTATTCTTCTTCATCTTCATTTCTCTTCATTCTCTCTCTCCTCAATTTCATCATCGTATGTCCATCAAAATATCAAACAAAATGCACTTCAACAGATAAATCATACGTTGCGATCGCAACCGTGATTTTTATTAATTTTTTGGAAGCATTTTCATCAATCGATTAATGGCTCATTTTTCTCTGCTAAACAAATGCATGAGAATCCCCTGTTTGTAACAAGGGCTTCTCTGAACCCCCGGTGACTCCTTCCTCCCACCACTTCACCACTCCACGCATGCACTAGTTTGCAACCCCTCTATTGCAGGTACTCGTCAACGGCCATCGACCATCAACGCCATCCACTCGTGGGGCGCCCCCACGTCCACCTCCGCCCCCTCGGACGCTGCCCCTCCACGCCACTCAGGCACGCCGCCCACCTTCTCCGCCGCGCGGCTCGTCGGAGCTTCACGCCCACGCGTCAGCCCCGCCAGCGAGCCCATCTGCCACGCCCCCGACTCCCCTCGCGTACACGCGCGCTGCCCACCGCGCGTGCACAGCCACCTCCGTCCCGCACCTCGCAGCTGCTAGCCGCGCCCCCCAAGCACCAACCGCGCGGCCCACGCCGCTGACGTCGCCGCCATCTCCTCGCCGCACCTCCCTGACAGTTGCCAGCGGCCACCTCTCCCTCGACGCCGCCGACCACCTCCTCCTCCAAGCTCCATCGGCCACCTTCAAGACCTCCCCTGTTTCATCTACAAAACAGAGGAGTTCTATCGCACAATAAACAATTGGGAATTTGCAAAGGGGACACTTGCACCCCTTTGCAAGTTCTTAAAAAAATTTCAAGTTTCTTCTTATTGCATGTAAGTCCCTGTGCTTCATTTGAGTTTCTTTTTGATTTTCTGTATTGCATTTATAACATTGCATTTGCACGTTTATCTTATTGTCATTTTGCCATCTATTTTTAATTCCGAAAGTTGCATTGTTTAGTATAACTCTTGTTCTGCCATCTTAGCACTTATTTGTATTTTTCTGATTTGCAGAGTATTTATTGAAATTAATTTGGTGGAAAATTGCAATATTTTGCCCATTTTGATTGTCTAATTTATTGCGCATTATCTGCTCATCGAAAAATCTCCAAAAAATCGTAGTTGGTAGATCTAAGTTTATGCTACAACATATCCAAAATTCACATCATTTGCATGTGTAATTTGTCATAGAAAAATTATTTAGTGAAAACCTTAATCGATTTTTAATTTATTAACCGTGAGGTGTTTTAAGGAAAATCAAGTTGATTTGGATAGATCCTAACTAGACCTATTTGGATTAATTTTATTTCTTAAAAATATCATCGTTTATTAATTATTAATGGTTTAGTCATTTTCACTAAAGTCTGCATATTTTATTATCCGTGCATCAGAAAATTATAAAAAAATTAGGTTAGCTTAATTTCATCCCATTTCATAATCTGACCAAGTTTCATAATTTTTGGATTTAAGTTGATACCTTAACTGATTTAACCTCAACTTGGCTGGATTTTTGCATGTGTCTGCATTGAAAATAAAAAAGAACAAAAAAATTACTCCTCGTAAATCCAACACTCGAAAAATTTCGCTTAAATCTACCTAAGGAGATAGATGCCTCCCTGAGTTCGACCTGAAATTAACTTGATATTAAATTTAAGTGGTTTTTGATTAGCCTCTCGTATCCGACTGCAACGTATCACATTAATTAATTTAGACATTAATTTGCCTAAATTAACAAAGGGTGTGGGAGCGATATCAAAATGGCGCCGTTGCCGGGGAGGCACGGCTTAGGTTAATTTGTAGCATATTTTTGAGTGTTTGATTTTCATCCCCGGGTAGTCTGACCCCCGGTTTTCTTGTAATTATTCTCTCTTTTATTTCTTTGCATTATTTTATTTTTGAGTCACTCTCTGACCTCACTCTTTTTCTGTGCGAGGAACGCGAGGAGTCTCGGACGCTTCGACGATCAAGAATTTTAATTGAGTGATTAGAGAGGCATTGTAAATTTTTATTTATTTTTCTTTTTCGCATCATTTCCAGCGGTTCCCGTTTGGGATCTCGCGCGTGTAAATATAGTGGAAACTGTGTCCCGTGTGCTGTGTGGGTGAATGGTAATTTAGCTTGCACTAGCGGCTCCTCGAGCCACTCTAGGATTTGTTTGTGCTCGTAATCAATAGGACCACACATCACACATAAAAGACGCACCTAGACCGCAGGACTTAGTCAAATTAAACTGTTCTTCACGCTAATAGAACTGCCTGTCTAGGAGCGGTTTTTCATCGCTTGCATTTGCATGTAGAGTAAAGTTTTCAATTCTGTATTGCATCCTGCATCAAAAAGCGAAGGGATCACTGTAAGTATTCTCTACTCAGCATACGCATCATCGATTTTAACTTGCATCGGCTTTTCTCGATTTCCCCCTATGATTTTCTCACTTAAATTAAAAAGGAAATTGGGATTGTCCGATAGGCGTGCTTTGTGGTGGATTAATTAAAGTGATAACTTAACTTAAAATCGGGACTGCTAACAGTATTGACCAAAAAAAGAATAAAAACTGAAAATTGTTTGCGGGAGACTAATCCCCGACCTTGTATTCAGGCTGAGTGAGGGTACCTGAGTGTGTGTGAACACCCTAAGGTAGAGCCCAAAACCCCGTCTTCCATATCACGTTCTAACTGATCCTAGAAAATATCACAAGCCGGATAATTTCAGATTCTTTGACTAGTACCAAGTAGCCTCCGCCTGTCTCAGGTAGATAGGGGCGAAATTGCGGTACTCCGCGACAAGTTGCCAGTAACCCCCAGGGGTGAAGTTCCGGCCTTGTCAGCCTCCGCCTGCTTGCAGGTAGATAGGGGTGTGGTCATTGAATCCATCGACTTGGGATAGGAGCGAAGAAAGGAAGGAGCGGCGGTATCTTAGGCGACAGGTTAAACATGGAAGACGCATCCGGCTCTGAGCCGACTTCCCTTTAGGCCGCGTAATCCTTGCTATCTTGCTTGAATACCACACTTAAAATTTACAAGATTAATTGGACTCGATTTCGGGTCCTTCACCGTATTGAGTGTGAACTCGGGGTTTTGCTCTTGCGTTTGTCTTTGTGTTTGTCGTGTGTGTTATCCTATGTAATTGCACATTTTCTACCTCAATCTTCTTGTATTCATCATTTCCTCCTCAAGATGTCGGGATATTGGTCCCCATACCCCGTGACCTCTGGTCACTCCTCCTCAACCATATACCGTTCATCTTCGCTTTCTCCTCCGCCATCCACGGGAGATCCTTACCCGTGGTCGGCTCCTCCTCAACCCGATCATGAAGTCAGAACTCCGACTGACTTCTCCACTTCTTCGCATTTCTCACCTACTCCATATTCTGACATTCCGGATCCACTTCCATCTTGGGCTGACTGTACTTATTCTCGTGAGCTTGCAGGAATTAAAGAATCGAATGCAGAGCAAGACACTGCTGAGACAGATGATTGGCAGAATTATATGCCCCCGTATACTTCATTCT
The DNA here is from genome assembly GCA_037367405.1 of Ottelia alismoides. Classification (NCBI taxonomy): domain Eukaryota; kingdom Viridiplantae; phylum Streptophyta; class Magnoliopsida; order Alismatales; family Hydrocharitaceae; genus Ottelia; species Ottelia alismoides. Next base: position 701,620 of record JAZKJV010000397.1, read on the forward strand.
CACCTCAAGTAGGGACCAGACATCAATTCACATATACACATCCCGACTTGGTCATAGGGCATAACATGGTCGATCAAACAACCCGAATAGAGAGGCTTGTACACCAGGATTTCCCAGACTTGATTGACTTTAGTGATCAAGCCTCCATTAACCAGCCTTCATTCGAAAAGCCTATACAATCACAAGATTGGACTCATGACCTAGACTTATCAGTCCCTGTTTCATTGACTCCATCATATGAGGCTTCGAACAGTATTTGCCATTTGGATGATCCATACTCGACCCAGCATTACATGCCAGAGTCTAGGTATGTTGAGTATGAGACCTCAACATCTCAGCAGTCTCCTCCAATTGAGCAGAACTCTCCCATGAATTGTCATGGGAATTTTGTGGAGGATGACATTTCCAGACTTATTGAGAAAAGTGAATCATTCGGTAATGAGTTGAGAAATGTCATGGAAATATTGAACTCAATTTCTACCAGCTTGAGAATGAAAGTGGAAAAGGATATGAGTAATTTTGAGGTTGAAAGCCAAGCAAACATTAGGGAACCCACACCGTCTGTACAGCTGGAGTCCATTCTATCTCCCTCTTCTACTAACCACTTACCCTCCAATCCAGAGTCCGATCATTCATCTATCCAAAATACCAAAAAAATTGAAAAACCAAAAAACCACATAAAAATTGAAAATGAAAATGACTTAAAAAAATTGGATCCTGCCCTAAGGGAAGCACTCGATGAAGAACTGATTTTCAAACTTCCCTTAATAAAGGCCATAGATCACTTTCCCGACCTCAAACGATTTGTGAGAAGTAAATTGATGCCCAAGAGGTCGGGTAATAAGAGGACAAGGACGGAAAGACACATAGTGTCTATGGCCACCTCCTTGGTGATGGGGAGAAAGACCAAAAGCCGCAGAGTGAAGCGGTTGTCCCGAGTTGAGTGTGAAATCAAAGACACCATCTTTACCCATGCAAGAATCGATGATGACTTACCGATAAATATCCTCCCGACCTCTGTGTTTGACAAGCTCAAACTCAGGCCACTTAAGAAATCGAGAGAGATCGTTCAGCTGGCTGATCGATCCATCAAACGGTCGAGAGGAAACATTTCAGTCATCGTTACTTTCCAAGGTGCTCTACACCAGGTGGACTTCACGATCATTGATATCGAGCACCGAGGAGAGTTTTCCCAGTCTCCGATTATTCTCGGGAAGCCGTTCTTAGCCTTGGGTAAGGCGACTATAGATTGCGAGACTCGGGAAATCGATTTTTCAGCATTGGGAGCGCTTCGACCTCATCCATTCTTTGATAAACTTTACTCTAAGGTGACCCGCACATCCGCTGACAGTCATAACCATCGAGAGGTAGATGAGTCCCACCTCTCTGCTACACCTGAGAAACCGATTGTCCGGACGATCGTTGGATCAGAGACCCCACACCTCCACTTCATCAACTGCTTGCACCACCACCGTGACAGCTTCTAAGGAGGACTCACGACCGGAAGCTATCATTGAGTCGGACACGATATTTGAGGATTGCCTTGATCATTTCAATGATCCGACACAAGAGCCCAATAATGCCAAGCCGACTGAGACCACTAGAACCTTCCCGAGACATGTGCTGACCCTTCAGGAATATTACAATCTTTATGGCGACTCGTCTGGTGAGGAACCCATAGTCAGCACCACACCACGACCCGGACCTTCTAAGGAAACAACCCAGACAAAATTGACTTCACTTAAAAACACGGTTGCTCCCTCTTCTAGTCGGCTTTCTAATGAGAGGAAGTCGAGAATTGATTCCTCGAGATGTTCCCCCGAACCTCTCAAGGCGCGTCGCTCTCATTTCCCTCTCAATGATTCAGGTTCTAGAAAACCTACTAAGAAAGTTTCCTTCAACACACTGGAGAAGGAATTTTCTGAGGAGTCCTCATCCGGTCCGGATAAGGTGATTTATATGAGTGAGCTCAGTTCGGCTGTTCTCAAGCCTTATCTGAGCAAGCGGCCATGTGTCGACCCGCGTTGGACGATCCCTACACCTCATTATTATTCATCTGAGGACGATTCCGACAGCGACACATATGTATATTATCCACCTCCTCGCGTCCGCAAGAAGGTTCGACACAAACCTTCTTAATCCTTGTATATTCTAACTCTTTCTTGTACATACATTCTCTCCCTCCCTCCCAAGTGATTCGAATCACTCGCCCCGATTCCATATCATCTCATGACTATACTTAGGATAATCAGGATCCTAAGTATAGGGGGGAGAGTGACCCACATCTATTCATTGTACATCCTCCAGATCACATCGGTTCTCATACTCACTCCTGTCCAATACTTAGGCTGAGCAGAGCCTAAGTATAGGGGGGACCGATGCCTGCCGTGTATATATTCATCCATTTCCCATCTTTCCCTCGTCCGCCCCATTTCTGATCTTCTTCTACACTTAGGCTGCCAGAGCCTAAGTTTAGGGGGGCGAGACGACTTCTATACTTTTGTAATTTTAGCTCTCCTACGCTTAGCCCGGGCCATGTTATTTTTATCGCTTTCGTGCTCTGAGGACATAGCACACGCTAAGTATAGGGGGGCGTGTATATATTACATATATACTTTACCCATAGCTCGTACTTTCGCATATTTTCGCGTATTTTTGTATATATTTTGCAATAATTACGGGTGGGTAAATTTTGAAAATTTTTTTTTTGCATACTTGTGTAATACTTGTAAACCTTTTGTAAAAATCAAAAAAATAAAAATTTTGTATACTTGTATAATATGTACTATAATACTTGTATAAAAAGTTGTAAAATTCTTGTAAAACATACTTTTGTAAAATTTGTTGTGTATCAAAAATCGTGTATACTATGTACAAATTGTATCAACTAAAAATTGTTGTAAATAATAAAAAAATGTTGTATACCAGAAAAATAAAATAAAAAGCTTCTTATTTACTCTTGCATATTATCTTGCATTTCCCAAAAAAAAGTCTTGCATTTCGTTCATAGCATGTCATCTACATCTCATCTGCATATCTTGCATATGCAAAGTGAAAAGCTAGTGGGTTCTGAACCAAGTTATGAGTAGATATTGAGGATGGACTTGATTTGACCTTAATCCACCTAATTTCAGAGGAACCTTATAGGAACTGGAGTTAAGATTTCTCAGGTCAAGTGACTTAATTCTTTGAGTCCGCAAGTCTATGTTCACATGTCATCTTGATTAGTCTAAGTAGAATATCTCGTGCATACGCAGGATTCTTTTAGATAATGACCTAACTTGAACAAGCACTATGCACGTAGCTCTTCAGTGATGAGGTGGTGAGGAGGTAGAATCCTTTAGCTTGGAGTAGCACACGGGTGGAAACATCCGTCCTCCTCTAGGGAGGGTAGTGCATCTCAACCTAGTCTGGTGGTGTTGACGTCTAAGGACGGGATGCTGTGGGTTGCAATAATGCTTCAAAAGAGGGACAGTCTACTGGCTCAAGAGGAAAAACTCCTGATGTACATGCTGCACCTTGTATATAGTTCCAAAAAAAAAAGAAAAAAAAAAGAAAAAATGCAAGAACTCCAAAAAAATCAGACAGGTCCAAGTGAAAAAAAAATATACCTGTCGGAGTATGTATATTAGCAAAGAAAATGCAGCTGGATGACTTGGCTACACTGGTCAGGCATCTCGGGATAGGTAGCTACACTGGCCACCGTCCATTCTTTTCTCTACCCCCTCCTCTTGAGTTGGTCGTACTTGAACTTAGAAGGGAATACCCCACTCCTCGAGGAAAGAGTTACTGGACTAGGTTATTGAGTTACCTTGTTAGAGGAGGCTGGTTCTGAGCCATTTCTGATGTGAAGAGTTACATTTCACTTACACAGTACAAGTAAGAATCATAGTCATCAGAAATTTGCGTTTGAGGATTTGTTCTGACCTGACTATTGAGGAGTCTTGAATAGAAGACTTGTGGAACTTGAAGTCTGTTAGGTCTTAAGTTCAGGTCCCAATAAGGTTCCGCCACACAATTAATCCAAAGGTCGAGTCAAGCTCCATTTTCAACTTTTGTTCATGACCTTGGTATGGAACCCAAAATCATTTCACTCTTGCATTTCATTTTAGTTGCTCGGGGACGAGCAAGGTTTAAGTATAGGGGGTTGATGAATCTGTGATTCATCACTCTAAAAGTTGAAAATAGAGTCTTGTTCCTGAGTAAATAGATGCATATTTCCCTTTATATTGTAAAATTAGCATTCATGCATGCATTGATAACATCTGCATTTTAGCACTCATAATTGCATAAATAAGAAGCCAATTTCACTTGTAAATATCCACCTGTGTATTAGATAAAATACCTTATTTGTATATATTTTATACTAACTCCCAAGCCAATAAAACCAACTCTATTATGTATATATGACTAACACTAATCAAAGAAAATATCAAAAAAAATACTAACTTGTAAAATTGACCAATAAAACCTCAATCCAAGTTTGAGACTAGGAACCTTAAAATGCACATATCTCTCTCATACAGCCTCCGAATTAGGTCTACTCACTTTTAAAGTAATATACATTTCAAGACCTTCGAAACAAGACCAATTTCATTAAAATCGGAGCTCGTATGCAAAACTTGGGTTTTGGGCCCCTTTTGTACATTGTACATAATGACCGTTTTGCCCCTGTATTTTACCACTTTATTTTCTTAATTATTAAAAATCCAAAAAAATTAGATTAAGTTGTAAATATTCTTCTCATATTTTCTTTATTTTTATTTTGATTTTTCTCTTAATTAAAAATGACAAAAAAATTGCAAAAGATAAAATGCGGTATTTTATACCTATAAGGTACCGCCAAAAATATGCTTTTGTATAGATGATCTCGTTTCATTTTCGACCCTTCACAAAAGTTGTATATCTCATCGAGACGAGCAACTTTCGTGTTGACGACTTTTTAATTTAAGCTTTTTTATTATGTCTTTTTGATTTTTCTTTCCCTTTAACTTTGGATTTTTCTGGGAGCGACACGTGGTGGCTCCAGAAGCCGCCACGTGTCAACTCCTTGGTTTTTGCTTTTTATTAAATAAATACCACATGACCGCATCCTAGCGTGCCAAGTGGCATCCTCTCTCTCCTCTCTACCAATTCCTCCCCACTCTCCCTTAACTTAAGGGAGAGGCCATCCTTCGACACCTCTCATTTCATCCCATCTCCCCCACCTTCTCCATCTCTCCCACTCTCTCCATGGCCTCTCCAACCTCCACCTCCTCCTCTTTATAATCTCCTCTACTCCCACATTCACCCCCATCTGCCATCTTCACAGTGAGGGAGAGGAGAGCTCCATTCCTTCTTTGGTGACAGCAAGGGAGAGAGTGCCAACGGTGAGCGACGACCCTGCTTCTCTAGGCGAGATCTGGTGGCCCTCCGTCCACTGCCGCAGCTGCAAACCGCAGCTGCCCGAGCTCGAGCCTTGCCGACTCTTGAGTGACGACAGGAGAAGCCTCGTATTCTCCATCCCCAGGCATCCGTTCCATCTACTGGTAATCTCTTCTTCCTTATTCTTCTTCATCTTCATTTCTCTTCATTCTCTCTCTCCTCAATTTCATCATCGTCTGTCCATCAAAATGCCAAACAAAATGCACTTCAACGGATAAATCATACGTTGCGATCGCAACCGTGATTTTTATTAATTTTTTGGAAGCATTTTCATCAATCGATTAATGGCTCATTTTTCTCTGCTAAACAAATGCATGAGAATCCCCTGTTTGTAACAAGGGCTTCTCTGAACCCCCGGTGACTCCTTCCTCCCACCACTTCACCACTCCACGCACGCACTAGTTTGCAACCCCTCTATTGCAGGTACTCGTCAACGGCCATCGACCATCAACGCCATCCACTCGTGGGGCGCCCCCACGTCCACCTCCGCCCCCTCGGACGCTGCCCCTCCACGCCACTCAGGCACGCCGCCCACCTTCTCCGCCGCGCGGCTCGTCGGAGCTTCACGCCCACGCGTCAGCCCCGCCAGCGAGCCCATCTGCCACGCCCCTGACTCCCCTCGCGTACACGCGCGCTGCCCACCGCGCTTGCACAGCCACCTCCGTCCCGCACCTCGCAGCTGCTAGCCGCGCCCCCCCCCCCCCCCCCCCCCCCCAAGCACCAACCGCGCGGCCCACGCCGCCGACGTCGCCGCCATCTCCTCGCCGCACCTCCCTGACAGTTGCCAGCGGCCACCTCTCCCTCGACGCCGCCGACCACCTCCTCCTCCAAGCTCCATCGGCCACCTTCAAGACCTCCCCTGTTTCATCTACAAAACAGAGGAGTTCTATCGCACAATAAACAATTGGGAATTTGCAAAGGGGACACTTGCACCCCTTTGCAAGTTCTTAAAAAAATTTCAAGTTTCTTCTTATTGCATGTAAGTCCCTGTGCTTCATTTGAGTTTCTTTTTGATTTTCTGTATTGCATTTATAACCTTGCATTTGCACGTTTATCTTATTGTCATTTTGCCATCTATTTTTAATTCCGAAAGTTGCATTGTTTAGTATAACTCTTGTTCTGCCATCTTAGCACTTATTTGTATTTTTCTGATTTGCAGAGTATTTATTGAAATTAATTTGGTGGAAAATTGCAATATTTTGCCCATTTTGATTGTCTAATTTATTGCGCATTATCTGCTCATCGAAAAATCTCCAAAAAATCGTAGTTGGTAGATCTAAGTTTATGCTACAACATATCCAAAATTCACATCATTTGCATGTGTAGTTTGTCATAGAAAAATTATTTAGTGAAAACCTTAATCGATTTTTAATTTATTAACCGTGAGGTTGTTTTAAGGAAAATCAAGTTGATTTGGATAGATCCTAACTAGACCTATTTGGATTAATTTTATTTCTTAAAAATATCATCGTTTAGTAATTATTAAAATTGGTTTAGTCATTTTCACTAAAGTCTGCATATTTTATTATCCGTGCATCAGAAAATTATAAAAAAATTAGGTTAGCTTAATTTCATCCCATTTCATAATCTGACCAAGTTTCATAATTTTTGGATTTAAGTTGATACCTTAACTGATTTAACCTCAACTTGGCTGGATTTTTGCATGTGTCTGCATTGAAAATAAAAAAAGAACAAAAAAATTACTCCTCGTAAATCCAACACTCGAAAAATTTCGCTTAAATCTACCTAAGGAGATAGATGCCTCCCTGAGTTCGACCTTGGACTTCACCAAATAAAACAATATGCCGCTTGAAATTAACTTGATATTAAATTTAAGTGGTTTTTGATTAGCCTCTCGTATCCGACTGCAACGTATCACATTAATTAATTTAGACATTAATTTGCCTAAATTAACAAAGGGTGTGGGAGCGATATCAATGGGGCATCGATTTCATGGGTCCATTCCCTAAGAGTCAGGGATTTGAGTACATTCTGTTGGCCGTGGATTATGTTAGTCGTTGGGTTGAGGCTATCCCCGCCCGAGCCGCTGATGCGAGGACAGTTTGCAGGTTTTTGAGGAAGCACATCATCACACGGTTCGGGGTTCCACGAGTTCTGATTTCTGATGGGTGGTCTCATTTCATCAACGACCAGGTGAAGGCCCTTGCTAGCGAGTTCGGTATAGACCATCGTGTTGCTACACCGTACCATCCACATATGAATGGTCTAGCTGAGGTGTCAAATAGGGAGATCAAGACTATATTGCAGAAAGTCGTCCGCCTTGACCGAAAGGATTGGTCACAGCTTTTGGACTCGGTCTTGTGGGCATATAGGACGTCTTTCAAGACTCCATTGGGCACATCTCCCTTTCGCCTCGTATATGGCAAGCCGTGCCATTTACCTGTTGAGCTGAGGCACAAGTCACTTTGGGCAGTTACAGATATTCTTATGGATCCAGATGGTATGGGAGACCAGAGGAGGGCAGAGTTAGCCGCCCTGGAGGAGCTTAGAGATACAGCTTTCTCAAACAGCCTACAGTATAAGCAGAGAGTGAAGGAGTGGCATGATTCTCATATCAGCCACAAGCATTTTGAGATTGGACAGAGAGTATGGCTGTTTGATGCGAGGCTTCGTTTATTTCCAGGAAAGCTACAGAGCAAATGGAAGGGACCCTACTTGGTCAGAAAGGTACACAACAACGGTAGCATTGATATATCTGAGTTGTCTTCTGAGAGTACCTTTCGAGTGAACGGCCAGTGGCTCAAGCCATTTCTAGATCATGAGCCGCGGGTCGCGGATCTTGCCCCTATTCATTTTGCGTGAGATGTGGTCTTTGACTCACATCTAAGGCATCTCACGCCTGAGTTTCACTGATCTTCCGCCTTGAATAGATCCAGATGTTTATATCACTACATTCTTTAGTCCCACATCCCTTTCTTCATCTTGTGATTATGCTATACTTAGGGTGCACTTTACCCTAAGTATAGGGGGGATGTGAGACCTTCGGGTATTTCTTTTGTTGCTGTCTACCCCTGTTTTACTGCCTATATTTAGGGACATTTCACCCTAAGTATAGGGGGGTAGACCCTGTACATTCTCCACTCGGCTTAGAACCGAAAGAAAGGGGGTCAAGGGGGAACAGGGCAGAATCGTACTCGGGCTCGGAGAACTGGTCTAGGCTCTCGCGGGCCAACCTAGATGATTGGGTAGACGTGCCCGAAAGCGGTGCAGCCAGAGGCTGCCTAAGAGAGCATCTACCCATCATCGTGATCTGGTCGAGTAGTGCGGATGGGATCTGGAGAAACTATGATCAGAATGCAAACCCCCGGTTCACCAACACAACGCGAGCTGAAGACCATAAAAGCTCGGTCAAATTATCTTGTCAATTTTTATTAGGTGAACACACAAGATATCAGAGCGCTTACGTGACCCGTTAGGATACCCGATACTATTCCAACCGACTGGCCCACACGGAAGAGTCGGTAGTCAGCTGGAAATAGCACCGGAGGGCTCTACCTAGGGTACGGGTCACTCTCTCGCGCAATCAAACCAAACAATGAGGGGGTGGCTCTCCCCAAGACAAATTTTTAAGGTGAGCGTCTTTTAGGGTCAATAGTTTTAGCCAGTCCCAATTTTATGGTTTTTCTTTTTAATGTTTTTCAAATAAAAACAAACGCCTAACGAATTTTTCGGTTCTCCTGGTTATTAAGTCAAAAACAGGGGGGAGAAGACGAAAAAGCCGATGCACGATAAATCAATGATGCATGCAAAGTCAGAAATGCGTACCTGTCTCCAGCACTCTACATGCAATATGATCCGCGCATAAATGTAAAGGCAGAAAATAAACTACCTAAATGATGCAGCGATGAAAACCGAGTCCTAGATCAGCAATTCTACTCGCAGAACCGTCTAACTGGTCACCGTCCTACAGGCCAAAGGTCCGGTCTTGGTCTACCCCTCCTCTGCCCGACAAATCGGGGGTAGGAGAAAGCGCTTTGTGGGGTAGACTACGGCACGTAAGCCACGAAGGAAAATGAGTCAGTTATTTTTATTAATTGATTATTAGTAGGTCCAATTAAGCGAACTATAGGAGCAGGCAGATAATTAAGTGTGGGGACCCTACTAATTACGGCACAAGCAAGTATAAAATCCTAAATCTAGGGGCTCGATAAAAAACCGCGTAAACACCGGAAAAGGCAGCTAAAAAGAAAAGAAAACAAATCCGCGAGAAAAGCCGCGAAAAACTCCTAAGGGTCCCCCGAGCACACCGGTGCTCGGCGAAACAGACCCGCTAAGCCAAAGAGTCCAAAGGTCCAGTCTCTGAGTACCTGTATTATTACAATAATAATCAAATAAAAAGAAAAAATAAAACCTAATCTACTCCTCTCCCACTCAGCTCTCTCTCGCTCTCTCCTGCGGCTCCGTAAGAAGGGAGCCGCCTCCAAGTCCTGCGGTTGCGTCGGCTCCTCGAAAGTCGCCTCCGCGGTCCTCGGGCCCTCGCAAGAAAGAAGACAAGTGGTCAGACCAAAATAATCAAATAATAATAAGGAAAATAACTGCAAATGAAAATGAGTGTATATATGCAAAAATGCAAAATAAAACAAACACTCAAAATAGAACAAAAATAAAAAACAAAAGAAAAGAAAATAAAGCAAAATAAAACAAAAATAAAATATAGATAAAAGCCGCGAAAAAGCCGCGAGCTCTGAAAGAGCCGCGAAAAGCTGCGAAAACAAAAACAAAAAATAAAATGAAAACTACTAAGCCGTGCTACCCGGCAACGACGCCATTCTGATGACATGAAAAACCGAGCGACTAAGGCAATCAGGTATCTCTACGATGGTCGTCGCGACCTCGGTCACTCGATCGTGTCGATCAAGAAAAAGTAGACCACCAAGATAGATAAAATCAATCAAATACAAAATAGCGGTCTCGCTATTAGATTAACCTGGTATAGCGACCAGGGTCGAACACAAGGAGCACGGGTTGGCCTCTCGGCCTACGAAGTAGTCAAAAAGAGAAATAAAATAAAAGAAGCAAATATTTTTGGTGGTTTTTAATTATTTAATATTTTTTTGGATTTTTAATATGTTAAGAAAATAAAACAAGTAAATAAACACACACTTCAACAATTTATTAAAAGCATTAAAAATCAACCAAAAATTCAAACAAAAATATTTTTATGTGTTTTATAATTTTTAGTGTTTTTGGTGAATTTTTGAGAATTTTCTGATGTTTATTTAATTTTCTAAAAATCAAAAAGTAGGTAAAACAGTAGGTACTGTCCAGCCGAGCTAAAAGGGCCTAGATAAAATATCTAAAGGCCCCAAAATAGCTGGGAGGTAATTTTCCTGTAAAGAAAACAAAATAAGGAAAATTTAGGCACCAATTTTATTGTTTTTGGATTTTTAATTGATTTACTAGAATTTTTATAAGATTTTGAGTGTTTTTTAATTTTTAGTGATTTTCAGTAATGAAAAAAAGCCAAAATTGGCTAGAAAATCAAACACAACAAAGTAGACAGTAGACATTTTTTTTGTAATTTTTAGACACTATTTAATATTTTTTTATGATTTTTAAAGTTAGACAGTGAAGAAAATAGAGGTTTTTGAATTTTTAAAAATATCAAATGAAAACAAAAATGTCCTCAAAAATCCTCGAAAATTTTACACCATGGCAGGAGCCATGTATCCAATTTTCGTTGGATTTGGAGGTAATTTGCTATTTTATTCAAAAATAAAGAGGGGGCACAATGCATAGGGACCAAAGTGCAAATACCCAAGAGTCTGGGGGGTCTGGTGCAATTAACCCAGCGAAACACGTGCTACGTGCGTGTCTGGGGCACTCAGGGACCCATATGTAAGAAAAATAAGTTCCAAGGGCTTATTGGTAATAGGTACCAAAAGTCCAGGGACCTATTCGCAAAATACCCAAAAAAATCACACACATGTTCAAATGTATCACGCACAGGGGTATAAATGCAAATAGTTAAAAACCTTCATTCATTAATGAACAACCAGAACTGCAGGGCCTATATTGAAAATAAACCAGAAAATCACGTGTCGATGCACGTGTCATACAACGCACAGGGGCATATCCGCAAATAAATGCAAGTACCAGGGTCTCTATGCAATTATACCAAAAACTAAACAACTAAACTAACTAATTACAGGACTAAAGACAAAATGAAATAACCAAGAGGGCCTAAGGGTAAATTACCCTTTAGTAATGCGGACCGCAGGATGGACGCTACGTGTGTGATCGGACGGTGGTGAGCGGCTAGGGGTCCAATGCTACGCTCCTCGGGTGCATCCAACGGCGGAGGTGTAGCCACGTGTCTGATCTAGCGGTTGGGGGTATCGGTGGCTATCCCTCTCGGCTCGGACGGTCCAGATCGCCTCATGGATGGATCCGACGATGACGGGTCCTCCTCAAGTGAACGGTCGAGATGCGAACTGGAGGGTGAGGATGATCGGACGGTCGGGGAAGGTATCGGAAGAATAGTTGGCCGGCGAAGTTCGCCGGCCTCGTGCGTGCGCTGTGGGTCTCCCCTGCTGCTCGTGAAGGTCGGAGAAGCTCCGCAATGACATCCCGCAGCTGCTGGTAAACTCCGATGAACCAACCGAGCCCAGGAGGGCTCCGGCGAGGTCGGCGGAGGAAGAGCTCCTGGTTTGAATGGCCCAACCCCTCAGACGGTCTGGGGAGCACCTGCAAAGTGGACCAAAAGACTCACGGGTCGAGGGCAAACTGCCTCGACCCAGTTAGGCGGGTGACAGTGGTCGGTGGGGCGTTATGGGCGAGCTCCGGCGAGGGGGGTAGACGGAGGAGCTCGAATCCCAGCTCCTGTGCGAGCTGGGTTGAATGGGGATACGAAGAAGGTGCACGGGAAGGAGGCGAAGGCTATGGCGATGCCCGATGATCGAATGGTGATCGGAATCGGTGGGAATCGACGATGGATGGCGGCAGAGCGATTTGGGGTAACTAGGAATTACTGAAAAAGAAAGGCTAACGGAGCTACCTGGGTGGCTGAATGGGCTGTGGGCGAGCTTGCGCAGCTCTGGGTCTTTGCCTCACGGAGCGCCGACGTCCGAGGCTCGATGCTCCTGCTGGTGGCGGAGCAAGGCGGCGATGCTCGCCGGATCAGTGGTCTCTCTTCCGCTCCTCGCTTCGACAGCACCGGACGCGAGCTGTCACTCTCGCGCACACACTGGAGCTCACTGGGGGTGGAATCAAATGACCAAAGATAGAGAATTAGGGTGGCGGAGCTCGGCTTATATATGGGTGTGGATCCGGGAAAGATGGCTCGGGTCCGGCTCCATGGAGCACGGATCCCTAGGATCTATGTCGGGCGAGATTCCCGGATACCTGGGGAGTGATTAGGACCCTGGGTTAGGCTAAATGGTGACCGGGTTCTGGCGGTAATAAATGGAGGAAATCGGGTTCTCGAACCAGACCCGCGGGAGGTGGTCCACAGGGGGGAGTTGACCGGGGGGTCAACAATCCCGTGGACCAATGAGAAGAGGCCGTTTGGAAATGATTTGTAAAATCATTTAAAAAAATAAATGGCCGATTTATTAAAAAGTCAAAACATAAAACATTTTTGTTTTAATCTTTTCTATTTTTTAGTGATTTTTAATTAATTTTTTCAAAATAAAAATAGGGTATGTACATAGTAGGTTCATATATAGGTATATATACAATATATAAGATTTTAATTTTTGGATTTTTTAAATTGTTATTTTTATACAATTTTATTCTCATTTTATATTTTATTTATTTTCATTATAAAATAAGGAATAAAAAGATATTTTTATTTTAATTTTTATTATTTATATACATAGTTGAAATAAATACATATATACATTTATATACATGGTATATTTACAATATATTTTTGTGTTTTTTAATTTTGTTATTTTTTATTTTGTTTTTGTTTTAATTGTTTTTATTTTGTTTATTTACACTATATAATATAGAATATTTACAAAAATTTTAGAAATTAATTTTATTTATTTATAAGGCTAAATAAATATACAGGTGGTTCTATGTACATGATGGACTATACAAGAGGTGTTTTTGTTTTCTTTTTAATTTTTAGATCTTTATTTTGATTTTATATTTATAAATATATACAAATATTTACAAGCCTATTTTTGTGAGGAAAATACTTTTATTTATTTACATATATATATATTTACCAACATGAGCCCCTATCCACCTCTACTTTGGCTTTTATGCGGTCACGCCCATGCTGAGCCCTCCCTTGGTTAGGTTGCTCAATATTTATTCTAACTATTTCCTATTTTTCATTTTGATCTTTATTCTTTTATTTTTGCACAAAACATGCTAATTATAGGTTTTTTACACAATGCATGCTTTTGGTAATTATTTGTATTTACACATATCTACATGCATTTGCAAAGGTTTTTGTAGCTAAAATATAAGAATAAAGAGTGATGAATGAGTATTCATCACCCCCCTATACTTAACTTTGCTAGTCCCTTAGCAAACACTTATTTGAAAAAGAAGTGAAAAAGAAAGAAAAGAAATAAAGAAAAAGAAAAGAGAATGCACATGGATCAAGGCTGATTATTAAACTTGCCTTCATTAAATTAAGGTATGGAGCTCCTTCCCGCGCACCTTCTTTGTATCCCCATTCAACCCAGCTCGCACAGGAGCTGGGATTCGAGCTCCTCCGTCTACCCCCCTCGCCGGAGCTCGCCCATAATGCCCCACCGACCACCGTCACCCGCCTAACTGGGTCGGAGGCAAGTTTGCCATCGACCCGTGAGTATGTTGGTCTACTTTGCAGGTGCTCCCCAGCCCGTCTGAGGGGGTGGCCATCAGACCAGGATCTCTTCCTCCGCCGACCTCGCCGGAGCCCTCCTGGGCTCGGCTGGTTCATCAGAGTTTACCAGCAGCTGCGGGACGTCATTGCTGAGCTTCTCCGACCTTCACGAGCAGCAGGGTGACCCACAGCGCACGCACGAGGCCGGCGAACTTGGTCGGCCAACGTTCTTCCGATACCTTCCCCGACCGTCCGATCATCCTCACCCTCCAGTTCGCATCTCGATCGTTTACTTGAGGAGGACCCGTCATTGTCAGATCCATCCACGAGGCGATCTGGGCCGTCCGAGCCGAGAGGGAAAGCCACCGATACCCTCGACCGCTAGATCAGACACGTGGCTACACCTCCGTCGTTGGATGCACCCGAGGAGCGCAGCATTGGACCCCTAGCCGCTCACCACCGTCCGATCACACACGTGGCGTCCATCCCGCGGTCCGCATTAATAAAGGGTAATTTACCCTTAGGCCCTCTTGGTTATTTCATTTCGTCTTTAGTCCTGTAATTAGTTAGTTTAGTTGTTTAGTTTTTGGTATAATTGCATAGAGACCCTGGTACTTGTATTTATTTGCGGATATGCCCCTGTGCGTTGTATGACACGTGCATCGACACGTGATTTTCTGGTTTATTTGCAATATAGGCCCTGCAGTTCTGGTTGTTCATTAATGAATGAAGGTTTTTAACTATTTGCATTTATACCCCTGTGCGTGATACATTTGAACATGTGCGTGATTTTTTTGGCTATTTTGCGAATAGGTCCCTGGACTTTTGGAACCTGTTACCAATAAGCCCTTGGAACTTATTTTTCTTACATATGGGTCCCTGAGTGCCCCAGACACGTGCGTAGCACGTGTTTCGCTGGGTTAATTGCACCAGACCCCCCAGACTCTTGGGTATTTGCACTTTGGTCCCTGTGCACTGTGCCCCCTCTTTATTTTTGAATAAAATAGCAAATTACCTCCAAATCCAACGAAAATTGGACACATGGCTCCTGCAATGGTGTAAAATTTTCGAGGATTTTTGAGGACATTTTTGTTTTCATTTGATATTTTTAAAAATTCAAAAACCTCTATTTTCTTCACTGTCTAACTTTAAAAATCATAAAAAAATAGTAAATAGTGTCTAAAAATTACAAAAAAATTGTTTACTTTCTACGTTGTTGTGTTTGATTTTCTAGCCAATTTTGGCTATTTTTCATTAATGAAAATCACTAAAAATTAAAAAACACTCAAAATCTTATAAAAATTCTAGTAAATCAATTAAAAATCCAAAAACAATAAAATTGGTGCCTAAATTTTCCTTATTTTGTTTTCTTTAGAAGAAAATTACCTCCCAGCTATTTTGGGGCCTTTAGATATTTTATCTAGGCCCTTTTAGCTCGGCTGGACAGTACCTACTGTTTTACCTACTTTTTGATTTTTAGAAAAATTAAATAAACATCAGAAAATTGTCAAAAATTCACCAAAAATACTAAAAATTATAAAACATATAAAAATATTTTTGTTTGAATTTTTGGTTTATTTTTAATGCTTTTAATAAATTGTTGAAGTGTGTGTTTATTTACTTGTTTTATTTTCTTAACATATTAAAAATCCAAAAAAAATATTAAATAATTAAAAACCACCAAAAATATTTGCTTCTTTTATTTTATTTCTCTTTTTGACTACTTCTAGGCCGAGAGGCCAACCCGTGCTCCTTGTGTTCGACCCTGGTCGCTATACCAGGTTAATCTAATAGTGAGACCGTTATTTTGTATTTGATTGATTTTATCTATCTTGGTGGTCTACTTTTTCTTGATCGACACGATCGAGTGACCGAGGTCGCGACGACCATCGTAGAGATACCTGATTGCCTTAGTCGCTCGGTTTTTCGTGTCATCAGTCTCTGCAAATTTTCCAGATACGCATGTGACTAGCACGTGCCATCCAGGCTTGGGGTCAGGCTCGGTAGAGGCTCGGACTGCTTCGGGTCGGCTCGGTGTAGGTTCGGAACTCCATGCAGGCGTGGTAACTGGCTCGGCAGCTCTGAGCCTGGAGGGATGGAGACGAAGGCTTGGGGGAAGTTATGGAGCGACACGTGGCCGGCTGGAGTCCATCCGATCATGATGATCAGGCGGCTGCTATGCTTTCCTGAAGTGTTGACGTGGCGGCATAGGAACCGTTGGATCTTGAAGATCCAACGGTACCTGGAAGGATTTATGAGCGGCGATGTGGGCTCATCTGGGCCGTTGGATGGTCGCTGAGAGACGACCATCCAACGGTATCTGCATCTCCATCTTCTTCAGCGGCTGGCGGAGGGAATAGAGCTCCAGCGAAGGTGGCTCTCCTTTGCCGCTCGTTCTCTGTCGATGTGGTCCTCCCCGAAGCTCCATAAACGGTCGTCGATGAAGCGAGGAGCTCGAGGAAGACGTCTGGCGTCGTAGCTCAGGCCATCGGAGCTAGGGTTGTGAAGACGAGCTTGATGCAGAAGCTCCGGTGATGGCCTCCGACTATTGACGATTCAAGTACCTGCATGGTTAAGACAACAACCGATGCAAAAAGAGAGCGGGGAAGTGGAATGGATGTGAGCTCAATGGGCAGAGAAGTGGGGAGCTCAAAGCTCCTCCGCCGTGGGTGGCGGAGGAGGTGGGTCGGAGATGGTCTAGGGTCTAGAGAGAGAAGGCTATGATCGAGAAGCGGCGCGAGAACGGGGGTTGCGACGTGGAGCTATTGAGAGGGTTAATGGAGGTCGAAAGTGGCTGAGAAGGCCAAATTAAATAAGAGAATTAAGAGGAAAATTCATAGGAGGAAGAAGAAGCTTACCTGACGTCGGGCGGGCGATGTGGCCTGTGCTTGAGCTCCGAGAGGAGCTCGGGGTCTTCGCACGTGCTGGGAGGCCGTCCCAGCGAGCTCGGGCGGTCGCTAAGCGCCGCAACTCCGCTGTGTGTGGCGGAGGGTCTCACCGGAGGGATTTCGTCATCGT
This sequence comes from Ottelia alismoides, assembly GCA_037367405.1. Taxonomy (NCBI): domain Eukaryota; kingdom Viridiplantae; phylum Streptophyta; class Magnoliopsida; order Alismatales; family Hydrocharitaceae; genus Ottelia; species Ottelia alismoides. The sequence goes on from JAZKJV010000397.1 coordinate 718,850, forward strand.
CGCTCGATCCTCCGCCTCCCCCTGTCACAGGGAGACGGAGGAGGGCTGGGCGAACCCTCGCGTAAAGGTGGACAAGGCGATTCGAGGGGGAGGGAGGAGTATTCGAGGAAGAGTTTGGCGGTTCCAGTGATGGAGACGTGGGTTTTGAGGGAAAAATGGGAGGACTGGAGAGGCTGTCGTGGGTCACTTAGTGGCTGGAGAGGATCATGGGTGATGGGAGAACACCGTGGAGTGTTTGATTAGTGGAGATGGTGTTCGGAGTCGATGGATAATAGGAAGGGTGAGAGAGTTGCGCGAGGTGGTGATCGTGTGAGAGAGGGGGGGGGGAAGGAGGTTGACGATGACTGACGACCGTTGGATCTGGAGATCCAACGGCTGTCAATTGGGCACTGAAAGACGACCATGATGAGATCATGGGCGAAGTAATCAAAGGGATACGGAGCAGCCACGTGTCGAGCTGGAGCGTGCGCTCTAGCGGACGGGGGTGATTGGGTGAGGGTTTCGATCGGGCGGTTGGGATTCAAAGAAGAAGTGAACGGTGTGGATGATGAAGCTGGAGCGCGATCGAAGGGCGCAAATGCGCCACGGGCAAGCAATGGGAAGGGCGCTGATGGAGGGTGATGATGGGAGGATGGAGCTGATCGAGCGGTTAGGAACAGAGATCGGATTGAGCGGCTCAGATCAGAGGATCGAAGGCGTGATCGGAAGGTGCGCAACGCGCCACGTGGCAATCTGTGGGCTTGGCGCCAACGTGCGGTGAAGATGGAGCTCTGATGATCATCCGATGGCTGGGAAGATTAGGAAGGCGTGGAAAGCAGCTGGCCGTTGGATCAAGAGGGCGATCCAACGGCTGGCAATGGAGGCGGATGGAACAAGGGGAGCCGGGCCACGTGGCGCACCTAGAATGGTACACGTGGCCCAATCAGATTATTAGGAAAGTATTTTTGACTTTTGAGGGTTAATTTGGCCGAATTTGAGAAAACGAAAGTTGTAGATCTTGACGAGATCTACAAGTTTCATGTTGACCAAAACTGGAGATGAGATCAACAAAGATCCGAAATATTTTTGAGGGTGTTTTTAAGTCTAGAAATACCACGAATTTTTGTTTTGTCATTTTTTTGTGATTGTTAATTTATTTAAGACTTTGTTAATTACAGGATACTAACTGGGTTTTATTGACACTCGGCTTAAGCAAGGGGGTTAATAATGAGAAATTATGATGATGAAATCAGGTTTCATCAACTTTGCACTTAAAAGACACACTTAGACCGCAGATCTTAGCCAAATCTAACCTGTTCTTCACTCGCTAATAGAACTGCCTGTCTAGGAGCGGATTTTTATCGCTTGCATTTCATTTAGCTTAAAAATTTTAATTCTATCTTGCATCCCACATATAAAGCGAAAGGATCACTGTAAGTCTTCTCTACTTAGCATTCATCATTGTTTTATCTTGCATCGACTTTTCTCGAATCCTTCCCCCTTGGTTTTCAAACTTAGGTTTAAAGGAAATTGGGACTGGACGATAGGCGTGCTTTGTGGTTGGACTAATCAAGTGACCACCTAAATTAAAATCAGGACTGTTAAACAAAATTGACCCAAAAAGCAATAAAATTGGAAATTCTGTTTGCGGGAGATTAACCCCGACCTTGTTTTCAGGCTGAGTGAGGGTACTAGAGTGTGTGTGCACACCCTAAGGCAGATCCAAAAATCCCCGCCTTCCATATCGTGTACCCCGATCCGAGCAAATATCACAGGATGAACTACAGGTTTAACTGACCAGCGTCAAGTAGCCTCTGCTTACTCCGATAGATAGATAGAGGCGAAATTACGGTGCACCGCGACAAGTTGCTAGTAGCCTCCGCCTGATTCGACAGGTAGATAGGGGCGAAGTTAAAGCCTTGTCGGCCTTCGCCTACTCTGTAGGTAGATAGGGCAGGTCCTTGACTTTTGGCTAGTGATAGGAGCGGAGAAAGGAAGAGCATTGGTATCTTAGGCGATAGGTTAAACAGACACATACGGCTTTGAGCCGACTCCCCTATAGGCCACGTAACCTTTGCTACTTGCTTGAAAATTCACACTTAAAATCAACCAGACTAAGCAGACTCGGTTTCGGGTCCTTCACCGTGTTGAGTGTGAAATCAGGGTTTGGATTCATTTGCTTGCTTCAGGTAGGAGTAAAATCCTATCTTACACTTATACTCCCGATTCTTCTTCTCGCCATCCAAGATGACTGACAGGGGGGATATCTATTCACGCTTCGCAAATCTTTCTTTGAGCCCCTCACGAAGTTCTTCTTCATCAGCCCAAGCGCAACTTGGGCCAACCCGAGCTCATAACCCCTTTGAGTTTGGGATCCATCAATCTCAGCTTGGTTACCCTCAAAACCAACCCTTTTCTCTCCTCTGATCTCACCGAGGAAGACCATCTCCTCGGTGAGAATGTCTTCATTGACATGTCCTCTAACCTAGACCATCTTCTTTACCCAGGAGAAGAGGACAAGATGCCTCCGACAAAAACACCACTCCGGGAAGAGGATCGCATGGAAGGTACTTCAATGTGTCTTATACTGGTCGACTCTATTTCGCGATGCACTCACCTTTGTGAAGTCGTGCCCAGTATGCCATCGAATGGAAGGAACCGTTGGTTCCAAGGATGGATGCCGATGCAGCCTGTCATCATTTGTGATGTCTTTGACGCCTGGGGCATCGACTTCATGGGCTCATTCCTGGTTAGCCAGGATTCAAATACATCCTTCTTACGGTAGATTATCTGCCAAGGTGGGTGGAGGCTATCCCAACCTGAGCCGCAGACAGTAGGACTGCCTGTAAATTCATTAGAGATCACATCATCTCTAGGTTCAGGATCCCCAAAGTTTTGATATCTGATGGGGTGTAGCCATTTTGTGAACAGAGATGTGAAGAAGATCTTAAAGGATTACAGCATCGAACATCGTGTTGCTAGTCCTTACCATCCACAGACCAATGGCATGGCCGAGATGTCAAATAGGGAAGTGAAAACCATATTGCAAAAGCTTATCTATCCAGACAGGAAGGTCTGATCTCAAATCTTAGATCAAATCCTATGGGCTTATAGGACAGCTTACAAGACACCATTAAGAACCTCCCCATTCAGGATGGTATTTGGGAAGCCATGCCATTTGCCTGATGAATTAGTGCACAAATCTGAATGGACAATCAAGAAGGTCAACTAGAACACACACCTAGGGCAGAAACAAGAGAGATGGATCTGAATGAGCTTATGTAAGTCAGAAACCGAGCATATGACAACATTTTGGTGTACAAGGACAAGGTAAAGCGTTGGCATGATAGATATATTATAGATATATCAAACGAAAGACCTTTGTTCCTGGACAGAAGGTATGGTTGTTCAATGCGAAGCTGAAGGTTTTCCAAGGTAAGCTGAAATACAAGTAGACGGGTCCATTCATAGTCCATGTTGTGCATGATAGTGGATGCGTAGAGATCTCAGATCTCACAGATGGAGCACAAACATCCCTAGTTAATGGACAACTATTGAAGCACTTTGTCGAACCCAATGAACAGTTAGTCCATGTTGAGGAGATTGTATTCATGCGCGAGACAGACTCAGTAGATACACATAGAGCCACGCATGATACCTTGTAGCAGTGAGCTCTCGCCATCAGCAGCATCTAGAAGATTCAAATCGTGATCCTTGTATATACTCACCATTCCTGTATATTCTTTCCCTCCCTCCTGCGACTCTAATCACTCACCCCAGCTCCATATCTTTTTATGACTATACTTAGGATGACCAGATCCTAAGTATAGGGGGAGAGTGTTTCGAGTCCATTCACTATTCATTGTACATTCTCCAGATCCCATCGGTCCTCATACTCACTCCTGTCCTATACTTAGGCTGACTAGAGCCTAAGTATTGGGGGGATCGATGCTCATCATGTATTTATTCTCATCCACTTCCCCTATTAACCTCGTTCGCCACATTTTTGTTCTTGTTCTACACTTAGGCTGCCAGAGCATAAGTATGGGGGGGGGAAGACGACTTCTATACATTTTTCTTATTTTAGCTCTCCTACGCTTAGCATGAACTATGCCTTCTTCCTCGCTTTTTCGTGCTCTGAGTACATAACACATGCTAAGTATAGGGGGGCGTGTATATATTACATATATACTTTACCCATAGCTCGTACTTTCACGTATTTTTGTGTATATTATACAATAATTACGGGGTGAGTAAAAATTGGATTTTTTGTAAAATACATGTATATTTGTAATACTCTTGTATAGTTTGTGAAAAAATAATAATAATTCAAAAATTAGAATCAAAGGCTTCTTATTTACCCTTGTATATCTGCATTCAAAAAGAAAGGAAAAAAAGAGTTTTGCATTTCATTCATCTACATAGCATGCCATCTACATCTCATATGCATATCTTGCATATGCAAAGTGGGAAGTTAGTGGGTTCTGAACCAAGTTATGAATAGATGACGAGGAGGGACTTGATTTGACATTAATCCACCTAATTTCAGAGGAACCTTATAGGAACTGGAGTTAAGATTTCTCAGGTCAAGTGACTTAATTCTTTGAGTCCGTAAGTCTATGTTCACATGTCATCTTGATTAGTCTAAGCAGAATGTCTCATGCACACGCATGATTCTTTTAGATAGTGACCTAACTTGGACAAGCACTATGCACATAGCTCTTCATTGATGAGGTGGTGAGGAGGTAGAATCCTTTAGCTTGGAGTAGCACACGGGTGGAAACATCCGTCCTCCTCTAGGGAGGGTAGTGCATCTCAACCTAGTCTGGTGGTGTTGACATCTAAGGATGGGATGCTGTGGGTTGCAATAATGCTTCAAAAGAGGGATAGTCTACTGTCTCAAGAGGAAAAACTCCTGATGTACATGCTGCACCTTGTATATAGTTCGAAAAAAATGCAAAAACTCCAAAAAAATAAGACATGCCTGAGTGAAATTAAAATACCTGTCGGAATATGTATATTAGCAAGAAATCTGCAGCTGGGTGACTTGGCTACACTGGTCAAGCATCCTGGGATAGGTAGCTACACCGGCTACCATCCATTCTTTTCTCCACCCTCTCCTCTTGAGCCGGTCGCACTTTAACTTAGAAGGGAATACCCTGCTCCTTGAGGAAAGAGTTAGTGGACCGGGTAATTAGAGTTACCTTGTTAGAGGAGGCTGCTTCTTAGACATTTTTGAGGTGGAGAGCTATTTCACACTTACACAGTACAAGTAAGAATCATAGTCATCAGAAATTTGCGTTTGAGGATTTGTTCTGACCTGACTGTTGAGGAGTCTTGAATAGAAGACTTGTAGAACTTAAAGTCTGTTAGGTCTTAAGTTCATTTCCCAATAAGGTTCCGTAACACAATTAATCCAAAGGTCGAGTCAAGCTCCATTTTCAACTTTTGTTCATGACCTTGGTATGGAACCCAATTTCATTTCACTTTTGCATTTCATTTTAGTTGCTCGGGGACGAGCAAGGTTTAAGTATAGGGGGTTGATGAATATGTGATTTATCACTCTAAAAGTTGAAAATAGAGCTTTGTTCCCGAGTAATTAGCTGCATATTTCCACTTATATTGCATAATTAGCATTCATTCATGCATAAATAATATCTGCATTTTAGCATTCATATTTGCATTAAATAAGAAGCCCAATTCACTTGTAAATATTCACACGTATATTCACCATATTTCACCTATTTGTATATATTTTACACTAACTCCAAATCTAATAAAATCAACTCTATAGTGTATATATTACTAACACTAATTAAAAAAATATCAAAAAATACTAACATGTAATATTGACCAATAAATCCCCAATCCAAGTTTGAAACTAGGAGCCTTAAAATGCACATATCTCTCTCATACAGTGTCCGATTTAAGTCTACTTACTTTTAAAGTAATATACATTCAAAGACCTTCAAAACAAGACCAATTTCATTAAAAGCGGAGATCGTATTTGAAACTTGGGTTTTGGGCCCCTATTGTATATTATACATATTGACCTTTTTGCCCTTTTATTTTATCTTTTTATTTTCTTAATTATTAAAAATAAAAAAATAGATTAAGTTGTAAATATTCTTTTCATATTTTCTCTATTTTTATTTTGATTTTTCTCTTATTTAAAAATGACAAAAAATTACAAAAGATAATATGCGGTATTTATATCTATAAGGTACCACCCAAAAAATACATTTTGTACAAATGACTTCTTTTGATTCTTGACCCTTCACAAAAGTTGTAGATCTCGTCGAGACGAGCAACTTTTGTGTTGACCACTTTTTGATTTAACTCCTTTTGTTATTTCTTTTCAATTTTTCTTTATATTTAATTTTTGAATTTTCCGGGAGCGACACGTGGCCGCTCCTGGAGCCGCCACGTGTCGCCCCAATTTTTTTATTTTCGGAATTTTATTTATTATTATTATTTATTTATTTAATTATTTATTCACATTTATTTATTTATTTTAATTTTTAATTTTTAATTTTTAATTTATTATTTTACCTTTATTTTCTCTTCTTTATTTTTAGTAGCCTACTTATTTTACTTTTATTTTATTTTCTCCCTTTTACTTCTTCTATACTTGTCTTCCACTACAACCACCTTTTCCGCCCATCGACAACCCCACGACGTAGCCCTGACATCAGTCATCTTCGCAAGGACCCACATGCACCATGATTCCCTTCTCCTGCGCTCCACCAACTCCACGAACATCACACCTCCATCACCTGGACCCCCATATCCTTCCTATAAATACCCCATCTCCGGCAAACTTCCACACCATCTGCCCTAGCAAGAGGTTCCCTAGAGCTCCTATCTACCCATCAGTGACAGTGATTTGGGCTGCGAAGTGAGCGAAGACACGTTCCACCTCCAACGCGATCCACGGCGTTTCTTCACCGCGTAGCAGCTCCGCCAACGAGCTACACGAGCTCGGGATGCTACCTACCCTTGAGCGACGACCATGAGCTCTTCCGCGAGCCTCCATCCCCAGGTAGATACCTCCATTCATCCTCCGATCTTCCTCTTGTTTTCCCTTTTCTTTTCTCACCTTTTTCCCGCCTTCTCTGATCGATTCCACCCTCTGCCAACTATCCATCGAGCTCCGCTTGGAGCTCCCATCTTCGCAACACCATCCGTTCAGCCCTACGACACATCGATCCATCTCCGATCACAGCTCTGCCGAACACGACGAAAGAACGCCTCCTCTCGGTCATCACATCACCATAGGCCTCTCGCACACTCACACACTCCCACGGACACGATGCACTTGATTTCTGGCACCCACTAACACTGCAGGTTACATTATCTTCACTGAACGGAACTTCACCGGAGCTCCTTCGAGCTTCATAGCCTCCGACCTATGGACCTCCCTAGCTCTTTCCAGGACCTTCGGCGACTCCGCCACGCCTCCACGAACGTTCTGAGCTCTCCAGGATCCTCCAGCGAGCTACACCGATCACGGGGGAAGGCGACGGAGCCATGACCCCTTCACCGGAGCCCCGCCAAGTCCGCCGCAGGAGGAAGCGACCTAGAGGAGACGACACACAACCACCGTTGGATCATCTTGATTTAACGGTCCTCGTCGTGACACGTCTCCCTCACCTTCGAGCTTCAACCGCCGTTGGATCAGGAGGATCTAACGGCCCATACACAACCACGTCGCCCCTTGCCAGCAGCTCCAGCCTCCGTTGGATACATCTTGATCCAACGGCCAGCATCACACCACGTCACCCCGATCCAGAAGCCATCTTCTCCGTTGGATCTCTTTTGATCTGACGGACCCAAAGTAGCCACGTCGCCCGCACCAGCAGTCGTTGGATCTATCCAGATCTAATGGCCCAGCACTCGCCACGTAGCGCCCTTCGAGCCTCTTCCCTGACCCTAGGCTCGGAGCACCCAAAGCAAGCCGGAACCTCTAGAGCCTACGTCCGAGCCTCCGAAGTCTCTCGAGCCTAGCACCTCACGTGTTCCTCATGTGCTGACTGGATAAATTTCACAGAGGCCCCTACAAGTTCCAAGAATTGCAAATCAATCCTTGCCAGGCACGCCACGTGAGGAGCACGTGTCTCCGTAGAAATTTTGCATCCATACCCCCAACATTATAGGTATTTGCACTTTAGTCTCTATATGCACGATTTAATTAAAGCAATTTTATTTCTTGTTTACATTTTGGTCCCTGTGTTTGCACGTATATCTAGGCATTCATTTTTCATTATTTTTAAATTATAAAAATTGCATGTTGTAGTAGAACTTGTGCTTTATCTTTGTGATGCGTGTCATATTTTTGTGAGCTTTATAGAATTTAATATTATTATTCTTGTGAAATTTGACATAGTTTGCCCACTGTGTGCTCTAAATTCATTATTAAATTATTTATTGCTAAAAAAATCACCATAAAATCACATTAGATCTAATTTAAGTTGTTCTATACCGTGCTAAAAAATCATAGCATTTGCACGCATCACGAGCCCTGAATAAATTCATTAGTCTTTTACCTAATTGATTTTTAATAAGTCCAATTTACATCATTTTTTAGGTTTATCAATTTTCCTAGATTCATCTCACATAGACTTATCTAGGATAATTTTTATATCTTAAAATAATATGCTTTGGTGATTATTAAAATTAATCTTACAAAAAAGTACCCTGCATTCATATTAAATTCATTTTTAATTCATAAAGTGTTAGAAAATTCCAAAAAATACAGTAGCTTAGTCTCATCGCATATCATCTTCTGGCCAAGTCTCATTAATTTTGGACTTCATTTGGTTAACATTCTTGATTTAACTTAAAATTTGGCTTGAAATTGCATTTTGTTTTCCTTAATTGCATTAAAAAACCAAAAATATTCTCCTGAAAATATGACATCGAAATTAACCGAAAATTTACACCTAAGGAGAAAGCTGCCTCCCTGAGTTCGACCTTGGGCTTGCCCAAGTAAAATAAATCTGCCGCTTGCGATTAATTAAACATTAAATCTGTGCGGTTTTTGATAAGTCTTCGATTACCCGACTGCAATGAACAACAAACTTAATTCGATCACTAATCCGGTTGAATTAACAAGGGTAGCCGAGGCCTTTTGAAGGTGTTCTTCACATAAGGGAGTTTTTCCCCCTTTCTTCTTGCCAGGTGCGATGGTGCAGGCGGGGGGGGGGGGGGCTTGCTGGCCAGGCTGAGAGTGGGAGCTCCGATCGGAGGAGCTCGTTAGCAAGGCAGAGCAGGGTATGCGAGGGGGCGAAGGTTGTGATGGCAGCTGCAGACGTTTGAGGGCGACGGAGGAGCTGTAGTGCTTCGTTGAGGTGGTGTTCTTGCTGAAGGCAGAAGGTTGGTTGGCGGGCACTAGGAGAGGTGACGTAGGAGGATGCAGCTACAGTGCTACGTTATCTCTCCCAGTGCCCTTTTACGTCCATAGAAAGGAAAGACTACCATATGCCAAACCCATCGCGCATCACCGGGCACCGCCAGACCCCCACCGATCGATCCTCCGCCCTTTTCCACCGCGAGCCACCAGGTATGAGACTCGAGGCCCTCCTCATGTTTGCGGCATGTGGAGGAGGGAATGCCTGCAACTGACCAGACTGAGAGCAGGAGCTTCGGTCGGAGAAGCTCGTTAGCAAGGCAGAGCAGGGTCCGCGAGGGGGCAAAGGTTGCGATGGCAGCTGCAGACGTTTGAGGGCGATAGAGGAGCTGCATTGCTCCGTTGAGGCAGTGGTCTAGCTGAAGGAGGAAGGTTGGTTGGCGGGCACTAGGAGAGGTGACGTAGGAGGACGCAGCTGCAGTGCTACATTATCTCTCCCAGTGCCCTCCTACGTCCATAGAACGGAAAGACTACCATATGCCAAACCCATCGCGCATCACCGGGCACCGACAGACCCCCACAGATCGATCATCCCCCCTTTTCCACCACGAGCCACGGGCATGAGGCCCGAGGCCCTCCTCATGTTTGTGGCACGTGGAGGAGGGAACGCCTGCAGAGAGCATTCCCACCCCACGTGACATGCACGTACGGGAGGGGTTAATTGCAGCTAAACCCCTTGGAGACTTGCCTATTCTATACCTAGTCCGACCACTCCAGATTCACGTGCCAAGCACGTGATCACGGGAAATTTTGCAGAGAAGACCTCTGAGTTTTGGTAATTACAACTAAGTCCCAGCACTGCATTTCCTTTATTTTGTTTTTTATTATAATTATAGTTAGAACCCTGACTTTCCTATGTATTTTGGACAAGAATTTTGCATCATTTTATTAGTTAAAAATTGCATTGTGTTTCTCGACTAATTCTTTACAGTATGGCATGTTTGTGATATTTTTATGCACCGTGGTTAATTAGTAATAATTAATTCTGTGAAAATTTGCATATTTTGCCCAAACTGTGCTCATAAATTCATAAGAAATTGACCATAGTCTAAAAATTGCCAAACATTTACGAATTAGAGGAATACTTTTATTTCACATTGTGCTAAAAAAGAATTGCATTTTCATGCATGATTTGCTCTATAAAAATCATTTTGTAGATTTCATACTTTAAATTTTAATAGGTTTAAATCTCGTATTTTAAAGGTTTAGGATTTTTCTGAGATCAGTCACCTAGAGATAGATCTTCGATATTTTATTCTTTGAAAATAAATAGGTTTACTATATATTATAATTAAAAATTGAAACTCACTACATTTGCATTCATAAATTCTTTAAATATTCATCTGACAATCGAAAATTCCAAAAAATTTATAATGTGTCATTTCATCATATTTTACATCTCGACTAAGTTTCATAATTTTTGGACATCATTTGATTGATCTTTATTTTTTAGTCCCTAAATTGGCCACATTTGCATTTTGCATTCCAAAATAGCATAAAAATACCCAAAAAATCCACCTTGAAAATTGTGTACAAACTTTGATAGACATAATTCTATGTTTCTCCTTTGCCTCCTTGAGTTCGACCTTGGGACTTGCCTAAGTAAAATAAACATAAAACCACGTCGATTAAAAATTGAATAAATTATTGTGGTTATTTCTTGACTGATTCCGAATTCCCACCTACAATGAAACGAAAAATTTAAACGATAACTCACGCAAATTAAAGTAGGGTATTTTTGGACTCGTCAGATGGCGTCGTTGCTGGAGAGGCAAAATGCTTAGATTTTTGTCTAAAAAATTTAGCGCTATGCTTTCCACACATTCTTGTAGTCTGACCCCCGAACGTGCCACTGTATATTTTCCATTTTTTTCATGCATTTATTTTTTTATTATAAGCATTTATTTCCTGTCTTTATTTTTGTATCACTCTCTTACACACTCTCTCTCATTTTTCGTGCAAGGTACCCGACGTATGTGGAACTGTTTTGGAAAACCGACGCATCTTCACCGACTACTGAAAAATTGTATTAAAATTAAGATCGAGTCGAGTCATGAGAGAGCGTAGAGTCTAGGATTTATTTTTCTGCAATTTTAATTTTTCTATAATCCCTCATTTATAGCGGTGTCCGTTTGGACTCTCGTGTGTTTAACAAGACTTCAAACTTTTTCTTTGATGTGCCATGGTCTGTTTCACTCTCTAGTAAGGGTAGGGCCCGACTTGAGTGGCTAGTAGGTTGGACCTGCACATACGGCTATTAGAGATTATTGTGGTTATTTCTTGACTGATTCCGAATTCCCACCGAAAATGAAACAAAAAATTTATATGATAATTCATGTAAATTAAAGTAGGGTATTTTTGGACTCGTTGCGACCGCCACCACTCACGCTCCTCTACCACCATGCACCTCTGTGCGGGCCGCATCGCCCCCACGTTCGTGCTCTAACCACACGAAGAAGAAGGTCCCTTATTTTCTTTTTTTGTAAAAATTGCATTATTTATATTTTAAGTTTTTATTATTGCAAAAACATCCCTGTATATAGTTTATTTGTAAGCATTTTTTTCTAGAATTGCACGGATACCCCTATGTTTTCATATTAATTTCGACATCTTATTGCATCATTTATTTTAATGAAAAATGTCATTTGTTGAGAAATTAATTATCAATCATTTGGCTACTTATTTGGATTTTTGTGAGCTTTGGATAATTAACTAAATTTATTTTTGTGAAATAATACATATTTTACCCACTTTGTGGTCTTAAATTCATATTTAATTTACAGTTGCTCCAAAAATTCCTCAAAAATCAGAAATGATACTTGAAATGTGCTTTAATCTGTATCCAAAGTTAATTTAAATTGGAGTTGTCCTGTGCCTTAAATAAATTGTAGAGTGATTTTAGTAAATGATTTGTAATTTCCACACACATTATTTTGCAAAATTCCAATTTCTGGATTGCATATTAAAATACCTTGTTGAGATAATTCGTCTCTGGATAAATTGATAATGTGGAGTTGTTAGGAATTAAGTACTTGCCGTCACTCTGTTTTCATTAAAAAAATTATAAAATTTCCCCAAAAATGATTGTAGCCTCATTTCATCATGTTCAAGTTTCATTAAAATTTTCATAATTTTTGCATTCTGTTTGTGTGAAAAATTGCATGAAAACCCATAAAAACTGTGCATTTTTTTATTGTTGCATTTTAACCCTTAAAATTCCAAAAAATGTGTTTTGCATTCATCCTTGAATTAAATTTCTAGGAAAAATATAATTTCGCTAAATTGGATTAATTTCACATTAAAATTAATTTGGCTAAGTTATGTGTTTTCTTATTAACTTAATTCAACCACATTTTGCATTTGCATTCATTTTGTATTAAAAAATATAAAAAAATCCGCATTGGAAACCTAGACCTAGGTGATCTCAATTAACCAAAAGTTGTTCCTTTGCCTCCATGTGTTCGGCCCCGGACTTGTCCGGGATATAAATTTAAATCGAGTCCTCTTCACATAGACATTTGATTCAATTATGATTAATTGACTGAGTACTGTAATACATCGAGTACTGATTAATATAACCACTCAGGAGGATTCATCAATATGCTGTCGATGTATTCCTCAAGAGGAGTCCACAAGTATCTTCGACCATTGGCATAAGCTCGAATCTAGTGGACGCCATTCTGGGAGCAGAACAACATCATCCAGCACTATTCAAGGATGAGAATGATTATGTGAAAGCCTGCACGGGCTGTCAAAAAATGGGAAAATACTTGGTGTTAAAGACAACATGTCCCTCAAATTCATCCAGATATCTGATGTGTTCGATGCATTGGGCATCGATTTCATAGATCCGTTTCCTAATAGTCAAGACTTTGAATACATCCTTCTTGCCGTAGATTATGTGAGTCGATGGGTGGAAGCCATTCCAGCTCGACCTGTAGATAGCAGAACAATCTGTAGATTTCTGAAAGAACATTATTTTGTGATTCGGAATTTCGAAAATTTTGATTTCAGATGAAAACAACCACTTCATCAATAAGGAGATTAAGAAACTAACGATGGAGTACATCATCGTTTACCGGGTCACATCTCCTTATCATCCACAGTCAAATGGCTTGGTAGAATTGTCCAACAAAGAAATCAAGATGCTATTGCATAAACTAGTGAGGCCGGACAAAAAGAACTGATCACAACTCCTGGACTCGGTTCTCTGGGCATACAGAACAACCTACAAGTCTCCACTGAGCATGTCGCCCTATCGCCTTGTCTACGGAAAGACATGTCACCTACCAGTGGAATTGATTCATAAATCATTATGGGCAGTTAATATCTGCAACCTCGACTCACAAAACAGTGGTCAACGGAGAAAATTGACTCTGAACAAATTCTTGGAATTAAAAGATTATGCATACGATAACAACTTGATGTACAAAGAGAAGGTCAAATGCTGACACAACAAACATAACAGACGAAAGACCTTCGAACCTGAACAGAAAGTCTGGTTGTTTAACACGAAATTAAAGATTTTTTTAGGAAAATTAAAGAGCAAATGGACTAGTTTGTATAGAGCCAGGATCATGCATGACTTTGTATAGAGTCAAGATCATGCATGAGAACAAAGTGTACTAATATTAGACTTGTCAGCTGACGCACACCCTTCATAGTCAAAGGTCAGTTGTTGAAACTGTACTTATAGCATGATACATTCCTGGACATTGTCAACTTTGTACAAATAGTTTTTGATGATGAGTTCACTGCTGCAACAGCTTTAGTAGAGTCGTATAATTCTCCAATAAATATCTTTGATTAGATTAGATTTTTTTCTTTTCTTCTTTTCGTTTTCATTCTTCAAATTCTTTCTTCTGTGTTGCCATCACCCTATTCACAAGTGTTATACTTAGGATATGCTTCATCCTAAGTATAAGGGGAAGAGTGTCCTCGGGTTATTCATTATTTTTCTCTCGCTTGTTCCCCCAATTTTTGACATTCTATCTATACTTTACCCTTAGTATAGGGGGGAACATACCGAGTCCATTGATGTTGTACATTCTGATCCTTGGTCATCGCCATTGCGTATACAACCTGCTTTACTTAGGATTAATTGATCCTAAGTATAGGGGGATGACCGACTTCTCGTTCTTTATTTTTATTCGTTGTAGTATAAATTCTCCTATACTTAGCACGAATTATGTCTTCCTTTTTTCTCTGACCAATGAGGACATAAATACAATTAAGTATAGGGGGTTGTATATACAATTGTATGTACTTTAGCCATAACTCGTACTTGCAAATTTTCAAAAATGTGGCTAATATATTAAACAATTAATAAATTATAAAGAATACACTGTAAACATGTGTAAAGTTTTTTCAAAAAAAAATATAATAATAAACTGGTTAAAAATATTTTACAAAATGATTGAAAAAATGGTGGAAAATTTTGGAAAAACCTTTTAGAAACTATAAAATATTTTCATACCTTTGTAAAAATGTTTTGTTTCTAAAAATTCATTTATTTGTTTAAATAAAATGTTTGAAAATATATTTGCAAATGTTTTGGAAAAATGGTTGAAAAAATACTTTGAAAATGATATACATACTATTTAAAAAATATTTACAAAATGATTTTTAAATTTTATAAATATTTGCAAAAATTATTTGTCAAATTATTTATAAAATAAAGTTTTTAAAATATTTGTTAAAAATATTTTCAAATTATTTTAAGAACTTTGTTCATAATTATAACAAATAAAAATTCTAAAACCCAATTCTTGTTAAAACAGAAGCACTTCCATGTAAATATATGCACATGGTTTTTACACTAACACTTTTCTAAAAAATTCCTAAATATTTACAAAACAAAAATATAAAAATTACAAAATGTTTTCAAAATTGCATAAAAAATTGCAAAATATTTTTAAAATTGCATAGAAAATTTGCAAAATTTTTTCAAAAATCCCATAAAAAGTTCAAAATCAGAAAATTGCTTCACAAAAATAGTTTCTTGCATTGTACATAGAATCAACATTTTTCGGAGTAATCCAGATAATTGGACAAGTCAAAATAAAGTCTAAAGATTGGAGCTTTGTATGGATCTTAATACACATAATTTGAGAGGAACCTATTGAGGACTAGAATTGGGGATACTTCAGATCACCTTGACTTAATTCTTTACGTTCCATCAGACTATGCTCATGAGCCGATTAAATATGTCTTAATAGAACCTTCATATCATCCGTGCAACTTTTAAGACAATGTCTTGATTAGAAACCTCACACTTAACACTTAGCTCAACCCAGACGGACTATTGAAAAATCTTGAAGTTTAAGTTAGGATGATGCTTGGCCGCTTTATCAAGGGTGGCTCAGGAACCATTCTTGGAAATTGCCAAAATCGTTACTCTAACCCTGTTCTTTTGGTAACAAGGACATCTAAAGACTAGAGATGAATTAAGACAATGCTTTGGATGAGGAATGGTCCGCTGGCGTAACGTTTTCCAAGATCCCCAAAAATGGGAAGACCAAAAGATGCTATATCCATTATGGCACAAACAAGAATACAGAAGCTTTGCAAAGTCAAAGAAAATATCCAAAGAAGAAGCCTATACCAAAATTTCCACAAAAATTAAGCTTCCATAAAAAGACTACGTCTTGTGAAGACTCGATTACACTGACCGAGATTCACAAGGAAATGAAGACTACACTGGTCCATTACCATTTCTTTTCCCATTCTTCTAACTTCTTCCCCCTTTAGGTTGTAAAGACCGAAAACACCTGACCTTGGAAGGAAATAGCTGTCTCCATGAGGACAAGTTACCAGAGGAGTAGACTCCTTGAAAGTTCAGTAATTTGTCTGAGAAGAGCTGAAAATTCACACACATGTTTCTATCATTTCAAGGTTGCGAGAGTATGCGACTGAGAAAATGATTCTGCGCATACTGTGAAGAGAACTGGATAATAGGATTATGGAATCTAAAGGCTATTGTGTCACACCTCCTATCCTTAATGTGGTTCTGAACAAACAAATAATCTAAAGGTTTTAATTGAGCTCCAAACTTTGACTTTATCAAGACAAGTTTAAAAGTCAGAAATTATTTCAAGTTCTTTTCTTTTCTTTATTTTTCTTTTATGCACTCATTGTATAAGTGTTTGCTAGGGAATAACAAAGGCAAGTATGGGGCGGTGATTAATCTCCATTTCATCACCTTTATTCTTTCATTTTGTCCTTAAATCCTTAGCAAAATGCATGTATATATATCATTAATTTGTGAAAATAAACACTCAGCAATTCACAATTAATATTGTATAAATACTGTACAAAAGAATATACAAATACTATATTTGTGCTAAAATAAAACAATAAAGAAAAGAAACAGAAAAATAAAGTATCAAAGATACTGAGTAATCCTAGACCCTGAGAACCAATCACCATGATGATTTGATCGACAAGGAATAAAGTAGAGGGAGATATGACGTCTAATTGCATAGACAATACCATTAAAAAACCCTAAAAGTTGGGGCATATAATTACAATTTGGGGCTTATTTTATTTTATCATTTTTACACCTCAAATAATAATACCTTGAACATGAATATTGTATATAAAAATATAAATAAAAGTAAAAAAATTAGTTCATTAAAAAATAATACACAGTGTGTCCGGGACACACAAAATAAAAAGCCGAAAGGAAAACTTTGCAGACATGTGTTTTCTCCATACAAGCTCAACATTCACCAAACTCACCTTTATTGTTCGTAAAATAAAATTACCTATTTAATGAAGACGATTTCATTAAATTTGAAGTTTAGATACAAAGGTTAGGTTTTGAGTCCCTATTGTGGACTATACTTGTATAATATAATTAATATATTTATTCTTTATATTTTTCACTTACTTTATTTTTTTAGAAAATTGTAAATATTATTTAGCACACAAGCAATCAAACTAAAATAAAACCATTAAAATAAAATAAAATAAATAAATATACTTTCATATATAGATGAATTGTACTTATCAGTACTTATATAGTAAATATGAATATTTATTCAAGTAAATAAATAACTTCAGAAAAATACAATAAAAATACCTAAATGTGTGTTTAAATCATTTATAAATATATAAAATATTAATTTTAATAAAATGTAAAATACAAAATAAGATTAAATTACACAAAATACAGGTATAAATACCTATAGATATACATCTAAAAAGTAGCATCTAATAAAATAGCTTGTAAAAATAAATAAAAATAGTAATTAAATACTACAGAAAATTACAAACATATTTCATGTTTTAACAATAAATTAATAAATTTCTTTCTATTTTTATTGAATTTACATTTAATTCATTCTTTTTTCTGGTTGGTTCACATTGACCAACAAGAGGCGTGGATTTGTTGACTGGTGTGTCAACTACCACCCTTTGTACTTCTTCCTCTAGTCAGAACTTCTGACACCCCCATCTTCACTGATTTCTCATGCCTCCACCTCTCTTCCATTCCTCTCGAGACCACCACCATACTGTAAACCCTTCATTCTTGATCCCCGCTCATGTGAGAATCTCCAACTACCACCTTCGATCCCCCCCATCTCTCCATTCTTTTGGCCATAAGTCACCATATCAATACCCCCTTCGACCTTCCTTTTGATATTTGATCTCCTTTTAGCCATCGTAACCCCATTGAAACCTTCTGTTGAGTCCTTGGTAACAACAGGGAGCAGTCCAATAGGGTCAGATCCAAGTTCACCGAACCTTCCCTCTGATGAGCTTCACCTACTCCGAGCTCCAAAGCTCATTGAGATGCTAGGTACATTTCTTTTCTTTGCATTTTCTTCCACTAGTATAGGCTTAGGTTTACTTCTAGCATTTAATCACCCCCGTTGTTTAAATTTGAAAATCAAAAACTGGAACTTGCATCTCCAGCACCAAATTCGCCATGGACCTCCACTGTTCTGACTCCCCTTGACGAGTCCGAAATTCACTGTGTTAAAAAGATATGTTTATTTTATCGTGCATAAAAATAAATGATTTTATTTTGTCATTTCGTTGTAGGCGGTAATCGGAATCGGTCAAGAAAATAACCACACAAATATTCGTCAATTTTAATCAATGCGGTTTTATGTTTATTTTACTTGGGCAAGTCCCAAGGTCGAACACAAGGAGGTAAAGAAACAATCAAGAATTATGTCTATCAAAATTCATGCGTGATTTTCGAGGTGGTCATTTTTTGGAATTTTTAATGCAATAAAGGGTGCAAAATGTAATTTTTGCCTATTTTAGGGACTGAAATGTAAATTATGCTCAAACAATGTCCAAAAAATATGAAACTTGACCACTATGCAAATTATGATGAAATTAATGCATTGTATTTTTTTTTGAATTTTTGGATGCAATATAAATTTTTTATGATTTTTTGAATAAAAACAAAGTAAATTTGAATATTTAATTATAATAAATACTGAACCTTCTTATTTTCAAGGAATAAAATTATCTAAGATCTATTACTCGATAATGGACCTCAGAAAAATCCTAAACCTCGAAAATGTGAGATCTAGTACCTATTAAAAATCAAACACTGAAATATGCAAAATGATTTTTACAGGGCAAACTATGCATGCAAATGCAAATCTTTTTGGGCACAATGTTAAACACATCTAGTTCTATAATATGTGATTTTCAGGAATTTTTAGAGCAACAGTTAATCAATGATAAATTTCAGAGCATGAAACATGCAAAATCTGCAATCTTCCACAGAACAATTAATTATTAATTAACCATTAATCACAAACATATCCACAATATATCAACACGTAGAGAAAAAATGAGAAACATCATGTTATTTTTTGATAATAAAATAATGTACTGTAGTTGTTCGAAATAAAGGGACAAGGCAGGGATACAGATGCAATAAATATAAATAAAATAAGCAGAGATGGACCTAGATGTAAATACCTGAACCCTTGGGGGTTCAACTGCAAAAATCCTAGAGAGGCACGTGCGTGGACGCGCCCTCTGGTCGGCGGGGGTCTGGTGCAATATGGAGATCTCCGGGAGGTCTTCTGCAATTCTCCACGCGACACGTGATGCCCACGTGCTAGTGTTCAGGATGGAGGCTCGGGGCGGGGGCTCCACGTGGCGCGTCTTTCTTGCTTCGAGCCGACCGAAGCACCGGCTTGGAGGGTGGTTCGGAGCGAGGGTCGGAAATGATCTGGACCACCGATGAGGGATGGATCCAACGTTCTGGAGGCGCAACATGATTGAACGGTCGAGACCGTGGATCTTCTCAATCGGACAGCTGGGAGGGTGGCCGACACACGGCCGACGGACGTCGGTGGAGAAGCAGAGGAGGCCAGGAGGTGCTGGAGGGGCGTCGATGGCTGAGCTCTTGACACACGACCAAGGTAGAGGAGGTTTGGTTGATGAAGGTGGAGCCGGAGTCTGGAATGGAGGTGATGCTGCCTTTGCGGAGGTGGCAGCGATGGCCGGTCGGGGAAGGTGGAGGCGTTGGTGATGAACGATGGTCGGCGACGAAGAAGAGAGTGATCGATAGAGATAGAGAGAGAGGTCGGAGAAGGAGATGCTTGATAACGTGAAGATGGGAGGTGAAGCGGAGGGAGGATGCCTGGAGGGAGGATACCTGGAGAGGGCTCGACGACGGTGCACGTCAGAGCGGAGCAGTGACCTGGAGGTGTTGCTGCAACGGGGGCGATGTCCTCGGATCATGTCGTGAAGGAGGCTCGGCTTGTTACTACCGAAGGAGATATCCTTGGGGTGAGCAGCGGATGGGTGAGACGGGGGTGGTCGATGCTCTTAAATAGGACTGGAGAGTGGGATAACCGGAGATAGGGCGGCACAAGATATGCAGAGGAAGCTGCGGAGGCGGGTGGCAGTTAGCGAGACTTGCGACGGAGATCACGGGGGGAGGAAGAAGACGCACAGGCGCCGTCCGATCTAGCGTGATCGGACGGTTCCTGTGGCACCACGTGGCCGCAGGAGATAGGAAAGGGCTGGCATGTGCGGAGCACGTGCCTGTGAGGCGCGTGCCACGCACGTGCGGTGGCTTTTTTATTTTTTTATTTATTTTTATTTTTTTTTATAAAAACGAATTAATAAATAAGCCAAAAATGGCTGACACGTGGCGGCTCCAGGAGCTGTCACGTGTCAGCATCAGAAAATTCAAAAAGGAAATACTTTGTAAAATACAAAATAAATAGCAAACGACCTCGGATCGAAAATATTTCTTCATAAAAATTGTTTGTCTCAATGAGATCTACAACTTTCATTAAGACATCAAAACCAAAATCGATCAAATGCACAAAGTGATATTTTTGGTGTATCCCATGTACATAGAATACCTTGATTTTTGGGTTTTGTATTTTTTTGTCATTTTAAACCAGATAAAAGTCCTAAAAAAATATGGAAAAAACAAAGATAACTAATTACACACTAATATATGTTTTTGGATTTTTATTAATTAAGAAAAAGAGGAAATAAAATAAAATATGAAAAGGACCAATTTTTGTACAGGAGGTTAATGAAGACTCGGACTCAATTTGTTTCTTTGATTTCAAGCTCAATTTGGATTTGGATTTTTGTGCATTTTAATATAACTTTTATCAAAGATGACAAATCAAAAAGAAAATAACTAAAATAGGTTAATTATATACATAAAATAATAGGTCAAAAATTGCTAAAATACAAAATATACAAAAGAGGCCCAAAACCTAACTTTCATATATGAGCTCCGAATCACTTGAACTTGGTCTTGTTTTGAAGGTAATTGAATGTACATTAGTTCAAAAGTGAGTAGGATCAAAACGGACACTGGATGGGGAAGATATGGGATTTTTAGTCTGAAAATCCTGAAACTAGGGTTTGGATTTTTGGTCCATTTATTTGGGGATAATGATTTTTTTTATATTTCATTTATTCTTGTTAGTGATATGTACACAGTGGATGTGGTTTTGAATCATTCAGAGTTAGCATGAATGAGTTAAAAATCATGGTGGTTAGGCTATTTACAGGTCATTTTTGACTTGGATTTTTGGCTTCTTATTTTGTGCAGAAATTAGTGCTAAAATGCAATTCTTATGAAAACATGCATGAATGCTAATTATGCGGAATAGATGTCGAAATGCTGTTGATTTTGAGAGTTTTGAGCTTAATAAATGAGATTTAGAGTGATGAATCCGATATTCATCATCCCCCTATACTTAAACCATGCTCGTCCCTGAGCATAAAAAAGAAATGCCATGAGGTGAAATGAGATTGGGTTCCATACCAAGACCATGAACTGAAGGTGAAAGTGAAACTAAATTCAACCTCTGGATTATTTATGTGTCGGAACTTCTGTGAGACTTAGAATTTTAAAATCAACAACCTTCAAGTTCTATACATCATTGCTCCAGTTTTGGCTCAGAAGTCATCTTAGATCAATCATCTTCCCAAAGTATACCCTATGAACATTGAACAATTGACTCATGTGTGTGAAAAGTTTTTAGCTCTTCCCATCTAGAATGCCAGACTACCATGCTCCTCTCCTCTCCAGTAACTCATCCTCGGGGAGTCAGGTATTTCCTTCTAAGGTCTGTCGCGATGTGTTCACAATCGAATTAGGGGAAGAAGATAGAAGAAGGGGAAAAGAACTGGAGGGTGGCCAGTGTAGTCACCTCTCCTTATGAAGCTGGCCAGTGTAGCCGAGTCTCAACCAAGATCTTTAGGTTTTCTTGAAGCTTGGACCTTTTTGGTCAGATATTTATTTGGTAGAATGCTTCTTTGTATTTGGAATTTTTGGTGGTTCTACTTGGATCTTGTTGTGCCCCTACGGATATAGAATATTTTTGTTTCCGTACATTTTTTGGGGTCTTAGAAATAAATGTGCCCAGCCATCCATCCCTTTTCCGAAGCTTTATTTCAACCAGTACTCTGGTCTTTAGATTTCCACGCTACCAGAAAAGAAACTCACACAGTCTTCCAACATACCGTCTGAGTTGAGCTAAGTGCATAGTGCGAGAGTACAAATTAATTCCCTATTCCAGAGTTGTACACAGAATGAAGAGACCGGGTTAGACACTAAGAGTCAAACGCTGCACATTATCATGTGGAACTCAAAGAATTAAGTCAAAGACCTGAAGCTTTTAAAATCCTATTTCTCGGTGAAGTTCCTCTGAAAATTAGGTGGATTATGGTCAAGTCCAGACCACTCTCGGTTTCGGCTCATAACTCGGTTCAGAACCCAAAGACTTTTCACATATGAATGTGATGGTGGATGAAGCGCAGGTGTGTGAAATGCAGACACAAATTTTTTTTCTTTTTTCTTTTTTTAATGCAAGGTTTTTTTTGGGGGGGGGGGGTTAATGCAAAAATGAATAAGAGGCCATTTTTTTTCAAAAATTTTGAGCACATTCAGTGTTAGTAGCAAAACTCTTTTCTTTTTCTTTTCTTTTGTTTTTGTTTTATTTTTGTATTTTTGTTTTTTTTTTGAATTTGATTTTTTTCAAGTTAGTTACCCACCCTCTAAATACATAAAGACTTACACGCAAGTACGAGATATGGGTAAAATATATACAAAGTACAAACCCCCCTATACTTAGCGAGTGCTGTGTCCTCAGAGCACAAGAAGCGTAAAGAAGACATAGCTCGGGCTAAGCGTAAGAGAGTGAAAAAGGAAAAGAAAACAAACCAGATTTACAGAACCGCCCCGTATACCTAGACTGTGAACAGTCTAAGTATAGAAGAAGAGCGGGAAAAATGAAGTTATCGGGGTATGTGAATGAGGAGAGTATAAACAGATGGGCGTCGGTTCTCCCTATACTCAGGCTCTAGTCAGCCTAAGTATAAGAGAAGGGTGGAAATGGAGCGATCGTGAGAAAGAGTGTGATGCGGGGAAATGGTATATACAGATGGCATCGGTCCCCCTATACTTAGGCCTTGGCCTAAGTAGAGGAAGAAGCTGTACAAGGAGACTGATGTGGTTGGGAGGGAGGGTGGGACTGATCTGATGAATCTTCAATGTCCTCACTCTGTGTGAAGTAGATGTCCTCAACTTGAACTGTCTGCTCTTTGGGTGATTCAATATATGGTTTTAGCAATTGTCCATTTATTGAGAAAGGTTGTGCATCATCTTTGAGTTCGGTAATATCTACGCTTCTATTGGTATGTGTATCGATGACAATGTAGGGACCCGTCCATTTTAATTTTAGTTTACCTTGAAAAATCTTCAACCGAGCATTAAACAACCACACTTTCTGCCCAGGGACAAAGGTTTTATCTCAAATGTGCCTATCATGCCATCACTTGACCTTGTCTTTATAGATTACACTGTTGTCGTATGCTCGGTTTCGGATTTCAATTAGCTCATTCAGATTTAAGTCTCAGCATAATTTCCCAAGGTGACAACTCCAATTTAAATTTTTGATCGCCCATTCTGATTTGTGAATCAATTCTACGGGTAGATGGCATGGCTTGCCATAGATCATCCTAAAAGGTGAAGTACCGAGTGGAGTCTTATAGGCTGTCATATATGCCCACAGAACTTGGTCCAACAGTTTCGACCAGTTCTTCCTATCTAGACGAACCAACTTCTGAAGAATACCCTTCACCTCTCTATTAGAAACCTCTACCATGCCATTAGATTGCGGATGATATGGGTTGGCTATTCTATGCTCAAATTTATACTCCTTAGCCAAAGATCTCATCTCCTTGTTCACAAAGTGGCTACCTCCATCAGAAATCAAAACTTTTGGTATCCCGAACCTTGCAATGATATTATCCTTGATGAACTTACAGACGACTTTACTATCTGCGATTCGGGTTGGAATAGCCTCTACCCATCTTGATAAATAGTCAACCGCTAAAAAGATGTACTCAAATCCATTGCTATTGGGAAAGGGGCCCATAAAATCAATCCCCCATGCATCTAGGATAATGCAAGGCCTTCCCATGAATTTCAGAGAAGTTTAAACCCAATCTTCGGGAAGTGGTTAAGAAAGAGATAGAAAAATGGTGCAAAACATGATCTATATACCCCATTTCTGAATCCAAGTGGGTGGCCCTCCTTCATGTCGTTTCGAAGAAGTCGGGAATACATATGGTCACCAACGAGGAGGGGGTAGAGATCGCGACCCGAGTACCCACGTCGTGGCACGTCTGTGTCGACTACAGGCGCCTAAATGCTGCGACCAAGAAAGATTACTTTCCACTGCCATTTATTGACCAAATCTTAGAGAGACTTGCAGGGAAGGCATTCTTCTGTTTTCTTGATGGGTACTCTTGCTATAATCAAGTAGCTATCGCTCCCGAGGATCAGGAAAAGACCACTTTCACATGTCCCTTCGATACCTACGCATTCAAGCGCATGCCATTCAGGCTCTGTAATGCCCCAGGCACATTTCAGCGGTACATGATGGCCGTATTTGCCGAAATGGTCGGTGATTTCCTAGAAGTCTTCATGGATGACTTCTCGGTTCATGGTGATTCATTTGATACATGGCTAGCGCACTTGGACCGAGTCCTACAGAGATGTAGGGAGGTTAATTTGGTACTCTCCTGGGAAAAAAGTCACTTTATGGTGACTGAGGGTATCGTGTTGGGGCACGCCATCTCTAAGAAGGGAACGGAGGTCGACCCTGTCAAGGTGGAGGTGATCAAGAAACTTGAGCCACCAACCAACGTCAAGTTAGTGAGGTCGTTCTTAGGGCATGTTGGATTTTATCGAAGGTTTATCCCAAATTTTTCAAAGATCGCTCGCCCACTGACTGAGCTCTTAGGAAAAGACACCGAGTTTATTGTAGATCACAGGTGTCTAGAGGCCCTTCGAGCTCTTAAAAAAGAAAATATGTGAATTGTCAATATTACAAGCTCCCGACTGGTCTCTTCCCTTCGAGATCATGACTGATGCATCAGATTTTGTTGTCGGAGCGGTACTTGGACAAAGAAGAGATGGAATTCGTTATGTGATTCACTACGCGAGCAAAGTGTTGGATCCTGCACAGAGAAATTATACAGTAACTGAAAAGGAAATGTTCGCAGTTGTTCGGGCCCTTGAAAAATTCAGATCATACATATTGGGCTCAAAAGTGACAATCTTCACAGATCACACAGCAATTAGATATCTTATGGATAAGAAGGATGCCAAGGCATGGCTTTTGAGATGGATCTTGTTAATCCAGGAATTTAATTTGGAGGTCCCGAATTAAGCAAAATGATTATCCTGACACTAGACTAATTAAGGAGACTTTTCTAGACGAATCATTTTGCGTTATTGATTCAACCCCGTGGTATTCCAACATCGTGAACTATCTTATCTCCAAGAAGGTTCCCTTTTGGTTGGACCAAGAGAATGATTGATCGATTGAAGTCAGATTCGAGAAAATACCATTGGGACGGCCCTTTCCTTTTCTATGAAGGACCGGATTGTGTCTGACGAAGATGCAGGAGGAATATCAGAGTGTCCTCACACATTGTCATTCTCTCGAGGCTGGAGGACATCATTTGGGAAAGAGAACCGCGCACAAGGTAGTCAATGTGGATTTTACTGGCAGACCTTATTTAGAGATGCTAATGAATTTGTACGGTCATACCCGATTTGCCAAAGGATGGGAGGGACTGTTGGTTATAGAGATGAGATGCCCATGCAACTAATGATTTTTTGTGAGCATAGAGTGGGGTTTATTCCTACGAGATCTGACACAGTCCAACCGATAGCTTTTCGATTTCACTCAAGGACTTCGAGTAATCTAGATTCCTGATCCATGGTTAATGATGAGCTAATGATCACAAGGAATTTTTCTTTGGGTCCATTTAGAAATGCATACTTCAGTGTGGGAGGCAGTGGTTTCAGCTCTGGCAAATCTGAATCATCAATTAAGTCTGGCTGAATGACTTTTGCATCTGGCTCAATGTCGGTTGGTTGTGAATCACTCTGTGATGTGCTGGCTACCAATTCCGAAGAAAGGTGAGTCGAATCGCTAAAGTAGTGTGGTAATTCGGCCAAAGCCGCGTTCGACTCGTCATCGATATTTCTTGATTGTCCTGAAGAAAATGGGACTGACAAATCCGAAAGGATTTCTGTGTCATCAAGGTTATAAGCATCTGGGTGTCTAGATAGGTTTGGCAATATCTCGCAAACTGCACTGTGCACTGTTTCTTCTTCTGATGATGTGCTTTCAATCTGAATGTCTGGCAGTTGGTCCCATGGTCCAGTAGTGCTGATAAGATTGCATTCTGAGGTTTCAGCATATTCAGTGGTGGATTCGGAGTCTAGTCTTTGCCACTTTGTTTGTTTCATCTTCAAGTCCACTTCTCCGCTTGGAGAACGGAATTTCATCATTCTGGTACCGTAATCGAATACAGCTTTGGCGGTTCTTAAAAATAGCCAAGAATGATATGTGATTCCTTCCAATGGTTTGGGGTCTCCATATCAAGGACAGTGAAGTCCACTTTGTATTCCGTACCCTCGATCATGATGATAACATTTTTCACTTCTCTCTTAGGTCTTTTAGTGGATTTATCAACAAATTGGAGTAAAGATAATGATTTCTTGAGAGGACCTAACTCCAATCTGTAATATAAGGCTAAGGGTAGAAGATTTATGGAAGAACCATTGTCGAGAAGTGTGCGTGTAAATGTAATGCCGCCAATGAGACTCTCCACATAATGAGCACCCAGATCCCTTTTCGTTCTTGGCAAATGCTGATTTTTGACACATTTGGTAGTGGCAACTGTCAAGATACGAGTCTCCACAAATTGACTTGGTTTCTTTGTACGAGTCTTGGTGGGAGTGAATTTCACCTTTAAGTACTTCTGAAATGCTGGATTGCTGGCCACATATTGATCAAAGGGTACTTTGACTGTGATATTTTGCTGGCAGAATCGTTCCATTTCTGGGTCATCTAAAATATTTTTCTTTTGTTTTCCTTTCTTAAGAGCATGGGGGAAAGGAATGGAAGCATTTGAGACAAGAGATAGATAGCCAAAATCATAAATAAGAGCATCTTTATTAGAATTGGAGTTCTTATTACAATCATAAGATTTCTGATAATAATCAAAATCATGTTGCTGAAATGGTGACAAAGGTATTTTTGCAGCAACTAGAGGTTCAAGGTCCTCTGCAGACTCCATAGATGCTTTTCCTTTATCTCGTGCTGGGATCTTTAGGTGTCCTTCTTCTTCGTCCTCGGAAGTATCTTCCGGTTGATCTTCCGAGTCTTCATGGTCCGATTCCTTTGTAGGGTTAGGTACGAACACAGTCCTTCCGCTCCTAAGTGACATGGCATTGATATTATATAATGAAAGGATCTCATGTTCAGATGTGGAATAATCTGAATAGTATACATGGCCATTGTGTTGAGATGATTGAGATTTGTTCAAGCTATTAGGGTTATCTTGAACTTGGGTGGGAATGGTTGTAGCCGGGGCTGTCTGTTCATCCTTCCAATGGGACAGGCGATTAACATCGACCCGTAGATCGTGTAGCTCATTTAGGAAGTTGCGAATTTCTTTAAGCATCTGTCTCTATATATCTATCGGTTCTTCTGAAGGGTTGGATGATTGCTCTGATTATTTTGGAGCTTGATATTGCTGACGGTATTGTTGAGGCTGGTTCTCGCAGTTGTATGACTGTTGCTGCTGCTTTGGATGCTGATATGATGTAATGTTCTGAGTGTGTTGCGGAGCTGGTGGAAATGCGGCATTATAGAAAGTGGGCGGACGTTGATAAGGCTGACGGTCCCCCATATTACCATGTCGGGTTATGTCTTGTGTGTACCAAATACCGTTTACTTCGAATGTCAGAGATGGGGCTTCTTCAACAGTTTTGGCTGGTGGAGGTGATTGCTGGGAGGTTGGGCATAGGATTGATCCTGAACCCATGGTTGTTGTTGTCCTGATCCTGGTTGCTCCTGGACATGATGCACATGATAGATCGGGACCGTAGGTGCAGTAGGCATCCCCATCTTGGACACCTTCTCAGTGAGCTCCTCCATTTGCTTTGGGAATTGGGAAATCCTGTTGTCGATGTAGTTCATTCTCTTATGAATTTGATCCACAACCGTCAATTTATCAGCTATGATGTTCATGTTCGGAATCAAATCTTCTGCTATTTCTGCGACAATCTGCTTTCTGCCTTTGGCTTGAAAGGTGTACAGAGAATCAGCGTATGCTCTACTAGCAATTTGTGAGCGGCTTGTCTCCGCCATCTTCTCCAGTACTTTCCAGACGGTCTCAGCTCCTCGCGATGTGTTGCCTCCGCAGGCAACACTGACTAACCCTTGAGTCTCGTAGTTGAGGCCAGAGTAGAGTGACTGAACTAAGATGTTGTTATCCAGATCATGGCATGAACACTTCTGTAGCAGATCTTTAAACCTATCCCAAGCCTCACAGAGTGGTTCATTGGGCATCTGAGAGAAACTAGTGATGCGGATCCTCATTTGGTTGGTTCGACTCAAAGGGTAGAATTTCTTGAAGAATAGGTTTTTGAACCTCTCATAAGTGGTACAGTCACTCCTAAGTTCTTCACTTAGTAGTCTGCCTTCCCTTTCAAAGTGAAAGGGAGTGAAGTGAGATGAATGTAGTACTAACTGACTTATGGGTGCCTCAGATTAGAACATATCAGCTCCAAGTCTCGCAAGAATTCATATGGCTCTTCAGTTGCATTACCATGGAATTGGGGTAATTGACTTATAAAATGTGGCTTCAGTTCCTAGTTAATCTCTGACTGAGGTGGCTACAAATAATTCCTCACTCTGTACTGCCCAAGATTATATGCGGCTTCCAAAGGCGGTTCGCCCTTAGCATTCAACTGATTCAGCTGCTCTCTCAGTAAAAGTTGTTGCTGCTCAGATGCAGCTAATCTTGCAAAAATCATCTGTATTGGGTCTTCATTGGGCTCCTCTTGTGGTTCCTTACTGGGAGGCAACCTGGGTGACATCTTCTTCTTCTTCTTCTTTTCTTCACCTTCAGAATGGGAGAAATCAGAGTCAATAGAATGGAAAGAATCAGAATCAGAGTTATCGAGGTGAGAGTCTTCCTAGATCTGATCCGGAGATAAAGAAAGAGTATGGGTTTGACCTCCTTCCAGGAAGCTGAAAGAATCATAAGAGGAGGATTCACGAGAAGGGTGTCTATGAACCCAATGTGGTCCTGAGTAAGAGTGCCTCCGAACCTTTGAGATTGGAAAAGTTGTGGCGGTCAGAGAAGGGTTCGCAGAGTCCGAATGAGAATTACCACAATTTTCCATTCTGGATTCAAAATGATCAGCAAGAGGTTCACGGTTCATGATCTAGGCATAAGTGTGCAGTATTCATTGATTATCTCGTTTCTACGCACAATCCAAACACAATACAAGGGTTTGTTTCACCAACTCACTCAGTGAAGGCCGTGAGAGTTCGGCCAATTATTTTGTCAGTTTTAATTAGTGAGAATTCAAATCTTGCAAGCCGTTTAAACGAGCTGCTAGGTGCCTGTATTTCCCGACCGACTGTCCCGAATTCTTATGACTAGTTGCACGTACTTTCAGCCAGTATGAGAGTAAGTAAGGACCGTAGAACGGCTACCCTTTACTTGAGGACGGAGCCTTACGCAGTGTCCTCTAAACCACCCACTCTGCTAAGGAAATCCGGACCGTTTACCGGCTACCCGTTAGATCCTCACTGAGAAGTAGCTAATTGTTTTTGGTAGAATCAGTAGTCAGTATGAAAATCCTGGCTTGGCTCTATCCTAGTGTGCGTCTCTCTCCTCGCTGCAAGATAAAAACAAACAATGACGGGGTTACTCTCCTGCAAAAATTCTTGATTTTATGGGTTCTTAAGATCATCTATATTTAGCAGTCTCAATTTTAATTAGGTGATCACTGAAGAATTTAAATGAGCACAAATACACGTCTACCGTACAGTCCCAATTTCCTTTAGAGTTACGTGATAAAACAAGAGGGAGAAGTTCGGGAAAAGCCGATGTACGCGAAAAATTATGATGTATGCTCAGTTAGAAGACTTACAGTGAATCCTAGCAATCTCCATGTGGGATGAAATGCAGAAATTGAAAATTTATTCTATATGGATGCAAGTCGATAAAAAACTGCACCTAATCAGAAAGTTCTATTAGAAGAGAAGAATTCAGTTAAATTTTGGCTAAGTGGAACGATCTATGTGCGTCTCAATTAAAGTGAAGTGTAGCTTTAATTCCTACGAGCACAATCATGAAATTAAGATGCTCTGAGAGCCGTATGTGCAGGTATATCCTAATCGCCACTCAAGTCAGGCCCCACCCTCACCGGAGAGTGAAACAAGCCACGACACACCACAAGAATAGTTCAAGGTCTTTTTACACACGCGAGAGTCCAAACGGACACCGCTATAAATGAGAAATTAATTATAGAAATTAAAATTTGCAGAAATTAAAATCCTAAACTCTACGCTCTTTCACGACTTGACTCGATCTTAAATTAATTGCGGCTTTTCGGAAGTCGGTGAAGATGCTGCGGTTCCTGAAAAACCGCTCCACATACGCCGGGTACCTCACAAGAAAAATAAGAGAGAGAATGTAAGAGAGTGACTAAAAAATAAATCAAAAATAAAATAAATGAAATAAATGTTGAAAATAAATGCATGAAAAAAATGGAATTTATAATGAAAAATTCGGGGGTCAGACTACCTGAATGCGAAAAACTGAACGAAATTTTCAAAACAAAAAACTAAGCCGTTTGCCTCCCTGGCAATGGCGCCATCTGACGAGTCCGAAATTCATTGCGTTAAAAAGATGTGTTTATTTTATTGTGCGTAAAAAAAATGATTTGATTTTGTCATTTCGTTGTTGGCGACAATCGGAATCGGTCAAGAAAATAACCACACAAATATTCATCAATTTTAATCAATGCGATTTTATGTTTATTTTACTTGGGCAAGTCCCAAGGTCAAACACAAGGAGGCAAAGAAACAACCTAAAATTATGTCTATCAAAATTCGTGCGCGGTTTTCGAGACGGTCTTTTTTTTGGAGTTTTTAATGCAATAAAGGGTGCAAAATGTAATTTTGGCCTATTTCAGGGACTGAAATGTAAATTATGCTCAAACAATGTCCGAAAAATATGAAACTTGGCCCTATGCAAATTATGATGAAATGAATGCACTGTAATTTTTTACGAATTTTTGGATGCAATATAAATTTTTATGAATTTTTAAATACAAACAAAGTGAATTTCAATATTTAATTATAATAAATACTGAACCTACTTATTTTCAAGGAATAAAATTATCTAAAATCTATTACTAGGTAATGGACCTCAGAAAAATCCTAAACCTCGAACATATGAGATCTAGTACCTATTAAAAATCGAATATTGAAATATGCAAAATGATTTTTACAGGGCAAACTATGCATGCAAATGAAAATCTTTTTGGGCACAATGTTAATCACAATTAGTTATATAATATATGATTTTTAGGGAATTTTTAGAGCAACTGTTAATCAATGATAAATTTCAGAGCATGAAACGAGCAAAATCCGCAATCTTCCATAGAATAATTAATTATTAATTAACCATTAATCATAAAAATATCCACAATATATCAACACGTAGAGAATTAAATGAGAAACATCATGCTATTTTTTTGATAATAAAATAATGTACTGTAGTTGTTCGAAATAAAGGGACAAGTCAGAGATACAGATGCAATAAATTAAATAAAATAAGCAGAGATGGACCTAGATGTAAATACCTGAACCCTTGGGGGTTCAATTGCAAAAATACCAGAGAGGCACGTACGTGGCACACACCCTCTGGTCGGCGGGGGTCTGGCACAATATGGAGATCTACGGGGGGTCTTCTGCAATTCTCCACGCAACACGTGATGCCCACGTGCTAGTGGTCAGGCCGGAGGCTCGGGGTGGGGGCTCCACGTGGCGCGTCTTTCTTGCTTCGGGCCGACCGAAGCACCAGCTTGGAGGGTGGTTCGGAGCGAGGGTCAGAAATGATCTGGACCGCCGATGAGGGATGGATCCAACGTTCTGGAGGCACGACGTGATTGAACGGTCGAGACCGTGGCTCTTCTCAATCAGACGGCTGGGAGGGTGACCGACACACGGCCGACGGACGTCGGTGGAGAAGTGGAGGAGCCCAGGCGGTGCTGGAGGGGCGTCGATGGCTGAGCTCTTGGCGCACGACCAAGGCAGAGGAGGTCTGGCTAATGAAGGCGGAGCCGGAGTCTAGAATGGAGGCGATGCTGCCTTTGCGGAGGTGGTGGCGATGGCCAGTCGGAGAAGGCGGAGGCGTTGGTGATGAACGATGGTCAACGACAAAGAAGAGAGTGATCGATAGAGATAGAGAGAGAGGTCGGAGAAGGAGATGCTTGTTAACGAGAAGAAGGGAGGTGAAGCGGAGGGAGGATGCCTGGAGGGAGGATACCTGGAGAGGGCTCGACGACGATGCACGCCGGAGCAGAGCAGCGACCTGGAGGTGTTGCTGCGACGAGGGTGATGTCCTCGGATCACGCCGTGAAGGAAGCTCGGTCTGTCACTACCGGAGGAGATATCTTTGAGGTGAGCGGTGGATGGGTGAGTCGGGGGCGGTCGATGCTCTTAAATACGGTTGGAGAGCGGGATAATCGGAGATAGGGCAGCACGAGATATGTAGAGGAAGCTATGGAGGTGGGTGGAAGTCAGCGAGACTTGCGGTGGAGATCACGGGGGGAGGAAGAAGATGCACAGGCGCCGTCCGATCGGACGGTTCCTATTGCGCCACATGGCCGCAGGAGATAGGAAAGGGCGGGCGCGTGCGGAGCACGTGCCTGGGAGGCACGTGCGACACACGTGCGGTGGCTTTTTTATTTATTTTTTATTTATTATTATTTTTTATAAAAATGAATTAATAAATAACCCAAAAATGTTTGACATGTGGCGGCTCCAGGACTGCCACGTGTCAGCACCAGAAAATTTAAAATAGAAATACTTTGTAAAATACAAAATAAATAGCAAACGACCTCGGATCGAAAACGTTTCTCACAAAAATTGCTCGTCTCGTTGATATCTACAACTTTCATTAAGACGTCAAAACCAAAATCGATCAAATGCACAAAGTGATATTTTTGGGTATCCCATGTACATAGAATACCTTGATTTTTGGGTTTTGTATTTTTTTATCATTTTTAAACCAGATAAAAATCCGGAAAAAATATGGAAAAAAACAAAGATAACTAATTACACACTATTCTAATTTTTTTATTTTTATTAATTAAGAAAAAGAGGAAATAAAATAAAATATGAAATGGATCAATTTTTGTACAGGAGGTTAATGAAGAATCGGACTCAATTTGTTTCTTTGATTTCAAGCTCAGTTTGGATTTGGATTTTTACGCATTTTAATAAAACTTTTATCAAAGAAGACAAATCAATAAGAAAAGGACTAAAATAGGTTAATTATATACATAAAATAATAGGTTAAAAATTGCTAAAATACAAAATGTACAAAAGAGGCCCAAAACCCAACTTTCACATATGAGCTCCGAATCACTTGAACCTGGTCTTGTTTTGAAGGTAATTGAATGTAAATTAGTTTAAAAGTGAGCAGGATCAAAACGGACACTGGATGGGGAAGATATGGGGTTTTTAATCCGGAAATCCTGAAACTAAGGTTTGGGTTTTTTGTCCATTTACTTGGGTTAGTGATTTTTTTATTTTTCATTTATTCTTGTTAGTGATATGCACACAGTGGATGTGGTTTTGGGTCATTCGGAGTTAGCATGAATGAGTTAAAAATCAGGGAGGTTAGGATATTTACAGGTCATTTTTGGCTTGGATTTTTGGCTTCTTATTTTGTGCAGAAATTAGTGCTAAAATGCAATTCTTATGAAAACATGCATGAATGCTAATTATGCAGATAGATGTCAAAATGCTGTTGATTTTGAGAGTTTTGAGCTTAATAAATGAGATTTAGAGTGATGAATCCGAGATTCATCACCCCTCCACCTCCATTATCTTCTCCTCATGCTTCTCCACAAGAGCCTCATGTTTCCACATCGATCCCCGCATAAAATTGAGTTGTAGGGGCTCACTTTGCCACCTTTGTCAGAGCTCCCATCATCCCACTCATCCCTTATTTTTGCCACTTCAGTAAAGGGTCGGTTAGATAGCCCTCAACCTCCTTAATATTTTGGTGTAGGTATGTGATCACCAAATCCACTTGGAGCTCCACCCCAAGCTCTGAACGAGAGTTCCAGGTCAATCAAGCTCTAGGGCTCTTCTAGTAAGCCCCTAACTTTGTGAAGGTGCCTGCAAGATGTGCTAAGACCCAGGAAGCCAAGGAGCTGATCAGATTTGAAGGAAGAGACCAGACAGAGGAAATATTAAAGATCAAAGCTCTACGGAGCTTTGTTCTTGAGGTGTTCTTCGTGAACCTTCGAGGATATTTAGATGAGAGACTCGACCCGGATTTAATCTGGGCCGCTGAATCTAAGGCGAACCATCGTCCTCATTGACCGTCCAGATTGCCACGTGGAAGACCAAGACCCTCATATAACGTGCATTTTAAGGGGTAATTTAATAAGTAACACATAGCTTTTTGTAATTTTAATTTCCAAAATATTTATTTATGATCAAAACGTTGTGTAAAAATTACATATGGGACCCTTATACTTATTGAATATTATACATAGGTCCTCTGCTATGTCGACTCATGTGGTGCCCCACGTGAGTTGGCCATTTTGCAACCAGGCCCTTCTGGGTTTGGATATCTAGGATTAGTCCTAAATTTTGTATATTAAGTTCAAAATTTTGGGATATATTACATGAAATTCCATGATCTTTATTTTATTGCATTTATATCTCTGCCAGGTCT
This sequence comes from Ottelia alismoides, assembly GCA_037367405.1. NCBI lineage: Eukaryota > Viridiplantae > Streptophyta > Magnoliopsida > Alismatales > Hydrocharitaceae > Ottelia > Ottelia alismoides. Next base: position 754,059 of record JAZKJV010000397.1, read on the forward strand.
ATACTTAATTTTATGCATTTATTTTTGAATTAAAAAGCTCACTTGTTATATAAATTATGCAAAAAATACTAAATGTGCTTTGATGGATGCTTATTCACGCTATAATTTTTATTTTCCATTTCATTGCATTTTCAATTTATTAAAAATCATTTTGGCGCTATTTATTCCATGTTTAGAGAAAGAAAAACAAAAATAGAAAAACAACTTTTAAAATTCCAAAATATTAGAGATATTATATTACTACATAATATAGCTACATAGCAAAAATCGCAAAAAATATCAAAAGAAAACCCTAAATATTGAAACCTTCTCTAACCCTAAAAATATAAAATATTTTAAAAAATATAAAAAAATTAGATTTATATTTTATATTTTTATAAATACTTATTACTATTTATTAAAAATAGTTTTAAAGAATTTTGGACTATTTATCTATTCTTAAGACCTTAAACATTCAAGCTATTTAATTTATTCTCTAATTTGGGACATTTTGGACTTTAAAAATATCTCAAAATTAGTAAAATTCCTAAACAATTCATAAAAAAATGAAAAATATTTGAAAAACATAATAATGTTTTAATTTGTAATTTTTGACTTTATCTAGCAATATTTATAAATAGAATACCTTATATTATACTAATATATACAATTATATATAGTTTATATTATTATTAATTATTATCAATACCAAAAATTCTAAAATCTTGAAAAAAAATAAAAGGAGCATTCTTATTTGTATTTTCTGATATATATATTTTATACATATCACTTATATTATACATACTGCATATATATATTTGTTATATATTAAAAAGAAAAGAAATTAAAAATCAGAAAATTATAAAAAGAAAATAAAAATTTAAAAATTTAAAAAAATGAGAAATACATTAAAATTAAATATAGTTGAAACCCCTAAAAAGTAAAAACCCAAAAATAGACAAAAAATAGTTGTTGCTTATTCTTTATAGACAATAATTGTTTGCCTATCCACATAGCTCTCTATGGTTCGATACCGAGAATACTTGAACCATATACACATTTTTATCTGGGTTATAATAAATTTTGACTCGGTGATAAATCACTAAAGTGCCCTATGATAATCGTGTCGTGTTGCTGTAGTCGACAATCAAGATCGATCAAAAATTAACCACATGAATCGATGAATTAACGAATTAATTAATGTGCAGTTTTATGTATTTTTAACTTGGGCAAGCCCTAGGTCGACTCAAGGGGGCAAAGGAACAACGTCGGATCATATTAGAGGAATTAGCTCAAGATTTTCCAAGCGGTATTTTTTTTCTAATTTTTATGCAAGAAAAATGCCAATGCACAAATGCGATTGAACTAGGTTATTAAGGAATCAAACGATTTAGCCAATTTAATTTTAATATGAAACTAAGCCAAATTATCCAAATTTAATTTTTTTGAGAACCTAATCTAATGGTGAAACCAAAATGTATTTTTTAGAATTTTTTGAATTTAATATGCAACAATGAAAAATGCAAACTTTTTTATGAGTTTTTATGCAATTTTTCATGCAACAGAGTGCAAAAATTATGAAATTTTCACTGAAAGTGAAATATGATGAAATGGAGTTACAGAAACGTTTTTGGATTTTTCTTATAAATATATGATTTTTTTTATTTTTTTAATATAAACAGAGTTACTATGAGTATTTAATTTCTAGAAAATATACTAAATAAATTTATCTAGAGAGCAATTTATCTTAAAAAGAAATTTATATGATAATCCAAGAGAGTTCAAATTCTGCAAAAATAGTATTTGTGGATTTAACTAAAAATCAATTATATAAATCTCTCAATAATTTATTTTATTCGTAAAACAATCCATTTTTGATGAAATTTGGACAGTAATTAATGCACATTCATACGCATTATTTCTATTTTTTTCACAAATTTTAAAACAATATTTAATTAAATATGAACTTCAGACCATGAAATGTGTAAAATATGTAAATTTTGACCAAACAAATTTTAATTAATTAACTACTGATTAAAAAATTACAAATAAATATCCTGGAGATAAAGATTTAAATACTCTACAAAATAATATTTTTTTACTAAAACTTGATGCAAAATGAATGTCCAATTTAGAGCATAAGCGTAGGGGTGTTCGTGCAATTATAGAAATGAAATAAACAAATTAAAATAGACACAGGGGATGGTTGGAAATAAATAAATATGAAGGGAGAAATTATAATTTGCACAAATAAAAAAATGCATTTGACCTTCTCAAATTAGGGCACGATGGAACAAAGGCCCAAGGGTGGATGGAGTGGTGGCGTGGTGCACAGGCTGGACCGCAGCGGTCACGCGGGACAACCACGCTGGCTGGAGGCTACCTGGAGTAGGCCGGCGGAGGAGGGGTGGCTGTGGAGGGTCGCAACCTGGAGGTAGGTGGCACGGGGAGGTACGAGCCACATGGAGGACCTACGAGAGGAGGAGCGGCGCACACGACGGTTGGACAACGTGGAGGACGACTGTGGGGGTGCACGACCGAAAAGGCCTGGCAGTGGTGGCGCAACGAATGGAGAGGGCTACGGTGGGTGCAGCTCCTGCAGGTGTGGAGCGTAGTGGTGGCACGTGCAACGAGCGCGCGAAAGGCTGCTGGTGAGTGCATTGGCGCGACAACGCACGACAGCTGGGGGCAGCCGTGGCTGCTGGTAGCCGACGGTCGCGATGGTGGGAGTGCGACAACCTAGAGGGCCACGGTCAGAGGCAGCGTAGCAGGAAGGCGTCTGGAGGCATGCGGTGGCTGGTGGAGAAGCGTGCGGCCGCAGTGCCAGGAGGTAGCTGCATGCACGGAGGGTGCTCCAGGGGATGTGGCGGCCATCACAACGGTGGCTGGACGATGCGGGCTGAAAGGTGTGGGGCCGCGTACGACCGTTGCTACTCCTTTTTTCATTATATTTTTTTGTTGTTTTAGTTAGTTTTTTTATAGGGAATCAAACATTGAAAGTGATGGCAGATAACGAGTATGAAGGTGATTTAATGATGATGTGATGGTGGTGTGAGTGGAACAACAAGAAAAACAAGGATTGTTAGAAAAAATGAAGATCAAGTAAAGGATAACTTACCTGTGAAGATCACCAAATTTTAGAGGAGCTACGCTGCAACTCCGATTGTCACCTCGAGTGGTGTGGCAGATGCGCTGCGAAGCTAAGCGAGCCTGATTAGAAGCTCGTGACATGGCAATGTTGATGCTGCAGATCTCGCCTTTGAGGTTGTCGTCGCCTAACTCATCTCCTACAGCTGTCACCTGAAGGTTAAAGGGACTCAATCTCTATTCTCTCGAAACGACAGATGATGAAAAATGAAGGGGATAAGGAGAATAAAAAGAAGAGGAAGATGAGGGGGAGTTGGAATAGAAGTGGGGTAGAAGTTGGAGGAGTGGAGGAGGAAGTGGAGAGAAAGGGGGGTTGGTGGCTTGGGTGAGAATTTAGAGTAGAGAAGAAGTACAACAACAACAACAACAAAGCCTTTTCCCACAATTAAGTAGGGTCGGCTACATGGATTCTTCACCTCCATTCAGATCTATCTTGGGTCAATCTCGGACTTATATCCAAAAAACTAAGATCCCTTCGTATAGTCTCTTTCCAACACTTCTTGGGCCGTCCTCGCCCTCTCTTAGCCGGCTCAACATCCCAACACTTGCATCTCCTAACCGGTGCATCAGTTGACCTTTGCAAATGACCAAACTATCTTAAGTGGTTTTCTCGCATCTTATCCTCGATCGGAGCTACACCAACTTTTTTTCTGATTGCATCATTCCGAATCCGATCTTTACGTGTATGTCCACACATCCATCTTAGCATTTTCATTTCTGCTACAGCCATTCTCTGCACATGTCTATGGTTCACAGGCCAACATTCAGAACCATAAAGCATAGCAGGTCTCACAGCTGCTTTGTAAAACTTTCCTTTAATCTTTAAAGGAATTTTCTTATCACAGAGAACAACGGAGGCTCCTCTCCACTTTAGCCAGCCTGCATTTATTCTATTATTAACATCTTCATCAATTTCTCCATCATGTTGCAAAATAGATCCCAGATATCTAAAAGAATCTCTCTTGTGAATGTTATCATCACCAATCTTCACCTCGATTCCTTCACCATTCCTTCCATCAAAGGTGCATTCCATATATTCCGTCTTAGCCCTACTTATACGAAAACCTTTAGTCTCCAATGCATGTCTCCAAACCTCAAGCTTCTCATTTACTCCATCCATAGTCTCGTCAATCAACACAATATCATCAGCAAATAACATACACCAAGGTAACTCATCCTGAATGTGACTTGTCAACTCGTCCATAATCAAAGTAAAAAGAAATGGACTCAAAGCTGAACCTTGATGTAAACCAATGTTGATATCAAAATAGTCAGTCTTCCCCGTCGGGGTCCTTACACAAGATAAAGCCCTATCATACATATCCTTTATGAGATTAATGTATAGGACAGGTACTTGTCTCTTCTCCAAAACTCTCCACAGTATCTCTCATGGGACGGAATCATAAGCCTTCTCCAAATCAATAAAGATCATATGGAGATTCTTCCTTTTAGCTCTATAAATCTCCATTGTTCTTCTCAGCAAATGGATGGCTTCAATAGTTGAGTGACCTGGCATGAATCCGAATTGGTTTTCTTTTACTTGGGAAACTTGCCTCAACCTTCTTTCGATCACACGTTCCCAAATTTTCATAATGTGACTCATCAGCTTGATACCTCTGTAATTTGAACAATTTTGAATGTCTCCTTTGTTCTTATAAAGAGGCACCATGATACTCCTCCTCCAATCTTCAGGCATTTTCTTGCTTCGCCAAATAACATTGAAAAGATTCGTAAGCCAAGTCAAACCACGCTCACCTAAAACTTTCCATACTTCTACAGGGATGTCATCCGGTCCAACACCTTTCCCAGGTCTCATAACCTTCAAAGCCTCCTCTACTTCTTTTCTGTGTATTCGTCTATAGCATGCACGATTCAAGTAACTTTCACAGAGTAGAGAAGAAGTAAAAGGGAAAAAAATAAACATAAATAAAATAAGTAGGCTTCTAAAAATAAGTAGGCTCCTAAAAACCATCTAGAGGAGGTAGCAACCATGTTTCTGGGCGGGCTTAATTTAATCTTGGTTGTCTCCTTTATTGAGGGTCCGGGCTGTTGTGCAGTGTTGACCATGGGTTCTACATCAGACAAGTCACTATATAGACTGTAATATTTCTGAAGGGTCAGCATGCATCTCGGGGAGGTGCTAGTGATCTCAGTAGGCTTGGCATTAGGAGTGATGCAAGCAATGTGAGTCAATGATATTTGGGGTCTCTGATCCAATGGTCGGTTCGGTACCCGGTATCTCAGGTGTAACAGAGAGGTGCGACTCATCTACCTCTTGATGGTCATTACTGTCTACAGCCTTGTGGGTTACCTTAGAGTATAGTGTGTCAAAGAATGGATGCAGTCGGAGTGCTTCCAATGCTGTGAAACCGATCTCTTGAGTATTACAATCTATAGTCGCCTTATCCGAGTCTAAGAACAGCTTCCAGAGAATAATAGGAGTCTATATAAACTCTCATCGGTGCTCAATGTCAATGACCGTAAAGTATACCTGGAGTAGAGCACCTTGGAAAGTAATGATGACTGAAATGGTTCCTCTTGGCCATTTCATAGATCGACCAGCCAGCTGAACGATCTCTCTCGACTTTCTGATTGGCCTGAGTTTGCGCTTGTCAAATGTAAAGGTCTGGAGGATATTTATCGGTGAGTTATCATCGATTCTAGCATGGGTGAAGGTAGTGTCTTTGATTTCACATTCAAGCCTAGGCAACCGCTTCACTCCGTGGCTTTTGATCTTTTTCCCCATCACCAAGGAGGTGGCCATAGACACTAGATGTTTCTCAGTCCTTGTCCTCTTATTGCTTTACCTCTTAGGCATCAATTTACTTCTCACAAATTGTTTGAGATCGAGGAAGTGATCTATGACCTTGATTAAGGGAAGATTAAAAAACAATTCTTCATCAAGTGCTTCCCTTAGGACACGATCCAATTTTTTAGATATTTTTCACTTTTTTATGACTTTTCTGATTTTTCGATGTTTTTGGTCCTTTTGTTTTTTGTTATTTTGTATAGGTGAAGGAGGAGTGGGAGGACGTAAGACTCTAGATTGGAAGGTAAGTGGTTAGTAGAAGAGGGAGGTAGAATCGACTCCAGCTGTACAGAGTGTGTTTATTTCCTTGTATCCTCTAAGTTTTCAACATTGAATTCGCTTATTCCATTCTCCACTTCCACATCCGAGCTGGAATAAATTGAAATGATTCGTCGATGACATTTCTAAGTTTATCCTCAATAAATTCATATCTCTTCACAACCCTAGCAATGTTATCCTCCAAAGAGTCCTCATAGAAAATAATTGAAGTAGTTTGTCTACTCGGAGATACTGCTGAGATGTTGAAGTCTCATACTCAACATGCCTAGGCATGTAATACTGGGTTGAGTATGGATCATCCGAATGGCAGATATTGGCCGGAGCCTTGAATAATGGAGTCAAAGAAGGGGGGCTGGTACGGCTAGCTCGTGAGTCCAAGCATGTGCATGTGTAGGCTCTTTGAATATGTGAGATGAAGGCTGGTCAATGAGAGCTTGAGAACTAGGTTCAATCAAGTCAGGACGATCATATGATGCATGCCTCTCTATTCAGTCTGTTTGATCGAACAAGTTATGCCCTAAGGTCAAGTATGGATGTGTATATGGGAAATGTTGTCTGGTCCCACTTGAGATGAGAATGAGGTTTGAGGGGGCACATAATTATGCCAATAATTTGTCTCAGTAGTGGCTTGCTCTCCTAATTGTTCATTGATTCCAGCAAGCGAATGACTGTAAGGTGAGTTAGCCCAGATTGGAAGTGGGTCAGGTGTATAAGAAGGTGGGGTAGGTGAGAAGTACAAAGAAAGGGGGAAGTCAGTCGAAGTTTCGACCTCACGATCTGGATGGGGGTATGAGGAGGAATAAGAAGGTGAAGATGATCGAATTATGGTCGAAGAGGAGTGACCTGGATATGATGACTAATATCCGACATCTTGAAGAGGAATGAATGAATGTAAGAGGATCGAGGTGGAAAACATGCAAATACACAAGATAATGCACACAGACAGACACAAAACAAACGCAAGAGTAAACCCCAATTTCACCAACTCAACACGTGATGGCTGTAAAGGTTCGATCGAATTATCTTGTCAGTTTTAGTTGGTGATAAATGCAAGTCTTAAAAGATTAACGAGCTGTTGGGTGCATGTAATTCTCTACAGACTGTCCCAATTCTTACGAAACCCACTTTCAGCCAATATAGGAGTAAGTCCAGTCCGTATAAATATGGCTACCTGTTTCTTGAGAACAAATCCTTCTAAGATGTCCTCTAAACCTCCCACTCTGCTCAGGAAATCTGGATCACTTATCAGCTACCTGTAGATCCTCACTGAAAAGCAGCTAATTGTTTTGAACCAGTAGTCTATATGAAAATCCTGGCTTTGGCTCTATCCTAGTGTTGTCTCTCTCTCTCTCACTTCAAGTAAATTCAGACAATGACAGGGTTCCTCTCCCGCAAACAAGGGTTAATTTTAGTCAATTTTTTTGTTCAATTCAATTAGCAGTCCCAATTTTAGAGATTAGTTGTCACTGTAATTAATCCATACAAGAAATCACGTCTACCATCCAATCCCAATTCCTTTATCCCAAGTTAGACAAACTGAGAGAGGGAATCATAAAAAGCCAATGCGATCGAGAAAACGATGATGAATGCTTGAGTAAGAAGACTTATAATCCCTCCAGCTCTCTATATGCGGGATGCAATACATAATTGAAATTTTATACTATATGAAATGCACACGAGAAAACTGTTCCTAGACATGCAGTTCTATTAGAGAGTGATGAACAAATTAATTTTGACTAATAGATCTACGGTCTAAGGGTGTCTCGTTAAGTGTGATGTGTGTTCCTATAAAGTACGAGCGCAAGTAAAAAATTTGCTCTGAGAGCTGCGAGTGCAGGTCCTAGTCAACGTCAAGCAAACCAAATGACCACGAAGGGTCCAATGTCCAGTCCTGATACATGTGCGAGATTCCAAACGGAATCCACTAGAAATCAAGAAATTATTACAAGTTATTTTTTTTTCAAAAATTAAAATCTCTCTTCAAACAAATATTCTAGGTTTCTCAACAATCGACTCGATCCACGAATCGTCGGCTTTCGATGCTCTTCGAGATGCGTCGAAATCAAGAAAGCCATTGCAAGTCTATGGGGCCCTCGCACAAAAAGAAAAAAAATTTATGTCAGAGAGAGAAATCAAAATATATACAAAAAATAAACAGAGAAAAAATTGAAAAAAGAAATAAAAAATGGAATAATTACAAAGTGGTTCGGGGGTCAGACTACTAGAGTGAATGGAAAACCTAAATCTAAGTTTTCTAAAATTATCCTAAGCCGTTTGCCTCCCCGGTAACGGTGCCATTTGATAAATCGTTGAAGTGCCCTATGCTAATCGTGTTGTGTTGTTGTAGTCGGGCAATCAGGATCGATCAAAACTTAACCACATGAATCGATGAATTAAGGAATTAATTAATGCACAATTTTATGTATTTTTAACCTGGGCAAGCCCTATGGTCGACTCAAGGGGTCAAAGGAACGTCGGATCAAATTAGAGGAATTAGCTCAAGATTTTCCAAGCGAGATTTTTTTTCTAATTTGTTTATGCAAGAAAAATGCTAATGCACAAACACGATTGAACTAGGTTATTAAGGAATCAAATGATTTAGCCAAATTAATTTTAATAAGAAATTAAGCCAAATAGCCAAATTTTGTTTCTTCTGGGAACCTAATTCAATGATGAATGCAAAATGTATTTCTTTGGCATTTTTAGATTTAAGATGCAACAATGAAAAATGCAAACTTTTTATGGGTTTTATACAATTTTTCATGCAAACAGAGTGCAAAATTTATGAAATCTTTACTGAAAGTGAAATATGATGAAATGAAGTTATAATAAGTTTTCTGAAATTTTCTGACAATATATGATTTTTTATGATTTTTTAATAGAAATAGAGTGACTGTGAGTATTTAATTTCTAATAAATCCACTAAATCAATTTATCTAGACAACGATTTATCTCAAAAAGTCATTTATCTCGACAATCCAAGAGAATTGAAATTTTACAGAAATAATATATGTGGATTTAATTAAAAATAAATTACATAAATTACTCAATAATTAATTTACACACAAAACACATCCATTTATGATGAAATTTGGAAATTAAATAAAGAAAATTCATACGTATCACCTCTTATTTATTTCAAAAATTTTGGAGCTATATTTAATTAAATATGAATTTCAGACCTTAAAATAGATAAAAATATGTAAATTTGACCAAAATAATTTTAATTAATTAATTACTGCTCAAAAAATTACAAATAAATATCTAGGAGATAAAGATTTAAATACTCTACAAAATGATATTTTTTTAATTAAAAGTTGAAGCAAAATGAATGTCCAAATTATAGCATAAGCATAGGGGAGTCCGCGCAATCACATAAATGAAATAAACAAATTAAAATACACATAGAGGCATGTTTACAATTATATAAATATGAAGGGCGAGACTGTAATTTTCACAAATAAAAAAATTCATTTGACCTTCTCAAATAGGGCACGATGGAACATAGGCCCAAGGGTGGATGGTGTGGCGGCATAGTGGATGGGCTGGACTGTGACAGTCGTGCGGAGCGATTGTGCTAGCTGGAGGCTACCTAGAGTAGACCGGTCGAGGAGGGGCGGTTGTGGATGGTCGTGGCCTATAGGGAGGTGGCGTAGGGAGGCAGGAGCCATAGGGAGGACCTGTGGGCAAAGGAGCGACACATGCGGTGGTTGGACGATGCGGAGGACTACCGTGGGGGCACGCGACTGGCAAGGCCTGGCGGTGGTGGCACAGTGGCTGGAAAGGGTCTTGGTGGGTGTAGCTGTTGTAGGTATGGAACGTGGTGTTGGCACGTGCAGCAGGCACACGAAAGGCTGTTGGTGAGTGCGTGGGCACGGTGGCACACGACAACTGGAGGCGGCCGATGCTGCTGGCGACCGACGATCGCGGTGGCGGGGGTGCAGTGATCTGAAGGATCGCGGCCAGAGGTAGCGCAACAAGAAGGCATCCGGAGGCACGCGGTGGCTGGTGGAGAAGCACGTGACCGTAGTGGCAGGAGGTGGTTGTGCACGCGTAGGGTGCTCCAGGGGATGCGGTGGCCTACGCGGCGGAGGCTGGACGGTGCGGGTGGAGGGTGTGGGGTCGCGTACGACCGTTGCTACTCCTTTTTTATTTTTTATATATATTTTGTTGTTGTTTTAATTAGTTTTTTTGTTTTTTTACAAGGAATCAAACATTGAAGGTGGTGGTGGTAGAAAAATGGAGAGAGAATGTTGGTGAAGATAGATAATGAGGATGAAGGTGATATAATGATGATGTGGTGGTGGTGTGAGTGGAACAAGAAAAACAAGGATTGTTAGATAAAAAATGAAGATTAAGTGAATGATAACTTACCTGTGAAGATCACCGGATTTTGGAGGAGCTATGCTGCAACTCCGTTCGTCACCTCGAGTGGTGTGGCAGATGCGCCGCGAAGCTGAGCGGGCCTGATTGAAAGCTCGTGACACGGCAATGGTGATGTCGTTGATCTTACCTTTGAGGTGTCGTCGCTCAACTCATCTCCTACAGTTGTCACCTGAAGGTTAAAGGGACTTGACCTATATTCTCTCGAACTAGCGGATGATGAAAACTGAAGGGGATGAGGGGAATAAAAAGAGGAGGAAGATGAGGGGGAGTTGGAATAGAAGTGGGGTGGAATTTGGAGGAGTTGTGGAGGAAGTGGTAGGAGTTGGTGGCTTGGGTGAGAAGTTGGAGTAGAGAAGAAGTAAAAGGGGAAAATAAAAAAATAAATAAAATACGTAAGCTACTAAAAATAATATTGAGGAAAGAAAATAAAATACAAGGAAAAAATAAAAATTAAATTAAAAATTAATTAATTAATTATAAAAATAATAAATAAATAATAAAAATAAATAAATAACGAAAATAAAAAATGGGGCGACATGTGGCGGCTCCGTGGACTGTCACGTGTCGCTCCCAAAAAAATCATAAATTTAATCAAAAGAAAAATAAAAAAGAAATAATAAAAGGGATCGACAACTTTCGTAAAGGATCGAAAATCAAAATAAGTCATCTATACAATTTTTGGGTGGTATCTTATAGGTATAAAATACCGCATTTTGTGTTTTGCATTTTTTGTTATTTTTAAAATAGAAAAATCAAAATAAGTTAGAGAAAATATGAAATGAATATTTATACCTTAATCTTATTTTTTGTATTTTTAATAATTAAGAAAATAAAAAGATAAAATGAAGGGTATTTTGGTCAATATGTACGATATACAATAGGGGCCCAAAACTCAAGTGTCACATACTATCTCTGATTTTTATGAAATTGGTTTTATTTTGAAGGTCTTTGAATGTATATTACTTTAAAAGTGAGTATACCTGAATCGTACACCTTATGAGAGAGATATGTGTATTTTAAGGTTCTTAATCTCAAACTTGGATTGGGTTTTATTGGTCAATTTTACAAGTTGGTATTTTTTTGATATTTTTCCTTTATTAGTGTTAGTAATATATACACTATAGAGTTGACTTTATTGGATTTGGAGTTAGTATAAAATAGATAAAAATAGGTGATTTTGGCTAATATACAGGTGAATATTTACAAGTGAACTTGGCTTCTTATTTAATGCAAATATGAATGCTAAAATACAGATATTATTTCTACATGCACGAATGCGAATAATGCATAATAAATGGAAATATGCAACTAATTACTCGGGAACGAGGCTCTATTTTCAACTTTTAGAGTGTTGAATCACATATTTATCACCAGCTCCTTATTGCATTGCTTTTTCTGTACTTGTGGGTTGATTATTGATATAATTGAGGTCTTTATGAGCTGTCACTTCAACGGTTGTGTCCTCGCCTTATGAGAGCACACAACTGCTCCCTGGTCTCTCGGTTCATCAGTAGGTTGATTGTTGATTTGATTAAGGTCTTCACGAGCGATCACTTCAGCGATATGCTCTCGCCTTATGAGATCACACGACCGCTCCTTGGATTCCCGGTTGATTAAATGGCGTCATTGTTGAAGAGCAATACATCTCTTTTATTTTGTATAATAATTGTTGTATCTGCTTCTAACATATTTCTTCGTTGAATTTCTTGCGAGGGACCACTTTGTGAAGGCAACTTCTTAGGAAGGCAGTGCACCCAAGCTACGAGGATAACACCCATTTCTCTGTAGGCTGATTGGAGAGAGCAAGAGAGAGAGATAGAGAGAAGAAGAAGAGCAGAGATATTAGCTTAGGATTTTGCTTTTATTTGGTGAGGGAGTGTTTTCTTTTTATTTTGCATTATTAACAGAAATAATACAGGACTTAGGATTTTTAAGAACTACTTGGTCAAGTAAATTAGGTCCAAACACATTAATAATCTGCACACTCCTATAGAACTATGTTTGGACTTAGCTCAAATTAAATTGTCACATACTTGGAATTGAAACCGAGCACCGTGAGAGGCTCTATACAGTGCTAGCAGGATCTACTGTGGTAGACACTGAAGAGTCTCCAACACCGAACATTTGGGTTTTTCTTATAAGTATTTAGCATTTGGTTCTTCATGATTTCACCATCTTGCATTGCATGTAGTGTAAATTTTGATATGGTTTTGCATCTTGCATGGAGAGAACTGGGAAGCGCTGTAAGTCTTCTAACTTTGCGTGCATCATTAGATGCTAAGGAGAGATTTCCACCTTAGTGTCAAATTGCAGGTTTTTCTGACTCCTCTCCCATTTTGTATCACTATCAAAATAAAATACAAAAAAATTGTTAGGCTTATTATTTTGAAAAATACTCAAAAAAGTGAAAATGAAAAATTAAAACAATGAGATGTTTAATAAACTTTGACCAAATTAAAATTCGTAACGAACATTCATTGTTTGGGGTTCATAAAGCCCACATTATTTTTAGGTACGATCCATACTGAGTAAGACACGACCCTTAAGGATTAGAGCCCGAATGCCGATCTGGGGTTTTGCCTTGATAATCATCTGGGACGCCGAAGTATTGGTGCTTCTATAGTACGTAGGAGAGCACGACCTTGTCAACAACGGTGTTCTCGCCTTATGTGGAGAATCTGACCTGGTCTGAAGTATTGATCTTTGGCCACATCCTCAGAGGCATGTCTGTCTCATTGCCCTGCATCTGAGTACCTCACTTATTGGGGAAGTATCAGTTTTGCCTATTGTCTTATTATCTTAATTTTGGTCGAGTAGCCTCCCAGGCATGATATCAAGGGCCTCAAAGAGCACATATCACATGTTACAAAGGAAGTGGAAAGTAGGGGATCCATTTCCCGCAGTACTCACTCACCTATAGGGTTAACCCTCTAAGGACTTGTTAAAAGATCTCCTGAAAATAACAATATTGAAAAGATAAATATAGTCAAACTCTCACAGCTTTACATTGTGTCGGGTTGGTGAATCCACACTTTTATTGTGTTTATTTGATCTAGATTTAGGTCAAGATTCAATCATGCGCATTTGCGCCATTTTTCTTTCCATATGTTTTTATTTATTGCCCCGCTCATTGTGAGCCTTCTTCAACCTTCCTCTTCATCCAATGATCGTAACCATTTCCTCATATACCTTGCATCTCTCCAATTGTCATTTCATGTAAGGTTTAGTCAGGACCCTCGCCTACATAGATTTCATGAGCTCAACATCTTCTACAATTTGAGGTGATTCTCGAGAACCCAGTTCGAATCTTCTGAACCGATCTCTAAACTCCTCGACTTCTACTTTTAATTCAATAAACTAGGACCACTTTTGTACCGCCTTTCGCCTTTGTGGATGGAGATAGATTTTAGTCAATATCAAATGTTCCATTCACATACATTTGGAATCGGCCCTAATTCCAGATCATTCATTCCATATGGTGTTGAAGATTTCTAGTCTGAACGAGATGCATCTTTTTGTGTAGAGACAACACTAGACCCCGTGCAGATTACATCCTCTGAGTCTGGTTCAGAGATGGCTCCTCAAGGAAGGGAAATGGACCAAATTAGGCAGATCAGGGCCATTCTGATCAAAACACAGTCAATGCACAGTTGTTGCTTCCATCTGGGCCATCCAACAACAACAACTAATCGATCAAGTCTTAGCCCAGGTGTTGAAAGTGAGAAATTTAGATATTTAATTTATTTATGAAAATCAAGTATCGAAGTAAACCTAAAATTCCTTCAAAAAAAGTTTATTTTTATTCCTCAAGCAATGAAAAATCAATCAAATGTGAGAAAGAAAAAGTGCTATTTATTTATATGTATAACATATAGGATCAAACTCAAGGAGGCTACATATCCCTAGGATTAGTTAAATCAATGAAAAATCAAAGAAATAAAAAGGAGTCTTTTTATTTTTCTAATCTTGGTATTTTTATGGGGGTTTATGTCTTTTTATATTTTTATGAATTTTTAATTTATATATATGTAATGTCTTCTGATTTTGATTTTTAATTATTTTTAATTTTGTAAACTTTTATATATTTATTTTTAAACAAACAAAAAAGAATAAAAGAAATAAAGAACAAATCTCTTTTTGTATTTTTTAAAAAAATGGGTTAAAAATATGCAAAAAAATCTAATATTTTTTTCTATTGTTGGTAACTATTTACTAATTGAATATTTTTATATCTTAGATTTTCAAATCAATTAAAAACATGGATATATAATACGAAGATAAGGAAAATGTTTTTGGGTTTTTTAAAATGGAAAATAAAATAAAATTCAAAGAAATATACACAAATATGAAGGTATTTTTTTCAAGTTTTTTTAAAAGCTATTTTATGAATTTTTATGAATTTTCTATGATTTTCTATGAATTTTTTAGTGTTTTAAGATTTTGCTATTTTCTATTTTATAAAGAATTTGAAGATAAAATTAAGACAAAATTAAAACAAAAGAAAATACACTCACAGGTTTTTTTATAGATTTTTTCAAAAGATTTTTCAAATTGTTATTGAATTAATATTGCAAACATGAAGTATTTTTTTGTTTTTGAATTATTAAAAATAGTAAAACTAATTACTTTACTAAACTAAAATTAGTGAAAAAAGAAGATATCAGTAGATAATTACATATTTTTTTATGGAATTATTTAGAGTAATTAGTTATTTATTAAGCATGATTAACACGGAACTAAACACACTACATTGCATGGACTAGATTGTAAGGAAACAAACTTGTAGGACTAATTTGATAACAAAATAAAGAAATGCAGGGAGAATATTGTTATTTTCACACTAAATAGCACTTATCAACGCATGTGAGTCATCTTAATATATTAATCTTAACTAAAATCCTTGAACAATCATTAAATAAATATCCCTATAATTAATAAATTAATAAAATCCTTTTGTAAATAAAAACACTAATTATTTTGAATTATTACGCACTGTAACTTTGATTGATTTTTACGTATTTTTTATGTACATAATTAACACTTTTTCATTTATTTCTTTTTCATTTATTTTATTTGATTAAAGTTTTAATAAAATCCATAAAAATACAAATCCAAATTGAATCAAAAATCAAAGAAAATAATTGGTTTTGAGTATGTGTACAAAAAGTATGTAAGTAAGTCTCTCTATTTCTATTCTTTTATTTTCTCAATTTATAAAAAAACAAAAATAGGTTAATGTGTAAATACTTTTATTTTATTTCATCCAATTTTATTTATATTTTTATCTTATTTAAAAATAACAAAAATGTGGTATTTTATACACAGATAATACCATCGAAAATACCATTTCGTATAGATGCATCGGTTTTGGTTTTCATACCTCCAAGAAATAAATATCGTCAAGACAAACAACTTTCATGAAGAACTCTTTTTGATTTGACATCGTTACTATTTTTATTGATTTTTATTTGTGATTTTATCTCTGTTTTTTTTGCACGACACGTGGCAACTCTTGGAGCCATCACATGTCGCCGCCCCCTCCCTCACTTACGCCCTCCTTTTCCAACCGTTGGATGAAGAGTTTTTATCCAACAGTTGGGGCCACACCTCTTCTCTCCTACCTTCTACTTGTGACGTATCTCCACCACGATCGTTCGATCTCGGCTGATCGAATGGTCGTCCTTCGTCGTCAACCTCTAGGTATGTCTCCCATCCATGCCGCCCTCAATCTCTGCCATCTCCGCCCTTGATCACGCTTCATCTTTGATCCCTCCGCAAATCACTAGCCGCTCTCCCCATATAGACATCACCACCTACCCATCACCAGTCTATCTGTCGCTATGAGAAGAAGAGAGAGAGAGAGCTCCACCTCCACCTCCGATTACAACAGTCGTCCGAAGCTTGAGCGAAGACCACTTCTCCTTCCTGACGAGATACAAGGGTGCAACCCTTGTTGCAGCATCACCTCTCGCAGCTGTCAATCCTGGGCTGTGTCGAGCGCTCGAGTGATGACCACTGAGCTCCGACAAGCTCGATCTTCCCATGCAACTCCTTCTCCCACTCCAGAGCGGAGCCACGCTCCTTCTCCTCCAAATCCGTACGGAGCTCCGCCCCTATTCCCGACCATCCTCCATTCCACGACTGAGCTGTGGCTTGAATACATCTCCCCCTTCAAGGTTGCAGGAACTCGGAGTTTCCATCGCTCGCTCCAGTCATCCACCAATGTGGCTCGGTCGTGTGTCGATTGAGACCACGATCTCCGTTCACCCCTTCGCCGTGCCACCTCCCAACCTCCGGGCGTGTGTCGCCTGGAGTACGTCACCTTAATGTCTCCTCCATTTGTCACAAACAACGAACACCAGGAACCCCCTACAATCACCGTAGAATTGAGGATGAAGCCTTGATCCGATGGTCATCACGCCAGGAGGAAGAACACCAAACGAGGGGGGGCAACGCATAGTGACCCTTTGATTTCCCCCCTCCTTTGATCCCAGCCATCGATCCTTGTACTTCTTTCGACCGTTGGATAGAGTCGATCCGATGGCTCTAAGCATGCCACGCCATTGATATGTACCCCCTTTTTGACCGCTGGATAGAGCCCCCATCCGACCGCCATAGGTGCTCCACGTCACTCAATTATGCGTCGGTCAGAGCCACCCTCTTCGGGCTACCGAAGCAACCACCGCCCAACACCTGGAGGCTCTCTCCAAGCCTGCGTCCGAAACTTCATCCAGACCTTCCAACCATGTGAGCTACACACAACACAATGCTTTTGTGCACTCACCCCCGTAGTCCAGATAATTCACACTCAGATCCCTGCCGCCAGCACCTCAAGTACCCACGCATGCACCTGCCTAGAAATTTTGCATAAATATCCTTGCGGCTACAGGTATTTACATTGCAGTCCTTATGCATGTTTTCTTCAATTATTTTATTTTCGTGATTACAATTAGACCCTTGCATTTGAGCTATAATTTGAATCTTTATTTCACATCTATTTTTAATTCGAAAAATTGAAAATTATGGAGCAATCAATTCTCCATCTCTTGAGCATTTATTTGTTATTTTATGAACAGTGGTTAGTTTATGATAATTATTTTGGTGCAAATTGACATATTTTACCCATTTACTGATATAAAATTCATATTAAATTATTCATAACTCTAAAAATTGCAAAAAACATACTGTGTAGATTTAATTGGTCTTTAACTTGTGCCTAAAAATCACATCATTTGTACGTGTGGTTTTCTCTGAATAATTCATTTAGTGGTTGGATTAATTAATTTTTAATGGACTATAGACTTGAAATTTTTAGGGTTTAAGATTTTTCTTGTATAGATCACCAATAAATAGGATAAATTTAATTCTAAAAAATAGTTAGGTTTACTATTTATTTAAATTAATTTATTAAAAATCACACTGTTTGCATTCATTAATTCATTAGAATTTCTTTTTACATTTAAAAATTCCAAAAATGTAGTAGTTTAATGAAGTAGTTTAATTCATCATTTCTAACAATCTAGCAAAGTTTCATAATATTTTGACATAGTTTGCAATGGAAATTGCATTGTAGTCCCTGAATTGTGCCAAATTGCATTGCGTTAATTTACATTGCATAAAAAATGCCAAAAAATATTGTTGAAAACCAAGCATAAGTTTAATTAGCTTAAACCCTAAGCTGTTCCTTTTCCTCCTTGAGTCGATGCTGAGACTTGCCCAGGTTAAATAAACATAAAGACACATATAGCTTAATTGATTAATTTATCGAATTGTGTGGTTGTTTTTGATTGATCTCTAAATGCCCTACTGCAATGAAATGATACATCTAATTTGTGAAAATTAAGAAGAGCTTTTTAGGGCTAATCAAATGGCACCGTTGTTGGGAGGCAAATGGCTTAGGTTTCACTTAGAAAACTGAGTTAGGTTTTCAATATATCGGGCAGTCTGACCCCCGAACCATTCTTGTAATTGTTTTGTTTTATTTTTAGTCTTCTTTATTTCTTTATCAGCTTATTTCTGTGCATATTTTCTTGATCTCTCTCTAATATAAATTTTATCTTCTTTGCGAGGGCCCAGTGGACGTGGAGTGCACCAAAGTTCGACAGACTTAGAGCGAGCCGACTGTTGTGGATCCAAGGAGATAAATTCATTTAGAAAGATAGTGATTTTGTTTTCATTTTTTATTTTTTACAATTATTTTCTTGTAATAATTTAGTTAATTGTTTATTTACAATGGATCTTGTTTAAGAGCTCGTTCTCGTAACAAGATACTTGGACATTTATTCTTTTATTGTGTGTAGTTCTGTCGAGAGTGGTTCTTGACATGAGTGGTGAAATCAGGGTAGGCACTCGATAGTATAATTCAAATTTGTTTATGTCCCCCTCGTAATTTAGGCCATACGAGTCTTAAACGAGTCACATCTTGGAAGATTCATTAATGAGACACATAAACACGTACTACTTAGCCAAAATCGAAATTAATTTCTTCCCCGCTAATAGTATCCTTTTAGGTGCGATTTTGATCGAATTGCATGCATGCAACATTTAAATTTTGTCTTGCATAACACATGGAGAGTACTGGAATTGCTATGAGTATAACTTCTTCTAAGCATTCATCATTGTTTCTCGCTTGCATTCGATTTTCCAATTCCTCCGTTTGTTTTAAAACCTAAGGCTAAAAGGAAAAGGGACTGAACGGTAGGCGTGATTGTGTGCTCACATTAAATTCAAGTGATGACCAATACTCTAAAATTGGGAGTGAATTGAGAAAGTCGATCTAAACAACTTGGAAAAAATGAACACTTGTTTTATGGGTGCATAAAGCCCTCATTGTATGCAAGTACTTACCTTAAGATAGAGTGGGTAAGGACACATACGTTAAGGTTAGAGTCCAAATCCATGGACTTGCCCCCTAAGTCTCCAGGTCCGACTCTTATGAGCTTGGGAGTTGCAAGGGCTTGCCTTTGACGTTAGTGTACGTTTCGGTTGTGTAAGAATGTGAGTCTTCTCTGAGGAGTCATATTGAAACCCATCAGCCCAGGAAGATCACCTCATTGATTGGGAGCACACAGGAGCATCGCTGGATGTAAGGCGACATCATGTGTGTAATGTACTGAAAAGATTGTATTATTACCAACTAAAATTGACAAGATAATTCGATCGAACCTTACGACCTTCACGTGTTCAATTGGTGAATTCAAAGGGTTTGCATTGTGTTTGGTTTGCATGAGTACTCTCCACACCTTTACGTGCCCCATAGTACACAAATCCTCCTTGATATCATGTTCATAATCGGTCCTTTTGACATCAAAGATGACTAGTTGGGTGGATTTTTGTTCTGACTTTGCGAACCTTTCTTTGAACCCTCCAATGAGTACATCTTCCAAGTCTCCTCACGTTCGAGACCCCCTAGGCTCATGACCCTCTTGAGTCCAGGTTCACTCACTTCGGGGATGGTTATACACTAACCAACCCTTTCCTCTCTTCCTTACTCACTGAGGAAGACCTTCCCCTCAGTAAGGTTGATTTGAGCTCAATAGCCTCATCTAATTTAAACCCATTTGTTGATGAAGGTTTTGCACAAGATTCAAGCAAGATGCCTCCTAAAAGGAGTTCAGAGGATGATGAAAATCATGATGGTCAAATGAAGATGATACTGTCAAGATTAGCAGCATTTGAGCAATAATAAACTCTACTTAAAGCTCACTTAGGACAGTTGAATGTTGGGGCTGAACCACCAATGAATGTACCATACAATTCGGGATAGTATAGAGTGAGAAATTATTTGAATCCCCCTGAACCAGAAGTTTATGAATTAAAGTCGCAATTTCTGAACCAGTTGGCACACTTCAATGGTAATGCCAGTAAGGAACCATATGCATTCCTAAGGGACTTTGAGATTGTTTGGCTAACCTTGGACACCCTAGAGTTAGCCATGATTATATTAGGCTCACTGCTCTTCCTTTCACCTTGGGAGGCAAAGCAGATTATTGGGTGAAGAACTTAGGAGTGACTGTCACTACATATGCCCAGTACAAGGATGTGTTCTTAAAGAAGTTCTACTCTTTGAGTAGAACTAATCATATGAAGACACACATCACTGGATTTTCTCAGCTTCCTAGTGAACCTTTCTGTAGCACATGGAATAGTTCAAGGATCTCTTGCAGAAGTATCGATGTCATGGTATGGATGACAACATCTTGATCCAATCTCTTTACGCCGGTCTCAACCCTGAGGTACAGAGTTTAGTGAGCGCTGCTTGTGGAAGCAGTTACACATCACTAGGAGTGAATACCGTCTGGAAGTTATTCAAGAAAATGGTTGAGACAAGCTGCTCACAGATTGCCAATAAGGCATATACTAATTCCCCCGTTACATTCCTTTCTAGATGGGGGAAACATGTTGTGGTTGATCCCTCCTAGGATATGGGCATCATTGCAGACAAGAGGATAGATGAACTTGGTAGCAGAATCTCCCAGATTCCGAAATAGATGGAGGAGCTGCATGAGAAGGTATCCAAGATTAAGATACCTGCCGTGACTGTATCTTCTACTCCCATTTTGTCATGTTCACCATGTTTAGGAGTGACTGATGTCAGGGCAACCCCAGCCAAGGTTCACGAACAGTCCTATGCCCAATTTTTCCATTAGCATACACCACCAGCTAAGACAGTCCAAGAGGAGCCTCCCCAGGTATGGGAGGTGAATGGTGTTTGGTATACACAGGAGCCTACTCGATAGGGAAACATGGGGGGACCATCAGTCATACCAGTGCCCCCTGACCTTCTACAACATGACATTCACCTCCGCACCCTATCTAGCACAACACAGCTTGAATTCACATCCCTCCGATCAGTAGAGGCAAAAACAACAGTACGATCGTCAGGGCCAATACCAGGCAAGCCAACAAGGCCCACAATCTTAGCAGTTACCCCAAAAGTAGAGGCATCAACATCAATACCAGGGCCCCCATGGCAAATCTTCGCATTCTTCTTACTCAACAATACTCCTTTTCGTCAAAACCTATAGATATTCAACAACATATTCTCGAGGAGCTACGTTCCTATCGAAATAAAATTCAAGATTTGCGTGTGGATGTCAATCGCCTATCACGTTGGAGAGACGAGCAGTATTCCCCATCTACCCCTATCCCCGCCCAAGTTCAAGCTAACCCCAATAGCTTGAATAAATCTCAATCGTAACACTTTAGTCAGGTATACTATTCATACTCGTTGAGATCTAAAGATGGTCGATGGCCGATCTGGAGGTCTAGGTGACCTGCAAGTGTAAGCTCGACTCCAGATCGTTATCTATCGCTCCAGAATGCTCCTTCACCCCAGCAATAGAGTTTATAGCTTGTAGGCAAACACTCCGGCCGAATTATTAGCTAATAATGAAGCAAATGAAGGGGTATTGAGGTTTCCGACGGTGGATGGTCAGACTAGGAGATGAGATCCAGATACTGGAAAGATTTGGGGGATCAAGCTATGAGAGGAGATGAAGAACGTCGAGGTGAAGGTGATCGAAGGGTCGGAATGAAATAATGTTGATCGAGGAGCTACGATCGAGCATATTAGAGCTCGATGGAAGGAAGAGCACATCTAACTAAAAATAGAATCAAAATGCAAAAAATAAAGATGAAATCGATAGAAGGTTACCTACAGTGGAAGGAAATGGGTGATTGCCTCAATTTATGATGAGAAACAGAGAAGCTGGACAACCTTCGGTGGACTCTAGCAGGCGTATTGATCTCGCTTTCCAAAGCTTCCTACGCTCTCTCAGATGATGGAGCGAGGTTCTGTCACAACCTCCGTTCAACAGAAACACACTCGGACGAAGAAAAACAATGGAAATAGATCTGAAATAAATGGAATCTAAAGGGGGTTTTATAGATGGTGAGTTGGAGTGAAATTGTGCGTGAATCGAGGTTGAAAGTGAAAATTATTAAGCAGGTGTTGATGCTCACTATTTGGGTGAGAGATTTGGTAGAGAAATCGGGTGCAGAAGATGATCGGGTCAATCGGGAAAAAATGAGAAAGAATGGTAGGTGAGAGTTTTTATTCGTGTAGTCGGGTGAAGAGGAGGCTAACCAAGGTCAATGGACCTGGGTTTGCCCAATATGGGCACAATCCCCTAAAAGACAAAAGTAGATAAGACAAAATAACATGAAAAAGAGAAATAAATTAAAATAAAATAGAAAATTAATTTAAATAAATAAATTATATAAATAGAATGTGTTAGAAATTAAATAAACTTAATTGTGGTGATTTTTAATATCAAAATAATTAGGTTAGAATAATAATGAACCTTTATTCATAGGTATATATACCTATATATACAACACTTGTATTTTTTATTTTTTATAATTACAAATAAATGCATAAATTAAATTTATTTATTTACAATATTTTTAAGGATGTTGAACACATCTTTATTAATTTTTACGAAAACAATTATTAAGTTAAACTATATATACACTATAGATAAATGGCACATATACAATATATACAATGAATTAATTTTTATTCTTTTGGGTTAATTATTTTTATTTTCATTTTATGTGGAACAAATAAAATATATACAAATATTTAAAAATGCAATATGTACAAAAATATTCCTCAAACAAATAAAAGAATATATTCAGACAATGTACAATACATGCATAGTATTCGATACACTCCAAAAGCCACTTTTTACATCAATACTCTGATTTTAATGAAACCACTTTAATTTTGAAGGTTATTTAATTTATAGTATTATTTAATTTATAGTATAATAAAGTGAGCTTTCTTTATTCTGGGTTTTTTAAAGAGAAGATATGGATCTTACAAGTTGAGATTTGCGACTTCTTCAAAAGTGTTGTTATTATCACTATGTACAAGTTCTCTTCTTATAAATAGTTCTAATATTTACAACTTATTTTTGTGTACAAGTTCCAAGAAGAAAACATTTTTGTTTGGAGTGATTTTGGTGATAAATAAAATAGTGTAAGAAATATATACAAAACATGTACAAGATGAATAATGATGAATGTAGATGACTAATGAATTATTTTTCTTTAATTTTCTGATGAAGGCCTTATCTCCCCCTACTTTATTCCTTGTCGATCAGGTCAAGTCTTGACCTAATTGCGGAGTTAAAGTCAGCATGTATTTATTGCATATATAAAGTCTTTATGTTTCTTTTATTTCTTTATTTCTTTGTTTCTTTATTTAAGTTAAAAACAATGATAGGTATACATAATTTACAAAAGAATAGAGATTTATAAAAACATAGATTTATTGATATTTACAGGTGTTTAAGAAAGGATTTTAAGCTAAAATGAATGAATAAAGATGATGAAATGCATATTCATCACCAGGTCACTTTCCAATAGATGCTGAATGACCTGAGGAGAGAGAGAGCCGAGGAGGAGAAGGAGGATAAGATGAACCAGAAGATGGACGCCATGGAGGACCCGTAGATGAGACGAGGGGAGAAAGGCCCAAGCCTACTCTCAAAGAAATCTACAATCCTAGCACTGGCCAGATGAGAGAGTGGTTACAGATCTATATAGTCCACGGACATTTCGAGCTCAAGCCACAGTTTCTTGCTCTTCTTCCCTCATTTATCAGGATCACAAATGAAGAGCCCTACATCCATCTTCAACAATTCTCTCGCATCTGTCGCACCACTCACTACCCCAACATCCCATTGGGCGTAGTCAAGATGACTGTGTTCCCCTTCAGCCTTCAAGACAAGGCTCTCTACTGGATCAACCATGTAGTAAAGGTCGTGATGACTAGGGAGGAATTGAAGTCGGCATTCCTCCATAAGTATTATCCACTTGGTCATCTGAATAATATGGGAGCACGAATAAACAACTTCTCCCAGGGACCCCACAAATCAATCCATGAAGCCTGGGAGAGATTCAGTGATTTACAGGAGAAGTGTCCCCACCATGACATCCCACAGACCAGCCTGATCCGACACTTTTCGGGGGCCACATTCCGGAGAGCCAGAGGCTAGTAGATGCTACCTATAGTGGGTTGCACTTCAACAAGGATGAGGATGTTGTTTGGCAGATTTTTGAAGAGATAGATGAAAGAGAGATCGCTCTATTCTCATCTCGTGTGTACTAGAGACAATCGCAAGTCCACCACAAGCTCGTCAATATGGCAGCATCTAGTGAGAAAGACAGGGATGGAAGCTTCAACCTCAGCATCATCAGAAGCCACCAATCCAAAGTTGATATCATTGAAAAGTGGTCACAGGACCTAGAGGAATTGTCTATAATCTAACAAGGGACCCAGCACCTGGACAAGCTGGATCAAATTTTAAAGTAGTTGGAGTTGCTTGTGAGCACCCTCAATGTCATACAATCTGTGAGCCTGACCGCCACCACTCTTGATGAGTAGAAGGAATCTTCATCTCCACAGCAACCTCAGCCGAGTAGGTCAGCCTCAGATCCAGCACGTATATTACGTGTAGGCTCCTGACCAGTTGTCGCCTCTGTCTCAACATATTGTCCTCTACCAGCTAGAACTCCAGCCCCCTTCCTACGATCCATTGTCTCCACCACTACCAATCATCGAGGAGGTGAACAACATCTGGAATAACGATGCCCAATTGGCCCATCCAGGCGGACAACAATAGGGACAATCCTCAACTATTCGGTAGTATCATCAACATCAAGATGGGAGGTTTGTTTAGCCAAACCAACATCAACAACACTAGCCTCCACAATATCAGAATAACTGGAGGTAGAATCAACACTACCAGGAACATGCATACCACCATATCAACTGTACCACCGATATGTGTGTGCTTCTTATAACTAGTATCCTCCTCCTCCGCAATTTCATCAGCAACAACTCCCTCCTCCTCACCACGATTCTCACAGTTTGCAACCTCAACAGTACTGTTCTTAGCGTGGCCAGCACGCCGAATTATCTGAGGTCGCTCCAGTGAACCTAGAACTTGACTACTTGGCCCAACTTGTCAAGGGCCTAGCAGAGATGTCTTAGAAGCTCGACGATCTCACTGTCACCGACATTCAATCCCATCGCAGGCTGAGGCGAACCTAATAATTTCAAATGCAAAGAGCAAGTAGTTTGTGATGTTTCAATCGGTTCGTCAGAGTTATGGATTATGCTTTGTCTCATACAGTGGCTCGTCGAAGTGGCATAGCTTTGCAACCATCTGCCACCTCCAACGGGAAGGAATAAAGTGACTTCTAGAGAGTCATCCTACATCAGCCTGTCCAATAGCTGAGCCGGTGTAGAAGAAGATGATGGAGGAGTAGCACCAGCCACCATCCACCATCACCATCAAGAGAAAAACTTACAAAAAATCAACAAAAAGAACATTTACAAAAATAATTGAAGAGACGAAGCCACGAATGACGAACCTTGAAGGAACTCGCATTAGCAACTGATCCAGATCATCCCTACAAAGCCCAAGCTCATGTTGATAAATTTTTGCCTATTTTGTATGATGGCATGTCTATTGGGCAATCATCTATAAATAAGTCTATAATTGAGAACACTAGATTTTCTTGTGAAAATTTCCATTTCCTGAAGCTATGAAAAATAAAAAAATGTAAAATTGAAAAATGCATTGTCCGGACCTGGAGTGGTTGAAATTATTAAAAATCTTATTCTGAAAATACCACTTTTGAAGGCCATGAACGACATGCCAACTGTCAAGAAAGGATTAAAAGAGGCATGTGCCTCCAAGCGTCTGAACCGCAAGAACGGGCCTACAGAGGAGAGAAACACATCTTGACCATGGCCACAATGAATGCAATCAGTGACCTCCTGTAGAAAAAGAAAGACAAGGGAGAACCCAACATCATATGCCAGATCTTTGACTAAGTTTTTGAGCGGACTCTGCTTTCAATAAACCTCATGCCCTCCTCACTACTACAAGAATTTACGCTAGGACCGCTTCCACCAGCAAGAATGATCCTGCAATTCGCAGATCGATCCATGAAGTGGCCTAGAGGTATGTTAGAGGATGTTATTGTAACTGTACAAGAGATGAAATTTTTAGTTGATTTTGTAGTCCTAGACATGAGACACCTGCATCGTTACTCCAGACTCCTATCATTCTAGGTCGACCGTTCCTTCGCACAACCGATGCGGTTGTCGACTACGTGTCTGGAAAGGTCATCTTCTGCTCCATCTCCGAAAAAAATACCATGGATTTGGTCGGTGAGCCGAAAGCAGCATCTGATATAGGGAAAGCAGAATTAGCAGCAGACTATGATATTATGGACATCCAAGACCCATCAATTCTCTGAATGACATTATTTTACAGAAAATCCTCTCTTTAGAGGAGGACTTGGAAAAACATAGTCATCCCATGCTTCCTTGCCAATTAGGAGACCGAATCAGAATTTGAGTCACTAAGCAACATGCTCGAAGAATATTCCAGTCAAGCCGAGCACAATGAATTCATTGCAGATATGTTCGACACTTTTCTTTCTGAGCCAGCAGTGTCAAAGTTGGACAACATCTCATTGAAATTAGTAGATCAACCATCTACCAGCACTGTTTCTCAAGTGACCATGGATCAAGCTCAACAATTACCAAAAGTCAAACCTCTCTCGGTAGGTATGAAGTACGCATTCCTTGCAGGTGAAGAGAACATGAATCTAGTCATCATCAGCAGCAGACTGACTTTGGATCATGAATCTCGACTTCTTGAGTTTCTAGAAAAGAACCGCAAGGTGCTTGGTTAGAAAGTCTAAGATCTCTGAGGGATAAATCCGAGTCTATGTTCACACCATAACTATCTCGAAGATGATTGCAAGTCATCCCGAGAATTCCAAAGAAGATTGAATCCAAACATGTGGGGCATAGTTATAAAGGAAATCATGAAGTGGTGTGAAGCAAGCCTCACCTATTCCATCTCCGACTTTAAATGGGTGTCTTGCATGTAGTTCTCAACAATTCAGGGCTCATATTGGTGAAGAAGGACGAAGGAGAGGAGATCTCTACCCAAGTACTGATATCTTGGTGTGTATGTATGTGTGTTGACTACATGCACCTTAATTCCGCGATAAAGAAGGACCATTCCCTCTGCCATTCATCGATCAATTTCTTGAGAGACTTGCAGGGAAATAATTCTTTTATTTCTTAGATGGGTATTCCGGGTATAACCAAGTAGCGATCGCCCCTGAGTACCAAGAGAAGACAACTTTCACCTACCCATTCAGTACATATTCTTTCAGGAGTATGTGCTTTGGACTCTGCAATGGTCCATCTACTTTCTAAAGGTGCTTGCTTGTCATCTTTGCCAACATGGTCGGAAGTTTTCTTGAAATCTTTGTGGATGATTTCTCAGTCTACGATGATAGCTTCGATTCTTATTTTCAGCACCTAGACAGAGTACTCCAGAAATGTCATGAAGTTAATCTTGTGCTATCATGGGAGAAGAGCCACTTCATGATAACAGAAGGAATAGTATTGGGTTATGTCGTCTCCAAGCATGGCATGGAGGTCGTGGATGTGATCTCGAAACTAGACCACCTCAGAATGTGAAGAATGCAAGGTCATTCTTAGGGAATGTTGTCTTCTACCACCGATTCATCAAGAACTTGAACAAGCTTGCCTGACCTTTCACTGAGCTGCTTTGCAAGGAGACCGAGTTTATTGTTGATCAGATGGTTCTCCAATCTTTTTAATAGTTGAAAGAGCTAGTCACTAAGGATCCAGTCCTACAATTACCCAAGTAGTCTCTTCCATTTGAGATCGTGATGGATGTATTCGACTTTGCAATTGGGGTTGTTCTAGGATAAAGAAGGAATAAGTCGCCCTATGTTATTCACTATGCCAGCAAGACACTCGATGAAGCAAAAAGAATTTATACAGTCACAGAGATGGATCTACTGGTGGTAGTATTCCCTTTAGAGAAATTCATATCCTACCTTCTGGAATTGAATGTCATAGTTTTCATTGACCACTCTATTATCCTATATTTACAGCAGAAGAAGAATGCCAAATCAAGATTACTCAGATGGATCCTTATCCTATAGGAATTCAACATGGAAATCATGGATTAGCCTAGTGTACATAATGTAGTGGCAGATCACTTCTCTGGAATTGAAAGCCAAGATACTCAGCTGGGCAGCACGTCGATCACATACACCTTCCCTGATGAGTCAATTCCCAGCATTGCATCTCTTCCACGGTATACCGATATTGTGAACTATCTCGTTTATAGGGTAGTTACAAAAGATTGGACGAGAATACAAAAGGATAAATTCATGTCCGATATTCATTTTTATCGGTGGGAAGAACCACACATATTCAGGGAAGGAGCAGACTGCATTTGGTGTTGGTGTATTCCTCTAGAGGAGTACACAAGTGTCCTTGAGCAATGTCATAAGCTCGAATATGGTTGACACCATTCTGGGAGTAGAACGACAATGAAGATATTACAGTATGGCATATGGTAGCCGACATTATTCAAGGATGTGAATGACTATGTGAAAGCCAGCACCAACTGTCAGGAAATGGGAAAACTCTAGGTGTTAATGATAGCACGCCCCTCAAATTTATCTAAATATCCGATGTGTTTGATGCATGGGTGACGAGTTTCTAAATATGATGTTTAATTCGTGTTCATTGTAATACGTGTACTTAGCGGTTCGGTCAGAACCGAGAGAAGGATCTCCGTGAAGAGTGTCTCGGCTTAATTTATATCCCGGGTAAGTCTGGGGTCGAACTCAGGGAGGCAAAGGAACAACTTAGGTTTTAATTCGAAAACATAGATCTAGATTTCCAAGCGATATATTTTTTAATTTTTTTAATGCAAAACGAATGCAAATGCAAGATGCGGTTGAATTACGACACTAAGAAAGTATACAACAAGGCCAAATTAATTTTAATGTTAAATTAATCCAATTCAGCCAAATTATATTTTTCCTAGAGTCTTAATCTAGAGATGAATGCAAGTTACTTTTTTTGGAATTTTATGGGTTAAAATGCAATAAATAAAAAAAGTACACTTTTTATGGATTTTTTCACAATTTTTCACACAAACAGTAAGTAAAAATTATGAAAAAATAACTGGAATGAAAACATGACACAAGGAAGCTATAGTGATTTTTTTGGATTTTTTTGGCAAGTTATGAATTTTTTATGGATTTTTTAGTGAAAATAAAGTGACAGTGAGTAAATATGTCCTAATTAATCCACGTTATCAAATTAATCAAAGTGCAAATTATCTCAAGTAGATGTTTTCATGTGGCATACAGGAGACTTTAAATTTCGCAAAAAAGATATACGTGGATTAAATTAAAAATCAAATACTAAATACACTCTACAGTTTGTTTTAGGCACAAGACAACTCCATTTTGGATGAAATTTGGACAGTAAGTTAATCATATATCAGGGCATCATAATATTTTTTGTGGAATTTTTAGAGCAACTGTGTGTGAGATATAATTTTAAGAGCACAGATTGGGTAAAATATGCAAAAGTTCGGTTGTACAATTTTAATTAATTCAAAATATCTCACAAAAATACAAATAAATATCCAAAAGGTAGAGGATTAGTTGCTCAACACAGTGGAATTTTTCATTGAACAAAAAGATGCATAAGTGATGTCCAAATTAACAGTCAAACATAAGGGTATCCGTGCAAATACATAAACTGAAAAGATAACTTAAATTTATGCACAGGGACTAAACTGCAATTACATAAACATAAACGGGAAAAGTTGCAATTTTTACAAAATAAACAAATCAACAAATTTGACCTTCTTCTTAGCTGTGACGGGAGGAGAACCCAACAGGAGAAATGGCGTCGGCGCGGGCTGAGGCAGAGGACGGACGGCTCGCGCGCGGCCGCGCGGTGCCTCCTGGTGTGGCAGAGACGCGGGGGTTGTAAAGTTGACGGTGGTGTGGGGCCTCGCTTGGACGGGGCGGCAGGCCGGCGCGACGAGTGCGCGGCGGAGGAGCCGCGCAGCCTGGTCGGCGGAGGAGGGTGGCGAGGCGGAGGGCCGCGCGGCCTGGAGCAGCAGCTGGAGGGGCCGCGCGCGGCCCGCGCCGGCGGTGATGGCGGTGGAAGAAGGAGGGGGGCGGCGGGCCTTCGGCTGCTTCCTCCTCCATTTATTTTTTTAATTATTTTTTTGTTGTGTTTGCTGCTGTGAAATTTTTTTGTTTAATTTTTTTATTTTTTTATTTTGTTAAACATGAATGCAAATAACAATGACAATGAAGGGGGTTTTATGGTGAGGGAATGCTGAAGATGGGGATGAAATACAAGGGAATAAAATATGAGATAAACAAAATAAGAAGGAACATGAGAAAAAATACTTACCTGAATCTTCGCCGGAATTGCGGAGCAGCTACGTTGGACTCCTGTCGTCGCCTCTATCCAATTGGCGAAACAAAAATTGGAGAAGCTACGCGAGCTCGATGGGGAACTCGTGACGCGGAGCGGAGCTCCGCGGATCTCGCCTGAAGGAGGTCGTCGCTTGAGGAAGACGCTTCGCTGCTGTCACCAACTCCACGTTCTAAGCTCTCTCCCTTTTCTATAAGAATGGCGAATGTGAAAAAATGGGGATGAATGGAAGAATAAAAAGAGAAGAAGAATGGGAGTTAGAGAGATGATGGAAAAGTGGAGTTTGAATGGGAGGTTAAGAGAAATGGTGGAGTGGAATGGAGGTTAAGATGAAGACTTGGTGGTTAATGGAGAAAGAGAAGTTATTGTAGAGAATGTGAATCAAATAAAATAAAAGTAGGCTACTAAAAAGGGAGGATAAAATAAAGAGAGAAAACGAATGGGGTATTTACAAAATAAGACAAACACTATGTACAAATATTTTTTTGCTTTTCTAATTTTAACTTTTTTTATGTTTTTAGTAAAATATATTTACAACAAAAAATACAATAAAATAGTAGAATTAAAATACAACACAAAATTAATTTTTTTTATTTTTAATAAATAGGAAAGATAAAATAAAATAAAATGAAGAAAGAATGAATATACATAATATACAATGTACATCTAGGTCCCAAAACCCAACTTTTGCAAACAAGCTCTGATTTTAATGAAACCACTTCCATTGGATAGATAATTTTCTAACTTGAACTTTAAAAGTGAGTTTGGTGAATTTGGAGTTCATACGGAACGGGAATTTAGCTTGGAAGTTGGACTTTACGGCTTTTTCTCTTTGGGATCTAGGAGCATTTATTTGAGATGAAATTTGTTTTGTATTTTTGTATTTTTATATACATTTTTATAAACAAGTTAGAGAAAGAATTAGGCAAAAAGGAGTTGAAATGAAATTATTAAAAATACATGAAGTTTTGGGCTATTTACAGGTATAAAACTCCTTTATTTTTGCGGCTTTTTATGTGTAATTTATTTTGTACAATCTAATATACAATAATTAGTGTGTTTTATTTATAAGAGTTATTTTGTTAATTTATTGATTTTATGGACATTTATTTGGGATTTTACTCGGGGATTTTGCTAAGATCAAGATATTGCGATGATGAATCGCGAATTCATCACCCCCATATACTTAAACTTTGCTAGTCCTCGAGCAAATAAAGAATGAATAAGTTGGGTTAACCCCTGACTGTGCATGTGAATACAAGACTTGATCCGTTCAAGAACTCTCGGTTTTAGATATCCTAAAATTCTAAGCTGAATCAAGCTCTAGTCAAAAGGTACCCAATTCCCCTAATCATCAGACTCTCTTTGTATACGTATATATAAGGGATATGACTTTAAGTGTGGACTGCAGTTATAAGAGTAGAGTCGCAACGTCACCCAAGGTTCCAATCTAAGGGACTCTCCTAAGAACCAGATCCTCAACACTAGGGAATAAACCATTTCTTGCATCCAATTCACCATCTCTTTAGTTGTCAGACTTGAAAGTGTAGATGGCAGGCCAGTTGATGGAGGGTATAGGATTTTGTCATTTCTTCTCTCCCTCCCATTGGAACAAGGATCCTCTCAAGTGCCTTATTACGCAACGCATATTTTTGGTGTTGATCAGTGCGTCCGTCAAGAGAAGTTGGAGCCGTCTGCACTTGTTTTCCTGGGAGTACACCGGGGTGTGCCTTTTTTGAGTACCTATCGTACCTTCTACACCCAGACTTGTAGCATTTACGATGCAGAGTCCTTTTTTGGTGCAAGCCCGACTCCTGGTCCTAATAGCGGTGGTCCAAGTGGACACTTTGAAATGGTTGGGAGCGCTCGCCTTTGGTGGAAGCTCTTTTGATAATTGACTTTGTGGAATGAGAGCTTTTCTTTGACATTTCATTGCTTTGTAGTATTTGTGGCTAGCTCCACTGCTTTTACCAAGAGTTGGCGCACACTGATCAACATGTTTTTGTTTTTTATCACACCCTGGCACATAGGTAAATATCAAGAGATAGTACAAGAACCATGTTCTCATACTGGCTAAATGTGCTGACACTCAGGTTTCATGAAGCCTTCATTGAATTTATCCCATCCTCGAGCATCATCAAATCAAGTCCAAACTCAAATCCCTCATCCCAGTTCCTCAAGTGAAATTTCAACTCATCTCATCATAACTGCAGTCGTGTATGTGAGGTGCTGATCATATTCTTAAGGTAGAGACTAAGCATGCAATATAGCACACAAATCTTTCAAACTAGGAAAATGTGAATAATTAAGTCAAGGACCCTAATGACTAAGGCTGGTTAACTCAAAATCTCAAGACCTCACAAACCAAGTGTTCTTGAACATCACTAGTCCTGTGTGAAAGTGAATTGTGTCAGGGATTAAACCAACTTATTAGTTAGTTTTTTTTTAGTTTTTTTATGATGATTGATTGATTTTTTTTAAGTTTTAGAAAAAGTTTTTTTTTTCAAAAAGTTTTTTTTTGATAAACAAAGGCAAAGAAGTTTTTTTTGTTAGAAAAGTTTTGTTTTTTTTGAAGAGTTTTTTTTTGAAAAAGATAGGTAAATAAGAAAAGACTTTTTTTTTGAAGAAGTTTTTTTTAAAGAGGATTTTTTTTGAAAAGTTTTTTTTAGCAAATAAGGAAAAAGAGTTTTTTTTAGGAAAAAGTTTTTTTTGTTTTTGTTTTGTTTTTTACCCACCCCATAATTATTATATAATATATACAAAAATACATGAAAATACGAGGTATGGGTAAAGTATATATGTAATATATACATGCCCCCCCATACTTATCTTGTGCTATGTCCTCATGGCACTAGGTGACAAAAAGCCAAAGCTCGTATTATGTATAAGTGGGTGAAAAGAATAGAAGTGAAAGAAAAATAAAATGTGGATAATACACAACAGGCATCGGCCCCCCTATACTTAGGCTCTGGTCAGCCTAAGTATTGGAAAGAACACAAGAATGGGGGACCAATGAGAATGGGAAAGAATATACAAAAAGAAAATAATAAGAGATGGAGCAACTCGGGTCACTCACCCCCTTATACTTAGGATCTAGTCATCCTAGGTATTGCCACAAAATGAAAACGATACGGAACTGGGGCGAGTGATGCGAATCACGGGGGAGGGAGGGAAATAAAGGAAGGAAAATATGTACAAGGAGGAGTGAGAATATACAAGGATCAAGAAGGTTTGTGACGAACCTTCTTGCGGGAGCGATGGGGAGGATAGTATACATGTGTGTCGCTGTTAGAATCGTCCGCAGAGGAATAATAGTGAGGTGTGGGGAACATCCAACGATGGTTGACACATGGCTGCTTGCTCAAATATGGCTTCAGAACAGCCGAACTAAGCTCACTCATGTAGATCACCTCATCCGGACCTGATGAGGACTCCTCTGAAAGTTCCTTCTCTGGAACATCGAAGGTAACCTTCTTAGTCGCTTTTCTAGAACCTGAAGCATCAAGAGGAAGAGGAGATTGATACGTCTTAAGGAGTTCGGGGGAACACCTCAAGGAATCAACACCCGTCTTCTTCTTACCAGATGACCGACTAGAGGATGGAGCAACCGATTTATCAAGATTGATCAATTTGGTCCTAGTTGTCTCCTTTGGTGTATGTCCTAGATGTGGTGTGTGTGAGGTTCTGACCAGAGGTTCATCATCAGATGAATCACCATATGCATTGTAATACTTCTGCAGAGTCAGCACACGTCTCTGATAAGGCACAGTGTTCTCAGTTGGCTTGACATTGTTGGGTTCTTGTGTCAGATCATCGAAATGATCAAGGCAATCCACAAAGGTCATGTCCGACTCAATGATAGCTTCTGGTCGTGAGTCCTCTCTAGAAGCTGTCGCAGTGGTGGTGCAAGCAGTAGGAGGTGTGTGGTTGTAGGAAGTCTCAAAACCAATGGTCGTCTGGACAATCGGTATCTCAGGTGTAGTAGAGAGATGGGACTCAACTGTCTCTCGAAGGTCACGATTGTCTGCAACTTTACGAGTTACCTTGGAATATCGTGTGTTCTCAAAGATCAGGTGAGGTCGGAGTGCTCCCAATGCAGAGAAATCGATCTCTCGAGTCTTACAATCTATAGTTGCCTTAGCCAAGGCTAAGAACGGCTTCCCAAGAATGATCGTAGACTGGGTGAACTCTCCTCGGTGCTCAATGTCAATGGTCGTGAAGTCTATCTCCAGTAGAGCACCTTGGAAAGTGACGATGACTGAAATGGTTCCTCTCGACCGTTTAATGGTCCGATCTGCCAACTGAATGATCTCTCTTGACTTCTTGGCAGATCTGAGTTTGAGCTTGGTAAACACGGAGGTCGAGAGGATATTAATTGGTAAGTCATCATCGATTCTTGCATGGGTGAATGTGGTATCTTTGATTTCACAATCAAATCTAGGTAACCGCTTTACTCTGCGGCTCTTGGTTTTTCTCCCTATCATCAAAGATGTGGCCATAGACACTATATGTATCTCAGTCCTTGTTCTCTTATTGCCCGACCTTTTAGGAATCAATTTACTTCTCACAAATCTTTTAAGGTCGGGAAAGTGCTCAATGGCCATTATTAAGGGAATCTCAAAAATCAACTTTCCATCCAATGCTTCCCTAACCGCAGGATCCAATTTTTTTAGATCTTTTCCTTTTTCAATTTTTATGGTATTTTCTGAGTTTTCAATTTTTTTGGTCTTTTTGGTAGGTGAAGGAGGACTAAGAGAATGTACAAACTCTGGTTTGGAGGGAAAGAGGTTAGTAGAAGAGGGAGGTAGAAGGGACTCCAGCTGTACATGATGTGTGGTCAATCCAGTGTCTTCTAGGTTTTCAAGATTCAATCCGCGAAATCCATGATCCACATTCCTACCTGGACTCTTGATCGGTCTACAAATGTCATCCTCCAATAAGTTCTCATTACACCTCATGAGAGAAGTCTGTGCAATTGGAGGATACTGCTGAGAATTCGGGCTCATATACTCAACACACCTTCACTCAGGCGTGTAATACTGGGTTGAGTATGACCCTTCTGTATGGCAGATGTTGGTCGGAGCCTCATAAGGCGGAGTCAGTAGACATGGAGTCTGTAGATCGGTCGCATGAATCCAATCCCCTGTATATGTCGGCTCTCCGAATGGGTGATATGAAGGTTGGTCAATGTGGTCTCTATCACTCAGGACAATCAAGTCAGGAAGATCGTACGGTGCAGGCCTCTCCATTCGGTTTGTCTGATCGACCATGTTTTACCCTAAGGTTAAGTCGGGATGTGTATGTGAAAATTGTTGTTCTGTCCCAACTCGAGGTGAAAGTGAGGTATGTGGGGTCAACTAATTATGCCAATCATTCATCTCAGCAGTCGCTTGCTCTTCAATTTGTTCCTTGATTCCAGCAAGCAGACGGGAATATAGTGAGTCAATCCAGGGTGGTTGTGGGTCAGGGATGCAAGAATGTGGGGTAGGTGATGAATCTTGTATTCATCATGCTAAAAACTCCTTATTAAAATCCCTGCTTAAACAAGCCAATAAAATTATCCTCTAATTCTCTATTTTTATCATGTACCATATTGTGTATAATTAGCCTTTAATTATTTGTATTTAATTGCCCTTATTTTTCTGTAATTATTTTATCACTCAAAAACCCCTAAAAATTAGGAAGATAAGTTGTCTATATTTCACTGACCCTTAAAAAGATAAAAAAATACAAAAAGATCTCAAAACCGCAAACTTGGTGTTTTTACCCCCTTAAAAATACCCCCCAAAAATAGCTTTTGTACAGATGACCTCTTTTGGCTTTTTGACCAACATGAAAGTTGTAGATCTCATCGAGACGAACAACTTTTATGTTTTGACTTTTTCCAAATTCGACCTCTAACTATTTCTTTTATATTTTTCTTTGTATTTTGGTTTGAATTATTCTGATTGGGCCACGTGGCGCTCTCTGGAGCCGCCACGCGGCCCGCTTCTTCTCTGGCCACCCGTCTCCATTCCAGGCCGTTGGATCTGCTCCAATCGCATCCATCTCAGCCCTCCAAACCCGCTTCATCCCTCAGCCGCCCGATCGTCCTCTGGATCAAATCCTCGCCGTTCACCAGCGCCTAAAACATCAACCGTCTGATCACAAACCCATCCAATGCCTAAAAACCTGCCACGTCATCCCCTCATCCACCACCATTGGATTCCCCGACATCTTCCAATCCAAACCGTCCTTCACCGCCTCAACGCCAACCGTCCGATCAGATCCTAAGGATCTGATCACAACCATCTGCCTACGCTCGTAGTGTGGCCGTTGGATCACATGATCCAACGGCCCACAGCTCGTCTCCTTCCTCCGAAAGCTTCGTTCCAGCCGTTACCACTCGCCTAACCCCCGATCCCCCTTCCTTTTTTGGCAGCCATCTCCGGCTACCTCTCCCTCTCATAACGCCTCTCCTTCGAAGCCCTTCCCTCCGTCTTCCTCGCGCCACCATCCACTTCCCTTGCCGTAACCCCCCTCTCCATTAACACACCGTTCAAAGTAGCCCCGCACCTCTGTAACGTCAGCCTCCGCCTCCTATAAATCTCCTTCGTCCGCCACTGTCATTGCTCATCCACCATTCTGGGGCTTCAGCTCAGCCTCTGGTCCCCCGGTGACAGCGGAGGGACCATGAATCGAGGTGGAGATGGCCGAAACCCTGGTGAGATCAATGGCATATCCGCCATGTAAACTCCGCCTTCCCGGCGGTAGTTGAGCACCTCGCACTGGCTGAGCGAGTCGTGCAACGACCGGAGCGCTTCCAGGGCGCTCAGCACAAGCCCATCGACCACCGGATTCCCCTCTCCGATGAGGTTCTCCCTCCTTAGCTTTTTCTTGTATTTTTTCCGATTTATCCCGCTGTCTACAGCCTCCATCACCCTCATCCGACTTCCTCATCATCTCCGCCCGACCACCTACACCCTCGCCGACCACCTGCCCTTTCTCCAGAACCCCCCCATGCTCTGATCACCTTCTTCACCACCTCGCCGGAGAAGAAGAACACGGGTCTCCATCTCCGTCATTTCAAGGCCCCCATCCCACTCATTCACATCACTTGGAGCTTCGGCTATCGACTAACACTTGCAGGATCTTCAATGGCCAAAATTGGCATCGGAGCACCTTCGAGCTCCTC
This sequence comes from Ottelia alismoides, assembly GCA_037367405.1. Lineage (NCBI taxonomy): Eukaryota > Viridiplantae > Streptophyta > Magnoliopsida > Alismatales > Hydrocharitaceae > Ottelia > Ottelia alismoides. The sequence goes on from JAZKJV010000397.1 coordinate 792,165, forward strand.
GTCTCCGACGAGGCTTCACCGAGAGCCACCGCTGATCTACCACGGAGCCTCGTCGTTGCTTGGACACCTTCGCCGGACCTCCAGAAAGCTTCAACGACCTTCAGAAGGCCTCGCGAGGCGAGGCGGAGTCAAGGGCAGTTCGCCGGAGCCCCGCCTCCTCCGGTGAACTGCGGAGGAGAACGAAGGTACAGGCACCATCCGATCCTCCTGATCGGATGGTCCTGATGACACCACGTGGAGGACCCGAGCCGCTTCCGCAACCTACAGACTCGGGTCATCCGAGCCTCCCGACAGACCACATACAGGCGCCACGTGGCCCGAGCCTCAGCCAGCCTCCCGAGCCTGGGCCCTCACGTGCACCGCACGTGGGGCCTGGGTAATTTGCGATAAAGACCCCGGAGTTTATGGAAATTGCATAATGGTCCCCCAGGCGCGTGCCTCACGGGCGTGCCTGGGGTAATTTATAGGGAGGCCCTCAAAGTTTTCCAAAATTACAACAAAGCCCCCGCGCATAAGGGAAAATATCATCCAGGCCCAAGCGGTTTTTACTATTTGCATTTAGGTCCCTCAGGGACCTAAATGCAATATTTATCCCTTTATTTCCTCGCATTTTTATTACAATTATGCCTTGCACTGTTTTTAGCATAACTTGAGCATCGTAGGTCCAAATTGCATGATTTTAGTGTCATTTTGATCCTTATTTTGTCCTCTACGTTCTAGCATACTTATTTGTTCCATTTGACATTGTTTAAATTTAAGTGAGTTTTTATGTGATAAATGGGACCATGCTATACTTGTTTTGCTTGATTTAATGACCGATTTTTAATGATGTGTTCAAAATGGCTCTAACTTCTTTCTATATTGCGTTGCTCTCATTTTAGGGTATAATTGTAGCATTTGATTCATCATGCATATTCCTTTGCATTGTTTGCCCATGCATCACTTTAACTTACATAAAAATTATCTAAAAAATTGCATGTATCATTGCATTGCCTTTTAAGTTGCATAAAAGCAAAATAAAAATGCATGCATCATGTATTGCTTTGTAAATTGCATATGGACTTGAAATTTGAATTAATTCATATTGAACTTCATAAATCAAAATTCAAAAGCTATAATTAAGCAGCTGTGTCCCTGTGTTCGACCTTGGTACACTTGCCAAGTATAAATATTCCACAGCATTCAAAGACTGTGGTTTTTGCTGAACAAAATTCGCCTCCTATACTACGACTTAAGATATATTTATTATCGAGGCGAATTTTGCCTTCATCAAATGGCGCCGTTGCCGGGGATACGGCTTTGCTTAATTTTTTTTGGATTTGATTTTTTTAATTAATTCAATAATTTCTAGGTCCTCATTCCATGCATCATTTAGTTGCATATTATTTTGCGGATTTAATTTCTCTGGTTTTTCTAACGTTTATCTTTTGTGGCAGGGCCCATGGTGATCGAGGACGCTTGATCCTCATGGAGGCGTGAAGTCAAGAACTCTCGCTGAAGAGGCCGCAAGAGACCCTGTGAAGGATTTGGGAGATTTATAGCAGTTAACTTGCATTGCATTTTGTAAAAAAAAAAATCTTGCATCTGCATATTTATTTCAGTATTGCATATTGTACTCACACACACACACACACAAAATCCCCCCCCCCCCACACTTACACCGCACATATTCATCCTCACCCGCCCCCTGAATATCGCTCTCTCTCTCTCTATCTCTCTCTCTGTGTATATCTATTCTTCACGAACTCCCTCCACCTCACCCTTGTATCATAAACCCACCCCCCCTTAACACAGACCTTACTTAGGCTATTTGTAGCCTAAGTATAGGGGGGACCTGCCTGCTCTTCCATCCCTCGTCCTGTCTTCTTGTACTTAGGCCAATTTTGGCCTAAGTATAGGGGGACTCTCCTCCTCAGTTCCGCTATATCACCCTGTACTTGAACCGAGCCTTGGCTTCATGGCACTTGTGCTATGAGGACATAGCAAATTTTAAGTATAGGGGGGTATACCGTATATTATTGTTTATTACTTTAGCCTTAGCTCGCGTTTTTTAAAACTTTTTAAATTTTATTTTTCGGGCTGGGTTTTGGTAAACTAGTGAACTGAGTAAAATCCTGTAAAAATTAAAATTTGAGGGTTTAATTTTTGTGATTTTTCCTATATTAAAAAAAATCTTGGAGTTGACTCTGACTACTAGGTTTAGTAGGCATTTTCAGTGAGGGAACCTCGGTCTCCCTTAGCAGAGTGGGTGGTTTAGAGGACATCGCATACAGCCCCGTCCTCAAGTAACACGGGCCTTGGCCCGTACTTACACCCATACTGGCTGAAAGTGTATACTTTTATTTGAGCCTGGGCCAGTCATTGTCTCTCTGAGGAAATAAAAAAATTGAAAATTAAAACCCATAAAAATTTGCAAAAGAAAAAAAATCACACAAAAATTCACTAATCCTTGGAGTTGGTGTATTCCTGACACATTCACACTCACGCAGGGCTTGAAGATTTTGAGGACACTGGATCTCTGGGATCTTGAGAGTCTGATTTAACATGCCTTAGTCATTAGGGTTTTCCTGACTTAAATATCCACACTCCTCTGGTTTGAAAGATTTGAGTGCTATATTGCACTCTTTATCTCTACTTTCAAGAAAATATGATCAGCACAGCCACTTCCACAACTGCATGATTGATGAGCTGAGATGAGATATCACTTGAGGAACTAGGATCAGAGATTTAAATTTAGACCCGATCTTATGATATTCGAGGATGGGATAAAGTTAATGAAGGCTTCAGAAAACCTGAGTGTCAGCAAAAACCCTAGCCAGTATGTGAACAAGATTCATATGCTATCTCTTGATATTTACCTAAAAGTGCCAGGGTGTGATGAAACTTAAAAAAACTTGTTGATCAGTGTGCGCCAATCTCTTGGTAAAAGCAGTGGAGCTAGCCAACAAAAGAAATGAAATGTCAAAGAAAAGCTCTAAATCCAAAGATAAATTCCAAATGAGCTTCCACCAATGGCGAGCGCTCCCAAACATTTTCAAAGTGTCCACTTGGACCAAGCGCTAATTAGGACCAAGGAGTCGGGCTGACACCACAAAAAGGGCACTGCATCGTAAGCGATACAAGTCTGGGTGTCGAAGGTATCTTAGATACTCAGAAAAGACACACCCCGGTGTACTCCCAGAAAAACAAGTGCAGACGACTCCAACTCTCTTGACGGACACATTGATCAACAAGATAATAATTTACAAGCGTTGAGTAAAAGGCACTCGAGAGGCCCCTTGTTCCAATGTGAGGGTGAGAAAATTAGACACAATCCCAGTACCTCCATCATCTGGCCGTCCATCAACATTTCAAAGTCTGACAAACTAATGAGACGGTGGACTGGAGCAAGAACATACTTATTCCCTAGTATTGAGGATTAGGTCTAGAGGAGAATCTTTGGGACTGGAACTTTGGGTGATGCATCGACTCGGCTCTCATGAAATGCAGTACACTAAATGTCATATCCTTATATTATATGTACAAAAAGAGAGTCTGATAATCAGAGAAGTTGGATTCCTTCTGACTAAGGCTTGGATAAACCCAGAATTTTAGGATCACTTAGGTCAAGGGTCTTCGAAAGATCAAGCCTTGAATTTTTCACACGCACTGTCAGGAATTAATCCGACTCCTTCATTCTTTAGATGCTCGAGGACGAGCATGGTTTAAGTATAGGGGTATGATGAATCTCGTATTCATCATGCTAAAAACTCCTTATTAAAATCCCTGCTTAAACAAGCCAATAAAATTATCCTCTAATTCTCTATTTTTATCATGTACCATATTGTGTATAATTAGCCTTTAATTATTTGTATTTAATTGCCCTTATTTTTCTGTAATTATTTTATCACTCAAAAACCCCTAAAAATTAGGTAGATAAGTTGTCTATATTTCACTGACCCTTAAAAAGATAAAAAAATACAAAAAGATCTCAAAACCGCAAACTTGGTGTTTTTACCCCCTTAAAAATACCCCCCAAAAATAGCTTTTGTACAGATGACCTCTTTTGGCTTTTTGACCAACATGAAAGTTGTAGATCTCATCGAGACGAACAACTTTCATGTTTTGACTTTTTCCAAATTCGACCTCTAACTATTTCTTTTATATTTTTCTTTGTAATATGGTTTGAATTATTCTGATTGGGCCACGTGGCGCTCTCTGGAGCCGCCACGCGGCCCGCTTCTTCTCTGGCCACCCGTCTCCATTCCGGGACGTTGGATCTGCTCCAATCGCGTCCATCTCAGCCCTCCAAACCCGCTTCATCCCTCAGCCGCCCGATCGTCCTCTGGATCAAATCCTCGCCGTTCACCAGCGCCTAAAACATCAACCGTCTGATCACAAACCCATCCAATGCCTAACAACCTGCCACGTCATCCCCTCATCCACCACCATTGGATTCCCCGACATCTTCCAATCCAAACCGTCCTTCACCGCCTCAACGCCAACCGTCCGATCAGATCCTAAGGATCTGATCACAACCATCTGCCTACGCTCGTACTGTGGCCGTTGGATCACATGATCCAACGGCCCACAGCTCGTCTCCTTCCTCCGAAAGCTTCGTTCCAGCCGTTACCACTCGCCTAACCCCCGCTCCCCCTTCCTTTTTTGGCAGCCATCTCCGGCTACCTCTCCCTCTCATAACGCCTCTCCTTCGAAGCCCTTCCCTCCGCCTTCCTCGCGCCACCATCCACTTCCCTTGCCGTAACCGCCCTCTCCATTAACACACCGTTCAAAGTAGCCCCGCACCTCTGTAACGTCAGCCTCCGCCTCCTATAAATCTCCTTCGTCCGCCACCGTCATTGCTCATCCACCATTCTGGGGCTTCGGCTCAGCCTCTGGTCCTCCGGTGACAGCGGAGGGACCATGAATCGAGGCGGAGATGGTCGAAACCCTGGTGAGATCCATGGCATATCCGCCATGTAAACTCCGCCTTCCCGGCGGTAGTTGAGCACCTCACACTGGCTGAGCGAGTCGTGCGACGACCGGAGCGCTTCCAGGGCGCTCAGCACAAGCCCATCGACCACCGGATTCCCCTCTCCGATGAGGTTCTCCCTCCTTAGATTTTTCTTGTATTTTTTCCGATTTATCCCGCTGTCTACAGCCTCCATCACCCTCATCCAACTTCCTCATCATCTCCGCCCGACCACCTACACCCTCGCCGACCACCTGCCCTTTCTCCAGAACCCCCCCATGCTCTGATCACCTTCTTCACCACCTCGCCGGAGAAGAAGAACACGGGTCTCCATCTCCGTCATTTCAAGGCCCCCATCCCACTCATTCACATCACTTGGAGCTTCGGCTATCGACTAACACTTGCAGGATCTTCAATGGCCGAAATTGGCATCGGAGCACCTTCGAGCTCCTCGTCTCCGACAAGGCTTCTCCGTGAGCCACCGCTGATCTACCACGGAGCCTCATCGTTGCTTGGACACCTTCGCCGGACCTCCAGAAAGCTTCAACGACCTTCAGAAGGCCTCGCGAGGCGAGGCGGAGTCAAGGGCAGTTCGCCGGAGCCCCGCCTCCTCCGGTGAACTGCGGAGGAGAACGAAGGTACAGACACCATCCGATCCTCCTGATCGGACGGTCCTGATGACACCACGTAGAGGACCCAAGCCGCTTCCCCAACCTACAGGCTCGGGTCATCCGAGCCTCCCGACAAACCACATACAGGCGCCACGTGGCCCGAGCCTCAGCCAGCCTCCCGAGCCTGGGCCCTCACGTGCACCGCACGTGGGGCCTGGGTAATTTGCGATAAAGACCCCGGAGTTTATGGAAATTGCATAATGGTCCCCCAGGCGCGTGCCTCACGTGCGTGCCTGGGGTAATTTACAGGGAGGCCCTCAAAGTTTTCCAAAATTACAATAAAGCCTCCGCGCATAAGGGAAAATATCATCCAGGCCCAAGCAGTTTTTACTATTTGCATTTAGGTCCCTTCAGGGACCTAAATGCAATATTTATCCCTTTATTTCCTCGCATTTTTATTACAATTATGCCCTTGCACTGTTTTTAGCATAACTTGAGCATCGTAGGTCCAAATTGCATGATTTTAGTGTCATTTTGATCCTTATTTTGTCCTCTACATTCTAGCATACTTATTTGTTCCATTTGACATTGTTTAAATTTAAGTGAGTTTTTATGTGATAAATGGGACCATGCTATACTTGTTTTGCTTGATTTAATGACCGATTTTTAATGATGTGTTCAAAATGGCTCTAACTTCTTTCTATATTGCGTTGCTCTCATTTTAGGGTATAATTGTAGCATTTGATTCATCATGCATATTCCTTTGCATTGTTTGCCCATGCATCACTTTAACTTACATAAAAATTATCTAAAAAATTGCATGTATCATTGCATTGCCTTTTAAGTTGCATAAAAGCAAAATAAAAATGCATGCATCATGTATTGCTTTGTAAATTGCATATGGACCGGAAATTTGAATTAATTCATATTGAACTTCATAAATCAAAATTCAAAAGCTATAATTAAGCAGTTGTGTCCCTGTGTTCGACCTTGGTACACTTGCCAAGTATAAATATTCCACAGCATTCAAAGACTGTGGTTTTTGCTGAACAAAATTCGCCTCCTATACTACGACTTAAGATATATTTATTATCGAGGCGAATTTTGCCTTCATCAGTAGGTGAGAAGGACGAAGAAGTGGAGAAGTCAGTCGGAGTTCTGACTTTGCGGTCGGTGTATGGGTATGAGGAGGAATAAGTTGGTGGAGATGATTGGAATATGGTCGAAGAAGGGTGACTTGGATATGATGACCAAAATTCTGACATCTTGGAAGGGAGATGGGAGAATGAAGCGGATCGAGGAAGAAAGCGTGCAAGTGCACCAAATAACACACAAAACAAACAAACACAAGAGCAAACCCTGAGTTCACCTACTCAACACAGTGATGGTCGCAAAAGTCCGACCGTTTATCTTTTCAGTTTTAATTAGGTGATAAATCAAGATATCAATCCAATTACGCAAGGCTCAAAAGTAGGTTTTGGGCACTATCCTAGGGATGCGTCCTCACCTCTCAACAATCACAATTAGCCAAGCATACAACGAGGGTTTTGCTCTCCCAAAACAAGTGTTAGTTTTAATCGTTTTTTTGTCAACTCTGATTAGCAGTCCCGATTTTAAGTTTGGTTATCACTTGATTAGTCCATCAAACAAGCACGCCTAACGATCAGTCCTGATTTCCTTTTAACCTAAGTTTCAAAAACCAAGGGGAGGGAGTCGAGAAAAACCGATGCAAATAATGAAATCAATGATGCATGCCCAGTTCAGAAGACTTACAGTGATCCTCGCGCTCTACATGCGGGATGTAAGGCAGAATTGAAATTTTATACTATATGAATGCAAACGAGAAAACCGTTCCTAGACAGGCAGTTCTATTAGCGAGTGATGAACAAGTTAAATTTGACTAATAGCCCAGCGGTCTAAGTGCGTCTCATTAAATGTGAAGTGTGGTCCTAAATATTACGAGCACAAGCAATCAAGATAATCTAATAAAAATGCTCTAAGAACCGCGAGTGCAAGTCCTATTCTACGTCAATCAACCACACGACCACGAGCGGGTCCAAAGTCCAGTCCGGATACAAACGCGAGCTCTCAAACAAGAGCCACTGGAAAGAGTGAATCACCTAAGTTATTACAACACAATAATTACAAAAATTTATAAAAATTCTCTCGAAGATAAATTGATTTTTTTGCTCTACAGCAGTCGGTGCGCGTCGCGTCCGTCGACCTTCGATGCACTCCAAGTTCACCGGGCCCTCGCAAGGAAAATAAGATTTAAGTTAGAGAGTTCAAAAACAAAATATATACAAAAAATGAGAAGGAAAGATAATTGCAAAAAAATGAAATGAATACAAGTGACTCGAGGGTCAGACTACCCGAGTAAATGGAAAACTAAATCCAAATTTTTAAACTAATCCCTAAGCCATTTGCCTCCCCGGCAACGGCGCCATCTGGCGAGTCACTAAATACGATGTTTAATTCATGTTCGTTGTAATATGTGTACTTAGCGGTTCAGTCAGAACCGAGAGAAGGATCTCCGTGAAGAGTGTCTCGGCTTAATTTATATCCCGGGTAAGTCCGGGGTCGAACTCAGGGAGGCAAAGGAACAACTTAGGTTTTAATTCGAAAACTTAGATCTAGATTTCCAAGCGATATTTTTTTAAATTTTTTTTAATGCAAAACGAATGCAAATGCAAGATGCGGTTGAATTACGACACTAAGAAAGTATACAACAAGGTCAAATTAATTTTAATGTTAAATTAATCCAATTTAGCCAAATTATATTTTTCCTAGAGTCCTAATCCAGAGATGAATGCAAGTTACTTTTTTTGGATTTTTATGGGTTAAAATGCAATAAATAAAAAAAGTACACTTTTATGGGTTTTTTCACAATTTCTCATACAAACAGTAAGCAAAAATTATGACAAAATTACTGGAATGAAAACATGACGCAAGGAAGCTACAATAATTTTTTTGGATTTTTTGGCAAGTTATGAATTTTTTATGGATTTTTTAGTGAAAATAAAGTGACAGTGAGTAAATAATTCCTAATTAATCCACGTTATCAAATTTATCAAAGTGCAAATTATCTCAAGTAGATATTTTCATGTGGCATACAGGAGACTTTAAATTTCGCAAAAAGGATATACGTGGATTAAATTAAAAATCAAATACTAAATACACTCTACAATTTATTTTAGGCACAAGACAACTCCATTTTGGATGAAATTTGGGTAGTAAGTTAATCATATATCAGGGCATCATATTTATTTTTTATGGAATTTTTAGAGCAACTGTGTGTGAGATATAATTTTAAGAGCACAGATTGGGTAAAATATGCAAAAGTTCGGTTGTACAATTTTAATTAATTCAAAATATCTCACAAAAATACAAATAAATATCCAAAAGGTAGAGGATTAGTTGCTCAACACAGTAGAATTTTTCATTGAACAAAAAGATGCATAAGTGATGTCCAAATTAACAGTCAAACATAAGGGTATCCGTGCAAATACAGAAACTGAAAAGATAACTTAAATTTATGTACAGGGACTAAACTGCAATTACATAAACATAAACGGGAAAAGTTGCAATTTTTACAAAATAAACAAATCAACAAATTTGACCTTCTTCCTGGCTGTGACGGGAGGAGAACCCAACAGGAGAAATGGTGTCGGTGCGGGCTGAGGCGGAGGACGGTCGGCTCACGCGCGGCCGCGCGGTGCCGCCTGGTGCAGCAGAGACGCGGGGGCTGTAAAGTCGACGGTGGGGTGGGGCCGCGCTTGGACGGGGCGGCAGGCCAACGCGGCGAGTGCGCGGCAGAGGAGCCGCGCCGCCTGGTCGGCGGAGGAGGGTGGCGAGGCGGAGGGCCGCGTGGCCTAGAGCAGTAGCTAGAGGGGCCGCGCGCGGCCCGCGCCGGCAGTGATGGCGGTGGAAGAAGGAGGGGGGCGGCGGGCCTTCGGCTGTTGCCTCCTCCGTTTATTTTTTTATTATTTTTGTTGTGTTTGCTGCTGTGAAATTTTTTGTTTAAATTTTTTTATTTTTTTTTAATTTTGTTAAACAGGAATGCAAATAACAATGACAATGAAGGGGGTTTTATGGTGAGGGAATGCTGAAGATGGGGATGAAATACAAGGGAATAAAATATGAGATAAACAAAATAAGAAGGAACATGAGAAAAAATACTTACCTGAATCTTCGCCGGAATTGCGGAGCAGCTACGCTGGACTCCTGTCGTCGCCTCTATCCAATTGGCGAAACAAAAATTGGAGAAGCTACGCGAGCTCGATGGGGAATTCGTGACGTGGAGCGGAGCTCCGCGGATCTCGCCTGAAGGAGGTCGTCGCTTGAGGAAGACGCTTCGCCGCTGTCACCAACTCCATGTTCCAAGCTCTCTCCCTTTTCTATAAGAATGGCGGATGCGAAAAAATGGGGATGAATGGAAGAATAAAAAGAGAAGAAGAATGGGAGTTAGAGAGATGATGGAAAGGTGGAGTTTGAATGGGAGGTTAAGAGAAATGATGGAGTGGAATGGAGGTTAAGATGAAGACTTGGTGGTTAATGGAGAAAGGGAAGTTATTGTAGAGAATGTGAATCAAATAGAATAAAAGTAGGCTACTAAAAAGGGAGGATAAAATAAAGAGAGAAAATGAACTGGGGTATTTACAAAATAAGACAAACACTATGTACAAATATTTTTTTGCTTTTCTAATTTTAATTTTTTATGTTTTTAGTAAAAGATATTTACAACAAAAAATACAATAAAATAGTAGAATTAAAATACAACACAAAATTAATTTTTTTGGATTTTTAATAAATAGGAAAGATAAAATAATAAAATGAGGAAAGAATGAATATACATAATATACAATGTACATCTAGGTCCCAAAACCCAACTTTTGCAAACGAGCTCCGATTTTAATGAAACCACTTCCTTGGATAGATAATTTTCTAACTTGAACTTTAAAAGTGAGTTTGGTGAATTTGGAGTTCATACGAAGCGGGAATTTAGCTTGGAAGTTGGACTTTACGGCTTTTTCTCTTTGGGATCTAGGAGCATTTATTTGAGATGAAATTTGTTTTGTATTCTTGTATTTTTATATACACTTTTATAAACAAGTTAGAGAAAGAATTAGACAAAAAGGAGTTTAAATGAAATTATTAAAAATACATGAAGTTTTGGGCTATTTACAGGTATAAAACTCCTCTATTTTTGCGGCTTTTTATGTGTAATTTATTTTGTACAATCTAATGTACAATAATTAGTGTGTTTTATTTACAAGAGTTATTTTGTTAATTTATTGATTTTATGGACATTTATTTGGGATTTTACTCGGAGATTTTGCTAAGATCAAGATATTGCGATGATGAATCGCGGATTCATCAATGGGGCGTCAATTTCATGGGTCTGTTTTCTAACAGTCAAGGTTTAGAATACATACTTCTTGTCTTAGATTATGTGAGTCGAAGGGTGGAAGCCATTCCAACCCGAGTTGCAGATAGCAGAACAATCTGCAGATTCCTAAAAGATAACATCATATTACGGTTCAGGATTCCAAAGATTCTGATTTCATATGGAGGCAACCACTTCACAATAAGGAGGTCAACAAATTAACGAACGAGCACATTATCGATCACCGAGTTGCATCTCCTTATTATCCGCAGTTGAATGGCTTGGCAGAGTTGTCTAACAAAGAAATCACGAAGATATTGTAGAACTTTGTGCGGTTAGACAGATGACGAACGTTGAAATTGAAGTGTCTAATGTCTGGTCTCGGAGGGCCTGTTGTGTCTGACAATTCATATCCGACAATCGATGTCTTGGTCGCTCTCACAACACTCAACACTAAACTAAATCATATCAATAAAAAATTAACCCACAATAAGGCTCATGCAATGAAGATCGGTGAGCTAAATTTTATTATACCCTACAAAATGATATGTATAGTGTGCAAGTGTAGGCGTTGAACCACTTAAGGAGCAACATGGATAGACCACAAAAATCAACAAAAAGGCAATAAATGCTTTTGTGTTTTTATACAGATTTTTGAATTTTTTGTGGGTTTTAAATATTCTATATTTTTTGGATTTTTATTTAATATTTTTTATTTTGTTTTTAATTTTATAATTTTTATATTTTTTATATTTTCTAAAAATGTGTTAGTTTTCTTTTTTAATTTATGTAGCGTGCGTGCACACACGCACATAAGTATATGTAGATGATATGTATTATATAATAGATATAGAGGATATACATATTATATATATATATATATATCAGAAAATACCTTAAGGTGTTGTCCTTTTTATTTTTTAGAGTTTTTAAAATATTGATGGTATTTTTATTTATAATAATAATATAAGTAAATATAACTATATATATAGAATATATGCTTTTATATTTATAGATATAGCTATAAATAATCAAAATGGGTAAAATGAAATATTTTATCTTATTTATATTTTATTTTATTTTTTGGGGATTTTTCTTATAATTTTTTCTATTATGTATTTATAAAGGAATAAAAATTTTAAAAAAATGAGCAACAGTAATAAAATGAATTGTTTTGGAATTTAAAATTAGTAAAACACCTTAAAATATTTCCTAAACTATTTTTAATAAATATATATAAGATATATAAACACAAAGTGGTATTTTTGAACTTTTCAATAATTTTTAATATATTTTATAAAGTTTATAGGGTTTTATAATTTTTATTGTTTTTCTTTTGACGTTTTTAGTAATTTTTGCTCTGAAGAAGCACGATACAGTAATAAATAATACCTATTTTTTAAGAATTTTTAAAATATTTTTTTATGTTTGTCAATGAAAATAGGGAATAAATGCAATGATTTTTGAATTTTTAAATAAAGGAACATATTTTTAAATTCTCTATGAAAAATATATGTGATTTAATACACGTATAGGCACTTAAAACAATTTTCCTACAAATTGCAGATGCAAAATTGTATTTTTAATAAAGGAAATACAAGAAATAAAAATTATTATGCAGACAGGGACCTAAACATAATTTAAATAAACTTTAAATGCATTGTAGGACAAAAATTTAAAGTATAAGGGCCTCTGTGCAAAAATCCCAAGAATATTCTATTAAACACGCCTGGTTAGGGTATTTTTGTAATACAAAGAAGATACAGGGCCTTTGCAAATTAACCAAAAAATTTAACACTAGAACACAAACTTTAAGGACTAAATAATAACAAAAACCCGTGAGGGGTCCTGTGCAAAATGTCCAAGTACCTTACGAGTATGAGCACGTGAGGTAATGTGGGCAAGGCCTAATAGCAAACAAAGTAAATGTGGGTTGTCTTTGCAAATATTACATAATAATTTGAACTACAAAGACAATTTTATGGACTAAAATGAAATTACAAAAGCTAAGGGGTGTGGAGCAAAATACCCCTCTTGTGTGCGATCGGACGGCAGGTGCTTCTAACTAATCCATGTGGCACGCTTCCAACAACCGATGGTGCTTCACTGATGTGTGGCTGGTATTAGATATGATGAGGCATCTGACGGTGGAAGGCTCTAAAAATCGAACGACAGATAGACGTTCTGGAGCGGGCACTTGATCCGACAATAGAGAAGCAAGGAGGAAGAACGAGAAGAACACCCACTGGGGTGAAATTCGACCCGTCTCCTTGATCGACTTCGGTCACCTGAGGAGCTCATAGGAGGTACAAATGGCAGCTAGCGATGGTCCGTGATTAACACAGATGTATCGGGGTCTAAATGCGTCTCACATAGGGCGGAAACACGGTCGTTGTGGCGACCGTCAATAAACCCGGGTTAAGTCAACAATCAAACCACAACAACTAAATCAAGCAATGGAAGTAAATGTGTGGAGTTAAAATTTATTATAACTCTCCAACAAAAGTGTGTATATGTGCAAGTATGTGTAAAGTGTTGAACAAAGGGAACAAGCAGGATAGATCGGGCAATCAATGTACAAGAATGAGTGTGATGTATTTTCCTACAAGTGCTATTTTTGTGGGTTTTAAATTTTATATTTTTTATTTAATTTTTTATTTTATATTTTTGTATTTTCTTTTTCAATTTTCTGATTTTGTATTTTATTTTTATATTTTATATTTTATATTTTCTTTTTTCTATAAACTAAAGTATAAGGCTATATAGAATATATAAATACAAGAGGGATGAGAGAAAGATAAAAATAGGTATAAATACTCAAAATACAGGAAATAAAGTGTTTTGTGCTTTTTATGTTTTTATAATGTTTTTATGTTTTTTCTATATTTTCCTATTTTTTGGTATTTTTAAAGGCAAAAATACTGAAAACAGTGAGCAAAATAAAAGGCTGAAACTAAAATGGAGAAAAAAATACCAAACAGAAGCCAAAATCCTCCAAATTAATTTTAAAACAAAGGTAATAAAACGGAAGAAAAATTCAGAAGCAAAAATTGTATTTTTAGGATTTTCTGGAATTTTTAAGATTTTTATGAAGATTTTATGGGTTTTGCTATTTTTAGAGGTTTTCTTTTATAATTTTTATGATTTTTGGATTGAAGTTAAAACGCAGAGAAACAAATAAAATGTGATTTTTTGGGAATTTTTCGAAGGGTTTTTATATTTTTTTGATATTTCATAATGCAAACAGAGCTAAAAATGCATGTTTTTAAATTTCTATAAATATTAAAATGCAATAAAAATGGAAAGTAAAAATATGGCGTCAAAGAGCAACAAAACAGGAGCTTATGCTAATTTTTTTAAGAATTTTTAGGATTTTATAGATGCATGAAATAAATGCAAACAACAAAGAGAAAAATCAACACCAGCAGGGGTATATATGTAAATATCCAAAACATCCAGGACCAACATGCAATTTTTCCAGAAATTTATAACTAATTAGCAAAATTCCAGGACCAATCACCAATAGCCAAAAACCCAGGGGATATAGTGCAAAATTCCCACCTACGCACGTGCTACTCAGTGCCTAGTAGGGACTTAAACGCAAATAACAAAAACCTAAGGGACTGCTTTGTAATTTCACGAAAAATATTACACTGAATAAAATATTTCTTGAACTAGAACGAAATAACAAAACCCGTAGGGGGTCCCTTGCAAAATGTCCACCACCCCACGTGCACGAGTCACGAGAGGTGACGTGGACAGGGACCTGGATGCAAATATGAAAAGTTTGGGGGTCTAAGTGAAATTATTACAAAACTTTAAAACTACAATTGAACATTTTAGGGCTAAATATTAAATACAAAAATGGTAAGGGTATTAGGCAAATTACCCATGCTACATAGATCCGACGGCTGATTCTCTCTCACTTGCCACGTGTCGACGATCCAACGGTGTACTCTGTTTCGCATTGGGACGGCTGAGATTAGATCTTCCAAGAAGATCTGACGGTCGAAGTGTTGTGTGATCCAACGGCAGGCATGCGATCTGGAGCAGACCCGAGATCCGACGGTTAGGAGGGGGCGACGAAGAACGGGGAAGAAGGCATCGGCCGACGAACTTCCCTATCTCCGCTCCTCCTCCTCCGTGACGATGACGGTTGTAAAATGGGTCCGGCGTCTTCCTGCATGTGTCCTCTATCAATTGGTGGCTTCAGGAGGTGGCGGCGACTACCAGAGCACGATGGCAGCGGTGGAGGAGCGAGGCACCTCTAGGTGCCTCCGGCGAGCCCTCAAAATACCCTCCAGGTGCATGTTTGCTTCCATGACCTGCAAGAAATGGTGACACCATTGAGGGCAAAATGCCTCGACGGTTGGCGAGGTGAATGGGTGCGGGAGACGGCGATGTGACGGGCGGCCGGAGGCAGCTCCGACGAGGGTGTCGATTGGGTTATTCGCTAGGTGAAACGCGGGGATAATGGTGGAGATGAATCCTACGACTACTGCAAATGAGAAGAGAAAAGAAGAATGAAAAGAAAAAGGGCCTCGAAGGTGTGGATACCTGAGGGAGAAGACCTCGACGGCAAAGGCTTGTCGGAGGTGGTAGACCCGCCTCAGGCCTTCCTCGATCCTCCTGAAGGTTGGAGAAGGAAGCTGTCACCTCCCTCTTGCTCTGGGATGCAGCAGGTGGAGAGGAAGGTGGCCAAAAGTGGTTGCACAGGTACCTCCGACGAGACACAAAATGAGCTCCAGGTCCTTCGATACGTGCATTGACCAGCAAAAGATGGTGAAGGGGTCGAGAGCAAACTGCCTCGATCCCGCAGCGAGGTGGAAAGGCAGAGGACGATGAGATGGGACTCGGCCGGAGTTACCTCCAGCGAGGGGGTCGATGTGGTGATCCGATAGACGAAACTCAAAACTAACGATGGGCCTCTACTCCTACTGAGATGGTGAACGTGAAATGACAAGAAAGATAAAGAAAAATTAACCTCAAAGGCAAAGAGCACCTGAGGAAGAACCTCAACGGCGAGGGTGTTTGCCGGAGGTGGTGGAGCCGCCTTAGGCCTCCCTTGATCCCCCTGACGGCTTGGATGGGGAGCTGTCACCGCCCTTCACTGATGGCACACGAAAGGTGGAGAGGATTCGAGCAAAAGGGGTTCAAAAATTCAAATGAAAATCGGGTGGCTATTGAAGGAGTTGACGAAATGGTTCAGGCGGTCCAAAGAACGAGGCACATAGATCGATGCAACGTTCCAACGCCTGATAAGATCCTAGGGCGTGAATCCTTGGTGAGTGTAGAAGAAAAGTGCAGAAGGGAGCAGCATCAAAAGATGAAAGCCTTGGCCTCGAAAAATCCACGAAGATTGGTCAAAACCTATTTCTGACAAACTGCAGGGCGAAGGACAGGCAGTTGACCGAGGTCAACGTTTACCGCCCCTTGGTTGGTCCATGTGGACCAACCAGGGAAAAGCCCCAAAAAATGATTAAAAATTCATTTAAAAATAGTAAATGAATTTATTATTTTTGGATTATAAAATGAAAAATATTTGTTATATTATGATGTATTTTATTATGATTTTTATTTATTTTTTTGAGATTTAAAATTACAAGTTGCCTTTTAAGGGTTATCTAGGTATACATATCTATATATTTTAATATTTTAGTTTTATTTTGTATATTTAATTTATTTATTTTGGTTTATATATTTATAAAATATTTTTATACACTTAATTATATTTTTATTTTTTGAAGTGTTTTGTACACTTAATAAAATAGGAGTATTAATTATATAGGTATATGTACATGTATTATACCTACGTGTAGTATACAAGTATTTTATTTTTGTATTTTCTTTAGTGTTTTATTCTGATTTTAATGTACATATATATTATAAATAATATTTACAAAATTATAAAAATATAAAATTGTAAAAATAATGAATAATAAATAAAAATGAATAATTTAATCTGTACAAGTATACAATAGGGGTCCAAAACTCAACTTTCAAACCGTAGCTTTGCAAACTATGAAACAACCTTCATTAAATAGCTTATTAAAAATTATATACAATTAAAGGTGATTTTGATGCATTTCGAGTTTTAATTTGAGAGATACAAGTCTGGGAAGTTGGGATTCTGGAATCTTATTCAGATCATAACTTTTTATCTGTATGTTATTTTTGAGTGAAATCATTTTTTATTTTTCTATATTTAATTATCTACAACTTTATGTACAAAGTTTCTTTATTTGGATGTAAAAAGTGGAACTAAAAATAGGTCCCAAAATGAATAAAGAATGAATTAAACAAAGAGGAATTTTTATTGGTTTTTGGCCCTTATCTCCCCCTACTTTATTCCTTGTCGACCTAGTTATCGAGATGCATAGGTCTCGGGATTTCGGGTCATAAAATATTTACAATATTTTATTCTTTTTCTTTTCTTTATTCTATCATTTTGGCTTTAAAACTGTATTTTATACACTATTTACACACATATGCATGAATGCTAAAATGCGGGAATTAAGGGTATTTACACGCATTTACTAGAGTTTTTGAGGCCAAAATGATAGAATAAAGATGATGAAATGTGGATTCATCAGTCCGCAATGGTTGGAAGGTTCAGATAGGGTCTAAAGCTCGATGACGGAGCCCTGGAGCTCGGAGAAGGTATGGGGATGATGGAGCTTCCTTCGTAGTCAAAATCGGCTTAGATGAGGCTGTTGACCCTTGAACCATGTATGGTTAGCTCAGGCATACAAAAAGAGATGGCTAGGGGGTCAATTTTGGTGGAGATGAATGATGGGGATGCGCGATAGAGGGCCTCTGACGAAAGGCGGAGGAGAAGGCCTTGAATGCTCGATCTAGAGGAGGTCGAGATGAATGAAAGTGCTTGGGGCGTAGGGAAAGTGAAGGGAAAGAAGTTGGAGGTGTTAGGAGGGTCAGAGAACGGGTGAAGATGGTGAAACCAGTGGTCAGAGCTCGAGCTTCGACGAAGTGCGATTTGGAAAATTATGAAATAAAAAGCAAAATCAATGGAAACGAACAGCTACCCTATGCTAACCTTAGTCCAAGGAATGAAAATAAACTGAAAACTATGGCTCAACCTCAAAGAATGAGCCAAGGCGGAGCTCAAGCAAGAGAGTTGATGAGCTCAGATCTCCAGATTTTTGGCCTCTTCCTCCACGCCAAGATGGCCGGTAAGCTCGCTGTTGTCACTAGCGAACCAAAGCATGAGAAATCATGGGATTTTGAGGGGGGAAATGGGATCAAAATTCAAATTAAGGTAGAGGGGTTATATGTACAAGGCTGACTTGGATGAGGCTATGACTCGATGCTTCGATCCATCGATCGAGGGATCATGTCAACGTGAAAGACCAAAGACAAGGAACAAAAATGAAGAAGGAAACGTGCACTGAAAATGCAAGGAGTGATGGGGAAAATCGAGAAAACAAGGCGATCAACGGGTTCTGACACGCTGAGGGTTCAAGAGGGTCAGTTGACCGGTGGGTCAACCAAGGCCACAATCTGATTAGGCCATGTAGGCTGCTACACGACAACCCATAAAGAAAATGCAAAAAAATAAAAAGAATTAGTAAATAATTTTATTATTATTTTATGTAGTATTTTACGGTGATTTTTATTTATTTTTTCGAGTTAAGTTACTGTATGTTACTTTTTACAAGTAATAATATATGTATATTTACTTATATAATGGGTATTTTATTTTTATTTTATATTTTAGATTTTATTATTTTATATACGTAATTATATATTTATAACTTATTTAAATACACAGAAATATATTTTTATTAGATTTTTCTATAGTTATTTGTATGCTTAAATAAATATGTATATGTATATGCATATATAATTCATTTATATATCAAAGTACACTTCTTTATTTTAATTTAATTTTAATTGTTTTATTTTATTTCAATCACGTATATGCATTTCAACTATTATTTATAAAATTAGCAAAATACAAAATGGTAAAAAAATATAAAGAATAAATACATTGAATATTTTATTTAGGTAAATTGCACAATAAGGGCCCAAAACCTAACTTTTGTATCTTAACTCCAAATTGATTAAACCGCCTTCATTAAATAGATAACTTAATTTTAAAAATAATAAAGGTGAGTTGGTGAGATTTGAGTTCATATGGAGAATATATAGGTCTGGAAAATTTTCTTTGTGCCTTTTTATTCTGAGTATCTAGGGCATATTGTACATAATTTTTATGTAAACTAAATTTTGTATTTTTCTATGTATTTTTATCTACAATTTTCATTTTCAGAGTTTATTGATTTAAGGGATAAAAAAAAGAATAAAATAGGTCACGAAACATATTTATTCTGGAATTACAAATTAGGATTTCGTTGTTATTTTTGGCCCTTATCTCCCCCAACTGTATTCTTGTCGGCCCAGTCATCATGATGCCTAGATCTTGGGGTTTAGGGTAACACAATACCTATGATATTTCATTTTTTTATTTTCTTTTCTTTATTCTTTTATTTTGGCTTTAAATGCAGTATTTTATACAATATTTCCAGTGTAAATAGTAAGTATTATTTTGTACCTATTAGTGCATATGCATGCATTTAACTAGGATTTAAAGGACAAAATGAAAGAATAAAGGTGATGGAATGGAGATTCATCAACAGAAAGAACTGGTCACAACTTCTTGACTCGGTTCTCTAGGCATACAGAACGACCTACAAGTCTCCCTAGGGCTTGTCGCCCTATCGCCTTGTCTATGGAGAGCCATGCCACATGCCCATGTAATTAATTCACAAATCACTTTTGGGCAGTTATCTTCTTCACCTTGACTCACAGAAAGGTGGTCAGCAGAGAAAACTGGATCTGAATAGACTCCTGGAATTTAGAGATTATGCGTACGACAAAAGCTTAATGTACAAAGAGAAGGTCAAACCTTGACACGACAAGCACATCAGAAGAAAGACCTTTAAACATGGTCATAAAGTGTGGTTGTTTGATGCGAAATTGAATATCTTTTTAGGAAAATTGAAGAGCAAATGTACATGGTTGTACAGAGTCAGGACTGTGCGTGACAACGGAAGTATACTGATATCAGAATTGCCAGCTAACACACATCCCTTCGTATTCAATGGTCAGTTGTTGAAGCCATACTTAGAGTATGATACATTCCTGGCTCTTGTCGACTCTGTACAAGTGATATCTGATGAAGAATTCACCGATGCAACAGTTTCAGTGGAGCCTAACAATGCTCCTATAAATGTCTTTGATTAGAATAGAATTTCTTGTTTTCATCTTTTTTTTCTTTCGTTTTCGTTCTTCTAATTCTTTCTTCAGTGTTTCCCTCTCCCCATTCTATATTCATAAGCAAGCAAGCGCATCACAGACCTCATTAACCGTTACTTGAGACGTCGAACCCAAGACCAATTATTTATTTATCTAGAAATTGGGGAGCAGAAATGCATCGCGAATAGCCACTTTCCCTTCCCCAGACCAAAACTAGCAAACAGCCGGCCGCAGGGGGGTTCCGGGGGGAGTCAGACAGAGGGGGGGAAGAGCGAAAGCAGTTAAGGTGCGTTGAGCAAGCTGTGAAAGTCACAGGCTACGAGAACATTTTCAAACAATTTGAACTATATACCATTTTCATACTATATAATTGGTGAGAGCAACTATAATGATCATATTCTCAAAATCGTCGAATCAGTGATATATAGTTATGGGGGCTACTATATATTCGGGGGGTGGGGTTCTGGGGGACTTTTTCCAATTTCTACCTCATTTTTTTGAGCCTTTGAAGATCGTCATATAGTTGTTCTAGAGCAGGTTCAAGAAAGAGAGAAAGCAAAAAACCGTGGTCTACTATCGCGATTATGAAAATGCAAAGAAAGGCAAAGGGGAAGGGACTCAGGGCCCTGTCTCAGTCCCAGTCTTGTGGCTGATCATCCTCTCTCTCGGACCAGCTACTGATTGATCATCCCTTGGTAAGCCATTGCCTCACCAACAACTAGCTAATCAGACGCAAGCCCCTCTCCTCGGGCGGATGAATTCCTCCTTTCCTCCCCTCCACTCAAAGAAGAGAGTCAGACTATTCACCACCACTGGACCCGCTTAGTTCGCGTTCCGTGTAACTTACACTCAAATCCTATCCTGTACAAACCTTTCATGTTCCCTTTATCATGTCTATTGTCGGGGTCACACAGTTGATGTCACGCGACTTTTGTGTCATCCGGATAGACGAGGGCCGCACTGGATGGAACAGATGCGGGATGGGTATTGCACTCTGCGTCGATGCATCCTTTTTTCCCGTCTAGTCGATCCTCTGCTTCTGCCCTTTTCTATAGTTCCGGGTCTCGGGTATTCGGGGAAGAAGTCAACCTTACCCAGCCCTAGCATCCTACGAGTGACGACTGCTATCTACTAGAAGGTCCAGTGCCCCTTCCAAATCGAGAGGACTTACGGGAGGTGCTAGTCCAGTGGGCCTCTAATGGAGAATCCCCCGCGTATATATATGACGCACTCTGACTTTTGAGAACATATTTAGATAATAGCGAACATTGTATATATAGAGATTGACGTTGAATTCCCCCGATTATATATTACGGGGCCCCTATAATGACGCTTCTATATATCCCCCAATTATATATTAGGGGCTCGCACCTCACTTCGGCCCACCTCTACCTCCCGCCACACAAAAGAAAATGGGAATGACCCGCATATCGGCACCGCCAGGATAGATGTATACATACAATAAAGCAGCGAAAAGACGATGTGTTGTTTTTCATATATATATGTGGTTTGAGACCTTGGATGACTTCTTTCTTTACCCTAAAGGCAAACGCCTCATCAGCGCTTTCTCAATCGAGGCCTCCCTTATAGTCTAGGGCATGGTCTCAGACTCCAGTCCGACCCCCTGTCGGCATAGCAGGAATGTCAGCTGTGGAAGGGTACTAGTCCCCAATACCAGGCCTGTGACAGCAATCCCCTCGGAAAAAGGCTTTTCAGCACGACACCATGCATTCCGCACCATCACGAGCTTTAAATAGAGGTTTGGGGTCATTTTTCTTCTATGCCTAGAATATCGCATAGTGGCCACCTCGGATCAGACTGCCATCACCCCTTGATGACCTCACTTGCCTACTGAGCTTGTCATCACTGACCTCCCATCTTTCGCGTATTAGTCGAAGGGTGTGGATCAAGAGCTCGAAGACTGCTTATCCACTTGATCTCCGTATCCACTTCTTAGGTACCTCCGTCCTGCTTCGCTTATTGAATCCACTCTGCTTCTAAGTATCCTTGCGCTATACACTACCTCAGAAGGCTATAGAACTCTGGAGAGCGTCGATCTCAAATTAATCGCGTTCCAGGGTGCGGGAATGCAACTCTCCTTTCTTTGACAGACAGTGGAAGAACTCTCAGTTGCTTTAGCTAGGAAGTGCACTTTGTGGAGTAGGGGTTGGTTGACATGGAACCGGGAACTCATGCATGTCAGAAATCTCATCAACTCGCCCTCGTCATTATAAGGCCTAGCCTGATGTGATCCAGCGGCGGATGAGGTTTTCATTAGAGTTTATATAGTGGAAGCGGAGCTCTTGATCATTGACTTCTTTCTGAGAGCCACCTATCCACTGCCGTCTGATTCAGGCCTATTTGTAGTTTTCCTCTCTTCTCCGTTTCATAGCTGACCCCCGAAGAGTCGCACTCTTCTTTCCCCATATTGACCTCAATTCCGCTCCTCCTCTGAGCTGAGCTTCCTTACCTCACTCTGCTAGAACGTCACTATAGGGCCACTATGCCTCTAAACTCCTCCCTGGTCTTTTTTCCTGGGGTCTGAATATATATTGACTCTACCGCGCCTCAGTGAATCCCCCTTATCAGACATCCGCTCACTAAGCCTTGCCTCTACCTTCCAGAGACTGAGCTTGACTGACGGGAAGAACAAGCAATCCCTATCTCACGGAATAAGATGCTCTTCACGCCTCCGCCCCTTGTGCTTTGACTCTTGCTCTCTGCCTGTGCCCTCACTCAGACCTCTTTTTTGCTATATATAATGCTCGCTCTTGCCCCTATTTCTTATATCAAACAGGCTTTCCCTAGCGGGTTACTGATGAGCCTACTAGGGAGCTGCTGAGAACCCCATGATCAGATCCCTGACCTTCCCAGCTAATGTGAAAGCAAAGAGCGGGATGTGAGAGGCTGAGATAACTGCTTTGACCTCTTCCCCGACATCCCAATCAACTTATATAATCAGAGGTCGGGTTCCAGGTGAGGATGGAAGGTGACAGAGGTTTCGTTGCAAAAGCCACGTAGAGAGGCTAAGACCCACTTCGTCGCCACTGGGCTCTTTACACGGGGTTGATGAAAGCAAGTAAGCTATTAGTCGACTATAAAAGCCTTCTAAGAATGGGGGTGAGTGCCTTGGGGTTATTTATTATTTTTCTCTCGCTTGCTCCCCAATTTTTGACATTTTGGCTATACTAAGGGATATTTTACCCTAAGTATAGGGGGACAAGCCTAGTAATCTGATTTTGAACATTCTGGATACTTGATCATCCCCATTTTGTATACAATCTGCAATATTCGTGATTAGTTGATCTTAAGTATCGGGGATGACATGCTTCTTATTCTTTATGCAGTTGTTGTAGTATAGACTTTCCTATACTTAGCACGAGTGATGTCTTCCTTTTTCTCTCTGAATTATGAGGACATAGCTCAAGCTAAGTATAGGGGGGTCGCACATACATTATATACTTTAGCCATAACTCGTTCTTTCATATTTTCAATAATATAGCTAATTGATAAATTTAATACACAACAAATTCTTTGTAATTATGATTAATAAGCCGGTTAAAAATATTTTACAAAATGTTTGAAAATGGATCAAAAATTCTTTGAAAAATCTTTTGAAATGTTTGAAAAATATTCTGTAAAATATTTCAACCTTTGTAAAAAAAATTGTTTGTAAACAATTCTTTTGATTTTTTTTGAAAATCTGTTTACAAATGGTTTGGAAAATAGTTGTAAAAAAACTTTGAAAAATCTATACATTCAAAATCTTTACAAAATGATTTTTAAATTTTGTAAATGTTTGTAAAAATATTTGTGAAATTATTTGTAAAATGATGTTTTCAAAGTATTTGCAAAAATATTTTCAAATTATTTTAAGAACCGTAGACATAATTTAAGCAAATAAAAGTTCTTCACAAACTCTGTAAAATAAAAGCCTATAAATATTCACTAACTTAATTTTTGTAAAATACTTAGTGTAAATTCTTAAACCTAATTCTTGTAAATAAAGATGCACTCGTGTGTAATTATCTACATATAATTATTTCACTAACTCTTTTATTTTTCAAAAATCCCTAAAAATTTGAAAAATAAAAAACCCTTAAAATTTTGCAAAATGTTTTCAAAATTGCACAAAATTTGCAAAATCTTTTAAAAAATCCATAAAAAATTCAAAACTAGAGAATTGCTTCACAAAAAATATTTCCTTGCATTGAACATATCATCCGTATTTTTTCGGAAAAATCTAGATAATTGAATAATTCTAAATAAAGTTAGAAGATTGGAGCTTGGTATAGACCTTAATATGCTTAATTTTAGAGGAACCCATTGAGAACTAGAATTGGGACACTTCAGGTCACATTGGCTTTATTCTTTAGGTTCCATGAGATTGTATTCATGAGTCTATTCATTGTGCCTAAATAAAACCATTCATATCATATGTACAACTCTTGAGACAATGACTTGACTAGAAACCTCACACTTAACACTTAGCTCAACCCAGATGGATTGTTGAAAAATCTTGAAGTCTAAGTTGGGACGATGTTAGGCCGCTTCGTCAATGGTGCTTCAGGAACCATTCTTGGATATTGCCGAAATAAGTACTCTAACCCACTTCTTTTGGTAACAACGATATCTAAAGATCGGAGACTGGATTAATACAATACTTCGGATGAGGAATGGTCTGTTAACATAACTTCGTAACTTTTTCCAAGACTCCGAAACATGAGCGGACCAAAAGACTCTATATTCGTTAGAGCACAAACAAGAATGCAGAGAAATGCAAAGTCAAAGAAAATATCCAAAGAAGAAGTCTATACCAAAAATTCCACAAACATTGAGCTTCAGAAAAAGCCTGCTTTATGGTGAAGACTCGGTTACATTGACCGAGCTTCACAAGGGAATGAAGTCTACACTGATCCATTCCCACTTCTTTTCCCATTCTTCTAGCTTCTCCCCTTTTGGGTTGTAAAGACCGTCAACAATTGACCTTAGAAGTAAATATATGTCTCCATGAGGATGAGTTACCATAGGAGCAGACTCTTTTATAGTTCATCGGTTTGTTTGGGAAGAGCTGAAAAATTCACACGCATTGTTCTATTATTCAAGGTAGCAAGAGTATGAGACTGAGAGGATGGTTCTGACCATACTGTGAATAGAACTAAATAATTAGGATTATGGGACCTAACGGTTGTTGTATCACACTTCCTAACTTCAATGCAGTTCCTAACACATCAATAATCCAAAGGTCTTAATTGACCCCCAAACTTTTATTTTATCAAGACAAGTTTAAAAGTCGAAAATTATTCCAAGTTCTTTCTTTTTCTTTCCTTTATTTCTTTTTTTGTACATATTGCATAAGCATTTGCTAGGGACTAGCAAAGGTAAATATAGGGGGTGATGAATCCTCATTTCATCACTGTTATTCCTTCATTTTGGCCTTAAATCCCTAGCTAAATGCATGTATATGGCATTTGTTTGTGAAAATAAACACTCGATAATTCACAAATAATACTGCATAAAATACCGTGCATTGTATATAATACTGTATTTATTACCAAATTAGAAGAATACATAATAAAAAAGGAAAAGAAAAGGAAGGAATTGTCAAAGATACTGAGTGACACTAGCCCCCAAGACCCAGCATCATGATGACTTGGTCGATAAGGAATAAAATAGGGGGAGATAGGGCGACCAATCGTATAGAATAACACACTCACAAACCCTAATTTTATAGGCCAATAATTATAGTTTGTGACCTACTTTGTTTTATTCCTTTTACACCTCAAACTAATAAACTTTGAACATCAATAACACACATAAAAATATAAAGAAAAATACAAAATTTATTTCACTGAAAAAATGCATAGTGTGCCTGAGATGCACAAAATAAAAGCCAAAAAGAAAACTTTGCAGACACGCATCTTCTCTATACGAAGTCAAAATTGACCAAACTTACCTTTATTGTTCATAAAATTAAATAAGCTATTTAATTAAGTGGTTTGTTCAATTTGGTGTTAAGATACAAAAGTTAGGTTTTGGACCCTCTTTGTACAACAAACCTATATAAAATATTCAATTTATTTATTTTTATATTTTATGATTCTTATATTTTATAAAATTGTAATTATTTAAAACATATGTACATAATTAAAATAAAATAAAACCATTAAAATCAAATAAAATAAATAAAATAGTTCAATATATAGATGAAGTATACCTATATATATCCATAAGATATATGAACATATTTAATTAAGTATTTAAATAAACTCAAGAAAATAATTTAAAAATATCTAAATATGTATTTAGATAAATAAAATATATATGAAATACATGCATATAATAATAAACTACAAAATATAAATAAAAATAATATATAGGAAATACTGCATATTTACATAAATATATACAAGTAAATAATAACATATTAAAAATTTCCTTATAAAAATAAATAAATATAGGAATTAAATACTACAAAAAATTAAAAACATTTTAAGTTTTAACAAAATATTAATTAATTCTTTGATATATTTTTTATTGATTTTACAAATAATTTTGAGATCTATATTTCCCGGATGGTCTACATGGACCAACTAGGACTCTCCAAATGTTGACTTCAGTCAACTATATGTCTGTCTCCAACTGCCATGTCAGAATCATGAATCGACCCCTTTCTCTAATTTTTCATGACTTACCCTCATCTCCATCTCCATCGAGTAACCCACCACACTGTAGCTCGTTCGTCCATCTCCCACGCCCATACAGGAATCCCTGCCAACCACCCTCGATCTACCTGCCATCCCTTTATCTTTTTAGTCGAAGACCACCACTACAAATAACCCCATCCGGCCTTCGATTTGATTTTGGTCGCTCTCTCTGACACGTAACCCCAAAAAGAGTCCCCTTGTAGAGCCATGAAGGTGGTAGCTTCATACTCCAGACCTTGTCAGCATGGAAAAGGGTTGAAGGAGATCCAACATCACCAGTGATCGTCACCGATGAGCTTCTTCTGCTTTGAGCTCCAAGGCTCGTGGAACTGTTAGGTACCTTTAATTAGCTTGCACTTTCTTCCATTAGTGTAGTGTAATTGTTTGTTTCATTGATCAGTTCGTCTATTAGTTTAATTTTAAAAATCAAATCGCTGGAGCACTAGGCTCCGACCCAAAATCCACCGTACTCCACCTCTATTTCAGCTCCCTTTCACCTCCCTCTCCTTTCCCCTGCACTGCTTCACAAAACCCCTTTGTTTTTGGCTCGAATCCTGCATGGATTCGAGCTTCCGGACTCCACCTCTGCCACCCTCGACAGATTCCCATCACCCCGCTTCCCTCGTGCATTTGCAGTTTCAGCAAAGGATCGAGGAGATAGTCCTCGACCCCTTAATATTTTGGTGCAGGACTGTAAACCTGGAGATCACTTGGAGCATAACTCTGAGCTCGAATAGGAGCTCTAGGTGGCCCGAGCTCTAAAGCTCCTCTGACGAGCCTTGGACACTTTCAAGCATACCTACAACCATGCAAAGCTCCTATGAAGCCAGGGAGATGCTCATATTTGAAGTAGGAGGTTGTACGGAGGAAATATTGGAGATCAAAGCTCTGCGAAGCTTTATTCTTGAGGTGTTCTTCGTGAATGCTTGAGGACCATCAGATGTGAGCCTTGACCTAGATCTAATCTAGGCCATTAAATCCAAAGCAAACCGTCATCCCCATCGATCGTCCAGAGCACCACATTGAAGCCCCAGGATCCTCCGGTCGTGCACATCTAAAGGGGTAATTTATTAAGTAATCCCTTAGCATTTTGTAATTTATATTAGGTCCTATAAATATTTTATGATGTTATAAATTTTAGGTACAAGTTGAAATTGGGACCCTGAACTTCTTGTATATACCATTTAGTTCCAATGCGAGGTCAGCTTAAGTGGCACTCCACGTGAGGTTGCCATTTTGCAACCAAACCCTTCCAGGTTTGGTCATTTAGGTTTAGTCTTAAAGTTTGTAATATAAGTTTGAACTTTTGGGGTATTTTGCATCAAACTCCCTGCTTTTTATTTTTATTGCACTTATGCCCCTATTAGGCATGTATAATTAGATTTGTGTATTTCTTTTTGGATTAAATAGCTCCCTTACTCTATAAATCGTGCAACAATTACTGTATGTGCTTTAAATATTGCTTATTCATGCTACAATTTTTAATTGCTATTTCATTGCATTTTAGTTTATTAAAATTGATTTTGGGTGCTATTTATATCTTGTTTAGAGAGAAAATACAAAAAATAGAAAAAAAATATTTTAAAAATTTCAAAAAATTACATATTATATACTATTATATAATATAACTACATACCAAAATTAACAAAAAATATCCAAACAAAACCTTAAAATTTTAAAAACCTTCCTAACTCTAAAAGAATAGAAAATATTTTCAAAAATACAAAAAGGTAGTTTTAAGTTCTATATGTTTATATATACTTATTACTACTTATTAAAAATAGTTTTAAGGAAATTTGGACTACTTATCTATTTTTAAGGCCTTAAACATGCGACTTATTTAATTGCTCCCTATTTTGGAGTATTTTTTAATTAAAAAAACTAAAAATTAGTAAAAATATCTAGAAAAATTACAAAAATAGTGAAAATATAAAAAATATAAAAAAATAATTATTTTTAAATTTTTAAATATATATCCATATTTATAATTATAAAAGATTATATATCATATATACCTATATATAATTACATACTTATTAATAATATTATTATTATACTTGTAAATATTTTAATACCTTTAAAAAATAAAAAGGACTATCCCTAATAGTATTTGCTGAATTTTTATATATTTCTTTTATTATATATATCACCTATATTCTATATATTATATAAATATATATATACTTATTATATATTATAAAAAGAAAAGGAAATTAAAAAAAATTAAAATTATAAAAGAAAAATAAATATAAATATATAATTATAAAATTTAAAAATATATAAAATTAAAATCCATAAAAATTAAATATACTTAAAACCTATAAAAAATCAAAACCCAAAAATACATAAAAGATAATTGTTCTTTATTCTTTATAGGCAATAATTGTTGTCTATCCCCATAGCTCCCAGTGGTTCAACGCCCATAATACTTGTATACTATACTCACTTTTGTCTGGGTTATAATAAATTTTAGCTCGCTCTATATTTGACACTGCTTCATTATTATATGTGGGTTGATTGTTGATTTTATTGAGGTCTTCATGAGCGGTCACTTCAGCGATTGTGCTCTTGCCTTGTGAGATCACACGGCCACTCTTTGGATTTTTGGTTGATCAATGGGATATGGATTTCATGGGTCCCTTTCCCAATAGCCATGGACATGAGTACATCTTTTCGACAGTTGATTACTTATCAAGGTGGAGGCTATCCCAACCCGAGCCGCAGACAACAAGATTGTGTGAGTTTGTAAAGGATCATGTAATTGCTAGGTTCAGGGTCCCCAAAGTATTGATTTTTGATGGGGGTAGACACTTTATGAATAGAGAAATAAAATAATTAGATAAGGACTGTGGATTTGAGCACAGAGTGACTAGTCCTTACTACCCACAATCGAACGACATGGTAGAGGTTTCTAATAGAAAGGTGAAGAGTATTCTTCAGAAGTTGATTCGTCCTAATAGGAAGAATTGGTCCCAGCTATTGGATCAAGTTCTGTGGGCCTACAAGATGGCCTACATGACACCGCTTGTCACTTCACCTTCTAGGATGATTTATGGCAAGCCATGCTATTTTTCTACTGAGTTAATTCACAAATCTGAATGGGCAATAAAGGAAGTCAATTGGAGTTGTCATATACGAAAAATTTGACTTGACCTGAACTTAAACGAGCTTATAAAAATCTGAAATCAAGTGTACAACATCTTGATCTATAAGGACAAAGTAAAGAAGTGGCATGACCAACACATCATGTGCAAGAACTTTATCTCAGAACAAAAGGTATGGTTGTTTAGCATAAAGTTGAAGATCATCCATGGGAAACGAAAGTCAAAGTGGACGGGTCCCTATATAGTGAAGTGCATAGTAATGGCAGTGTACAGATAGATGATCTCATAGATGATGCATGTTCTTTCTTGGTAAATGGACAAATGTTGAAGCACTTTGTGGAATCTAAAGAACGGTTAATCCAAATAGAACAGATTGACTTCATGCAGGGAGATTATATTAACAACATTTCTAACTACTCTACATGAAGCTGCAACAAAAAAGATTCAATTTTGAGTAGATTCAACATCCTATCCGATTCACATTCTTTCTTCCTAACACTTCACTTATTCATCCACTTGATTTATTAAATCCTTTTTTTTAGTTTAGGATATTTTTTCTTTAAATCCTAACTATATATGTAGGCTAGCCTAAGTATAGGGGAGACCTGAACCCTTGTCTGTATGTCCCTTGTGCTCTCGATGCCTTCTCTTTTTCTATTCGTTACTCATACTTGGGCTATTTTCAGCCTAAGTATAGGGGGGTCAAGCCCCAGTCTATTCCTTTTATCTCACTCCTCCATTCTTTAGTACCACGTATCTTTGTTCTTCTTTCCTATACTTAGGCTATATCAAGTTTAAGCATAGGAGATTGTAGTTGTTTCACTTCTCGTACTCTTCTTCGTCTTTATATTAAGTACGAGCTTTGACTTCATTTCACTTTGTGCTATGAGGAAATAGCGCAAGTTAAGTATATAGGGTGTACGTATATATTGCATATATACTTTATTCATATCTCATACTTTATTCATGATTTCTACGTTATTATGAGCTATGATATGGAGATTTGAAACTCATTAAAAATGATTTGTAACGTATTTTGAAAATCTTTATATCTATATGACATGGTTTGTAAAATATTTTACTTATCGCTTGTAAAAAGGGTACAAATTGTTCTGACACATTGTGTAAACACAGTGATTATGTTATTACTTACTTTATTTTTTTGAAAAATTATAATAAATAAAAAATACTAACTAATAAATGATTTTATTCTTGACACTTTCGCATCACATAAGACGTGTGTAGTCAAGGTTCTTGGTTTATAGTGACATTTAACTCACAGTTAACCATTTTTGGTTATTAGGGTTTTTAGAACTTAAATATTTAAACTCTCTAGTTTGAAAGATATGCATGCTATGTTGCATGTAGAGTCTCTAATCTCAAAAGAATATGCCTAGCACTTCACTTGCACGTTTGCATGGACTTTGTGATTAATCATTGTTTCGTCTGAGGAACTAGGACGAGAGGCTAGAGTTTGGACCTGATCTAGTGATGCTTGAAGATGGAATAATATTGAGGATCGTGTCATGAAATTAACCTGAGTGTCAACACCATAGCTAGTATAAGAATAATGTTCTTCTATTATCTTGATTAAACCTAAGTGTCAGTGTGTGTAAAATAATTAAAAATGTTGATCAGTATGCGCCAACTTGGTAAAAGCAGTGGATCTAATCAAAAAGAAAAGAAAGAAAAATATGGAAAGAAAGCTCATTCTTCAAAGACAATTTCAAGAGCTTATGGAGAGCGCTCCCAACCTTTTCAAAGTGTCCAATTGGAACAAATCTATTAGGTTTTCATGAGTCAGGCAAGCACGATAAAAGATCTCTACATCATTAACGATACAAGTCTGGGCGTTTGAAGGTATAATAGATACTCAAAATAGACATACCCTAGTGTACCTAGAAAATTAAGTGCGGACGACTCAACATTCTTGACGGACATACTGATTAACACCTAAAAATACATATGTGTGTTAATAAGGCACTCGAGTGATCCTTGCTCCTATGTGAGAAGGAAAAGAAATGATACAAACCTACATCCTCCATACATTGTTGATCCATCTACACTTTTTAGTTCGATAATTAAAAAGACAATGAATTGAGGAAAGACTCGGTTTATTCTTTAATGTTGAGGAGTGTGTTCTAAGGAAGATTTTTCAAACTGGAACCCCATACGAAGGTTTTTCTCTACATTTGTACATGTAATCACACTAAATGTCATACCTCTTACATAGTTTAATAATTAAGGCGGTTGAGTTTCTTTTAACTAAGATATGGTTAAATTTAGAGTGTAAGATTTATATAAAACTTGTGTCTTGAATGTCAATTATTGTATCTCACATGTTTAATCAGGGATTCAACTAACTTATTCATTCTTTATTTGCTTGAGGATGAGCAAGGTTTAAGTATAGGGGTGATAAATCCCATATTCATCATCTTTATTTCTATTATTTATTCGTCTATCTAAACTTATTAATTCATTTAACAACTAACTAATTATATTTAACATCTAAAATCTTGTAAATAATTAGAGTTAATTATTATTCATAAATAAATACGTATTGTTTGTGTTACGATTCCCTTTATTTTATGTGTTTTTCACCAATAACAATCAAATGAAAATTAGAATAATATTGTATATTATTTATTATATATTATTCATCATAGAAATACCAAAATACTGACTAAAGAAATAAAAGATTTATTTTAAAAAACATAAAAACTATGTGTATATAAGGTACTATGACTTTGAATTCTACATGAAAGATGTAGATCTTAAAAAATATACAACTTTCATGAAGAACATGTTGATGTTTGATATTTTTATATATGGAATATTCTATAAAATGCTCTTTGAGGAAAAGATCAATAAAACAAAATCAAGTAAAAGAAGAAGGATGCTCAAATCATGGAAAGAAAAATATCATTTCATTGGAGTAGAAGATATGAAGTTATTGCTTATCATGATGAGCATCTACATCGAATTGATGTGTTTTTAGTCTTTGTTAAGGATCCATAAAAATATTAATAAACGATTTAACCTAAATCTACCAATCGATTAGTTTAAATACTTTAAAATATGTGATCAACAAAAAAAGGATATGCATTTTTATGTAATTAGAACTATAAAATAACTACTATATATTTCATAATCAAAATATTACATCCTATGTAACTCCTATAACTACCTATTCTATCTAGCTCTCAATATTTGATCTAAAGGCTATACGTTTTCTAAAAGTTTCAACATTAATTTAAATGAAGCAACTTAACAACCTCCATGAGACTTTGATCCTAGCCCTTCAATTAAGAACATATGGTTTACATTTCTTATGAGACTTACATTTATTAATAATCTAAAACTTATTTTTCAACTATAAATACTTGCCTACTTTTCTTCATTTTTTTCTTCACCACACTCTTTATTTAATACTCAAATCGTCAAAGAGAGAAATGGTTCTTCTCCCTCCTTTTCGTTCTTGAAAAGTATCTTGAAAAAAGCGTGCTTGAAAGGAGTTTTTCGTCATCAAAAGCTTTGCATTCATTTTGCCTATTGTCTTGTAAGATCTAAATTATTTTGATCCCCATTCATCTCTTTTATCTACTTTGAGATCATCATCCTTTTATACTAATTTCTTCTATTGAGATTCATGAATATTAGTATAATTTTGTTTGTAGCCAGGAGACTAGGGGTGACATTTCTACTACTATTGGAGATTATTTGTCACTGCCTCTACTCGAAGGAGATTATTACTAGTCACAACTTAACTAGTACATCTACTCCATTAGTTGCTTGTTATATCTTAGTTTGCCATATTGCCAACATCTCTATATCTTTTAAGGCAATTTTTTTAGTATAAAAAGTTTTAAAATTATTTATTAAAAGGCAAAACTTATAAATTTAAATCAATTCAAAGAAAACATAAAAGAAATATTGGCTTCATAGGACTTGTACTCACATTGTCTATATTTTGTTCCCTTGTATTTTGTAAAATTGAAAAGATCTACCTTGTAGATTGCACAAGGTAGATGAAGATTGGAGACGACGCGGTCAACGAGCAACTTCCAAACGAGAGAGAGAATGAGATATTGTTTTGGGACAGGGCTTCCTATGCGAGGTAAGTATTGTGTTTTCTATTGTGTTCTTCCTCTCCAGCAAGAGGTGTATTTATAGGGCATGTTGTGTCCCTCGCATAGTCTGCCCCACTCCACCCACGCCCGATTTGCGCGAGTCTCGCGTGAGACTCAGCCTTCATGCAACTGTCGGCTCACG
Source organism: Ottelia alismoides (assembly GCA_037367405.1). Lineage (NCBI taxonomy): Eukaryota > Viridiplantae > Streptophyta > Magnoliopsida > Alismatales > Hydrocharitaceae > Ottelia > Ottelia alismoides. Next base: position 826,472 of record JAZKJV010000397.1, read on the forward strand.
CAATTGCAGGCGGCGGCTTGAGCGCGAGGTCAGTTGATATATTCAAACATCTCCCACTTGACCGAAGCGATCAAATATTCTATACTCCCACTATTCGTGTAGTGTACATATGGAGATATCTTTTGATTGAGTCATGCATTCCTGAGTCCCATCAAACCAATGTGTTTGATGTATGTGCTAGCTACTATTCCCTTGATTAGAGAATCAGCTAGCATATCACTTATAGGTATATATGTTACAGTGATTTCCTGTTTTGCCATTATATCGTGTACATAGTAATATTGGATTTCAATGTATTTTTCTTTAGAACTATTAGCCCCATTATTGATCAAGCTTATCGCAGCTTGATTGTCACAACACATTTCAATTGGCCCTTTGACCAATTCGAGGCTTAGATTCTTTAGAAAACGCCCGATCCACACAAAATGAGTGGTGGCCATGCTACATGAAATGTACTTAGCCTCATGTGTATGTAGAGATACACATCCTTGTTTCTTGCTACCCCAAGAAACAGTTGCACCAACAAAACATGAACAGATAACCTGATGTGGATTTTCTATCATCCATATCCCATACGAAATCGGTATCGGAGTATCCTACCACTTCAAGCAATTCTGCTTGATACATAAGTTTCATATGCATTGTCCCTTTCAGATATCGAAGAATCCTCTTTACAGCTTCCCAATGTGCTGGATTGGGATTGCTTTGATATCTACTGACTAAGCTTACTGGATAAGCTAAATCAGGTCGAGTACACATCATTGCATACATTAGACTTCCCACCGCTTGTGCATATGGTACATCTAAAGGTTTCTGCCCCTTTCCGGGACACTGACTCTTGCTGAGTCTCTTTCCCATCACAACTGGTACTGGAGCTGGAGTGTTATTCTGCATTCCAAATCTCCTTAACATAGTATGCAAATATCTTTCTTGACTAAGGCTCAATGTCCTTGAGTCCCTATCTCTTGTTATTTATATTCCAAGAACATAGGATGCTTCGCCCATGTCCTTCATCTCAAATTCATTGCTCAATTTTTGTTTGATTTCATTGAGAATTTGTATGTCATTACCTGCAAGCAGAATGATATGATTGCAAACTTGCCTCCACTCTTCATGACACACATAGTTATCCAATTCATTTGCAACAAAACCGCATACAATAACATGATTGCAAACATGCTCCCATTCTTCATGACATACATACAGTTATCCAATTTATTCCATATACAATGACATGATCGCAAACCTGCTCCCACTCTTCATGACATACACACAGTTATCCAATTTATTTGCAATAAAACAAAATTGGATAACTTTCTCATGGAATTTGAGATACCATTGTTGTGAAGACTGCTTCAAGCCATATAATGACTTTCATAACTTGTAAACCCTTATCTCCTGACCTTTAACCTGAGATCCATCAAGTTGTCGCATATAAATCCCCTCCTTTAATTCTCCATTAAGGAAGGTCGTCTTCACATCCATTTGGTTCAATTCCAAATCCATATATGCGACTATGGCTAAGATCATCTGAATGGATGCAAACTTAGCCACTAGAGAGTAGGTTTCTTGGAAATATATTCCAGCTTGCTGAGTATAACCCTTGGCAACTAATCTGGCTTTGTATTTATCAATGGTACCATCGACTTGGTACTTCTTCTTAAATACCGACTTACATCCTATGGATTGCCTACCTTCTAGCAAATCACATAGCCCTCATATACTGTTTCGCTCGATTGAGTCCAACTCATCCCTCGTGGCAGTCGTCCATGATTCTGACTCAGACGAAGCCATAACTTCATCAAAGGATATGAAATCTGTACTATCTGCGACATCCTCATCCACAGTGTAATACGATGCCTCACATCCATAGAAATGGTAATCTTCCATCCATGAGGGTTGTGTTATGAGTCTCTTGTTTATATTATACTCGTGGGTTGTGTGGATCCACCCACTTCCTCTAAAGGATCATCATGTTCCATAGGTTTATTCTCTATATTTGGATGATCGATATCATCCCCAAGTTCTTGTCTAATGCTCAAGTCATCTTCATTGTCATGTAGGACAATCAGAGGATCTAATTCCTCTACTTCATGCTCCTTTTCTTGATGAATTTCAAGAAAAGTTGCATCACGACTTTCGATCAGACCTTTAGTTTCATGGAAGAACATGTATCCCTTAGAATTCTGACTATATCTAATAAACTTGCACTTTAATATTCTGAAATCTAGCTTATCCCTAAGCTGACTCGGTACCAGAACATGTGCAACAAATCCCCATTTCCGGAGATGGCTCAATTTGGGCTTTCTGCCATTCCATATTCATATGGCATTGATTCTACTGACTTGGTGGGAATCTTGTTCTTTATGTAGTTTGCAGTCAACACTGCCTCTCCCCAGAATTTCTTGGAGAGTCCTGAGTTTAAAAAAAATATATCTTACTGCATTCATCAAGGTTCGATTCTTTCTTTCTGCTACACCAGGTGTATAGGGCATTGTAGTCTGCCTAGTAATGCATGTCTAAATGCAGTAATCCTCAAACTCCTTTGAGGTATATTCCCCACCTCTATCAGTCCTAAGGGTTTTAATTGGTTTTCCAATCTTGTCTCCACTTCCATCTTATATCTCTTAAATATTTCAAGTGCTTCCAACTTTCTTCCTAAGAGATAGACATAGGAGAACTTTGAGTAATCAGCAATGAATGTTATAAAGTAGTCTTTATTTCTATGCGTGTTGACGCTCAGTGGTCCACATATATCCGAATGGATCAAACCTAGTAACCCTGCTGACCAAATCCCGGTTGAAAGGGTATTCTCGTCATTTAGTTTACAGGGCAATGTCCTTGCACCCGTGATCCTAGCAACATATTTGCCTTCATCATTTGATTCATCTTAGAATTTTCTGGATGACCTAGTCTCCTGTGACACAAGTTATAATCAAACAAACAACACAAGGAATACTCAGAAAAGATATTCATTGATTCACTAGAGTTAATTACAGGAAGGTAGAACAGGTCATGCTCAGGTACAAACTTTTACATCGCATAGACCTTCTTATTCTTACCTATAAATACACACTTATTATAAAATCAGACTTTGAAATCCTTCTTGAGCAGCACTGGGACAGAGATCAGGTTCATGTGTATCCCTGGGGCATATAGTACATCATTCAGTACCGTAATGATATCCCCCAGGTCAAGCATGTATGTCCCAACACCTTCTACGTCCAGGTAGGTGTTGTTTCCCATGAAGATCCTCTGTTCTTGACCTAGATAAAACTAAGTTGACTTATGCTAGGTGTTTAAGCTCTAATTGAATAAATTATTAAGCTCGTGTCCGTGTGTTTGATCCTGAACTTATCCATGTTAATTTAGCCTCGATCTCTTAACAAAGATATTGTTATCGAGATTTTGATTAGTTATTAATCGATCGTATTACAATAAGACGAAATTAAAATAGTCAATTAGTGAATAAATCACACATCCATACTGTTGATCCCCAACACACCATCCTCATTTGTCAACAGCAGAGTTTTCCATCCCACCAAAGCCATCTCTGCTTCTCCCTAGATGATGCCCAGAAGAACCGTCTCATGATCGTCTATAATTTCCCTCTCACCCCAACATGAAACAAACGAACAGAAAGGAAGAACACTGGGATGGCGATCATCTTCAATATCACAAGGCAGACTCCTCTAGATAAACAAACAGCACGCCATCTCGCCAACTTCTTCTTTAGCTTCTCAACCAGAGACATCCAATTTGACTAACACAATTTACGACCCACCAAAGGCAAACCAAGATAGATAATCGGGAGAGTCCCCCCATGTGTCTGCAAAGCATTCTCACATAGCGCCACCTCATCCTCACCCATCCCAAAAGGCACACAATCAGACTTAGCATGATTGATCCTCATGCCTAAGACCAGCCCCAAAAGCTCCAAAACAATAGCCATCCCGAAAAAGGTTGAACCCTAAATACTACCTGAAATCGTGGAGGGTGGTTGGTAATATTTCATTCCTTGAAAGTCTTTGAATAGGAGAGCCAAGATCTAAAACCCCAATCCCTTTTGGGGGACAAATACCTCCAATCTACCTTGAGTGCCAAAGAATAATGAGAAAATCATGATCCACATACTGAAGAATTCTCCTTCCAAACATAAGATAGGAATGCATCTCATATTAAATATTTTAATTCCTGAACCAACAGTGGAATGGAAAACATATTCCTTTCCATTCCACTAATTCCTCTTGCCTTGATTCCATTCCATTGTAATTCCTTTTTGATCAAATCAATGGGGCGTAAGTATCAAATAGTAAGGAATATTTACAAACAAACCTTTTAAAAAATATCTAAAAATTTCCCATCCCTCTCCTTTTCCACCAAATTAGTCCAGATTAAGCTCTAGGACATGGTGGTGCGGCGAAGGAGCGCATAAATGGAGTGGGGACGATGAAACCTCACTGCTGGCAATGTCGACGAGGAGAATGTGGCAACACCACAACAATAGAGGAGTCATGGGGGACAATGGTGTCGTGCCAGCCGCTGACTGCTCTTTGTAGAAGTGGTGGAGGCCAGATGCTGAGAATCACAGTGGCTTAGGGCTCCTGCAGCAATGAAGGGTTTGGCAAAGAGCATGCCAACGACAATGTCGAGCCAGGAAGCATGAATGAGGAGAAACAAGTACAGAGGTATGAGGGAAAAAAGAATGTGTGTCCCACTTAGATGTAGCAACACCAGTTATGCACCTTCTTTTTTGGAACCACAGTGGCGAAGAGCTCCCACAGCAATGAAGGGTTTGACAAAGAGCACACCAAAGACAATGTCGAGCCAAGAAGCATGAGTAAGGAGAAGCAAGTACATAGGTATGATGGAAAAAAGAATGTGTGGCCCACTTAGATGTAGCAATACCAGTTATGCACCTTCTTTTTTTGGAATATCAGTTATGCTCCGGACTTCTTGCACCTTTATCACTAGTGCCTCTTGAGTTAGTTGACATCCATCCTCGTCCCAAACGGACATTAGCTTTCGAGATATATGGGTTAACAAGATTGAATAAATAGGACCGATGTGTCCTTTATCTTCTCCATCTTTCTCCTCTCTAAACCCATCACCACCACCTCCTCCACTCCAAACCTTCAATCCCCATCCTCTGTCGCCACCCCCCATCAACGTTTTCAAGAAGTACCCCAATCAAAGGTCCATCGGCCAAAGACATTGCCCTTAGGACGAGAAGAAGTGTCGCTTTCCTCACATTAACCTTCTCGTCCACGCACCTCTTCCCCATAGCAAATCCTTCGACGAAGAAGGAATTTGGGGGAAGGGGAAGAAGCATCGACAACAAGCAAAGGAGAAAGTGGAGCATTCAAATCCGAACCCATGGATCACCGACTCCTCTTTGTCAGACCTTGTCACAACTTCAATCACCTGTGATCCTTGCCAATGATAGGGGCAACTGGCCTGTCATCTTCTCTACACAATCATAGCCACATCTTCATTCACTCATCAACCAAGTTCATAAAACTCTAGCCCCTGATCTTGCAGGTATCTCGAAGCCTAGCATCAAAGACACCAAGGGTACATCCATTGAGCGTAGCAGTAGCCCCCTCGCACCCAGTCACCTTGCAGGTGCTGCAACACTCCATCTCAGCAGAGCTAGAGGAGTTCTAACTCTGCACCTACAGCTTGCACATCAAGCATCAACAATAGAACCCTCACCAACGCACTCCAAGTTCCAAAAAAGCTCCAGCGTACCCTAACGTACCCACACAAGAGTAGTGGCAGACTCAACCTTTGCCATCTCCAACAGTGTCCACATCTTGGAATAGGAAGGTGAGGGGGTGATGCAAACGGCTTCCGGTGTCGACGATAAAAATAAAATAATTGACGGTGGAATATCGGTGGAGCAGAGGAGAGGTTGAGAAGAAGAAATCTCGTCGGTAACGAGGGATTGAAGAAGGAGAACTGCGGAGATCGCGTGGAGGGAGAAGGGAGAGAGAGGGGATAAAATGAGATAAACTCAATATTTCATTAATCATTGACTGCCTAAAAACAAGGGCCTACCCTCTCTTTATATAGGAGAGAGGGTGTACAAAAATAGTAAAATTGACAACCACTTATCTAATTGGACTCTAACAAATCCTAATTGACCTCTAATTACTTTAATTAGACTCTAATTATTTAATTGACCAACAATTATAATTAAAATCTACGAAATCAACGTTGAGATCACAGGCGATCTCAATTATTCAATTGGACCAATACGACCGCTAAAAACGTAAAAAAATTGATAATTATTTAATTAAATAAATGTGGCCCCCTAATTTGGGGTCACGCTGCATCAACTCTCCACCGCTTTAAAAAATTCGGCTCCTGACGAATTGCGTGATGTAGGTGGATCGTTGGAGAAATCATCCTTGAATTGGGCTTCGAGTCCCTCCCATGGGATCATCTTCAACATTACGTTTATAATTTTTTCCAATATGAGGGTACCACTGCAATTTTCGTACCCCTTCAATTCTCCTCACATTTCTATAGCCTTGGACCTTTCTGCAAATAGATATTTTTGGAAGTTTCATTTTGTAATTTTTCCCAATCATATTCCAAGCCCCAAATCTCATGGATTCGGTTCCTGGAGATATCGTTAGGGTTCTCTCCAACCCCAAGTGGCGGCTGCGAGGCTCCTGAACCCAAGGGCGCCGCCGACCTGGGCGACGCGGCCGGGAGGTCGTGGGCCTGTGCGCGCGGGGCCGTGGGCGATCACGCTGAAGGCGGCGTGGATAGGAGAGGCCGGGGCGGGGTCTGATCGAAAGGGCTCGCCAGGGAGGGTGGTGCGGTAGAAACGGGAAGGGCGGCGCGGGAGGATTAGCGGCGAGGGGGATGGAGAGGTAGGCGGCGCTGGGGAAGAGAGGGGGTGGCGCGGGGGAAAGGGGAAGAGGCGACGCGGGGGTGAGAGGTGGGGGTCGGAGAAACCCAGGAGGAAGAAGAGGGGAGGAGGGGAGGGGCGATGGGGAGAGGGTGGAGAGGGCAGGAGGCATCGGAAGGGAGTAGGGTTCGAGAGAAAGGTGTCGGGGTGGGTACGGTGGTGGGCTGGGGGTGCCGCTGGGGGGTTCGGGGGGTAGCAGGCGGAGAAGGGGAGGCCCGGGGAGAGAGGCGAGGGGCTGTGGCTGGGGGCGCCGCAGAGGGCCACTCACGCACGGGGAGGCGGGAGGATGCACCGGAGTGGCGGAAGGGACCGCGGCTGGTGCTGTGGCGGGCTGGACAGCCCGCGGAACTGCCGTGGGGGCCGAGGCTACCCTCGGGATCGCCGTAGACGACGGGGACTGATCGGAAAACTCCTGGACAGCCCTTGTTTCTTCATTTTTTTCTTCCAAAACGATCTGGACAGCAACCGTTTGGTCTTCTTCCGCGTCGTTTTCTTCGTCAAAATTCGCGGTCGCGGCTTGGGTGGTTGACGGCTTCGTTTGGGCGTCGCGGTAGGCCTCAAAATTGGCCATTAGATCTCGAAATAGCGAGTTGAAGTTGATTTGCAAATCACGAACCATGTGCGTCGTCTCCTTGAAGGAGGCATCGACGGTGGAGATGGTTCGTCGTGTCTGTTCGGATGAACGTTGATGTCGATGCGGACGCCGGGGCGGATCGTTAGATCGTGAAGACGATCTAAATGCCATGCTCTGATACCAAATGATGCAAACGGCTTCCGGCATCGACGATAAAAATAAAATAATTGACGGTGGAATATCGGTGGAGCAGAGGAGAGGTTGAGAAGAAGAAATCTCGTCGGTAACGAGGGATTGAAGAAGGAGAACCGCGGAGATCGCGTGGAGGGAGAAGGGAGAGAGGGGATAAAATGAGATAAACTCAATATTTCATTAATCATTGACTGCCTAAAAACAAGGGCCTACCCTCTCTTTATATAGGAGAGAGGGTGTACAAAAATAGTAAAATTGACAACCACTTATCTAATTGGACTCTAACAAATCCTAATTGACCTCTAATTACTTTAATTAGACTCTAATTATTTAATTGACCAACAATTATAATTAAAATCTACGAAATCAACGTTGAGATCACAGGCGATCTCAATTATTCAATAGGACCAATACGACTGCTAAAAACGTAAAAAAATTGATAATTATTTAATTAAATAAATGTGGCCCCCTAATTTGGGGTCACGCTGCATCAGGGGGCGAAGAGGGAGGGGACGTGGGAGGAGGTCTAGGCTGAGTGGAAGAGGAGGATGAAGGCAGAGGGGCCAAGGAAGGAGGGGTTAATGATGATACCTCTCTTAACTATACCATGGTTTGAATAAACTATGATTTAATTCCACTCATTGACGGCAAAACTAATGAAAGAGTACAAGTAATAATGGTGCATGAAATCAAAGGCACAACTGATATTCTAAAAGAGAAATGAGCATAACTAATATAACTAATATTGCAATATCTAGGAGGAGCACAAGTAATGAAAACCTATACTCAAATCAAATTAAAATAATGAAAAAAAAACATATTCTTACAGATACACTACTGTATTGAAGACCCAAATGGCATGGCGTACTAAATTAATCAGGGGTTAGCTGTCTTACGTAGAATATTTTGCCAGGTTAATGACAATATAGAATACCAATGACGTGTTACTGGACTGAATTCGGATCCTAAAAACTTTTTTCAGGACCTTTTTCTACAAGTTTTTATGTAATTTGCACCCAATAATGTAGTTATTGCATCTATTCAATTATCGTAGTAACGGGTAACTTAATTAAGACGAAGATAGCACAACATTCTATTCCAAAAAAAATACATTCTGCAAGTATAATCCAATATCACACCTTCCCAGATCAATTGACAAGTGTACAACTAATCAAATTTAATCATAATTTTATCAGTTTTGTATTTATTTTAATTGCTTTAAATAAGTAAATAAAATTGTATACATGTATTCTTATAAATTATCATTGATTTGGACTTTTTCCATACTATCATAATGAAATAAAAGGAACAAGTAACTTCCAATGGAGAAAAAAGAAACAAACTTATCGTTCACTAGTCAGCCTCCTAGACTTGGTTAGCTTAGTCAGGTCAACCAATGGCAATCGAACGAACTTGGTCCTATTTATGGGCGGGGAAACTGATATTATCGCAAAGAACGATTCAGTATCGACGCACTAAATTACAATATCGAGCATAACCATCTTGGTGATGATCACAATCCACTGACATACGGCAAAATCGGAAAATGAAGCCAAACTTTCACTTTACTTACAGCCAGTGTCACTTGGATGCTTACAGATGAATGATAAGCTCCATAACTCTCCGACATAAAATATCCTTCTGTCGGGTGCAGAGACAACGATACCTGGGAGTTGGTAGCAATCCCAGTACACATGCACCTGCTCGCCTAACCAGGAGAGGAATCCGACCATTGGATGTTTGCTAGCAAGACTGACAGTAACTTTTACCCAAGACCATCTTCAGATAATGGATGCGGAGAAATCGACACAGACATCAATTCAACATATCTTGATGAATCCGAAGGAAACTCCTTTTATTTGATGAAATAACCAACCAATCATCCATTCTAATTATTGTTAATAAAACTACAATAAAAAAACAGGCCAAGAACCTAAAATGATTCCATGCATCTTCGTGCAACTTTAAAAGCCAAGTTGCAAACAAACTAAATTCAGATTGCTTGCTATTTCTTTCCGTATCAATAGGTAAAGTTACAACGTAATAATGTGAGCTATGGTTGTAATTAAGCACATTTGGCAGTTATAATGATCTAAATAGGACCTAGAAAAAAAGATCATCATGAGTACCCTGTTCTAGTAGAGATGCGTGTATCTTCCAATTTTATCTGGTTAAGAAAGGATGCTGCAGCTGAAGATTAAAAGTTTCACAGAGCTGCAACTGGTAATAGGCCATTGTGACGAAGCAAAGCTTCTGGAGAAGGTTCACGTCCTCGAAAGTCCACAAAAACCTGTATGGCAGCATTTGTCAGCACAAAAGCATTATTGTATCTGGTACTGAATGCCAACATTAAATAGGCTGAAACACAAGTATATGTACCGAGAATTCTAACTGCACCTTGCAACGAACCGATATAGATACACCAAAAAGATACAAAAAAGAAAATGCAGTCATGCTGACCTTGAGTGGTGGTACTCCGCCTCCTAATGCAAGAATGGTTTCACGGAACCTACGCCCAGTTTCTTTAACAGCCTGTAGCATTTGATCAATCAATCAAACATCGGAGACAAAGTTTGCAATAAGAATTTACTGAGATGAGTACAATAGGCTGTAACGAGAGTGGCAGTCTAAGGCTAAAAGATGAAAAAATAACTCTACAGATGTGAAAATGGATATGCGCAACTTCTTAACGTGTTTCATAAGGAATCTTCATAATGACGGAATTACATACACTTTTCATTGATTTGACAATGGTTTCTAATGGCTGTTACGTGGAGAATTTCAGGTAAGAGAGGGGACTCATACCATCCAGGAAATGGAATTTTGCACATTACTTTGCGCAGGTAGCCCATGTTATTAAAACATTTAGACTAACAAGTGGAGGAATATAAAAAATATTAAACCAGAAAGGTTGTTAGACACGGTGACATTCTTCTCAATGTTTGATTCTGGACAAGTAAGATATTACTTGGCTCACAAGACTTTGCATGTCATATATGGAGAAATATCAAACTATACAATTGTAAAAACTCTGAAGTAATCAAATTGATGAGTCAAACTTAAAAGTTGTGATGCGACCCATTTTATGTTCTGGATGGATAAATAATAGGGCACTGTCAGATTTCAAGAGATTTCCCAGACTAGTGGACATAGTGATGGACATTGTGGCTAATTGCCCATTAATTTCGGGCGATGGTGGTAGGACGTACGGCCCCAAACTTTGGTGCTTCCTTGAGTTCCTTCTCAGATGTGTGCTGCAAGGATTTCATATTTTTGTTCTCCATCTTAGGGAAGGGGCCTGCATTGGGCGTTTAGAACAGCTGGGAGTGAGACGGTTGGATTTTATGTGCAGACGTCTACAACTAAACCTTATGGGTTAGTTACATGGGCTTGAGTCAACCTGCACGACTGTCGTTGCATTTGGAAAACCAGCGAACTATTGGCGGTGAATGTCCTACTTTGGCTCATGAGAAGGCAACAGATGATAAACAAGGTCTACATGAGGTAGGCTCCTCCCACAACAAACATGAGCTGTCCCTAATATTAGGATGGTGAGGAAGATATTCATCTCTGTGTGTTATTTGGCTTTTAAAGAAACACCTTTATAAGAGATTTTGCATATTACTTTGCCCAGGTAGTGCTTGTTATTAAACAATTTAGAATAACAAGCCGAGGAACATAAAATGTGAAGGAATAGTTCGCTATGTGCCCTATAAAACCTGGAGATTTTAAGATATGGAGATATTCCACTGAATGTACGAAAGATTCTGGACAAGGAAGACACGACTTGGCTCACAAGACTTCTCAAGCCATTCATGGAGAATTATCAAAATATAAAATTGCAAAAAGCACAAACATAAGAAATTGACGACTCAAACTCAGAAGTTGAGGATGAAGGCAAATGAGAGGAGGTCGAGAAGTCTTAATAAATACCAGACAACATGTTTAACGTCAAGCCATATGTCTACAACCATACACAAATCATGAGTCATTTAGACGAAGATTCCAAAGGAAAATCAAATATAGTTCCTGTAGAGATCTATATTATTATGTTTTGTACCTTTTCGTAATTTCTGTTTACTCTCTGGACTACTATGTATTTTATCCATGAGGTCTCTCCCTATATAAGAGAGCCTAGGGCTTCTTGGAATAATAGATTGCTCACTTTTTCCAACATGGTATCAGAGCCAAAACCCTAGGCTCCTCCACCCCCCCCCCTCTATCTCTCTCGCCGCCGGCTCGCCCAGCCTCCGCCTCCAGGCGCCGCCTCCCGGCCCAACCTCTGCCTCCCGGCACCGCATCCCAGTCTAGGCCCCTGCCTCCCAACCCAGTACCGCCTCCAGTCTCCCGGGTCCGGCCCCATCTCCCGGTCCCGGCCCCCGCCTGTCAGAGACGGTCCCGACCCCCGCTCCGAGCGCCGCCATCTCGCCGACTTAATCCTAGCCGGCGTCAACACCCTCCTGCGGCTTCTGTCGTAGTCGCCTCCTTCGCCGTATCCATGGATTTGGGTGTGTAATGTCTAGATACACACTCAAATCCTATGCAGTTCGTGTAGACACATGTCTCTTTGTCTACAAACCCTAGTTCTTCATCCTCGGCGATATGTCAGAATCCAAGGTTGATATGCCCTCCATAGGCGCGTTCAAAGGTCCCGCGCCAATAGTGAAGATGGATGGGATGAATTATGAGCTCTGGACGATGCAGTTCATGAGCCTCATGAAATCAAACGGTAATAAGCATATTCTTACCGACGAAGAGCCGGCAGATAAGACAGGGATATATTCCTCGTGGGAGGCTGATGATTCTTATGTCAAGGTTTGGTTGTCAGGCACACTGTCGATGGAGATTGCCAATGATGTCCTCCATCAGCCCACTACCAAGGCAATGTGGATATTCTGGCTGCAACGTATTCCCAAGTGCGGAATGAGACCAAGATGTTACAGCTCCAGCATGATATATTCACGATGAAGCAGAACAGTAGACCACTTCACTCATTGTACACGTCCCTGAGAGGGAAGTTTGAGAAGGTATACAGTACCATACCACTCAAAGCGACTCCTGAGCAGCAGAAGACATTTTGGAACGCTACCATGGTGGGCGTTATACTTGCAGCCCTTGTTGACGCATATTGAATAACTGTACCTCTTCGTTATTTTATTTTCTTGTTATTCTCTTTATGTAATTTACCCATAGGCTACTCTCCTATATAAGAGAGCCTAGGGCTATGGAATAGAACATCTCTTGTTCACGTTTCCCAACATGGTATCAGAGCGACGGTCCTAGACCGGAGTTCTCGAAACCCTAACCCTAACACCCCACCCGCCGGCCTCTCTTCTCCCTCTCTCTCGGATCGGCGCCGCCTAGCCGATCGGCGATCATCTCCGCGCAAGCATCTCGCGCATCGCCTCTCGCGCCTATGCGCCTGTGCGCGCATCTCGCGCCTGTGCGCACATCTCGCGCCTGTGCGCGCATCTCGCGCATCACCGGCGACTGTGCGTGCATCGCCGCACGCCTGCACGCATAGCCTTGCGCCCCTGTTTGCGCAGCACCGTGCGCACCGCCCCTGTGCGATTGTGCGCACTATTACGCGCACAGTTGCGTGCGCCAGTGCGCGCGTGATTCTCCAGTTGCGTGCTCCAGCGCGTGCGTGATCCTCTAGGTGCGTGCGCGCGTGCTCCTTGCACGTGCCTACGTGCCCTAAGTCCCAAAACCCTAGGGCACACATCCTGATCTACATGGGGTTAGTTGCTTGAAGTCTACACACGCAACTAATCCCGTCTATGTCACTGTAGACAAAGATTATTTTTCTCTCAGTCGCTCCAGTCTTCGGTTTCCAGTATGTCAGACAGCAAGGCAGATATCCCGTCTATTGGCGCATTTCGTGGTCCAGCGCCCATTGTCAAAATGGATGGTACGAACTATGAACTGTGGGCAATGCAGTTCATGAGTATGATGAAGTCTACAGGTAAGAAGCACATTCTTACCGAGCCAGAGCCTGCAGAGAAGACTGGAGTCCATGCCTCATGGGAGGCCGATGATGCATATGCCAAGGTGTGGCTATCCGGCACATTGACTATTGAAATCGCCAATGACATTTTACATCAACCCACAGCTAAAGACATGTGGGATATCCTGGCAGCGACGTATTCTCAGGCGAAAAATGAGACGAAGATTCTGCAACTACAACATGACATATTCACAATAAAGCAGAACGGCCGTCCTTTACATTCTCTCTATACATCATTGAGAGGGATGTTTGAGAAGCTCTATAGCTTCATACCTCTTACCGCCACGCCGGAACAGCAGAAGACATATAGGAATGCGACGATGGTGGGAGTGTTTCTCGCTGCACTTGATCCAGAATATGAGGCAGCACGTTCACAGATTTTGGCGGACTCGACTATTCCTCCCATGGAGGAGGCTTTTCACAGATTGAGTAGGATCACAGTGCCCTCAGCTGCTGCGAGTCAGAATCCCTCAGCCATGGCGGCCAACAGAGGCCGTGGTTTTCATCACCAGGGCCGTGGACGTACTCCCCGTGGAAGGGGTGGCCGCACTAGGCCAACATGCTCATATTGTCACCGAGTCGGACATACTGAAGATACATGCTACTCAAAGCATGGATTTCCTGCATCTGCACGAGCCGCTGAGCAGATAGAGCCCCCATCTGCTGCTACATTGGATCAACGATTTGATGATCTAGTTGCCCGTCTCAGGGGCATTATTCCACCATCTGGTCCAGCACCGACTACAGAGAATCATACTGATGCTGCTGCTTCTGCCTCGGCCTCTACTAGTACTTCAGGTAGTACACTTGCATTCCACAGTAGTAGATCTGATACACTGCCATGGATCATGGACTCCGGCGCTACACATCATCTATGTGGCGACCAGAGCCTACTTACAGGATACACTCAGATTCCTCCAGGACGGACAGTAGTTATTGCCAATGGCACGCATTCTCCTATCACAGGTCAGGGGGAGACTAGATTGACGTCCTCTATGCAGCTCAAGAATGTTTTGCATGCACCGCATTTTTCTATGAATCTGTTGTCAATTAGTCAGATTACGAAGGATCTCCATTGTCGAGCTATTTTTTATTCATCTTCCTTGATTTTTCAGGACATCCGTACGGGCAACGTGATTGGTCATGGCTATGAGCAAGGAGGCCTTTATCGTCTGAACCAGACCCCCTTTGCCGGAATCACAGCTTCTCCTGCTGAACAAGTATCTCCCCTCCTGTGGCATCTGCGTTTTGGTCATTTACCGCTTCAGAAGTTGCGTCTAGTTCTACCCTATAGTCTCTCTCACACACCTATCCAGTGTGAGGCGTGTCAGTTGGGAAAACATCACAGGTCGTCTTTTCCCAGTAGTCAAGGTCGGAGTAGTAACTCCAAGTTTGAGTTGTTTCATGTTGATGTCTGGGGTCCGAGTCGTGTTCCCGATCATCAGGGGCACAGGTTTTATATTGTATTTGTGGATGACTTCTCTAGAGCATCATGGGTTTTTCTAATGAAAAATAAGTCTGAAGCAGGAAATATTATTATTCACTTTCTAAATGAGATTCAGAATGTTTTTCCACATCTGTCAAAATTATGAGAAGTGACAATGCCTTAGAATTGTGCACCAACAATCTAGCCAACTACTACTCATCTAAAGGAATTATTCACCAAACATCTTGCGCTCATACGTCTCAACAAAATGGGGTTGCAGAAAGAAAACACCGTCACCTACTTGATGTCACAAGGTCACTTCTTATTCAGAGTCATGTTCCGTACTCCTACTGGGGTGATGCAGTCCTTACTGCATGTTATCTTATAAATCGTATGCCTTCATCCGTCTTGAATGAACAGGTTCCTTTTTCACTTATTTATCCTGACAAGGATCTGTTCATTCTTACCCCTCGTGTGTTTGGGTCAGTCGCATTTGTCCACCAGTTGTCGCCTGGTACTGACAAGCTCTCTCCTAGGGCTGTCAAGTGTATCTTTGTGGGGTACCCCAGATCACAAAAGGGGTACAAGTGTTTTGATCCTGTGCGTCGGCGGTATATTATCAGTGCAGATGTTACATTCTTTGAATCTGTTATGTATTTCTCAGAATCCGGAAACACGCAGCCACATCCTATAGCTCCAGATGCCGTATTCATGGAACCACCATCACCAGTGCCACAATTAACACAACCGTCATCACCACCGCAACCACCACCACCGCCACCACCACCACCGCCATCAACAGTATCCCCGCTACCATTCCATTACACTCGCAGGCCTACTCCAGCTCATGGTCCTGACTAGTCAACTAGCTCGCCTATGGTATGTAATGAAAATATTAATGTTGATGGATCTGACGACATTTCTCAGCAGGATGCATTACAGGAGCATGGTGATAACACAGAGGATCTGGATGTTCCAATCGCTCTATGCAAGCCGAAGAGAAGCTGTGCCAAATATCCAGTATCAGCAGCTGTGTCTTTTGAGAGGCTATCTGGACACTTCAGGACGTTTGC
Organism: Ottelia alismoides; assembly: GCA_037367405.1. Lineage (NCBI taxonomy): Eukaryota > Viridiplantae > Streptophyta > Magnoliopsida > Alismatales > Hydrocharitaceae > Ottelia > Ottelia alismoides. Next base: position 842,666 of record JAZKJV010000397.1, read on the forward strand.
ATTGGCACTTTCAGCTACAGACATTCCACGGAACCACCATGATGCTTTACAGGATTCTAGATGGCGGCTAGCAATGGAGGAAGAGATGGCGGCACTTCAGTCCAGGGGAACCTGGAGTTTGGTTACTATACCTCCAGATGTCAGCCCGGTGAGTTGCAAATGGGTGTTTACAGTTAAACACAATGCAGATGACTCCATTGACAGGTACAAGGCACGCCTAGTTGCACGGGGATTCACACAGACATATGGGGTAGATTACCTTGACACGTTCTCCCCTGTGGCGCGTCATTCCACTCTACGGATCCTGTTATCAGTTGCAGTTACTAGAGACTGGCCACTCTATCAACTGGACGTGAAGAATACATTTCTGTATGGAGATTTGCAGGAGGAGGTCTATATGCAACAGCCACCAGGTTTTGCTGTTGAGGGGGAGTGTTCCAAGGTTTGCAGATTACATAAGGCCATCTATGGCCTTAAGCAGAGCCCCAGAGCATGGTTCCAGAAGCTGTCAGATCTCTTTGAGAAACAAGGATATAAACGCTCCAATGTTGATCATTCCTTGTTTGTACAGAAGACGGCGAGAGGTATCATTGTAATCATGGTTTATGTTGACGATATCTTGATTACAGGTGATGATGACCAGGGCATTAAGCAGGCAAAGGAAAGGCTGGGGACCGAGTTTGTCACCAAGGACCTGGGAGTCCTTAGATATTTTCTGGGGCTGGAATTTGCCAGAAATCAGTATGGATTAGTCATGTCACAGAGGAAGTATGTTACAGATCTACTGAGTGAGACAGGTATGCTAGGGTGTCGACCTGCTACGACACCAATGGACCCTAGCATGAAGTTGTATGATGATGACACAGAGGAGGTGGACAGGAGAAGATATAGAGAACTGGTAGGCAAACTGTTATATGTCACGATCACCAGGCCAGATATATTATTTGCAGTGAGCCGTGTGAGCCAGTTCATGGAGCAACCACGCCAGGTGCATATGGATGCAATACATATGATACTTAGATATCTCAAATCTTCTCCAGGTGCAGGTCTGCTATTCAAGAAAGGAAAGGGGATTTCTATCTCAGCATGCGCAGATGCAGACTATGCAGGATGTCCTAAGGATAGGAAGTCCACCTCAGGGTATGCCGTCTATGTTGGAGATGCCCTAGTCTCATGGAGGAGCAAGAAACAAACTGTGGTAGCTAGATCTAGTACTGAATCCGAATATAGGGCTATGGCCCAGGCTACTACAGAGATGATGTGGGTGAAAGCGGTGCTGACAGATTTATGCTTAGATGTACCACTTCCTATGAACTTGGAGTGTGATAATCAGGCTGCTTTGTTTATTGCAAACAACCCTGCATTCCATGAGCGGACCAAGCATATTGAGGTGGATTGTCACTTCATACGTGATATGATTCAGAAAGGATTCATTGCCACATCTCATGTTACTTCAGAGAACCAGACTGCAGACATATTCACCAAGGCATTGTTACGAGGTCCATTTCAGAAGTGTGCTTCCAAGCTGAGCATGATTGACATCTATGCTCCATCTTGAGGGGGAGTGTTGACGCATATTGAATAACTGTACCTCTTCGTTATTTTATTTTCTTGTTATTCTCTTTATGTAATTTACCCATAGGCTACTCTCCTATATAAGAGAGCCTAGGGCTATGGAATAGATCATCTCTTGTTCACGTTTCCCAACAGCCCTAGATCCTGAGTACGAGGCAGCCCGCTCTCAGATTTTGACCGATGCAGTTATTCCTCCAATGGAGGATGTTTACGGGAGGCTCAGTCGCATATCAGTTTCTTCCAGCACATTTACTCCACCCCCATCGGCGATGGCAGTATCGCGTGGGAGAGGTGGTCAGTTTTCTGGTCGTGGGCGTGGACCCCGTGGTAGGGGTGGTCGCTTTCGTCAGCCATGTTCGTTCTGTCACCGCACATGCTACTCGAAGAATACATGCTACTCTAAGCATGGGTTTCCAGCATCAGCGCGTGTAGCTGAGCATGCTCTGTCCCAGTCAGCATCCAATGCAGACAACCGATTCGAGGAGCTTGTGGCACGTCTACGTGATATTATGCCACAATCATCTACTGATTCTTCTGGTGGACCTTCAGATTTTGCTGCCACAGCTTCTGCCAGTTCCTCTGCTACTGCTAGTACCTCATGTAGTGTTACTGCCTTTACGTCTTGTCATGATATATCTGATTGGATTATAGATTCTGGTGCCACACATCACCTCTGCCGAGATCGAGAGAGACTTGAGTCCTACAGGGACATTCCCCATGGTCGTTCAGTACAGATCGCAGATGGTACTCATTCCCCCTTGTTGGACAGGGGAAGGTCTTCCTATCTCCGTCTATGCGTCTACAGAATGTTCTACATGCTCCTGAGTTCTCCATGAATCTGTTGTCTATTAGTCAGATTACGAAGGATTTGCACTGTTGTGCTATATTTGACCCATCTTCACTTATTTTTCAGGACATACTAACGGGCAGGGTGATTGGTTGTGGCTCTGAGCAGAATGGTCTGTATCGCCTGGTCCGGAATTCTTATGCTGGCGTCTCTTCTCATTCCGTCGGACCAGTATCTCCGTACATCTGGCATCTTCGCTTTGGTCATCTCCCGCTCCAGAAAATGCGACATCTACTGCCTCAGATCTCTCCCAGTTCCTTCTTTCGTTGTGAAGCGTGTCAGTTGGGAAAGCACCATCGGTCTAGCTTCCCCAATCGTCAGAGTCGGAGCAGTAGCTCCCCATTTGAGTTATTTCATATTGATATTTGGGGTCCAAGTCGTGTACCTGATCATCAGGGACACAGAATCTATCTAATTGTAGTGGATGATTTCTCTCGTGTATCTTGGGTCATTCTGTTAAAGAATAAATCTGAAGCAGGGGATGTTGTAAAAAACTTGATTAATGAAGTGCGGAATGTTTTTTCTTCTACTGTCAAATATGTTCGTACAGATAATGCACTTGAATTTTGCACGTGGTCTCTTTCTCACTTTCTCTCGTCTAAGGGCATTATTCACCAAACCACTTGTCCTTACACATCTCAGCAGAATGGCGTGGCAGAAAGAAAGCATCACCACCTTCTTGACATTGCTCGAACCCTCCTTATTCAGAGTTGTGCTCCTATCATCTTCTGGGGGGATGCTGTTCTTACAGCCTGCTATCTGGTCAACCGTATGCCGTCATCTGTCCTTGGTGAGAAAATTCCTCTTTCTATCATTTTTCCTGATAAGGAATTATTCTCACTTACTCCTCGTGTCTTTGGTACCGTTGCCTTTGTTCATCTCCTGTCTCCTGGACTTGACAAGCTCTCTTCTCGAGCTGTCAAGTGTGTCTTTGTAGGTTATTCTCGGACTCAGAAGGTCTATCGTTACATCTTTGAGTCCGTTATGTATTTTCCCCCTACATGCGACAGATTGGTCCCATCCACTACCAATGATGATGTCTATGTTCCTCCGCCTCCAAGTCTGAGTTCACCTGAGTCCATTCCTGCTCCAGTTACTACGCCACCTAACCCAACATCACCTCCACCACCACCACCTCCACAAGCTCCTATTCCACCTTTACCAAAATTCTATACATGTCGATCAGGTCCTGCTCAGGCTACACGTCAGGCATCCATAACGCCTCAGGTATGTTCATATAGCATTACTATTGATGGGTCAGATATGGTACATGTGCAGGATTCTTCATTGCAGGAGGAGACTCTACCATCCGATACATTGCACAGCGACCTGGATATTCCTATTGCTATCCGGAAGCAAAAGCGGACGTGTGTGTCTTATCCTTTTGCTTCCCATGTGTCTTTTCATCGCCTAGCAGGTGACTTTCAAAGATTTACTACAGCTTTGTCTTCCGTGGATATACCACGGACGTATCAAGAAGCCATGAAGATTGATTGCTGGCGACTGGCTATGGAAGAAGAGATGTGTGCCTTACAGTCTCGTGGAACATGGAGCTTGGTTAATGTTCCTTCTGATGCATCCATTGTTAGCTGTAAATGGGTATTCACAGTTAAATACCGTGATGATGGCAGTCTAGATAGATACAAGGCAATGCTAGTTGCGAGGGGTTTCACACAAACCTATGGTGTGGATTATATAGATACATTTTCTCTAGTGGCTCATCACTCTACTCTTCGCATTCTCTTATCGGTTGATGTCGTACGTGACTGAACTATATCTCAACTTGATGTCAAGAATGCTTTCTTGTATGGAGATTTGCAGGAGGAAGTCTACATGCAGCAGCCACCAGGGTTCACTGCTGAGGGGGAGAAGCATATGGTGTGTAGACATCACAAGGCAATTTATGGCCTTAAACAGAGTCCAAGGGCGTGGTTCCAGAACCTTTCCCATCTGATCGAACGACAGGGGTTCAAAAGATCAAGTGCAGATCACTCGTTGTTTATTAAGAAGTCTTCTGCAGGTACGGTTGTCATCATGGTCTATGTTGATGATATTTTGGTGACAGGAGATGACGTTCAGGGAATAGAGGGGGCAAAAGCATTTATGGGCCGTCAGTTCGTCACGAAGGATCTTGGAACCCTAAGATACTTTCTGGGTTTGGAATTTGCCAGAAATGCACGGGGTCTGATGATGACCCAAAGGAAGTACATTACAGATTTTTTGATTGAGACAGGCATGGTTGGATGCAGACCATCGACTATTCCCATGGATCCAAGCATGAAGTAGTATGATGATGACACTGCAAGTGGATAAGAGGAGATATAGAGAAATGGTGGGTAAGCTCCTTTATTTTACCATAACTCGGCCTGATATTGCCTTTGCAGTAAGCCGGGTAAGTCAATTTATGGAGTAGCCAAGACAAGTTCATATGGATGCCATATATATGATACTGAGGTATCTAAAGTCTTCTCCAGGTTCAGGACTGCTATTTCGAAAGGGCACAGATTTATCTATTTCAGCATGTACTGATGCGGATTATGCAGGGTGTCCTAAGGATCGAAAGTCCACCTCAGGATTTGCTGTTTTTGTTGGGAGCTCTCTAGTTTCTTGGAAAAGCAAGAAACAAACAGTTGTGGCAAGGTCTAGTGCTGAATCTGAATATAGGGCCATGGCGCAAGCAAGCACGGAGATGATGTGGGTTCGATCTGTGCTAGAGGATCTACATATAACCGTACCTTTACCCATGCAGCTTCAGTGTGACAATCATGCGGCATTGCTTATTGCAGACAATCCAGCATTCCATGAAAGAACAAAGCATATTGAAGTTGATTGCCACTACACTAGAGACTTGATCCAGAGAGGATTGATATCTACATCTCACGTGAGCTCAGGGGATCAGACTGCTGACATATTCACCAAGCCATTGCTCAGAGGACCCTTCCAGAGATGTGCTTCCAAGCTGAGCATGATAGATATCTATGCTCCACCTTGAGGGGGAGTGTAGAGATCTATATTATTATGTTTTGTACCATTTCGTAATTTCTGTTTACTCGCTAGACTACTATGTATTTTACCCGTGAGGTCTCTCCCTATATAAGAGAGCCTAGGGCTTCTTGGAATAATAGATTGCTCACTTCTTCCAACAGTTCCAATTGACTTGGAAATGATTGTGGTGCTTTTGTAAGGAGCATCCTATGCATAATTTTAGAGAAGAGAATGGTGTTTGTCAAGTCTTATTTTCTAGAGTATGAATAAGCTATATCTTACATAGCTTATATGTGGGAAAAGGCTTTGTTGTTGTTGTATTGATAAGCTATAATTTACAAAAGCACTCATAATAAGAATACAAAGCATATTACATCAATAATGGACTGCATCATGGAAGACCATTACTCAAATTTTACCTTGTTATAGATAAATAAATTAAGTACATCCAAAGAGAGGAGACTTGATAGATGTGGTGTATGAAAATTCTAGTAGCGCAACAAGAGAGCCCATAAGTAAAGCATGCGCAACAAGACGCTTTGGAAATTACAAGTTTCTAACTACATAGTAAAAAAACTGAAAATTAGTTCATTTCAGTACAGAGATTGGATTAAGTTGAGGTTTGGAACACGTTCTATTTTGAATACATATCATTTAAAGAACTTCGCACCACTACTTCAACATGATTAAAAAACGGTGCACAAAACCAAAATGCCATCTTCTCAAGAAAAAGAATACATATGGTTTAGGTGATAGGGAGAGAAACTAGTATGTGATGAAAAAAAACATCAACATTTATGAGCAAATACTAAGATAAAACTAGTATGTGATGAAAAAAAACATCAACATTTATGAGCAAATACTAAGATAAAGAAGCAATTCCTAATGACTCGTGTGTTGAGGCATCAATAATAAGCGTGTACGAAATGATGGTATCCCATATGAAAATGTAAGGTGACTGTGGCCACACAAAACAAATCCCATTTCCAATGAAATTAGCAAAATGAAAGTTGGTCTGGTCACGACTCAATATAACAACAAAGCCTTTTCTATATTGGGTCATTTTCAAGCTCAAATTCAAATAACTAAGATCCCTTTGGATGGCCTCATTCCAACACTTCTTGAGCCTTTCCCACCCTCTCTTAGTCGGTTCAACATCCCAAATCTCACATCTTCTAACCGGTGCATCAGTCGACCTCTTTTGCAAATGATCAAACCATCTTAAGCGATTTTCTCTCCTAAAATTAAAGTCTTCTTTAAGATGGTTTGGACATCTTCTGAAAGGCCCAATCAAAACCCAGACTTTGGTGACGAAAGTTTGTTTCCATTCAAACAGAACTGAAGAGACCAAAGAAACAGAAGAGACCAAAAAAAGATGACTAAGATGATTCAACTTATTTCTATATAAGCCTAGGTACGACCATGATAGATGTGTGCATGTGCTAAGACATAAAGCTAGAATGGGGAAAAGACCAGGATTGACATCGTTTGATTTCAGGCCTATGAGTAAGCCGCCATACGCTGTACAATCAACACGAGAACTCATGGTGCCTATGTCCAGGACAGCATAAGCTTGTGCCCTTCCCACATTGTAGAGATAATTCTATGTACTCTGAGTATTAGTTTCTTATTTTTATTTCTTCATGTATATCTTACATAATATATCCATAGGCCTCTCCTCTATATAAGAGAACCTACGGTTCCAAGGAATAAACATCTTTTCTATTCCTCCAAACATGGCATCAGAGCGGCAGTCCTAGGTCAGAGCTCTCGTACCCAAAACCCTAGCCTCACCCTCCGCCCGCGTCTCCACATTCGTGCCTCCCATCCCATGTGTGCCGCCTCTCGTGCACCGCTGCTCCATCGTGCATCACTGTGCGCTGCCCCATGCGCCATCGAGCGTCATCGCGTGTCGCCTCGCGCAAACTCGCGCTTCACCGCGCGCCACCGCACACCACCCAACGTGCTGCCCTTGCGCGTGCAGTGCCTCCGTGCGCAACCTGCTTTCTAGCCGCTCCATCGTCGGCATCGGTCTCTCTGTATACTTGATGGATTTGGGTGCATAAGTCTACATATGCATTTAAATCCATGTATGTTTGTGTAGACATTCACTCTTTTGCCTACAAAACCCTACTTTTCTATATCTAGCAATATGTCCGAGAACAAAGTCGATGTACCCGCCACATGCGCTTTCAGAAGTCCAGCGCCTACTGTCAAAATGGACGGGACGAACTATGAGCTATGGGCTATGCAGTTCATGAGCCTTACGAAGTCGAATGGTAAGAAGCACATTCTTACCGAGGAGGAACCGGTGGAGAAGACTGGGTTACCGCCTCGTGGGAGGTGGATGAGGCATATGCCAAAGTCTGGCTTTTAGGGACATTGATGATAGTGTTAGAATACTTCGATGATTTATTCCATAGAGCCCTAGGGTCTCTTATATAGGGAGAGAGCCCTTGGGTAAATTACATGAGAAGTACATAAAGAAACTGAAATATAATAAAAGACACATAAAGACGAACAACTATCTCTACACTCCCCCTCAAGATGGAGCATAGATATCTATCATGCTCAGCTTGGAAGAACATCTCTGGAAAGGTCCTCTGAGCAATGGCTTAGTGAATATGTCTGTTGTCTGGTCCTCTGAACTGACGTGAGACGTGGAGATGAAGCCCTTCTGAATCATGTCTCTAGTGTAATGACAATCCACCTCTATGTGTTTTGTTCTCTCATGGAAGGATGGATTGTTGGCAATGAATAATGTTGCCTGATTGTCACATTGCAGGTTCATAGGCAAGGGAACATCAACATTCAGATCTTCTAAGACTGCTTTAACCCACATCATTTCTGTGCTTGCCTGTGCCATGGCTCTGTACTCGGATTCGGCGCTGGATCTCGCCACAACTGTCTGCTTCTTGCTTTTCCAAGAGACTAAAGAGCTTCCTATGAAGATAGCATATCCAGAAGTAGACTTACGATCTCGTGGACATCCTGCATAATCTGCATCTGCACAGGCGGAAATAGACAGATCCGTACCTTTCTTGAATAGCAACCCTGTGCCTGGGGAAGACTTCAGATATCTCAGTATCATGTACAAGGCATCCATATGTACTTGCCTCGGCTGCTACATGAATTGACTCACCTGGTTTACTGCAAGGGCAATATCCGGTCGAGTTATAGTGATGTATAAGAGCTTACCCACCATTTCTCTGTACCTTCTCTTGTCCACCTCCTCGGTATCATCATCATACAGTTTCATACTCGGGTCCATAGGTGTACTTGAAGGTCTGCATCCAGTCATTCCTGTTTCAGCGAGCAAGTCTGTGACATATTTCCTTTGAGTCATCACCATTCCTTGTGCATTTCGTGCAAATTCTATCCCCAGAAAATACCGTATTGTGCCTAGATCCTTTGTAATGAACTGGCTGCCCAACATAGACTTGGTTATCTCAACTCCCTGTGCATCATCTCCAGTAACCAATATGTCATCAACATATACCATAACAACGATGGTACCTCTAGGAGTCTTCCGAACGAACAGTGAGTGGTCCGCATTTGATCTTCTGAACCCCTGTCGTTCAATAAGCTGGGAGAGCTTTTGGAACCATGCTCGAGGACTCTGTTTAAGGTCGTAGATAGCCTTATGAAGTCTGCACACCTTCTGAGTCTCCCCCTCAGCAGCAAACCCAGGTGGCTGCTGCATGTAGACTTCTTCCTGTAGATCACCATACAAGAAAGCATTCTTAACATCAAGCTGGAATATGGTCCAGTCACGTACCACTGCAACCGATAGAAGGATACGAAGTGTAGAGTGCCTCGCCACCGGTGAAAAAGTGTCCAAGTAATCGACACCATATGTCTGTGTAAACCCTCTTGCTACGAGCCTGGCCTTGTATCTGTCAAGACGACCATCTGCGTGATATTTGACCGTAAATACCCACTTGCAACTCACCACAGATGCACCTGGAGGGATAGGGACAAGAGACCAAGTCCCTCTAGATTGCAAGGCACGCATCTCCTCTTCCATCGCTAGACGCCAGCATTCAATCTTCATGGCATCCAGATAAGTCCGAGGAATCTCTACTGACGACACAGCAGCGGCAAACTTCTGGAAATCCCCAGTGAGACGATGAAAGGAGACCTGAGAGGCCAGGGGATATGAGGCACACTGTCTTCGCTGCTTCCGATAAGCAATAGGCCGGTCCAAGTCATCTAACACAGTGCTGACTGGTTGGTCCTCCTCCTGTGGTAAAAGCTCCTGCACAAGTGCATTATTTAACCCATCATTAGTGTTAACATCAGTATATACCTTAGGCGTGTTGGATGGTTGACACGTAGCTTGAGCAGGGCCTGTCCGTCTCGTGTAGACCTTGGGGAAAGGGACAACTGGAGGTGGTGGCGGAGGAGTTGGTGGTGATTGTGGTGTCGGTTGAGTAGAGGATGGACCCAGGCTTGGAGGTGGTGGAACATAAACATTGGAATCGGATGATGTGGAGGAGACCAATCTGTCACCTGCAGGCGAGAAATACATGACAGGCTCAAAAAATGTAACATCTGCACTCACATAGTACTTGTCATGGACCGGGTCATAGCAACGGTATCCTTTCTGAGTCCTGGAGTAACCCACAAAAACACACTTGATAGCCCTGGGGGATAGCTTATCAAGCCCCGGAGATAAGCGGTGAACAAACGCAACAGTGCCAAAAACCCGAGGTGTCAGTGTAAACAAATCTCTGTCAGGAAAGAGAACAGAGATAGGAGATTTTTCCCCAAGAACGGTTGTAGGCATTCGATTGACCAAATAACATGCAGTAAGTATGGCATCCCCCCAAAACGTTAATGGAGCACAACTCTGGATAAGTAATGTGCGAGCAATATCAAGAAAGTGGCGATGTTTTCGTTCTGCAACCCCATTTTGTTGAGAGGTGTAGGCACATGTGGTTTGGTGAACAATGCCTTTGGAGGAAAGGAAGCTAGCAAGAGAGCGAGTGCAGAACTCCAATGCATTGTCAGTACGCACATACTTAACAGTAGATGAAAAAACATTCTGGACTTCATTAATTAGATTTTGAAGAACATGTCCTGCTTCAGATTTATTCTTAAGTAGAAAAGTCCACGACACTCTAGAGAAATCATCAATGACAACTAAATAGAACCTGTGCCCCTGATGATCCGGGACCCGACTTGGACCCCAAATATCTATATGAAATAATTCAAACAGGGAGCTACTGCTCCGACTCTGACGACCCGGGAAGCTAGACCGATGGTGCTTCCCTAACTGACATGCTTCACATCGAAAAGAGGAACTCGGAGATATCTGAGGTAGGAGGTGACGCATCTTTTGAAGCGGCAGATGACCGAACCGAAGATGCCAGGTGTACGGAGAAACGGAGGCCTGGGAATGCAAGGAGACGCCAGCATAGGAGTTACGAATGAGACGATAAAGGCCATTGTGCTCAGAACCACAGCCAATCACCCTGCCCGTCAGTATGTCCTGAAAGATAACAGACGATGGATCAAAAATAGCACGACAGTGCAAATCACGAGTAATCTGGCTAATAGATAAGAGGTTCATAGAGAATTCTGGAGCATGTAGCACATTCTGTAAGTGCATAGATGGTAGTAAGGCTGTCTCCCCCTGACCGATGATAGGAGACTGAGTGCCATCAGCAATGAGTACAGAGCGACCTGGCTGAACGGCTCTGTATGACTACAGAATATCCTTCTCACGACATAGATGATGGGTAGCTCCAGAGTCGACAATCCATCCTGTTAGGTCATGACTATGAAATGAGGCTGAAGGTCTACCTGAGGCACTGGCTGAGGCTGATATACTGGCTGATGCCAAAGCCGCAACATCAGAAACGTCTGCACCCTCTAACGATGAAGATTGTGGCATAATATCCCGAAGTCGTGCCACCAACTCTTCGAACCTGTGATCTGTGGCTGGAGCTGAAGGGCCCTGAACATGATCCGCGACACGTGCAGAAGGGGGAAAGCCGTGCTTGGAATAGCACGTATCCTCCGAATGACCAGTACGGCGGCAAAAAGAACACGTGGACCGTATGCGACCTCCACGTCCACGTCCACCATTTCCTCTGCCACGAAACGAGGACGAACCACCACGTCCCCTGGAAACTGCCAATGCAGACGGAGGTGCATTTGCTGTAGCGGATGGAACGGGTACACGACTGAGTCTCCGGTATACCTCTTCCATCGGTGGGATAGTGGCATCTGCTAGGATCTGAGAGCGTGCTACCTCGTACTCCGGGTCTAGGGCAGCGAGTAATACGCCAACCATAGTGGCGTTGCGGAACGTCTTCTGCTGTTCCGGTGTGGCTGTAAGCGGAATGGTGCTATAGAGCTTTTCGAACATGCCACGAAGCGACGTGTACAGTGAATGGAGAGGCCTCCCATTCTGCTTCGTGGTAAATATGTCATGCTGCAACTGGAGCATCTTCGTCTCGTTGCGTACTTGGGAGTACGTCATAGCCAAAATATCCCACATTGCCTTAGCGGTGGGCTGGTGAAGGACATCATTCGCTATCTCCGTCGTGAGCGTACCTGAGAGCCACACCTTGGCATACGCATCATCCGCCTCCCATGAGGCATAGATCCCTGTCTTCTCCGGCGGTTCATCCTCGGTAAGAATATGCTTCTTACCACACGACTTCATGAGACTGAGGAACTGCATCGCCCACAGTTCGTAGTTCGTCCCGTCCATCTTGACGATTGGTGCCGAACCTTTGAAGGCACCTATGGCGGGCATATCTAGCTTCTGATCTGACATGATGCCGGAGAAGAGTAACTACTGATAGACCAAGAATATACTGTCTACCAAGACCTTGTAGGATCCAAGTGCATAGGTAGATGATTATGCACTTGAATCAAACATAACGCCGAGTCCTAGGAAGAACTCGGAAGATCGGCAACGAGTAGAGGCCTTGGGTGCCTCTACTTGGCAAAAATAGCGGCTGACAGGGGTCGGTCAGCGGCTGGACAGCAGGTGGAGGGGCCCGGCGTCGGTTGGTGAGGGCCCGGCGGCGGTGAGGATGCCCTACAGGGGCTGGCGGCAGGTAGAAGAGGGGCCCAGCGGCGTTGTGGGAGGCCCGGCAGGGGCTGGCGGCGATGGGGGTGCCCGGCAGGGGCTGTCAGCGGTGGTGGGGGGGGGGGGGGGGGCGGTGAAGGAGAGAGGCCCCGGCGGCGGCGTTGGGAGGCTGGGAGCCTGGGGGAGGGGGGTCGGCGAAACCCTAGAGGGGGGGGTTCGGCGAAACCCTAGAGGGGGGGGCGGCGGTGGAAACCCTAGGTTAGGGTCATGGCTCTGATACCATGTTAGAATACTTCGATGATTTATTCCATAGAGCCCTAGGGTCTCTTATATAGGGAGAGAGCCCTTGGGTAAATTACATGAGAAGTACATAAAGAAACTGAAATATAATAAAAGACACATAAAGACGAACAACTATCTCTACAGATAGAGATCGCTAATGACGTGTTACATCAGCCCACTTCAACTATGTGGGACATCCTCGCAGCCACTTACTCTCAGGCGAGGAACGAAACCAAGATCCTTCAACTTCAACACGACATATTCACTACCAAGCAGAACGGTCGGCCTCTCCATTCGTTGTATTCATCCTTGCGTGGGATGTTGAGAAGCTCCACAACTTCATGCCACTCACAGCTACCCCGAAGCAGCAGAAGACATATAGGAATGCTACTATGGTCGGTGTATTCCTGGCAGCCATGGATCCTAAATATGATGTTGCTCGCTCTCATATTCTTGCGGATTCTATATAGGACTGCTACTATGGTCGGTGTATTCTTAGCAGCCCTGGATCCTAAATATGATGCTGCTCGCTCTCATATTCTTCTGGATGCTACTATTTCTCTTACAGAGGAAGCTTTCCGCTAACTCAGCAGGATCATTATTTCATCCACTGCCACTAGTCAGACATCTTCTGCGATATCAACCTCGTGAGGCAGAGGAGGCTCTTCTTCTTTTCGTGGCCGAGGACTTCATGGTAGAGGAGGTCGTATTCATCATCCCTGCATGTTTTGCCATCACCCAGGTCCATACCGAGGAGACATGCTACTCTAAGCATGGTTTCCCAGCATCAGACCATGTAGCGGAGCAAGCTGAGTCTCTCAGAGATTTGATAAGTTTGTGGTTAGACTGCGAGATATCATACCTCCTTCACCATCTCCAGGAGGTCATTCCGATGTCGTCGCTTCAGCCTCCGCCTGTACTTCTGCTACGACTAGGAATTCAGACCAGAGATTTGATAAGTTTGTGGTCAGACTGCGAGATATCATGCCTCCTTCACCATCTCCAGGAGGTAATTCCGATGTCGTCGCTTCAGCCTCCGCCTGTACTTCTGCTACGACTAGCAATTCAGGTAGTACTTACGCCTTTACATCATGTTATGGATCTGAGATTACAGAGTGGATTATGGACTCTGGGGCAGCATACAGACAGGTCCTCCCAGGAAGAACTGTAGTGATAGCCGATGGGACTCATTCCCCCAATCACAGGACAGGGAGAGACTACTTTGACACCTTCAATGCGTCTGCAGAACGTGTTACATGCCCCGGATTTTTCTATGAAGTTGTTGTTTATCAGTTAGATTACGAATGATTTGCATTGTCGAGCTATCTTTGATCCCTTGTCCTCTTGTTTTTCAGGACATTCTTACGGGCGAGGTGATTGATTGTGGATGTGAGCAGAGTGGTCTTTATCGACTGGTCAAAACTCCCTATGCAGCCGTGTCCTCTATTTCAACTGAGCCAGTATCTCCCTTCACTCTCCAGAAGATGTCCATATCTTGCCGTAGAACTCACCAAGGTCTTCCTTCCAGTGTGAAGCTTGTCAGTTGGGGAAGCATCATCGGTCGACTTTCCCTAGTCGTCAGAGTCAGAGCAGTAATTCCCTTTTGAATTATTTCATGTTGACATTTGGGGTCCGAGTCGTATTCCTGATCATCAGGGACACATGTTTTATCTTGTTGCAGTTGATTACTCTCATTTGTCATGCATTTTCTTATTGAAAAATAAATCTGAAGCAGAGGATATGATCAAAAAATTTATCAATGAAGTGCAAAATGTTCTCTTCTTCTGTGAAATTTGTGAGAACAGATAATGCTTTGGAATTTTGCACACGTACTCTATCTCATTTCTTTTCATCTCGTGGCATTATTCATCAAACAACATGTCCTTACACTTCTCAGCAAAATGGTGTTATAAAGCGGAAGCATCGCCATTTACTTGATATCACACAGACACTTCGTATTCAGAGTTATGCCCCACATTCGTTTTTGGGTGATGTTGTCCTTACGGCGTACTACCTGGTAAATCGCATGCCTTCGTCTGTTTTGAGTGAGAAAACTCCTTTATCCATAGTTTTTCCTGATAAGGAGTTATTCTCACTTACTCCTTGTGTCTTTGGTTGCGTTGCATTCGTACACCAGTTGACTCCAGGTCTTGACAAGCTCTCTCCTAGGGTTGTCAAATGTGTGTTTGTTGAGTACTCCAGGACCGAGAAGATATCGGTGTTATGATCCTTTGTGCAGGAAATATTATATCGCTGTTGATATCACATTTTTTGATTCTGTGATGTTTTTCTCCCCTACAAGAAACAGGTTGGTGTCATTAGACTCTGATGACGAGGTTTACATGCCACCTCCTCCCATGTCTTTGTCTTCTCCTCCGCATGTGCCTGTTGTACCAACATCGCCACCACCACCACCACCACCTTCTACCCAGACTCACATTGTTCCACCATTACCAAAATTCTATACCCGTAGACTTGTCTCTGTTCATGGTAATCGCACGCCATCCAGCACGCCTCAGGTTTGTTCTGATAATATGATTTCTAATGATGGGTCTGGAGATATATCTGTGCAGGGATTTTTACATGAAACTAGACCATACCTGGTCGATGCTACCGATGACCTAAATGTACCCTTTGCTTTACGGAAGCCAAAGCGTACATGTTCCTTATCCTCTTGCGTCCCAGGTGTCCTTTCATCGTCTGACAGGGGACTTTAAGAGATTTGCAGTTGCTCTATCCGCCGTTGCTATTCCACGGAATTACCAGGAGGCCCTGAACGATAGTCATTGGCGACTAGCTTTGGAGGAAGAGATGGTTGCCCTGCAATCACGTGGTACCTGAAGTTTGGTGTCTGCTCATCCTTGAGCCTCTGTCGTCAATTGCAAGTGGGTGTTTATTGTTAAACTAAACAACATGTGGATGGGAGCATTGATCGTTAAAATGCAAGATTAATAGCTCGTGGATTTACTCAATATACCTCTACCCGTGCAGTTACAATGTGATAATCAGGCTGACATGTTCATTGCAAACAATCTTGCATTCCATGAGAAAACAGAGCATATTGAAGTAGACTGCCATTATACTAGAGACATGATTCAGAAGGGCGTAATTTCTACCTCCCATGTCAAGACAAGAGACCAAACGGCAAACATCTTTACCAAGGCACTACTTGGAGGGTCATTTCAGAAGTGTTCTTCCAAGCTGAGCATGATTGACATCTATGCTCCGTCTTGAGGGTGAGTGTAGAGATAATTCTATGTACTCTGAGTATTAGTTTCTTGTTTTTATTTCTTCATGTCTATCTTATGTAATTTACCCATAGACATCTCCTCTGTATAAGAGAGCCTAGGGTTCCATGGAATAAACATCTTTTCTATTTCTCCCAACACACACCATATTCTTTTTCAAGAGCTATAGCCACCAAGAAAGACTGAATCTTTTTCTTTGAAACAGATTGCATTAGATGTTATTAAAAACAAGACCAGATTCTGTATAGAATTCAAAGAAATCCAAATTTGCAGCTGAAAAAAAGGACCCACTTAAGCACAGACTCACTTCACATTTGTTAAACCTACATTCAACCTTCATTTTGATCCAGTTGCATTCATGTTAAGTATTACAATGAATGGCTCTTGATATGCAACATATTTAAACTGCTGCATAAAATTAAATACTACTAAATATTAAAGTGTCTGGAGCTTAAATCAAAAGGTAAACTAGCATGTAGCTACATTGAAGATGGTCTACCTTCTCGTTGTCCAAACCAGCATCCTCAAATGCGGAAAATGCATCAGCTGAGAGAACTTCAGCCCACTGCCAAGTTCCAAAACAGATACTTAAAAATAAGTCTGCATTCCTTTATATTGAAATAGAAGAAATGAGGTCAATGTAATAAACAAGAGGCAGTAAAAAATTACAACAGATTACAACAACACACATAGAGAGCAAGCAAAGTTGAGATGTTTAAAACCAATCTACCAAGGAAGTCCTATTTGATTTCTTAAAACCCCAGTGGCCTCGAGGACATCAGATCATCGCAAGCGTGTTAAATTGGTCAAACTCCTGTCATTAAATGCACTGATTATTCCTTCTCACATCCCTAGAGGCCTTCAAAAAAGTAAAGATAACCAATTGATATAGCAGGCACAAATGTCCAATAAGGACTAAGGTATTGCCCAAGCTCCCTATAAAGGCCAGCAGGCAACAAACAATCAATAGACGCTCCAATTCAGCACAAGGTCCATCAACCTCGGAAAAACCTTCGATAATCTAACAAGTTTCCGCAACTTGTCCATCCCAAAACAATGTCAACACCCAGTTAAGGCTTCGGGATAATAGACAATAAGTGGGAGTACTTTGACGACACCCTTCATAAATAGTGATGGCATATATAAAATAGCCTTGCATAACAAGAACTAACACGCTTCCCAAAATCTTATGTCGTTCTTGAACAATCGCAAAGCCCAATTTGGAAGGAAAATAGGGTTCAACTCTTCTAGGATCCCAGGTCTACCAGCCCAATACCTTGCTCCAACACCAATCAGCAAACCTTCACCCATTTTACTAGGACAACACCCCCAACTAAGGCATCATCCCTACCACAAGGATCTTATTAATGAAACCATCCCTTTGGCAATGCCAACAAATACCAGGAAAGCTGAAAGAAAGTAAAATTTTATATTTGATGACATGAATCTCAGAAGAACTCCCTCTGAAAAGTACTTTGGAACTTGGAAGACATGCCAGCTTGTGCTCCATCGGTCTAGACCTGGTATCCAATACACAGACATCACCCTCAAACTGACTAGATAAGGCTTAGGTATGTAATGAGTAAACTTGTACACATGCCGAAAAGCAGCAACACGCAGCTCAAGGTCATGCTTTCATCCATATAAAAATGTATGAATGATGACTTCAAATGGTTGACTCGCAACACAAGCCAAAAACCTTGTCAATAATGTCTAGAAGAGCGCCTGCACCAAAAGCTTAATATCGATCTCCCCAATTGCAGAAAATGCCTTCATCCACGAGGGAAGATCAGGGTATCATCACTAGCCCGTGTGAAATCATTTAACCTCCTCGTAACACAAACACCCAAAGCTAGTGCATCACCAAACACAAATTGCAACGTAGCTAAGACCTCGTTGAGGCCAGATCAAGCCCCCTTCGATCATCCAATAACAAGACCAGAGAAGGAAAACATCATAACGTGATGTTTCTTCCATGCCACTCATCTATCAAGGAAACCATGCCACGCAAGAGTAAACCAACTAAGCTTTCCGTACACTCTTACTATAATCAACTTTCGAAATGTAATTGGGGAGATCGATTTCTTTCGGGGGAAGAGAGGTGGTGGGCGAGGAGGCGGTGGGGAATGCGGTGGCGGCTTACTACAGGGAGTTCTCCTCGGTTCGCGAGCCTCGTCGCTGGTGCTGGTTGGGAGAGGATGCCTCTCGGGGCTTCGCATCAACCAATCCAAGTCCAAAGTAATTCCTTTCGTGTGGAATGAGAGGTCGGCAGCGGCGTGTGGAGAGCTTTTGGGAAGTTCTCCATCCTCTCTTCCGATCGATTATCTGGGATTGCCGCTGGGAGCGAGGAGGCCAAGATTGCATGATTGGAACAAGGTGATGGCCAAGGCGGAAAGAAGGCTTGCTGGTTGGAGTGCGGCGATGCTCTCTCGGGGAGGCCGACTCGTGCTTATTAGGTCGGTCCTTGCCTCTATCCCCGTGTACTTTCTGTCCAATTGGGCCATCCCGGTGGGGGTTAGAAGGCGTCTTGAGGGCCTTATGCGAAGCTTCTTGTGGGGAAGAAGGGGTCCCTCGTCGCGGGGCATACATCTGGTGGCCTGGAACGAGGTGGCGAAAAGAAAGTGCGACGGTGGTCTTGGCATACGGAGGCTGGATTTGGCTAATGACGCGTTGATGCTAAAGTGGGTCAACAGACTTTGGGGCAGCGCCAACGGTTTCTTTCCATCTATGTTGTAGGATGTTTTATCGATCGGGGTGGACATGTTGTGCGACGTCGACTCTCCGCGCTCTGGAACACCATTCTGGCGAGGGATCGCTTCGGCGGTTAGGCGTTTTTCTCATCTCTTCAAGCCTGCGCTGGGGGATGGCAACTCTTTTCTTTTCTGGCGAGACGCTTGGGCGGGGGAGACCTCTCTCGGTATCTCTTTCCCTCGTCTTTGTGCGCTGGCTTCTGACTCACGTGTGACGGTGGCGTCCTCTTGGAGCGGGGGCGAGTGGTCCCCTACTTTTGCTAGCAACCTATCCGACGAGCGGTTTGATGATTTCTTAAGCCTCCTGCAACAGCTTAGGGCTGCGCCAAAGCCATCGACTACCAGAGACCACTGGATTTGGCGCGACAGCATCTTCTCTACGAGGCGGGCGTTCAGGGCCATCTCGCAACAGCAGAACTCTCGGCCAAACCTCCTGTGCAAGGATCTTGGGTGGTTGTGGCGCATGAAGCTACCTGAGAGGGTGATCTTCTTCCTGTGGCTTTTGAGGCGAGGGAGGGTCTTGTCCCGAGATAGATGTGCAAGGTTTGTTTCGGGGATTGACTCCTTGGACCGTGTGCTATGTGGTGGCAGCGTGGAGACATTGGAGCACCTATTTTTTCTCTGCCCGAGCTCTGCCGCAATTTGGGGGGACGTCAATGTTAATTGGGTCAACGCATCTTCGGCTAACTCGTTTTGGGATTCTATGAGCTCAAGTGCTGATCGCCCAAGGAGGGAGCTGCTGCGCCCCTTCGCGTGCATTTGGGCGCTGTGGCTTGCTAGGAACGCGAAGATTTTCAGCATGGAAGGATGTATCCCGATATATCGGCGATATATCGCCGATATATCGATATCGACATGGGACCGACATCGAAATCGATATATCGATATATCCGATTTCAAGCATTTTCTTCAGAAAGATTCCTAGATATAACGATATATCGGCGATATATCGGCGATATATCGTCGATATATCGATATCAACACGATATCGAAACGATATCGATATCGATATTTCCTTCCATGATTTTCAGGGGTCAAAGGTTTTACAAGGAGAATATTTTAGCACACGTTTCTTTGCTTGTGAATGACTGGCTGCTCATGTAATGCTTTTGGCGTGTGTTTTCCTTTATTGGGGGCCCTCAGGCGGGATCCACTCGATCCTTAGTGTTTGTATAACTTTCCATCCCCCTTGTCTCCATCATCGTTTTTAAATAATATTTGGGGCGAACACCATGTCGTGTATCCCCCGAAGTGCTTTGGTGTCAAAAAAATCAACTTTCGAAAGGAACCCATGTGTATACCTCCTATCTCATGAAACAATCACATATGCTACCATGAAAGTTCCAAAATGGATCATGTTTAAGGCACTTTGAACCAGTAATATAATGCGTCACAACCACCTTCCACGGTCAGATCCTCAAAAGCTTAATGATGATCAGGATGATTGAGTTAAAGATCTCAAGGAGCCTAAAATTTTTAACCTGCTCCACCATGGCCCTCTTAGGTAACCGAAATAGATGAAAAATGGTTGATCAACCCCACACCCAAATCACCCACTCCATGAACTCACCTACCACCAACATGATGTCCTCCTTGACCATACCCATAAATACCACATAAAACAAAATTAGAATGTCATCTAGATCATAGAGCCTTCTAGCTTCTGTCGAAAGAATTATGTAGTCTGAGTGTCGTTTGTCTTTTCTATTATTATATGTTCTGTCTTATGTAATTTACCCATGGGTTTTCTCTATATAAGAGACCCTAGGGCTCTCAGAATAAACAACAATTATTCTTCCAACATGGTATCAGAGCCTAAACCCTAAGGGCTCCCTCTCATCCCACCCACCCCCCTCCTCTCTCGTTCCGCCGTCGGGTCCCCTCTCTCCTTCCGCCGCCGCAGGGCTCCCCACCTCCATCTCCAACCCGGGATCTCCTGCCTCGCCGTCAGGCCTCCAGGCCCTCGCCCTCAGGCCCCCACTGCCGCCTCCTGTCGTGCCCTAGCCGGCCCCGCCACTCGCCCCCTACCAGCTTTGGTCTAGCCGGCACCGGTACGCCACCTGTCGGCTTGGTCGTAGCCGCCTCCATCACCAAATCTATGGATTTGGGTGCGTAACTTCTACATACGCACTCGAATCCTATGCAGTTTGTGTAGACATCTATCACTCTGTCTACAAACCCTAGTTCTTCTCTTGCGGCGATATGTCACAATCCAAGGTGGATATGCCCTCCATAGGCGCATTCAAAGGTTCCGCACCAATAGTAAAGATGGATGGTTCGAACTACGAGCTCTGGACGATGCAGTTCATGAGTCTCATGAAGTCAAACGGTAAGAAGCACATTCTTACCGAAGATGAGCCAGAAGAGAAGACAGGGATTTATGCCTCGTAGGAAGCTGATGACTCGTATGCCAGAGTCTGGTTGTCAGGCACGTTGTCGACGGAGATTGCTAATGATGTTCTCCATCAGTCCACCTCTAAAGTGATGTGGGACATTCTTGCAGCGACATATTCACAGGTCCGGAACGAAACCAAGATGCTACAACTGCAGCACGACATATTCACCATGAAGCAGAATGGATGGCCACTTCATTCCTTGTATACATCCCTTAGGGGGATGTTTGAGAAACTCTACAGCACTATCCCTCTGGCGGCCACACCAGAGCAGTAGAAGACATTTCGTAATGAAACCATGGTTGGAGTCCTTCTTGCGGATCTTGATCCGGAATATGATGCGGCCAGATCTCAGATACTTGCAGATGCTACCATTCCTCCTATGGAGGAGGTCTACCGGAGGCTTAGCCGCATCTCTGTTCCATCCAACACATCTACACCACCTCCCTCTGCGATGGATGCTTCTAGAGGGAGAGGAGGTCCCTCCTCTTCATTTCGTGGCCGTGGTCGCGGAACAGGAGGTCGTGGTGGTCGGTCACGTCCACCGTGCAGTTTTTGTCACCGTCCAGGTCACTCGGAGGATACGTGCTATTCGAAGCATGGCTTTCCAGCATCAGCACGGGTGGCAGAACATGTTGCATCTCCATCATCCTCTACTTCGGATCAAAGATTTGAAGAACTCGTCACTCGATTACGGGATATTATGCCTCCTGCTTGTACAGATTCTTCTGGAGGCCCTTCCAATATAGTTGCGTCTGCTTCTGCTAGTACCTCTGCCACGGCTAGTACCTCAGGTAGTGCATGTGCCTTTACCACATGTTATAGTTCAGACATCTCTGATTGGATCATGGACTCTGGTGCCACGCATCATCTATGTCGAGACAGAGACAGACTTATCTCATACAGAGAGATTCCTCCAGGGAGGTCGGTGATCATTGCCAATGGGACTCATTCTCCCATTGTTGGACAGGGGGAGATCTTGCTATCCTCTTCCATGCGCCTCAAGAATGTCTTACATGCCCCTGAATTTTCGATGAACTTACCCTCTATTAGTCAGCTTACAAAAGATTTGCATTGTCGCGCTATTTTTGACACATCTTCTCTTATATTTCAGGACATTCTAACGGGCAGGGTGATTGGTTGTGGCTCTGAGCAGGATGGTCTATATCGTCTGAACCGGAGTTCATATGCTGGAGTCTCTTCTCATGCTGTTGGATTTGTCTCTCCTTATACCTGGCATCTACGCTTTGGTCACCTCCCTCTACAGAAGATGTGTCACCTTTTGCCTCAGATATCTCCAAGTTCGTCCTTCTGGTGTGAAGCTTGTCAGTTAGGGAAGCATCATCGAGCTAGCTTCCCGAGTCGTCAGAGTCGGAGCAGTGCCTCCCCTTTTGAGTTACTCCATATTGATATTTGGGGTCCCAGTCGTGTCCCTGATCATCAGGGGCACAGGTTTTATCTTGTCGTCGTTGATGATTTCTCTCGTTTGTCGTGGGTTTTCCTGTTAAAGAATAAATCTGAAGCTGGTGATTTTATTAAAAATCTTATCAATGAAGTAAACAATGTTTTTCATCCAATGTGAAATATGTTCATACTGATAACACACTGGATTTTGTACTCGGTCTCTCACAATATCTTTGGTCAAAAGGCATTATACACCAAACTACATGTGCCTACACCTCCCAACAGAACGGAGTTGCTGAGAGAAAGCATCGTCACCTTCTTGACATTACTCGTACTCTACTTATCCAGAGTTGTGCTCCCATTTCTTTTTAGGGAGATGCCGTCCTTACAGCCTGCTACTTGGTAAATCGTATGCCGTCCACGGTACTTGGTGAGAAAATTCCTCTTTCTGTTGTTTTTCCAGATAAGAAATTATTCTCACTCACCCATCCTGTTTTTGGAGTTATTGCATTCGTTCATCAGCTATCACCAGGTCTTGACAAGCTCTCACCTAGAGTTGTCAAATGTGTCTTTGTGGGGTATTCTCGGACGCAGAAGGGATATCGTTGCTATGATCCGGTTAACAGGAAATATTTTGTCAGTGCTGATGTCACTTTCTTCAAGTCTGTTATGTATTTTTCACCTACAGGTGACAGATTGGTATCTAACACATCTACTGATGAGGTATATGTTCCTCCTCCTCCTCCTAAGGTGAGTCCTCCATTGTCCAATCCAGTTCCTAACATTGCGTCACCTCCTCCTCCACCACCACCACCTCCACCAAAACCCCTTGTCTCGCCACTGCCTAAATTTTATACCCGTCGACCTGGTCCTGCTCAGGCTCCACGCCAATCATCCACCACGCCCCAGGTATGTACTGATGTTACTACTAATGATGGGTCGAATAGTGTGCCTAAGCAGGATGCATCGTTGCAAGGCGAATCTGCTCCGGGCCTCCGGCGAGTTCAGTGGTTTATGATCTGGATGTTCCTATTGCGATGAGAAAGCAGAAACGTCGTTGTGCTACGTATCCTCTTGCCTCAAATGTCTCCTTTCATCGTCTCACAGGGGACTTTCAGATATTTGTAGTTGCTTTATCTTCAGTGGAGATTCCAAAGACCTATCAGGATGCCTTGAAATCTGATTGCTGGCGGTCTGCAATGGAGGAGGAGATGGCTGCCCTACAGTCGAGGGGCACATGGAGCTTGGTTCCCGCTCCTTCAGGAGCTTCTGTTGTTAGCTGCAAATGGGTATTCACTGTTAAGTATTACGCAGATGGTAGCCTTGATCGTTACAAGGCATGGCTAGTGGCACGAGGTTTCACTCAGACTTATGGAGTGGACTATATGGATACTTTCTCTCCAGTTGCCCGTCACTCCACTCTTCGTATTCTTCTGTCTGTAGCTGTGGTACGTGATTGGCCCTTGTTCCAGTTAGACGTTAAAAATGCATTCTTGTATGGAGATCTGCAGGAAGAAGTCTACATGCAGCAGCCTCCGGGGTTTGCTGTTGAGGGGGAGAATCATATGGTGCGCAGACTTCATAAGGCCATTTATGGACTTAAACAGAGCCCAAGGGCATGGTTTCAGAAGCTTTCCCAACTGAATGAAGAACATGGATTAAAGAGATCCAATGCAAATCACTCACTGTTCATCCAGAGGACTACTCGAGGTACAGTTGTCATCATGGTATATGTCAATGACATTTTGGTTACAGGAGATGATGCTAAAGGGATAGCGATGATCAAAGCAGTGATGGGTCGTCAATTTGTTACAAAGGACCTTGGTACATTACGATACTTCCTGGGGTTGGAGTTCGCCAGGAATGCACAGGGTCTAGTAATGACCCAGATGAAATATATTACAGATATGCTTGTTGAGATAGGCATGGTTGGATGCAGACCGTCTACTACTCCTATGGACCCTAGCATGAAATTGTATGATAATGATACAGAAGAAGTTGACAAGAGAAGGTATAGGGAATTGATGGGGAAGCTTCTTTACATAACTATAACCCGACCTGATATTGCCTTTGCAGTTAGCCGGGTAAGCCAGTTTATGGAACAGCCGAGACAGGTACATATGGATGCTATATATATGATACTCAGATACCTTAAATCGTCTCCAGGCACAGGATTGTTGTTCAGAAAGGAAACCAATTAATCTGTTTCTGCATGTGTGGATGCTGACTATGTAGGATGCCCTAAGGACCGAAAGTCTACCTCAGGGTTTGCTGTGTTTGTGGGTAGCTCTCTAGTTTCTTGGAAAAGCAAGAAACAAACAGTTGTGGCTAGATCCAGTGCAGAGTCCGAATATAGGGCTATGGCACAAGCAAGCACGGAAATGATGTGGGTCCGAGCTATATCAGAAGATTTGCATGTAGATGTACCTCTACCCATGCAGCTACAATGTGATAATCAAGCTGCATTGTTCATTGCAAATAATCCTGCCTTTCACGAGAGAACCAAGCATATTGAAGTAGACTATCACTACACCAGAGACATGATCCAGAAGAGGCTGATTTCTACTTCACATGTTAGTTCTGAGGAACAGACTACCGACATCTTCACCAAACCGTTACTCAGAGGACCATTCCAGAAGTGTACTTCCAAGCTGAGCATGATCGATATATATGCTCCATCTTGAGGGGGAGCGTCGAAAGAATTATGTAGTCTGGGTACCGTTTGACTTTTCTATTATTCTATATTCTGTCTTATGTAATTTACCCATGGGTTTTCTCTATATAAGAGACCCTAGGGCTCTCAGAATAAACAACAACAATTATTCTTCCAACAGCTTCAGATACATGCTGGCTACCAGAACTTCGTCACTAATCTCCTTCATTGAAGTTTCTATAGTCTCATATAACAATCTAAAAACTCCATGCTACTTCCACCTCCAAGACAACGCCACCATCTCTAGTGAAGTGCACGAAACGAGGTGACAGCATATCCAAAATCCCTCCTACCCCAACCTATTCCAACCCACCAAAGGCGATCAGTACAATTTCTGCATCTCTTGTCACTACATATGCAGCATCTATTTCTTAACCAGATAAATTTGGAAGATACACAGTATATAGAACAGGGTACAACTATTTTCAAGATCTTATTTAGATCATTAAAATTGCCTTTCCGCTTTTCCAGCATATTCCTTCCAAAAACAAGCTCCTTAACCCTTGTGATCATCTCTTCTTCTGAGAAACTGCACTCATCCTCAATCGTACAAGGATTGCCACCACATGTTGTGCAATGGTCCACGTGGCAAGATGCTCAACTTTCAGGAAAAGCACATACACCCAACAACAACAACAACAAAAACTTTTCCCACAATTATGTAGGGTCGGTTACATGGATTCTTCGCCTCCATTCAGATCTATCTTCAGTCAATCTAGGACTTATATCCAAAAAAAAACTAAGATCCGAAAAGCACATACACCCACAAGAAAAAAATGCAAGCTTTTTGCAAGGGTCCAGGAGACCAACAACCCAACTGAGATTCCTCTCCAATGCTCTACCATTAGATCCAAGAAGCCATCTTCTTAAAGTCATGACTTATCAAATTTAAATTACAACCTGATCATTCTGCCTTCACCGGAGAATCAGAGAAATTTGTGGTAAAAAATGGTCTGTGGCAAAGCCTTAATTCCAGCCATTGGGAACACTTCGGCAAAATCAGTAGAGGCAGGGAAAAGTTCCAGCCAAGATCTAGAGGTAGCAGTGCCCCAATAGTTGCACACTGAAGGAATCCACTCTAAACTCCCCCAATAGTTGCACACTGAAGGAATCCACTCTAAACTCCGTCACATCAGAGAAACCAGACATCGTTAAAGCCCAAACTGAAGGCTCCTCCAGCAAATCGAACAAGGACAACATGACAATAAAATATCTGCCAACCATGGATATCACCTTCAGCCTCACATATGTCCACAACTCACTCAACATGGGGTCCGCTGGTCGGATTTGGATAGTAGAAATAAATGTGTATGGAATCAGGAATGGTGATGCTGTTGAAGAGTTTTATGTTATGTCACTATTTTATACTTATTTATTTATTTTATCTGTAATATGTAATTTACTCATTAGGATTTCACACTTCTATATAAGAGAACCCTTGGGCTCTATGAATAAACACAAGTATTCTCTTCCACATGGTATCAGAGCGATGGTCCTAGACCAGAGCCTTGAGCCGTAAAAAAATCATAACCCTACCTCCAGCCCATCTCCGCGTGCTGCCCAACACCTCTAGTAGCTTAGCAGGGCCGTGCACGACTCCTAGCAGCAGCACACACCGCCCAACGCTCCAGTGGGGACGTGCACCGCCGCAAGCGGCACCCAAAGTTGCCGCACAGCAGCCCAGGTGACATCCAGTGGCTCTAGCACCGCCACCGAGCAGCCCCGAGCGCCGCGAACAGCAGCCCGGTGCTGCCCAGCAGTGTCGTGCGGTGCTGCAACAGCCCGTGCGCCGCCGGTAGCCCCCGGTTGCACCACATGTGGGCCCAATGGCTCATTGTGCATCATCACGCTGCTGTCTAGATCCTCGTGAAGCCCCTAAAATCGTGATTTTTTGGTCTGATTTCAATGATTTAGAGTCTAATTTATTCTATTTTTATCGAAATCGGACCATGTTTCTTCTGTAGATAGTTGCGATATGACTCTAAGATTACAACCATCTTGTATCATGTCCGTTTAGACGCAGCACAATTGGTCTACGGTCCTAGAGATTGTTCATGGTGTCAGAAATCAGAGTTGATACGCCATTTACGGGTGCCTCCAAGGGTCCCGCACCTATTGTCAAGATGGGCATTACCAACTATGAGTTGTGGGAAATGCAGCTCATGAATCTGATGTAGTGCCATGGCAAGAAGCATATTCTGACGCAAGATGAGCCGTGGACAAGAGTGGGACCAACATCTCATGGGAGGTTGATAATGCATATGCCAATATGTGGCTATCTGATACCATTTCTATGGAGATAATCAACGATACTTAGTCAACCCACAACAAATGCAATGTGGGACATTCTCATAGGGACATACTCTTAGACGAAGAATGAGTCGAAGATACTGTAGCTCCAACACGATATCTTCATGACCAAATAGGATGATCGTCCCCTTCATGCTCTATATACATTTCTGAGGGGTATGTTTGAGCGACTTCACAACTACAACCCCTTGATGGCCTCTTCAGAGCGGCATATGGCCTACAGAGCTTCTGTCATGACTGGTGTATTTATGGTTGTCCTCAACCCAGAATATAATTTGGATCGCTCTTAGCTTACCATACCTCCTATGGAGGAAGCATACCGCATGTTGAGCATATTGAGTATCTCCTCTGCCACACCTTCTCAAACATCGTCGGTTATGGATGCATCACATGGTAGACGTGGATCTACTCCTTTCAGAGGAAGAGGCACACACGGTAGAGGCAATTTACGTCCACATCAGACATATTCATATTGTCATCGTTCAAGTCATTTAGAGGATATGTGCCACTCCAAGCATGGATTCCCACCATCAGCTCGTGCTGCAGAGCAGAGTCGGACTGCTCCTGATCTCACAGATCATCGCTACGATGATTTTGTTGCTCGCTTGAGAGAGATCATGCCTCCATCCGCTGGATCTTCCAGCACCGGTCCATCAGACACTGCAGCCTCTGCCTCTACTAGGAGCTCAGGTATTACTCATGCATTTATTGATCGCTCTCGACCACATCCTTCAGAGTGGATAATGGATTCCAGAGCATCACATCATCTATGTGGAGATAGATTGCAGTTTAGTACATACAGTCCAGCACAACCAGGTAGATCGGCAGTGATTGTTGATGGAACTCAATGCTCAATTATTGAACAGGGGAAGTTCATTTGACACCCTCCATACACCAGCAGAATGTTCTTCATGCACATGTTTTTTCCATGAATTTAATGTCTATTAGCCAGCAGTCGCGCTATATTTGACCCTAGTTCCCTTGTTTTCAGGATATACACACGGACAGGGTAATTGGATGTGGTCGTGAATATGGAGGGCTATACAGGTTGTCTAAGTATGCTGCATTCACTTCCCCTTTTGCAGGATCCATTTCCCCCCACACGTGGCATCTCAGATTCGGCCACCTACCGCTGCAGAAAATTTGTCGCCTCATGCCTTGCATCTCTAACTCAGCCATGGTCGGTCCCAAGCCCGAGTAAATGAGGAGGGTTGTGTTAGGTAGCCGACAGCAAGCGTAAAACAGTCGGAGTCAACTTCCTAAATAGTATTTTTTAAAAATACTATTTAAGAAGTTACCTCATGACAGTCGAATCTTTTCAACATGGATTTAAGCTAACATATAGATTTTGTTGGGACGTTCCCTACTTGTGACGCGTTGCATCACTCGAATGCAATGAAAAATTGGCAAGGACGGCTACATCGCAGCCTGGATGTAGTTCAAAATTTGCAAGGGTTCTCTCATGAGGAACGCATGCGGGTAAATAAGCCAATTTCGTTGCATCACTACCCGGATGCAGTCCAAAAGGGTTCTCGCATAATGGATGCATACGAGTAAAGAAGTTAGTCCCAAAGAGATTGCAAAGTAAGTTGCGGATTGGTAGTTGGAATATTTGCACTTTAATTGTAAAATTGATGGAAATAGTGGATACGATGGAAAGAAGGAAGATTCGTATATTGTCTTCAAGAGACTAAATGGGTTTGAGAGAAAGCAAGGGAGATCGAGAAGACATGATTTAAGCTTTGGTATTCAAGTAAAGATAAGGGAAGAAATGGTGTTGGAGTGGTTGTTCATAAGGATTGAAGGATTATGTGATTGAGGTGCAAAGATTCGAGGATAGAATTGTTTTGTTAAAATTGGTGCTTGAAGAAGAAATTCTGAATATCATCTCAGTTTCTATGCCGTAAATTGGTTTAGATGAGATGACTAAACAAGATTTTTGGAAGGATCTGAATAAGATTTTACAAGGAATCCCACAAAGAAAGATGGTTTGCATAGGTGATCTTAATGGTCATGTGAGAAAAGATGCTTCAGGGTATGCTAGTGTTCATGGAGGTCATGGTTTTGGGGATAGAACTGAAGAGGGAAAAGTCATTCTGGATTTTGTAATGACATATGATCTTTCATAGCAAACACTCTCATCAAGAAGATGGGGGAGCATTTAATTACTTATAAGAGTGGCCCAACTAGAACACAGATAGATTACTTCGTGTTGAGGAGGAGAGATCGGTTGTGTTGTAAAGACAGCAAAGTAATCCCATGAGAGAGTTTGACAACTCAACATCGCTTGTTAGTCTTGGATGTGCAAATAAAAGGGCCGGTAAAGAAAAAGAGGGCTCCTAAGATCACTAGAACTAGATGGTGGAATCTTCCACTGAAGCAGTCGAGCTTCAGGGAAAAAGTTTTAGAAGACTTATCTTAGGATTGTAGCGGAAGAGAAAACGAGATGTAGGAGGCAGTAGCATCTTATATCCGAAAGGTAGCCAAAGAGATGCTAGGCGAGTCAAAGGGAGGAGCTCCAGGTCAAAAGGAGGTTTGGTGGTGGAGTGAAGGGGTGCCAAGGCCTTAAAAGTCGGATTTCGGTTTCGTTTCGGTGAGCGAAATTCGACCGAAATTTCGGTCATTTCGGTGGCTTTTTGAACTAGACCCCCCCAAATTTCGACCGATATAGCCATTTCGGCCGAATTTCGGTCGCCTGCCGAAACCGAAATTCGGCCGAATTTCGGCGAAATTTAAGGCCATGAGGGGTGCAAGAGAAGGTAAAAATTAAAAGAGCATGCTTTAAAGCTATGTCTAAGGAGAGAACATAGGAAACTGTCACAAACTACAACATAATGAAGAAGGAAGCAAAGAAGGCTGTAAGCGAAGCTAAGACAAAAGCTTATGAAGTTTTATATAAAAATCTCAACTCTAAGGAGGGCCAGAAGGATATATTCAGGTTGGCCAAAGCAAGAGAAAGAAAGACCAAAGATCTTTCTCATGTGAGATGCATTAAGGACGAGGAAGATCGCGTGCTTGTCACTCAGAAGGATATAGAGACCAGATAGGAGCAGTATTTCTATAAACTTTTCATTATGGAAGGAAATAGAGAGATCACTTTGGGTGATCTAGCTAGTAGTGAAAGTTACTTGAATCGTGCAAGCAATAAGCGAATACAAAGAAAGGAAGTAGAGGAGGCTTTGAAGGTTATGAGACCTGGAAAAGGTGTAAGACCGGATGACATCCGTGTAGAAGTATGGAGAGTTTTAGGTGAGCACGGTTTGGCTTAGCTTACGAATCTATTCAATGATATTTGGCGAAGCAAGAAAATGCCTGAAGATTAGACGAGGAGTATCGTGGTGCCTCTTTACAAGAATAAAGGAGACATTCAAAATTGTTCAAATTACAGAGGTATCAAGATGATGAATCATACTATGAAAATTTGGGAACATGTAATCGAAAGAAGGTTAAGGCAAGTTTCCAAAGTTAAAGAAAACCAATTCGGCTTCATGTCAGATCGCTCAACTATTGATGTTATCCATTTGCTGAGAGAACAATGGAGATTTATAGAGCTAAAAGGAAGAACCTCCATATGATCTTTATTGATTTGGAGAATGCTTATGAGTCTGTCCCACGAGAGATATTATGGAGAGTTTTGGAGAAGAGACAGGTACATGTCCTATACATTAACCTCATAAAGGATATGTATGATAGCGCTTTATCCTGTGTAAGGACCCCGTCTGGGAAGACCGACTATTTTGACATCAACATTGATTTACATCAAGGTTCAGCTTTGAGTCCATTTCTTTTTACTTTGATTATGGATGAGTTGACAAGTCACATTCAGGATGAGTTACCTTGGTGTATGTTATTTGTTGATGATATTGTGTTGATTGACGAGACTAGAGATGGAGTAAATGAAATGCTTGAGGCCTGGAAACATGCATTGGAGACTAAAGGATTTCGTATAAGTAGGGCTAAGACGGAATATATGGAGTGTACATTTGATGGAAGCAATGGTGAAGGAATCGAGGTGAAGATTGGTGACGATAATATTCGAAAGAGAGACTCTTTTAGATATCTGGGATATATTTTGCGACATGATGGGGAAATTGATGGAGATGTTACTAATAGAATAAATGCAGGCTGGCTAAAGTGGAGAGGAGCCTCTATTATTCTCTGTGATCAGAACTTTTTAAAAAAATAAAGAAAAGTTTTACAAAGCAGCCGTGAGACCTGCTATGCTCTATGGATATGATGTTGGCATGTGAACCATAGACATGTGCATAGAACGATTGTAGCAGAAATGAAAATGCTAAGGTGGATGTGTGGACACACACGTAAAGATCGGATTCAGAATGATGCAATCAAAAAGAAAGTTGGTGTAGCTTCGATTGAGGATAAGATGCGAGAAAACCACTTAAGATGGTTTGGTCATTTGCAAAGAAGATCAACCGATGCACCAGTTAGAAGATGCGAGTGTTGGGATCTTGAGGCGGCTAAAAGAGTGGGAGGACGGCCCAAGAAGTGTTGGAAAGAGACTATACGAAGGGATCTTTGTTTGTTGGATATAAGCCCGAGATTAACCCAAGATAGATCTGAATGGAGGCGAAGAATCCATGTAGCCGACCCTACTTAATTGTGGGAAAAGGATTTATTGGTGTTGGTGTTGTATACCTTGCATCTCTATCAAGTCTAATTTCTAGTTCAAGTCATGTGAACTTGGGAAAGCATCGTCGGTTCAGCTTTCGAAGTCGTCAAGGTCAGAGTAGTCATGGTCTGTTTGATTTGATTCATCTGGATATGTGGGGTCCAAGTCGTGTACTTGATCATCAGGGACACATGTATTATCTTGTTTGTGTTGATGATTTTTTCATACTGTCTTGGGTCTTTCTTTTGAAGCAAAATTCCGAGACGAGTACTCTTGTTCAAAATTTTATGGTTGAAATCAAAAATATATTCTCTGCCTCAAAAAAATATGTTCGTTTAGTTTGGTACTACATATTTGTCACAGTTTTTTAGCCCATGTGGCATCATTCATTAGACTTCTTATCCTCATACGTCTTAACAGAACAGTGCGGTAGAACATAAACACCGACATTTTCTAGATATCACCAGGACTCTCCTCATGCAGAGTCGGGCTCCACGTTCTTTTTGGGGTGATGCTGTGATGAGAGCTTGTTATCTCATAAACCGGATGCCCTCCACGATCTTGGGTGAAAACAAACCATTTGATCTTGCTTTTCCTGATAAAGACATTTTCTCTCTTACCCACGAGTGTTTGGGTACGAGATATTTGTCCATATCCTACGTCCTGGTCATGACAAGCTCGCTCCTCAAGTTGTCAAATGTACGTTTGTTGATTACTCGTACTCAGAAGGGTTATCGGTGTGTTGATCTTGTACAGGGAGAGTACTATGTCGGTTTTGACGTCACCTTCTTTGAGTCCATCATGTGCTACTCTCCTACAGGTGACGGGATAAGACCCTCTGAGTCTGAGGATGTTATTTTTCTCCCACCTCTACCTACGCATATACCTCAACCTGCACAGCATATTTCAACACCTTTCCCAGCATCCAGCACGCCCCAGATAAATTCTGAAAACTTGATTTTGACCGATAGAACTAGTGGTGTGCATGATGTACATGATGAGCATGCAGATATATAGGTTAAACCGGAATCACCAACATAGAATGATTTAGGGTGGTTCACTGCCTTGCGGAAAGGCAAATGTTCTTGTACACGATATCCAGTGGTAGGCCAGGTGTCCCTGAAGTGACTTTCACCAGACTTCCAGAAATTTATTGCGGGATTATCCGTTGTTGAAATCACACGCAAGGCCTCCAATTTCCACAAAATTCCAAGGAAATTCTCCTAATTTTCCATTTCCTTAAGTCACCAAAATCAAAACGCTCCCTTATTTCTTTTCCCACGATTTCAATGAAATCTCAACGAAATGTTGACGAAATTTTATCGAAATTACATGTTGGTTCGACAAAACAATTTGTTACAGCTTGTGTAGATGCAGATTACACGGGATGTCCCAAGGATAGGAAATCAACTTCCGGGTTTGCAGTATTTGTAGGGAATTCACTAGTATTATGAAAGAGCAAGAAATAGATAGTTGTCGCACGATCGAGTGTTGAATCAGAGTACAGAGCTATGGTACAAAGCAGCACAGAGATGATGTGGCTTAGATCAGTTCTGACTGACCTAGCCGTTGAAGTGCATCTTCCAATGCACCTCTGATGCGACAACCAGGCCGCATTGTTCACTACCAACAATCCAGCCTTCCATGAGCGAACCAAGCATATTGAGTTAGACTGTCACTACACTCAAGATATAATACAGAAGAGCCTCATTTCTAAATCCCATGCCGGTTCTAGCGAACAGATGGCAGACGTGCTCACACGGTTCTATCCAGAGGATCCTTTCAGAGATGTTGTTCCAAGCTGAGCACGATTGACATTAAATGTCAATTTCGGTCACCATTTCGATGATCGACTAAATGGAATTTCGATGGAATTTCGGTCAAATTTCAACCGAAATTTTGAACATTTCGGTCATTTTTTGTACTAGGGCCCCCATATTTCGGTCATTTCGGCCATTTCGATCGAATTTTGATTTCGACTGGATATCAATTTTCGATAGAAATTCGACCGAATTTCGCTGAAATTTGAGGCCATATGCTCCAGCTTGAGGGGGGGTGTTGAAGAGTTGTATGTTATGTCATTGTTTTACCGTTATTTATTTCTTTTGTCCGCAAGATGTAATTTACTCATTAGGGTTTCTCTCTTCTATATAAGAGAACCCTTGAGCTCTATGAATAAACACAAGTATTCTCTTCCACACATATCATTCCCAAAACCAACCAGCTGACACCCCTAATTGGTTCATACACTGAAGTACAACCAAAAGTGAGATTGCTTAACGGACATCCAAAATAGCCATCATGGTTTGTGTGCCTTGCCATGAGTCCATAACTCAAAATCAGACCTCCACGCAATCAGTTGGCACATAACCTACCAATGCCCTCCAATTTGTAGAAAGGAAATGTAGACCCAACCCCCAACTCGCTCAAAAATGACCAGTCTCGTAGGACCCACTAATGTTTGGGTCTCTCTCACCTGCTTCCAATCATTCCCCACCACCTAAAATATTAGGAAACATCATCCACTGCTCAGGATTCCAACTTGTGTTTAGGATAGTAACCTACTACTGTTGCTTGAGATTACCTCCAACTACTACACGGTATTATCTCACACAAACCTGCCCGTTACCTCTTTGCATTGTCTGTGCACTGCAGCGGTTTGTCTACTCCCGCAGAAGATTTTTTTAATAACAAGAGCGTGGTTCTTTATTTAACGCAAGCGTGAGCATGGTTCTTCCTTTTGCAACAAGCAGAAGCTAGCACATTCTTCCATGTAGAAGATAAAGAAGATATCTATCTTCTGTTTCTTTTAATCTCGATTATGGACTTGCTTCATACAACATCCCAACTTGTGGAGCATCTAATTTTATAGACATTTTCACCCTAAACCTACTTTTCGCATGATTAATAGGCTTGGCAACCTGCCAGCATATATATCAAATACTGGAAATTGAGTACCTAAAAAATCATATAGTTTCCCATCTTTTTTTTTGAAAGCTCAAAAAAGGGGGAGTCACTCAATGGTGATCGCCCCAATATATTTATAAAAAGGAAAGAAATATACAAAAGAAAGAAAGAGTAGAGAATACACAAAGACGGCCCACAAGCAGAAAGCCCAACAAGGAAGGGCCCCCCCAGAGACCATCAAGAAACCGTCAATGGATTAGCCAAAGTCCCATTCCCGAGAGAAACGCTGAGCACGAATAATGATATTTTCCTTGTAGAACCACTGAGCAGAGAAGATCGCTTCGTTCCTCCCAAGCCAGATACTCCAAAGCCGAGCTAGCGGAAGCAGGATAAGCCTCCTATCGTTGTCCCGCAAAGAAATCAAGCAGTCGCAGAAGGCTGGAAAAGAGGCACGATTGAGCCACGGAAGATCCTCCCAAATCGGACGCGCATGCCCGCAATCAAAGAAAAGGTGAGAGATTGTTTCCTGTTCCGCCCCACAAAGGCCACACAAAGGATCCACATTTGGGAAAAGAGAAGCACAGCGGTCGCGCGTCAAAAGCCTCCCACGACGAAGAAGCCATAAAAAAACCCCAATGCGTTCAGGAAGCTTAAGACCCCATAAGAACCGACAGTCACGCAGCAAGTTGTCAACATCGGCAATGAGAGGAGCAGACATAGCAAAATAAGCCTTACGAGAGGTGAAGGGCCCATCCTTCCAAGCCCAATGATCGCGCATAGCAGACGGCCGAGGGAAGTCACCAAGAAGAGCCATCAAAGAGAGGTAATCGCCAGTCCGTTGATCGGACAGAGACGCGGCAATGATAGGGTTCCAGGAACCGTTGTCCCAGCAAGAGGCCACCGACACGTCCTTGTCCGGGACCAGACCAAAGAGCCGCGGAAACAAGCCGCCAAGAGCACCCCTCCCCGACTAATCGTCGGTCCAGAAACGGAAGCAACAACTGTCCCCCAGCACCGGCGAGAAGAAGGAGCGATATTCCCTGAACGCGGATGTAACGCCACGCCAGAAGGGAGAGATAGAGCAGTTAGGGTTCCCCTTGAAGCCATCCAAATAATCGGCACCAAGCAAAGCGCGGAGGACATTCAGCATGAAATTATCGTCCAGTCCCCACACTCTAGCCGCCCATTTGAGAAGGAGAGCATCGTTCGCCCGATGCAAGAGCCGCACCCCCAAACCACCCTGATTCTTGGGTCTGGCAACGTCAGTCCACCCCACTAGGTGAACCCCGCGTCTCCCCGCCCCATTACAGCCCCACAAGAAAGCACGCATACACCTTTCAAGTCTAAGGCGGATCCCCTTAGGCATACCCCGGACCGAGAATGAGTATATAGGTATAGAAGATAGCACAGCCTTCAGAAGCACCAAGCGCCCCCCCTTGGTAAGTAACGCAGAGCGCCACACCGCAAGTCGACCCTCCATCGCATCGACGACGGCCTTCCAATCACGAAGACGAGAACGCCCAACCGCCAGCGGAAGACCCAGATAGTCAAAAGGAAGAGAGGAGGGGTCGGAACCAAGAAGCAGCGAACAAGCCGAAATCTCCGCATTCGACATACCAAAAGGCACCATGATTGATTTCGCCACATTAATCCGAAGGCCCGAAACCTCACTGAAAAGTTCGACAGAAGTGGCCATACCAGCAGCAGCATCAGGGCCCCCCTCCACGAAGCACAAGGTATCATCAGCAAACTGAATGGTCGGGACATGTAAATCACCAACAAAACACCCCCGAGTCAAACCGGCCGAAACCACGCCCGCAATCATGCGAGGGAGGACGTCAGCCGCAAAGACAAACAGCATAGGGGCCAAGGGACACCCCTGGCGAATCCCCCGCCTCGGCTGGAAAAAGCCCCCAATAGGGCCCCCGTTGATCAGAAGAGAAAAGGATGCCGTGGACACACACCGCCGCATCCAAGTAATCCAAGTCGGAGGAAATCCCCGCCGCCATAATACGGACCAAAGAAAACGCCAATCTAAGCAATCGTACGCCTTTGCAAAGTCAATCTTCCATAAAATCCCCTTGGAATCATTCCTACACCACCCCGCGAGTAGCTCGGAGGCCACAACGGAGCAGTCAGAGATATGGTGCCCACGGATGAAAGCCGCTTGAGTAGGCGAGACAAGAGCCGGCAAGAGGGGGGCAAGACGCCTGGCCAAGAGTTTGTCTATGATTAAATAAATTCCGTTAGAGATAGAAATCGGCCTGAAATCTTCAATACGGTTAGCGGGTTGAACCTTTGGAATCAACGCGATCAGCGCCTTGTTAATCTTATAGAACCCATAGTTGCCGATGAAAAAATCTTGCGCCACCTCCAAGACATCACCGCCCACGAGGTCCCAGAAATCCCGATAAAATGCAACCGAGAACCCATCCGGACCTGGGGCAGCATCCACATTAAGATCCCATAATGCCGCTTTAAGCTCCTCCAACGAGAACGGCCGCACAAGCACCGAAGCATCCGTTGCAGAAATCGCAGGGGCCCCCTGCCCCAGCCACTGCCAGCGGCGAGGCGCCCTCGTCCCAAAGGCGAGTTTGATGTGCTCGACAAAGGCAGAGCCGATATCCCTATCCCCCGAGATGGTAGAGCCACGAAAGCTGATAGCGCGAATGTAGTTACGACGACGCCTCCCGCTGGCGACCCGGTGGAAATAAGCAGTGTTCGCGTCCCCCTCCTTGAGCCAACGCAAGAGAGACCGCTGTCTCCATTCAACCGACCTCTTTTTATCGTCCGCTCTGACAATATCAATGTTAGAAGCACGCTCCAAGAGCTCCGCCTTCGATAAATCACGCACATCCTCAGCGCGGTCCAGCCGCGAAATAACCGCCTCCGCCGCATTCCTAACCTCCTTACGCGCATTACGAGTAGCCTTTTTGAATGCCGACAACGTCAAACGCAATGAAGAGAGCTTCTGATCCAAACGATTAGCCGCAGATCCCACAGCGATTGTTTGGCACCAGTGATTATATACAAGTTCCTTAAATCCCGGCTCCAAAAGCCAACATCTCTCATAGCGAAAAATACCCCTCCGGGGGAGCGAATCTCCAGAGTCCCAAAGAATTGGATTATGGTCCGAGAAAGAACGCGAGCGAGAATCCACCCCACATAAGGGAAATAATTCCATCAATTTACCATACACCAGGAATCTGTCAATTCTCGAGCGGGAAGAACTATTTCGCCAAGTATAAGCGATATCAGACGGCACGAGACCCTCCAGGGCAAAATCAGAAATGAAGGAGATAAAATCATCAGAACCAGGATCCCGACCGCCACGGCCCCGTGGCCGATCCGAAGAAAGAGCGGTAACGTTGAAATCCCCCCCCAACAGCCAGGGGGAGTTAGCAAAATCAGAGGCCATCCCACGCAATTCCTCCCAAAGCTCCCGACGAAGCAGATGACATGAAGGAGCATAGATAGCAGAGAAGGCAATAGTAACATTAGAATCCACGCAAGACAAAAGCACAGTCAAAGAGTGCCTCCCCACATGCACCGATGAGAAATTGAAAATCGCCGATCGCCAAGCAAGAATTATTCCACCCGATGCGCCAACGGCATCAATAGCCCGAAATTCGTCAATCGCAAGGGAACCAAAAGAGCGCCACAAGGTGCCGTCGACACCCGAAAGCTTAGACTCTTGAATAAGCACCACGTCACAGTCCCATTCATTGAAGCGCATCCCCAGGGCCCGACGTTTGTCGGGATCCCCGAGGCCACGGACATTCCAAGAGAGGATCTTCATTAACAACCACTGGAGAGTCCCCCAATCGAAGCTAGGCCGGCGGCCTCGGCCACTACATCCCGCAGAGTTGAGCAAGAGGAGACCACAGGAGGGAGGCGCCGAGAAAGAGGTTTCCTACTGTAGCAAATCCCGAATCTAGATGAGGAAGAGACCACTGGCAAGGAGCTGTCTCCTCCGACCCCAAGGTCCACAGCAACATCGGCGTCGAAGGGAATCTCCATCAAATCATCAAGAGGGTCTCGAATCCGGGAGATGATCGGGGAGGACCAAACATGAGAAAGCAATGGAGACGGAGCAACAACCGGAGAAGCATCGAAATCCTCCAGAAGGATCCGCCGAGGTCGCACCGCAGAACCGCCTTGCCCGCTAAGCACCCCCGTGAAAGGGACTGAATTAATAACCGGGTCCTGCGAATCCAGAAGAAGAGACCGAGATCCGAACCGCAAAGTACCATGAGCCGAACAACCCGCAAGACCGCCATGCCCGATTGGCAAACCCAGCACCGCCTCCGAGGAAATAATCGGGTCCAGAGAAGCCCGCGTCTATGTCCAAGATAAGAACCGCAAGGAGCCAGCATGGCAACAACGTGCATGATTGCGCACGTGACCCGAAGAAACAAAAGGAAGGCCAGTGGTTGTCAGAGACGTCGGTTGCAGGGGAGAGGAATCGACCTCGGCATTCCCAAAGGAGGATACATTACGCCTGATAGGATCTGAAGACGCCTTTCGAGAGGATTGCACGAAAAAAGGGCCCGGTGGAGTAAAACGAGCAGACGACGCCTCGTTACCGCCACCCGAACATGACACGTGGCCCTCGGAAGTCGAATCGATCATCACCAACCCTGGGGAGTTTGAAGGAACCAAGTTCGCCGGAGAAGAATGCACGGCCGCCACCGGGGCCGACGGCGACTGAATAATGAACTCCACCTTGAAGGACCATTTGCCTATCCTCATGGTCTCAAAGAGAATAGTATCCACCGCCTTAGCAAGGAAAGAAGAGGAGCATTCCATGAGGATCTTTGTACAGGACCAATCGGCACCCGGAGACAAGCCATCGTCAAGAACTGCAAGCACTTCCCCCCACGCCCCGATAGCCCTCGAGAGCGCATGAACCGTGCGCGAAAGGAAGGGAATCCCCCGCACTTCCACCACGCAGACCTCCTGAGCAAGAGAAGCGCTGTCGGCCACCCTGAAGCATCACCATAGAACCTCGCCATCGCCTACTGAGGAGAGTAGACTATCTCGCTGGTGAAGGGATAACCCACGTAAGCAGCACCGGCCCGAATCGAGTACAACGAAGTCCCCACCGAAGTGGGGACCCAGAAACTTGAAGACCTTCGATTGCACCGCCGCCCATGCCAAACCTGGTAATAGCTTTACCCCCATCACCGCCAGGCCACCAGCGGCATGGGACCCCCCCCCCCCTTTGTGAAAGAACTCCCCATGCATCGAGCCGCGAGGATGCACACGAGCCAAGGGAGACTCCCCCTGCAAAGGCTTTCCTCCTACCACCGCAGCTTCCTGCTCCATCGAGAACACCCCATGCAAATGCTCCCCGGCAGCCACAGCAGACTTCCCCTCCAAGCCCGAAGAAGACCGACCAACCACAGCTTCACCCTGCACCTCCACAGCTGGAACCTCCCTCGCAACTTGAGCAAAGGATCGCGACCCGAGCCCGCCGGAGTTGATACGGCGACCGCCATAGACAACCGACGATGGAGGACGCGAAGAGGAAGAAGCCGCCACCCTGCAAGCGAAACTCCGATGCCCCACCCCCCCACATGCATAACAGCGCGGGGGAAGAGGACAAGACGAGGAAACATGACCATGAGTGCCACATCTGAAGCACCGCTTACCTCGTTTTCTATGCGAAACCACCTTCCAGCTACCTTCCCCGCCACCCGCCTCCGCCGCAACGTCGACCACCCACGCCTCCCCTTCAACTCCAGTCCCGCGGCCCTCTTGCCGAGAGCCTCCACCGCCGCTACAGAATGCCCCCCCTGCTCCTACCACGCACCGAAGGCCCTCCATCATCGGCCCTCGCACTCGCACCCTTCACTCGCCACTCCATCGCACCTAGTCCCTGATATCTTTGTGGAGTTCTCCAATCATCCAACCCGTGAACCGTCCCTACTGCGAAGTCTGAAGCGTCTGTCCTAAAGGGCTTAAGCGTCAATCAGGGGCCGTCTTGCGACTGAACTACTTTGACCATTATTATAAACGACAAGAGATTGGTTAAGTTGAATATATTATTAAATGGGAAACCTAATTCGAAGCTCCTGCTATTTGTGGGGTTAGGTGAACATCAAATTCTGACTATTTGAATACAAAAAAGTCAACCAATCGATCTTTATTGGGAAGAGGGATTGTGTCCACAACTCAAAACCTATGAAGTTCAAGTAAAACGTGGCAAATTTGACCATATTGAAAAGCACTACTTCAAATTTAGATCATCATCAATTGTTTAAAAGTAATAACTATACCTTGTAACTATAATATCCAGCAGCATATCCACCTGTACAAAGAAAGTGAATTATTTACCAAAAAAAGCTGACAGTGCTCAAATTGCATCTAACAGCTAGAGAAAATACCTCCGAATATATGACTAAAACTGCAAAGAAATCTGTCCTCTGCTAAAGGAGGAATAATCTGTGTTTTCTTTGCTATTCGTTGATCAACATCATATATCGTCTCTGAACCATCAGGATCATAACCAGTATGCAATTCCAAATCTATGCTAGCAAATCGAATCTGACCCCAAAAAATTCAAATAAAAATAACTTAGACATTAGCGTAAGAAAACAAGGTAAAATACAAGTAAATAACATCAACTAAGCCAACGTTGAGTTTTAAAGACTATTTTCATACATGGTTGAAGGCTCACTTTAGGAGAATTAAATGAAGATGGATAAATAATAAGAGTTTATTAGATCCGAAGATGGGTTATTACAGTATAACATATCAGACAAACAAACAAATAATAATTTAAACAGAAAGCGTCCCTAGAATCAGATCTAGAAAAGATGAGAATTCCCTCATAATGGTGATGTCCATCCATGTTGTCTCTCTGATGAGGTTTAGATAGTACATGGATTCGTTCAGTCATATAACCGCATACATGCTGGATAATATGCAGGGGAATATGTGTCACCTTTGGTGGACAGTGCCAGAGTCCAGGGTGATCAAGAGATCAGCGCTATGGTCATTGCTCATTTCCATAATCTGAGCAGGATTGTCAGGAGTGGTGGCTGGAGATGGTTTTGTACCAGTGCAACCAGATTCAGCAGGAGCAGGCCGATGAGCGTTACTCAGAGGTTTGAAGTTAGATGAGGTTCGGATTGCTATGCTTGAGCTCAATGTGGATGACTCTGCTAGACCGGATGGCTTTCTTGTGATTTTTAGAGGGCTTCGGAAGTGGGGTGATGTGATGGTACTTATTGAGAAGTTTTCTGCACAAAACTTTGGGTTCAATCAGGTGAACAAGACAGTCATCACCTTGATACAAAATAAGGATGCATCTGAGAGAGTGGACTTCAGGTATATAGCTCTTTCCAATGTTATATAACTTTTAGCAGTTAGGATGCTCGTCACTAAGCTTCAAGTCGTGATAGACATAACTATTACTCATGTTCAGATTAAGGTTGCAAAAGTCGGTAGTCGGTACTCGGTCGGTCGGGTCACTGACTAAGGATTAATCGGCAGTCGGGCGACTAATCGGATTTAGTCGGACTTTAATCGGCTTTGAATTTATGATTATTTTAAACATATAACTCATTTTTATACATATATTTACATAGGTTTTGTACATTTTTATACTATCATAATAAAATAAAAGAAGTAATTGAATCTAAATAAAACATTAAGCATATTGTAATAAGTTTGCTTATGAAAAACAACAAAATATGGTATCTCTAAGAAAAAATTGGCCGACTAGTGTGCTTAGTCGGAATTAGTCGGTACTCGGTCGGCCACCCCACTGACTAGACTAGTCGGACCTAATAGTCGGGCCAGTCGGGCGAC
Organism: Ottelia alismoides; assembly: GCA_037367405.1. Lineage (NCBI taxonomy): Eukaryota > Viridiplantae > Streptophyta > Magnoliopsida > Alismatales > Hydrocharitaceae > Ottelia > Ottelia alismoides. The sequence goes on from JAZKJV010000397.1 coordinate 885,576, forward strand.
TTTTACAACACTAGTTCAGATTATTTTTATTCCTGACAGGCGGATGAGACAGGTATGACTAGGTTTTACGAATATTTGGATTATATAAATGAACGATGTGTCATTGGCATTGCTCTATCTATTTCAAATTTGGTGAACAAACAGTTGGTGGGTCCTTTTATCATTATAATTGATGCTCAACTTGTTAGGGTAAGATATGTGATTCAACAAGAACTTTGTTCTAGCTACATCCCCAATGACATTTCGATCTTGATGCTCTGATATGCGGACAATATTAAGTTCATTGAGGAGGCTTCTCGATGGTGAGAGAACCCTCCACGATCTTGGATATTTTCAGGGGGAATTGTCTAGCGTATGTATCAATCGTGTGAAGTCAATCTTCATTCCTTTTGGCATGTCTAATATGGAGCTCGTTGGTTATGGGCAAGTCATTGCTACTCCTCATAGGTGTCTACCATTATCTTACAAGGGAATTATTACGTGGAGAACTTGGTAATTCATTTCAGGGCTTTATGTGAGGATTGGTCCATGTAACTGTCTTTTTTTCGATTAATGATATTTGGGGTGTGACTCATATCGAGATCACACCCCTTCTTCTTTCAAAAAAAATCTTACTAGGGAACTCCTTTGATAAGTGTGCAACTCAAACATGAGGACTGGTCTCGGTGTTCTTCATTTCCATGAGGTAGCTACAAGTCGATGCTCATCACCAACTTGCGGCAATGATGCACACATTCTTTTGGTCAGGCTCGAGAAGGGAATCACACTGTTCCTCTTGCCATTTGCTAGTTGACTATGCTGCTTATGGAGGAAAGGTGATCGGAGGTTCTGACTTCTGAGGCTTAATGAAATAAACACAACACCCCTAGAGAAGTGGGGTCCATTCTTTAGGATAATAAAAAATATCTGATCTATAGGTTGGTAAGAGATATCTATGGAATTTTCATCATAGTTCCATAACTCTCCTTGCTTGATTCCATCTCTTTCATCCATCTGGAAGAGTATCTGTTGTGTGCTTCCGAGATGTCAGCCAAGATGTGGCATGTTTTGAGGAGTGGTTTTCCCTTAGATAGGCTCCCGACCGATTTTGTGTAGTGTGTTTTGTGATCATTTCTGGAAACAATTTGCATTGGCATCTGATCCAGATATGAGTGTATTAGATGCCAGAATTTATGGTGTGTGGTGCCCTCAAGTAACAACGCTCAGTTGTGCTAGAATGATGGAACTCTCTTAGTTAAGAATGCTTAAAATGCTTTCTCGCCTCCAACTGTGTTTGATCCCGGTGATTTATAACAAGATTGCAAACTTTGAAGGAGCTTCTGTGATCACTTGCTTCGTGGTGTATGCCTCATCGCCTCAAGCCATTGTTTTTTTTCAAAAGCATGCTTAGAAGGAATCTAGAGCTAGCATGGCAAAAAAGCGATGATTCGAGGCGATAAGGTGTACACCACGAAGCTAGTTGCCACAAAAGCTCCTTGAGGTGTGCGCTTCAGATCCCTTCTTGAGGTGTGTGCCTTGCATGTTGAAGGCATTGCTAAGGAACAGAGGCGTCGATAGAGTAATGAGGAGGTCGCACACATCTATTTTCTCTTTAAGGGTCCATGAAAAGGGCCTCAATTATTGAAGCGAAACCCCACCAGATTGTAGATACCTTCTTCTTTGCTAAAAAAATTAGAACCTTCATTGCTAGACTGGCATAGCCATCACCGTGGTGCATCACCTCCATCACTACCGCATCCATCAACATCACCTCCACCAAGCCACCTCCAACTTCGTTGCCTCAACACCGCATCCTCAACTAGCATCACCTCCAACTCCAATCGCCAATGACGCTTTGTTTATTTATAAAGTTTTAGACGTTGTTAGGCTTTATATTTTCTGACTTTTGAAAATAGTTAATTGATATACTGACATTAAGGTAACAGTTATTCTGTAGAGGATGAAATAGTTTTTCTGAAAGGTTTGTGATTTTCTTAGGATTCGTTTTGTAGCTTTTATTAAAAATAACATTAATATAACTGAGTATTTTTATGATTAATACCAACATTGTGCTTGGAGCTGTTATGATTTTAGAATGGAGACTTGTCTTTGGTTTTGTACTGTAAGTTCATAGCATTTGTTAATAATTCAGTATTATAATTACCGGTTTAACTATCAAAATAAAATGTTTTTTTATTAATTTGCTATAGTTAGTAAATGGGGAGTATGTGAATGAATAGTAATACATTTTTACACTTGATGACCGATATGTCTTATGAGTTGTGAATTTTGAAATAGTAATTGTTAACGATATGAAAAAGGAAGATTAATGATGATATTGAAGAATAGTCGGATAGATACAAGTGGGGGTGTCTGCTTCCATCACTTATATGTTGTGTTGGAAAATAGGAAGCGGAAGCGATAATGATAAACAGGGTCTGGGGAATGCAAGGAACAAGAAAGATAAGACATGGAAAAACTTGATTTTACGTGGAACCCTACTCCCTAAGGAGCGGGATGAAACCACAGGAGAAGCCCTCAAAGGGGTGGATATTGCATTCCGTTTTCTCATCAGATACAGGAGGTTTGGGGCTCCTTATATAACCTCCACAGAGCCTCCAAGTCCCACCACTGGTGGATGTGGAACTAAACTCCTGGATGAGGTAAATGGATCCTGGAGAGATCCATTTATCCATCTCCCATACATATGGCGCACAACCAAATAATCCAACACTCTCCCTCAAGCTGGAGTATGCAATGCTCAGCTTGGACAAACAAACAGAAAGAAACTCAACTCATGCTACAGGACACTACAAACAATATCAACCCAATGCGCACAACTATTGTTGTCGAGGACGTTGCTTCTCATGTCGTGCAGGTAAAGAGGACGAATGGACTGGAGTGTGAGTCTACTGAATCTCCTCGTCGGAGAGCATGTGCTCTGAACTGTGCCTGTCAGAGTCACTGCAACTGGAAATGAGTCTCCTCGTCAGAGTACTCTGGCTCGCCACAATAATGTGGACAACTGCTCCATCTCTGAAAAGGGCTGAACTGGAAAAGGCCGTGGAAGTGCCATCCTCGTCGGAGTCCACGATCGCTGGAGAATGGAGTCTGAAGAAGTCTCCTCGTCGGAGAACTAGGTCTCTCCCATCTGGCACAGAGAATGGCACACTACTCTGGAGTACCCATGATACCACATGAAAACCCTTGCCAACATGGCATAGGGAATGGTCCTCTACTTTGGAGTCCCTATGGCTCACATGAAAACTCTGACCGAAACAATAAGAAAAAATGGGGACCATGACAAATGATGGCAGAGATGTGCTCATCAGAAAAAAAAAGACCGCATACTCGTGCGTGTCTGAAATTGGGGACTCGGAAACATCTGATGCTGAGTCTGAATATCTAAACTATATAGTCTGGACATCGGTTGGTCTGACGAATCTGCAATCTAGAGAAGACCTGTGACTCTACATATACTCCCCCTCATGGCCTCAAATTTCAGCGAAATTCGGTCGAATTTCTGTCGAATATCGATATCCAGTCGAAATCGAAATTCGACCGAAATGACCGAAATGACCGAAATATGGGGGTCCTAGTACAAAAAATGACCGAAATGACCGAAATTTCGGTCGAAATTCCATCGAAATTCTGTTTTGATCGATACCGAAATGGTGATCGAAACCGACATTTAAGGCCTTGCTCCCCCTATCAGAGCCGTGGTACCCTAATACGCACATTCGCAGAATTTAAATTCTGATCGCATTTAGTTCTTGAAAAGCGACAGTCTTCTGACTTGTCGTGAGTCCGAGAAGGGAAAATATGACATTCATATTCAACTAGCACAGAAGTCACCAATTTTATTAATTTTCATATTATATCCCAAGAAGAGAAAAATCATATATCATATTATCTGCGAACCATAAATTTTTATGACTAAAAATGGTTCTTATGCAGAGCCATGTCATCCCAACCAGATCAGGAGATGACTCACCAACTAGCACATATACTGACTACTCTTATCGACCTTTCCATGTTCTATTTGATTCTGGTGTGACACACTCTTTTCTTGCTTCGAGTCTACTTGCTTCTTTAGGTAGAGTCGCAAAGACTCTCCCTTCTCCATATCACATCCAAGGGCCAGGTGGCCAGTTATTAATTATTTCACTGATAGTCAGACAGTTGCCCATACTGATTAGCTGTCACGAGATGATCGCAGATTGTCTACTTCTACAATTTGATGAGTTCGACTTGATTCTAAGCATGGATTGGTTATCTGCTCATCATGCACTTGTTGATTGCTTTAGGAAGACGGTTGTCTTCAGGATTCCAGATCTATTCGAGTTCACTTTTGAGGATACTACACATGACTCCACCATGGAGTACATTTTGGTGTTGCAAGCTCAGCGACTTGTTGATCAGGGTTGTGATTCATACTTTGCATTTGTGCAAGAGGTGTCTGATCAAGAGCCGATGATACAGGACATCAGAGTAGTATCTGAATATCCAGATATTTTTATTCTTGATGAGCTACCAGGATTACCTCCTGAGAGAGAGATCGAGTTCAAGATCACATTACTACCAGATACGCAGCCGATCTCGATGGCTCCTTACCATATGGCACCATATCGCATGGCACCGGCCGAGTTGCGGGAGCTGAAGGTGCAGTTGCAGGAGTTACTTGATTTGGGATTCGTGAGACCGAGCACTTCACCTTGGGGTGCTCCGGTTCTGTTTGTCAAAAAGAAGGATGGATCCATGAGACTGTGCATCGATTACAGGCAGCTGAACAAGAGAACGGTGAAGAACCGTTATCCTTTGCCACGTATCGATGATTTATTCGATCAGCTCCAAGGATCTTCGGTTTTCTCGAAGATCGATCTTCGCTCAGGCTACCATCAGCTGAGGATTCGTGAGTCAGATATTCCGAAGACAGCTTTCAGGACTCGCTATGGCCATTACGAGTTTGTGGTGATGCCATTTGGGCTCACCAATGCACCTGCGGCTTTCATGGATATGATGAACCGTATCTTCCGTCCATACTTGGACAAGTTTGTAGTAGTGTTCATCGATGACGTGCTCATCTAATCACGGAATGAATGGGATACGCTTGCAGCTTTGAGCGATTGACATCCTCAGGAGAGCGCATTTATTTCTACCGCTGTGCCTCCACGATACAACAGTCTTTGGGATCGTATTGTAGAGGGACAGAAGACAGATCCTTGGATCCGAGATAGATACATGCACACCATCAAGGATGAGGTTGATGACTTTGTTGTGATGGAGTGTATTTTATAGAAGGCAGGACGAGCCGTTGTACCCAATGACGAGCAGCTTTGCAGGGACATACTTGATGAGGCACACAGTTCACGGTTATCTATACATCCAGGCAGCACAAAGATGTACCGTGATCTGCGTCGACATTTCTGGTGGGATGGAATGAAGCGCGATGTGGCGCTACATGTTTGCAGATGCGTGACCTGTCAGATGGTCAAGGCCGAGCACCGGAGACCATCAGGATTACTGCAGTCTCTCCCCATCCCTGAGTGGAAATGGGAGAGCATTTCTATGGATTTCATCACAGGTCTGCCGAAGACACCAGGTGGTCATGATTCCATTTGGGTCGTTGTTGATAGGTTGACCAAGTCAACCCATTTCATATCTGTCAACACGACTTACACTCCATCCAGATTGGCCAAGCTGTATGTGCAGAACATCATTAGATTACATGGTATACCACGAGAGGTGGTGTCTGACAAGGATTCGAGGTTTACTTCACATTATTAGCATCAGTTCATGTCAGCACTACAGACAGAGCTGAAGATGAGTTCTTCTTATCATCCGCAGACAGACGGGCAGAGTGAGTGCACCATTCAGACACTAGAGGATCTACTTCGCGCATGCACTTTGGAGTGGAAAGGGTCCTGGAAGGACCATTTGCCTTTGGTGGAATTCACGTACAATAACAACTATCACTCCAGTATTGGCATGACACCATTCGAAGCCCTATACGGGCGGAGATGCCTCACACCTCTCAGTTGGCGTGAGCTGGCGATCATACTTTATATTCCATAGATCTCTTGGAGGAGACTGCGAGAGCGGTTGATCTCGTGAGACAGAGGCTTCTGACAGCACAGAGCCGCCAGAAGAGCTATGCAGACCGTCGGAGAAGAGATTTGGAATTTCAGATATCCAATCTTCTTCTCTTTCTTTTATTACAAATTTAACTTAATCTCATATACTAATAAAACTCCTGTAAATACAGGTCGGAGATTGGGTATTTTTGCGAGTATCTCCTATGAAGGGAGTGCAGAGATTCCGTGTTCGTGGCAAGTTGGCGCCACGATATGTGGGTTCATTTGAAATTCTGGCTAAAGTGGAGAAGGTTGCATACCGAGTAGCCCTTCCTCCACATCTTTCAGCTATCTATGATGTCTTCCATGTATCCAACTTGAGGAAGTATGTGCACGATCCTCGACACATTATCAGTTACGAGAATCTCGATGTAGAGCCGGATCTGACTTACAAAGAGAAGCCAGTCCAGATACTTGACCATGCTGTGAAGAAGCTTCGCAGCAAAGAAATTCCATTGGTCAAGATTTTGTGACACCGTCACGGAGTCGAAGAAGCGACGTGGGAGACCGAAGCCGACATGCGGGAATGATACCCGCAGCTTTTCTGAGGTAATAATCAAAACAAGCTTTTGTAACCAGATAAATGTTCAAATATATGGCTTGTTTTCTCTTTGAGGTTTTTATGGGTTTAAAACCCTTTGAGGTTTTTATGGACAGATAAAATCCTAACAAGATACATGATGACCTTAACTAGAGTCTCGAGGACGGGACTCCCTTTGAGGTTTTTATATTTGTAACATCCGGAACCGCACAAACCCGAACTCGACCCGATTAGGGTCTGATTAACCCAATAAAGTTATTTGACAACATTAGATAACCTAAATCGACCAATTAATAGTGAAACAAAAGTTGTTCGGGTGAAATCGACCAAAAATCGGCCGCTTCGTAATTCGTGCCGCGAAAAGCCGCGATGCAAATTCGGAAACCGCAAAATAAATCGAGACCGTCATTAGATCCGATTCGACGAAACAAGACCGATCCGATTCGACGAAACAAGACCAACGGAATCGACCGTTCGTCAATCGGAGGTCGTTTGATATTTTAAAAACCGTAAAATTTAATCTTAAACAAAAACCGTATCCGAAAATTTCGGGTATTCAAAATCCAATCGAAAATATATCAATATTATACTCATATTAACCGTCATTTTGAGACGATCGAAACAAGTTATTTCACGCCGAAATCCGACGCTTGAGGAATGAATTCGATCAACTTCAAGTTTTCTTAGTAAAGAAAGTTTTTTTTAAATATATATATATATATTAATTTAGTTTCTATACAGTCTGCCGTTGAAAAAAAATCTAAATTTTTCTGCTACAGTAATATATAGGTAGCAGCCACCTAATCCCAAATCCTCTCCACTTGGACCCCAAAAAAATTCCACGTGGCCACACTTAACCCATTCTCATCTCCTATATAAAGACACCCAAAACTTTTTAGACATCTCGTTTCCTCCCTTCCGAAAAGAAAAGCCCCAAACCCTTTTTTCCATCTCTAAAATTTCTACAAGAGCAGATTATGCTTCTACTCTTCCTGTTGTCCAGCAATCCTTCAAGCCCAAATTACTGCCCTCTTCCTGCAGACGTACTGCTGTCCTCTACAGCTCAACTTCCTGCCATTAGCTCCAAGAAGGAACTGCCAACCTGCAGCCGGAGGTACATCTGCAGCTCATCTCCCAATTGGGGCTTCAGGCAAGCAAATAAAACTCTCAAATTTTGAGATATAATCAAGGTACAATCCATTCCCTTCTTTCTTGTTGCCATGCATGCACTTTATGCTCAACCAAATATCACCAAAGGAGTATAAACTATTTCTTGAGTCATATTTAGGTGTAATCATCACGTACAGTATACAAAATATCTCATCATAAAGTTGTCTGTATATTTTGCGCATTTCATACAGCAGAAAATTTCCTTTTTCTTTCCTTTAGAATATCCAGAAATTATTGTAGCAGAAAGGCTAATTTTAAAAATAACAATTATACATTCATGTAGCCACAATACGTACTAAGTTATAAGTCACAGCAGGTCTCCTTCCAACACAAATTAATTGTAAACAACTAATGGAGGTCAAGAATGTAGGTGGAATCTGAGGCTAGAACATCCATGATAATAGTATTATGTTATTGGCGACTTCATCAGTAATTTCTCAGAATTAATACAACACTTTTGGTTAGAGGTTGTGGGTATACATAATATGAGCTTGTAAGGAGACTGAGCTGCCTCAAGAAGACGAACCTCGCAGCTTTAAGCTTTGCTTTCTCTTTAAAGCCTCAACAATTTCATGAATCTATATATATCTATATCTATATATTGTAATATAATCCAACACAAAAGCATGGGACTGGTCCATCTCTATTAGACACCAGTTTTGGAAATTTTTGAAGGCCCTCTTATCGACAAGAAACATAGGATGGAATGGGAAACAAGCTCAAGAAACCACATACACACTTTCTCTGAATTTCAGAATCTGCTTTTTATTCTTTGGAATTGTAGATCTGACGTGAGATTACTCTCTATGCAATTCTCGAAGTTATATAAATTGACAGTTGTTCTGCACATTTGTAATTCCCATCACTGTTCTGTGCACATACTTTCAGATACACACACAAAGTTAAGACCATAATCCTAAGGATTTATGTTGTGAATTTAAGGAGTAAAATCAAAAGTCAAAAGAATGAATTCCTACATGTGAAGATAGAACGGGAGTCTACCTTTCTTAAATACTCAGAGTTTTTCTAAAAGTACATATAACATCAATTAATTGGTAAAATATAAACTTCTTAAAAAGGGAATTAGGTTGACACTTAATGAATAGCCATCTGAAATTTATGTAATATATATATATATCACCTTCGAAATAATATTGCTGGCAACTCCTAGTGGCTAGTGAATTAATGTATATGGAAATATACAATGAAACCTTATCAACAATGTATAAACAAATTTCAAAGGGTTTTTTTATATCAATAGATCTAAGTTATGCTATTGATATTACCAATATAAAATCCTAACTAACATTACTGTGATTAATTTCTATCTTAGGATCTAAGAAATTTCTTTCCAAAGAAGTACATATGACTATGGCGGAAAATGTTCATGTAGGGTTACAACCATCTTGTCATGGTAGGAAAACTGTTGAGATTTTTCTACCAGACTTTGCAATCGAACTAATAAGGGGAAAATAATATAAAGAAAGATGTCTTTACCTTAAATGTTATCACTAGCATTATAAGGATCACAACTGCTTTGACCTAAAGTTTGATGAGTATCAACAATGACAGTCATAGTGCCAGTCGAGGTGCCCCTTACACCCGACCATGCGAGGGCGCGGTGACCCTCAACTGGGCGGAAGAAAGGAATGCCCAGATAGGGCAGCGGCCGCTTAATACGCGGGTCTAGGATCCCAGTCCCTTTTCGGTTTTTACGCGAGCTCGCAGTGTTTTTACGCCTCGTTGGGATCCCGACTTTAGATCATTCCGCTGACCCGTTGTTTTAGGATACCCAGGCGGGGGATGCTCGTTTTAGTTTTTCGTACGAGCTCGGTTGCCCGTTACCGGTCGGGCTGTTTTTCTAGAGTGACTTTTCCGGGAAGTCCCTCCCACCCGTCTCAGTGGCGTAGTTGGGGAGTAGACCTATCCCTCTATTGGACCGTCCTTCCAACTAGAGGGCGAGACGGAAGAGCCATTTGTAGGCTTCTTCACCACTTGAGTTTTTCTTTCGCCAACAGATTTGGCGATTTTACATCCAGATCATCCATATCTACATCTATATCTACATCATCAAGAGTTACATTAGAGAGAATTACAGTTAAGGTTTGGAGGAAATTATAATTAAGATTAAGTTGATTGGAGGTGACTTTAATCTGATTCGAAATCCCTATAAGTTAGTGGACGTGTTGGGAACTTAGTTAGGATGCATTATACAACACCGCATGCCTACGGAAGCACCCCAACCCTAAGGTACTTTTAAATACCTTAGAGTCATAGTGTGAGGTTACACACAGACCAAGACCACGGACTATCCACTAACTTAAAAGGAGTAAATAGAATTAAGGATCAAATCCGCCATCATCATATCAGTCCATTATCAAAAACCGTGATATAATCGCAATGACAAGAAATTAGTAATTACACGTGCCATCAAGTTCCACAACATGATCTACAAGATCTAGAATCATGATCTTAGAACGGAGAAAATCATTATATGTTAGAGTTTGTCATCTAAACTTTATATAAATATATGTGTGAAGAATGAGAAAAAGGGGTGAACCGATTAGCTACATGCCAAACAGTTGAAAACCTTTTTACTTATGAAAGTAGATATAAATTATACTTGTTCCACCTTTCTACTTGCTCTCTTTTGCACATAATAAATTACTTGTCATTTATTTAAAAAAAATACGGATTTGTATTCACAATTGTGACTCCTTTTCTTCCTTGCACGCATGGCAGGAAAGGAGTCTGTTGTTCAGTAGCTATACAGGGTTCCAAGAGACAAGGTCTATACCAGACGGTATGTGGTTTTTGTTACAGTTTTTAGTTCAATTGATATTGTAAATGTTTCTTCTCTTCAGTCAAATTTTTGGGATGTTGTATATAGTGACAGACATTGTAAATGTTGTAAAATCATATGGAAATTAATGAAATATGATTTTGGTGCCAATTTTCTCTATTAGCTTGTGGATGTGAATGTCATAAATTAGCCGCGCGAAAAATTTCCCCATAAAATTATGTTTTTAATGCGATGTCATAAATGGAATATTGCGAATTGTAGTGTTAAGGGTACCCGGATCCTAAGGGGTTCACACCCCCTTTCTCCCATACTTGTCCGGAAACATGGACGTTGACAAAGTTGGGAGAAAACAATATAATGGTGCTAATATGAAAAAAAACTTCTTGCGGTTGTTCCTTCTTTTTTTAAAAATAGCAGCCATTTTTTTAATCATAAGCCATTAATGTTTTTAATCGGCTTTTCACATTTTTTAAACATTTTTTAACGTATGCGTACGGCTTTTTCTTGTACGCGCCTCTTTTCATTTTTTAACAAATTTCTCAATGTTTTTCTTCTTTTTTTAAACATTCCTACCTTATATAGGCCCACGCATACAGCCTCTCCCCCTCCCTTTTGTTTTTAAACCAACTGGCACTTTTGGGCTTTTATAGCAATCAAAGCCCAACTTGGGATGGAAATTTTTTTTTAAAGTGCAACATTTAGGGTTCTGCTTCAGAACCCTCTCTGTAAAAACGTCGCCGCCCCTTCGGTGCTTCTCTGATATGCGCCTAGGGTTCCCACGATGGGAACCCTCCCAACCACACTGCCGCCATGGGGTCGAGGGGAACGCCGCCGCCTGTACGAGATGGGGTCGAGGGGAGCGTCGCGGGGCTGGAGGAGGGCATGCGGAGGGGAACCCCACGCCGCCAACACGCAGGGAGGATCGAGGCAATCTCGCGAAGTGCGGCAGGAAGGCTGCTACTGCAGCCGATGTTCTGGATTTGAATCTTCACCATCAGGAGGGTGCAATAGGAGCTTTGCGCCATAGACGTGCTGCCAATGACGTGCGTGGGGGATGGTGATGCCTGGGCTTCGTGTTGGAGGTTTGTGTGCCTCTTGCGCTAGGGTTGTCAAAGAGGGCTTCTCAAGGGTCTTCGATCTGATCCGAGAGTGCCGCCTTGGGTTGCGGGTGGTGGTGCCCTGGAAGACTTGTTAGGCTTTTGGAGCCTGAGATGAAGGAGAATCACGGCATGTTTGTCGCCTTTTGCCGCCTGGAGGGTCACTGATGCAGCATGGAACCCAAGTATAGGGCCGAAATTTTAATTAATTTTAGGCGTCAATTTTATTTACCTTTATTTAAGTTGTCGTGTCCTTAATTAAAGAAACGAGATCGCCTGTGATCTCCAATAATTAGTTATAGACTTGATTTTTAAATTAGTCGGTTAATTAGTTAGAGTCCATCTAGGATAATTAGTTGTCAATTTAAATTAATTTGCTATTTTTGTAATCTCATCCCTCCTATATAAAGGGATGAGGGTCCATTGTTTTAGTGAGTTCAGTATGTTATCAATTTGAGAATTATTCTCTATCCCTCTCTCTCTTCTCCCTTACGTGGTCTTCGCGCTTCTTCTCCCTCAACCCCTTGTTCCCGACGAGTTTTCTTCTTCTCAACCCCTCTATTTTCTTCTACCAAATAATTTCCACCATTTCAAATTTATTTCCCGCGCCGCGCCTTATTCAATTTGCATCAATTGGTATCAGAGCATGGCCTACAGATCGTCCTCACGATCTGACGATCCATCCAGACGTTCGCACGGAAAATCCAACGGATCCCGCTCCAATGACCGTACACGACGTGCCAAGGTTAGACAAACATTGTCAAATATGAGCCAGATTTGTGCCGATATGCAAGTAGTGGCATCCCAGATACGAGATACATTGAACGTTGAGATAACACACCAACTTGAGGAAAAAGCCGCCAAAGCGAAGTCTCCAACCACCGAAGCCGTTGTCGTGAGTTTTGACGACGAAACCCGCATCGGGGAGGAAAAAACGCTCGCTGTCCAGCAGCTCCCTGATCTGATTCCGCCACCGGAATCGATTCCATCGCCCCCTCCGGCCGTCCCGACACTGCCCAAACTACCCCGGGTACTTCCCATGCCTTCCTCGACGATCACAACCTTCTGCGCCACCCCACGTGCCTCCGCAACCAGCCCTCGCCATTGCCCCCTCACAGGCACGCACCCTCTTCCCCGCGCAAATCTCCGCCTCCACCCTCCATTCTCCCCACCCATGCTCCTCCTCACGCCGAACCCTGAAACCGCTTTTCCAACCTCAGCTCTCCTTCTCGTCCCCGCGGCCTCCTCTCGTCGTCTCCCGCGCCTACCTCCTTCCCTCGCCGTCGCCTTTCCTGTCCCAGCCGGACCCTCTCGCCCTCGCCCAACACCGTCCCTTTTCCCCGCGCGACGGTCTTCACGACCTCTCCTTCCCTCACCGCCACCCAACAGCCAGCAAACCCCCGCGCCGCCATCGCCACTCTACCATCCTCCATACCCTCTGTATTCCCCTGCGACCCCTCCTCTGCATCCCCCGCCGCCACCTGTACCCCCTCTCGCCCGGTATCGCCTCGACGCATTCCCCTCACCCTGCCCTCGATCGCGGCGACCTTCTCGCAAACGCCGTCAGGCTGAGCTCCCATCTAACGGCTGCCGCCGCCGCTGTATAAAAGAAGAAGAAACCCTATCGAGGGGTGTCTCTGGAACCGAATCCCTCAACTTTAGGGATTTGAGATTGATTTGGAAAAATTGCAAAGAAAAACCCCCTGAAAACCCTATTTGCAGAAAGGCCGAAATTGATAGGAATTTAAGGAAGATTGAAGGGGTACGAAAATTGCAGGGACACCCTTCTATAGAAAAAGACTACAAACGTAACATTGAAAAAGACCTAATTGAAGGAGTTTGAAGCTACAGTTCAAGGATGAATTCTCCAACAACGCATCTACATCAAGCAATTCGTCGGGAGACGAATTTTTTAAAGCGGAGGAAAGTTGATGCAGCATGGAACCCAAGTATAGGGCCGAAATTTTAATTAATTTTAGGCGTCAATTTTATTTACCTTTATTTAAGTTGTCGTGTCCTTAATTAAAGAAACGAGATCGCCTATGATCTCCAATAATTAGTTATAGATTTAATTTTTAAATTAGTCGGTTAATTAGTTAGAGTCCATCTAGGATAATTAGTTGTCAATTTAAATTAATTTGTTATTTTTGTAATCTCATCCCTCCTATATAAAGAGATGAGGGTCCATTGTTTTAGTGAGTTCAGTATGTTATCAATTTGAGAATTATTCTCTATCCCTCTCTCTCTCTTCTCCCTTGCGTGGTCTTCGCGCTTCTTCTCCCTCAACCCCTCGTTCCCGACGAGTTTTCTTCTTCTCAACCCCTCTATTTTCTTCTACCAAATAATTTCCACCGTTACAAATTTATTTCCCGCATCGCGCCTTATTCAATTTGCATCAGTCACGCCAGGGGATATTAGGGTTGAAAGATAGCGCGCCTCCTCGATGCGAGCAACGGATCTAGACTTCGCACGAGGGAGGAGGCGCCGTGATGGGGTTGGAGGTGTGCATGTATCGCCACGAGGGAGGAGGGCGGAAGGCTCCGCCTGGGGCGTCGCTCTGGTGGTGGTTCCTCGACTGCAGAAACTCCGCCGCTTCAAATATGGCGCACAACCTGAATCACCGCGAGGGAGGATCGAAGGGCCGCTGCTAGGGGCATCTAGACCGTTGATAGGGTTTTCATCGAACCCTGGAGTAGGGTTTGTCGTTGGACTGAAACCCGTGGCGGTTAGGGCTGCCAGGAACTCTTTTCCAGAACATAGAATGCAGGAATTTGGGTTTCTAAGAATCCTTAGAAAATAAATCTTAAACAAAATGGTGATCTTCACGCATAATTAACAATGAAATCGATAGTTGAATCTCGAACAAACAAAGAACACGAAATCCTTGAGAATCAACTGGATACCATGTTAGAAAATAGGAAGCGGAAGCGATAGTAATAAAAAGAGCATAAAAACAAGAAAGATAAAACATGATAGACTTAATTTTACGTTGAACCCTACTCCCTAAGGAGGGGGATGAAACCACGGGAGAATCGCTTAAAGGGACGGATATTGCATTCCGTTTTCTCATCAGATACAGGAGGTCTGGGGCTCCTTATATAGCCTCCACAAAGCCTCCAAGTCCCACCACTGGTAGATGTGGGACTAAACTCTTGGATGGAGTAAATGGATCCTGGAGAGATCCATTTACCCATCTCTCATACATATGGCGCACAACCAAATACTCCAACATGTTGTATCTTTTACAAATGTGGAATTATTTGGAATGTGCTATTAACAAAACTTTTTACTTTCGTGAATCAATTTCGGTGTATTTTGCCTGAATTTTAATTTCTCTCTCCAAAACTTGAGGCTTAGACCTCGACATATATTTTGTGAAACCACCTCAGAATGTCTCGTGTTTTTTAAACCTTGCTTCAAGATGTTCATCGGCTCTTCATAATGAGCATATAATGATGAACTCACATAAGTCGAAGTTCTCTCAGGACCATGATATGGAAAGGCTAGCCTCAAGGTGTTTAAGGCATACACCTCAAGGCGAGCCGATGCCTTTTAGCCTCAAAGATATCGTATCGAGTGAATCTAGTGAGGCATGCACATTACATGGCAAAGGCAATCATGAATCAGTGAAGAGAGGTGTGAGCATGGTTCGAAAAAACGTGCCT
The DNA here is from genome assembly GCA_037367405.1 of Ottelia alismoides. NCBI lineage: Eukaryota > Viridiplantae > Streptophyta > Magnoliopsida > Alismatales > Hydrocharitaceae > Ottelia > Ottelia alismoides. Next base: position 900,965 of record JAZKJV010000397.1, read on the forward strand.
CAACGAGCTCGAGGCGTTACCAAACTGATCAGAGGTGCATGCCTCTGCTTGTAGGTACGAGGCGAGGCTATAGTCGAGGCACACCCATGAGGCATAGGGGAGTTTTGTGGGTCGCGTGCTTCGTACGTGGCCCACTTATAACCCCACTCCCTCCCACCGACTCCCGAACCCGCCTCCATCGTGCTGGAAACTCTAACCCAACCCGATTCTCCACCGTCCTCATCACCTTCATGTTGGGATCATGACCTTCGTCGCAGACCCTCCTCCATCTTCCTCTTCTTCGGCATCGTGTTGCTAAAGCCTCTCCTGCAGCTGCTTCCAGAAGCCCTCGACTCCTCGCGCAGCTGCTTCACCCCCACCCTGCAGTAACAATATGTATTTTTTAAAAATTTGGGTAGGTATTTCAGTAGTTCCATTGATACCTCGTCATTTTTTAGGTTGTAAAAGATCTATAATCCAAGTTGTGTTAGGCTTTAGGGTCCTTTGTTGACTCGTTAATTTTACTTAAAGTTTCTATATACCAAGGTCCACGTAATCCAGGTATACATTTACAAAGTTGTGCAAACAATCTCATTGCAATTGAATAGCGAAAAAATCTGAGCTTCTAGGATCCCATGGAAGGATCATTATCTACCATAGCAATAACAAAATTGGCATATCCAGTTAAGTAAAAAATTTTGTTAGGATATATTTCGGTTCCACATTCAGTATATCACTAAAAAATTTTGTTAGGATATATTTCGGTTGAGGGCAGGCTGAGGAAGTCAGACTGGGATTGTGTGCTGCGCAGATTGGAGGAGAGGTTGGAGGGTTGGAAGGCTATCACTCTGTCCAAGGGTGGGAAGTTTACATTGCTGAAGCATGTCCTCTCGGCCATCCCGACTTTTTTCTTCTCCACGAGATTAATGCTTGTTGGTGTTAGAAGGAAGATTGAGAGTTTGATGAGATCCTTTTTCTGGTCAGATGGGAGACTGGCAAAGAGGGGGTTGCACCTGGTGGCTTGGAAGGATTTGGTTGTGCCGGTTGCGGAGGGAGGTCTTGGCATCAGGGAAATGGAATCTATGAACAAAGCCTTGTTAGCAAAATGGGTGGTGCGCATTTGGGGTTCGTCCGACTCGCCGGTCTTGCAGTTGCTGAGAAAGATTTATGGTGTTACTGGGGAATTGGTGGCAGTGAGGAAGTGTCATGAGTCTTCCTTGTGGAGTGGGATCCGTGCAGTGCTTCCGGGCCTCCGGCCGCTTCTTAGGCCGATTCTGGGGGATGGTCTCCGATTCCGTTTTTGGCTGGATGACTGGACGGGGGATGGGGCCTTGGCCTTCCGCTTTCCTCGGTTGATGGCTTTGGCCGTGGATAGGGGGCGCGGGTGGCGAATGTCATCGAATCTGGGGAGTAGATGCCGAGGTTCCTAGCGGACCTCTCGGATCAGAGGATGGAGGAGCTTTTGCGGATGCTGTCTGAAATTACCCCTGCCGGGGAGTTGTCGGGAGACCCGGACCGTTTTGAGTGGACTGATGGTAAGTTCTCTGTGAAGGCGGCCTATCGAAAGGTTAGTGCTGGTTCGGTGGTTCGAGATGAAGATCTGTGTGCTGACGTGAAGGTGATTTGGGCAGCTAAGATTCCTTCCCGGATTAAGGTCTTCCTGTGGTGTATGAGGAGAGGTCGTATTTGTGACAAAGTGAGAAGGGGCAGACTGCTGGGTGGGACGGATCTAAAGTGTGACAGATGCGAGGACGAGTTGGAGGATGCAGATCACATCTTCTTTGGGTGCAGGTCTTCGGCGAAGGTTTGGGAGACTTTGGGGCTTCCGTGGGTCCGGGCATCCGATGCGGAACAATTTTGGAGGTCGATCCGTGGGGTCGTCCTTGGGTCTTCCGATGATGTCTCCAAGCCTCTTGCAGCTCTTTGGGCTATTTGGCTTGGTAGGAATGATACAATTTTCAAGGGGCAGCGTTTTTACTTTGAAAATGTTATTGCCCACTGCAATGCTTTGTACAATTTCTGGTTATCCAACTGATGTACCCTATGTTTTATTAATGAATGCTTTGGTGTGGTGACTCCCGCCTCGGGAGGGCTCCCCCGTTTTCTTACTCAAAAAAAATATTACAATTTTTATTAAAAAGTTTGCTAGATTATATTACAATTCAACTAACAGTTTATATTACAAAGTTGATTAGGATATCTTCCAGTTCAACTAAATTTCGTATATTTTGTTTAACAATATGATGGTTGTTTTTTTGTTACTTAAAATCATAGAGATGTCGAAGTCAAGCAAAGGCCCAAAGAATTCGAAGGAAGCAGGAATGATCCCGCATGGAAATATTGTGTTCAACTTGAGATGGAGGAGACTTAAAAGGCTAAACAATATGTGTATGTGCAATGCAACTTTAGTGGTAAGAAAATTACCAGTGGAGTCACTAAACTCAAGCATCATCTTGCGAAGACCGAGAAAATGTGAAAGGCTATATTATTGTCCGATGAAGAGAAAAATAAAGAGCAATGATGGAGATGGAAGAATAGTGTAGAGATGGTAACTTTGAGATAAAAAATCCATTTGGTGATGAAAATCAAGCAACAATTCCATCTGGATCTAGTAACATGAATAGGGTAAGAGGTCTCGTTGACTTCATTGTTGTCGTCCCATCGCCATTAGGAAGTCCAAGTCCAACGACTATGATTGGGACGAATGGTCATCAAACTACATTGAATGGGAAATGGAAGAAAGAGGAGAGAAATTGTGTTTACCGTACCATTGGCATATTCTTCTTCAAGAATGGGTTGGCATTCAATTGTGCAAATAGCACTTCCTTTCCGACCATGCTTCATGTTGTTAGGTCCTTTGGGAGGGGATTGAAGCCTTCATCGTCTTACGAGGTAAAGAGTTGGATTTTGAAAGAAGAGAAGAACAATGGGGATGTTATGAGTGAGGCAAAAGCTTTTTGGGCAGAAACTGGTTGCAACTAGTAAGACGGTTGGAAGGACGTAAAAGGTCATTCTTTAATCAACTTCTTGGTGAACAATCTGAAAGGCACTTAGTTCTTGAAGTTTGTAGATGCATCCGATAAAGTGAAGAATGCAACCATGCTTTTTAAGCTATTGGATGAGATTGTAAAGGAGGTCGGTGAAGGCAATGTTTTGCAGGTTATTACAGACAATGCCTATAATTACAAAGCGGCTAGACAAATGTTGATGGAGAAAAGGAAGCACCTTTATTAGATTCCATGTGCAGCCCACTGCATAGACTTGATATTAAAGGATATTTTGAAATTGCCTCTACTTGCCTCTGTGTTCAAGAAATCGAAAAGGATTATTAATTGCATCTATGCACATGGATGGGTTTTGGCCATGGTAAGGAGGCAAATAGGAGAAGATTTGGTATGACCAGCGGTCACATGTTTTGCTATGGTTTTTCTCATGTTACAGAAATTGATGAGCATGAAGGATCTTCTAGAGTCCTTTTTTACTTCCAATAAATGGAAGAAGAGTCCCCTATGCTTTTAAGCCTTAAGGGAAAAGTGTAAGTCAAACCATTTTGAGAAGCAAAACTTATTCGCATGGTGTTGCCTATGTGATACGAACGACGATGCCGTTGGTTATGGCTTTACGGATGGTGGATTTCGAAAAATATCTACACATGGGTTTCATCTATGAGGCCATGGATAGAGCTAAGGAAGGAATAGCGAAAACATTAGGCATGATGAAACAAAACATCGAACATTATGGGATGTTGTGAATGGCAGATGGGATCGCCAGCTCTATACCAATTTGCATGCGGCAGCATACTTTCTCAATCTCCAATACCAATACAAGTCGTCATTCTCCAAATATTTTGAGACAAAAAAGGCATGTTTGATTGCATAGTGAGGATGATAGATGATTGAACCGCAAGGGAGAAAATTGATCAACATATTGATGCTTTTAAGCATGCACGAGGCATCTTTGGATGGGAAACCGCAATAAGTGCGCGCAAGAAGAAGAGTCATGGTTAGTATGTATTTCATTTTAATATTTATTTCTTTCAATTGATAACTATGTAAGATTAACCTTGTTTGTGAAATATAACATTCTCAATGGGTTGGTCGTCTCAACTTGGGGACGAATGTTCCGAGTGGCAAAAACTTATCATCCGAGTTTTGAGTTTGACTTGTAGTGCATAAGGTTGCGAGCTCAATTAAAGTTCTTTTAATCACGTAATATTTCGATCATATTAACAATTATATTACATTAAGAATTACAATCAACATATTTAATGATATTGAAAATCCACCACTAGGTCCACGTAGAGAGAAGGTATCGACTCACACAAGCCAAATTGAATGATTTGGTATATGTGATGTTTAACCTAAAGTTGAAGCATAGAGAGATAAGGAGAAAGACTTCTGGAGGATCCTCTATACTTGGATGATGTGGATTCTAGTGATGAATGGGTGTTGGAGCTCCAAAGTTGTGACTTTGAAGCGTATCAAGAACTTGATGCAAACACTCCCATTGAAGATGAGGTTATAGAAGTCGAGGATGAAGCTGATCAACAAGACAAATCACATCGGAAGAGGAGGAAGGACAAAGGTAATGGCTTCCTATTATTTTGATTCTCGAACATATTTGGTTATGTTAAACATAACAGAAGTAAATTAAGTAACATTAGTGTTATCTAATTTAGATAAAGCAGTGGTGGATGATGTTGATGATGAGGAGTTTCATGACGACGACGATGAAGTTAGCGTTGAAGGGGAAGATGAAGCAAATTCGAAGTATATGGATGCCTATTGGATGATCCAATAAGAAATAGTTCTTCGGATGTTGATCTTTATGCATATATTGCAGTTAGACTTAGAGGTAATGTCGATGAGCAGCTAGAAGGCCTGGAACCTTGATTAGAATATTGTGAAGCTACCTCTTTTAATTTTTCTTTGAGTTTTTGAACTAGTGGGCATGGACTAGAAGTAGAACATTTGAACTTATATTATTTTTGTAATCATTGTAATCTTTTGTCTTGAGCTTTTAGACTTTTACATTAGCCAAAGCATTCTAGAAGCTATGTTTGTTACTCTTAGCATTGAAAAGTTACTTGAAATATGATTAAATTGCTTTGGAATGGAATTGTATTAGATAATATTGCCTTACTGATATTATTACAACATTCTTTATTAAATTACATAATTTGGATGGGAATATTGACGTTTACGCCTCGACCGCCTCGATGCTAAGCCTTGCCTCGATTTCAGGGTAACTGCATCGTTCTGCTTTTCCTTTTTTTCAAACCTTGGGTGCTAGGCGCCCACCTCGATGTTAGAACTTTTATTTTTAATTTCTTTTAAAGATTTAGTACTTTAAATGTATGAACTATTTATGTTATATTATAGTTTATAGGATATCATCATTTCTGAAGTCGCAATATCTTTCAAATTAAATGCATGTGCGTACTCTCTTTAATTGTCTATGCTCTAACCAAATTAGTGACTGAAGGAAAATGCTCATTATCATGCATTATATTTCAGATTTTTTATTCACTCCTTGATGTAAGATCATGAACACTTTAGACTATCATGTAGATGTCTTCTAAGAGAATAACAAAAATAATTACTTCGGGCCAAACTATATTTCAAACAAATGGTGACTTCTGAACATAAAGTCGCGTTTATGCCAAAAACTATCATATAAATAAAGGTTTAACATAACAATTTCTTTTATTAAAAGAGAAATATATAAAACTAAAACAAACGAAGTTAAAATTTTCATAAAAGTCTCATAAGAAATGAAAAATAAAAGGTGTTAGAGTAAAACAATACTCTGATGTGTTATTCCATAGAGCCCTCGGGTCTCTTATATAGAGAGAAAACCCTTAGGTAAATTACAGAGATGTACAATATATAAATAGAAAATACGAAACAGTACACCGCAACATATATAAGCCTCTACACTCCCCCTCAAGATGGAGCATAGATATCTATCATGCTCAGCTTGGAAGAACATCTCTGGAAAGGTCCTCTGAGCAATGGCTTGGTGAATATATCAGCAGTCTGGTCCTCTGAACTGGCATGAGAAGTGGAAATGAAGCCCTTCTGAATCATGTCTCTAGTATAATGACAATCCACCTCGATGTACTTTGTTCTCTCATGAAAAGCTGGATTATTGGCAATAAACAATGCTGCCTGATTGTCACATTGGAGATTCATAGGCAAGGGGACATCTACATTCAAATCTTCTAAGACTTCTCTAACCCACATCATTTCTGCGCTTGCTTGTGCCATGGCTCTGTACTCGGATTCAGCACTGGATCTTGCCACAACAGTCTGTTTCTTGCTTTTCCAAGAAACTAAAGAGCTTCCTATGAAGATAGCAAATCCAGAATTAGATTTACGATCCCTTGGACATCCTGCATAATCTGCATCTGCACAAGCTGAAATAGACAGATCTGTATCTTTCCTGAATAGCAATCATGTGCCTGGGGAAGACTTCAGATATCTCAATATCATATACAAGGCATCCATATGAACTTGCCTCGGCTGCTCCATAAATTGACTCATCCGGTTTACTGCAAAGGCAATATCCGGTCGAGTTATAGTAATGTATAAGAGCTTAGCCACCATCTCTCTGTACCTTCTTTTGTCCACCTCCTCGGTATCATCGTCGTACAGCTTCATGCTTGGGTCCATAGGTGTACTTGAAGGTCTGCATCCAGTCATTCCTGTTTCAACTAGCAAGTCTGTGACATATTTTCTTTGAGTCATCACCATTCCTTGTGCATTTCTTGCAAACTCTATCCCCAGAAAATATTGTATCGTGCCCAAATCCTTCGTAATGAACTGGCTTCCCAACAGGGACTTGGTTATCTCAATCCCCTGAGCATCATCTCATGTAACCAAGATGTCATCAACATATATCATAACAACAACTGTACCTCTAGGGGTCTTCTGGATGAACAGTGAATGGTCCGCATTTGATCTCCTGAACCCCTGTCGTTCAATTAGCTGGGAAAGCTTCTGGAACCATGCTCGGGGACTCTGTTTGAGGCCATAAATAGCCTTATGAAGTCTGCACACCATCTGAGTCTCCCCCTCAGCAGCAAACCCTGGTGGCTGCTGCATGTAGACTTCCTCCTGTAGGTCACCATACAAGAAAGCATTCTTGACGTCAAGCTGAAAAATGGTCCAGTTACGTACCACAGCAACAGATAGGAGGATGCGAAGAGTGGAGTGTCTAGCCACTGGTGAAAAAGTATCCAAATAATCTACCCCATACGTCTGGGTAAATCCCCGTGCTACAAGTCTTGCCTTGTATCTGTCGAGACGTCCATCCGCATGATATTTCACCGTAAACACCCACTTGCAACTCACCACGGAGGCACCTGGAGGAATGGGGACAAGAGACCAAGTCCCTCTAGACTGCAAGGCACGCATCTCCTCTTCCATGGCTAGATGCCAGCAATCAATCTTCATGGCATCTTGATATGTCCGTGGAATCTCAACTAACGAGACAGCAGCTGCAAACTTCTGGAACTCCCCATTGAGACGATGAAATGAGACTTGCGAGGCAAGGGGATATGAAGCACATTGTCGTCGCTGCTTTCTGTGAGCAATGGGTCGATCTAGATCATCCATCACTGTGTTGACCGGTTGATCTTCCTCCTGTAGTAAAGGCTCCTGCACAGGTGCATTGTCTAACCCATCATTAGTGTTAACATCAGAACATACCTGAGGCGTGTTGGATGGTTGACATGTAGCTTGAGCAGGGCATGTCCGCCTTGTATAGAACTTAGTGAAAGGTACAATTGGAGGTGGTGGTGGTGATGGTGGTGGTGGAGTAGAGGATTGACCCAGGCTAGGAGGTGGAGGCACATAGACATTAGAATCTGTGGATGTGGAGGAGACCAATCTGTCACCTGCAGGGGAGAAGTACATGACGGGCTCGAAAAATGTAACATCAGCGCTCACATAGTACTTGTCATGAACAGGGTCATAGCAACGATATCCTTTCTGTGTCCTGGAGTAGCCCACAAAAACACACTTGATAGCTCTAGGAAATAGCTTATCAAGTCCTGGAGATAAGCGGTGGACAAACGCAACAGTGCCAAAGACCCGAGGTGTAAGTGTAAACAAATCTTTGTCAGGAAAGAGAACAGAGATAGGAGACTTTTCCCCAAAAACAGTTGTAGGCATGCGGTTGACCAGATAGCATGCTGTAAGTATAGCATCCCCCAAAAGGATAATGGGGCACAACTCTGAAAAAGTAATGCGCGAGCAATATCAAGGAAATGTCGATGCTTCCGTTCTGCAACCCCATTTTGTTGAGATGTGTATGCACATGTGGTTTGGTGGATAATGCCTTTAGAAGAAAGAAAGCGAGCAAGGGAACGAGTGCAGAACTCAAATGCATTGTCAGTACGCACATACTTAACCGTAGACGAAAAAACATTTTGAACTTCATTTATAAGATTTTGAATAACACTTCCTGCTTCGGATTTATTTTTAAGAAGAAAAGTCCAGGACACTCTAGAAAAATCATCAACAACAACTAAATAGAACATGTGCCCCTGATGATCTGGGACACGACTGGGACCCCAAATATCTATGTGAAATAACTCAAATGGGGAGCGATTGCTCCGACTCTGACGACTGGGGAAGCTAGACCGATGGTGCTTCCCTAACTGACATGCTTCACAACGAAATGACGAACTCGGAGAGATCTGAGGCAGGAGGTGACGCATTTTCTGTAGCGGCAGGTGACCAAACCGAAGATGCCAGGTATACGGAGATACAGAGTCCTGGGAATGCAGTGAGACGCCAGCGTAAGAGTTCCGTACGAGACGATAGAGGCCATTGTGCTCAGAGCCACAACCAATCACCCTGCCCGTTAGTATGTCCTGAAAAATAACAGACGATGGGTCAAAAATAGCACGACAGTGCAAATCTCGTGTAATCTGACTAATGGATAAGAGATTCATAGAGAATTCTTGTGCATGTAGAACATTCTGTAAGTGCATAGAGGGCAGCAAAGTCGTCTCCCCCTGACCGATGATAGGGGAATGAGTGCCATCAGCAATGAGTACAGAGCGACCAGCCTGAACAGCTCTATAGGACTGCAGAATATCTTTCTGACGACAGAGATGATGGGTGGCTCCAGAATCGACAATCCATCCTGTGAGATCATGGTTATGATATGAGACTGAAGGACTACCTGAGGCACTGGCCGAAGCAGATGTACTAGCTGACGCCGAAGCCGCAACATCAGAAGTATCAACACCATCTGACGATGATTGTGGCATGATATCACGAAGCCGTGCCACTAGCTCCTCGAACCTGTGATCTGGAGTAGATGCTGGTGGACCCTGAACATGATCAGCAACACGTGCAGAAGGAGGGAAGCCATGCTTGGAATAGCATGTATCCTCCGAATGACCAGTACGACGACAGAATGAGCACGTAGAGCGTATGCGACCTCCGCGGCCACGTCCACCACTTCCTCTGCCACGAAATGAGGACGAACTACCTCGTCCTCTGGAGACTACCATTGCCGAGGGAGCTGGAGTCGTTGTATTCGATTGAACAGGTACACGACTGAGCCTTCTGTAGACTTCTTCCATCGGTGGAATGGTTGCATCGGCAAGGATCTGAGAGCGTGCTGCCTCGTACTCCGGGTCAAGGGCAGCAAGTAATACGCCAACCATAGTGGCGTTGCGGAACGTCTTCTGCTGTTCCGGCGTGGTTGTGAGTGGGATGGTGCTATAGAGTTTCTCGAACATGCCACGAAGAGACGTGTACAGAGAATGAAGAGGCCTCCCATTTTGCTCCGTGGTAAAAATATCATGCTGCAACTGCAGCATCTTTGTCTCGTTCCGCACCTGAGAGTATGTCGTGGCCAGAATATCCCACATCGCCTTGGCGGTGGGCTGATGGAGGACATCATTTGCTATCTCCGGCGTTAGCGTTCCTGACAGCCAAACTTTGGCATACGCGTCATCGGCCTCCCATGAGGCATATATTCCCTTCTTCTCCGGCGGTTCATCTTCGGTAAGAATATGCTTCTTACCACATGACTGCATAAGACTGAGGAACTGCATAGCCCACAGTTCGTAGTTCGTCCCGTCCATTTTGACGATTGGTGTGGAACCTTTAAAGGCACCTATGGCGGGCATATCGACCTTTTGTTCTGACATACTGCCGGAGAAGCCCAACTAGGGATGATAGACAAAGAGATTGGCGTCTACCGAGATCTTTGAGGATTCAAGTGCATATGTAGACGTTATGCACTTGAACCCGTCATCGACCGGAGCCCGACCGAAGCGAGGCGGGCCTCGGCTGCGAGGCTGATGAAGCCTCGGGGGAGAAGCGGCGGGGCTGGGGCCTGAAGGGGCTGGAGGTACCGACGGGGGCTGGCGGAGGGCCGGAGGGGCCTGGCGGCGGCTGGAGTGGCTGGCTGGGGTCGGCGAGGGGCCTGGCGGCGACGGGAGGGCCTGGAGGGGCCGGCGGCGGGAGCCTGTTGGCGGCGGGGGGGGGAGGAAACCCTAGGTTAGGGTTTTGGCTATGATACCATGTTAGAGTAAAACAATACTCTGATGTGTTATTCCATAGAGCCCTCGGGTCTCTTATATAGAGAGAAAACCCTTGGGTAAATTACAGAGACGTACAATATATAAATAGAAAATACGAAACAGTACACCGCAACATATATAAGCCTCTACAAAAGGCAATTGAAAAAGTGGGTGTGGTTCCATCAATACGAAGGCAACCTACCTAAGACACAGCCATGTCAAGTAGCAACCATTGGCTCGGAAATTTCAAATAGGCAATGTGCAAAAAGTGGCTAGTTATGGATCAAACAAAGCTCATGTTGTCTAATAAAAATTCCATCAAATGCATATATCATCCAATCCTCTGAAAATATGACTTATCACAGCCAAAAACTATCAAATCTATGGTACTATGTCCATCTTCAACATTGAAGAATTACATAAAAACCTTTAATTACTTTTAGTATATGGATATTTATGATGTATTGTATAGAAAAAAGAGGATTACGCATCGACTGCCTCGAGGCTATGCCTCGTCTCGATTCCAGGGAAACTGTCTCGATTTGCCTTCCAATTTTTAAAACCTTTCTCGTGACATGAAGATGGTGTACCCACTTTGCAACGACAATCCCAATGATACTAAGGATATTTTCTTTGCATCATGGTCGGATTAGAAGTGTTAGGCAGGTGGCTTCCATCGAGTGGCTTAAACCAACTAGCATGAAATACTTTTGGAGCTCTCTTGACACTGTTAAGTTTAGACCGAACTATGAGATCGTAAAGCCATTTTTAATCGATTTGGGATGTTTGGTTGGTGCAAATAAAACTTTTTACTAAGATGGGCTTTATTTTGAGAAAGTTGTGAATATGGCCCCAAATATCGATTTTGGTCACCATATCGACGACCGACCGAAACAAAATTTCGATCAAAACTCGACTGAAATTTCGATCATTTCAGTCACGATTTCTACTATAGCCCCCCATATTACTGATATATCGATCATTTGGGTCGAACTCTGGTGACCTGCCGCAATCGAAATTCGACCAAATTTCAGTGAAATTTAAGGCTGCAGTTGTGAACCATGTCAAGACTCTTGCAGAGTTATGGATGGTATCACTTGATTCTTATTCTTTGTTAATGTAGGGGCAGGCACCATCCTAGCTCAATTCATTATTAACGTGTATGTTCTTTTTTCTTTCAAAAAATTGAAGGACACTTCACATTATTAATGTGTCATTATTGATAGAATATCACTACCCAGGGAGAGCCACACCGGCCCGGTAGAAGGACAAATAAGCCGATCTTAGTTCGGAGTTGGAATGAGTCTCACCTCTCAGCAGTACAGAAGTATGCCAAAAGGGTGAAGAACTTTCACTACCATCTCATGCTTGGGTCAAGATGTGAGGGGAAGATTAGGAAAAGACTACTTGGCATTAGATGAAGAGCAAGGTCTAGAATTCTACAATATCTGAAGTCTAAGATTAGCATGCAAACTCTAAGAATGTTTTTTTACTATTAAAGCCAGCACATGCATTGGGTTAAATGCAAGTAGTTATCACTTAATAGTAATCACAAACACTACTGATAAATTTAAAAAAGGCTCAAAACAAATAAAAGTTGAAGTCTAAGTTCTATCTCAATTCCTAAAACATGGACTTAAGATGGGTATGTGGTAAAAATATAAGACCTAGAATGCATAATGCCTCGCTTCGAGAATGTGATCCAGCCCCCATGACGCATAGGCATATTCGACTGCAAATGAGATTCAAGTATTGAAATTCTTGAACCTTGATCTCTAACCATCATATCTAAAAAAGATAGAAGTTTGTCTCTAAGATGATGAAATCATCTCCAAAGAAAAAATTTTCATTTTCGAATTTCAACATCATCACTATAATATGAGACACATCATGTGTCCTCTTAACTTCAGCCATTAGTGGCTGATAGATTAATGTACTGCATTCATTATACCTCTTAATATTGTTCTACAAATTATTGATTTCTAATTGACCACATTGTCTGGAATCATATTTCTCTTCTGTTTTTGGTAAATCAAATCTTCAAGCTACCATAATGAGATTCAAGTATTGACATTCTTGAACCTTGATCTATAACCATCATATCTAAAAAAGATAGAAGTCTGTCTCTAAGATGATGAAGTCATCTCCAAAGAAAAAAATCTTTCCATTTTCGAATTTCGACATCATCACTAATAATATGAGACACATCCTGTGTCCTCTTAACTTCAGCCATTAGTGGCTGATAGATTAATGTACTGCATTCAGTATACCTCTTTATGCTGTTCTACAAATTATTGATTTCTAATTGACCACATTGTCTGGAATCATATTTCTCTTGTCTGTTTTTTTTGTAAATCAAATCTTCAAGCTACCATAATGTGTTATTTTTCTTGATATGTAGAGGTTTGGGACTCCAGAAAAGCTGTTTGTTATCCCCTGATGGTCTCATCATAGGATACGCACTTGAAAAGGTTAAACCGATCAATCAATATTTATCTTTATATAAATAGCCCAAGAGTCCATATCAACCAAAGGATAAACTTGGAATCTGGTACTACACTCAACAGAGACTTAACCATTGATTCGGCCCTCGACAACAAATGGCCCATATCCCCCCATCCCATAGACCGACACAATTCACCTTCACTCTTCACAATTGTTAATCAAAAAGAGAGACGCAAATCAAAGGATCATAAATGATAGGATGTGAAAAGACGCCATAGTTGGTAAATGGTGTCCGGCTTACAAGGTAGAATTGCATTACACTCTTTATATTATGGTATTTAGAGGAAAAAGAGTGAAGCGATGAGAAGACGTCTACCCACTGAAAACTATATTTGTAAGTTAACAACAGTTGTTTATGCTATTTAAAGATGTAAACAATCTGAAAACTAAAAAATCAATTTTATTTACACGGTTATTCAACCACACATGCGAGGAAGAATTTCTATTTCTTACACATGCATAAAGTATATAAAATATAATATATGGTAGAACTTAGCAAGGATCATACTACAAGCAAGTCAAATATAGCTTTATGCATATTAGATATATAAACAAGTATATGGCACAAACCTGACGAAGACTTTGCGAACCAGCACGGAAGGTCCTTGCAGCAACAAGCCTCAGAAACACCTCTTCTGGAAGAGACTCACCAGTTTCATAATGTTTCGCAATGCTCATTAGAGTATCCCTGCCCCCAAAAACATTCAAAAAAAACAATGAGGAAAATAAAACTAGCAAATTGGGTGTTGATTGCACCTCAGCACTAAGTGAGCATAGAGAAGAGGCTATAATTGCTTGGTCGGCGTTTGGGGCAGAGGACAATATCAAATTTAAAGATAAGAGTCTTTAATGATTTCATAATATCAGAGGAAGTATGGAAAACATAGACTATTGGATATAAACTTTCCCATTCAAATTAACATGGATTCATCACATTAACGAGTTCCCAACAACAACAACAACAAAGCCTTTTCCCACAATTAAGTGGGGTCGGCTACATGGATTCTTCACCTCCATTCAGATCTATCTTGGGTCAATCCCGGACTTCATTAAAGAGTTCTCAAATTCAAAAAATTAGAATCACGTTGTTCTTTGAGTTGTCAACTTTCGATTAGAGCATATCAATTGAATTTGAGTGGATAAGTGTCGGTACAAGCATATCACAAGGGAATCGGTTCAGATCATTCCACCGAAAAAAACAATAATGGAGACGAATCACATTGAGAGTACTCAATGGCTGTGTTTGGAAAAGGGGGTTAAAGTTAAGACTTTTAGTTTTAACCCATCCTCTAATCCATGGAGTAATCCTTGGGATAACCCTTTTTTTAAGGTAAAGGGGGTGATCTCTTTATAGCTTGCATGATTCAAGTAACTTTCACTACTAGCTAGATCTCCCTAAGTGATCTCTTTATTTCCTTCCACAATGAAAAGCTTATGGAAATATTGCTTCCATCTAATTTATATATCCGTCCAAGTAACAAGTGTATGTCATTCCTCATCCTTAATGCATCTCACTTGAGAAAGATCTTTGGTCTTTTTTTCTCTTGCTTTGATCAATCTGAATATATCCTTTTATCCCTCCTTAGAGTCAAGGTTTTAGTACAAAACTTCATAAGCTTTTGACTTAGCTTTGCTTACAGCCTTCTTTACTTCCTTTTTCGTTATTTTGTAGTTTATGGTGGTTTCCTATGTTCCATACTTAGACATGGCTTTAAAGCATGGTTTTTAAATTTTAAGCTTCTCTTGCACTCCTCAGCTTCACCACCAAGCCTCCTTTTGACCTGGTGCTCCTCCCTTTGACTCGCCTAACATTTCTTTGGCTACACTTCGGATACAAGATGTTACCACCTCCCACATCTCTCTTACACTTTCGTTACAATCCCAAGATAAGTCTTCTAAAACCTTCTCCCTGAAGCTTGATTGCTTCAAATGAAGATTCCACCATCTAGTTCTAGGATCTTGGAAATCCTTTTTTTTCTTTATCAACCTTTTTATTTGCACATCCATGACTAACAAGCAATGTTGGTTGTCAAACTCTCTCCTAGAATTACTTTGCAGTATTTGCAATACAACCGATCTCTTCTCCTCAATGCAAAGTAATCTCTCGATATTCTAGTCGGGTCACTCTTATAAGTAATTAAATGCCCCCTCTTCTTGAAGAAAGTGTTTGCTATAAAAAGATCATAAGCCATTACAAAATCCAGAATGACTTTCCCCTCAATCCCCGAAGCCATGGCCTCTATGGATGCTATAATGCCACATGTCCATTAAGATCTCCACCTAGGCAACTCATCTCTCTTTGTGGGAAACCTTGCATAATCTTATCCCAATCCTCTCAAAAAGCTTGTTTAATCCTTTCATCTAAACTAATTTGTGATGCATAAGCTGAGATATTCATAATTTCTTCTTCGAGCACCAATTTTAACAAAATAATATGATCCCCAATTCTTTGCACCTCAATCACACTATCCTTCAAATCCTTATGAATAACCACTCCAACACCAGTCGTGCACTTCTCTTTACCTGAATACCAAAGTTTAAAGCATGTCTTCTCGATCTCCCTTACTTTCTCTCCAACCTATTTAATTTCTTGGAAACATAGTATTTGAATCTTCTTATTTCCATCGTATCTACTACTATCTCCATCGATTTGCCAATCAGAGTGCCAATACTCCAACTACATATCCACAACTTCCTTTGCAACATCTTTTGGACAAACTTCTTTACTCTCATGCATCCATCATGTGAGAACCCTTACAAATTTTGGACTGCATCCAGGCTACGATGCAACGGAACTAGCTTATTTACTTGCATGCGTTCCTCATGCGAGAACACAAGCCCTGGTAAATGAGGAGGGTTGTGCGTTAGGTAGCCGACAGCCAGCGCAAGAGAGACAAATCCCTAATGTAGTGTTTAGTTACCGGGTTAAACTCCCTTTGGGGAGTTTACCCCCTTTAACCCACATCCCCCTCTCTCCCCGTGGGCCCCACTTTATTCCTTTTTTTAAAATTAATTAAATCAATTTTACATCATCAATCCTATCAAAAAATAATATATTATATCATCATATCATATAAAAATTATAAACTACTCCACTTCTACTCACTTTTCCAAACTTCAATGCAATCACTTCACAATAACTACTCACTTTTTCAAACTTTAATACAATCACATCACCCCAAACCCATTTCTAACCCACCCCCAGTTAACCCACTATCCAAACACCAAAATCCGAAAACGGGTTACCCTCTACCAGTTTAACCCGCTTTAACCCACTAACCAAACGCACCCTAAATAGTATTCTTTTAAGAACGCTATTTAGGAGTTTATCTCGAAACAATTTGGATCTTTCAACATGGATTTAAGCAAACTACAAAACACTACAAGTAAAAATATATTGCAAGTAGATCATCAGGACTCAAGAAGGCCATATGCATGGCCAACACATTTTCCACACAAAAATGTACCCAACAAAAACCAAGGCATTTCTTGCAAGCAAGAAGGCCTGGAGAATATCACATGGCTTTGTTTTCTCCCACTTAGATCCAAAAGACACCCTACTTATGATATCTCAAAATATCCCAGGATTGGCCGCATCCACCCAATCCATCTGCACCCCCTCCAGACTACCTTATTATTATAAAGGTGTTGAAAAGCTATTTTTTTAGGGAAAAAAATAAGGATGGGCCCCCATTACGAGCCCACCCAGTCTGAAATTAAAATGTGAACTTAATAGAAAGAGTACAAACAAAATGACCAAGTTTTACAAAGTGAATATAATACATTCTTCACATAGAAATATTCATAAAACAATTGTGTTTCTAGATAGCTAGATGGCACAGATTAACGTTAAAGGCCTCGCGCTCTCCAACCTGGAATGATAAGTTGCTATTAAACTAAACAAGAACTCCTCTTTATATGTTGTTCCCTATTTCCTTTGCAAAACACAATATATCGAGCAAACCACATCCGCATTTAGGAATAAGTGTGCCCTAAAACTGTTATCCACCCCTTCTCAAAAACTACATAAAATTCTTTACACTAAATGGGTTGCACCTTCGATATTACTAGGTGACAATCTCACACCAAGTAAGCATGCGTCTGCATTCCTTGCCTAGATAAAAAGATTAAGTCTTCTTCGTGAAGAAATCATAATCATTCCAAACCCATTGATCTAGGGATGAGCATTGGGTTGGGCCGGCCCAGCCCAGCCCGAAGCCCAGCCCAAAAAGCCCGGCCCAGACCAAACCCAAACAAACATTGGGCTGGGCTCGAGCTCAACATTTAGGCCCAAAATTTTTTCGGGCTCGGACTTGGCTCGGCCCAGCCCGACCCAGCCCAAGGGCCCGGCCCGAAGAGGGCCCGAACCCTTCCCATATCCTCCGCGCCTGGAAACTCTCACCTATTGCATGCACACTTTGTTTGTGTATCATGTCTTCATACAATGTTTATAAATCAAGAAAGTCCGGTATGGGACATATGAGTTGATGATCATAGTATTTCAATTCGGAATTAATTTTCCTAAATTAGTCTATGGTTTAGATTCTGCTGGTTATTCTTGAATTTGTTAGTGTTTATTTTTTTCCATTAGAGTATTTTCTATTATTGAACCTTTACCCAATAAGGGCATTATGCCCATTTTTTTACCATGCAGTGTCTGGTGCACCTGTTGTTGTTAACTGTATAAGTTTGGCTCACTCTTTCAATTTCTGTAATGAGAGACATTTATGGCATCTAACATTGAGTGCACTTGTATAAAATGAGAAATCATCTCCGGTAGAATTGAGTTTTAGTTGTTTCACAATTATTATGGCATATGTTTTAAACAATTTTGGCTCGTCTAACTTGAATTGAGATTGAATTTAAACAAAAACTCAAAGTTAATAATATATAATGGGTGGAGATGGGCCGACCCGACCCAAGTCCGGCCCATAAGAATTGGACAGGGCCTGGGCTTGGGCCGAATCAAAGAAAATTTGGTGGGCCTAGGCCCGACCCAAGGCTCGAAGTTTTTAAATGGGCTTGGGTCTGGGCCCTTCAGGGACCGGCCCGTGCTCATCCCTACATTGATTCCAACCCCCCCAAACCCTAGTAGGGCCCTCCTTTGTGCCCAATATCGCAAGAACGCTCCAAACACAACAACCCCAGTAAGAAAGATTTTTTTTTTGAAAACTAACCCCAATAAGAAAGATCCGAAGAGAAGGTTGGAAACCAGGTCTCGTGGCCAGTATCGGACCTAGTCTGACACTCCTTTCCTCAGCATATCTCTTCTTTGCAAAGGAGAACAACTTCGTGAATAAGTCACAAAGTGAACCACCATAGATCTAGACTCTAGTTATCCGTCTAGAAGATAAAAACTTGCCATCCCCCACAAGCTGACGAACAAAGAGCGTGATCTCGAGTAGCCTCGCAACCAAACCTTTCCCGAAGCATGAGGAGCACCTTAACAAAACCGAGGGCATCTCAAGGTTGACATATACTTTGATAAACATTTCTTATAAGATGACTAAGTAGTTCATCATTTTCTCCAGGTGTGTAGCATCTATTTCACCGCAACGACTTGATCATTCTCATAGCTATACCTATCCAAGACTTTAATCAACCATCGGCCGAGAAACTGCATACAAAGCCACCAAAACCACCCCTGTGCTTTTTTGCACAAAGGAGGGCCAAAAAAGTATATGAATGATTCTCTCAAACCACTATTATACAATGAAAGGAAAATTACAAGAGTTGTTAACAACACAAACTCACAGGCCTCTCGAGAGACATCGCATTCCACCCAACAACGTCCACTCCATCTTCTCTCGTAAAGAACCCCAATCTGTGAATCTCAGCCTACCATCTATCAAAGGCAAGCCAAGATACACCAAGAGGAATTCACATCTAGACAATTGTTGAGTCCAACCATAAGCCTCCTCGATTTCCTCTTTCAAACCAAAATGCACAAATATTGACTTCTCCTTGTTGAGCCATCATCAACAACAAGACTTTTCTCATATTAAGTAGGGTCGGCTACATAGATTCTCTTCCTCCATTCAGATCTATCTTGGGTCAATCTCAGACTTAGATCCAAAAAATTAGGATCCATCAGATAGTTCCATTCCAACACTTCTTGGGCCTTGCCCTATCTTAGACGGCTCAACATCCCAAAACTCGCATCTCCTAATTGGTGCATCAGTCGACCTCCTTTGCAAATGGTAAACCCATCTTAAGCGGTTTTCTTGTAAATTATCCCCGATCGAAGCTACACCAACTTTTCCTTTGATTACATCATTCCGAATCCGGTCTTTATGTGTGTGTCCACACATCCACCTTAGCATTTTCATTTCTGCTACAAGCATTCTTTGCGCATGTCTATGGTTCACAGACCAACATCCAGATCCATATAGCATAGCAGGTCTCATGGTTGTTTTGCAAAACTTTCCTTTGATTTTCAAAGGAATTTTCTTATCACATAAAATAGTAGAAGCTCCTCTCTACTTTAGCAAACATGCATTTATTCTATAAGTAACAACTCCATCAAATTTCCCCATCATATTTTAAAGGATTTTTATCACTTGTGCCCCTCTGAGATATCGCAATTTCATTTCTGCCCCTATCTTTTTGGTAATATCAGTTGTGCCCCACACTTCTTTCTCCGTTACCACTTGTGCCCTTCCGTCAGTTTGACAGTCAATGAGTTGAATTAACCATGATTTTTTCAAATCTTGGTGCAGTTAAGAGGGATATTATTGTCCAGACCTCTTCTTCATCTTCTTCCTCCTCCATTTGTTCTTCTTCTTTTCTCTTCATAATTTCTCTCTCTTAGTGACACCTTCATGCATCCATCGAAACTCTAAAATTCTTGCATTTCACGGATATTTCAGTCATTACGGATCAAACGGTGAATTTTATTGATTTTTTGATGATTTTTTATGAATCAATTAGTCATCTTCCATCGGGCGGCTAGCAACCGGAGGCGCATTAATTTTATCCGTTCTATCTCATTAATGACGAAGTTTTCTCGGATGATCGTGCGATGGGTATTGCCATCACTGAGCAATTCCGTCGTTCTTCTTCTGCCCTCCCTCCTCGGCGGTGGTGTTGGCTCGGGGAGGGGGCCCCCAGGTTTCGGACGCTGACTCCGTTCTCCTCACGCGCCCTATTTTCATGGCTGAGCTTAAGTCTGCTGTTTGGGACCTGAATTGTGACGCCTCCCCGGGTCCGGACGGCTTTCCTGTTTCTTTTTACAAGGATTTCTGGGAGGTGGTTTCGGGGGACGTGCTCGCGGTGGTCTCCAAATTCTGTTCGGGCAACCATGGTTTTGATCGTATCAACAGGGCTCACATCGTGCTTATTCCGAAGAAGTCACCCGCTCTTCGCCTCGACGACTTCCGTCCTATTGCCGTCTCCAACGCTATTTATCTCATTGTGGCTAAAAACCTTGGGCGACCGCTTATCGAGGATTCTTCAGGGCCTCATCTCTCCAGTCCAAGGTGCGTTTATTAAAGGTAGACATATTGCGGATTGTATCCTTGTGGCGTCGGAAATTGTGGCTGATTGGAAGAGGGAGAAGAAGAAAGGATCTTTATGGAAGATCGATTTTGCTAAAGCCTATGATTCGATTGATTGGCGCTTCTTATGGTCTGCTCTTCATCGCCGGGGTTTCCCGAATACTTAAATCTCTTGGATGCGCAGATGTATCTCCACGGTCTCTCTTTCGGTGCTTATCAACGGCCATCCGGTTGGAGGATTCTTTCAGCCGCGCAGGGGGGTGCGCCAGGGCTGCCCCTTGGCCCCTATGCTCTTTGTTCTTGCCTCGGATGTCTTGTCTCGGATGGTGCACGGCGTCACTGATGCTGGCCTCACCGCGGGTTTTCAGAAGGGAGGCTTATGCGTTCCTATTATTCAGTTCACGGACGACACCATTTGCTTCATTGAAGGGGGCTCTGACGAGGTGGCGGGGATGGCGCATACAATTTCTTTATTCTGTGAGCTATCGGGAATGACGATTAATCTGGATAAATGCTGTATGGTGCCCTTTGGTTTGTCGGCGTCTGAGGAGGTTGATTGCAGCCGTAGGAGCTCCCTCTCCCTTACCTTGGTGTCCCTCTTTCGATTGGCCGGAACCGCTTCAATGACTGGAGGAGTATATTAGAACGGGTGGACTCGCGCTTGGCGGGTTGGAAGGCTACTTTGCTATCCCGGGGCGGTCGTCTTGTTCTTCTTAACTCGGTTCTCTCTGCAATTCCTATCTACTTCCTTTCGGTTCGGAAAATGCCGGTCGGTGTTCGCGCTCGGCTGGAAACGTGCATGCGAAGATTTTTGTGGGGGCGTGCGGGCGGCAGTGGTCGGGGGATTCACTTGGTTGCTTGGGAGGTGGTGACCCGGCCTAAGAGGTTGGGCGGCCTTGGCGTTCGCCACTTGGCTCGGGTCAATGAGGCCCTGCTCCTGAAATGGGTACATAAGATTTGGGGCAAGGATGTTTCATTCTTTGGAGACGTGCTGCGTGCGATCTTGGGCGAGGCTTGGAATTCCTTTATGCGCGGGAGTTGCCCTGATCACTCTTCCCCCTTTTGGCGTCATGTCTTTGATGCTTACCAAAGGAACTGCTCCTTGTTCTCTCCGGTGCTGGGGTCGGGTTCCGTCTTCAAGTTATGGCATGACGACTGGTCGGGGGGAGGCGCCTTCCGGATTCGCTTCCCGCGTCTTTTCGCCCGGGCGGCTAATCGGTTAGCCACTGTTGCCGACTACTGGATCAACGACGGCTGGTGCCCTGCTTTCTCGGGCATTCTGTCGGACCAACGCGCCAACGACCTTGCCTCCCTGCTGGAGGCTCTTTCCACTTCCGCTGCCCCTTCTGGTGGGAGGGACCACTGGGCTTGGAGGGACGGTCCTTTCTCCTCTCGCAAGGCCTTCCGTGTGCTGCTTCCTCCTTCTCCTCCCTTGGCTGCTACCTTGGTTCGTGACTGCGCCTTCTTATGGGGGTTGCGCTTGCCCGCTCGGATCACCTTCTTCTTTTGGGTTTTTCGTCATCGGAAGTTGTTGACTCGCGACCGGTGTGCCTCTTTCCTCCACACCCCCAACATCCTTTGCCAGCTCTGTGGGGTGTCGGATGAATCGGCCGATCACCTTTTCTTTCTTTGTGGTTCGGTGACTCGGATATGGGACGATGTTGCTTGGGCTCACGCGCCCAATACGGAGGACTTCTATGATATCCTTTGGGCCAACAGAGGGAGACCTCTTCTCATCTGCTGAGCCCCATTGCGCGCATTTGGTCTATCTGGAGGGCTCGCAATGAGTCTATTTTCTCGGGCACGCGTTTCTACGAGGAGAATGTGATTTCCGCAGCGATTAATTTAATTTCTGATTGGTGTTTGTAGTTGGGTCACGGGGCCCGGTTGTGGTGTTTGTATTTTTCCTTTGGTCTCTCCCTCTTCCTTCCTTCTCCCCCCCGTCACGCTGTAAGTACCTCTTTCTATACCCTTCATAGTAAATAATACTGGGGCGAACACCAACGAGTGTCTCCCTCTTTTTTGAGCTTCAAAAAAAATTATCAAAATTTAACAAAAAAACTCAACTCCAGTTTCAGCCACAGGTGGAGGAGGATGGCTGAAGGGGGCACGGGGGAGGGGGAGGCGTAGGGGGAGGGGGAGACACGGGGCGGGGGCGGCGGGGCGACCTGGGGCGGGGGCGGTGGGGGGAGGTGCGGGGGGCAGAGGCAACGGGGGGAGGGGGTGTGGGGGCGGGAGGGGGGAGGAGCGGGGGGCGAGGGGGGAGGAGCGGGGGGCGAGGGCAACGGGGAGAGGGGGTATGGGGGCGGAGGGGGGAGGCGCGGGGGGGAGGGCGACGAGGGGAGGGGTGTGGGGGTGGAGGGGGGAGGTGCGGGGGTGAGGGCGACGGGGGGAGGGGTGTGGGGGCGGAGGGGGGAGGTGCGGGAGTGAGGGCGACGGGGGGAGGGGTGCGGGGGGCGGAGGGGGGGGAGGGGGCGAGGGGAGAGGTGCGGGGGGCGAGGGCGACGGGGGGAGGGGGTGCGGAGGGCGGAGGGGGGTCCCCGTCGGAGCTGCTCCAGTTCATGTGTCCCCTCCAACTCCGAGCTGCTCCTGCTCGACCTGGCAACCTGCTCCCTGCTCCTGCTCGACATGGCCCCCTCCAGCTTCATCGATGACCAGAATCCCTCCCCTTCCATCCCCGCCTGTCTGGCAACCTCATGCACGAGATTAGCGCCGGAGTTGTCGCCTATCAGGAACACGCGGGAGACTCGTGGCATTGGGAAGCTCGGAGGACGTGGGGTGTCGGGCGAGGAAGAGGATGTGGGAGGAGGAGGAAAGAAGGAAGTGCAAGGACATTCAGCCCAATTTTTAAAAGTAATTCCTATTGTATCCATACAGTTAACGTCCGTTTGTGTTGGAGATGCACGGCAAACTAACCCGAGGGGTACAAGTGATATATTGGCAAGAAAGTGAGGGGCATAACTGATATTACCAAAAAGATAGGGGCATAATGAAATTGCGATATCTCAGAGGGGCACAAGTGATAAAAACCCTATTTTAAAATAAGATCCCAACTATCTAAAAGAATCTCTCTTCAGAATGTTATCGTCACCAACTTTCACCTCGATTCTTTCACCATAGCTTCCATCAAAAGTACACTCCATACATTCAGTCTTAGACCTACTTATATGAAATCATTTAGTCCACAATGAATGTCTCCAGACCTCAAGATTCGCATTTACTCCATCTCAAGTCTAATCAATCAACAAAATATCATCAGTGAATAACATACACCAAGGTATCTCATTATAAATGTGATTTGTCAACTCGTCCATAATCAAAGTAAATCCTTGTTGATCCAAAAACCTAAAAATTCACCAAACACATCAACTAGGACCAAAGCATCGGGTCGACCTTCGCGTATGCCCCCTTCAATGAAGAACAAGGCATCACATGTATAATGAGGATAAGAACATATAGTCTAAGCATAAAGAAACCACTAGATTCATCACCCATAACCACCTAATATGCAACAATCGCAAGCACATCCGCAATTGATGCAAAAAACAGGCATGCCAAAGGGTCCTTGCTGAGGTTCAATAACCCCCTTTCGAATAACCATTGATCGGAATAGTAAAAAAGGATATTGTATCACATCTCCTCACCTAAGCAATCAAATATTCAAAAATCATTTTTTATGCGTCGAGCGTCAAAGAAAATGATAGTCATGAGTGTCATATATCTCGGAGAAGTCAACCTTCCATGTCAACCCATATACTTTACTTCTCTTATCAGTGTGATCTCTGAGGCCATGATTATTATATCCCCATTTTTTGCCAGGTGCGGAAGAAGTTAATACGGAACTAATAATGGAATCAAGAAAACCTATAAGTTTTAACCAGGAGCATCACTACATAGAGATATTATGTTGGACAGAAGGATAGAGTAGCAATTCTCAATCCACAGCACACCACATCACGCTTGGGGATAAGCACCATCAAAGTACAACTGAATCTATCAAACCCATTCCTCAATTGAATACATCACATCAACATCATGTTGTGTCAATGCCCAATACTCCTTGAAAAGATTATGAAAGCCATCTAAGATAGACGAGCCAATGACATTTAGGTCATAAACGGTCGTCGAAATCTCACTCATAAAGAATCCATTGATTAGAGAATCTGCCTGCTCCAAGGAAAGCTTCTCTATCCCATACCCGGCCATCTCCAACTAAGATCCCTGCTATATTGGATAAAGGGTTTTGAAAGGATCAAACAATCGCCCTACCAACAAGGTCAGCCCCCTCAATCTGCTCTCCTGCCACATCAATGGTACTAGTAAAGTTCCTTATTCTCATGTTTTTAAAGAAAAAATCAAGCTTGTGAAGTCGCCTAACTAGGCTAACTAGTCGAGTCGGGGGTAGCCGACTCGACTAGGCCAAGTCAACCATTAGTCAGTCAACCCGACTAATCTGTCGACTTCTACAGAAAGCTTTATTATTTTTTATTCTTTATTTTGCTTTATTAAAAGCAAACTTATTCAAATATACTTAATGTTATATTTAAAGTCAATTACTTCTTTTGCTTAATTATGATAATATAGAAAATGTACAAACCTGTGTAATTATATAGGATTATATGTATAACAAATAATTTATATATTTAAAAAAATTAAATTTTTCAAAATCGACTAATGATCGACTAAATCCGATTAGTTGCCGATTGCCGATTCATCCTTAGTTAGTGACCTCGTCGATCTTGTACCAACTACCGCTTTCAGCAACCTTGGAAAAAAAAGGCCTCTGGCGTATAGGTGTATACTCAAAAACTTAACCGCTCATCATCAAATATTTACAAGGTCTTTACATTGCCAATGTAAAAGCGATCGTCACGGAACATCACTCCATTTCTGACCAGCCAAAGCGCCCAAATCAACGCGAGATACCTTACGTGTTATGATTCAAAACCACGCCACCCTGCACCATTTGATGAATCCATGATTCATTAACATTATTTGGATTTAACTAATATATTCATTTTAACATTTAACATCTTGTAAATAGTTAAGGTTAATTATTGCTTATAAATAAACATTTATTTGTATTATGATTCCATTTATTTTTTATGTTTCTCCTTATTAAAAATCACATAAAATTAGTATAATATTGTATATAATTATTTATATATTATTCACTATATAAAAATACTAAAAAAAATAAAGAAATAAAGGAAGTATTTTAATTTATTAAAAAAACTTACAAAAATAATAAGTATGTACATATGATGTATTTTTAATTTGAGTTCTACATGAAAGTTGTAGATCTTGAAAAGATAAACAACTTTCATGTTGAACACTTTTTCATTTGACTTCGTTTACTATTTTATTTCCATTTTACGTTATTTTCTTTATTTATCTATTTTTTATTGGTCCACGTGACCCAACCACATCGCCCCAGTGGACCATCCCTTCTCATACTGTATCCATTCTCCGTCGTCTGATTTTTAGATTAGACGATTCCTAATTGCCCCATCACGCCTTCTACTTAGCCGCTTGATCTGATGATCAAGCGGATCACAGCCATACACCCACACCTCTTTGGTGGCAATTGGATCCCCAAATCCAATGGTTGTTGAGTGTCTTCTACCTCGCACCCTTTCCTCCCTCTCTTCGATGATTGAGAAACTAACCAACTATCCCCAATTTTCCCAACCACTTCACGTGCTTTCTTCCTTCGATTCCGAACTCATACGAGAGCCCTAAGATTCCTCTTTCATGCTTGTACAGGAATTGAACTTCTTCTCCACACTTGAGAGGCATGGAGGTGGTTGAAACCACCTCCTTGCAACCACCTGGAAAGGGAACAAGATCTCATCTCCGACCAACTGCTCCAAGATCCGCCCTTTACGAGGGGTTACACTAAATCTTGTCCTTCCTCCAGTGAAAGAGATCGAGTGATTGAGAGTGACGACGGAGAAGTAACCCCCAGCGAGATCCACGACCTTCAGACCGTGAAGTATCACTTGTAGATGCTACTCGAGCTTCCAACCTTTGTCGAGTAGGTGAAGCGACGACCAGGAGCACATTAGAGCTCCAACCCAAGCTCCACTCCGCCTCCGATCATCCTCTTCACATTTCTAGGTTTCCTCAGTAAGCATTTGCGCGTTTTCTCTATATTTTCTACACGCACATGCACACCTCCAACTCCATCTGAATCACTCCACACCATCGCGACACTCACCTCTTCCACGTGCACACTTCGACTTCATCTCCCTCTTCCTCCAGGTCTTTCCCCAATCCGACCAAGTTCTTCTTGCAAAGAAGAGGAACCCATTAAGACTCTATCTTATGTATTCCGACCAAGCCCCCATGCTGCTTATATCACCTACCACACCCTTCCGTGATGCTTCGGCTATGTGCTAACGTTTGCAGGACTCCAATGGCCAGAAATTGAGTGAAGCTCCTTTCAAGCTCTCTGCCTCCAACAATCTCGCACAAACCAAGAGATCCAGGAAATCTCGAAGTATCTCCGAGGACCCACCTTCTTCGGCGGGCGTCTAGTTATGTGTCTCAACTTTTAGCCGAGTAGGAGCATGGAGCATGTGAACCCCTCAGGATCCGGGTACCCGTTTACGACACAATTCGCGAAATTCCATTTATGACATCGCATTAAAGCATAGTTTTTATGGGGAAATTTTTCGCAATGAATATATTTGCAAGTGACATTCTGACATTCACATTCACAACCACAAGCTAATAAGGAAAATTGGCACCAAAATCATATTTCATTAATTTGCATGTATTTTTACATTATTTACAATGTCTGAAAGTACATACAGTATATCCCAAAATCTGACTGAGAGAAAAGAAGCATTAAAAACTGAGACAAAAGAATAACATACCGTCTAGTATAGACCTTGTTTTCTGGAACCCTGTATAGCTAATGAACAACAGACTCCTTTCCTGTCATGCGTGCAAGGAAGAAAAGGAGTCACATTGTGAATACAAACCCGTAGTTTAAATAATTAATCAAGTAATTTAATGTGCAAAAGAGAGCAAGTAGAAGGGTGGAATAAGCACTATTTACATCTACTTGCGTAAGTAAAAGGTAGTCAGGATTGTAAGCATTTCTCATAAACTCCCATTATCCCAACACTTTTCATATTTAACATATTTATTTTGTAATCAAATGTTGATAATTATAGGAGTATGCATATATGTATATATCTCTATTATTATATTGACCAGATATCAAATCTGTGGATTTGTCGATGTGAAAGATGGAATAGGAATTACTTAATTCCCAAGTTCAATAGGTATGCATCAAATTCTTAATTTCAATTGTTTCAGATATAACTCCAGATGATGTAGATAAAGATCATGATTCTTGGTCTTGGAGATCATGTCGTGGAACTTGATGGCTACTTTCTTATCATTGAGATCATGTCATGGTTTTCGATAATGGACTGATATGATGATGATGAATTTGATTCTTAACTTTATTTACTCCTTCTAAGTTAGTGGATAGTCTGTGGTCTTGGTCTGTGTGTAACCTCACACTATGACTCTAAGGTATTTAAAAGTACCTTAGGGTTGGGGTGCCTCCGTAGGCATGCGGTGTTGTATAATGCATCCTAACTAAGTTCCCAACACGTCCACTAACTTATAGGGTTTTGAACCAGATTAAAGTCACTTCTAATCAACTAAATTTAATTGTGATTTCCTCCAAACCTTCACTGTAACTCTTAGATGTACTCTCAATGATGTAGATATAGATGTAGATACGAATGATCTGGATGTAGAATCGCCGTCTGTTGGCGAAAGAAAACTCAAGCGGTGAAGAAGCCTACAAATGGCTCTTCCGTCTCGCCCTCTAATTGGAAGGACGGTCCAATAGAGGGATAGGTCTACTCCCCAACTACGCCACTGAGACGGTGAGAGAACTTCCCGGAAAAGTTACTCTAGAAAAACAGCCCGACCGGTAACGGGCAACCGAGCTCGTACGTAAAACTGAAAACCAAGGATCCCCGCCTGGGTATCCTAAAACAGGGTCAACGGAATGGTCTAAAGTCGGGATCCCAACGAGGCGTAAAAACACTGCGAGCTCGCGTAAAAACCGAAAGAGGACTGGGATCCTAGACCCGCGCACTAGGCGGTCGCTTCCCTATCTGGGCTTCCTTTCTTCCGCCCAGTTGAGGGGTCACCGCCCCCTCGCACGGTCATGTGTAAAGATCACTATGACCGGCCCAATTAATAAAGTTCCTAATCCACCATCACATTTGCTTGATTCTATAATCCTTCCTCAATTTCATATATGATCAATTTACTAGATCTGGTTATCTTGTCAATAATCCCATTTGTAGTGATCTAATGTTAGTAGATCACATATAAAAGATTATCCTATGAAGATTAGTCCTCGGATTACTTGGTGTAAGGCATATCGTGACTAGATTTGTAGAGATGAGAAGACTTGTCAGAACTCAAACCAGGATAGTCCTCAAGTACTGGTTAATGTGAATTTCTATAATCAGATGGTCTCCCTATTATGGACTAATTGCATGATCCACTCATGTCCCTATCTTATTGGATCTCAACAAGTATTCAACCCGAAGTGATTAAATCAATTGTAAGGTATAGATGGATACATTTGTGTAGGACGATGTGAATGACTTTCTGTTCATGATGTATATAATGTGATACTCTAGCCAAATCATGACTTAAAATACAATAATTTAGGCTTAATAGGAATTTAACTCTAACCATTTATATATATATATATTTTTCTTTACATTAAGATCATTTTTATTATATCAAAAACCAATGAACTTGAGTATGTAAAAGGTCACTTTGCTTGTTATTGTCGACATTTTTTTTTTACATATTGTCATATTTACACAACTATCATCGCATAAACCATCTTCTAAAGTGCTACCAATCTCGCATAAAATGTACTAACTAGGTGTACTCATGCCAACCATCCAGTCCGAGACTTTTATATATTCTAAGAAAACCAGCGATATATTCTTCAAGCTTTATATCAGTATAAATTAGATGCATATCATTTATAATTTATACCCACAATAGTTTACGAACATAAGACACAAGCATAGACATTTTATAATTATTAATATTATTATATCTCTCTCCTTTTTTAAAGCTTATACCTATAATTAACAACTACCAATATGCCAACAGTACCTAACATATGGAACTAAACAGTTAACATTCTCAATTAATGATGCATGTTATTAAAATCTGTAGACCTCAGATCCATTATAAACCCCTCTTTTAAGGAAATGAGAATCTTCAAGACAACTCCATCTTTTTTTTTAACCGAGTATACGTTCTTACAATAACACTCTTATTATGTATAGTATTCAGACTGTACCAATAAAATGGAAAATCGGATGTAATAGAATGGAACGCTTATATATATACTGTACAGGACCTATTAATAAATCTGATTTTCAAGAAATTAAATGTTATTTTATGATTTCCAGTCCCAAACTTTTAACAACAGGGATTTCAATGGGATAAAAGCTCATGCATGGCAGCAAAGGGAAGGATGATTGGATTGTACCTAATGTTTGCTCCAATTTGAACAATCAAATGGAAAAGATGTTGCATGCAGGAGCTTCCAGAACAACAGCTTAATGAGGGTTGAAATAATATCTGATGTTGTTGGAAATGAGCTACAACAGATCCAGCTACTGGACCAGCCCTTCCTAAATTATGCCTAAAGAGTACACTCCACTAATCCATTACCAATTGTCGGTGTGTCACACAAATCTCAAAATCTGTGGATTGGATATAGTGATGGAGCAGCTGAAAAAGTTTCAAGTTGGAATATAAAAATTTCTAACATGGCAGCCACGATTTACTACTCTTAATATATATAAATGTTTATACCAATTACGAAGTATATTGGTTGACATTCTTTCACCATTTTAGTGAGAATGAATTTCTCTCGAGAAACTTAGCTATGGCAAACGCAAGTTGAGATGGCAAGTATGCCAGCCACTGATACACGTGGTCTTTTTCCCATCAATAAACCATAAAAAAAATCTTCCCATAATCATAATAAAAATTCAAATGCTAAATACCAAATCAGTAGCAAAATCAGGTTTTGAGTGGATTTTAGAAGAGATGGATAACAACAAGAAGGGGAAAAATGGTGCATGCATGGGAGCAAGATGGGGGAAAAGGATTGTACCTATTTTCTCCAAGTTTGGAGATCAACTTCCAGCATGCATCAAGGGATTTCTAGGAGGTTTGAACATCTGCTACAGTTGCAAGAAGTAGCTCCAGATGGGGAAGCAGTTTAAGCAGCTCTATCAACTGTTATGCAGCAGTTTAAGCTTCCAAATGGAGGCTCCAAGAGGGATTCCAGCAGGGAATAGGAGCAATTGCTTGATGGCTTGGGAGGTAGAGCTCCTGCTGCTCTTCCAGGGGTAGAAATATCTGCTAAAAGTGCTTTGGCAGCTGCTGTAGCAGCAACTGATGGAAGGATTAACCTTCCACTTTCGGCTGGAAATGGGAGTGAAAGAATAGAAAACAAAGAGGAGAAAGAAAGTAACGGCTGCAGAGAGTCAGCAGCTCCTTGTTGGGAAAAAATAGGGAAAAGAGAAGAGGTCTTAGGAGGTTTTTAAAGAGGTTTGGGTTGACATAATTAAGGGAGAGTAGGGCCTCACTAATTGACAAGTGTGTATGGAAAATAAGCCAAGTGTTTGGAGATTTTAAACCAAGTGTAAGGAGAAGGAATGACCAAGTGGAGGCTGCTGGATTTTCCAGCAGTAAAATCCAGCAGTCTGCTACAGTTCTTAAATAAAAATTTATTTTATTTTTATTTTAAACCCAAAAACTCTCTTTATTTGAGATACTAATGTTGACCGTATTCGCACCACGAATGTCGGAATTCCATGCGAAAAATCTCGATTTGATCGTTTTTCAACGACGATCGAAATGAGTATAATATTGATATACTTTTGATCGAGTTTTCAATATCCGAAATTTTCGGATACGATTTTTGTTTAAGATTAAATTTTGTGATTTAAAAATATCAAACGACTTCCGATTGACGAACGGTCGATTCCGTTGGTCTTGTTTCGTCGAATCGGATCTAATAACGGTCTCGGTTCGTTTTGCGGTTTCCGAATTTGCGTCGCGGCATTTTCACGGCACGCATTACGAAACGACCGATTTTTGGTCGATTTCACCCGAACGACTTTTGATTCATGATCAATTGGTCGTTTTAGGTTGTTTAGTATTGACCGACAACGTTTTTGGGTTCATTAGACCCAAAATCGGACGACTTCGGGTTTGATTGGAAACCGGATGCTACAGAGCACTAGAAGCCTGGTCACCAGAGATCATCCTTCGAGTCGTTGTGCACGGCGGAGGAGTCCCAGCTTCGACCTACAATCGTTGGATCAGATCGAGTCGATCTGATCCTACGGTCCACATTCCGCACCGCTCCTGGATCTGAAGCTGAAGCCTCGGGTGGACCCGAGCCACGCCCGAAGCACCAGGCGCAACCACATGTCCCCAACCTAGAGGCGTCACCCAAGCCTAAGCCCTACGCATGACGCACATGCCCACCTGGGTTTATTTTTGCACCCAAGACCCATTGATTCTTCTTTATTATAAATACACCCTCATGCAAGGTACTTTTGCA
The DNA here is from genome assembly GCA_037367405.1 of Ottelia alismoides. NCBI lineage: Eukaryota > Viridiplantae > Streptophyta > Magnoliopsida > Alismatales > Hydrocharitaceae > Ottelia > Ottelia alismoides. The sequence continues at coordinate 933,147 of JAZKJV010000397.1, forward strand.
TATAAGGCCCTAGCGAGTTTTTCTAATTGAATTTCAGTCCATTTAAAACCTATTTGTGATATTCCTGTGAACTTTTTATTATGTTTTATTGCAAAAATACCCATGTATTAAGATGTTAAGTTCTAGCATTCTATGGATCCATATTTTATGAAATTGGTCTCATTTTAAAGATAGTACTAATCTCTTTAATATGGTGTGTTTCATGTTATAAATTCGACGGATTATTAATTAATTTCAGAACATGTGTCTTGCTTTTAATATGTTTAATATACGCATTGATTTTCTTTATTGGCTTTAAAAGCAACTAAGGATCTCATGCCTTAATATTCCAGTCAATTTAATTGAATCGGGAGTATATTTGTGTGATTATTTTTTTGCATGTATTTATTACGCAATCCATTTTGTACATTCATGTCAGATTGCTTTGGCTTGCAATAGAACATTTAAAAAATCATAAATGTGTACTGTTTTGCAAAATTGGCCTAGAAATCATTATATCTCACTTAACCGAGGTATTTAATCCCTGATTAAGTAGACTAACTAATCGTGTCCTTTTGTTCAACCCTGAATTTATCCAAGAATTTTAGTTGAGCCACTCTTCACGGAGATTATTGCTCGGTTCTTATAGATTGTTAATCGGTAATATTACAACGAATACAAATTATATTAGCCGATAAGTGACTCAACACCAATAGATTCCCAGTAACTGGGCACCCCATCAGTGCATACCGTGTTGTTTCCGAAGAGCTCCCAAGCCTCGATGGAGCCCTGACAGCTGAAGAAGAGGTGATCCGCATTCTCAACATCGTGACAACGGCAGCAAGCTGGGTCCGCCGTTTGGATAAATCGTGCAAATCTGTCGCCCGTCAACAATCGCCCCCTTCGGAAAAGCCATAAAAATTACCTTTAAACGTGCCAGAATTTTGCATTTCCAGATTCTTTGCAGTCAACTACACAGCCACCCGGATTAAAAACCATTGGGCCCTTTAGAGCCCTAAACTCTTTCCCCGCCGAGAATGCACCACCATACCAGCTCCAACAATCTCGACCCTCCGCGGATCCACCAACCCCCTCAAGTTCCTGCAACATCACCAACAGCTCGCTCATCGCTGATCTGATAACTCAAATCTGAAATGCTGAAGAAACGAACTACCAGGCCAAACATTCACCACAGAACAGTTTGGGTCCCCTATAAGAGCCAACAACAGTGGGAATCACGCTCCAAAAAACCCACATTCACTCCAATCGTCAGTCCAAAACCTGAAACCCCTACATTCACCCAATACCAACCTCAAGAAGGGTCAAATATCCAGAACCACTCCACAAATGCCCCTCCAAAGGAAAAACGGACTAAACCGAAGGCCCCTCGGTTTGGCAAAGAACACCCCATACCATAGATTCTCCTAATTAACTTACATACTAAGATGTCGCAGTCCCTCCATATACGAATAATCCACTCGTTTACCAAGGCCTTATTCATCTCCTTCAGGTTTCGTACCCCCAAGCCGACATCCTCCTTCGAACAGGATACCGTCTCTTAGTCAACAAGAGTTATGCAACTCGACAGCCCAGAAGATGACCAGAAGAAACATCTCATGATGATCTTGAGCCTCCTTCGCACCCCAACCAGGAGAACCCTAGTAGATAGAAAGAAAATAGGAATAGCGAATAAAACCGATCTCAGAAGCACCAGCCTACCACATGGACTCAAATTTCAGCGAAATTCGGTCGAATTTCTGTCGAATATCGATATCCAGTCGAAATCGAAATTCGACCGAAATGACCGAAATATGGGGGTGCTAGTACAAAAATGACCGAAATGACTGAAATTTAGGTCGAAATTCCACCGAAATTCCATCGAAATTCTGTTTTGGCCGATACCGAAATGGTGACCGAAACCGACATTTAAGGCCTTGGCCTACCATCCGAGATAAATGTTAAGATCTCCATCCTGCTAGCCTCTGCTCCATCTTCTCGATCACATGCATCCATTCCACCACAAATGCATCATCCCCACAATCAGTGATACACCAAGATACCGCAAAGGTAGATCCCTACGTGGGGATCTCAACCACCCTGCACAAATGACAATCCCCCCTGCTCCACATTAACGGGCACAAACTCCGACGTATCTATAATGAGCCTCAACCCATAAACCTCTCCAAAGATGTCCAGAACGCAGATAAACCCTTGCAACTCTCAAGTCCTTCCTCAGCAAACAGGATGGTGTCTTCCGCATATTAGAGAATGGGAAACAAGATCTCCCCCTTACTGTAGCCAATACATACTCCACATAACACATCGCAACCCACCATAACAAGTAAAGCATCTGCCACAATAACAAACAGAAGGGGGCAAGTAGACACTCTTGGTGCACGCTCTGTTGAGGCTGGAAAAATTTCGCTTTCAGCTGACCATTCACCAAGATCCTGTACGAAGCAGTCGTCAACATCTCTTCATCCACATATCCAGCAGTCCGAGAAGCCTCTTCTATAAAGAGAAGCCCACAAAAAACGACAATCTATAATATCATACGCTTTGGAGAAATCCATCTTCCAAACCACTCCTTCGCTTTTCTCATCTTCCAATCATTCACAATCTCGAATGCAAGAACAACACTGTCAAACAACTATCGCCCAGGTAGAAAAGCACTCTGAGCCAAAGATGAGCTCACACAGCACTCCTCTCAAGCAGTTAGCCAAAACACTAGGCCATAATCAGGTATATAGCATTGGATAGGGCAAAAGGGCAATAGTCCTCCATCTTGTTGGCCACGCCCCTCTTTGGAAAAAGAAAAACCAACGACCATTAAGACGATCAAAACCCGAGTTACCTTTCGCAAATTCAGCAACCAAGTCCATCACCTCCCCACCAACCATGTCCTAGAACTCACGGAAGAAAAACACTGGGAAACCATCCGACCATGGATACCCATCCGGGTTCAGCGCAAGAACCATGTCACGAACCTCAAACAACACGAAAGGCCTCATCATCACCTTTGCCTTCGGAGCAGAAATATGCTTCACCCCCACCCCCAACCATCTGAATCCACAGTAGGGAGCATGCATGCTCGTGTCCCTGAAGTAGCCCGTCACCGCCCTCACAATCTCCTCCTCATCACCGAATATCTCACCCCCAACATCAATAGAGTGAATGAAGTTCCTCCTCCTTCCGTTGGCCACTGCATGAAAGAATTTCGCACCCCCCTCCTTCAACCATTTATGACACGAACGTTGCCTCCACTCCACCTCTTGCTTCTTGTCCTCTTCCTCCAAAATCATCTGTAGCACCCCCTAGCTCCCGAGTTCCTCCACCTCCAGCTCCCTACAATCCTCTAACAAGTCAATCATCATAATCTCCTCATGTGCCTCGCTCCTTCACTGCTCCCTCACAAAGCAAGACTCCTTCCTAAAGACGACCATCATCTGCCTCAAAGCTTTCAACTTCTGAAAGAAACGCACAGTAGTCGATCCACACACATCCAAATTAGACCAGAACGATATCACCATATCATCAAACCCATCCTTCAACGTTAAGCTACGCTCAAACTTTAATTAAGATGAATACCCTCGTCCACTGCATATATCCAAACGCAGGGACGTGTGATCAGACCTCGAATGGGGAAGAGAAGTAACGCAGGCTAAGCTGAACATCTTCAAGGCCTCAACTGAGAGAAGAAAACGGTCAATCTGCGATCTAGATGGCGAATTCCTCCAAGTGTATTTGCAATCCCCCGCATAATAAACGTCCAAGATAAGCCCCTCCACCACATCAATGAACCTCCCAAAGCCAGGATCATGTGCACCTCTCCCACTTGGCATATCAGTCGAATAAAGCATAACATTGAAATCAACACCCACAATCCATGCCTCCTCCGAGAATTTTTCTTCACGTCCCGCAACTCCACCGTATTCTGCAACTTGCTCATAGCTCCATAGACATGTGGCACTAGTAGCTGTGACCAATCCCTCTTACTGACCGGAACAACCGAAACCAAAAGTACCGCAATCACTTCATCCACCGACTCCAATAAGTTACCATTCCAAGTGACCACAATCCCTCCTACAATGTCAATCATAGGAAAGGCATTGAATTCTGCGAGATGGGACCTAGATGTTGAGTTCCACTGCATCGAAACACAAACTTCAATCTTCGTTTCATGTAGGCACGCCAAATCTACCTTCCAAGTTGTGAATATAGAGCCGATCGCCAACTACTTCTCCAGTTGACCCATCCCACAACGTTCCAAGATAGGCATTTCATTCGGAGACCATGGCGGAGTTTCCCGCCACCAAAACACCCACCATCGTTTCCACTTCCGCTTGGAACACTTTATCTGACTTGAACTCTTCATCTCATGCCCCGAATTCAACTCCCTCCCCCAAAAGATTCTTACCGGCAGCAAGGTCTACCCCTTCGAGGTTGAAGCCCCCATCCCCTGGCGACCCTCCTCTGAGTGTCACACCACCTTCCCCTCGACCACTAAAGCCTCATGCCTCATCATTAATCTCCAACAACCTATTTTCCCACTGAGATGACTCTGCCTGATGCCTCATTCGGGAAATAAACACAAACGATTAGTGCTTTCTGCCCATGATTGCAATCGCACTTGATATGGAGTTCCCGCACAATCGGGCCGACCCTCGCCCTTCATCTTTTTTCGGTGAAGCCCATCCGCCAACCTACTTAGCCAATCAGTCCCCGACCCTGGGAACAGGCATCAGCAAGGTCGTCCTCAATCCTCCCACCTGTCGTATTTCGCAAGTTGCTCTTCGAGTATCCATCCACCATGATCGGGTTGATTGCCTGAGAACAGGTGGTGAAGGGCGGAGCCGCTTGAGACAAGGCACTCCTCGCGCGCGCATCTCCTGGGCGACTTGGCCGCATGCATGTCAACAATCAGGTTCTTCAGAAAGCACGAAGCCAACCCGATAAAGGAGGAGCCCATGCCCGTTGATAGCCCCCTTGAGACTAAAGGGCATCCAGATTCGAAGGCATCTTACATAAAGGATCGATACCTGGCAACGCACCTGCCAACAGAGTCAGTAAGCCCAATTCCGAGATCTTGAGCTCAACCGAATGCGCCATAACTGGATTCGCAGCCAGTCTATGATCCGAATCCGAGCCTGAGACAACTGTTGTAGATCCACATAACACCGCCTCCAAAAAGGATCGAGAGGTGATAGGGTTTCCAGCAGAAAAGGATGTTTCAAATCCTTCTCCTTCCTGAGGCGTATCTCCTCCAGCAATTAATTGTGGTGATTCTGCTCCTCCGTTAACTCTACTTTTAGCTGACATTGTCAAGTCTGCACCGCCCAATTATCGAAGTCGACACCACCATAATCATCCCCTCTCGCAACTGCTTCCTCCATGAGAATCAACCACACGGGGAAGATTCTTTGCCCTAGCCTTAGCTCCGCACGGAAGGACAAAGGGGGTTTCTCACCCCGAGTCCGAATCTCCACTTGGAAGCCTTCACCAGCCCTCAGCCCTACGCATAGAACCAGTTCTACCTCCCTAACTACGATTACAGCATGTTGGAGGCACTCTAGAGTCCGACATCAGAGCGACACACCTGCCACACACATCTTCCAGGATGGGATCGCACAATCCGCAGTCCCATCCAAAAACCTCGGTCTCCATCCACCGCACAAGCCCTCTTAGCTCTTAAGGAACATAACCCTCCAACACCCTCCCACCACCTCTCATGCACCTTCATTGGACAGCCCTTGAATGCACAAGAGCCCTCCTGGCAGACAGATCGAATCAACCTTGAGACATGTCTCCTTTGCCACCCCCATCCTATCCCGATATCTTTCGAGGTCCATCGCCTTCCGTTCTCCAACGATTGTTCCATCCAACAGACGATCAAGCTTCGTCACTTGCAATAGTCGTTGCAACAGCCCAGCAAGTTCTCTGTCTGAGAGCAGGTCACAAGGTACCTTTCTCGCGGGTTTCTCGAGAGCCTCCTTCCCACCAGTCACCTTCTTCCCAGTCCACGGCCTCCTCCCAGAGCAGTCTCGCCTTCGATGACCTGGCTTCCCACACTTGAAGCAGAGCTTCTCTGTTGCTGGACAGGACTTGGACAGGTGGTCGGAGGCCCCGCATATGTAGCACCATATCTTGGACCTCTCCCTGGCCTTGGGACTGCACATCATTTTGCGTGGAGCACTCCACGGGCCCTCCCTAGCCAACTCCCCCACGGTGACATCATTCACAACCTCGACCTCTTCAATCTCTCGCTCGAAGGAGCCCTCACAAGTGTCGGTGACCCTCGAATCTCCTCCTTCGACACCCTGACTAGACATCATCCGTAACACCATATCCCGGATCTTCTCTTGTTGTTGTACATCCCATGGAAGAAAGCATTACTAAAATGTCCCCTCCTTTCAATAAAGTATGTCTCAAGCATTGATAGCATTCAATCTCACTCAATGCTCTTTCTGATTTACCACCCTCTCATCTCTAACGATCCTTTACAAGCAAGGCCCTAAATATCGGTTTCGGTCACCATTTCGGTGACCGACCGAAACGGAATTCAGTGGAATTTCGGTCGAAATTCGACCGAAATTTCGGTCATTTTGGTCATTATTGTACTAGGGCCCCCATATTTCGGTCATTTCGGTCGAATTTCGATTTCGACTGGATATCGATATTCGACAGAAATTCGACCAATTTTCGCTGAAATTTGAGGCCATGTTTACAAGACCGATTTGTGCTCCTCTGTCCGCTCAAGCTGTCAGTACTCAGTCATTCTCAAGTTGGACGAAATATCCACCTACCCTAGTGCCTTCTTTTCTAATCATATTCCTCTTATCTAGAGATGGCTTCCGCATCTCCTTGCAAAACTTGCAAAGATCTGTAAACTTAAATGTGAGGGAGGTCGTAGAACCTGCCCACCTCCATGAACTCCATACTATGTCAATCAATCTTTGAATCCTAATTCATATATCTCAAATTCAGCATCTCCTTGCAAAACTTGCAAAGATATGCAAGCTTGGATGTAAGGAGGGAGGTCGTGAACCTGCCCACCTCCATGAACTCCGTACTATGTCAATCATCTTTAGTATAAACACAACTTTCACCGAGTAAAGATGGGAGTCATTGAGCATATTGACAAACATCAGAAATCTATCCAATCTTGATATAGATTGAACTTCTCCACGTAATCCGATGGTTCCAGACGTCCATAATCTCCGGGAAATGCTCACCAAACAATGGCTAGGGGTCCTCAGACCCTAAGTCGCAACCCTAGTGCCATTCAAACGGTAATACATAAATGAGTACAAACGAAATCGTCGTACACCAACTAGGATTAGGAAAGAAATCCAAGTTAGGTTCCCACAACTCCTGTGAAAGCGCCTCCCACTCATTCACCCTTGTTGAGACAGAAACAAAAGATACCACATTTTCCATATATAGGACAACCGATAAAGAACCAATGATAGCACACTCGTCTCCATAAACATTGCCTCCTTTACAAATAGTCACCATTCAAACCTATTTTCTCGTAATATGTAAGCACGAGCCACCGCAAACATCTCCAAGTCTCCACAATGCATGCCTCTAGTTGAATCTTTCGTAACATCACGATGTCTGCCCGCTCATCCATCTAATAAATGATCCCTTTACTTTTTTTTGATTTTGCAGACCGCAGGCGTTCCAAGTCAAATACAACATCCAATTCCCTATGCACATCCATGCAACATGAGCCTCGGGAAAATGTGTCATCTTCCATTTAACTATGACTTCCTCTAATGGAGGACAAACCTTCCCACCACATCCTAGCACCCTAGCAGGTCCAACCCCCCAACTTAATGTCTAATTACCATCAATTCCTCCGTAGGAATAGAGCTTCCCTTGAAATCCGATGCAATCACTTGCTTGGCCTCATTTACCGGGGTAGCTTCAGTAAAGAATCCCTCCGTCTTTTATGCTTCCACGCATAAGACAAGTTCTAAGAAGTAATTCCAACTGCACAAGATTCTCGTCCTCTAACTGGAATTCCCATAGAACCATACCACTTCACATGACCCACCCAATGTTGCAACGCCTCTCATCGATCAAATGCTCCATTCTCCTCTCTTGATATCACAGATAGAAAGCATTCCAAGTCAAATACAACGTGTGCTTTCCTATGTCCATCCCCTACAACATGAGCCCAGAGAAAATGTGACAGCTTTCATCTGATTAGGTAGCTTCGGAAAAGAATCCTGTTGTTTTCGATGCTTCAACACATAAGACATTTCCAATGAAGTTATTCCTCCAGTTGCACAAGCTTCTCATCCCCTAACCGAAATCCTATAAGACCATACAACTTCACACGACCCACCCAAGGTTGTAACCCCCCAACAGAGTATCCTCATGGGACGACGTCGAAAGTTCCAGAAAACTTCCTTTGGTAAGCGATTGCTTTCACTAGTTCCAAAGAAATCAGGTCTAGTTTCTCTACCTCACAGCATGGAAGTCTCCACCTTCAACAGTACCTCCATATAGCCAAAGAACCAACACTATTTGGGCCTCAAACAAGGGGGCTAAGTGGGAAAGATTCCAAAAGGGCCTGACCCACGTCAACTCTCAAAAGGTGTTAGAAGGTTATGATATTGAGACACTACAGATGTAACCATTGATGAGTAGTAAATGATTGGAAAATACTAAAATAAAGGATTAGTTGGGGACAGTTGAAATGGATGTATTGATGCAAAAAGTGATTGGTATAGAACGAATTATGGATTTGATGTTTAAAGGATATGATATATGTGATGAACTAGATAGATTCTGAAATCGTAATAAATATACGATTTATATGTTCTTAGCTCAAGACCATGGTAAGCCATATCGCGATATATCGGCATTATATTGACTATATATCGATATCGACTGATGGACTAATATATCACCGATATGTCCGATATTTGTCCTTCCAAGGCCATTTCCTTTACAAAATCGGGTCAATTTGGGTGATATAGCGTCGATGTATCGTCAATATATCGTAGCAACAAGTAGCCGATACCAATACCAATATTACCTACCTCGCTCATGACATATTAATTCGATTAAGCAAAAGTCGACACCTCTTCAACAAGTTATCACTTCCACCCCCATCAACGTGTTGGGGAAATTGCTTGTTGCAAAGAACTTCATTTACATCCAACCATGTTTCATCACTTTCTCCACACCTCCAATTTGAACATAACTGGATATGAAGATCTGCATATTGAGCCTAACCCTGCATGTCCAGAGATACATATTCATATTCTAGATGGATCTACGAACCAATATATCGATAACAACGAGATAAAGGTATCGATATTCATATGCATAATATCGACCACCAACATAATGTCATATCAAGCCATAGCGCTAAAAACTGATGGATTCCAAATTTTTCTCAAATATCAACTAATATCATCGTTATTTCGTCGATGTCTATATATTATTGATATCATCCACAACAAGGTTGCAGAAAGCAGTAGTCGGTACTCGGTCGGCGGGGTCACCTACTAAGGATTAGTCGGCAGTCGGGCGACTAGTCGGATTTAGTCGGTCATCAGTCGGTTTTGAATTTTTAAATTATGTTAAATATATAAATCATTTTTATACATATATTCTTATATATATACATATATTTGTACATTTTTTATACCATCTTAATGAAACAAAAGAAGTAATTGACTTTAAATATAAAATTAAGCATGACAGAATATGTTTGCATTTAAAAAAAAGTGAAAAACTAAAAAATTAAAAAAGGTTGTTGTAAAAGTCAACCGATTATTCGGCCGACTAGGCCGGTGGACCGACTAAAGAACGACTAGGCCTAGTCGAGTCGGCTACCCCCTCCCCCCCCCCCCACTCGACTAGTCGGCCGACTTTTGCAAGCTTGATCCACAAGGCCGGATTTCGTTACGTGTTATGCAGTTGCTAATATAACATTAGGATTTATAATTTTGTTACAAGGTCGGGGACAATGCCCCCTCACCCGACAGATGAACACATTGATTCCCCTACAACCCCCCACGTGAGGGTTGATTTCATTGCTTGTTTAGTCACTCCTAATATCAACAACATGCTAAGATTTATAATTTTGTTTCGGGGTCGAGCGCTCTGTCCTCCTACCCCAGCAAAAGGAATGCATATGCTCCAACTAGACCCTTGCCCACCTAGGCTCGCTCACCGAGCAACAAGCCCCATTTTTGAACGGAGGCGCTTCGTCGCCCTTTAGCAAAGGAGAATAAAAAAAAGTCCCCAATGGACAGCATGGAACCTATATTGAAAAGAGCATGTGTGCATGCATGCTACAGGCTGTGACTGTTATGTTATAGACCGAGTAGTGCAATTTACAAACATGTCTTATCATTTACATGTAAGCATTCGTAAAAACATTTTTCCAAGACAATTACAAATTTAAGAGTCCAATGGTCAGAGCTCACGCACAATTTTATTTTGAGGGCTTTTCTACCCATTTTGACTTGCTTCCTTCTCTACTTCACTCAGAACATATTGCATCAAACTCAACATATTCGTTATCTTTTTTCCATACAAAAGCTTTTACACACAGTGGACGCTATCATTCAAGCATGGTTGTTCCAAGAAACAGAGTTCCAATTCTCTCTCTGCAGAACACCCAATATTGATCATGCTCAAGGGGGCAATGCTGATAATTAATCGGAAGATACAGGACATGGGATTGGATTATAAAAATCAATCCAAAGATTAAAATGTAAGTGGAATTTGATTGTTAATGTTATTCTTTGTATAAGTTGAAAACAATCACTAGTGGACATACGCAGATATTGATCGGTTTCTAATACAAATAAAAACCCACTGACTTGGAATAAATCCTTAGTTGTAAGCACACATGAACGTATCCACCGAATTGGAATAAATCCTTAGTTTTAAGCACACACGAACGTGCATCCAGGCTCATACGTGCACACATGGCTCTAGAAACAGAACAGAAGACAGGATAGATACCAGCAGCAATATGCAAACAAAACTTCATATTAATGGCAGTTACAAATAACTTGAATCAAAGATGCATGCATTTTTCAATCGGACATCAGACTCATTACTGGGAATATAAATCCATCTCATGCTCGGAAAGTGTACTACCACTGTCCTGTAGATAAACAAAATCCCTGTGATTCTAGATAAGCATCGCCATATTTAGAAAACGTTATAAACCATTCTCCTTTATTCAACTATGGGGCTGAATGCTAACAATCAAACTTCCAGCTATAAGCAGATTCAAAGACACAAAAGCAAATAAATATATACACTACAAGTCTACAAGTACCTATGATAACACCAATTTTCCATGAACTGAGAAGGCAATTCCACAGCATCCCACTCAATACCTCGAATCCCAGCAACCAAACCTTCGTCCTGCTTAGTGAGCATATGCTGAAGGGCATGGCCAAATTCATGGAATACAGTCTCTACCTACACAAAACAATAAAAGAGGAATTTATTGATGCCAGAGTACAAAGAAATAGTTCTATAATTGTGTATGAGTGGTGCATAAATGGTGAAGGATGTCAAGCAACTCTGATAAGGATTCTGCAGGATATATGATCCAATGTTTTACAAAAGCTGGTAATTGATATTCAGTTTAAGGGTCATCGGCTAAAAAATAAACTGCTCTTCTATTGGCTAATCAGAAATATTTTGGCATTTTTTAGAACTCTTTTTAATATGAAATTTATGTTGAATATATATGTATGTATGTATATTCTTGTATATTTATACATATATAGTTAATTAACAAGAGAAAAGTACAGATTAAATCTCAACCAAACAATACGTATTTTACTTCAAGAAAGTTGAGAAAACCAAACAATAAAAAGATTCAATATTTTGTTCATTACAATGTTCTTTTCCCAACTTTGTAGAATATTGCCGTGTTCCGACTTGCATAAAGGAAAGGAGAAGCATCATAGTAGATTTTCCATGCTCTATTGTTCTTTAACGTATCCAAAGAACGAGACTCTTGTCCATCTCCGTGGAGGAGACACGACTCATGCCCATCTGTTTGGACGAGACCCATGCTCTATCCTCCTTCAATCATTGTCCCCATTACAGATCATTTTGGGGTCACTGAATGAATAACCACCAATATGCAGAAGACGAATCAGAAATATTCAGTCTAATCGATCATCCCACTTACGTCGGATCGACTAATCACCCTAATCAGCCAACTATTATTAGAAATGACAACATAGAGTGAGACACAATAAAACCATTTTGTCGGTAGTTCCCGCAAGATCGAGAATAGGGAACACTTATTGATAGCAACAACTGTATAATACAGTGTTCATGAAATCAGTTGAAGCGGCCGCATATGCACGTGCGGACCATTAGACGCGCCGCATTCGTGAAGCTCCTCAATATGCGGCTATTGCGCATATGTGACCTGCATATGCGGGCTGTGCGGCCGCATATGCAGATCGTGCGCCCGCTTCGTGGTCTGGCGTGCTGTCGGATCGGATCATTAGATCCGATTACCCGTATTCCCCGATACTCGATTACCCATAGTTCCCATACCCGATTACCCTAACCCCCTGTCCCCCGATACCCTAATCCCTTCCCCTGCGCGAGCCCACGCCTCCACGGTCCTCCTACCAATTGTGCCTCCATCGCCATTGAAGGATATTGTGAATCCTCAAGCGCATCACAGAAGCGTGACGATCGCATCTCATGCGATCGGGGCGACTAGTCGCAAGGTGCAGCGGAATTTAAAAAAAATTATAACACATGATGAAACCACATGATCACAAGAACGTTTCTTGGATCGTTTTATCAAACCACAAAGTATTAGAAATACCTCTCGAAGCGTGGTTGCGATCACGAGATCTCTAAAGCAAGAGATCCTCCTGTCTCAAGTCCGATACACGGAGACAGCAATTGCGGGCACGATGATGAGACGTGTGACTCCCGCAATCCACGACGAAGATCCAAGCTTCGAATCTCCTGATTTCGTCCAACGAAATCCGTCATTTCCTCTAGAGCAAGCAGTCCCAAAGAAGAAGGAGATCTTCGAGTAGTCGAAGGCGAAGGCGAGAACTTCTCCCTTTCTCAACAAAGGTGGTCGGCCACCTTAGAGAGAGGGGGAGAGAGGACGAGAATGAGAGAGAGAGAGTAGAGTAGGCGTCTACTTGATGTGTCCTTCAAGGGCTAGTGTTGCCCTCCTTATATACTAGTTTGGGATCCAATGGATCTCAATCCATGGCTCATATGGATCCAACAGCTATTGTCATCCAAGAGCCATCCAACGGCTATGATTGATGTTGGTTAAAAACCAACAACATTAATGTAACATCCGGGAATTCGCGTAAACCCGAACTCGTCCGATTTTGGGTCTAATGAACCCAAAAACGTTGTCGGTCAATACTAAACAACCTAAAACGACCAATTGATCATGAATCAAAAGTCGTTCGGACGAAATCGACCAAAAATCGGTCCCTTCGTAATGTGTGCCGTTAAAAAGCCGCGACGTGAATTCGGAAACCGCAAAACGAACCGAAACCATCATTAGATCCGATTTGACGACACGAGACCAACGGAATCAACCGTTCGTCAATCAGAGGTCATATGATATTTTTAAATCACAAAATTTAGTCTTAGACAAAAGCTGTATCCGAAAATTTCGGGTATTCGAAACTCGACCGAAAGTATATCAACATTATACTCATTTTGATCGTCGTTGAAAGACGATCAAATCAAGACATTTCGCGTCGAAATCGGAGGCTCGATGTGCGAATGCGGTCTATTTTAACATCTTAAATAAGTGACATGTAAAAATATATATAATAATAATAATTTTCGGATTATTGTAGCAACTGTGATAGTAACGGCTATTGTTGGCTCTCTAGGACAGCCACATTTGGCCTTAAACTCCTCCAACACTTGGTTTTTATTTTTATGCCATGTGGCAAAAATCTAGTCCTCTTCCACCCCTTATAAATATCCCCCAAACCCAAACTCCTCTTCTCTTCATCTCTCCCAAATTCCACACATTCCAGTCGGGAAGATGCAGCCCATCTCTCTCTTAGAAAAAAAAATTCTTGAAGCAATATCTGTTGTCCAGGCCGTGCATGCAAGTTGATCTTCAAGTTTTGAAGATCCAGTTCAAGGCACAACTCCTATCCTCTCTTTTGCTGTCAAACATGAGAAATTTTACTTTCTCCTCTTGTTACCTTCAAGTATCTTCGGCCATTCTTTGGCATTATCAAATCTGTGTTGGTATTATTGATACATGCATTTCTCATTAAATTAATAAATCTAATGTTCTTTCGTATTAACTTCGGTTGAAATTTCCTTTCTGAGTCTCCTGTTTGATCTTCGTATAAGCATACACCAAGAATGTAATTACATATGAAGTAAATTAAATGAGTAATTGAGAAATAAATTTTTATGGTACTGGGGATCGGGTAATGTCTTTAGGAAATAGAATGTTGATAGAAGCAGTTGTATACAGATAAGAATCACTGATCAGATTAGAAATTTCCAAGAAGAAATAAATAGGATGAAATCTTCAAAAAGAAAAAGGGAAGGTTGCATTGATAGTTGCATACTGACCTCTAGCTCTAACCTCTAAATCTTTTCAACATCAACATTCATATGAGAAAGACAACCTAATTGAAAAAAAAATACAGAATAGAAAATATGATATGGGAAAAATTCTCATGTACCTTTAAATTAATAGATTAATGTTCAACATTGGTAAATTGTGTGTATTAATATTATATTGGTTGACCAGGGTTCCAGTTTAAAATTTTTTTTATTTAGAGAAAGTGTGGCATATTTTGAAACCAGGCATGTTGATGTATTATAGTATAAATGTTGAAATGTTACAATACAAATATTAGAAGTGTGCATCCAAACGGTATAAAATTGTTACTATTGCAATGTTGGAAACAGGCACATTTAGTTGGGCAAAAGGCATATTAAAAATATTTGGAAGATTCCGATTATGAGTTTGTGATACATATACTGAAGGTTTCGTGTACATAATGGGGAATGGATCACTAAAAATTACAGGTAATATATGGGAGAAGGTGTGAATATCTGCTAAAATATTATATTTATGCATAGTTATATGAGTTATAAAGTCAGAAATTGTTGAAGTTTGTTATTTATGCAATTAGTTGCTTATCTTCACTATATAAAGGATATGGATATAAATTAAATTAAAATTTAGGACACTGCTTTCTTGTTTGCTATTGTATAATTTCTTCTGAAGCTAAAAAAAATTATTATCATTTAGACAGCTAGTCTACTACGTAGAAAACTATTTAATGCACAAATTGATTAAGTTTATAGTCGGTGCCCTAATATTATAATTAATTTATATTAAATTAAATATATGTTGAATTATTATCAACAAAATTTATTTAACATAAATTAATATTAAGAGATAATATGATAACAAATAAAGAGAGACAACAAACCACCCTTGATTAGTCATAGGTGACGCCAGCTTGTAATTTGGTGGTATTTTGTCTCCTTTTATTTTATCTCATTATTTCTTAATTAATTGCAATAACTATTATTGCAATAATATCCACCAAATTAATTCCAAATTAATTTGTGAATATTTCAATCATGCCATTGAAAAATATGTGAATCATATTCACATCCCAAACTAATTTGTAAATTGCATTTCAAATTAATTAACTAATGTGGATCCAATCCACACTAATAATTAACAAATGCTATTTATAATATTTTTTTCTCTCTGATATATTATAGATCCCATTCATAATATACACAGATATTCTGGATATCACTATCCACGATCTGCTTATCCTTGATAATTAAATCTCATTTAATTATCTTGGACAATCATTCTCACAACATGAATCTCATTCATATTGCACTTGATAATTAAATCTCATTTAATTATCTTGGATAATCATTCTCACAATATGAATCTTATTCATATTATACATGATAATTAAATCTCATTTAATCATCAAGACCTTCTTGCTTGGATACAAAATTCATCATAGGAATTATTCTTGAACTCCTTCAAAAATAATGTGCTTTCTCCGTAGATACTTGGAGATAAGGACAGGGCAATTGTATTGTTTTAGTGACTTGGATGTTGAGATCTCATCTTAAATCCAGATCTAACGGACCTCCCACATATGCTTGATTAAATCAAGTCTATATACTTAATCTTCTCATTGTGTCTGAATCACATTCAGATCAATGTCCAACACTTGGACTAAGATCAAGTTACTTCTCTACTGAGAGGAGTCACTAAAATCCAGACCCGTTTCATCACTCCCTCGGACTGGAAGCGTCATGGTTATACAATCGTTTATGATCGCATCACCCTCAGGTATTCCCAATACCTGCACATCCTGCATACTGGAAGACCAATGATCAACCTGAAGATGAAAATCAATTTTACGCTGTCATCTTCAGGGTTTGATCACCAAGTTTCTCAATCTTGGTCATTGGGATTTGGTATCGATCATATGCTTTCCCAAAGCATATATCATACCTTCAAATTCTTGTCATGCTTCCAAAGCATGACGACCATGCATGGAATTTGATCGGTCCCAATACCTCATGAGTGATCTCATGTCCTACGGTTCATAAGTGAACCTGTATGATCCCTTTTGAGAGATCGTATTACTCATATGCCGTTACATGCACACCAGCTCGCCGGTGTATAGACCTTGGTTAGGTCATCAACCTACTGGTCTGCCAAATGTACACACTCAGACATATAGTAACACATTTGTCTCTGGTCAGAGGATGTGTGCCTATGTTGTGACATCATTCAACATAGGACTTAGGTTATCTCGATCTCGTTAAGTCAACCCTTTGACCTAACTAATCTGACACCTCCGAATCACTATTCCCATGCAGAGGACCTGCATCAAGAGGTCGGTCAGATATCAGCCTATGTGAGAAAGGATTGCCATCTCCTAACTCAGGCTGGAGATCATATCTTAATAATCATTTGACGGTGTTTGATGAGTCCTATATCTAACCCATTAGATATTCATCCAAGCACCAGCCTCTGTGATTCATCCAATGAATCAACGGCTATATGATCAACAAGATGGCCATGGTACATAACCCTAATTGTACGGAGGGACATATTATGCAAATTAGTTATTCTTCATTTCAGATCAGGGAATGATATTCGCAATGACATTTATTGCATAATGGCTCGTCGTGGGCTCGCATGTCCAACAGCCACCTCCTCCCAGCTCCTCCGCCTCCACCCATCTCCGCCTCCTCCTCCCAACTCCTCTACCTCCTCCGCTTCCTCCCAGCTCAGCTTCCTCTTCCCAGCTCCACTGTAACACCACCTGCTTCTAGTTGCGGCACCGCCTCCTCCTCCCAGCTCTACCGTGGCACCGCCTCATCCTAGTTGTGGCACTGCCTCCTCCTAGCTACGGCACTGCCTCCTCCTCCCAACTCGTCTACCTCCTCCGCCTCCTCTCAGCTCAGCCTCCTCCTCCTCCCAACTCCTCTGCCCCCTTCCCAGCTCCACCTCCTTCTCCCAAGTCCTCTACCTCCTTCACCCCCTCCCAGCTCCACCTCCTCCTCCCAACTCCTATACCTCCTCCGCCCTCCCAACTCCACCTCCTCCCAACTGTGACTCCTCCGCCGGCTCCCAGATGTGTCTCCTCCTTCCAACTGCGCCTCCTCCGCTTCCCAGGGCCGTGCGAGATTCCTTCGACTACTGGTCGTACGAAGGTAACTTATTGAATAATATTTTTACCATATTTGATGATGGAATGTTAGAATTTCGCATGGTTGATTTTTAATTTGAGAAATACAAGTATTCATTGATGGAATGTTCGATTTTACATAACTATATAATGTTAGATGATATGACTTCACTAAAAATATTTTCGTCTATTCATTGATGGAATGCTAGATTTTTAATTCTAGATTTTACATGTATTCATTGATGGAATGTTCTCACCAAGAATTTAGATTGTGAATGTGCATTTGAGCACGTATCCAAAATATAAGAATATAATTATTAAACAAATATTTTCCTAAAACTCTTATTTGTATATGCTTATTAAACCTTTTTTGTTGATGTTTTGTAATTATGATTGAATGTTAGGCAACTATGGCCTCCAAACTACCATCTGACAGCACTTCTTCTCCTACGCCTGGAGCTGAAGGCGGAAGTGAGCCTCCTATTCAGAGGAGCGATATATCGGAATTTTTTATTCCTCCTGAATCCAATGATCCTGTATGGAAGAATGCTTTTCTAGCGAATCCGACTACTCCTAGCATGGTAACTTGTCGATTATGTCGGAAGGTTGTCACAGGAGGGATCAATCGCATGAAGCAACATTTGGCTCATATTAAAGGCAATACAGCATCTTGTCCCAAGGTGACCCCTGAGGTGAAGAAAGAAATCATGGACAGCATGGAGGAAATCAAAGTGAAAAAGAATGAGAAGACCATGAGGATGAAAGACATTCAAGGGCAAGTCTCCATCAAGATGAATCAACCCTGGGTTGATGAAGAGAGGGATGGGAAAAGGCCCCGAACTTCAGCAGAAGATGTGCCTGCAGAGAATCTCCGCCAATCCACCATCAAAGATACCTTTGCCAAGGAAGAACGTGCATGTGTGAATTCATTCATGGTAAAGTATTTCTATGACAATGACATTGCTTTCAATGTTGTCAAAGGTGACTCCTTTCTCCGAATGTGTGAAGCAACTGGGCAGTATGGAAGGTCATATAAGCCTCCAATGTATTATGAGCTTACAGAAACTCTTGAAGGAACAGGTTAAGGAAACAACAGATTTCATGGAATACTTCTGGATGTTCCATTATGGCGGATGCATGAACTGATAGGAGAGGAAGGAGCATAATGAATATTTGCGTCAACTGCGAGCTGGGAACTAGTTTTCTGAATTCAATTGACTCGTCTGCAGATTCTCATACCGTGGATTACATTGCTTCCTTAGTAGATAAGTCCATTGAGGAAGTTGGGCCCGAGAATGTAGTCCAAGTATTGACAGACAATGCATATGCTAACATGGTTGCTGGTAGAATTTTGAGAACCAAGTACCCACGGATATTCTAGAGTTCTTGTGCAGCACATTGCATCGACCTTATGCTAGAAGAGATTGACAAAGAATCGAAGGTGAAAACTGCCATCACAAAGGCAAGGACATTGACTATATTCATATACAGCCATGCCAAAACAATGAGTTTGATGAGACAATTTACGCAAAAGGGCGAGATAATAAGGCCGGGAACAACAAGATTTGCTACCACATATCTCACTTTGCAATCTGTGATGGACAAGAAAGATAAGTTGAGACTTATGTTTCTTCTGATGAATGGAGAGCGTGTAGATGGTACAGAACCAAGAAGGGGAAAATGGCTTCAGCCATAGTTTTGAGTCCTTAATTTTGGACTCAAGTGTCTTTGACATTGAAGGTCTTTTCTCCATTGGTACATGTTCTGCGGATTGTTGATGGAGATAGGAGGCTGGCCATGGGATTTGTATACGGTGAGTTGCAAGATGCTAGAAAAGAGATCATGAGCATTTTCAAAGATGTTGCATCTTACAAACATTTTGTTGATGCCATTGACTCAAAGTCAAAAGGAAGACGGGATAGCCCCCTCCACCTTGCTGCGTATTTTTTGAATCCCTATTTCTTTTATAGGGATAATGCTCAAATCCAGAGGGAAGGCCTCGCTTTGAAGGGATTCTTGGATTGTATGGATATTTTCTATCCTGATTTAGAGATCCAAGATACCATCACCAGGTGGGAGTTGCCTTTGTATGAAGGGGCAGAGGAACCATTTGGCAAACATTTGGCTATCATACAGGGGTCAATCATTGATGATGGTTTCAATCCAGGTATAATTTCTCATTAGAAATAATAAACTTATATGTTTAACGATTATTAACTATTTTTA
Source organism: Ottelia alismoides (assembly GCA_037367405.1). Classification (NCBI taxonomy): domain Eukaryota; kingdom Viridiplantae; phylum Streptophyta; class Magnoliopsida; order Alismatales; family Hydrocharitaceae; genus Ottelia; species Ottelia alismoides. The sequence goes on from JAZKJV010000397.1 coordinate 953,069, forward strand.
TCGAAAATAACCCGTTGGTTGGGATTGCATGGCATGGAAACGCCACATTTGAAGGAAATGACAACGAAAGTTTTAAAGTTGACAGCTTCTTCCTCAGGCTGTGAAAGGAATTGGAGCGATTTTGAGGCAGTAAAGTTAAAAAATGATGCCATATGTTATATGTTATGTCTCATTAATTATGTGGTAAATGATATATTTATGGTTATTTTGTAGATCCACACAAAGAAAAGGAACAAGCTCGAATTCAAGCAATTAAATGACTTGGTGTATGTCAGATTCAACGCCAAACTGAGAGATCGACGTTTTAAAAAACGAAATGATCCATTTGCCACAAATGATAGAACTCATTTGAGAGATTGGATTAGTGAAGAAGATGAAGGAGATGGTGAAGTTTTCCAAGGATCGGGGCTGACATGGAACTTAGTGGCTGATGCAACTGACGCAGAAGATTCCGTGCAACATAGAAGAAGCCAAAGGCATGATACTAGTTCAACCTCAATGCCAGGTTTGAATGAAGAAGAACTCCCATCTGAGGAGGAAAGTGAAGATGAAGATGAAGACAATATCGCAGTGGAATTTGATGATAACTAAATTAGAATTGCTTTGTACTTTGTACCTTATTGTCGCTTGAACATTTCATTTTTCTTATGCTTTCTTAACTAGTACTTTTGCTAATGCTATTTGTTTTGAATTTCAGTTTTCTTTCGGACTCTTACATATTTTGGTGATTGTTGCAGATTATTATGTTTGCTAATTGTTCTATCGAAGTATTGATATTTGATTGATAAATAAATGAAAGTCATCGTTTTTAGACCTTATGTTGGACCACAATTATGCATAAGTTTAGTTCAGTTGTAGTAAAATTCGTACATATTTATTAATTTTTAAATAAAAAATTGGGAAACCGTGTACAACCACATATACCCCGCATAAACAAATGATCATTTCTAAAAAATTACTCAAGGTTATGAGTGTAAATATCACATAAACAAATGATCATTTCTAAAAAAATAAAACATATATTTGATTAGTTTTACAAATTTAATATATCACAAATTATGCCTTTCATTAGGTCTAAACTTGGAGGAGACACTTAGAACATCAAATACTATATATGGAATAAATTTCAAGGAAATGGATGATTTTAGTGTAAATTTTGAATTTTCAAGTATAGATAAAGCAAAACCATAATGATACAATATACCATCGACAACTTTCAGATTTAATATTTTTTATTATGCATCATTAGTTAAAAAATGGAGGATATGTGAGTAATATTGATAATTATCCACGAAACAAATTTCAAGTCATTTGGACCAACAATAGGTCAAAGTAACAATTTATTTCATATTTATGTTCAACCATCAAAGTGGGAACGATGTGAACATGCATTTCATTTCATCAAGTATTTCTTAAGTAAATAAGGGTTTCTTTAGCCATAAATTTCAAATTTATTCTAATCGTGAACTTCTTATAAGATTCCTGGACTTATTAAATCTAAGGGCATGATTATCCACCTACATAAACCTAGATTAACCCTAACTCATAAATAACCTTGATAAATCAAGATCTTGGGCAATTAACTTTTATTGGGTATGGATGAGTACTAAGTTGGACCCTTTTTGTCGGAGGTGACATGGTTCACGGCCCATTTAAATTATGAGGTCATGAGCGTGGCCCGAAATTCTTTTTCATAGTTCACAGCCCACTCTAACCTAATTAACATGGGCCCTGGTTCAAGTCCGGCCAACCTATTTAAATTTTTTAGGACGGTGGCATAAAAAATGAATAAGAGCAATTAAAGAGGGTCTATGGTAGTAACTAAACAATAAGAAAAAAAGAGCATCATGAGAATGTGTAAAGAAAGAAAATTCAAAACTAACTAATCTCAAATAAAAGAGGGAAAATGGTGTGAGACGAGTAGGAGGGATAAGGAGAGCAATGCTAGTCCTCGTGTAGTGAAAAAAATGATGGCACGATGAAGATGCGAGAAAAACATTAACCACAAGTTTGCTGCAAGAGAATAAAGTAAGTATTAAGTAAAGATAGGTTTGGAGGATTGATATATTTTTGTATAGGTTTATAGGTTGTTGTATGGATTTTGTTTTTGTGATCTTATTTTGCAATGATCAGAAAGCATAATTGGATGTCTTATGGTGGGAGTATTTCCCTCAAACCTTGATCATATATGCAAGTCAGTGAGAAACAAGCAACTGAGCCACTGACCAATGCAAAGATCTCACCTATCAAGGAGTGCAAAAAGGGATGTCTTAGGGTGGGAGTATATCCCTCAAATCTTGATCATATATGCAAGTCAGTGAGAAACAAGCAACTGAGCCACTAACCAATGCAAAGATCTCACCTATCAAGGAGTGCTTCAGTTGTCTATATAAGATTGTGGTTCTTTTGTGATTGTCATTCTGTTAGAGTTATTATATTTACATTTATGTCCGCAACCCTTCGGATTCTGTAACCCTTCGAGGGTATTTATGTATTTTTCCTCTTGTACTTTATAGGGTTTTCTCTCTATGTAAGATACCCTAGCCCTATGGAACAAACATCTCATTCGTTTCTCTTCTCCACATGGTATCAGAGCAATGATCCTAGATCGGAGCCTAACACCCAAAACATGCCTCCACCACCAGCCATCTCACCTTGCACAGAACCTTCTCTCATCAAGGGGTCCTGCGAAAGGCAATCCGAGCACCTAGCAGCACCAGCAGCCACCTCCAGCAACTCCTAAAGCACCGCCCGAAGCTCCAATAGCTCCAGTTGAGCCTCCTGCACCGCTCGGCATCGCCTGAAGCCCCTTCCAGCAGCCCCCGTTGCACCTCTAGCGTCGTCGGTACCGCCCACCAGTCCTCCTGGACTTCTAACCTGCTGCGCATAGCCCCCTGGATACGATCTTTGATGTTAGAAGAGCCTCAAAAGCCCCCTGATCTGCTGTGAAAGCAATTTTTCAGGCCGCTATCACATCTAAAAGTGAGTTCTAGAGCACTTCTCATCCCTTGTATGCATCCTTAAGTCAAGCACAAGATCTCATTTCTTTTCTAAGACCACCATGGCATCTTTTTCTATCGAGACAAAGCCATTGGCTTCGAATGTTTTTTTTACGCTCAAAAAAGGGGGACACACTCGATGGTGTTCACCCCAATGTATTAAAACATTGGCCTCGAATGTTATGGCACAAGGCACAACTATCAAACTCAATGGCATAGAAAATTACATGCTCTTGTAGAAATATTTATATATTTTCATATTGTCTGTGTACCTTTTCTTTATTTTATTTCATTGTATCAATTTTATGTAATTTACCTATAGGCATCTTCTATATATAGGAGAGCCTAGGGTTCTCAGGAATAAACAACACCCTCAATTCTCCCAACATGGTATCAGAGTGGTGGTCCTAAACCGGAGCTCTCGTACCCTAACCCTAAACCACACCTGCCTCCTCTCTCTCTCCTCTTCCTTCTCGGCACCGTTGTCGGCACTCAACCGCCCCTTCGGCACCGCCGCCCGTCACCCTCCGTTGGCTCCTCGGCACTGCCGGCCGCCCCACCCCCTCCCTCCGCAGTCAACTTGTCGTCGGTCTCCTCGACACCACTGACCCTCTGTCGGCCCATCCACCGTCGCAGCCAGGCCGTCGGCCCCCCTGTCGTCGTCTTCTCTTCCGTTCGCTTCAGTTGATGGGTTTGGTTGCATAAGTCAACATATGCAATCGAATCCTCACATGTCAGTGTAGACATTTATCTATCGGTCTACAAAGCCCTTATGATCTCCACCCGACAACATGTCAGAAAACAAAGCCAATGTACCCGCAATAGGCGCCTTCAGAGGTCCGGCGCCAATTGTCAAGATGGATGGGACGAACTGTGAGCTTTGGGCTATGCAGTTCATGATCCTTGTGAAGTCTAATGGTAAGAAGCATATTCTTACCGAGGATGAGCCGGTGGAGAAAACAGGGATTCACGTCTCGTGGGAGGCGGATGATGCATAAGCCAAAGTTTGGCTTTCAGGTACATTATTAATAGAGATCGCCAATGACGTGTTACATCAGACCAATATCAAAGCAATGTGGGATATCCTCGCAGCAACCTATTCTCAGGGAAGGAATGAGATCAAGATCCTTCAACTAAAGCATGATATATTCACTGTCAAGCAGAACGAACGGCCCCTCACTCGTTGTATACATCCTTGCGTGGAATGTTTGAGAAGCTCCATAGCTTTATTCCTCTGACAACTACTCCTGAGCAGCAGAAGACATACAGGAATGCTACCATGGTTGGAGTATTCCTTGCAGCTCTTGATCCTGAATATGACAATGCACGCTCACAGATCCTCTGACAGCTACTCCTGAGCAGCAGAAGACATACAGGAATGCTACTATTATTACTCCCATGGATGAAGCTTTCCGCAAGCTTAGCAGGATTACTGTCCCGTGCACTACTACTAGACATACTTCTTCGCCAATAGCAGCCTCCAGGAGCAGAGGAGACTCGTCTATTTTTCGTGGACGTGGACCCCGTGGTAGAGGGGATCGAATCCGCCAGCCCTGCACGTATTGTCATCATCCCGGTCATTCAGAGGATATACGTTACTCGAAGCATTGTTTCCTAGCATCAGCACAAGTAGCAGAACAGGTTGAGTCTCCAGCGAGTCATACTTCAGATCAAATGTTTGATGACCACGTAGCCAAACTAAGGGATACCATGCCTCATGCATCTTCAACATCTCCAGAAGGCCATTCAGATGTTGCAGTTTCCGCCTCTGCCAGTACCTTTGCTACGGCCAGCACCTCAGGTAGTACTTATGCTTTTACATCTTGTTATGGATCTGATATTACAAAGTGGATTATGGACTCTGGGTGACACATCATTTATGTGGAGACAAAGAGCAGCTTACATCGTATAGAGAGGTTCCTCCAAGGAGAATCATTGTGATAGCCGATAGGACTCATTCCCCGATAATAGGACAGGGGGAGATCGGTTTAACGCCTTCGATGCGTCTGCAGAATGTGTTACATGCTCCTGTTTTCTCTATGAATTTGTTATATGTTAGTCAGATTACAAAGGATTTGCACTACCGCATTATTTTTGACCCATCATCTATTGTTTTTAGGGCATTCTTACGGGCAGAGTGATTGGTTGTGGTCGTGAGTAGGGTGGCCTTTATCGCATGGTCCGAACTCCCTATACAGGCGCATCCTTTCATTCGATTGGACCAATCTCTCCCTTTACTTGGCATCTACGTTTTCGCCACCTCCCTCTCCAGAAGATGTGTTACATTTTGCCGTGGATTTCACCGAGTTCCTCCTTCCAGTGTCAAGCGTGTCAGTTGGAAAAGCATCATCTGTCTGCTTTTCCAAATCATCAGAGTCGGAGCAGTAGCTCTCTTTTTGAGTTATTTCATGTCGATATTTGGGGTTTGAGTCATGTTCCTGATTACCAGGGACACAGGTTTTATCTTGTTGCAATTGATGATTTTTCTCGTTTGTCATGGGTATTTCTACTGAAGAATAAATCTGAAGCAGGGGATGTGATCAAAGCATTTATCAATGAACTTCGCAATTTTTTCTCTTCTTCTGTGAAATTTGTGAGAACCGATAATGCTTTGGAATTTTGTACTCATTCCCTATCACATTTCCTTTCCTCACGTGGTATAATTCATCAAACATCATATGCTTACACTTCTCAACGGAACGGTGTTGCAGAGAGAAAGCATCGTCATTTACTTGATGTCACACGGACCCTTCTCATTCATAGTCATGCCCGACATTCGTTTGGGGTGATGTTGTTCTTACGACATGTTATATCTAGTGAATCACAAGCCCTCGTTTTGTCTTGGGAGAGAAAATTCCTTTCTCCATAGCCTTCCTCGAGAAATAGTTGTTCTCTCTTACTCCCCGTGCCTTTGGCTCTGTTAAAGGCCCTAAATGTCAGTTTCGGTCACCATTTCGGAGACCGACCGAAACGGAATTTCAGTCGAATTTCGGTCAAATTTCGACCGAAATTTCGGTAATTTCGATCATATTTTGTATTAGGGCCCTCATATTTCGGTCATTTCGTCCATTTCGGTCAAATTTCGATTTCGACTGGATATCGATATTCGACAGAATTTCGACCGAATTTCGCTGAAATTTGAGGCCATGGCTCTGTTGCCTCTGTTCACCAGTTGGCTCAAGGTCATGACAAGCTCTCTCCTAGGGCTGTCAAATGTGTATCTGTTGGTTATTCCAAGACCCAGAAGGGATGTCGGTTCTATGATCCATTACGTAGGAAATATTATATTAGTGTTGATGTCACATTTTTTGAATCCGTGATGTATTACTCTCCTACAGGTGACAGGTTGGCTTCATCAGAGTTTGGTGATGAAGTCTACATGTCGCATCCTCCTACGAGTCAGTCATCCCCTCTACCTATTGCAGTTTGGAAGCAAAAGCGTACATGTGATTCATATCCTTTTACTTCCCAGGTGTCTTTTCATCGCCTGACAGGAGACTTTCAGAGATTTGCATTTGCTCTATCTGTCGTGGAAATTCCACGGAATTACCAGGACTTGAAGGACAGTCACTGGCGTTTAGCTATGGAGGAGGAAATGGCTTCTTTGCAATCACTTGGTACCTGGAGTTTGGTGTTTGCTCCTCCTGGCACCTCTGTTATCAGTCACAAATGGGTGTTTATTGTTAAACATAATGCAGATGGGAGCCTTGATCGTTACAAGCAAGGTTGGTGGCACAAGGTTTTACTCAGACCTACAGTGTGGATTATATGGACATGTTCTCTCATGTTGCTCATCACTCTACTTTGGGTGTCCTTTCAGTTGCAGTGGTACGTGATTGGCCCATGTTAAAAATGTGTTTTTGTATGGAGATCTACAGGAGGAAGTACATGCAGCAGCCTCCGGGGTTTGTTGCTAAGGAGTGTCAGCAGGATTGTAGACTCCATAAGGTAATATATGGTCTTAAGCAAAGTCCAGCGGCATGGTTTCAGAAGCTCTCGGATCAGATTGAACGGTAAGGGTTCAAGAGGTCAATTGCAGACCATTCTCTATTTGTGCAGAGAACGCCTAGAGATATTGTTGTTATCATGGTTTGTGTTGATGATGTACTTGTTACAGGAGATGATGTGCATGGGATAAAGCCGGCAAAAGAATTTATGGGCCGTCAGTTTGTTACTAAGGATCTAGGCACCCTAAGGTATTTCTTAAGGTTAGAATTTGCTAGGAATGCACAGGGTCTTGTGATGACCCAAAGAAAATATGTTACAGACATGCCTATTGAGCCGGGCATGATTGGATGTCGATCCTCTACTACTCATATGGACCCTAGTATGAAGTTATACAATGATGATACAGATAAGGTTGACAGGAGGAGATATAGAGAGATAGTGGGTAAGCTCCTCTATGTCACTATTACTAGGTTGGATATCTCTTTTGCAGTGAGTCGGGTGAGTAAGTTCATGGAGCAGCCTCGACAAGTACATATGGATGCTATATACATGATATTGAGATACCTAAAATACTCTCCAGGAACAGGACTACTTTTCAGGAAAGGAGCAGCTTTTTCTATTTCTGCATGTGTTGATGTTTACTATACAGGGTGTCCTAAGGATAGGAAATCTACTTCGGGCTTTGCAGTCTTTGTGGGCAGTTCTCTTGTTTCTTGGAAAAGCAAGAAACAAACAGTTGTGGCTAGATCAAGTGTCGAATCTGAGTATAGGGCCATGGCACAAGCGAGTACAGAAATGATGTGGGTTCGAGCAGTGCTAGCAGATTTGCATATAAATGTATCTCTACCCATGCAGTTACAATGTGATAATCAGGTTGCCCTATTCATTGCAAAAAAACCTGCATTTCATGAAAGAACGAAGCATATTGAGATAAATTGTCATTATACTAGAGATATGATTCAGAAGGGTTTGATTTCTATCTCTCATATCAGTTCAGATGAGCAAAGTGCATATATCTTTACCAAGGCATTGCTCAGAGGACCATTTCAAAAGTTCTCATCCAAGCTGAGTATGGTTGACATCTATGCTCCATCTTGAGGGGGTGTAGAGATATTTATATATTTCCATATTCTCTGTGTACCTTTTCTTTATTTTATTTCATTGAATCCATCTTATATAATTTACCCGTAGGCATCTCCTCTAAATAAGAGAGCCTAGGATTCTCAGGAATAAACAACGCACTCATTTCTCCCAACAGCTCTTGTCTTGATCTTTTATGGTGTTCATTGGTGGTCAACGAAAACTCTACATTTTGACTAAACATCCGTTAGATGAAAAGGATAAAGAGTACGACAAATAGCAGACAAATAACTAATTGACTACAAGGTTGCAAAAGTCGGCAGTCGGTACTCGATCGACAGGGTCACTGACTATGGATTAATCGGCAGTCGGGAGAGTAATCGGATTTAGTCGGGCATAAGTCGATTTTGAATTTTTTTTTTAATTATTTTAAATATATAAAACAATGTTTATAATATATACTCTCATTTATATCAAAAGAAGAAAAAACGAAGCAAGTTAAGAACAAAATGCTTAGTACATAGCACGAGCAAAATGTTAAGAACAAAAAGTTTGGTACATATCACAAGTTGAAGTTACAAATAAATTAACACAAAGCTAATCAACAACCACAAAAGGTAAATAACCTAAGTTACCAAATCAACATGCAAATCAACAAGAAGTATCTAAGTTAATGAACATTTAGGGCGTAATAATCACAATTCTAATCTTATATAAGTTAACCAACATGCAAAACGGCGAGAATATATAGGTATGGGTGTGGGAGCACGTGGGTGTATGCATGCGTACGAGCGTGCACACTCTAAGCTATATAAGTATATATTTAGAATAGTATTTAAGAACATTTCGTATATGCATAAATGTTTGTTATATTCTATTTATTTTGTATATTTTTTATTTGAATATTTTTATGAAATTAAATCATAAAGTTTTAAGTAAAACTATCCATGATAGTATATTAACTAGTTGATATTTTATATCTAGATGAATAATTATAATTTAAAGTACAGACGTATACAGAATTTTCTTATAATTTTTATTTAACATTTTAAGTGTTTTTTTTATATTTTTGATTTATTTGTGAATTATACTGTAACCTTAAGTATCTTATCTTACTGCCTAACAACAAGCCCTAAATCTCATCTAATTTTAACCGAGTAATCGGGTTTACAGTTTGTGCCTAAACCTATATCCGAAATCCCTATGCAAAAGTCGGCCGACTAGTTGGCTGACGAGGCCGACTGATCGCCCGATTAATCGGTTTCAGACCGACTATTGGTCGATTTGTCCTAGTCGAGTCGGGTACCCCCTCGACTCGATTAGTCGGACCGACTAGTCGGTCTAGTCTATCGACTTTTGCAGCAGTGCTTGACTATCAACTAGACGACCAACGGTGTTGAGGCTATTTGCCCAAATCTCCTTTATAAAAATACGACCATGGAAATGCGGGAGGATCTCGAGCAAACATACTCCTAGAAGAAGATGAAGTCACGCCTTGCAAAAATTTACAAGCGAATCTGGTCGACATCTTACGGTGATTCCACCCTCATTGAGTACTACAGGCATCTCTCCAACCTGTATGAGGAGGTTGCAATATTCCAGCTCTCATGGTGCACCAAACAGATACAAGAGCGTTCTGACTGGCAGGTGTACCACTTTCTTGATGGCATGCATTCTAGATACCAAACAGCAAAGGAGCAATTTTTTATATCAAACGCACTGCCAACGATGAAGGCTATCTTTGGCGGACTTGAGGAACTCAAGACATCTGTTGTCCGGTCTTCCGTCTTACCTTCTGTAGAGAACTTTGCACGCATCACATCATCTGGGAGAGGAGGCATATATGACTTTTGAGGAGGACGCAGTCATGATCCAAATTGTGGCCGTATATGAGAATCTGGACGATGTCGTGACTTTGACCGTGGTCGTGGGCAAGACTCTACTGCCCTATGCGCTCACTATGGTTGATGGAACCACCCGTCTGGACGATGTGGGCAAGACTCTACTGCAATAATGCCTATGAGGATGCCTATGATGTCGAAGAGGTGTCGCCTGCGGCAACCTCCTTTGGCAAGATTGTTCATCTAGACGCAGATTACTCCCTCTTGATGCAGATCCTTCAGACTCCATGACCTACTACCACTAGTAACACTACTACTGTTGATATGGCTACTCATTCAGGTATAGTAGCCAATTTTGTTGTCACTCCTACTCTGGCTTGGATTATTGATTCGGATCCCTCTATTCATCTGATTGGAGAAGGTAGTCTGCTCACATCCTCCGTACCATCCACCCTTGTGAAGTCAGTGCGAGTCGCTAATGAGACTCAATCACCAATTACTACTGTCGGAACCATGGAATTCTCTTCCAAGCTCCAACTTTTGGGGTTCATTGTACTCCTAATTTTTGTCTTAGCTTGCAGTTAGTTCATAAGTTTTGTGTTGAGATTCATTGTTGCGTGATAATTGATGAGTCTTGTTGTTATTTTCAGGATGTTCGGAAGAGGCAGATATTTGGTGGGGTCATGAGAAGAATGGCCTATATTATCTTGACATACCCTCGGACTCCAAGTTTATTAGTGTTGCGTCCATCTCTGAAGATCCGCTCATATGGCATCTGCGCCTTGAACATCCTTCTGTCAAAGCCATCTCCATGATGTTTCCTGAACTCTCTACTTTGAAGCCCTTTCAATGTAAGGCATGTGAGTTTGGGAAACACCATCAAGCTTCGTTTCACGTTCATACCGAGTCTCGTAGTACTACTACTTTTCATCTTGTTCATTGTGATGTTTGGGACCTTGTCTGTCCCGCACATTAAGTGATCATCGTTATTTTATAGTTTTCAATGATTATTATAATTGATCTTCTTGGGTATATCGGATAATGGAGTGTTCGAAGATTAATGAAATTGTCAGAAATTTCTTTCAATATGTTAAAACTTTCTTTTCTAGCAATGTTAAGATCATTCGTATTGATAATGCTATTGAGTTAACCCGATAGCACTTGACTTCTTTCTTATCATCCCAAGGAACTGTTCACCAAACACCATGTCCATATAACTCGCAATAGAATGGTATAGCTGAGAGGAAACTCCAACACTTGCTAAATGTTACCATATCTCTTCTTAGTCAGATGAGTGTTCCTAAACACTATTGGGGGGGATGATATGCTTATTACAGTTTATCTCATCAATTGTGTTCCTTCGTCTGTTCTCAGACGGGAAACTCCAATTTCCTTACTTTACCCTACTGAGTCTTCTTTTTCGATATCTCTGTGAATTTTTTGTCGTATTGCCTTTATTCATAACATTCATGCAGCTGACACGCCTTTCTTGGGTACTCTCGTACTTATAAAGGCTATCGTTGTGATGATCATGTTGGGCATCGATACTATGTGTCTGTTGATGTCACCTTCTTTGAAAAGACAAGTTATTTCACACAGACTGTGAGTGACATTCCTCTGGACCTCCCTTCTCCACCAATCATCTATACTCGCAAGCGTACCTCAATACCTTCTACATCAGTGTATGTACATTTACATGTCCCTTTTATGAAGGATGATATGACCACTTTGAGTGCTCCCACTACTGCTGCCCCGGATGTACTTGAGGAGCTTCCTATAACTCTACGTAAGCAAAAAAAAGCAATGTACGCAAGCTTGTAAAAGTCAACCAACTAGGCCGACGAGTTGGCCCGACTAGTTTAGTTGGGGGTGGCCGACTCAACGAGTCCTAGTCAGTCATTAGTCGGTCAACCCAACTAATCGGACTGACTAATTAGCCGACTTTTACATCGAGTTTTTTTTATTTTTTTTTATTTTTTTGCTTTTTTAAGCAAACTTATACTAATATGCTTAATGTTATATTTAAAGTTAATTACTTCTTTTGATTCATTATGATTGTATAGAAAACGTATAAATCTATGTCATTATATAAGAATATATGTATAAAAATAATTTACATATTTAAAATAATTAAAAAGAATCAAAACCGAATAATGGCTAACTAAATCGGATTGATCGCTCGATTGTCGATTAATCTTTAGTCGGTGACACCGCCGACCGAGTACCGACTACCACTTTATGCAACCTTAAATGTACATATCACCCCATATCACATTTTACTTCTACTAATGGTTTATCTAGATGTGACAAGAGATTTGCATATGCTCTAAATGCTATATCTGTTCCAAGAGATCATTTCAGTGCAATGCACGATCATGGTTGGCGACTGGCCATGGACAAGGAGATAGATGCACTTACCTCTCGAGGCACGTGGGATCTTGTGATGTGCCCCTCGAGGGTCTTCCCTGTGGATTGCCAACGGGTCTTCACGACCAAACATTCGCCTGATGGTTCTATTGGTACGTTGAAAGCCTGACTTGTTGCCAAAGGTTTCACATAAACCTTTGGGGTTGATTATTTTGAGATCTTATCACCCGTTGCCAGAATGAGGTTGATACGTACCATTTTTTCTATTGTTGCCAACAAGGCTTGGCCCATTTACCAACTTGATGTGAAGAACACCTTTCTTTATGGTGACCTTGAGGAGAAGGTCTATATGATGCAATTGTCGGGGTATGTAGTCGAGGGGGAGCATGTATGTCGACTACGCAAGGCCATTTATGACCTGAAGCAGAGCTACAGGGCACGGTTTGTCAGGCTCACTACGGAGATCAACACATTTGGTTTTTAGAGGACAATATATGACTACACTGTCTTTGTTAGACGACGGTCTATTGGCACGGTCATTCTTGTTGTCTATGTTGATGATATGGTTGTCACATGTAGATGGCATTCAAAAGACACCTTCCTTCAAAAGGTCTTTGTCACGAAAGACCTCGACCCAAGGTTTAAAATCTCAATTTCGATTTCGTTTCGAGACGGCAAAAATGAAACTTCGAAATTTCGTCGAAATTTCGCCGATTTCGGCCAAAATCGATCTAGATTTGTGAAGGAAGAGTTCATGTCGAGATTTCGATTTCGATTTCGGTGAAGTGTCGAAACCGAAATTTCCGTGAAATTTCGTGAAATTTGGAACCCTGCCTGGGCCAACTTCATTATTTTCTTGGCATTAAGGTAATACGTACTACAAAGGGACTCCATCTTTCACAGAAGAAGTATTGCCTCGATATTTTGACTGAGACAGAACTACCTGGATGCAAGCCATCTAGCATCCCTGCAGAAGTGAGAAGACATTCAGCATTTACTGACCCAACTTTTGAGGATGGAATACGATACAGAAGCTTAGTGGGAAAATTACTCTATCTCATTGTTACAGGGCCAGATATATCATATGTTGTGAGCAGAGCCATTCAACATATGGATAAGCCTCTTACAGTCACTGGCAGGATGTTCTTTTGATCCTTCGATATTTTTTTTTGAAGCCAAGAAGAGGGGGATACACTCGTTGGTGCTCACCCCAATTTATTAAGAGAGAAAGAAGGTGCTACAAAAAAGAAACGAAAGAAAAACAAAGCCCCTCGCGAAGGAGGCAAGTAGCCTCCCGAGGGCGGCACCCAGCACTTAAAACGGGAGGAGAAAACAAACCAATCACACAAGGCACCAATCAGCAACAAAAGCCCTAGCACGGCAAAAGACATTCTCCATGTAAAACCGCTGCTCGGAGAAGAGGGCCTCGTTGCGAGCAAGCCAAAGCGACCACAAGCAAGCCACCGGAGCAAGAAAACGTCTTCTCTCCAACCGCCTGTTAGAGAAGAGGCAGTCGCAGAAGGACTCCACATCACGCGCGCATCCAATTAACGAAGGGGTCGTCCCACATTGCCCGAACCATGGGGCACAGAAATAGCAGATGGTCGAGGGTTTCCACATTAGAAAGGCACAGGCCGCACGTGCTAGAGACCGAGGGTATCAATCTAGAACAGCGATCGCGAGTCAAGAGCCTCCTTCTACGCAAGAGCCACAGGAAGAAGATAATACGAAGTGGCAAACCCAGGCCCCAGAAGAAGCCACAGTCACGCACCAAAGCATCCGAACCAGGAGGCGGAGGACGAAGCAAAGACCCGTAGGCCTTCCGAGTAGAGAAGAGTCCGTCCCTCCAAAGCCAGTGATCCAAGCCACTAGAGGGAGAGCCCGCCAGAGCAAGAGCATTCATCAAAGCCAGAAACTCTTCGAACCTCTGATCGGAGAATGAGCCCAGAAAGCGAGGAGACCAAGAATCGTCTACCCAGCAGGAGGCGACGGAGGCATCCTTATTCTCGGCCAAAGCGAAGAGACAGGGGAAACGAGAAGAAAGAGGCTCCGCTCCCAACCAGCCATCATTCCAGAAGGAGAAGGTGCTGCCGTCACCGAGCACAGGTTTGAAAGATGATCTATACTTCACGAAGGCCACCTGAATACCACGCCAAAAAGGAGAACTCCCGCCCACGTCCTCCGAAGCACCCACACCAGGCCACGCCCGCCCGTGAAGACCCCTCAATACGGTAATGAAGAAGCTATCATCACTGCCCCGGACCCTGGCTGCCCATTTAAGGAAGAAGGCATCATTGATCAATCTGAGACTCCTCACCCCCAAGCCACCCACCGACTTCTCCCTCAACACCTCCTCCCAAGCGACCAGGTGAATCCCCCTCCCACCGCTGCCCGATTTCCCCCAAAGGAACTTCTTGAAGCAAGATTTCAGTCTATTGCCAATCCCCGCATGCAACCTACGTGTCGATAAAAAGTGAACAGGAATCTTCGGATGTGGACTTGAGGTTCGATATGCTCTACATATCCAGTTGGTTCGATAATATCCAAGTTGAGCATGATCCTTCGATATTTGAAGGAATCTTCGGATGTGGACTCGTCTATGGGGTGAATGGGCACACTAATATCTCTGTCTATCAAATTCTGATTGTGTTATCTCTCATGAGGATCGTCGATCCACTACAGGATACACCATGTTTATTGGGGATAACTTTGTCACTTGGCGAAGCAAGAAGCAGATAGCGGTTTCCAGATCCAGTGCGGAAGCAGATAATATGGTAATGGATCAAGCCACCTATGAGATCGCATGGCTTGTCTCTTTCCTAACAGAACTTGGTATATAAGTCGTCGCTCATGTACCCTTATATTGCGACAACAAGTCTGCCATGTACATTGTTACCAATCCATTTTTCCATGAGCCGACAAAACACATTGAAGTTGATTACCATTTCATTCATGGTGCAATACGATGAGGATGAATCAGTACTCCACATATTTCCATTGAACTTCAACTTGCAGACATCCTCGCAGAGGCTCTTCCAAGGAAGCGCCTCATGTACTTAATATCCAAGTTGAGCATGATCGACATATATGCTCCAACTTGAGGGGGAGTATTAGAGTTATTACCTTATTATTTTTACATTTATCTTCGTAACATTTGGGATTACTTAACCCTTTGGGTATTTATGTATTTTTCCTCTTGTACTCTCTAAGGTTCTCTCTATATAAGAGACCCCTAGCCCTATGGAATAAACATATCATTCGTTTCTCTTCTCCACTGTCCCTTGATGCCATTTGAGGTCATGGTGGTTCAGTTGTTGATTCGTCCCTTATTGGGCATAAACACCCCCACCAGACCAAGCAGATATCCCTCCCTCCTTCATTCACTCCCGTCCAAAGGGAGGGACCTCCTTCAAACATCACTAAGCGACTTCTCCAAATTTGATGATCATCTGAACGACATGTAGAGCATATGAATGGCCAACCATAGCAAACCCAATAAGACGAGACAGCCACCCTTAAAACGCAGGTTCGACTCCAATCTCTACGCCATTGGAACCCAATCCACATCCCAGACTCGATCGCCTCATGATCGTCCATGACAAAAGGCACAAATGAATATTCTAATCATCGAACCTCAAGATCAATGTTAATCAAAGCTTTACTCATCCATGTCCGCAACTCGACACATGCACGGAACAAACTATATTGTATGTGAACTCAAGCAGTAGAATCCAGTGTTCAGGAAATCGGTCGAGTATATCGCATACTCGACCGATACTCGACAGTATACTCATACTCGAAAGCCTTGGCGCTCCGAGTATGGTCAAATCGGCATCTAGACGGGTCAGGTCGCATACTCAACCGAGTATACCGTATATGCGGCCGTTCATGCGGCTGATTTTCGAATAAACATTTTTTAAAACCTTAACCTAAACTCGGACATCCGACTTAACGCTCTTTCAATTGATGTTTTTGCTCATTTAACACTATATTACTTATTATCCCAATAGTTTTGTTCCTTGTACCTTCAATTCTTTATTATTATAATCAAGAAATATAATAATTAGATGATATTAACAAGATATTAAAAATTTATTTATATTTTTAATAATAAAAAATATCAAACCGCATAAAACCGCATACTCTCTCGATGTCCCACATACAGCGTACTCTTTATGCAGTAACACCTCCGACTGAATACCGCATACTGCCTTTCTGAACATTGGTAGAATCTGAAACTTACCATGCCGACATGCACTCAAAGTGAACAAACCCTTTTATAACCTCGAGCTTTAGTTGTCATGACCAAAACTAAAAATATGGGAGCTAGATCGCTTGATTAAAAAAATGTCAAAACTTTCTCCCACATCAAGTAGGGCTGGCTACATGGATTCTTGCTCAAAACTATCAACTATGTTATTGACCCTATTTTATGTGGGAGAAGGCTTCGCCATTTTTTTAGACCAAAAAAGGGGGAAACATGCTCAGATGCCCACACCAAATATAATATTAAAAAAAGGGATTACATAGAAACTTATAGAAGGCAGGACTCAAGGAGAGACCAAGAATGTAAGATTACATTCACAGTAGAAACGCTGAGAAGAAAAAAGTGCACCATTTCTTGCCAACCAAATGCTCTATATTGTAGCCAACGGTCGGAGGATATCCTACCAGGTGCGATTTTTTTGCAAGAAACGAAGAGTCCCAGAAGCTATCAAGGTTCTGCATGTTCAGTCAGTTCGGAAAAGTACCAATCTAGATTGGTGCGGTATTCGTACACTAAAAGAACAGGTGCTCCATTGTCCAATGTGTATTTTACATAGTGAACATCTATTGGAAATGTTCGAGAAGAGTCGCACAAAGATCTCGAGTGATTATACATCTTCTCCTCAGTAACCACATAAGGGTTCGTTTGGTTGCAGGGTTGGGCAGGGTTGGGTTGGCCCAACCCGGGTTACCCCTCCAACCAAACAGCCCAATCCTCCTCACAGTTTACTATTCACAGGGGTACCCCTGCCCAACCCTGCAACCAAACGAACCCATAAAGAAGCCAATTTTACCCATTAGACAGAGCTCCCAAATGAAGGTGCAATCTCGAACCATGTTACCCGTCCATGGTGGTGCTGGTCTACAGATTGCACAGTAAACCTTTCTAACAGAGAATGAGTTATCAATCCATATCCAATGATCTATGTCCTCTGTCGTTCTATTAATATGTCTCAGGGCTTCCAGCATATTGAGAAAATCTTCAAGTCGTTGATCGAATCCACTAAGAAGGAAGGCATCCAATTCCCATCAATCCAGCGTTCTGAAACAAGTGCATCGTGGTTTCTAGACAAAGTAAAGAGCCATAGGTAACAAGTTGAAAAAGAACCATCACCAGTCCAGTTGTCCTTCCGGAACAAGAAAGAGTTGCCATTACGGTATTACCAAACATAGGTCGGAAAAGCTGGTGAAAGTGGGGTAACACCATGTTGATCCCTTTCCAAAATGTTGAGAGGTGAATATGTAGATCATTTGTCATGCTTAGAGGATCCCCAGTATTGTAAATTCTGTGAATTAGTCTGCAGCAGATATCTTCATCCCTGCCCCATAGTCGACACACCTACCATCAATCCAGCAATCTGACACAAGTGCATCGTGGTTTCTAGCCAAAGTAGGTAACAAGTTGAAAAAGAACCATCACCAGTCCAGTTGTCCTTCCGGAACAAGAAAGAGTTGCCATTACCAAACATAGGTCAGAAAAGCTGCTGAAAGTGGGGTAACACCATGTTGATCCTTTTCCAAAATGTTGAGAAGTGAATATGTAGATGATTTGCCATGCTTAAAGAATCCCCGATATTGTAAATTATGTGAATTAGTCTGCAACAAATATCTTCATCCCTGCCCCATAGTTGATACACCTACTTCATCAAGAGTGCCTTATTCATGGTCTCCCGCGCTTAATCCCAAGGCCACCATCGTTCTTTAGTAGAGTGACGATTTTTCAGTCAATCAGATGGAATCCTAAAGCCAACCTGCCCAGATTTGCCCTATAGGAATCTTCTCATGATCTTCTTTCATCCGTTCCTGATACCAGTTGGAAGCATACGAGACAACATGAAAAAAATCAGAATAAAAGAGAGCATGGTTTTAAAAAAACGTGCCTCGAGGCGCTGAGGCGTACGCCTCGAGGCGGTTTTTCAAGAAAACCGCCTCGAGGCACCCGCCTCAAACAGTCCATGTGAGGCGTGCACCTCGAGGCACTGAGGCGGTCCTCGAGGCGTCGAGGCGTTGAGGCGATCTCGAGGCGCTGCCTCAGGCTACAAAGGTTTGCTACCCTATATTTTATATTTTTATATTGATTTATTGACATCTTAAGTATAATATTAATTGTTAACAATTTAATGTGTTATATAGTCATATCTATTTATTGTACATTTAAAAAGAATGCATTATCATATAAAAAATTCATTTCGGGTAGGGTATGGTGCGACAGAGGGGCACACAATGATTCTTCAATTGAGTTTAGCAAATCGGATGGTTAGAATTCAAGACATATTAATATATATGCTAGTCATATAACACGTATAAAACAACATAGACATACTATAAATTGTATATGTTAATATTATATGGTAGTCACATAACTTTGCTTCACCCATATACATAACGAAAGTGTTATACATCGATATGAACTTCACCCACCAACATTAATGGAAGTCATTAATAAGCTTTGCATTTTATATAGATGATAATACGGATTAGGATCCAAAGTAAAACATGCAAAGAATATTATATATTCTCATGCTCATAGCATATATGGTGAATATGTTGGGAATATCTAAATTTGTGATTTTATAAATTATATAACTATGCTTAATTATAGTTTACGTATATTTTCCTATATAAATCGAGGCTTACATCTCGACCGCCTCGAGGCTTACGCCTCGCCTCGTGAACGGAAAACTGCCTCGATCTGCCTCACGTTTTTTAAAACCATGACAGAGAGGACCGCTTTAACAAGCACAAATCTCCAACCTCTCTACAGAATTGCTGCCGTCCAACCTGAGAGCTTTTTCTCCAACTTTTTGATGATAAGTAGCCAATCTCGTAGCTTGAGACGACCACACGTGAGGGGAACATCAAGATAATGAATCGGAACAGTACCACAGGTCGTGCCCAGCTCCATGGTGTAATCTCTGGTGGCGACATCAGAGAGACCGAAAAGGATGGTCGTGGATTTCCCATGATTGATAACCAGCCCTAACATCTCATTGTAAATCTCAAGAGTTCCAGTCATTCCTCTTGTCTCCTTACCACCTTCAACAAAATGATGTCATCAGCATACTGTAAAAGGGGAGTAGAGATATCGCCATTAGAATAACCAGCAATGAAGTCGTTTCGAACCACCTAATTTATCATACAAGTGAGAACATCGGTCGTGATGATGAACAACATAGGCGTCAATGGGCATCCATGTCTTATGCCACGTTGAGGCTGGAAAAAACCTCCCTCCATACATTAATTAACCAGCACAAAGCAAGAAGCAGTAGTGACGCAACGTTTCATCCAAGAGATCCAACAGCAGGGAAACCCCGTTTGGATAACGCAGGCCAAAGAAATCGCCAATCCATCGTATCACAGGCTTTAAAAAAGGCCATCCTCTATAAAACATCCTTCACTCGTATGTGCTTCCAATCAGCGATGATCTCGATAACCATGGCCAGGCTATTGCCTTTTGGGTATGAAAGCCGACTGTAACGAAGATATGATATGGTCTTGATCCATGTTCAGACTAATAGCTAGGACCTTTGCAACAATGCGGTAAATTTTGTTCGAAAATATGATCCGCCCGAAGTCCTCCACTCTATCAGGTAACTCCCTCTTAGCTAGCAAAGAAATAAGAGCTTTGTTAAGATTATCAAAGCCAGCATTTTCATTGTCAAATTCCTCAACAATCTCAACAACTTCATTACCCAACAAGGGTCAAAACTCACGGAAGAAAAAGATTGTGAAGCCATCCGAACCCAGAGCACCATCTGCACTCAGCTTCCACATTGCATTTTTGACCTCCTCGGGGGTGAAACACTGTTCAAGATTGGTGGCGTAACCAACAGACAACTAAGTTGCACATGGGCATGTCCGCCTCCAAGGTTTGTCCTCATGTCTCCTTGAGAACTCATGAAAGTGATCTGCAATAACCATGCCCATTTCACGATCACCTTCCACTATGCTTCCATTCACCACCACAGACCGGACCAGATTGTGGCGACGTCCGCCACTAGCAATACGGTGGAAATATGTAGTATCTACATCGCCATCTTTAAGCCAGCAATGTTTGCTCATTGTTTCCATTCAGCGATCCATTTCTTGTCTTCTGTTTCAATAATCTTGAGTACCATAGCACTTCTAGCTAACTAACTCATCAGCCATTAGCTCTCTGACATCCTCCAACTTATCAAATCTGTGAATCTTCGCCTCAGCCGAAAGACGAGGGGCTAATCACACCTCTCTATTCGTCTTTGGAAAGAACACAGATGTTTACGCAGCGAAATGAGCTTTTGCGCCAAACATGAAGCAACAGACCTAGAGAGAGTAATGGAATTCCAGTGCTTGGAAACCATCTCCCTGAAAGAGTCTTCCTGAAGCCAAGCCCGTTCGAATCTAAAGAAACCCCTTAGCATAGATTCGATCACTGAGTCCCAATGATGAGTGTATGATCAGACCTCGATCTAGGTCTGGATGTGCAAAAAGACAGAGGGAAAGCATTCATGAACTCCTGAGAAGCCAAGAAACGATCATGATGAGATCGGGAACCGGAATTCCTCCAAGTAAGCCTCGTGTAAGCGGCATCCAACACCTCAAACACAAGCTCATCAATAAGTTCAGCAAAATCTGAAGACCCAGGATGCTGACCCACACGCGAACGTGGACGGTCTGAAGAGAGGGGGGTGACATTAAAGTCACCCCTGATAAGCCAAGACACCCCATATAGTTTAATCTTGCTTCGCGAATATCGTCCCAGAGCTCGTCCCGTCAGGCATGGCTCATATACATGACACTGCCAACTGGGAATAAGTAGAAATATCTCTACAGAACTATCAAAACATGCATGCCCTTATTTACAGAGTGTAGCATAAAGAGTGTGTCTTTCCATGTAAGAATCAAATCCCTAGACGCACCAACTGCATCAAGAGTAGTGTAGCCAGAGATTGAGCCAAGCCCCAAAGAATCCATAGAAAACCGGTACAAGAGGAGAGTTTGGTCTCCTGTAGTAGGACAATATCACAGCACCGTTCAATGAAGCGAGCCCCCATCATTCGTCACTTCTCCGAGTCACCCTAACCCTTACAATCCACGTTAGAACCATCACTGTGGAACTTGCTTGTTGCCCGATGCCAACACCACTCCAACCGCCTTTGCCACCACGACCTCATTTTCTGAGATAATCTGATCGATCCCTTTTCCATTAGTTCGATTTCTTCTAGCTCTATAGCGCTTATGCCTTTTGCCGACTTCTGGATCATAGTGATGTGAAATGGACGTCGAGGATTATGCAGCCACAAAGGGGTTAGAAGGTAGAGGTTGCTTGAGGTGTCCCCTAACCACATATGCCAGTGAATCCACTGCCTGGTTAAGTTGTGTACTCCAATCGGGTTCCAGTACAGTGTCTGTTGCCTTCAAAAACCCAGCAGCAGTGGTATGCTCGAGCTTCCCCTTGGTAGAAGCAGAAACCACGGCTCCATCTGGAGGCAAGGTCGGTACCCAGTTTGTATACCCACATGGCCCAAACCCGAGGACTCAATTGGTACCTTAGAGAGAAACAACACCACGATAGGGTTCTATGCTTCAGTGATATGATCTGTGGAGGTTTCTGTTGTCGTCAACACACCCTCGCGCAGAGGTGGCTCAATACACGGAAACCTGAAAGGTTCTAAACGCATGTGTTTGGCTTTGGGATCAGCAGATGCGTCATAAAGCAGTAGCTACTCTGTTACAGTAATCAGGTCGCTTAGCAATCCTCCGTCAGTCGGGTCTGATGCCTCTGATAGCCCATGATGTAGGACATTCAAAATCGAGATACTAATCTTGGCCCAATTCACGGAAGCTGAGTTCTGGGAGATCTCTGTCGAATCAATAGAAGGAGCCCTAACCGCGAGATCTCAAAAATGGAAGGCGGATCGACATGGTCCTCCAAAGACGAAAAGTTGAGCGTCGCAGCAACCCCCTATCTTGATAAGATGCATCTTTAATTGGATTTTTTTGAAAAACCATCAGATTTGCATTTTTTGAAAACATTCCAATTATTGTGATTCTCCCTCATTCACGCGATTCGATTGAAATCGAAAGTCTTGTGATGTGGACAACGATCCAGCGATGCTAACGCCGCCGGTGGTGGGAATGGCGGGGCGAGAGCCTTGATACGAAGGCAGAACAATGCACGGCCAACATGAAGGAGGCAGTTGGAGTCCGAAGAGGGAGGGGCATGGCCTTCAATAATCACCAATGTTACCCACAGGTTGAAACCCAACTACTGGGTCTCAGATAAAATTTTCGTTACACGACCAAATTCCTCAAGCTCGTGCTGAGTATCGCGATCATGGAAAGAAATATCACGATATATCAACGATATATCGCCGATAATATCGATATCGAGATGAAACCGATATCAATACCGATACGATAATATATCCTCCTTTTCATGCCTTTCCTTTACAAAAGTGCATCGATTTAGACGATATTTCGGCGATACCGATATATCGTCGAAATGTCGTATCGACACGATATCGATATCGATATGGCCTTCCATGGCCGCAATAGAGCGAGAAAGGATGAGGACTCCATGGATCCGAGCTATCCAAACACCGTTCTTGTGCGCTCTCAATCCGCAGAGCCAGGGTAACGCCACGAAATCATGTGATGACGGTCTTGTAGCAGCTTTATGGCCTCGGATTTCTATAAGCCTCTTATGCAACATTTGTTTGAATCCAAAGCAACCAAATCTAAAAGATACTTCTAAAAGTTCTTGAACCCGAGCACGAGCCTTATCGATTTCCAAGCCCCCTGCATGTGTAGTGCCACTGAGAAGAGCTTCTTTCACGTCGTGACCTTCCTTCATCACTACACCTTCTCGGACCGTTGTAGCATATGAACGTTTCATTTCTCCCGTTTGCACTTTGCCTGTCGACAACAAAACATTACAAGACTAAAACGTGTTACATCTAGCGTATGCAGATCCAATATCTCCTTCGGACAGGTGGCTTAAAGGTGACCGACCTCACCACATCTGAAACAACTCGGTAGAAACGCACAGGAACGAGTTTCATGGCCATGGTGGCCGCAACAATAACATCTTTTCCCCGTTTAGTGTGCGAAACAACAGCCCATACTTCCTCCTTCCTATCTACTTCATGCTTAGTAGCCCTTGCGAAGCCTCCATCCCCACGACTGGTAGCCTTCTTCCACGCTTCCCCATTTTTTTGTTGGCTATCTAACGCAACGCCCACTGGGGGGGATTTGAACCTTGGTCTTTTGGGTGGTATGCACACTTCACTACCACCAGACCATTTAAGTAGATTGATACCTTCCAAAATTTGATTCATGTGCACATGATCGCCTTCTATCAGATTCCTTTTCATCTTGACCATCATTGGTACTTTTTGGATTTTCACTCTGTTAAGATGGGATCAAATTTCTTGTTGTATGCCGGATTGCACCCTCTGTCTTGACCAAAAAACACTTTCAAAAGCGCTGATTTTCTTCTATCGGTCAATATTTTGGAGATGTAGTCTTGTGGGACCTGGGAACTATCTTTTATGGGTTGTTATCCTTGTTCATTGTCCATATACAACAACAAAGCCTTTTCCCACAATTAAGTAGGGTCGGCTACATGGATTCTTCGCCTCCATTTAGATCTAACTTGGATCAATCTCGGGCTTATATCCAAAAAACTAAGATCCCTTCGTATAGTCTCTTTCCAGCACTTCTTAGGCCTTCCTCACCCTCTCTAAGTCGGCTCAACATCCCAACACTCGCATCTCCTAACTGGTGCATCCGTTGATCTTCTTTGCAAATGACCAAACCATCTTAAGCGGTTTTTCGCATTTTATCCTCTATCGGAGCTACACCAACTTTCTTTCTGACTGCATCATTCCGAATCCGATCTTTACATGTGTATCCACACAACCACCTTAGCATTTTCATTTCAGTTGCAGCCATTCTCTGCACATGTTTATGGTTCACAGGCCAACATTCAGATCCATAGAGAATAGCAGGTCTCACGGCTGCTTTGTAACCATAGAGCATAGTAGGTCTCACGGCTGCTTTGTAAAACTTTCCTTTAATTTTTAAAGGAATTTTCTTATCATAGAGAACAGCAGAGGCTCCTCTCCACTTTAGCCAGCCTGCATTTATTCTATTAGTAACATCTCCATCAATTTCCCCATCCAGTTGCAAAATAGATCTCAGATATCTAAAAGAATCTCTCTCCCGAATGTTATTGTCACCAATCTTCACCACAATTCCGTCACCATTGCTTCCATCAAAGGTGCACTCCATATATTCCGTCTTAGCCCTACTTATACGAAATCCTTTAGTCCCCAATGTATGTCTCCAGACCTCAAGCTTCACATTTACTCCAGCATTAGTCTCGTCAATCAATACAATATCATCAGCAAATAACATACACCAAGGTAACTCATCCTGAATGTGACTTGTCAACTCGTCCATAATCAAAGTAAAAAGAAATGGACTCAAAGTTGAACCTTGATGTAAACCAATGTTGATGTCAAAATAGTCCGTCTTCCCAGACAGGGTCCTTACACAAGATAAAGCCCTATCATACATGTCATTTATGAGGTTAATGTATAGGATAGATACTTGTCTCTTCTCCAAAACTCTCCACAATATCTCTCGTGGGACAGAGTCATAAGCCTTCTCCAAATCAATAAAGATCATAGGGAGATTCTTCCTTTTAGCTCTATAAATCTCTATTGTTCTCCTCAGCAAATAGATGGCTTCAATAGTTGAGCAACCTGGCATGAATCCGAATTGAATTTCTTTTACGTTGGAAACTTTCCTCAACCTTCTTTCGACCACACGTTCCCAAATTTTCATAGTGTGACTCATCAGCTTGATACCTTTGTAATTTGAACAATTTTGAATGTCTCCTTTATTCTTATAAAGAGGCACCACGATACTCCTCCAATCTTCAAGCATTTTCTTGCTTCGCCAAATAACATTAAATAGATTCGTAAGCCAAGTCAAACCGCACTCACCTAAAACTCTCCATACTTCTACAGGGATGTCATCCGGTCCTATGCTTTTCCTAGGTCTTATAACCTTCAAAGCCTCCTCTACTTCCTTTCTTTGTATTCGTTTATACCTTGCACGATTCAAGTAACTTTCACTACTAACTAGATCACCCAAAGTGATCTCTCTATTTCCTTCCCCGATGAAAAGTTTATGTAAGTATTGCTCCCATCTAGTCTCTATGTCCTTCTGAGTAACAAGCACGTGACCTTCCTCAGTCTTAATGGATCTAACTTGAGAAAGGTCTTTGGTCTTTCTTTCTCTTGCTTTGGCCAACCTGAAAATATCCTTTTGGCCCTCCTTAGAGTCGAGATTTTATAAAAAAAAAAACTTTATAAGCTTTTGACTTAGCTTCGCTTACAACCTTCTTTGCTTCCTTCTTCGCTATTTTATAGTTTGTGACAGTTTCCGTTGTTCTATCCTTAGACATAGATTTAAAGCATGCTCTTTTAATTTTTAGCTTCTCTTGCACCCCTTCACTCCACCGCCAAGCCTCCTTTTGACCTGGAGTTCCTCCCTTTGACTCACCTAATATCTCTTTGGCTACCTTTCGGATACAAGATGCTACTGCCTCCCACATCTCGTTTGTACTTCCGCTACAATCCCAAGATAAGTCTTCTAAAACCTTCTCCCTGAAGCTCGATTGCTTCAATGGAAGATTCCCCCATGTAGTTCTAGTGATCTTAGGAAACCTCCTTTTCAATACCAGCGCTTTATTTGCACATCCAAGACTAACAAGCGATGTTGAGTTGTCAAACTCTCTCATAGGATTACTTTGCAGTCTTTACAACACAACCGATCTCTTCTTCTCAATGCAAAGTAATCTATCTGTGTTCTATTTGGTCCACTCTTATAAGTAATTAAATGCTCATCCCTCTTCTTGAAGAGAGTGTTTGCTATGAAAAGATCATATGCCATTACAAAATCCAGAATGACTTTTCCCTCTTCATTTCTATCCCCAAAACCATGTCTTCCATTAACACTAGCATACCCTGAAGTATCTTTCCGCACATGTCCATTAAGATCACCTATGCAAATCATCTCTTTTTGTGGGATTCCTTTTAAAAGCTTATCCAAATCCTCCCAAAAAGCTTGGTTAGTCCTTTCATCTAAACCAATTTGTGGTGCATAAACTGAGATGATATTCAGAATTTCTTCTTCAAGCACCAATTTTAGCAAAATAACCCGATCCCCAAATCTTTGCACCTCAATCATACAATCCTTCAAATCCTTATGAACAACCACTCCAACACCGTATCTACCCTTATCTTTACCTGAATACCAAAGTTTAAAGCATGTCTTCTCGATCTCCCTTACTTTCTCTCCAACCCATTTACTCTCTTGAAGACATAGTATATGAATCTTCCTTCTTTCCATCGTATCCACCATCCCATCGATTTTCCAGTTAACGTGCCAACATTCCAACTACCAATCCGCAACTTCCTTTGCAATCTCTTTTGGACTAACTTCTTTACTCGCATGCGTCTCTTATGCGAGAACCCTTGTAAGTTTTGGACTGCATCCGGGCGGTGATGCAGCGGAACTAGCTTATTTACCTGCATGTGTTCCTCATGCGAGAATCTTTGCAAATTTTGAACTACATCCAGGCTGCGATGTAGCGGCCCTTGCCAATTTTTCATTGTATTCGGGCGATGCAATGCGTCATAAGTAGGGAACGCCCCAACGAAATCCGTATGTTTGCTTAAATCCATGTTGAAATCTGTATGTTCAATGTCCATATTTGTGGATTTAATATGCGTCTTCGTTTGCTTAATCTGCCCACTTGGTCTCACATTCACATGTATGTTGGCATTCCTAGTCATGTCTCAAGACAACGGATGGGTATCCTCCACACAAGATTCTCAGATATGACAAGTTATTTTTTTATCGAGACATTCAGATACCACAAGTTATTTGTGATACCTTTAACTCTTGCTTTTCAACCAAAAAAAACTCCTGTTGCAATCCTTTTATTTTCAAAGGAGGTGAACCAGGTTTCTATGTACATAGTTAAGGAACACAAGAAGCTTATGGGTGGTAATCATAAGATCTTCTCATGGAACTTAGCAGTTTCTGGACAGGCTCAAGGGTTGTTGAAGTTTGATGCTTTTGGTGCTCCAAACATACATGATGCCAGCCTTGGTTTCCTCAACGATATCAATGTATTGAGGTGATGGGAAATCAGATGAACAGAAACAAGGGATGAGAGCGGAAGCGCAAAAAGCTTCACCCGTTTGAGGAATGGTGATGAGAAGAAGCAAGCCCAAAGAAGAGAGATAAGGTTATATGGATCACTCCTTTCTTTATAAGAAACCTATTAAATAGAGCGGGAACTCGAGATATTACATACACACCTTTAAAAAATAAAAGTTGCACATTGACGCAAAATAATCCTATGAAGTTAAGCCCCATCCTACATTGCGAAAAGGGATGAAGAACCTTAAATTAACAAGCAATTTAACTTGAATTTCTTTAACCCTGAAATGAAAATTTTGTGAGTTGGGCTTTGGCCTACATCTACTATCTTAGGTTTTCAGAAGTATTCCTAACTCGGAAGCCTATAATTCTACTCTTATTACTAGGAAGAGTCTACAGCACTAGGCTGTGAGAGGTGAAAAGTTATGCTTTATTCTAAGAACGTTCTCAAGTTGATTTTGAACTGATGTCCCCTTGCCTCTCCTTTCGGTTTTGTTCTGAAATGTTCTGAAATGTTCTGAAAGGTGACAGAGATGGATAAAATGGTTCCTTTAGGTATCTAGTATTGCAGATGGTTCAAATATCTTTTAAAAGTATCATGCTTCATATATCTATTTTCAAAACTAAAAAACCATTAAGCCTCTCCACTATATGACACCAAATAAATATGTGAACTACCTCAGAAGAATTACCTCACGAAACGTCATGAGACTTGGTTTGTTACCAACAGGGGGTGTTTGATTGCACACCATGTGTGCAACCGGTAACCTGACAGGAGAACCATCAGGTGCAAACACACGACTACGGGAAACAACCTCATCCATCCATGCACCACCGCGTTTTTCAGAAGGCCTTGAATATGGATCAAAATAGAAGTATGAAATAGGATTTCCTGCTGAATCTTTGACACAATAAAATCTGACATCATCATTCCAGACCTGCAAAAAGGATAATCTTTAAAAAAGACAGCAATGTTGGAATTAAGATCATAATAGGCAAAGCATTACAGGAGCAAGTCCATCAGCCGGTTCAATGTTGACGTCAAAAAGCCTGTTTGCAAGACTGAAAAGACCATCCAAGACGTTTGGCAAAGAGAAAAAGGGACGCAGCTCTTCCTGTAAAGTAATTCAGTAAATACAAATGTATAAATTCAATAGGCTTCAAAATCCCAAGAGAAATCTTGAGTATGGAAAAAATTTAAACTTCAGGAATATTCATGTAAACGTTCAGGGATCACTTCCGATAGTAATATGATGAATCCGAACCAGCATTATGTATCAGATTTAAATTGACACAAGAAATCCATAAAACATGCAAGTACACAGGTCAGGAATCAGGAAACCAAAGACAATGGTCATAGAACTGTTCAACAGCTTTATCCCGAGCATCTTGCCTTTATTGAAAGGTTTATATGTAGCTTAGAGCCCACAAGCAGATCAGTTTCCTAGACATAAAAACAATTAGGAAAGAGGCTTAAAAATGTAGGGTATGAGACAACATCCCCACGATCAAGGCCAAGCATAAGCCCTCAAGGCGGGAAAGGAACAAGGCCTCGCATTTTTAGAAAAAAAAATAGTCAACTTCAAAACAAAACTGTGTTAACATAGGGTGTCATGTATGTCAAACACCAAACACATTTTCATCAAACTTCACATCTTTAGATGGTGAACATAAGTGATTCCAGCAGCTAATCAAACAGAGTTCAGCATTTAAGGCATCAAACGCAACTACTCATGTCAAACAGCACAACACAACATTCAATTATAAACTGTATTTGCCAAGGCTGTCACTTGGGCTATCAGACCATGCAAGATGTTGAAGGGTAGTCATGCACATCGGCTTGCCATCACTAAGCCCTCATTGCATTGTACTTCATAAATAACGTATGTATTAGCAGTGTAACTTGTAAAAAGTAATAACAAATATGTATCTTACACTTGTACTCTTTTTCCAGCAATATATGTAAAAAATGCCAAGGGCTACTGTAGAGATATATATTATGTTATTTGTATTGTTTCATATTTTCTATATTCTTATGGA
Source organism: Ottelia alismoides (assembly GCA_037367405.1). NCBI lineage: Eukaryota > Viridiplantae > Streptophyta > Magnoliopsida > Alismatales > Hydrocharitaceae > Ottelia > Ottelia alismoides. Next base: position 982,833 of record JAZKJV010000397.1, read on the forward strand.
CTCTTGATGTAATTTCCCCATAGGCTACTCCCCTATATAAGAGAGCCTAGGGAGTATGGAATAAACACGTCTCTTATTTTTCCCAACATGGTATCAGAGGGACTGTCCTAGACCGGAGTTCTCGAACTAAACCCTAACCCTAGCCCCCACCTCCAAGCCCTCCGCGCGCCGTCCCCCCAAGCCCTCGGCCCCGCGCGCCCCTCCGTGCGTCGTGCGCCCCTCGGTCTCACGCGCGCCCATGGCCCTGTGCGTCGTGCGCTCCTCTGGCGCACCTCGGCCCTCTGTGCATGCTGACTCGGCCTCCGCTTGCCCATGCGCCATGACTCGCCCCCCGCGTGCGCTGCCACCCCCTGCACCCGTGCCTCGTGTGCTGTGCGTGCATCTCGCCTAGTGCACGTTGCCTCTCTCCTCCTTTGGGCCTCTTAGGTCTCGCGCGCAGCCCCACGTTCTAGGGTTCGGTCAACCCTAGGGTATCTTCGTCATCGAGGAGACTTTCGCATGCGTATCCAAATTAATGTTTTTGGTTGCTTGAGTCTACACATGCAACCGAACCCGTGAATGTCAGTGTAGACAATCATATCTTCAGTCTACAATCCTAGTCTTCTATTATCATCATGTCAGAAAGCAAGTCATATCCCATCTACATGCGCCTTCAGAGGTCATGCGCCTATTGTGAAGATGGACGGGTCAAATTACGAACTGTGGGCAATGCAGTTCATGAGTATGATGAAGTCGACCGGTAAGAAGCACATTCTTACTGAGGAAGAGCTTGCTGAGAAGACTGGGGTCAACGCCTCATGGGAGGCAGAAGATGCATATGCCAAGGTTTGGCTATCAGGAACATTAGCAATTGAGATTGCAAATAATATTCTCCATCAGCCCACTGCAAAAGCAATGTGGGATATTCTGGTTGCTACCTATTCACAGGCAAAGAATGAGACGAAGATTCTGCAACTCCAGCATGACATCTTTATATTCAAGCAGAATGGACGGCCTCTACACTCATTATAAACGTCTTTACGTGGAATGTTTGAAAAGCTTTACAGCTTCATGCCTCTCACAGCCATTCCTGAGGAACAGAAGACCTACCAAAATGCCACTATGGTTGGTGTATTCCTAGAAGCCCTTGATCCAGAGTACGAGGCAGCACGTTCCGAGATCTTGGCAGGTTCCACTATTCCTCCGAGGGAGGAAGCATTTCACAGACTGAGTCGTATTATTGTTCCTTTATCTACTGCCAATCAGACTGCCTCAGCTATGGCAGCATCTCGAGGTCGTGGGGTCATCATACGTTTTGTGGTTGTAGACCTCGAGGCAGAGGGGGTCATATTCGGCCATCATGCACTTTCTGCCACCGTTCTGGACATACCGAGGACACATGCTATTCCAAACATGGATTTCCTGCTTCTGCACGAGTAGCTGAATAGATTGAACCTCCATCTGCTTCTTCTTTGGATCAGCGATTTGATGATCTTGTAGCTCGTCTGAGAAGTATTATTCCTCCATCCGGTCCTTTTTCATCAGCGCCTGCCCCTGAGAGTCATTCTGATGTTGCTGCTTCTGCATCCACCAGTACCTCAAGTAGTACTTATGCATTCACTAGCAGTAGTGGATCTGATACTTTAGAGTAGATTATGGACTCTGGTGCCACACATCATCTGTGTGGTGACCAAGGTCTACTTACAGTCTACCGACAGGTTCCTCCAGGCCGTACGGTGGTTATTACTAATGGGACGCACTCCCCGATTACTGGTCAGGGTGAGATTAGCCTGACACCATCTATACACCTCAAGAATGTGCTGCACGCACCTGATTTTTCTATGAATTTGTTATCCATTAGCCAACTTACAAAGGATTTACATTTCGAGCAATTTTTTATCCATCTTCTCTTATTTTTCAGGACATCCTTACAGGCAACGTGATTGGGTGTGGCTATGAGCAGGGTGGCCTATAACGTCTCAGTCGGACCCCATATGCCGGAATCTCCTCTCTTCCTGTTGGACATATCTCTCCATTAATGTGGCACTTATGCTTTAGCCATCTACCGCTTCAGAAATTGTGTCGTGTTTTACCTCAGGTTTCACCTCACACGTCCATCCAATGTGAGGCTTGTCAGTTGGGAAAGCATCATCGGTCTACCTTTCCCATTCGTCAGAGTCGGAGTAGTAGCTCCAAGTTTGAGTTGTTTCACGTTGATATCTGGGGTCCTAGTCGTGTTCCTGATCATCAGGGACACGAATTTTATATGGTCATTGTGGATGATTTTTCTCGTGTATCCTGGGTCTTTTTGTTAAAGACTAAATCTGAAGCTGGGAATATTATCATAAATTTCATAAACGAAGTTCGTAATGTCTTTTCTACGTCTGTTAAGATTGTGAGAAGTGATAATGCCTTGGAATTTTGTCCCCATACTCTCTCAAATTACTTTTCAACACAAGGGATTATCCACCAAACATCTTGTGCCTATACTTCCACCAAATGGAGTTGCAGAAAGGAAACATCGTCATTTACTTGATGTCACCAGGACGCTTCTCATACAGAGTCATGCTCCTCATTCTTTCTGTGGCGATGTTGTCCTAACGGCATGTTATCTCATTAATCGCATGTCGTCGTCTGTCTTAGGTGAGAAGATTCCTTTCTCTCTAGTTTTCCCTGAAAAAATTGTTCTCTCTTACCCTACGTGTGTTTAGCTCGGTTGCCTTTGTCCACCAGTTGTCTCGAGGTATTGACAAGCTCTCTCCTAGGGTTGTCAAGTGTGTCTTCGTCGGGTACTCCAAGAAACAAAAAGGGTACAGGTGTTATGATCTGTTGCGCAGGAAATACTTTGTTAGTACTGATGTCATCTTTTTTGAGTTTGTTATGTACTTCTCTCCTATAGGTGATCGGTTGGTATCCTCAGACACTGATGAAGGCATATACATGCCACCACCACCACCTCCTCCACCACTACCTACATCACCTACACCTCCTGTTACAGTTCATGTTCCCCCATTGCCACTCCATTATACCTGTCGGCCTGCTTCTGCTCATGGTCACCGCTCATCATCTAGCTCGCCTGAGGTATGTTCTGAGAATTTAATCAACAATGATGGATCTAATGATTTACCTGAGCAGGCTGTGTTACAGAGGACAGATGAGGATGCCAGTGATTTGGATCTACCTATTGCACTTCGGAAACAGAAGCGTAACTGTGTGTCATATCCTATAGCATCCACGATTTCTATTGATCGTTTATCTGGTGAATTCAGGAGCTTTGCCATTGCACTATCTGATGTGGATATTCCACAAAATTATCAAGATGCATTGAAGGACAGTAGATGGCATTTAGCTATGGAAGAAGAGATGGCTACTCTTCAGTCAAGAGGTACCTAGAGCCTTGTCCTTGCACTTACCGGTATGTCTACAGTGAGCTGTAAGTGGGTCTTCACAGTTAAGCAGAATGCAGATGGCAGCATTGACAGATACAAGGCACGCCTGGTTGCTCGTAGGTTTACACAGACATATGGGGTGGATTATCTTGATACATTCTCGTCGGTTGCTCGCCATTCCACCTTACAAATCCTTCTTTCTGTTGCAGTTACTCGTGATTGACCATTATTCCAATTAGATGTTAAGAATGCATTTTTATATCGTGACTTGCAGGAGAAAGTCTACATGCAACAGCCACCTGATTTTGCTATTGAGGGGGAGTATTCCAAGGTGTGTAGACTTCATAAGGCTATCTATGGTCTTAAGCAGAGCCCTAGAGCTTGGTTCCAGAAGCTCTCAGACTTATTTGAAAAACAGAGGTACAGACGTTCCAATGCATATCATTCCATGTTTATACAGAAAAAATCCAGAGGTATTATTGCAATTATGGTGTATGTAGATGATATCATGATTACAGGTGATGATGGACAAGGAATTCAGAGGGCGAAAGAAGTGCTGGGTCGTGAATTTCTCACCAAGAATCTTGGAGTCCTTAGATATTTTCTAGGACTGGAGTTCGCCAGAAATCTACATAGACTTGTAATGACCCAGAGGAAATATGTTACTGACCTGTTGAGTGAAACGGGAATGCTTGAACGTCGACCGGCCACTACACCTATGGATCCGAGCATGAAATTATATGATGACGACAGTGATGAGGTGGATAGGATAAGATACAGAGAACTGGTGGGAAAACTTCTTTATGTTACCATTACCAGACCCGATATTTCTTTTGTTGTTAGTCGGGTGAGCCAGTTCATGGAGCAATCACGTCAGGTACATATGGATGCTATACATATGATACCCAGTTATCTTAAGTCATCTCCAGGTGCAGGTCTATTGTTCAAGAAAGACAAGGAGATTGCTATCTCAGCGTGTGCAGATGCAGACTACGCAGGATGTCCCAAGGATAGGAAATCCACCGCTGGATTTGCTGTATATGTTGGAAACTTTCTTATCTCATGGAGAAGCAAGAAGCAAACTCTTGTAGCCAGATTCAGTACTGAGTCTGAATATAGGGCTATGGCTCAGGTTAGTACAGAAATGATGTAGGTGAAAGCTGTTCTTACAGATCTATATATAGAAGTCACACTTCCTATGGCTCTGGAATGTGACAATCAAGCTGCTATATTTATTGCCAATAATCCAGCATTTCATGAACGAACCAAGCACATTAAGGTTGATTGTCACTATATACGAGATATGATTCAGAAGGGTTTTATTTCTACATCTCATGTTAGCTCAGGGGATCAAACTGCAGATATCTTTACCAAGGCGTTACTTAGAGGGCCATTCCAGAAGTGCTCGTCCAAGCTGAGCATGATCGACGTCTATGCTCCATATCGAGGGGGAGTGTAGAGATATATGTTATGTTATTTGTATTGTTTCATATTTTCTATATTCTTATATACTCTTGATGTAATTTACCCATAGGCTACTCCCTTATGTAAGAGAGCCTAGAGAGTGGAATAAATACGTCTCTTATTTTTCCCAACAGCTACAAATGTTATTAGTTGTTTTTCTCTTCTTCCTCTACCTACCTACCCCACCTTTGCACCCCTTCATCAATCAGTACCCCTTGATACACCCCACGACCTCCTCCCTTCCAAGAGCGCATCCACCCATCCCAAACTCATGCGCCCAAGATCCTCCACCCAAACCCACTCAACCCCCCTCTCTCTCTATAGGAAACACATCCCCACACCCCCGGCCACCCCCAATTCGCCTCTGTAGCCTACTTCACCCTGCAGCTCCCCTCCTTCATCCCCTCCGCACCTAGCCACCTTTGCAACACTTGGCCCCATCAACCCTCTTGGCAGTGCTCCTCTCTATGTCGACAATCACGGTGGAGTAGAGAATGCGTGTGGTGGTGCAAATGGGAATATGAGATGAGAGAAGAGAGAAAAATGAGGCCCACGAGCTGAAAGAGGAAATGAGTCAAGCAGAGAAACCCTAGAAAAATCAGGGGGAGAGAAAAAGATAATGGTAGAGAGACTCTCCAAACCATTAAGTCAATTCTTGATTTTATAGCGTGTTCCCAAACAATAATATACTAACCCCTTTATATTGGTAGTGTAAAATTACAAAAATAGAAAGAGAGAAATTAAAATAATATCGAAACCCTAATTACTCTAAAAAAACTCTACCTACCTTAAACATTGAGATTCCAATCAATCTCAAATTATTTGATGAAACAAAATTTAACTATCGGCACAAATTGATGGAAAAGTCTAATTTATGTGATTTCATTGATTCTCCACCGCCTTGAAAAACTCAGCACATAATGAATTGCCTCATCATCGGACATAGGCTGAGATAGCTTGGATCCGACACCCCCAAGTTCATGCTGAAAGAACAAGCGACGAGCATAAAGTAGAGTACATTCTTCATCATTAAACATGTGGCCCAATTGTTAAAAAATTTGTGCATCTGACTTCATGCTAGAAGAACATGTGGACCAAAAAGTGGTGTTCATGTGGATGATACAATCCTTCTGGAATTATCGTCGTCGTGGTTGAAGAATTGATGTGGCGTCTTCAAAAAGTGCACCACAAAATTCGAAGGAACCATGGAAAACAAAGACTTGAAAAACACCAAGATGAATTTGAAAGAGCCACCAATTCAAATAGGAATGGGATTTTGATCTCATTTACCTATTTAGCATTCCTTTTATAATTATTCTCCATCGGAGGGTGAAGATGCAATATTTATATCCTTTCACTTAAATCATGACCACAAATTTCAACGAAATTCCACCGAATTTCTCCGAAATTTCAATTTCTCTAGTTCACCGAAATCAAAATGCTACCTTGTTTCTTTTTTTTTTTTGAGGCTCAAAAAAAGGGGGACACACGCGGAGGTGTTCACCCCAATGCATTAAAAAGAGAAAGAGATACTTACAAGGGGAAACTGAAGATGAGAAATTACAAAACAAAGTAAAGGGGGTAGACGGAGATCGTAGCCCCTGTTGCTAAAAAATTACATAGAAGTCCAATCACGAAGGAAGCCCGAGGCCGTGGATCTAACATTCTCCAAATAGAACCGCTGACGAGCAAAGATAGCCTCGTTTCGCCCCAGCCACAGGCTCCAAAGCCTCGAGATAGGGTCAATCAGCGTAGGCCATGGCCGACTCCGATCACAGAACAAGCTCTGAAAGAAATGAGCGAAGGAAGAGAGATCCAGCCACCCCAAATCGGCCCATAACGCATCAACACAGCAGCAATGCAGAAATAGGTGATCAATAGTTTCCGTATCCACACCACAGAGACCACAGAGAGGCGAAGAGTTGGGAAACATCCGTGCACAACGATCTCGAGTTAGTATTCTTCCCCTACGGAGCAGCCAAAGAAAAATACCCACACGCTCAGGAAGCCGGAGTGCCCACAATAGATTACAATCACGCAAGAGCATGTCATCCCTCCCAGGTGGAACCGGCAATATGGCCATATACGCGGCACGAGTAGAGAAGGGCCCATTCTTCCAGGCCAAGTAGTCCCGGCCTACAGAAGGCACAGGGGCATCAACAAGAAAGCTTATGAGAGAGAGATATTCGAGCATCCGCTGGTCCGACAAAGACTCAGAAATAAGAGGGCACCAATCACGCCCATCCCAGCAGCCGGCCACCGTAACATCTTTGTTGGGGATCAAAGCGTAAAGACGGGGGAAGGTGAGACTAAAGGGCCCCCTTCCCGTCCAGTCATCCTCCTAGAAGCGAAGCAGAGAACCATCACCGAGGTTGAATGAGAATAGGGAGCGATTCCGAGAAAGAGCACCCATCACCCCACGCCAAAAGATAGAGACCTGGCCCCGATAATCACCACGAAAGGCCAAATGGATGCCATCCCCTGCCGCACCCCTCAAACAATTAATCAAGAAGTTGTCCTCCTTCCCCCAAATTCTCGCCGCCCATTTGAGCAATAGAGCATCGTTCACCGACGCCAGGCGCCTGACACCCAGCCCGCCCTCCTTCTTAGGGCGCGTGACCTCATCCCAGGCAACGAGGTGCACACCCTTCCCCCCTCCTCCTTTCTTCCCCCACAGAAATGCCCGCATACACTTCTCCAGACGCCAACGAACCCCCTTTGGCATCCCCCGCACCGAGAGAAAGTAGATAGGGATAGAGGAAAGGACGGATTTAAGAAGCACTAACCGGCCACCACGTGAGAGAATCGCCGCGCGCCACCCAGCCAGGCGATGCTCTACCTTCTCGACGATCGATTTCCAGTCACGCGTGCGCGCGCGGCCCAACGTCAAGGGTAATCCCAGGTAATCGAAGGGGAGATCAGAAGTTTGACAGCCCAGCACGTGCGAGCACATCGCCGCCTCCGCCGAGGACATGAAGAAAGGGACCGCCTTAGATTTGTTGCCATTCATATGAAGACCGGAGAGCTCGCTGAACAGTTGAATAGTAGTAGCCATTGGGGACACATTCGAAGGATCCCCCTCGATGAAACAAATTGTATCATCAGCAAATTGGACGAGCGGTACGTGGTAGGGGCCCAAAGAGCAGCCCCGAGACAAACCAGCCCCCACCACACCCTCGATCATGCGCGGCAGAACATCAACCGCCAGAACGAAAAGGAGAGGGGCAAGGGGGCAACCCTGGCGGATCCCCCTCCGCGGTTGGAAAGAACCCCCGACCGTCCTGCCATTGACCAAAAGAGATAGCGATGCCGTTGACACACAACGCCGCATCCACGTAATCCAGGTAGAGGGGAACCCCCTTCTCCACAGAACTGACCATAAGAACCGCCAATCAAGAGTATCATCGAAATATCAGTGAAATGTCAACGAAATCCAGGTAGGGGGCTACCTTGGGGCTACCTTGTTTCTTTCTCCAGGATTCAATGAAATATCAGTGAAATGTCAACGAAATTTCATCGAAATTACATGTTATTTCGGATGTTTCTATATTATTTATTGAGTTAAAGAATAATAAAAAAGTTATTTTAGAAAAAAATAATAATTTTCAAGTACTTTCCAAAATTTCAGAACATTTCACCGAAATTCCATCGAAATTCTCTTTCCATGCTTACTGAAACGAAATCGAAACCCGACATTTAAGACGTTGACTTAAATAACATATCATCTTTATCCGCCTCTCAATTGCAACCTTTAGATTAAAAAGGTTTTGGTGGATGGGTGTTTTTGTAATATTCCCAAAGTAGCCGCACATATGTTTCTTTTAAGGGATTTGACTATCGGTGTAGATAAAACCCAACCCTATTTAGGGGTTCTCGATCTCTGCCCACACGGCAATGGCAGGGGAGAAACGTACGGCGATGGTAACATGGCCGATTAGAGCAGCAATGATTGCAGAGGGTCACGCAGTGACGACGAAGTGTCCTAAAGTTAAGGCGATGTCAATAGCAGCTTTGAAAGCTACAACGGTGGACCCAAGATCAAAGGTTAGTGTGATGGGATCGATAAACAAGGTTAGTGTGATGGGATCGATGAACAAAGTGATTTCTTTGATTTCAATTGCTGGGCTAGCACTGGCAAACGCGTTGATACCAGTGATCTTGACTATCGTGAATCACGTTAGGGAGCAAGGCTTCGAAGCTCGAGAGGCCATGAAGATTTTCGTAGCGTAGAGGGAATTGGAAGTTGAGCTTCTTGAATGTAACCAAATATGCAACCCTCACAACATACAAACTTCCACTCCAACTTCTCCATGGATGTAACCAAACTTCTCCATGGATGTAACCAATCTGACTGGAACCGACAACTGCAAACCAATGGCAGACCCAGATAGTTGATCAAAAAATCCCCGTGACATGTAACAAGTTCAAAAAAGGTCAAATTACCCTCCTTGACAAAGTGAACAAAGGCAAGACTTTGCACTGTTTGACCCTAAGCCTTGAAACATCACCAAATAACTCTAGTGCGATCCCCTTTTACCCCTCATGAAAATCTCTCCAAAAAGAAAATAATATCATCAACATATTGTAACAACGGAAGCAAAATATCTCCAAGGTTGAACACCGCACAAATACCCCCCCATAAACGTCTGAGAAACCATTCTTGAGAAAGAATCACCCACCAACACGAAGAACAAAAGCAACAGAGGATACCCCTACCTGACACCCCTCTCAGGCTAAAAGAAGCCCCCATCCGGACAACCATTCACTAATATAAAGAAAGAGGTCGTCAATACGCAGCTTTTCACTCGCGTAATCCACTCATTAGCGAAATCTACCAAAAGAAGGATGCACAAATGAACACCAAATCAACACAATCATAGGCCTTAGAGAAATCAAACCCCCGCAACCTCTTATTTCTTCTAATTCTAATCCACAGCTCAAATATCATGGCCGCAATGTCCATCATATGATGCTTCAGAAAAGGCTGCATGAGAAGGAACAATGATGGAATCCACGTCCAACACCATGTGAACACGGTGAGCAAAAACCTTCACCACAATCAGATAGATTGCATTCTCGAAAGCGACAGGTAGTAATCCCAATCAGTTGTTCAACTTCCTTCTTCGAAAGATGAGAAACCCAAGATGAATTTAGCCTCTCGAATGCCCGATTACTCGCCCGCAATTCCACCATCACTGCCACATCATCTTTCGCTATCTCCCAGAACACCCAAGATAAGAAATCGAGAACCATACATACGAGAAACCTATTGCGTAAAAAGCAAAAACTATCGTCCAATGGTTAATAAGCTAATATATAGTAGCTTCAACATTACTTTTTTCAATATGGAGTTTCTACACATGTACTTATCAAATCTTTTGCAACTAGACAATAACTCATATAATATTTGTAATTACGTCTTAGCCTTTACAATCTTGAACAAACAACAACAACAACAAAGCCTTTTCCAACAATTAAGTAGGGTCGGCTACATGGATTCTTCGCCTCCATTCAGATCTATCTTAAGTCAATCCCGGGCTTATATCCACAAAACTAAGATCCCTCCGTATGGTCTCTTTCCAACAGTTCTTGGGATGTCCTCGTCCTCTCTTAGCCGGCTCAACATCCCAACACTCGCATCTCCTAACCGGTGCATCAGCTGATCTTCTTTGCAAATGTCCCAACCATCTTAAGCGATTTTCTCGCATCTTATCCTCGATCGGAGCTACACCAACTTTCTTTCTGATTACATCATTCCGAATCCGATCTTTACGTGTGTGTCCACACATCCACCTTAACATTTTCATTTCTGCTACATTCATTCTTTGCACATGTTTATGGTTCACAGGCCAACATTCGGATCCATAAAGCATAGCAGGTCTCACGGCTGCTTTGTAAAACTTTCCTTTAATTTTTAAAGGAATTTTCTTATCACAGAGAACAGCAGAGGCTCCTCTCCACTTTAGCCAGCCGGCATTTATTTTATTAGTAACATCTCCATCAATTTCCCCATCATGTTGCAGAATAGATCCCAGATATCTAAAGGAATCTCTCTTCTGAATGTTATCGTCACCAATCTTCACCTCGATTCCTTCACCATTGCTTCCATCAAAGGTGCACTCCATATATTCCGTCTTGGCCCTACTTATACGAAATCCTTTAGTCTCCAACTCATGTCTCCAGTCCAGACCTCAAGCTTCTCATTTACTCCATCTCTAGTCTCGTCAATTAACACAATATCATCAGCAAATAACATACACCAAAACTCATCCTGAATATGACTTGTCAACTCGTCCATAATCAAAGTAAAAAGAAATGGACTCAAAGCAGAACCTTAATGTAAACCAATGTTGATGTCAAAATATCCAGTCTTCCCAGACGGGGTCCTTACACAAGATAAAGCCCTATCATACATGTCCTTTATGAGGTTAATGTATAGGATAGGTACTTGTCTCTTCTCCAACACTCTCCACAATATCTCTCGTGTGACAGAATCATAAGCCTTCTCCAAATCAATAAAGATCATGTGGAGGTTCTTCCTTTTAGCTCTATAAATCTCCATTGTTCTCCTCAGCAAATGGATGGCTTCAATCGTTGAGCGATCTGGCATGAATCCGAATTGGTTTTCTTTTACGTTGGAAACTTGCCTCAACCTTCTTTCGATCACACGTTCCCAAATTTTCATAGTGTGACTCATCATCTTTATACCTCTATAATAGAACAATTTTGAATGTCTCCTTTGTTCTTATAAAGAGGCACCACGATACTCCTCCTCTAATCTTCAGGCATTTTCTTGCTTCGCCAAATAACATTGAATAGATTCGTAAGCCAAGTCAAACCACGCTCACCTAAAACTCTCCATACTTCTACAGGGATGTCATCCGGTCCTACATCTTTCCCGGGTCTCATAACCTTCAAAGCCTCCTCTACTTCCTTTCTTTGTATCCGTCTATAGCTTGCACGATTCAAGTAACTTTCACTACAAGCTAGATCACCCGAAGTGATCTCTCTATTTCCTTCCCCAATGAAAAGTTTATGGAAGTAATGCTCCCACCTAGTCTTTATATCCTTCTGAGTAACAAGCACATGACCTTCCTCGTCCTTAATGCATCTTACTTGAACTGTTTTGCAATATTAGCCCCTACCGATAGAGTTTGTCAGACATTTTTTTACCATAAGGTTAACCCAAAAGACTAACAAGCTAATAAAGTTAACAAGGAAGTAACTTACAAAATTTAGTTATTTTGTTTCCATTATATTTTTATCTCAAATTCCTCTTCATACCATACCTCATGCAACCCCCCACCTCTGCCCGCATCAATGTCGGGGAGCCCCTCGACCATCCCCACTATCATCATCTCCCACCTTCTATCCATATGATCCACCTGCACCTCCCACTCCATGTCCACACACACCAATTGTATCAAAGGTGTGACACCATCCAAGGTGCTAAGGTCCAAAAATGTCAAATATGTTAGGCCCTAACTCGAAACAAGTGTGAGATATAATAAATAATTGGTGCACACTCGTTACAAAGGAGAGCTTTGTACGAGTGGTAAGGGTGGCTTTGACAGTGGGGTTGGTTTACTGTTGTATCCAAATGATCGTTGTGTGGCTTTGCTTTTTATGGGATTGTGAGAAAGTGGCATTCGACATGCCAATACTCCCCTGGAGTGTTGAATTCTATAATGCTTTTCCATTTTCCCATTTTTTAATAAAATTGGGGCGGGCACTTAGTGCGTATTTCCCCCCTTTTCTTGCTTAAAAAATAATGTGTGCACACTCATTAGAGAAAATAGCATATCCTTAAAAAATTATATTCTTATAATAAATTACAAAGTGTAGCTAAATTGATTTTAAGTCGATAAAAAATATAAATGTGAATAAGTTGAAGACTATCCTCCATTAATTTGCAACAAGGTTCAAACCTCAAATATCAAAATCATTAAAACATAAACTTGAAAATAACAACAAAGCCTTCTCCCACATTAAGTAGGGTCGTTATATATACTATTTCCCTCCATTCATATCTATTTTGGGTCATTCTAAGACTTAGATTCAAGTAATTAAGATCCCTTCGATAGTCTCCTTCCAACACTTCTTGGGCCTTCCTTGATATCTCTTAGCCGGCTCAACATCCCAAATCTCGCATCTTATATCTGATGCAACAACCAGCCTCATTTGCAATTGTCAAACCAAATTAAGTGATTCTCTCTCATCTTATTCTCTATTGAAGTTAAACAAACTTTCCTTTTGAACACATAGTTTCGAATCCGATCTTTTTGTGTATGACCACAAATCCATTGTAGCATATGCATTTATGCTATTTTCATTCTCTGGACATGTATATTATTCTCATGCCAACATCCATATCCATAAACTAGAAAAGGTATTAAAAAATTAAGAATATCCATCAATAATTCGTACAACAATCTAGGAAAAGAACTACAAGTTTGCCCCGCATCACAACAAAGTTCAAACTTCAAACTATAAACGACAAACACATAAGTGAAACAAATAGTAAAGGATGAAATAGTTATGGACCGTGTAAGTTCCTCGTCAAAATTAATATTTTCACCACCCTCACATCCACCTCTAGTCTCTTTTTATTCTTTATCTTCATTATCACACAAAATAAAAAGTCGTCTTGATCAAGATCCAATTATAGTTTCTCTAATTCTTGTTTGTTGTCTGATACATTTTTTTGAGATGAAAATAGGTGTGAGCTCGACGTGAGTCACACCCTGAAATATATTTAATTAAGCATACGAAAATATGTTTACATAGACCAAGCCTCATATAATAACATTCTGACCAGATCAACAAGTTCTCCACATAGAAGATTTCCTGCTGAAACACAACTCCATTTCGAGAGAGCCAAATAACCCATAAGACGAATCGCGGACGTAAGCATATGTCGTGTGCATCACAACAAATCGATGCCATCGAAGTCGAACTCCAGAACTCATCATACAGAGCTCGTCTCAACCATGGCATATCCAAGCAGGACCACATGTTATGTCATGTCTTATTTTTAAAACTCCAAGTTCCCTTGTGATGCAGCGTGGACCCGAAATATAGGGCCACCTATTTATTTAAATTGTGGTAGTCAATTTTATTTACGTTTTTTAGGTCGTCGCAATTTTAATTAAATAATTGAGATCGCATGTGATCTCAACAATAATTCGTAGACTTGATTTTGGTCAATTAATTAGTTAGAGTCAGTTTAGGCAAGTCAGTTGTCAATTTAAATTAATTTACTATTTTTGTAATCGCATCCCTCCTATATAAAGGGATGAGGGTCCAATGTTTTAGGCAGTGAAGTATTATGAAAATTTGAGTTTATCTCATTATCTGTCTCTATCTCCGTCTCTCTCTCCCCTCACGTGATCTACACGTTTCTTCTTCTTCAAATCCCTCGTTTCCGACGAGATTTCTTCTTCTCAACCTCCCCTTTTCTCCACCAAACAATTCCACCGTTCAAAAATAATTTTCCGACGCCGCGCCGAATCGTGTTTGCATCAATTGGTATCAGAGCATTGCCTACAGATCGTCCTCACGATCTGACGATCCGTCCCGGCGCTCGCACCGGCATGCATCAAGGTATCATCGTTCATCCGAGCAAACGCGACGGGCCATCTCCACCATCGACGCCTGCTACAAGAAGACGGAGCACATGATACGTGATTTGCAAACCAACTTCAACTCCCTGTTTCGAGATCTAATGGCTAACTTTGAGGCCTTCCGCGACGCCCAATCAAAGCCTCCAACCGTCGAAGCCGTTGCCGCGAAGTTTGACGAAGAAAACGTTGCTGCGAATGAGAATCCGACCGCTGTCCAGGAGATTCCAGATCTGATTTCGCCGTCGGAATCAGGCCCGTTGGTCCCTTCGACCGTCACGGCACAACCCCAATCTTCCCAGGTAAACCCCTAACCACCCCAACCCTCACGGCAGTCATCTCCACCCTAACAGCCCCTCCGTCAACCCCACGCACCCGCCAGCACCTTCGCACTCCCTCCTCTTCGCCTCCCAGCACTCCGATCACCCCACCCAACGCCATCGCCTTCCCCACTACCATCTCGCCACGCCACCCCGAGCCAACCCGCATGCCGCCTGCCCTCTCCCGGCACCATCTCCCCTCCCCTCGACCCCTGCTCTTCCCCCCCCCAGCGCCATCTCCTCTCCGCCCTGAGCCGCATCTCCACGCCGCACCGCCCCAACCCACCCCATTCCGCAACCCCCAACACCCCTGCGAAGACCAGCCCCCTCCCTCCCTCGCCGCCTCGATTCCATATCTCGCCACCAACCCGCCCGAACCAGCCACCGACACCACCAGCAACTCCCCGCAGTTCAGCCCTTCACGGAACCTACGTCACTGCGCGACACCACCATCCAGGCTACGCGCGCGGTCGCCCGCGCGAGATGGCGCGCCGCCAAGCGACCACGAGCGGCAAACCCAATCAACGAGTTCGGCGCCGCCCTTGGGATCCTAGACTCAGCCGTCGACGTGCTTGATGGAGAGGGAAGCCCTAACAACGGCCACCCCTCCAAAAGAAATCCGACCCCTTAAAGTTAGGGATAGGAGGTTATCTTGGGAGATTTGCAGAGGGACCCCTCCTCCCATAAGTTTTTATCAAAAGGCTCATTTGGATAAATTATGCTATGAATTCAACTTAACTAAAGGGGTACGAAAATTGCAGAGACGCCCTCCAATTGGAAAGAACTACAAACGTAACGTTGAAAAGGATCGAATTGGAGGAAATTGAAGCCACAACTCAAGGATGAATTCTCCAACGACGCACCTACATCAAGCAATTCGTCGGGAGACGAATTTTTAAAAAGCAGAGGAGAGTTGATGCAGCGTGGACCCGAAAATATAGGGCCACCTATTTATTTAAATTGTGGTAGTCAATTTTATTTACGTTTTTTAGGTCGTCGCAATTTTAATTAAATAATTGAGATCGCATGTGATCTCAACAATTATTCGTAGACTTGATTTTAATCAATTAATTAGTTAGAGTCAGTTTAGGCAAGTCGGTTGTCAATTTAAATTAATTTACTATTTTTGTAATCACATCCCTCATATATAAAGGGATGAGGGTCCAATGTTTTAGGCAGTGAAGTATTATGAAAATTTGAGTTTATCTCATTATCTATCTCTATCTCCGTCTCTCTCTCCCCTCACGTGATCTACATGTTTCTTCTTCTTCAAATCCCTCGTTTCCGACGAGATTTCTTCTTCTCAACCTCCCCTTTTCTCCACCAAACAATTCCACCGTTCAAAAATAATTTTCCGACGCTGCGTCGAATCGTGTTTGCATCACCTTGCCACATCTCCACATGTCAATATATCATTTTCAAAGACAAAATCTTCGTCATGTCTCTCTATTTCAGAGCAATTATTAGCATCATCAATTTCAAACAAAGCAATCTGATTGATGATGTCTCGTAAGCTGCATCAATCCTTCAAATTATAATTATACTTAATATACTCAAGGGTTTAAAAAATGAAAGCATCGTCTCTCCAAATCCAATGGCCACGGCCTTCCTGTGGACCATCCAAAGAACCAGTATCATCTAAGAGTTGCATGAACTCTAGAAACCGTTGCCCAAAAAATCTAAGTGAAAAGTGGGCATCCATGCATCATCTACCCACAATCAGAAACTGTTGAAGCTTGATCAGTGGCTAATGCATATAGCCAAAGGAAATGGAAAACCAGTAACACTCCATTTGTCCATTCATCCAGAAAACAAAGGAGCAGCCACCTCCGAGCACAGGGTGGAAAAGCAAGGGAAGATGTGGGAGAACAGAATAGGTTGCCTTCTAGAAAGGAGATATTTTGACATGTGGTATGCTTTTGTCGTAGAACCGAAAACTAGGACTTTGCCATGCGATGTCCAACTCTTTAGCAACATTTAAAAATCAGTATCTTTAACCATGCCATTCCATGTCTTTCTTGAAATCACCCCACTACAATCACTTCAAGGAAATTACGTGCCCCCTTCCCTACAGCAATGTTTACATCTTAAGTTCTGCCTTCTAATAATAGTATATTACACCATTAAGTACGTAATAAAAATCAATCACATAAAAACATTGCAGAAAAAAAGCCCTATCATAGTTTGGTTTCAAGAAAAAATAAAGTTAAAGGTAAACCTCTTGAAAGGTGGGTAGACTTCCCTATTGAATTTAAATAAAAAATGCCAAACACATCAATAATTTAGATCCAAGAAATTTTTGACACAAACTTTTAAGAAATTGAAAATTTCCATGCAACACGCAGTAAAGATCACTAAGGAGTGATGAAGGAAGTAAAAGGAACCGAGCCATCTTCTTCCAACACATACATGGTAACTCCTCTACACATGTAGTAGAGAGTCTTCTTCTTTGGTAGGAGAAATTTTCATTTCATGGGAAAACCCACAATATGCATTAACTGGTTAAATCACACACTCATCATTGTTGCATATTCTTTAGTGCAATGACTTTCTTGCAAATGATCTGATCAAACAACTTCTTAGCATTCAACAATTTTTACGCCTACTACTACTCTATGATTTATTATTATTCACATTTCCATCTTTTTTCTACCTCAGCTCATATCTTTTAGACTTATTACATGTTTCACCCTTCAAAGTCGCAAGATGTGAGAAGATTGATGCAGATCCCAAATGATATCTTGCGCTAACTTTGCATCCTCTTCTTTCAATCAAAGTGTAGCCAATATCTCAATTTTTCATCATGTTCTAGTAGAAGTTTTAGAAATCAGATGAAATGGCAAGAACAAAATAATAAACCAAGTCAGAGAATTTATCTTTAAAAAAAGGATAGCATAAGCATGTCAAGGTCGAGAGAAATTCCACCATCCAAATTAGAAGAGGGAGACTGCTCCATACTTTTTGATAACAAAGCAATCAACCTACCTCATTAATATCAAACTTGGTTTCCCGTAGCCGTTCGCTCCAAAAACTCAAGTCCCAATGGCTTAAATCATTGGCTTCAGCAGCACCTTTTTCTGAAGCAAATCTTCTCAAATCTTCCATGTCTATAGAAAAAAAGATACAAAACATATATTCATGCTCACAGAATAAAATACAAAAAAACCTATAACAAAAGGGTAAGAATAAGGGGCAAAGATAATCAACATCTTGCACAGTTAAGTGATTATACGTATTACTTAGTACTTTCTTCAAAAAAGGTACTAAAGAATGCTGACCTACGACTCCACATATGGCTACAATTTAACCCATTTTCAGTACATTTTGGCATGGTAACAAAAAATGCACAAGATTGCCAGAAGGACAACCACAATGAATCATCTTTTCTGTAAAAAAATATTATTGACGACAAGTGATGTATCGAATGCACACTTTTAAATAATGAAACGCATAAAGTGGCAAACCTCCAGAATCAAGGAGTACCACCTCCATTTCAGGCATACTTATGGGTTACTTTTGAGAGGAGGAAACAAACAGAGATAACTAGTGCAATAATTCTCGATGGCGTCAGTACGTGGATAGATTGAAGGTATACATAGTGTAAAAGCAAGTTGATTTTCCTTAAATTGAGGAGGCAAATGGATCTCACATTGAGTTGGGTTGAATCCCATTCTAACGTGAGGATCCAACTTTGGATAGTAGAGGACTTGATTCATTTGATAGGAATCAGAGGCCTTTCTCCCCTTGCTTTTTTTAGAGATTATGTAACCCCTAAACCTATGGACCCGTTTGGTTACCGTTTAACCCAAGGGTAGACAGGTTACCAAAGATTCAAGCCTTGTTTGTGTATGGACTACTCCCACATATATCCCTGCATTTATGGTAGAATAAATGGTGTGGGTCCCATATTTCCTGTAATATAATATCTCTATCAATCTCAAATAAAAAAATCAACAACATCAACATATTTTGATCATGATTCATGAATACAATCGATATAACATATAAATAATATCGTACACCACATCACATTTATCATTTCAACCCTCCTAACAATCCAAACACAAAATATTCAATAGTGTTAAGCATCTTACTAACCCTTTAAAGGAGCTCAGCCCAAAGGTAACATACATAGCTACATATAACCACCTTGCAAGCTGATCGCATGATGTTGAGGCACATCAGTCACAGCTGAGGCCCCAAGGAAGTGGGGTGATGCAGTAAGAAGCAGAAAGAAGATGGGAGGTGACCTGGTGCTTGTATGGGGAAGATATGGTTGCGGACATGCGTTTGATTTGGAAATGAAGGGTCTTGATCCGTATCAAGATTTTCCTTTGGTTAGTTCGGCGAGGTAGAATTCTCACCAAGGAGCGAAGACGACGGATGTTGGGGGAGTTATACGACGTATGCGACGGGTGTGGGTAGGCGGCAGAAGATCTGGACCACCTTTCCTTCTCATGCGCATGTTCGGTTCCTGTTTGGTGCAGGGCAAGGATTCAGTGGCCTGTTGGGCAGAGCAGTTCAGGTTTCTGGAGGGAATGGAGATCAGCTTATGGATATGACCGAGAGAGCTCATCTTTTATTTTCATTGCTTTACGGGCGAACTGGTGTGCAAGAAATGTTGTCATTTGAGGGGGGGGGGGGGTACTTTCTATTCTAAGATTGTGGTCGATCATTGTCGATCGTTATGTAAAGCTCGGGGCATGTAATTTTTGGAGACTTTTTGCAACTTTACAGTTTATATATAACAAATGTATACTGTGGTGGGTCCCAATTCGGGAGACCACCCTTTTTACTTCTCAAAAAAAATGAAAGATTCTAGAAATGGTGATGCAACATGGCACCAATACAGTGACAAAAAAATGCAAACTTGCAACAGAGGTTGTGGTGGACTGCGCCCAAGATTACAAGGACTAAGGAATGCATGCTCCTGTAAAGATCAATGAAGGCTCGATCATGAAATGTCATGGGGTATGGAGATATGGAGTAGCATAGAATGGTGGGGTGGGATTTTGACACTTGTGCCCTCCTGAGATTGTGTGGTTATACTTTTGCCCCTACCTTTTTTGCAATAAGACTCTTACCCCTATAATTTCTTGCATCATTAACGGTTTGTGCATTCCATTAATTTAACCATCTACAAGATGAATCAAACCATGATTTAATCCAATCAAGGCCTAGTTAAGAATATTCTGTTTTCTTGACCAGATGCCTTCTTCTCCTCCGATGTTTCCCCTCCCTCCATCATCTCAACACTTTCCTACCCTTGAGCATTATCCTCCCTCATTGCTCCTCAAACCCCTCTTCTCCAATGAACAACCCTAAAGCTGACACCACTCATTGCAAACCGCTCATTGCCACCACCATGATATGTTGTGCATCCACCATTGCATAGGTCAGCGATCACCTTTGAACCCCATATCGACACCCCCCTTCAACTGCACCAACGCTCTTTTCCATACAGGACGACGAAGCCAACGCTAACCAAAATAGTGTCGCTCACCATCCCTTTAACCTGACAAGAGGGAAGGGATGGAGGAATCGAGGTGGAATGTTAAGGGGACTTAGGGACAGAGGAGGACAAGGGAGGAGAGGGGAGATGTATGGGAGATAGACTGAGGGGAGATCCTCTCCTCCCTCCACCTTGCATCTGGCCACACAAGCAACGTACCTGCGACATCATCCCATGTTGCCTCCTGGAGATCCTCTCATCCTGCTATGGCATCTTCCCATCATTGAAGGTCGCCGCCCTCGTCCACGTCATCAGATCGAGATCTTCTTTGCCGTTGCCACCACTCCCTCCGAGGATGGCGAGGGGATGGAGCTCCCTCAACACAACTCACAGGAGATCACCACCAAGGCACACATACCCCCTGCCTCCCACCGATGAGGTTGCACCGCCCTCATTCCTCACGTGTGTGACTTTACATCGATCATATGACCGACCAAGAAGGCCTTTTTTCCAAAGCTTGTTATGTACTAGTGGGATGCGATTGAAAAATGCAGTTAGGTTTTAGTTATTGGTCTCTCTCTTATTCTTGAGAGCTCATTTTAGATTGCCTCAATGAGATTAGATTTCCACATATTTTTATGTCTCCTTTTCCATGACCTGGTTACAGCATTATGTGGTTTTTAAATTGTGCAACAAGCATAATTTGTTTAGAAAGTTAAAATGATCACAATATTTTTTAGTGGTATTACTACTATATAGAGCGCATCTAAAGTTAATTTTTTTAACTAAAAGAGGGAAGAAATGCAAAGTACTCACCCCAAATATATTGAACTATTGGAAAAATATCAAGGTTACCTTACAGGAGTCGTGACTCGAGGAGAGTTTTGGCATGGAAGATTACATTCCCGCCATAAAAACGATCAGAGGAAAAGATAACCCCTTTATGAAAAAGTCAAATCGCCCACATAACCGCAAAGGGGAGCAGCATAGCATCTCACCACTGGCACGGGATCTATCAATGAGGAGAGAGTTCCAAAAATTCACAAAATCACTACAGCCAACCCATCTGATTTGCAGGCCCTACCACATAGTTTTAGATCTCTCACAAGCAAAAAAAAGTCAATTGAAACTACCGCAGCCCCGCAGAGAAGGCAGTTGTCATATCCATCTAGTACATGCCTAGAGCAACGGTCTCTTGTCAAAATACACATTCTACACGTCAGGACAAGAAGACTCTGATACGAGATGGCACCTTCAGCTCACTCATAAATCTGCAGTCATCAACCATGTTCCCATGTGTCGGTTCTGAAGGGCTATTAATACATATATACACCTTGTTCACAGTAAAAGCACATTTCTCCACACAGTGGTCTCCACCGCCACCCCACACTCGAGACCGAGTTGATTATTCAATACGACCTGAAGATCAGCATACTTGAGTACTCATTAGACCAACAGCATCCCATTGAAAGTTGGTGCCCATGTTTCACCAGACCAAACTTCCGACACCAGTGCATCATGTGTAGAACTAGAAGACAGTGCATACCGAGACCGAGTTGATTATTCAATACGACCTGAAGATCAACATACTTGAGTACTCATTAGACCAACAGCATCCCATTGAAAGTTGGTGCCCATGTTT
Source organism: Ottelia alismoides (assembly GCA_037367405.1). Taxonomy (NCBI): domain Eukaryota; kingdom Viridiplantae; phylum Streptophyta; class Magnoliopsida; order Alismatales; family Hydrocharitaceae; genus Ottelia; species Ottelia alismoides. Next base: position 1,004,699 of record JAZKJV010000397.1, read on the forward strand.
CACCAGACCAAACTTCCGACACCAGTGCATCATGTGTAGAACTAGAAGACAGCGCATACATGCGTAGGAACGAGTTGACAGAGCTCCTTCCAATGTCTAATTGTATGTACCTAATGCAAAAGAGTGGCCATCTCCCAAGACTGGATGAAAAGGCCTCGGCAATTGCAACACCACGGCAAGAATATCCTTCTAAAAAGCATATCCAAGACAAGAAGGGTGATGTTGCAAATTACATATGAAAGTTAATATGACGGAGGAAGAAGATGAAGGAAGAAGAAATATAATCACAATCAATGTTAACGAAATCGGCTGCATATGCGGCCGCATACGCCTGGGCGGCATGCAGACCGCACCGATTTCATGAATCAGTGCATTATGTACCCTCCCTGCATATGTGGCCCGCATATGCCCCGCATACTGCTCCAGCGGCTCCAACTTCTCAATCTTCTCATTCAGGTCCTTAATTCCGTAGCTCTGCCTCTTCCTTCATTCAATTGTAAGAATATGGCATGCATTCTATTCAATTGCAATGCATTATACCATTATGTAAATGCAATGTTTTATGTTTTTTTCATGTATTGTTTATAAAAATATATGCAATGTACTGTCGAATATTTTTTTATATGTTGATTGAGGTTTTGCTCATGTAGTGCATGTATGTGTATTGTGGTTTGTTATTACAAGTCATCTAATGTATAAAGTTTTTACGGTAAATGTTTTTTTATGATTAAATATGAGGCAATTAAAAGCATATCTACACACACATCTAACATGAATCATTTTTCTTAGATCTTCTTTAACTCCACTTAGATGCATAAATTCAGTGGTAATGTTATTAATAGACATTTATTTATTTTTAAAATAAAAATTAGAAAATCGTGTAGAACCTCATATACCCCGCATATGCCCCCGCATACCGCTTATTCAGTATTCGGTGACCAGTCCGAACGCATAGGCATACCGCTTTCCTAAACTTTGATCACAATTGTATTCCCCTATTTTTTCCAATTATAGTTACGCCCAAAAATAACATTCGTTTGCGAGCCAAAGTGATAGTGACTAACCTGAGGTGTATAACTGTGGACGACGCAAGAAGGTAGGGGAACAAATGTTATTGCAAAAAGGTAGAGACCTCCACTACGTCAGTAAAGACCGAATCTGGGTAAAAGTGTAACTGCACAATCTCGAAAGGGCACAAGTGAAAAATCCATATGTTGTATCTTGTATGTGAGATTCAAGTGTCAACAATGCTTTGGTCTAGGAGACCAAGATGAGTCGTAGGGGAGTTTGCAAGACGAATCAGGTGATCGAAGATGCCACTTCTGGTTTCAAGGAACTAAAGGTCATCAACAAGACAATGAACAACTGATCATGCCAAGTCCAACATCATTGCCATGAATAATTGGAAAAGCACAAGGTTTGGTGATGATTTTAAAACATTATTTTAACAACTTAACAATTAGTTGTGTATTGGTGCACGGATCGATAGACAAAATGTCAAAATCTCTAACGCACATGAGGACAACAGTGACCTTTGAATACAAAAGACTAACCAAATGTGCGGTCAACTTGGTTATTATGTAACTCATGTCTGACTTCTCGGACATTGATGAGCTGGGATTGATGGATATTCTAGTAACAAATTATGAGTTTGCATAGCAAGCATGACCCCATCAACTTTGGAATCTTAATTGGATCGTTTTCCTATGCACAATCCAATGGAAGAGGCTTTTCATGCAACAGTTGTCATGGATCTCTTGTGTCTTTTATTTATCACACCACTCTGTTAATCCTCTAACGAGAATTTTTCAGCATTTTTGTATTTCAAGTATGACAAGTAACAAATTTATAGGGTAAATTTAAGGGCATGTGGAGGTACACAAACGAGGGGTTGAGACAACATCATCAACAATCAAGATGGTGATCACTAGATTGAGGCCTCAATGGGTCTCCTTCTGGACTACTATAGGTGAAGAAGAAAGCTAATAATCTTACAAAGCAAAATTCAATATTAAAAGAAATGGTTGTCTATACCAATGTTGTTAACAAGCGTGAGGAACTCCAAGACACTAGGGGGTCCAAAACACCAAAAGAGCTAAGCGCTCAATAAGGCTCTCACCTGAAAAAATCAAAGCGCTAGACCCACAAATAAACAAAATGCGGTCCATGCGGCCGCATATGCATATTCGGTCATTTGACCGAAGCACATATGCCATATACGACAATATGCGGTCAAACCGCGTATGCTATCCGACTATGCGGCATATGCGTCCGCATATCTGAACAAGATGCTTTCATATATGATTCATGTATCTTTTTTGTTTAATTCGTAATATGTTGATGACACATTAACTCAATTTTTTTCCGAGCAACTCTTATATTATCATTTAGATTGATGCATCTTTTAATTATTCTCGTATATGTTGCATTTGTGAATATAATCTAAGGTATTTTTTCTCATATCCATATCTTTCCATTGTTCCTAATACTTATTAATGAATTGTTTACTATCTTTTGAAATTTCCATCTAATGAAATTCATTCCATTTCTTTGAATAAAATATGAAATAATTGGACACTTAACATTTTTGTGCTTCTAATAGATTTTATATGCTAATACATTTTTTCCTATATTTTATGCCAACAAGTTTTGTTCCTTGGAGATTCATATCTATGTATAATTTTGGGTTATGATTTGTATACCTAAGATTATTCTTTAACATTTGTTATCTACAGGATCTATATATGCATTAAAGGTTTTCTTATAGAATCCGTGCATTCCCTATTAAATCGAATTTGTATGCATATATATACTTATTGATTATATTATCTTATTTGAATTTTTTGACTTTGGGTTTTCTTAGATCGTCAAATTTTTTATATAATCACATTTTACTATTGTATTTTTAAAATATTTTAAATAAAATAGTATAAACCGCATAAAGTGCATATACTTCCGTATACTCCTCCGCATATCCGCTTACTCGCTTTAGACCGCATGACCGAATGAATACCGCATACCACATTTTTGAACCTTGACTAGTCTATATTTATATATATGCATATACGTACACAAGTTATATATGTAAGTACATATGTATGTGTGTTACTTAAATTACAATCTGATATATTTCAACATACACACACATATACATATGTATGTGTATGCATATATAAGTGAATATGTGCACATATGTACACATATGTGTGTGAATATATGTATATGCAGATATATATAACACAATTATATATTGTTACTCATACAATATATATATATATGATGGTATGTGTGTGTATCTATGTATTATATCTTTATGTATGTATCCACACATGCGTGTATCGGTATGTATGTGTATGTTTGTGTCTATAGATATTTGTATACATATGTGTGTGTTTATGTGAGTGTGCGCACGCGCGCGCGTGCGCGCGAGTGTGCGTGCGTGCGTGTGTGTGTGTTTCCCAAGGATCAATCACAAGAAGATAAAACCCTACACTTATATTCAAATGACTTCGAAATTTTTCCGAACATGGATGATCTTTTTTGTAAAAGGTATTATTAATCTGAACAATGATGGTTTCTTATAAAATATCTTTTTATTTGATAAGGTCGATTGTTGGAATTAACGAAGCATATCATTAAGGGAGTGGTGACTGTGTTGCCTATCATTGCTGATTTTTTGGGGCCCAGGCTGGGGGAAGAACCTCACTTCTTGTCATGGTTGAATAATGGCCAAGTTGGGGAAGTTTTTCCCAAGGTTGATGGACCTTGGCGTGGATTTCCAAGCTTCTGCAATAGAATAACGGTATTCGAGTATTCCGACAGTGGTGTTTGAGCTCCGACCTTTGCTTCTCGTTTTTTCGACGCTCATTGTGATGACTTCACCGACATATTATCTCATGTTAGCGAGATCACGTCACCTTGTCTACTCCCGATTGTTGAGGATGGGAAAGGGATGATGCTTTTGTTGCCAACTTGCCCCCATCTATACGACCAAGTGGACAAATTCCCAACTTTTTAAAGAAGGCATACAAAAGAACCAATTTTCTCTATGAGATTGCCTATGCATTTGGGAATCCAAGGTATATATCAATGCTAGGAATTTGCTCTAGATGACCAAGAGGGAGCATATTATGATTAAGGCATGTAGGAAGAGGTGGGTTCCATTGGTTGACAATACTTATCTTCCACGCAGGAATGGAAAGAAAGATATTGAACATTTATTCTTTGATTCTCTTTTCACATAGGAGACCAATGATGGCCTATGCATTCCACAGTTGCAATCCAATTCCCAACAGATGTTTTGTGGTCTTCTAGAGAGGGCAGAAGAGATGAGATTAGTGCTGCTTATGTTAGAAGATCAGACCAAATTACATCACTTACAGTGATGTGGACGATTTTCTTGTTCATAGAGAATGCAATTTATTCAGTGTGACATTCTTGGAATAGTTGGGAAAAGGAGTTGGATATTTCTCTTTAAACGAAACTTGCGTACAACCATGAACCTCTATTGGCCATCCTTCGGAATTCAAAAAAAACATGGATGAAATAATGATAAGCTAGTTAGCCGATTATTAATATTTTATAAAACAAATAATGAAGAAAACTCATTTTGTACGAGAGTAGTTTAATGTCGTCCCAAAATCTTTCTTTCTATACATGCCCTTCACCAAGACGGACGTCAATCTGAGATCAGGAGACAAGGTGCTGGCAATAAAATAATGAAGAATATGTTGAATATACCTTTAAGTGCAGGATCCCATGAAGCACTACGAAGCTTCTCTAGGAGCTCTTCTGCCTTTTCAACAGTTGCCATTTTCATTGCCATGCTTACCTATATAATACGAGAAAATTACAGTTTTTTTCATATTGATAATTACTTAAAGAAAGTCAAGTAAGCATATTCTACCCACCTCAGCATAATTGTTGTAACCAAGAAGTTTGGCTTTCTGCAATCTTAGCTTTAAGATTTGATTGATAATGGCACTGTTATCAAGATCCCCGCTGGAAGCACGAGTTATGTACGCACGATAAACCTCTTCACGCAGTGCACGATTCCTTGCATGTTGCAAGACCGGTAGGTAACTTGGGGCATCTAAAGTTATCATCCATGGGCCATTTTCAGCGGTGGCATTTTCATGGCCCTGACCGACAGAATGTCAGAGTATGAGCTGAAGCACCAAGTTCTGAATGCGGCTTCTGACAGAACGTAGCAAATAATGTAGCATAAAAATCGATGAAGAAAGGGATACCTTGGATGCTGCTGTCTGGGCTGCTAGACCCAATGCAGTCGGAGGCAAGCCATCAACCTCGTTCTTATCAATGATTAACTTCTCAAACTTTTTCGTCGCATCAAGGACATTCTCGCTAAATTTTTGAGATAGTTTTTCAAGCTCCTGGATACAGTCAAGCGAAACGGATGATTACAAAAAATTCATGATCCCTGCTTAATTAATACATATATCTGCTCTAATATAGAGGCATTTGTTCAGTTTACAGTAGGGGGGCTGTGCTTTTGGAAATGGATGCAAGTTGAAGCATATGAAACCAACTTCCATGACCATTCAATTTCCAAGCATTTATGAGTTTTACACTCCATAAAATAGTTTCAGTTGCATTCCCTCCCGTTAAGAAAAGTTGCACTAAAGAATCAAATTATATAGTTGAACTTGATGTTTAAGAAAATCAATGTGGCCGAAAAATTGCAGCGACATCGCAATCAGTAGGTACCAATCAATCACCTCTACTCGAAAGGGGGAAGAACATATCAGGTCACCAAAAAAATAAGTGTTAAATGCACATGAAAGTCACAACCTGTTCGATTCTGTTAAATTCCTCCCGCATTTCACCTTCAAGAGCAACACCATTAAGCTCGGCTTCCTTCAACTGAGCTGCAACAGATTGCAAAAAAAAATCAAGAACGCTAATCCGAGCAAAACGGACTTTGTACTTTTAAATACTTGACATATACTCCGTGTCAAAGATGTAAACCTTATCAACAGTAAAATCTATGGACCACCACTATTCAATGCAGGCATTGTTCTATGAATTTGAAGTGATATGTACCTTCTACAATGCGTTTGTGAGCATCACTCAATCCCGACCACAACGGTGACTCCTTGATCGCCTTGAATGCATTGTAAATGGGCTTGCTCTGCCCCAACCTGAGCTGGAACTTAACCTTCTCCGGCTGCAAGCAGACATAGAAACAAATCCAGCAGCCCGATCCACGCGAATTTAGAAAACCAGTAGTGCGAAGGGACCAACCTGGACTTCGTCTATGGCGGCACGGAGATCAGGGGAGTCCTTGACAGCCTTGAGGTGGTTGACGACGCCCCAGGCGACCTGAAGGCGGTCGACGATCCTCTCAAGGGGCTCGACAAGGCGGGACCACGAGGGCTCGACGGTGCGCTCGAGGTCCTCGAGGTCGGCCTCGAGGATGGAGATGAGGCGACGGATGCCAGGGGCGACGTGGCGGGGCTCGACGGCGTGGAAGGGGGGGAAGACGAAGGCGTCGAGGAGGGGATTGGGGCTGGGATCGGCCATGGCGGCGCGGCAGAGGGGGGCGGTGGGGGGGAGGCGATGGCGGAGTGGGGGGAGGCAGAGGGAGAAGGAGGGGGACCAGAGGGGGCAGGGGAGGGACTGGAGGCGGTGGGAGAGGACGAGGGGGGTGGCGCGAGAGCGAGAGAGGGCGAGGGCTGTGCGGGTGGTGGCGCAGCGGAGGGCTCTCATGGTATGCGACGCGTCCAGGGCTAAGAGGGCGAGGAGGTAGAGCGCCGTTAGCGCGCCGCGCCTGAGCCTCATCTTGGGTTTGGGGTTTGATCTGGATTTTGGGATTGTGGCTGTGGTTGGTTGCTTTGTTTTCAACGTAATCTCGCTGTTTGGGGCTTAATGTGGCCGAGCGTTATAGGTTCTGGGGTTGTAAATGGGCCCCCGTAGGACTGATCCCAGAGGTCTGATGGGTTGTACGGCTTCTTTTTTAATAAGACCGATGCCTTTGCTTATTTTTGTATTGAGAAAAGGCAGTGATTAGATAGATATCTGCCTTGACGTGGGGTGAAAAAAGTAAGAGTATCTTACGCGAAAATCTTTGGACTTGACACTGTGGTTCAATATAGTAGCCGAACTTTGAAAGACAAAATCCACCTTTTTGATGCCTCGGTGTGTATAAGATCACTCCTGTGATTCGATCGGAGGCATTTTCAAATGCAGCTTCAACATGCCACTTTTAGGACATCGTGGGAGCTTCCATGGCCTTAATCCGTTTAACATTTGGTTGATTTATTATCGAGTTGTTGTCAGCTCCTGTGACCCATGTACCCCAACCGCAATCTCTTTGAACATCTCATGCACTCCTTCCATCCATCATCTTCATCCATTTGCAACCTTTAATGTCTCGTGAACATTTTATGAACTCCTTACATCCATCATCTCATGAACATCTCTTTAATGTATTTCAGTCTTCTTTAAGCTTGAGATGATGCAAAAACTTTGTTATGGAGATGATATTTTATATTTTTCATGTGTTGAGTCATAAATTTTTTTTACCACCACATGTAATCCACCGTATCGTATTTTCTATATTTCAGATTATTTTTATCTTCTTATTTACAATATTATAACATGACTATTTTTTCGTGAACCGTAAGAACTAGGGGCGGAGCCAAGAATTTTCTATTGGAGTGGCTATAGAGAGAGAATTGTTGTTATATGATTATCATAGGCTAATTTAGTTGTAGTGGTAGATGAGTATTTGTGCAATATTTAACAATTAGAGATAATTATATAGAATGTCGATAAAAAAAACACTACACAATAATAAATGTTTACATGAAAGTCCATGTAATGTAATAATATATGAGTTTATGTCAACATCAAAGTTGAGGTCAGTTGCATTTTTAGACTTCTCCAAAGTGACAACCCAATGATTCCCCAATCCAGCGACTCTTTCCTCGAGGAGTGGGTATTCCCTTCTAAGTTCAAGTGGCATTCGACTCAAGAGGAGGGGGTGAACAGAAGAATGGACGGTAGCCAGTGTAGCTACCTATCTTGGGATGCATGACTAGTGTAGTCAAGTCATCCAGCTGCAGGCTCACATGGTACAACTTTGATGCTCAAACTTGCTTATTTTCTGTACAACATATATACATACCCCGACAGGCATTTTATTTTCAATCGGATCTGTACACTTTTTTAGAGTTTTTTTAAAACACTATATACAACATCATTTACATAAGGAGTTTTTCCTCTTGAGCCAGAAGACTATCCCTCTTTTGAAGCATGATTGCAACCCACACTCTCTTGTCTTTAGACCTCATGGCAACTGGATCGGGTTGGGGTGCACTTCCCTTCCTAGACGAGGACAAATATTTCCACTCGTGTGCATCTCAAACTAAAAAATCCCTTCCCCTCACCACTCCAACTGAGTTGAGACAAGTGAAAGGTGCAAGTGCCCAAGTTAGGTCATGGCCGACAAGAGTCATGCGTGCGTCTCAAAAAATTCTAGTTAGTCAGCTGAGGTGACTTGAACCCAGCCCTTAATCGCAAATAATTAAGTCCGAATAGACATGAAGTGCCTTAAATCTAGTTCCCAAAAGGTTCCAGTGCAATCAAGTGCAGTAAGGTCCAATCAGGCTCTAATCTTCGACTTTATTGAACTGGTTCAATCATCAAGCTCAATTCAAAAAGAATGTGAATGCTATGCAAATACTATGTACAATGTAGAAAGAATGATGCAATTTTTCAAAAATAATTTGGAAATAAAAATATTTTTTTGTATACAAAAAGATTAAATATGGACAACTATTTACACATGTGTGGTTCTTTTTATTTACAAAGATTAATAATTTAAAGAATTTACAGGTTTAACATATTATTTATTTTTATTAGTTTGTGTATATATACAATTGATAAAGAATTGTTATTTTTATTATTTTATATGTATATATATTCCTCAAACTTATTTGAAAATAATCTTGAAAACTATAGTTCAAAATAATTTTTACGAATATTTACAAACATTTGAAAACTAATTTGCAAAGGTTTTTCAAATAGTAGATATAGATTTTTACAATATTTTCGCTACCATTTTCCAAACATTTGTAGAGAGGTTTTCAAGATAATCTTTTTCACACAAAAAAATACATTTTATAAACAAAATCTTTGTGTACAAAGGTTGAAAACATTTCGCAGAAAGCTTTCCAAACAGGTCAAATCATTTTTCAAATTATTTTGCAAAACATTTTAACATGATTTGTTAATCAGTATATACAAAAAGACTTTTAAGGAATGTATATCCTTTTATTTATTCAATTAATTAATTACATATATATATTAGTAATTTATCCATCTTATTAAAAATACAAAAGTACGAGTTATGGCTAAAGTATATACAGAGTATATACGACCCCCCTATACTTAGCATGAGTTATGTCCTCATAGATCGAAAAGAAAAAAGAGAATACACAACTCGTACTGAGTATAGAAAAGCCTATACTACAACGACTGAATAAATGAAGGAATAAATGAATAAGAAGTTGACCATCCCCCCTAGACTTAGGATCAAATAATCTGATGTATAGCAGACTGTACACGAAGCAGGGGGGGTCAAGGGTGGGAATGAACAGATCACATCCCTGTCTGTTCCCCCTATACTTAGGGTGAGATATCCCTAAGTATATCAGAGCAAATCAACAAGAGAGGAGCCCGTAGAGGGGATCAAAGAATGAAAGAACTCGAGGTACGCCCCCTATACTTAGGACAAAGTGTGTCCAAAGTACATAAAACTGACAAAAGGGGGTGATACCTTTTTGTAGAAAATGAAAAATGAAAATGAAAAGAAGAAAAGAAGAAAGTTATATAAAGACAAATAAAAAGATGACAAAGAATGTACGCATTACTCCTCCTATTCTTAGGGTGAAAGATCCCTAAGTACAAGCAATGTCAGGAGTGATGAAACATAACGGAGAAAGAACAACACGGTATGTACCCTCCTATACTTAGGACAAAGTACATCCTAAATATAGACATAAAGATATGGTGCATGATATGGGGTACAAGTAACATACGGGAGAAAGAAGGAATGAGATGGTAACGCATATATACAAAGGGTATAGGCAGGTAAGTGCAGGACGATATCTGACAAGTGACTACCGTGCTCTTGTAATCGTCTCCCTGTGAGAATGATGATGCAATCATAAAGTGAAAATACACCAAGATATGCAATCAAGTACGTGTCAGCTACCGGGGCAAGGTAGATCGAAAGGTGAGACAAGGTCCGGTAGCATGAAGCAGGCCATCGGCTCATAAGGAAAGGAATGGCAGATCGGGGCCGATACTGTAAGACATGGAGGAAGAAGGAACAATACAGAGTCCTTCATGTCAATCATGGTCTCAGAGATGTATAGAAAGTGCGAAATATGATACTCTCAATGTAGCGGCGTGATATCCAATGGTCATAAGATAAAAAATGTAGAAAGAACACACCGAACACCACGAGACATGGCTCAACCCTGCGAGTGTCGTCAAGGTGAGCAGACTCGGATGAGTCAAAGATATCAGAAGACTCGGCTCTGTGATCCAACAGAATGGAGACATGAACAGAGAGGAGACCGAGGACACAAACCAGAAGACTCGGATTCATGCTCTAACAGAATGGAGACACCAGAAGTGAAGGCGAGTACCTAGAAAATGATGTACACTCCCGCAGATAACCCTCGAGGAGTGGTACATACTAGTCAATGAATAATCATAATCGAGCTCACCCTTGCGTGGGTCGTCAAGGTGAGCAGACACAGAGGAGTCAGATCTATCAGACGGATCGCATAAGCGGTCTCGATAGGCGACAGATCGGCTACCATAGAAGAGACCGACACATCTAGATAATGTGGCAGTGTCCCAAAGATAACCCTCGGGAAGAATACTGCCAGCTCAGTAGTGAATAATCAGAGGCATAAAGCTCGTCCTTGCAAGGATCGTCAAGGAGAGCGAACTCAAAGGAGTCCAGAAAGATAGGTCCCAGGATCCAACAGATCGGATACGCATCAAGGCAGCGGGACCAAAAGCATGTATCAGACGACTCGGTTCCGTGCTTCAACAGAATGGCAACACAAGTAGTGAGGGAACCGAGCGTAAAGAAAGTGTCGCGCTCTCCCGCAGATAGTCCTCTGGGAGGAATGCAAGCTATGAAATGAGTAGTCAAAATAGATATCATCCTTACGAGGGTCATCAAGGGGAGATGGCTCGAAGGAGCATAATCTATCAGACGGATCCATAGAGTTGGTCTCGATAGGAGACAGATCGGCTACCATTAGAAGAGACCCGCAGATATTGAAAATGTCATAGTCTCTCGCATATAACCCTCAGAGAGTACTATGAGATGGGCAATGAATAATCAACAAACTAAAACTCATCCTTGTGAGGTCCGTCAATAAGAGAGAGAGAACACAAAGGAGTCCAGATAAGTTGGTTTCCTGCACCCACAAATAGGAGACACAATCAGACAGTGAGATCGACCCTCATATCAGACGATACGGTTTCATTCCCAAGCAAGGTGGGAGCACATGTAGTGAATGAAATCGATCGTAGAGAATGTGTTGTATCCTCCCACAGATGGTCCTCGGGGGGTAATGCAAACTAGGTCAATCAAATCATGGGAATGCATGCATCAGATCTCAAGTCCTCGAAAAAAAGTCCCACAATCGGAGGGCATAAGATCGTGTGAGGGATAAGAAATAATCAGGTCATTCATAAAGCATCCCTCAAGTCAGTTAGACTTGCTAAGATGGCTCAAGATGTCAGAAGAAACTCCTCAAAGTGCTAGAGTGGATCGGATAGTCAAGAGATAGAGGATGGATCAGTAAGGTCAATGAGTGAAATCATGTGGGTCCCGGCATCGTCACTATGAAGCGCATATCAAGATAGTCAATCTAACCTCTAAAATCAAGAAGGGTGGAACTGCAAAAATCGATCAGTCAATCATGGCTCATGAAATCATCATCAAATCAGAAAGTATAAGTCACATCCTCAATCCGATGTGCGAGATCAAAAATGGTCGATAAAGAGTCACACCTATGAGCGTGCCATCATCAAAAATCCTCAATAATATCAATGCACATATCAAATTTGAATCCAGAGTATCAAACCAATTTCAGCATACTCAAAATTTCCCAGCTTACACAAATAATCAATGGAATCCAAAAATCCTTGATGCGGGCCTCATCTACTAGCACAACATTTCTGGGTGATAGAAATGATGAGACGAAGGGAGACGAGGAGGGCGGGCGAGAAAAGAACGGAACAGAGTTAAAAATTGTCTGTTCCATACAAGGCGGGAACACATCCAAAATCATGGTTCAAGGAAAGTGCTTCCTTGAACCGGACCAGAGAGAATGTGACACATGCTTGATGAAAGCCGAAGAGTGGCGAAGGTGATGAGGACCATGACTCAATCACGACTCGGATGCAAATGAGGAATGATAGAGACAAGGGAGATAAAAGGACTTGGTGATGAAAATATGCACACATACGGGACTGGAGACTCGAAGAATGGATGAAACGCAAATGGACTCAAAGTCACAATCAATACACAAAGCAAACCCCTAGTTCACCTACTCAACACAATGAAGACCGAGGTGTGGTCTGTTATCTTTTCATTTTTAGAGTTTAGGTGATCATCACAAAGTTGTACACACCGAAGACAAGCTTAGGATTTGGGCACTAATCATTAGCGTGTACGTAGGAATAAAATGCACAGACAATGAGGGGGTTGCTCTCCTCAAGATAATGAATCCATTACATTTTATTTTAAGTCCAATAGAGTTAGCAGTCCCGATTTTATTTAAGTTATCACTTTTTTATTTATTTTTCAATGCACGTCCTATCGGGGTTTTCACTTCCATTAATCATCCTAAGTGGTCAAAATTAGAGGAAGATGGTCGGAAAACCATGCAAGTCGGAAATCGATGATGCATGCAAAGTCAGAAGACTTACAGTGCCTAATAGCTCTCTCCATGCGGGATGCATAACAAAATTGAAAACCTATGCTAGATGAGATGCAAGCCGATGAAATCGCCCTAGATACAGAAATTGCTATTATCGTGAAGAACCGCATGTTAAATATATAGAGAGGAGATCATCCTGCAAGTGTTGTATAACACTTCTCTTGGTGCTCGATCTCAAATCCAAATATATAACATTTCAAAATTTTACTAAGTCAAGAAGCGAAGATATAGGTATATGCAAATTTATTAGGGCTATGGACCTTAATATATCGAGAAAACAATTACTAAGCTAAGGCTCATCCACACAAAATAATAAAAATAAAATAAAATCAAAAAGCGTCAAAACCATCAAGACGGGCAGTGGACCTCGGGAAATCAAAGTGTGGCTGAGAGTCCTGAATTATTACAGTTATATAAGTCACTCTCTCACATGAATATACATATTAAAAAAATGCGGAACAAAATAGACTGTCATCAAAAGTCTTCTCTGCCCGCCCTTGATGCTCTCTCCTACCGTCTGAATTAGAAGGCTAGCTCCACCTTGCTCGGGTGACGGGGTCCTCCTAAGAAAACCTCCTTTGCGCAATGGTCCCTCGCATCAAAGTCAAACAAAGAAGAGGGTCAGAGCAGTCCAAAATTAACATCAATAAATAATGAAATAAATAAAGAAGCATATATAAACAAGAGAGAATAGACAAAATGAAAGAATCTCCAACTATGCGGCGTTGCTCCCCGGAAATGGCATCATTTGATGAACCAAGAATACCATCGGTCGTGTGTTCCACACAAGGCATGAGTACAGTCATTGAGATGATCGATGAGAATTCTGAATTCAATCAACAGATAACCCACAATAATTAATTACACAATTAATATAAAAAATGTGGAGTTAAAATCTATTATAACTCTACAGCAAGTGTGTATAGGTGTAAGTACGTATAGAGGTCGAACAGAGGGAGCAAACGGGAGAAGGAGGCAGAAAGCTGTTTAAAAGATTGTCTCTTATCTCTTGTCCCTTTTATTATTTTTGTGGGTTTTTAATTTTATATTTTTTAATTTTATATTTTTATATTTTTTGTATTTTTTAGATTTTTAGATTTCTTTTTTTTAAATATGCATATATATAGGATATATAAGGCTATATACATAATATAGAGTAATATATTTATACATATTAATAAATATAAATAAAATACATAATAAAAATATTTTTTGAATTGTATATATTTTTTTGATGTTTTTGTAATTTTTCTGGAATATTTGTTAATTTTTATTATTTTTAAAGTCAAAAATACCCCAAATAAGGGATTAATTAAGATTCCGAAATTGATTTGGATTTTGAAAATATTAAATAAATCTCAAAATTATCCAAAATATTTTTAATATATAAATATTTATATAAATAAAATTATAAAAAAAACCTAATTTTGGAATTTTAAAGGATTTTTTAGATTTTTATAAAATATTTTGGGGTTTTCGATTTTAAGCTTTTTGTTTTTCCATTTTCAGTGATTTTTGGTCTGTAATTAAAATAAAACAAAATATATTATATATATTTTTTGGAATTTTTAGACACGTTTTTATATTTTTTTGGTATTTTCTAAGTTAAATAGGGAATAAATAAGTTCCTTTTCGTTTTTAATACATAATAAATTGCCCAAAAATGTAAAGTGAATACGTGGCATAAAAGTACACAGCATGAGGCATTTAATCCTATTTTTGAGATTTTTAGGAGCACATTAGCTATTTTTAATAAATAGATGAAAAACATAAAAATATATATCATAGTAGAGGAATTTTTGTAATTAATATAAACTCCAGGGGCTACAGTCCAAATATGCCAACAGAAAACAACATTTATTTAATATTTAAGAACTATTTTACAATATACAAAAATGTTAGGGGTTAAAATGCAATTTCGCTACCTCACGTGGGACAACTCGTGAGGTGACATGGACAGGTCCCAAATGCAAATATTGTAAATGCAGGGACTTTTATACAAAATTTCCAATTATTTTAAACTTGACATTTTATTTAGAAAACTAATAATTAAATATACAAATTGCGGAGCTGGATATGCAAATTTCCCCAAGGTTGCGTGCCATCGAACGGCGCAACGCCATCCACTTATCCACGTGTCAAGCCCTCAATGCTTGATACATGTTCGACGATGAGGGGATCTGATTTGATCAAGAGCTCCATCGAACGGGGCGAGATAAGGGCTGAACGGACGGGTTGATCAAAACTGGAGGGTGCCTCCATCTAACGACCACTGCTATCCATGAAGAAAAAGGAAGAACATATGGCTTCACTGCCTTCGATCGTTGATTACACCCTCCACTGGCGGTCTTATGCAATGGAGTCGAGCTCTAAACCTCCGGAGGAGTTGTCCGCAGCTGATGGAGGTCGCAAGAAGGTCCAGGAACCCGTGTAGAAACCTGGCAAGCTCGGGGAAGAAGAGAGCTCCAAGAACAGTGCCTCCTGCAAAATGGACCCCCCCAAGGCATCCTTTGGCGCATCAAGATCTGCAAGAAGATTCACAAGAACAAATAGGGGGTCCTTGAGGCTTTATTTGTGGGATTGGGCGGAAGTGAAGCGCAACGGAAGTCCTCCAGCGAGGCGACGGAGTGAAGGACCTGGTCTCCAGATCCACACTAGATATGGGTGAATGGAAAGAGGTGGAGCGTAGAGAAGCGAAAGGGAAGCGTACTGGAGGTGGTTGGTGAGTTAGTGAATGGTGGAGTCACAACGTAATTGTTCGCTTGAGAGAAGCTCCGGCGAACTACGAAATGGGGAATCTAGGCTAAACCTAAGGTCTTCAAGTTAAGCTAACTGCAAAATAACCCAGGTGCTTGTATGAAAATAAAAAAAATATAATGAAAAACCCACTAAAAGATCTATGTAAAACCAAAAACCTAAAAGATATAGAATGAAAACCCACAAAAAGATCTATATAAGATGAAAAACCTAAGGTCTACAAGTTAAGCTAAATACAAATAACCCAGGCGTTGTATGAAAATAAAAATATATATATTAAATGAAAAACCCACAAAAAGATCTATGTATATACACGATGAATGACTTGGTTGTACACAAATAACCTTAGGCTACATGTATTTCTCTTTGTGGTTCGACCTCTACATGCTTTCCTGCTATACATTTTATGGTAGAGTTATAATAAATTTTAAATCCATATTTTTGATATTTAATTGTTTTATTCTTGTTGTGGTTAATTGCTGATCAATCAGGGTTTTTGTTTTGGGTCACTTCGACGACTGTCTGTCCGCCGTGGATTGACAAGACCTCTGTGAAAACTAAGTTTCTATGAACATTATTATTTATTTGGGATGCGCAGTATCAAGTCTAAATTATTAACATTATTAATATTACTAAGTTTAGTTTTTATGAACCATTTTACAATATACAAAAGTCGCCAGGGCATACATGCAAAATGCTAGCTCACGTGGGACGACACGTGAGCTGAGCTGGACAAGACCAAAATATAAATTTAGAAAGTATAGGGGCTATTTGCAAATTGTTCATTTATTTATAAAGATATATTTTATTTATAGCATTAAATAATTAATATACAAAACTAAGGGGTAGTGTATGCAATTTACCCCATCTAAGGCGCGATCTGACGGCGGGTGTGAGTTCACTTGACGTGCATCACCTTCTGGTGCGCCGATGCCACTTTTTAGATGGATGCTGGAGATTAGATCGTCTGATACGATCCGACGATCGTGGCTGGGCTCCATCATACGGTTGAGATCAAAACTGGGGCGCCTCCCTAGATCGGAAGGTGGCTGCTGTGCACGAAGAATAGTGGCTCCTCCGTCCTTCGGTATGCTATTTCTCCTCCTCCCAGCGTTCTTCTTTGATCTTCTCTGGTGCTACACGTCAGAGGAAGTAGTCCACAGTAAATGAGGGTCACAAGAAGCTTCAGGACTTCGTGAGAAGGTCGGGTGAGCCCTGTGAAACTCGGACCTCCAGGTACATGCAGGCTGAGTCGATTCGAGCCCAGATGGGCTCAATGGGATGTGTGCCCTGCACAGAAGGGAAGAGAGGCTCGAGGGGGTGCTCCTCGATCAATAATGAAGCTGGATGCACAAAAAATGAGGTGGTGGAGAGGCTTCTGGCGAGATGGCGGAGGGAAGCATCGATTCGTGAAACTAAAGAGGTTTCGGTTGGTGAAGGGTGGCTGGGAGGTGAAGAAGTGGACGGGGAAGGATGCAAAAGCGAAAGCGGGGTCGGAGAGCCGATGAACACGTGTAGAGGAGCTTGCCGGGGCTCGACTCCGGCGAACTTCGTGGATGATAGATTACACTAATTTAACTATCTATAACCTAAACTAACAACTAGAAGTTAAATCTACAGCTGCATGCGATAAAAAGGGATGATAAGGATAGCTCTTATACCTGAGAGAGCTCAGGGAGCAGGGTCGCCGGTGAGGGCGGTCAAGGGCACACCTCCGTCCTCCCGGAGCTGGTTCCAACCGCCAGGAAGCTCCTCATGTCACAAGGAAGCTTCGTAGATGAAGAAACAAGGCTCTTAGACTCGGATGAATGGCCAAAGAATGCGTGGGAGGCAGAGGTGGTAATTTATAGAACAAGGTGATCACCCTTATTGACCGACCGATTGTGATGATTCGAGTGTATACAGAAGAGATCCAAGTAGTTGACGTGTATGTACAATGATCAATGATCATTTTTGCTGAAGGAATCGACCGTGATGGATGGATGGAGCGGTCGGTAAAAAGGGAGGAAATCGCGGGAAGGAGACAGATTTGCGTCAAATCAGAGCTGGGGGGGGGGGAGTTAACCGAAGGTCAACAAACGACAACTTGTGATTGGTCCACGTTGGCACGCAAAATGACAAAACTACCAACTTATTAGAAATTAATTAATAAAAAATAGTATTTGATTTTATTAATTTCTGATTATGAAATAAAAAATGTTTACTATTTAATGTAGTATTTTATTATGATTTTATTTATTTTTTGACTTTATTTATTAGTAGTTAATTTTTAATAGTGTATTTATAAGTATATTTACTTATGTTTTGTACCTTTTTATTTTTATTTTATTTTATTATTTTATTTTATATATTTATACCTTATTTTTATGAGTATAAATATATTTTTATTATATTTTTATAATATAATGTGTACACTTAAATAAATAGATATGTATATTTTATAGGAATATTTGCAGGTATTTTACCTATGTTCTCTATACATCTTTTTATGTTAATGTATTTTAATAAATTTTGTTTTGGGTTTATATTTTTAATAGAATATAGATAGTATTTACAATATTACAATAATATATAGAATAGAGAATAAAGAATAAAATCCACTTTTATTTTTATACAAGTAATATAATAGGTATTTTGCCTATGTTTTTACATAGACTTATTTTATTTTTATTTTGGGTTTTATTTTAGTTTCAATATGCACATATGTTATAAGTAATAATTACAAAATTATAAAAATATAACTTTGTAAAAATAATATAGCATGAATAACCTGAATATTTTAATCAGGTCTATTATTCAACGAGGGTCAAAAATCTAACTTTCACATCATAATTCCAAAAAATATGAAACCACCACCATTAAATATCTTGTGAAAAGTTATAAACAATTGAGTTGATTTTGATATGTTTTGAGTTTTTATTTGAAAGTTATGGTTTTGGGAAGTTGGGTTTTGGGCTTTTTATTTTGTGTATAAAATGAACACTGTGTATTATTTTTGTACAAACTCAATTTCGTATTTTTATTCACATCTTATCTATAACTTTATGTACAAAGTTTCTTCATTTGATGAATAAAGAATAAAGAATAAAATAGGTGTCAAAAATACATGAATAATGAATGAATAAATTGGGTTTTTATTATATTTTTGGCCCTTACCTCCCCCTACTTTATTCCTTATCGATCAACTCAATTCTTGACTTGGTCTCGGTGTTTAGGGTCATAAAATATCTCTGATATTTTATTCTTTTTTCTTTTCTTCTCTTTATTATATAATTTTAGCATTAAAAACCGTATTATTTGAACAATAAATGCAATAAGTCATGAATGCTATTTTGTACAAATTAATGCTATTTACATGCATTAGCTAGGGGTTTTAAGGCCAAAATGATAGAATAAAGGTGATGAAATGGAGATTCATCAGGAGTCGAATGGGAAAAATGCACGATATCGCCGGAGAAGACAACTGTCAGAAGTCAAGTCGCTTGGAGGTTGAGTTGACTGGAGGTCAACTCTGGACGCGATGTGATTGGTCCACATCAGTCTGCTAGAAGACAAAACTGCAGTTTTATTCGAAAATAAATAATTAAAAATTGTATTTGATTTAATTATTTTTTGTGTATAAAAATGTTTATTATTTTATTTGGTAATTTATTATGATTTTTATTTTTTGACTTTATTTATTAGTAGTTAATTTTTAATGGTGTATTTAGAGGTATATTTGCCTATATTTTGACTATTTTATTTTTATTTTGTATATTTTATTTTAATTTTTTAGTTTATATATTTATAACTTATTTTTATACACATAAATATATTTTTATTGTACTTTTATGATATTATTTATACACTTGAATAAACAGGTATGTATAATATATAGGTATACTTATAGGTATTTTATCTATGTATTAACTACATTTTATTTATTTAATTCATTTTCTTTTATCTTATTATATATTTGTATTTTTAATTAATATAAACAATATTTATAATATTATAAAAATATAGATGAATAAAGAATAAAAGAATATGTTTCCCTTTTATTTATATGCATGTATAATTATAGGTATTTTGCCTATGTATTTATAGACATATTTTTTTACATGTTATTTTGGTTTTATTTTGTTTTTAATATGTACATAATCTACAAATAATAATTATAAAATTATAAAAATATGAATTTGTAAAAATAATGAAGGATGAACAAATTAAATATTTTAATCAGGTATAATATACAATGAGGGTCCAAAACCTAACTTTCACACTGTAACACCTTCAAAAAATATGAAACCACATCCATTAAATAGTTTATGAAAAGTTATATACAATTAGAAGTGATTTTTATACATTTTGAGTTTTTATCTGAAAGATATGGGTTTGTGAAGTTGAGATTTTGGCTTTTTATTTTGTGTATAAAATATACACTGTGTATTATTTTTATACAAACTCAATTTTATATTTTTAAATACATTATTATCTACAACTTTCATGTACAAAGTTTCTTTATTTGATGAATAAATAATAAAGAATAGAATAGGCGTCAAAAATGAATAAAGAATAAATAAATTAGGTTTTTATTCTATTTTTGGTCCTTATCTCCCCCTACTTTATTCCTTGTCGATTAAGTCAATTCTTGACTTGGTCTCGGGGTTTAGGGTCATAAAATATCTTCGATATTTTATTCTATTTCTTTTCTTCACTTTTTCTACATTTTTGGCATTAAAAATCATATTATTTACACAATAAATACAATCAATAAGGAATGTTGTTTTGTACAAATTACTGTTATTTACATGCATTAGCTAGGGTTTTTAACGCCAAAATGATAGAATAAAGGTGATTAAATGGAGATTCATCAGCTGCCACCAGCGAGCTTCTCCGTGATTTGGTGCTAATGACGGATTCTTCGAATGATTGTATGGCGGTAGGTTTTATATGGTTAGAAGGAGGTGATGAAGGTGGTATGAGGATATTGATGGGGATCGGATTGGATGGGATATGCGGGAGATCGGAGATGATGATTTTGGAAGAGGATCGTGTGATTGAGGAGCTGTGGATGGCGATGGAAGGGAGGTCGGAGATGGCAGCAACCTGATTAGGTAGGTTGGCAGTGAGATTCGTGCGGAGGCAGCGCAGCCAGAAGAGCAGTGGTCGGGAATCGAGGCCGCGCGATTTCAGGGGACGGTGGCACTGCCCGGATCTGGAAAGGAAGGGGGGATGGATGCACGTGCTGGGCGCGTGCAGTGGATGCATGTGACCAATACGTGCATTTTTTTTAAATAAATAAAAAGTAAATGCGAAAAATGAGTGACACGTGGCAGCTCCAGGAGCAGCCTCGTGTTAGCTTCAGAAAAATCGAAAAATAAAAGAAAAGAAAAATCTAAAAGAATTAGAAAACGAGTATGAATCGAAAAATTTTCTTCATAAAAGTTGCTCGTCTTGATGAGATTTACAACTTTCATGAAGAGGCCAAAACCAAAATATGTCATTTGTGTAAAGTGATATTTTTGGGTTACTCTATGTACATAGAAAACCTTGAATTTTGGGCTTTGTAATTTTTTTATCATTTTTAAATTAGATAAAAATCCAAAAAATATCGATAAAATCAAAGGTAAATATTTACACATTAATATATATTTTTGGATTTTTATTAATTAGAAAAAGATGAAATAAAAAAAATACAAAAATGACAACTTTTGTACGGACAGTTAGTGAGGACTTGGACTCGGTTAGTTTCTTTGATTTTGGTCTTTATTTTAGATTTGGATTTTTGAGTATTTTAATAAAACTTTTATCAAAGAAAATAAATGAAAAGAAATAAAATAAAATGAGTTGCTTATGTACATAACATAATTGGTCAAAAACTGCTAAAATACAAAATGTACAAAAGAGGCCCAAAACCCAACTTTCACATATGAGCTCCGATTCACTTGACCTTTATCTTGTTTTGAAGGTATTTGAATGCACATTAGTTCAAAAATGGGTAGGATCAAATCAGACATTGTATGAGGAAGATATCAGATTTTAGTCCGGAAATCTTGGAATTAGGTTTTGAGTTTCTGTTCCACTTATTTATGTTAGTGATTTTTTTTATATTTTTTTATTTATTCTTGTTTGTAACATGTACACAATGGAGGTGGTTTTAGGTCATTTGGAATTAGCATGAATTAATTAAAAATAAGAGAATTTAGTTTATTTTACAGGTCAATTAGGCTGGGATTTTTGGCTTCTTATTTTATGCTATAAGGAGTGATAGAATGCAATTATTAATTACACATGCATGAATGCTAATTATGCAAGATAATGGATAAAATGCAGATGAATTTTAGGGACATGAGCTTAATTAGTCACTTTTAGAGTGATGAATCTAAGATTCATCAGGCGATAACTGTACGGGTTGGGGGTGGCTATCGAGGGAGAGGAGAGGGAGGGTCGGCGGTCGTTGTGAGGGTGGAGCGGGGCGACTGTCGAGGGAGAGGAGAGGGAGAGGGGCGGGGGCAACTGTCGAGGGAAAGGGGCGACGACTGTCAAGGGGAAAGGGGTGGCGACTGTTGAGGGGTAGGGGGCAGCGGCTGTCGAGGGTGGGATGAGCCATAAAAATATTAATATGGAACATTGATTTTAACTATCGTAACAAACTATTTTGGTATTTAAAACTTACATTGATATGTTTAGAAATGGCACGAGCTTAACTATCTTTAAATGCAAAATAGGGTATATTTATCTTCTTTTATTTGAAATTTCCATATGAGAAGTCATGGTTTCGTCCCTGACTACAGTTAAAAAATACATGTTTATATCGTCATACTTCCCAAACAAATATCAATTTAAATCATGTTACGCTTTTAAAAAATCACTTTTAAAGTTTTTTTAAAAGCACGTTTCTTCTGTAAACGCATAGCTGAAATGTAGTCTAAGTGTCTCCCCACTACTTTCATTTGGCGATGATAGAATCAAATTTTCTCGTGACACTAAATTATGAACAACTGTGATCAATAGGTCAAGATGCCAAAAGCATTCGTTCAATCATAGATAGGAAGAAGAATTATGGTTGGAGAGTGTACACGTCGTCAATTAAATTTATACACGCATCATCTTTAATTTATATTAAACACATATTTTGTGGATTTTCACATTTGGACCCTCGCAATATTTGCAATTGCATCGTGATGCTAAAACAATTTTGATCTATGGTAATAAATAATTTATTATTTATTTTTATCTACCTTTTATAATTAAAAATAAAACGACAAGTATTATTTGTTGGTTGACTGTGAATTCGCAACAAAAGTTATATA
Organism: Ottelia alismoides; assembly: GCA_037367405.1. Taxonomy (NCBI): domain Eukaryota; kingdom Viridiplantae; phylum Streptophyta; class Magnoliopsida; order Alismatales; family Hydrocharitaceae; genus Ottelia; species Ottelia alismoides. The sequence continues at coordinate 1,027,749 of JAZKJV010000397.1, forward strand.
CATCGCAATGTTGCAAGCAACAAATCATGTAACAAATATCATTCATTGATTTTTTTGCTTCTTCTTTTCATGGCAAAACCATTAGTGCAAACTAACAAAAACGTCAAAGGATAGTCGTTGTTATATAAAACATTAGCAATAAATATAAATTTTATTGCGGAGTACAAATGACAATTTTGCAACCAATAACACATGTTATGTAGTTAACATCGGAAAATATGACAATAAATAATAAATTATTCATTGCCGTAAGCTAATTTTATTATATTGTGAGTCGTGTAACTTGAAAATTATACCACGATTCACTGCAATCGTAATAACTCTTTCACCACAACCCCTGGATAAGGGCATGTATGTCAGATAGAGTAACAATATTGGTGGGTGTCGTATAATAATTACAATGAAAAAGATTTGAGGGGTCATAACGCCAAAAATTATGCATTTTTATATATGCGTCATTTTGAGTTTTGGCAATTGCATCTATGTCCTTATCTTTTTTTCCAGTAACACCTGCGCCCCTAGTTTTTTGCAATGTCAAAGCCGAGACCTTAAATCAAGTGAACGCATATTAGAGAAATCAAACCATTAATTTGCTCAAACAAAAGTCTAATTAAAGAAAATGTTGGTCCAATCATATACGGGAGAGGAAGAAGAAAGTTGTTGGATAAAGACAGGTCATCGTTGAAACAATACACGTCTCATCTGCGCTTCGTAAAAATCGCATATTATCTTCTTAGTATTATTATCTAGAAGGAGACAAACCCTAATATAAGAAAATAATAAAAGCCATGTGGAAAGAGAGAAAGACGTATTTATGTCCACAGGGGTTCAACGAACCAGAGAGTCCACACGTAACCTTCACTTCCTTTTCTGGACGTCTCCCATTCACACACCCAATGCTTTGAGTTTGATCCATTACCTTTGGTCTCCCAATGGCATTTATTTCCGATTAAAACATGAAAGGGATTTGATAGCAACCAAATGCAAACCGATAAGGATATATTCGTATCTGATCTTGACATTTGTGTATGCATTTTAATATAGATACATGTATGGATATCTTTTTGATATGCTTGAATATTTGTATTCGCATATTCGTTTTCATATATAGATATAATTATGAGTTTATTTTCTACTATATATAAACTAATTTTATACATTCTTTAACCAATACATAGATATTTAATGTGTACTCTATCCAATACATGTATTATGTATACTGAATCGTATTTATAGAACATTTCTAATATTATTTACATAGGATCAGTATCCGTCTTACATCCGTATCTATCTTTTAAGAATATGACAACATATTTTTTATATATGTCAATATCAATATTTGCATCTGTACTCGTACTCAAAAACTGATAAAAATATAATAGCACCTATATTCGTAAACATACCCATACATCCCTGCATCCATTCCGAATGTTTATTCTTACTCGGACATAGAAGCAAAAAAAGTGCACTGTTTTCTGCAAAACCGCCCATTAAGCATACATTTCATTTTCTAGACAACATGCATTTTCCTTAGGGCCCGTTCGGTTCGGAAATAAGCAGGAATAAGAATTGGGAATAAGGAGAATAATGGTCTATTCTTTGTTCGGTTGGAGGATAGGAATAAGGAGAATAAGGTGAAATAAAGGTAGGTAAGGTGAGATAAAGATAGGAATAAGAGTGAAATAAGATGAAATGATGGGGAATATTCATACTACGGGGAACCGTGTTCGGAGGAAAATGAGGCCTTATTCTCCTTATTCCATTCCCCTTATTCACTAAACGAACAGGGCCTTAGGTCATGTTCGTTAAGGTCCTGTTTGGTAGGAGAATAAGCCTTGGAATAAGGGGCCAATTCTCCTCCGACACGGTTCCCAGTGGTACGACTATTCCCCATTATTCCATCTTATTTTACTCTTATTACTATCTTTATCTCACCTTACCTACATTTATTTCACCTTATTCTCCTTATTCCTATCCTCCAGCCGAACAGAGAATAGACCCTTATTCTCCTTATTCCCCATCCTTATTCCTGCTTATTCCCGAACCGAACGGGCCCTTAGAGAAAAACATACAATTGTATTTACATATGAAAATGGATATACAAATATCGAGGCAGATATTTTGTGAGTAATAAAGTGATATACATATCCGCATCCCTTTGAAACAAACGTCACAATTTGTATAAAGCGGATAGTACATATATTTTATGGTTTTATTAAAATATGCGTGCAGTGAATTGCTTACGTATTAAATAAATATGATAAACATATGCTTTTCGTAATAATTATATCAAATACAGAGAACGAATACACATAGTTATAGATAGTATATAATTATATTTACATATTTCAACGGACATAGATATATCAAATTGGTATCGATCCATATAGTCATTTTAAATCAGGTACGACTACGTATTACAAAATCTGGCTCAGACTCATCTTATTCGCCCCTCAATCGAATTTCCTCTCGCTGGATTACAAAGAAATGGAATACTTTTATCATACTCAGCTTTCGACTGTATCAAATGCAATTCAAAAAAAACTAGCGGCACAAATTGTTGTCCGTCTGTCTTTTGTTTCAATGTAGTCTCAATTCTCTACAATAGAGACTAATGCGGAGGCAAATTTGAACTCCAAACATAGCTCTCATATTTGACTGGCTTGATTATCGACCCTTACCTCTTCTGAGTATCCGAAGAGAAACTTAGCGACGTCTTAACATAGACTAGTGACATGTAGAAAATTCCTGTCAAGAAGCCGAGCTATCTTCTTTAAAGCTACTTGCCTCGCCCTCTCGGCTATGCTTCTCTCTCCGTTCTCGTCGCACAACCCAAACTGTTATTCCCAAAATCATCTCAGATCCAAATTATTAGAAAATGACTCCCCTGTTTTCAATATCATAAAATCATATACAACAACATACTTAAAATTGTAAACATATTTATTTATAACATGGACCAACTTAATTTACTTACATTCTACATAATTACATTGTTAGATGCTATTGTTCCCATGCCATATGTTGGGGTTTTGTTTGTTTTGATTTTTGGATGGTAGGTTGGTTTTTGGTAGAATTTGTTGTGATGTGATATTATTGAAATTTAAAAGATAAATATTATATTTTAATTATTTTGTAATTTTTATTGACAATATGTGATTGTACATTTTTATTGTTTTTGAGATAGAGAGAGCAAGAGCGAGAGAGAGTGAGAGAGGGGAAATTAATTGTCTCCGGGGCCCTAACGAAATTAGAATTCCATCACTCAAAAATCAACCAAATGTGGAATAAAGCCTGATATTATTTTATTCCATTTACTATGTTTGATACCATGACAAGCAAGACGGAATCAAGTTATATAAATTATGAGTAGATCACACCCCAATCACACCATTTCACCAACCTATCCTCTAACAGCTCACTCTATTCAACATCCTCTTTTAGAAACTATTAACAAATGGAACTTTTTAACAGTTGCCCCCGGATGATTCGTCAGTCAAGCGAAGGTGGTAATATTTTTTCAAACTACGCACCGTTTATTGCATTCTTCTCTTTCATCTTCTTATAGAAAAAAAAGAATAATTGCGACCCGATATGCAAATTTTAACTTACAATTTTATTCACATACCACACCTTTGCATGAAGCAGATACAGTAGCTGATCGTGAATGTGTATATGCCCATATCCGTCTACATCCACGGTACAATGTTAGCAATTTATAATATCCATATCTCTTTACTGCTATGGTGGTAAAAGCAATAGCTCCACTTCAAAAGAATTAGGGTTCAAATCCCCACCAATCCCCTTCTATCAATAATAAATTACAAGATGTACATGGGTAGGAATGTAATTATCTATGTTTCAAGGATGTAAAGCAAAAAACTTAAGGTTTTTACAGTTATATTCCTCTTAAATTCTGCAATATCAGTTATACACTTCAATTGCGTCACTATATTCTTACGAAACTCATAGTTCTGCCCTTTTGTAATTTGACCAGTGAACCCTACTTTTCTTTAATGAACCCTACTTTTCGTTAATGAATGGTAAAATTGTGAATTTTGTAAGAATATAGGAACTGATTACAAAAAGGAGAGATATAAACGATATTGCAAAAAAAAGGCATAAATGACATTGCAGAATTTTATAGCTGTAAAAAGTAAAAAAAAACAGGGATTTCGGATTTTCGTGAATATCATTCCGACCTATGAGATTCACGCGGACCGAATCCGGCCTCGCGTGAGCGGTCCGAAGCAGAGGGGGTGCGAGGGGGAGAGGAGGTGGTTGCGGTCAACACAACGACTACAAAAGATCCATCCCACCCACTTCACATTTACTCCACACAACACAACAAGCGGAGAAGAATGGGGATGGAGCGAGAGGAGGACGATGTCTCCCCGGTGGAGCAGGTCCGCCTCACGGTGCTGACCACGGACGACCCGACGCTTCCGGTCTGGACCTTCCGCATGTGGACGCTCGGCCTCCTCTCCTGCGCCCTCATGTCCTTCCTCAACCAGTTCTTCGCGTACCGCACCGAGCCCCTCATCATCACCCAGATCTCCATCCAGGTCGCCTCCCTCCCCGCCGGCCACCTCCTCGCCGTCCTCCTCCCCCGCCGCAAGTTCCGCTTGGGATCCCGCCAGTTTTCCCTCAATCCCGGGCCCTTCAACATCAAGGAGCACGTCCTCATCTCCATCTTCGCCAACGCCGGCTACGCCTTCGGCAACGGCTCCGCTTACGCCGTCGGGATCGTTAACATCATCCGCGCCTTTTACAAGAGGACCATCTCCTTCCACGCTGCGTGGATCCTCATCATCACCACTCAGGTTTATCCCTCGTTTACATTGGATACAATAAATAATATAATCACGATGTGACTTTTTTTATCCCGTCAACTGCTCAAACCACTGGATCATGTGAACAACATTGCGGTGACGATTTACCGAATGGTTGATGCAGGTTCTAGGTTACGGATGGGCGGGGTTGTTGCGGAAATACGTGGTGGAGCCTGCGCATATGTGGTGGCCGAGCACCCTGGTTCAGGTCTCCCTCTTCAGGTATGCTCAACATCATCACCATGCCAAATACGAAGCAATCCATAATCCATAAGAATTTTTATGTTGAAAACGGTTGGGAATCGATTCACAGAATAACAATCCGCGAAGGGATCCCGCAAGAGACACAAAGGTTTACGCGGAAAAATGCATCCAGAGAGAATGGTAAAAAACCTCGAAGAAAAAGAGATCCACCGTAAAAATATGCCAAAAAAGTCCTCAGTGCTCTCAGCTGGACCTGTAGGCTGTAGCACAGCTCACGCCTTATCCTAATACAGACGCACACACGCATGTGGTATACATCTAAACTTATCCTTATTCGTATACCAAAAAATCCATAGTCAGGCCAAGATCCATTTAAATACTGTGTTGAAACCAAGTTTAAAGTTGTTCAAGCGTTCAATGCATGAATCAATTAAAACTCCTATAAAAAAAATCTATGTGCAAGGAGAGATGACATATGAATTAAAACCTTGCATATGACATGCAAAACTCTAGGATAAGGTGCTTTCGTCGAGTTTACATATACATCGCAGGAGCATGTACACACAAACACAAACACACAGAGCAATCCAGTCCAACCAGAGCCATGATCAGAACGTAAAATGTGTCAGATTCCAAACGGCTTGTGGGTATTCAAACAATAAGGTAGAAGAACGATAATCCGACAAACTCCAACTGTTGTAGAACTGACTATCATTCAGCATTTCATTTAACTGCACCGAGGATGCAAATGATGGCACATTTTCATAGGAGTCGAGTCAGAATATACAGCATTTGTTGTGTTTAACTAGAACACTTGCCAGTAGAAAATAGCATAAGAATGGCCCGTTTCTTGCGACGGTATAGCAAGAATATAAACAATAGTGTGTTATGTATTTAAAGCATACATGATGGTGGTAACTGGATTTCAATGCAGGGTGTTGCACGAGAAGGAAGATCGCCGCATGTCGCGCGCAAAGTTCTTCGTGATTGCATTCTTGTGCAGTTTTGCATGGTATGCCGTCCCGGGTTACCTCTTCCCAACCCTCACCAGCATCTCCTGGGTCTGTTGGGTGTTCTCGAAATCCGTGACTGCCCAACAGCTGGGCTCGGGGATGAAAGGTCTTGGGCTCGGAGCCCTCACCCTCGACTGGTCAGCTATTGCAGCTTTCATGTTCAGTCCACTTGTCAGCCCCTTCTTCGCTATCATGAACATCTTCATTGGCTATGTGATCATAGTCTATATAGCCATTCCCATATCATACTGGGGACTGAATCTTTTCAACGCAAAGACATTCCCCATCTTCTCGTCGCACTTATTTACAGCCACGGGACAGCGCTACGACATCAACAGCATAGTCAACAAGAACTTCGAGATCGACATGCCAGCATATGAGAAACAGGGACGCATTCATTTGAGCATGTTCTTTGCTCTTACTTATGGCTTCGGATTTGCCACGATTGCATCCACTCTCACACACGTTGGGCTGTTCTACGGAAGGTAACAGTTAATTAGATCCATGCCCAAAAAGTATTGCAGTTACAGACGATCAAAATATGTGGTGCAGGGAAATCTACGACCGTTTCCGTGCATCTTACGAAGGAAAGGAAGACATCCACACCAGGTTGATGAAGAGGTACGAAGAGATACCTGGATGGTGGTTCTATGGCTTGCTTGGGATATCCGTTGTCGTCTCCCTCATCATGTGCATTGTAATGAAAGAAGATGTTCAACTGCCATGGTGGGGTCTCATCTTCGCCTGCGGCATGGCTTTCATTTTCACCCTTCCCATAGCAATCATCACGGCAACCACCAATCAGGTAATCAGAGGCGTGTGAAAGTTGCCTTTTTAGGCTTCAAATCTACTTCTCACTACATACTTTTATTTCATTCAGACACCAGGGCTCAATATAATAACAGAATACGTCATGGGCATAATACTACCTGGAAAACCCATCGCCAACGTTTGCTTCAAAGTCTTTACATGAGCATGACGCAGGCCATCTCCTTCCTTGCCGACTTCAAGCTAGGGCACTACATGAAGATCCCTCCCAGGTCCATGTTCCTCGTACAGGTGGGCTCTCTTCCCTCGTGATTAAGTATGAATTAACCATCCTCATATTTACTGATCAGAACTCATGCACACCAGTTCATAGGCACAGTTGTCGCTGGTACAATCAACCTGGGCGTCGCCTGGTGGTTGCTGGGGTCGATAGAGAACATATGCCAAGATGATCTGCTGCCGCCCAACAGTCCATGGACGTGCCCAGGAGACCGGGTCTTCTTCGATGCATCTGTAATCTGGGGATTGGTGGGTCCAAAGCGCATCTTTGGGACCCTTGGAAACTACGGCAAACTGAACTGGTTTTTCCTTGGTGGGGCTGCAGGCCCGGTGATTGTGTGGCTATTCCACAAGAAGTTTCCCAGCCAGTCCTGGATCCCACTGATAAACCTTCCAGTCCTCCTCGGGGCGACAGCTTACATGCCGCCTGCAACTGCCTTGAACTACAATGCCTGGGTTATCGTTGGGACGATCTTCAACTTCTTCATTTTCCGATATAGGAAGAAGTGGTGGCAGAGGTACAACTACATCCTCTCCGCTGCACTGGATGCCGGTGTTGCTTTCATGGGAGTCTTGTTGTACTTTGCCCTCGGCCTCGAAGACAAGAGCATCGATTGGTGGGGCTCTGGAGGGGAACATTGCAAGCTTGCTACATGCCCAACTGCCAAAGGCATACAAGTCGAAGGGTGCCCGACCTTCTAATCATATCAATACATTTCCATTTGGGGATAGATTTGCCAACATTTCATCTGGACATTAGACATGTAATTTAGTCTTCTTCTTTTGTTCTGTCAATTCTCAAATAATGTATAAATAAACATTAGTGATCAGTTTGGGAAGTCGAAGCAAGGAGAAAAGGTCTCATTTGAAATCTTTCTACGTGATTTTTGACTGCATGCTCCAAAAAAATTAGAGGTGTATAAAGACGGTTGCCTATAAGTGAGGCAGGGCATAAGCTTCAGGTAGACAAGGCATTACAGTTTTTATGAAAATGAATTAAATCAACAATTGGACGCGCTTATATTGGTATATAATTATAAATAATACAGATTCATAACTTTCTAAATCATTAAGGAGATTATTTTAAGTCAACATGGGGAAAAACACGCAATGGTGTCCACCCCAGATATATTAAATAGGTTAAAGATGGAAATACTTACAGTATCAGAATCTTAGCAGGAAAAAAATTATTTTCAGGAACCAACAAAGATTGTGCCATTTCTAGCTCACCATATGGACCACATAGTTGCGATCGGTCAAAATAGATCATCACGAGACCTTTCTACATCCATAGACTTCCAAAAAGTCCACATGCTCTGTGTATTAAACCAACTCCAGTATCCTGCCAGATGGGTGATGTTCTGTGACAACGGAAGAACATGTGCCCAATGGATTCACTCTCAATGTTGCAGAGTGGACAAAGGTTGGTAACACCTGTGAACCATTTGGAACATCGATCCCGAGTTAAAATACGCCTCATTCGCAGTAGCCATAGGAAAACACAAGTTCTTCTTGATAGTTTCATTTCACATATAAGTTTGCAATCTCGAACAAGGATGACATCGACATCCCCGGTGTAGTGTCAAGTCTTGTAGGCACGCGTAACCGAGAAATCTCCACCTCTGCACTTCCAATGATCCTTGCACCCCGTCGGACCTCTCATTTAACTCAATGAGTCCAACATAAGCACAAATTCCTCCAGGCGTTAATATTAAAATCTGAACGAAAAGTAGGCATCCATACTCCTTCCCAATAGTCCCTCACCTTCGCAGTTTGAGAGGATGAAAGAGCATAGAGTCACGAGAATCTAAACGTCGGAGTACCGAAGTTCGTCCAATTGTCTGTCTAAAAGGCAAAAAAAGCTTCATCTTCCAAGTACGATCAGAAGAAATTATGAAACTGCGACATCACAGAACGAATGCCTTTCCAAAAAGCTGAATAAAAGGCAAACCGATTGTGCACCAATATCTCACGTACATGTACATCATAAAATTTTCTAATAAGTTTGCAACAGAGATCATCGCTATCTCCCCAAATTATGGCAACCCATTTCAGAAGGATCGCCTTGTTCTTTGATTCCACGCACGAAATTCCCAGCCCTCCAAGAGTTTTAGGTAAGTAATAGTCTCCCAGTCTATCAAATGAATTCCCTTTCCACATTGGCCAAAACTAGACCAAAAAAATCTCCTCATAGTTATCTCTAGAAACCAACAAACACCGCTTGGCAACAAGCGGGAGGACATGAAGATAATTGGGATAGTGGGAGGACAACCATCCAAATTGTTGCAGATGGATGTATGATTCTTCATTTGCGTTCTCGTGGAACATCAGAAGAAGAGATAAGAGCTGAGGTTTCAGCTCGAAGTTTCCGTGGATCGGAGGAATTTGGATCCCCTCTGTGATTTTCCCAGCCCCAGGGTTATATGTTTCTTTGAGTGTGGGCTTGGGCTGCTCTCTCACTTCCTCTTACTCCCCTCCTCGGGGTCCATGTGCATGATGTTCTTCCCCTCCCCCTCTCTGCTCTTTATCCCTCCTCAGTTCCATCAACATCTCCTGGAAGGCAGCCTATGCAGTCAACTGTTGTTGAATCGCCTAGATAGAGTCGAGCATATGCGCATTTACTTCATTCTGCTCTGCATGTTGGCCCTTCCCTCTCTGAGGAGCCATCTCACTATCTAAGTCTGACAACGAGATATCCAGATTGGGCTCTTGATCTGCAATAGGAAAGACGCCCCGATCAGTTTGGAAGCAAGTACCAGATGTGGAAAAAAGTCCGGAATCAGAGTCGATACTAAACTTTATTAAGGTTGGGGATGTATATGGAGTACAATCAATCTCCATCTAAAAAGGGGTGAATTCAGGACAAGAGTCCCGATTTATTTAAAAAAGAAGCAGGGGGTTTTGAGAGTGGTTCGCAAGGTCTGAATCGAGCTCTCTGGAATTGTCCCGAATTATTGGAGATGTCGGTCTCGAGGAATCGATGTGCGTGTCCACAGAGTCTGGACTAAACCATCCCTGAGTCACCATCTCGAGAGACAAGAAGGTAGAGATGCAGAATAGAGAATATGGAAATAAAAAGAAGAATAGAAAAGAGGATAAAGGCAAAAAGACCCAAAATGAGCAAATCAACATAAGAAATGAAAATATATGCGATAAAAAATGCGCAAGTGTGCATGGTTTTGATCTTAACCAAAGTAGACTCATCAATAAAACCTCAGAACAAGGGTGGTTTCACCAACTTAACACAAATAAGCCGTAAGGCTTCAACAATTATCTTGTCAAATTTATTGATTTTCAAACAATCTTATCAAATTTAGTCCTTAAGGGCTATCCCTATAGGCGAGCGAGTACTACCAGGCAATCGTCATGTACTTCCCACTTCCTTTGTAACTAGTAGCCTGTACTTTTTAAAGGTCCTTATTATTGGATCTGGATCCGCTACTCAGCCAAAGAATAGAGGAGGAATCCTATAAGCGAAAGCAATACTTCCCCCGCGCAGGGTACTCGAACGCGGCACGATGAGAGAGGGACCTGCCATCGCAGTGCCCCTATGCTCAGCACTTCAGACCAAGTCTACAAGCAGACTCAATCCTACTCACTCATGCACCTATAAAAGCACCAATACTTCGTGATTTCAGTCAATAGACAAGGCAATATCCAGGATGGATTTGGGCTCTATTCCTTAAGGGATGTGCCTCACTCGGTCTAGAAGGTACATGAGAATAATGAGGATATTGCTCACCCAATATAATGAAGCTTAGTTAATTGATTTTGTTAGAAACATAATGCGGAAGCGAATATCAGAGAAAAGAATAAACATTGAGGAATGCATGATTTTACGTAGAACCATACTCCCTAAGGAGCGGGATGAAACCAAAGGAGAAGGCCTCAAAGGGCCACATGTTTCATTGAACTTTCTCATTGGATATTGGGGGTATGGGGCTTCTTATATAGCCTCCACAGACTCTCCAAGTACCACCACTGGTATATGTGGGACTAAACTCTGGACGTGGTAAGTGGATCTTGGAAGGATCCGTTTACCCATCTTACATGATAAGTGATGCATACTTTAACACTCCCCCTCAAGCTAGAGCATGCAATGCTTAGCTTGGACAAATAGAAAGAAATCTCAAACTCACACTACAAGACACTACATACAATATTAACTCAACACGCACAATTGCCGGCTGCTGTCGAGGACGTTGCTTCTCATGCCGTGCAGGTGAGGAGGAATAAACATGATGTAGTGTGAGTCAAACTGGATCTCCTCGTCGGAGAGCATGTGCTCTATATTGCGCCTGTTAGAGTCATTGCAACTGAAATAAGTCTCCTCGTCGAAGTACTCTGCCCCGCCACAACATGGGGACAATTGCTCCATCTCTTTGAATGGTCGAACTGAAAAAGCTATGGAGACATCCTCGTCGAAGTCCATGATCGCTGGAGAATGGAGTATGAAAAAGTCTCCTCGTTGGAGAAATAAGTCTCTCCCATACTGGCTCAGAGAATGAGATATCTACTCTAGAGTCCCTATGAAATCACATGAAAACCCTAGCCCACACGACATGGGGAATGAGATCTCTACTTTGGAGTTCCTATGGATCACATGAAAACTCTGACCAAACAAAAGATGGGGACTATACAAAACTGAAGATCGCTTACAAGTACGAATCAACCTGACTAAGGACTCGGAATCTGATCGTCGAGTCTGGAACTGAAAAACTGTAGAGTCTGAGAATATATCTGACCTCTGGAATATGAAGAATCTGAATATGGAGAATCTGAAAATTGGGCCTGTGACTCTACACAATACTCCCCCTTTCTCCCATACCAGTCGAAATAACAAACATCGACCAAGTTGGGAGAAGAAACAAATGTGGGGAATAGCAAAAACATTAATAAGTTGTTCTCATTTTATTTTTCGGCTTTAAGCCATTCATATTTTTTTGTCACGACTTTTCTCCTTTTTTTCAAGACATTTTCTTTCTTTTTTTCTTTTGCGTACAACTTTTCTTTTGTACGCACCTTTTCTCAATTTTTTTGAAGAACAGAAATCTCATCCCAATTGGGCTTACAAAACTGTGGCCTTTCCTATCTTCTTTTTTGACCTCTCTCCTTTTTTCTGAATATACGGCAATTGCAGGCCCCTTAGGCCTCTTTCTTTCTTTCTTCTTTTTTTAATAATAGGCGACCCATTTGGGCAAGGGAGCTACACACCAATTTTTTTCGTGCAACAGTGCAGTCCGTCCCCCCAAAAAATCTTTTTATAAAGGGCCATCGGGCCCCTTCCTTCAATGCGAGATGATAGAGTTTCCCGAAGGGAACCCATCTCTTGATCTGCGCCGCCACATCGGCCATCGCCCTGGAGTGGAACATAAGAGAGGAGGTGTGGCAACAGGCTGGAGAGAGGATGGAGAGAAGGGCGACACCGTCGCTTGCTGGAGAACACGAGATAGAGTTGCCGCCTGGAGGTTCTCCCTGGGGAGGAGATGCATCATCGTGGCAACATGAGCATATGCTGCCTGGAGGGTGGGCCTCCGCCTAGAGGCGATGAAAGGGGGGGTCAAGACCACCGCCAAGAGGGAGGGCGTGAAGAGGGGCGGTGCCTAGAGAAGGGCTCCACCACCTGAAGCGGAAGCAAAGAGACGGCAGAGGAGCGACATCGCCGCTGGAGTGCGGAGCCCTAGAGAGGATTCGCGGGGGTCGCTGCCTGCAAGAGATGAGAGGGAGGGTAGCGTTGTCGCCGCCTTCGCTTGCTGGAGAGGGAAACCCAGAGCGCCACTTAGAGGGGCTAGAGAGCCGTACGATGCAGCTAGGTATGTCGCCACCCCTCGATAGGAGGAGTCGCAAGGGAGAGATGCTCCTCCTGGAGCATCGAGCACCGCTCCTGGAGCGTACGCAAGGCACTGCCTAAAGCTCGAGCTCCATGCTCGACGGGGCTTCGCATGGGGCTTCTGGGGCAGCCTCTTGCAAGGAGGAGATGCGAAGAAGCTCCACTCATCTTAGATTACAGGGGAGCGCGACCTTCACGAACTGTAGATCTAGAGTTTTTGGAAAACCCTAAAGATCTTGAACCAAAACAAATGTAACAAAAATCTTCGGAATCTTCGTGACGATTTCACGAACATCTCCAAGAACTTATAAAATAAGGGTTCAAGAGAAACCCTAGAACTTGATCTTGAACAAATCTCAAACGTAGATAATAATCTTCAAGATTAAAATATCAAAAATCGAATTTCGGACAAACTATGAAAAATTACTCCTCGAGAATCGTACCCTCTCTGATACTAGAAAATAAACATGGTGATGATACCCTGTAAGAAAATATAATGCAAAAGTGAATGCCAGAGGAAAGAATAATCATTGAGGAACGCATGATTTTACTTTTAACCCTACTCCCTAAGGAGCGGGATGAAACCACGGGAGAAGGCCTTAAAGGGCCATATGTTTCATTGAACTTTCTCACTGGATACAGGGAGTCTGGGGCTTCTTATATAGCCTACATATACTCTCCAAGTCCCACCGTCGGTAGATGTGGGACTAAACTCTGGATGTGGTAAATGGATCTTGGAAGGATCCATTTACCCATCTTACATGATAAGTGACGTATACTCTAACAGATTTTATTTTGGTCAAATTTTCTTAGCAGTCTCCTGGTTTTAATTTTTATGATTTTTCCTTATTTTGAGTATTTGTCATGCAAAGGCCTAACGATTTTATCAATTCTTTTCTTGGCCTATGTGAGTAAAATTAGAGGGAGAGGACGGAAAAGCAATGCAAGTCGGAAAACGATGATCCGATGCTCAGTTAGAAGGCTCACCCTGCTTCCAAGCTCACTCCATGTGGGATGCTAGACAGAAATTTTAAACCTATACTATATGCAATACAATGAGGAAATCACCCTAAGGTATGGGCTTCTATTACCGTGAAGAACTTGTTCAATTTGACTAAGTCCAAGAGTGAGACTACAGGTAGATGAATGATATTAGGGCTTTGAACCTAATTAATCGAACATACACTCCTAAAATCTAAGGACTCATTCCACAATACGTAAAATAAAAAGAAGGCAGAAAATACAAATCATGGAAACCAAATAAAAACAAGAGGAAAAATAGGGAGAAGGAAATGTGGAAGCGATGAAAACACGAGAAAATCGATTCGGATCCCCCAGGTGAACAACCACCAGATGAAATAGACATGACTTAGTCTAAATATTCAAGGGTCTAAGTATTTAATTATTACAAATTAATTGAAATGAAATGAGACACTCTTACACAAAACTATGCTAAGTCTGCACTAACTAAGGTGACTCTGCCCGGCTTCTTGTCTCCTATGCTACTCTATCCTACCGGTGGGAAAAGAACCACCGGTCTCTGCGACTCTTGCGTGCATAGAATCTCTGAAGAAATCCTCCCTCGATAAGCAAGTCTCGTAGCAAATTCAAACAAAAGATGGTCAAATCAGTATTAGATAGAAATAGAATAAAGAGAAAGTAGACAAAAAAGTGAATAATGTAAAAATAGACTAAGTAGACTACTTTATGCTCTACAAAGCGATGCTCCTTGGCAATGACGCCATTTGTTAAGTGGCTAGGATCGATGTACCAAAGGTCTGGTCTGGGAGGGCAAGTAGTGTCCGATAAATCGGAACCGACAATCGTTGTGTCGACCGCTCTCACGGTGCACGGTACCCAATCCAAGCGCATCAACAACCGTTAACCCATAAATGATAGATAAATCAGATAAAAATGTGAGCTAAAATCTATTATAACTCTACAAAAATAAGTATATAGGCAAGTATGTAGAGTGTCGAACCACAGAGACCACACTGAGTAGAGGAATATGGAATATGCTACTTAGGAATTTTTGTGTCTTTTGATTTTTTTTGATTTATGGGTTTCAATTTATGTATTTTTTACAGTTTTTTACTTTTTATATATTTTATTTTTTAAATTGTAATTTTTTACTTTTTAGTTTTAACAATAAAATAAGTACTAGTATAAATAATAGGTATACTATATAGATAATATAGAAAAAGAGATTTCTTTATTTTTAAAATATAACAAATAAACTCAAAATTTCAGAAATAAAATGTTTGGGGGTTTTAATAGTTTTTCCTAGTTTTGATGATTTTTGAGGTAATTACGAGGATTTTGTAAGAATTTCTAAATAAAGAAAAACACAAAATAAGGCAAATAGAAAATCCAAGAGATTGAAATATGCCTAATAAATATCTATCAAGTCAGATTGTGCCCCAAATCAATTTTCCTAGATATTAAAAAATATAATGAAAATTCGGGAACTCAAAATATTTTTTATGATTTTTCTATGAATTTATAGAATTTTTAAGGTTTTCAATGTTTTGCCATTTTTAGAGTTTTTTAATATTTTTCAAAAATATTAGGCCAGATGAAATAAAGCTAAATAAGCCTACATGAGTTTTTTTTGGAATTGTTCAAAATATTTTGTATTTTTTTTGTAGATTTTCAAATGCTAAATTATAGAAACTGCAATGTTTTTATATTTATAAATAGAAAAATAATTTCAATTGCCTTGCGAAAAGTATGTGTGATAAAATAGGGTTCCAAGCACTTAATATAATTTATTTGTAAAATGGTATTTTTAATAATTAAAAATACAAACACAAAATTAAATCAATAATAATTTTTAGGAAGTTACAGAGTATCTCATAACACATTCATAGAATCCAGGGGCATACATGCAATATTTGCACAATAAAATAACATATCCGCCTAGCAGTGGTATAAATGCAAATAGAAGAAACCACATGTCCAAGCATGCAATTTAACCAAAAATTTCACTGATATTCAAAGTTTTAGGATCAAATCAAATATTGCAAAAATATTACACCACAGATGAAATACTAAATCCTAAATGCAAAAAGATAGGGGTTGAATATGTAAAATACTCTTTGGCACATCGATCGACAGTGGAGGGCATTCCACGTGGTGCCACTTAAAAACCGACGGCTGGGATTAGATCGTAACGCTTCGACGATGGACAGTTGAGGTGCGACCTGGATTAGATCTGAAGGTTGAGGCGACTCCTCATCGAACGCAACAACAACAACAACAACAACAACAACAAAGCCTTTTCCCACAATTAAGTAGGGTCGGCTACATGGATTTTTCGCCTCCATTCAGATCTATCTTGGGTCAATCTCGGACTTATATCCAAAAAACTAAGATCCCTTCGTATAGTCTCTTTCCAACACTTCTTGGGCCGTCCTCGCCCTCTCTTAGCCGGCTCAACATCCCAACACTCGCATCTCCTAACCGGTGCATCAGTTGACCTTCTTTGCAAATGACCAAACCATCTTAAGCGGTTTTCTCGCATCTTATCCTCGATCGGAGCTACACCAACTTTCTTTCTGATTGCATCATTCCGAATCCGATCTTTACGTGTATGTCCACACATCCATCTTAGCATTTTCATTTCTGCTACAGCCATTCTCTGCACATGTCTATGGTTCACAGGCCAACATTCAGAACCATAAAGCATAGCAGGTCTCACGGCTGCTTTGTAAAACTTTCCTTTAATTTTTAAAGGAATTTTCTTATCACAGAGAACAACGGAGGCTCCTCTCCACTTTAGCCAGCCTGCATTTATTCTATTAGTAATATCTCCATCAATTTCCCCATCATGTTGCAAAATAGATCCCAGATATCTAAAAGAATCTCTCTTCTGAATGTTATCGTCACCAATCTTAACCTCGATTCCTTCACCATTGCTTCCATCAAAGGTGCATTCCATATATTCCGTCTTAGCCCTACTTATACGAAAACCTTTAGTCTCTAATGCATGTCTCCAAACCTCAAGCTTCTCATTTACTCCATCCCTAGTCTCGTCAATAAGCACAATATCATCAGCAAATAACATACACCAAGGTAACTCATCCTGAATGTGACTTGTCAACCCATCCATAATCAAAGTAAAAAGAAATGGACTTTAAGCTGAACCTTGATGTAAACCAATGTTGATATCAAAATAGTCAGTCTTCCCCGTCGGGGTCCTTAAACAAGATAAAGCCCTATCATACATATCCTTTATGAGATTAATGTATAGGACAGGTACTTGTCTCTTCTCCAAAACTCTCCACAGTATCTCTCGTGGGACGGAATCATAAGCCTCCTCCAAATCAATAAAGATCATATGAAGATTCTTCCTTTTAGCTATATAAATCTCCATTGTTCTCCTCAGCAGTTGGATGGCTTCAATAGTTGAGCGACCTGACATGAATCCGAATTGATTTTCTTTTACTTGGGAAACTTGCCTCAACCTTCTTTCGATCACACGTTCCCAAATTTTCATAGTGTGACTCATCAGCTTGATACCTCTGTAATTTGAACAATTTTGAATGTCTCCTTTGTTCTTATAAAGAGGCACCACGATACTCCTCCTCCAATCTTCAGGCATTTTCTTGCTTCGCCAAATAACATTGAATAGATTCGTAAGCCAAGTCAAACCACGCTCACCTAAAACTTTCCATACTTCTACAGGGATGTCATCCGGTCCAACACCTTTCCCAGGTCTCATAACCTTCAAAGCCTCCTCTACTTCTTTTCTTTGTATTCGTCTATAGCATGCACGATTCAAGTAACTTTCACTGCCAGCTAGATCACCCAAAGTGATCTCTCTATTTCTTTCTCCAATGAAAAGTTTATGGAAATACTGCTCCCATCTAGTCTCTATATCCTTCCGAGTAACAAGCACGTGACCTTCCTCGTCCTTAATGCATCTCACTTGAGAAAGGTCTTTGGTCTTTCTTTCTCTTGCTTTGGCCAACCTGAATATATCCTTCTGGCCCTCCTTAGAGTTGAGATTTTTATACAAAACCTCATAAGCTTTTGACTTAGCTTCGCTTACAGCCTTCTTTGCTTCCTTCTTTGCTATTTTATAGTCTGTGACAGTTTCCTCTGTTCTATCCTTAGACATAGCTTTAAAGCAAGCTCTTTTAATTTTCTGCTTCTCTTGCACCCCTTCACTCCACCACCAAGCCTCTTTTTGACCCGGAGCTCCTCCTTTTGACTCGCCTAGCATCTCTTTGGCTACCTTTCGGATACAAGATGCTATTGCCTCCCACATCTCGTTTGCACTACCGCTACAATCCCAAGATAAGTCTTCTAAAACCTTCTCCCTGAAGCTTGATTGCTTCAGCGGAAGATTCCACCACCTAGTTCTAGTGATCTTAGGAACCTTCCTTTTCTTTACCAGCCCTTTTATTTGTAAATCCAAGACTAACAAGCGATGCTGGGTTGTCAAACTCTCTCCAGGGATTACTTTGCAATCTTTGCAACACAACCGATCTCTTCTCCTCAACGCAAAGTAATCTATCTGTGTTCTAATTGAGCCACTCTTATAAGTAATTAAATGCTCCTCCCTCTTCTTGAAAAGAGTGTTTGCTATGAAAAGATCATATGCAGTTACAAAATCCAGAATGACTTTTCCCTCTTCGTTTCTATCCCCAAAACCATGTCCTCCATGCACACTTGCATACCCTGAAACATCTTTTCCCACATGTCCATTAAGATCTCCACCTATGCAAACCATCTCTCTCTGTGGGATTCCTTGTAAAATCTTATCCAGATCCTCCCAAAAAGCTTGTTTAGTCCTTTCATCTAAACCAATTTGCGGTGCATAAACTGAGATGATATTCAGAATTTCTTCTTCAAGCACCAACTTTAGCAAAATAATCCGATCCCCAAATCTTTGCACCTCAACCACACAATCCTTCAAATCTTTATGAACAACCACTCCAACACCGTTTCTGCCCTTATCTTTACCTGAATACCAAAGTTTAAAGCCTGTCTTCTCGATTTCCCTTGCTTTCTCTCCAACCCATTTAGTCTCTTGAAGACATAATATATGGATCTTCCTTCTTTCCATTGTATCCACTATCTCCATCAATTTTCCCATTAAAGTACCGATATTCCAACTACCAATCCGTAACTTCCTTTGCAATCTCTTTTGGACTAACTTCTTTACTCGCATGCGTCCATTATGCGAGAACCCTTGTGAATTTTGGACTGCATCCGGGCGGTGATGCAGCGGAACTAGCTTATTTACCCGCATGCGTTCCTCATGCGAGAACCCTTGTAAATTTTGAACTACATCCAGGCTGCGCTGTAGCGGCCCTTGCCAATTTTACATTGCATTCGGGCGATGCAACGCGTCGCAAGTAGGGAACGCCCCAACGAAATCTGTATGTTTGCTTAAATCCATGTTTAAAAGATCCGAACGGTTTCGAGATAAATTCATAAATAGTGCTCTTAGAAGAACTTTAAGAACACTATTTACGAATTTATCTCTCCTGCGCTGGTTGTCGGCTACCTAACGCGCAACCCTCCTCATTTACCCGGGCTTGGGACCGGCCATGGCTGAGTTCGACTCCTCATCGAACGACTGTGATAAAAATTGGAGGGGCTTCAAAATCCCATGGATGTTGCTCTTCTCCAAGAACAGGGAAGAACATCTGCCTGGAGCTCCTTCCTCGGTTGATATCTCTGGTTTCCGACGTCTACAGGGGCTGCTGATAGGTGCATTCGACTCCAGAGGACCTTCCGTGGCTGATAGATGGCTTGAATGGGACCAGGCCTCGTCGGAGGAGTCATGGGGCTTTAGCGAAGTACGAGGATGTAGAGCTTGGTCTCATGGTTCTGATTCACCCCAGAGGGGGTCCTTGGGGCTCGAGACCTGCATGGTTAGATTTGGGGCTCGAGGAGGGTTCTCCTCGACCAATTGATACGCAAAAATGAAGGGGGAAATGGATGCGCGGAAGTCTCCAACGTACGGTGAAGATATGCGCCCCGATCTCCCCAATCTGTGCAAGATCAGGGGTGGCAGATGGTCGAGATGATGGATGATGAAGGGGGCAAGACGTGGAGATGCTCAAAGGTCCGGTTCACAGTCAGAAACAGATGGAATAGTGGCCAAAGCCTAGAGCTCGATGATGATTTAAGCTACGATGGATCGAAACAAACAAAATAAAAGACGGAACTAAGTTATTGATCATACTAAGAAAAAAAATGCTAAGATAAAACAACTCACATGGTCGGAGGGCCTGGGAGCAGAAGAACCATGGAGATGATCCAACGATGGTTGAATCCAACCTTCTCCACCTTGTCCGCGCCTCAGATCAAGGATGGTGCTCCTCATGTCACTAAGGCACTCACTCCAGGTTGAATCTTAGGGGTTACGACTGGAAATGGGGTTGATTTTCAATTTGGGCCAAAGAGTAAGTTATATATGAGTTGACTGGGAAGCCCTCTTCACTTAGGGTTTTTGGTCACATCAAGGGCTGCACACTGCCAATCTTCGATGCACGTGAAACATCTTTGGAAGGGGAAGAATTCTCAATAAGGAATCGAGCAGAAAGGAGGCTTGGATTGGGCTAGGAAATTCAGCAAAGAAAGGGAAACAAACATGGGTAGGACCGGTCCATAGAGGGTTAGGGCAGTTGACTGGGGTCAACGATCATCGCCTCCTCATTGGTCCATGTTAGCCGCTAAAGGACAAAACAAAACAAAAATAGGAATAAATGAAAAATAAAATAGTAAATGATTTTATTAAATAAATCTCAAAACATGAAACTTGTTTCTTATTTTATGTACTATTTTAGGTGATTTTTATTTATTTTTATTGATTTATTTGTTGTATGTTTATTTTTATAACTATAATTATAGGTAAATATACCTATGTTTTATGTATTTTTTAAATTTTGTATTTTACATATTTATTATCATATATACGTATTTTATTTATTTAGAGTATAATTTATTATGTATTTACATATTTTATGTTATTTTGTTTATACAAGTAGATAATTAGATGTATATGCATCATAGGTATAGTATACTATGTATTATACTCAATTATTTATTTTGAATTTATTTTAGATGTTTTAACTATATGTTTATGCTTTTAGTATATTCTACATAATATATACAATCATTTACAATTATGAAAAGAGTAAAAATATTAAAAAAATAAAAATATATTTATTTTATCTACATATACATAGTACAATAGTACTCTAGAAAGCCAGTCTTTGTATCTTAACTTCATTTCTAATGAAAACATCTTCATTAGATAGATAATTCAATTTGAAATACAACGAAAGTGAGTTTGATAAGTTTTGAGTTCATATGGAATAGATATTCGTCTGTGAAGTTCTGTTTACGACTTTTCATCTGTATGTACCATGTACATTGTGCATGATTTTTATTGACCCCTTTTTGTATTTTTCTATACATTTTTATGTACAAGTTTTATGTTGGAAATTTCTTCATTTGATGTGAGTAAGAGCGTGTATAAAATAGTGCAAAAATAAGGTATATAGGCAGTATGTTGAAAACCTAGGGTTTCTAGGCTTTTGTGTATTTTTGTTTGTATTATTTTGCTCTTATCTCCCCATACTAGATTCCTTATCGACCTAGTCAATATTGACTTGGTCTCGGGGTTTAAGGCCAATTAGTATTTACAATACTTCCTTTATTTTTTTTCTTTTCTTTATTCATTTATTTAGAATTTAAATACACGTTATTATATCTTATTTACATGCGACAGTTAATATGCTAATTTATACAAGTTAGATGTATTTACATATATTTATCTAGAGCTTTAAAGATAAAATAAAGGAATAAATGCGAATGAATAGGTATTCATCGGTATGATGTTGAGGTAACACAACTTTTCATCCATGATATCCAGATGTCAGGGAAACCACAACGAGCAAGCGCAGACCACAAGAAGCACCAATCCCAGGTATCGTAAGCCTTAGAGAAGTCCAAAGGATTCCTTTTCTATGACTTCTTTTCTAGTCCGCGTGGATCTCTGTTGCCGCGACCACACAATCACCAATTTGCCTACAGGAAACCAAACCAAAACCCTGGGAGGAGAGAGAAGCTTTGGAGAAGACGAAGGCGTTTTTGGGGAGATTTCCTCCTCCGCCTAATCAGGTTTTTTCTACTTGGTTTAACATCGATCTCCTCATTTTATAATGGGTTAGATCTCCTTTATTCCATTTTCACGTGATGGAGGTTCCCTGATTGGGAATTTCGATCATTTCGAGGAGGTTATCCCGATGTTCTTTACTGACGATGAGCCATTCGACGTTCTGCACCTGTTCATTTCCTTTATGGAAGCCCAAAAGGTAGCATTGTGTTTGTCTTGGAGTAGCTCTGCATTGTTGGAGTGACTAGCAACTACACATTTCCTCTCCTGTTCGTACCTTCAGGTTGTCTTGAGAAGTTTGCATTTGCAGGTACGACCTGCTTGCTGGAGAGCCCTAGATCTTTGGATCTTCACCGTGTTGCGTGAACAATTTCTGTGCTTTGGTGTGCAGTTGCTGGAGTTCTTCACAAGAAGAAACAGTTTTCACTTGACTGATTGCAGTTGCAGGCCATCAACTCTCCTGTGCTGCTTGATTGTAGTTATTGTAACCGCATCCTTGTGTGGGAGGAGTTTCACGTGCTTGGAGAGCAGGCTTGAAATGGCAACTGCTATGTCTGGAGGCGGCTCCACAAAAAATTTATTAGATAAAAATGATGAAAATCTCCCTGAATTAATGCCTGTAATTTTTGGGAAAATCTGAACTGAAAAAGAAGGGGATTGATACAGCCATAGAAAGAGCTCGATCTATGGTTTCCTATGTTGCTGCTATGAAAATGGATCAAATGGCCCCCGCTTTTGGAGATCTTCCAATAAGAGCTCCATTTTTTGTTGAAGGAATCCCAGTACTTGAGATTACAGAGGCTGAAGTGGCTCAATAACAAAAGCCATTTATGGCTTCTTTGATTTGTAGATTTGTACAATCTAGAGCAGATTTGGTGAACTTCAAGGCATTCCTAAAAGCTGAAATTGCACTGAATGGTGATTTATACTTGGGAGCTTTGGATTCCAGGCACATCTTTTACTAAGATTTGAAATTGAAATGGACTTTCTCAAAGTTTATTCTAATGGTGATTTTAAATACCGGGAGGATTGGGTGACTCTCATTCGATGGTCATCCTATTTCAGACCATATTTACAATCTACTTCTGTTCCTGTATGGATTGCGTTAGGACTGAATGTACATCTTCAATCTGGGCATTCTGCAATCTCTTGCTCAAATTCTAGGACGTTTTATCCGTGTAGATAAAGCTGTTCTGTCCACCTGGCCGAGCTACTTGCGAATCTATATTGAGAATCTTGAGATAGATCTTCTCCAGCCAGGGGTGGAGACAGTAGTTATCAAGAATGGAACCCAATCTTTAACCAAAGAATTATCTATGAAAGAATTCCTAAATTCTGCTCAAACTGTTGTATGATTGGGCATAGTCTACAAGATTGTAGGAGAAGGAATAGCAGAGACAGTGACAAGGACATGCAGTCAGGAAATGCCTAAAAATGATCATTCTGTGCAGATACCGACTCAATAACAGCAACCTCAAGCAGATACAATTATTCCTATTGAGTTGCAGAAGAAACCCTGGCGATCATTAAGGAGATATTGAGATCACTAAGAAGATACAACTACTAGAGCATTTTCCAACTCCTTAATGGTTTGGAAATTGCTCTGGTAGTTTTTAAATTATAAGACTTTGGATCGAAGGTTTAGGAATTCAACAAGAGTTCGTCTATCTCCACTATTATAGTAATGACTTGGGTTGCATCAATAACTAAAAATTCATCATTAACTTAGAGGTTTAAAATTTTATGTGATAAAGTAATGATTAGTGACGTTCTAAGTAGATTTCAGAAAAAATAGCCACGTGAAATTAACAACAAAAATGGTTCTTTAGATGTCACGCATTCAAGTGATAAAAAATCTCATTCATGTAATTTTATCTTTAACATAGAAGATAAAAAAGATAAGTACATAAATAATCAAATCCTAAACCAAAAAAGAACGATCGAACTGACAATAAAATATTATTGATATTCTAAACTACTTGTTCAATGGTTGAATATTATGAAAATAGTTGTTTCTTACTAATTTTCTTGAATATAACCTAGGACACGAACAAATTTTCTTTTTTCTTTAAATATATTCATATTTCTTAAATAATTGATGCAGTGCCATGGTACCTTATAACCTCAGCACTGCCTTAGAAAATCGAGGTGTAAGCCTCACTGAAGCAATCTGAGGCTATAGCCTCAAGGTTAAATCTTTCAAAATTGCCTTGAGACCTACGCCTTAGTGCCTCAAGGCAATTTTTTTTAAAGATGATTTTGACCATGTATGCGAGGTACATGAAAATTCATCATGGATCACCTACATTATTCCGTGCTATTTTTTATGCTTTTACCATTGGACAAGTTTGCAATGAACTTCCATGAGTTTCAGAATTAACAATCACATGGAACTTTTTCTGGTTCATACAAATTCTATCAACTAACCTAAGAGAAAACAGATGATCTGCAGTTACCTGTGTGAACTACAAGGAAATTGCATGGATCCAGTGATTGTATTCATCCATGGGTATCACAAACGAGCTGCAACTGGGTCTGCCGCCACCACCATATGCCTTTTAAAATTTGAATCACATCAGACATCATCCGACTGGATTTGAATGTAGTGCATGAACAGCGTATCAATACCTTGGCGATTTCAGAAGTGTCGACAGCACGATCTGCACTTCTGAGGCACACCTTCATGCGGCCGTGCTTCATGAAAGCAACTGCACCAATGGGTCTGCAAAATATCCGTCGTTACTTCATCCATGATTGGGACGGTCCTCCAGTTCCACTATTACTTTTATGTATTGCATTTTTAGTAGGATGCAGATATAGCTGATCAGAGTAGACCATTTTTTAATATAAGTTTGTTCAGGATTTTTTAGTCATCTCTTGGAAAAAAACCTAAAAATTACTCCAAAGAACGATAAAAAGTACAGCACTTTTCCATAAATTTTTGAGAGTATATTTATATAATGAGGTGATAAAAAAACCATAAATAAGCAAACCTCAGACCAGCTGCCTCACTCTGTTTACTGAGTTCGTCACCAATTTCATGGCTTAGGCTGGAATTTCCATCAGCTCTCACACCCTAAATGACATTGAGAAGATACCACCAATTAGTTTATGTTTGGTGAATGCGAATCACTTACAATTGCAAGCTATCCTTTCGAGATCATATGAAATTCCGACAGACGAAACGGCAAAACGGGATAAAGTTATAAATTATGTATGCAGTACCTTACACATGAATATGTGCAAGGATGCATATTTATGACTAAGTAAATGTTACTGTGAGATATTTGATATGTTTAAAAGAACGCAGAATCACTTATAATTGCATGCGATCCTATCAAGTCTTATGATTTTTTTAAACATGAACAAGGATTTCGTATAAGTAGGATTAAGATTGAATATACGGAGTGCACATTTGATGGAAACAGTGGTGAAGGAGACTCGAGGTGAAAATTGGAGATGATAACATTCAGAAAAAAGATTCTTTTAGATACTTAGGATCTATTTTGCAACAAGATAGAGAAATTGATTAGGATATATTTCTAGAATAAATGCATGTTGGCTAAAGTGGAGTGGAGCCTCTACTATTCTTTGTGATAACAAAATCACTTTGAAAGTCAAAGGAAGTATTAAAAAGCAACCGTGAAACCTGCTATGCTCTGTGGATCAGAATGTTGGCATGTGAACCATAGACATGTGCAGATAATGACAGTAGCAGAAATGAAAATGCTAAGGTTGATGTGTATCCACGAAAAGATATGATTCAAAATGATGCGATCAAAAGTTGGTGTAGCTCTGATAAAGGATAAGATGAGAGAAAACCGTGTAAGATGGTTTGGCCATTTGCAAAGGAGGTTGATTGATGCACCAATTAGAAGATGTGAGATTTGGGATGTTGAGCCAGTTAAGGGAGGGTGAGAAAGGCCCAAGAAGTGTTGGAATGAGACTATCCAAAAGGATCTTAGTTATTTGAATTTAAGTCCGAGAATGATAAAAAATAGATATGAATGGATGCGGAAAATCTATGTAGTCGACCCAATTAATTGTGGGAAAAAGCTTTATTGTTGTTGCAGGAATACGGTTTGCCACTTAAATGGTAACCACCCACAAAAAGCTCCAGTTATCAAGTCATGATAACAAGATGTAAAGCAATGGACAAAATGAAGTTAAGTTGTACATTAGTACCTTACCCTTGACTACATACATAGGATGTATAATCTATAACCAAGTAAGCACTGTCATGAGATATCACATATGATATGCCATGCATCGATGCGGGTAACCGAGCATATTGCATCTCCACAGCCATCTACTTCATACCAACGATTTAAGGATCTTGTTGCCAGGCTGCAAGATATGCCTCCTGCCTCTACTGATTCTCCGGGAGGCTCCTCGGATGTAGCTGCTTCAGCCTCTGCTAGTACATCAGCCACCACTAGCACCTCAGGTAATGCTTATGCCCTTACTTCATGTCATGGATCTGATGTTTCAGAATAGATTATGGACTCCGGCGCGACACATCATCTTTGTCGAGACAAAGATAAGCTTACATTCTACAGAGAGGTTCCACCAGGGCGATCTATAGTCATAGCAGATGGGACCCATTCGCCTATTGTTGGACAGGGGGAGATCAGTCTGACACCCTCTACGTGTCTCCAGAATGTCTTGCATGCTCCAGATTTTTCGATGAATTTATTATCTATCAGTCAGATTACGAAGGATTTGCACTGTTGAGCTATTTTTGACCCATCATCTCTTGTTTTTCAGGACATTCTTACGGGCAATGTGATTGGTTGTGGCTATGAGCGGGACAGTCTCTATCTTTTGGTCCGAACTCCCTATGCTGGTGTCTCGTCTCAGTCAAGTGGTCCAATTTCTCCATTCACATGGCATCTAAGATTTGGTCATCTCCCTATCCAAAAGATGTGCCATATCCTGCCCCAGATTTCACCGGGTTCTTCCTTCCAGTGTGAAGCGTGTCAGTTGGGAAAGCATCACGGATCTACTTTCACTAGTCGTTAGTCTCGGAGCAGTAGCTCTCCTTGTGAATTATTTCATGTTGACATTTGGGGTCTGAGTCGTGTCCCTGATCACCAGGGACATATGTTTTTTCTAGTTGTGGTTGATGATTTCTCTCGTTTGCCTTGGGTGTTTTTGTTGAAGAATAAATCTGAAGCAGGGGATGTTATCAAAAAACTTATAAATGAAGTGAAGAACATTTTTTCGTCTACTATGAAAATTGTGCGTACTAGATAAGCTTTGGAATTTTGCACTCGTGTTCTTTCTCATTTTTTTCTTGTCTAGAGGCATTATCCATCAAACAACCTGTGCTTACACGTCCCAATAAAATAGCGTTGCAGAAAGAAAGCATCGCCATCTCCTTGATATCACTCGGACTCTTCTTATTCAGAGTTGTGCACCCATTTCCTATTGGGGTGATGCTGTGCTTATGGCAGTTATCTGGTGAATCGTATGCCATTCTCTGTCTTAGGTGAGAAAGTTCCTCTTTCGCTCGTCTTCATTGATAAGGAATTATTCTCGCTTACTCCTCGTGTCTTTGGTTCAGTTGCTTTTGTTCATCAGCTCTCTATAGGACTTGACAAGCTCTCACCTAGGGTTGTCAAGTGTGTCTTTGTTGGGTACTATCGTACGCAGAAGGGTTACCGATGCTATGATTCTTTGAACAAGCAATATTATGTCAGTTCCGATGTCACATTCTTTGAGTCTGTGATGTATTTCTCCCCTGCAGGTGACATGTTGACTTCCTCCACTACTGATGATGAGATTTATGTGCCACCTCCTCCTATGCGTCAGTCCGTTCCCGTACAAGTTCATGTTGTTCCACCACCACCTCCACATCCACATGTGCCACCTTTACCACGATTCTATACCCGACGTCATGTCCCTGCTCACGGAACTCGTCAATCATCCACTATGCCTCAGGATTGTCCAGGTAACGTTATTAACGATGGGTTTGACGATGTGCATGTGCAGGGATCTCTGCATGAGAATAGCATACCGGCGAGTACGATTGTTGATGATTAGAATGTACCTATTGCCTTACGGAAGCAGAAGCGTACATGTGCATCCTATCCACTTGCTTCACGTGTTTCTTTCCATCGCCTCACTGGAGATTTTTAGCGGTCTGCTATGGCCTTATCTACCGTGGAAATACCACAGAATTATCAAGATGCGTTGAAGGAGAGCTGCTGACATTCTGCCATGGAGGAAGAAATGGCTGCTTTGAGGTCATGGGGTACATGGAGCTTGGTTTCTGCTCCTCCAGGAGCCTCTGTTGTCAGTTGTAAATGGGTATTTACTGTCAAATATCATGCAGATGGCAGCCTTGATCGTCACAAAGCAAGACTAGTGGCATGTGCGTTTACTCAAACCTACGACGTGGACTATAGGGACACATTTTCTCCAGTTGCGCGTCACTCCACTCTACATGCCCTTCTTTCAATTGCCGTGGTACGTGATTGGCCCTTGTTTCAGCTTGACGTTAAAAATGCATTTTTTATTGGGATCTGCAGGAAGAAGTCGACATGCAGCAGCCTCCGGGGTTTGCTGCTGAGGGAGAGAGTCAGATGGTGTGTAGACTTCACAAGGCAATATATGGCCTTAAACAAAGCCCACGAGCATGGTTTCAGAAGCTTTCAGACCTAATTCAGAAGCAAGGGTTCAAAAGATCAAATGCAGGTCATTCTTTGTTTGTTCAGAAGACTCCCAGAGGTACGGTTGTTATCATGGTTTATGGTGATGAAATACTTGTTACGGGAGATGATATGCATGGAATAAAGATGGCAAAAGCATTTCTAGGCCATCAGTTTGTTACCAAGGATCTTGGTACCCTACGATATTTTCTGAGGTTGGAATTTGCTAGGAATGCGCAGGATCTCATGATGACCCAAAGGATGTATATTACAGACATGCTTGTTGAGACAAGCATGATTGGCTGTCGACCCTCGACTACTCCCATGGATCCTAGCATGAAGTTATATGATGATGATACAGATGAGGTTGATAGGAGAAGATATAGAGAGATGATGGGAAAACTTCTCTATATTATTATCACCAGACCTGGCATCGCTTTTGCAGTGAGTCGGGTGAGTCAGTTCATGGAACAACCCAGACAGGTACACATGGATGCCATATACATGATACTGAGATATCTAAATTCATCTCCAGGTGCAGGACTACTATTCAGAAAAGAAACAAATATCTCAGTCTCTGCATGTGTTGATGCGGATTATGCAGGATGCCCTAAGGGTGCGTTTGGTTGGTGGGTTAAGGCGGGTTAAACTGGTAGAGGGTAACCCGTTTTTGGATTTTGGTGTTTGGATAGAGGGTTAAACTGGGGGTGGGTTAGAAGTGGGTTTGGGGTGATGTGATTGTATTGAAGTTTGAAAAAGTGAGTAGTTATTGTGATGTGATTGTATTGAAGTTTGAAAAAGTGAGTAGAAGTGGAGTAGTTTATAATTTTTATATGATATGATGGTATAATATATTATTTTTTGATAGGATTGATGATGTAAAATTTATTTATTTAATTTTTAAAAAAAGGAATAAAGTGGGGCACACGGGGAGAGAGGGGGATGTGGGTTAAGGGGGGTAAACTCCCCAAAGGGGAGTTTAACCCGGTAGCCAAACGCTACCTAAGGATCGGAAGTCTACTTCAGGTTTTGCAGTATTTGTCGGTAGTTCTTTGGTTTCTTGGAAAAGCAAGAAACAAACAGTGGTGGCTAGATCGAGTGTTGAATCTGAATACAGGGCCATGGCACAAGCAAGTACAGAGATGATGTGGGGTTCGAGCTGTGTTAGAAGATCTGCATATAGATATATCTCTACCCATGCAGCTACAGTGTGACAATCAAACAGCACTATTCATTGCTAATAATCATGCATTTCATAAAAGGACTAAGCATATTGAGGTAGACTGCCACTACACTAGAGATATGATTCAAAAGGGCTTGATTTCTACCTCCCATGTCAGTTCAGAAGAGCAGACTGCAGACATCTTTATCAAACCATTGCTCGAAAGGCCATTCCAGAAGTGTTCTTCCAAGCTGAGCATAATTGACATCTTTGCTCCATCTTGAGGGGGAGTGTAAAGATATTTCCAGACTTTATGTACTCTTCTGTTATATTTTATTTTTTTTCTTCCGTCTTATATAATTTACCCATAGGCCTTCTCTATATAAGAGAGCCTGGGGTTCTTTGGAATAAACAATTATCTCATTTCCTCCAACATTATCTTTAGTATTGTTTTTTTATTTTCTATTTATTTTGTCTTCGTCTTGTAATTTGCCCAATAGGTTCCTCTCCTATATAAGAGAACCCGAGGGCCTCTCATTAGTACAATTCATTCTTTTCCCTCTACAATAACCAAATGAGCTCATAGGTTGCACAACACTTTACACATTTAGTCTTGCAAATTAACCAAGGCTAAAAGCAACGATTACATACGGCATTATTACTTACATTGTCTATCTTTAAAAACCTATAATTCATGACCCAGTCAAATATTGCTTGAATGGAATGTCATGGGCTACCAAGACTTCAAGATTAAGCATCGCATACATTGGCATTCTCTTATCTTTGTTTATTTGATGAGGTATTTCCTTGTGGTTCTTATGTGCATCTTTTGCTAGTTATTTCATAGTTTGCTTCAATAGATTGTATGTAGAATGTGGTGCATAGCATTGTTGAATGGGATCAAATTTCAATTTAAGGCATGGCCTCTCCATGCCACATAAGAGATAGCTAACTACTTGACAGTACACTTTGTTTATCATTCAAACCACTTCCAGAAATTTCTCAACCAAAGAACAGGACAAAACTCAACCTCATGAACTGTGCATCAGAACATAAATTGGCTAATCCTGAATGTGGGTACGATCGTGTTATGCAACTCTAATTGTATCAATTACCCGCTTGGAGTTGGAGGGTTCAAGCACCCATGTTAAGATAGATGATTTTAAATGCTGGTTGATTATGCCAATCATGACATGACAAATGGCAAGAAATGCTTCAATAAGATTAAGCATGCGACAGTAATCTTCTTACATCTCAATGAAAAAAGTCTTAGAAGTTTAAGCATACCAAGCATTCCCCATAAAGTCCCCTTCCAAGCCGAATTTTGAAGCTTTTCAAAAGCATCTTCTTTGCAGTATCTTGGCGAGAGCACGTGTATAGATCTCCCTTTACAGAAAGATCCTGAGGATTCAGCTTTAGCAGCTGTTACATGTAGAGAACTAAGGTAATCAGTAAATGCCATTTTAGTAATTGAACAGAAGGGGGTCACAACTGTTCTCATGGTCTCCGTTTTTGAAAACTTGAAAAACTTCCATGCCGGTTCATATTAACATTACTGCATCATTTTGCAATTACATGCATACCAGTGAAACCACTTCCAGAAATTTCATATTGAAGCATGGCCTCTCCATGCCACATAAGAGATAGCTAACTACTTGACAGTACACTTTGTTTATCATTCAAACCACTTCCAGAAATTTCTCAACCAAAGAACAGGACGAAAACTCAACCTCATGAACTGTGCATCAGAACATAAATTGGCTAATCCTGAATGTGTGGGTACGATCGTGTTATGCAACTCTAATTGTATCAATTACCGGTTTTTGAAAACTTGAAAAACTTCCATGCCGGTTCATATTAACATTACTGCATCATTTTGCAATTACATGCATACCAGTGAAACCTGTAGACTTGCACCGCCAGATTCAATAGTCGCGGTCTCATTTTTACCATATACCCCTCATCAACCTCTCCCAAAAAGTGCATCAATGTTTCAAGTTTGGATTAAATAAATGAAGATCTATATTTCACCTCCTATTAATTTATTCCCACCACTTTCTCCACCCTCCCTACAACTTTTTCTATCATCTTAAATCATTCCCTTGACCATGCCACCTTCCAACTATCTCTTGGTTTTTGTGTCAGCAACAACATCATCGTCTATATCCTCTCAAAAAACATCACCACCTATATTGTTGCTTGTGATCTCCTAGAGTTTGGTGCTTTCTCCTTGACCTCATCACCACCTACACCCGGATCATCCCCCATTGCACGATCATGGTTCCAATGTCATGTTCAACCCCGGCAAATCCATGAAAGCCGGGGGAAATATATGGAAGATGAGAATGCTAGGGAAAAGGAGGTACACGGACCATGTTTAAGTAGATTGCATGGGTAATGTGTTGAGAAGGTTGTGTCGGATCCATTTATATTGTCTCTATCTGTACAATAATTGCTCTTTTGTTTCCTAAAAGAGAAAAACTAGTTGTTCAAAGGAGGCTTCTAAGTCATCATTCTCCTGGTTTTCTCCTTGAAGAGGGTTTCTATGCAAATTATAGGTTCTGCTTGCAACTTGTTGATTTCTGCATTGTATCATAACTGTTATAGTAATTAGACTTTTATAATAATATGTAGTTGCATCAGTTATAGTAATTAGACTTTTATAATAATATGTAATAGGCCAACCGTTGATTTCCTTTTATATGTATAGCCCAGCATGGAAACCTCATTTTATTTCTAGGATGTTCTCTCTATATAAAGCGAGCCCTATAGCACATAATAAATTTCACTCTTAATCCATTTTACATGGTATTAGAGATACGATCTTGGACTATACCTCTGAACATCTTTTGAAACCCTAGCCCCCACCACCAAGCCTTGCAACAAAACCTTAGTCACAACAACAAATGATAGCCGTAGTAGTCAGGGGACAGCAGAAGCGACCTTGCCAGCTGCCCAACCTCATGTGTGACCCCCTCGCGCCAGCACTTTGTGCTGCCGATCACTTCGCTTTTTCGTGTGTATTAGCCGGCCCATGCTACCCATCCTTTCGTGCAATTTCTCCCGGCTGCTGCAATGAACCATGTAGGTGCCAGTATCCTTACGAGGGGTCCGTCTATCAATACACATAAGGTGCTCTTGAAGATTTGGCGCCCGCTTGATTCATATTTGTTCATATAAATCTGACCTTTAGGCCTTAGAGCACCTACAAGGTTGATGTGAGGGTCGTGCATCCAAGTCTACACACACAACCTCCCTTCTATGGTAGTGTAAACAAGAATCAATTTATCTTCCAGTCCTGTCATTCCCAAGCTACATCAGTCCATCATGATAAAAAGTAAAGTAGATGCTACTCCATCTCTTGGGGTCATCAAGGGTTCCTATTCCCGTCAAGAAGGAATGGGACAAACTATGAGTTGTAGGCAATGCAATTCACGAGCATCATCGACAACCACACGGCCCACAACAAAGAATACATTCTGACAGAGCCAAAGCCAACTGTCAAGAATGGTGCTAATGCTATATGGAAGCGAGATAACGCATGGGACCAAGTGCGGTTATCGGCCACTTTGACAACAGAGTCTGCCAACGAGATCCTACATCAACCAATTGCGAAAGTGATGTGGAACATCCTGGCAACTATATATTTTTACGCGAAGAATGAAACAAAACTTCTTCACTTTCAGCATGACATATACATGGTCACTCAAGATGGTTATCCTTTGAACTCATTCTACTCCAACCTGAAGGGAATGCTTAAGAAACTTCACAGTTACATGTCATCGAGTTCCATTATTAAGCAACAATTGGCATAGAGGAACACCATGGTGGTCGATGTCTTCCTCGTTGGTCTTGACTCGGTCTACGACACAGCTCGTAGCTAACTTCTATCTAGTGTTTCCATCCCTCTTATAAAGGAAGCATACATCCATCTCAATAAATTTCTGTGACATATGCACCAGCACCCAGCCTCCCTCTGCCATGGATGCTTCCAAGGTGAAGGAGGTCTGACATCCACGATTGCGGAAGTGGTCATTCTTGACTGCAGTGCCCTTACTACAACTGTATCGGACATTTTGAGGATACATGCTGCCAGAAGCATGGCCGTCCTGCTTCTGCTTATGTCGTTGAGCACTCAGAGACAATCATGGCGCCCCCAACCAAAAGTATGAGTATCTTGTCTCCCATATGAGAGAGAGGTCATAGAACCTACACCCGCTACGACCGATGCTCCTCCATCATCATCTGACACATCTACCTATGCCAGCACCTTATGTATCAACCATGCTCTTACCACTTGTCACATCACTGACTTCACATAATAAATAGCAGATTCATGAGTTTCTCATAATCTTTATGGCAACAGAAACCATTTTACATTTTACAGCTCGATTCCTCATGGTTGCCCTGTCATCATTGTTGATGGGAAACACTCTCATATCAGAGAGACATGGGGGTATCCATTCGACCCCCTTTATCCGTCTGTAACACATTTTACATGTTTCGGATTTTTCTATGAAATAATCATCTAGTAGTTAGCTTACTAAGGAACTCAACTGTCGTGCTATTTTTTATCCGTCTTCTCGTGTGTTTCAGGATATGCTTGTTGGCAAAGTTATTGGATTCGACAATGAGTAAGCGGGTCCCTACATATTGGTTCATTCTCATTATGCATGCAAATCTTCCATCTCTACCCCAGTTTCCTCCTACTTATGACATTTATGATTTGGTAATTTACTCATTCAGAAGATGTGCAGAGTCCTTCCTCATAACTCACCTCAGTCGACCTTCCATGAGACTTGTCAACTTGAGAAGCATCGTCACAGTAGCTTTGCAAGTCATCAAGGTCGCAATAGTAATTCCTTATTTGAGCTTGTTCGTTTTGATATTTGGGGTCCCGGTTGTGTTCCTGACAATTATGAGCATAGCTTTATCTTGTGCTAGTTGATTTTTTCTAGGTTATCTTCGATTTTTTTGACATGTGCAGAGAATGGCAGTAGCAGAAATGAAAATGCTAAGATGGATGTGTGGACACATACGTAAAGATCAGATTCGAAATGATACCATCAGAAGGAAAGTTGGTGTAGCTCCGATCGAGGATAAGATGCGAGAAAATCACTTAAGGTGGTTTGGCCATTTGCAAATGAGGTCGACTGATGCACCGATGAGGAGATGCGAGTTTTTGGATGTTGAGTGTGTTAAGAGAGGGTAAGGAAGGCCTAAGAAGTGTCGGAATAAAGAGTATACAAAGGGATTTTAGTTTATGATAGATCTGAATGGAGGCAAAGAATCCATATAACCGACACTACTTAATGCGGGAAAAGGCTTTATTGTTATTGTATCTTTGATTTTTTTGATGAATTATAAACCTGAGGGTGGTAATATTATGGAAAACTTTATCATTAAAATAAAAAATATTTTTTTCCTGCCACTATCAAGTATGTATGTACTGATAATGCACTGGAGTTTTGCACTGGTCATTTATCTCTTTTTCAAAATCTCATGGGATTTTAAGTCAAACCTCTTGTGCTTACACCTCTCAGCAGAATGGTATTGTCGATAGGAAATGGATGTATTTCTTAGATGTCACCAGGACTCTCCTAATACAGAGTCACACTCCTTACTCCTACTGAGGTAATGCTATTATTACTGCTTGCTACGATTTTTTTAAAAAAGGGCATCCACCATATATGTGTGTGCCCAAAAACTTCATCATTTATCACCTTAATAAAGTTACATGCCGAAAGTCGGCCAAGGGTATAATAAACTATTACAAGTTCCAACACTCAACTAGCGCCTTTACATGTGCCATCACATTTTCAGCATACGCATGACCCTGCATGAAGATCATGCCATTTCTGGCTAACCAAATTGCCCATGCCATAGTGAGGTATCCAGTTCGTTCCTTTCCATGCCATTCCAATTCCCATCGTCAGAACCCACTAGCTTTTCACCTTGCATATGCAAGATATGCTGATGAGATGCAGATGTCATGCTATGAAGATGAATGAAAATGTAAGACTCTTTTTCTTTTCTTTTTAGATGCAGAGATGATATGCAATAGTAAATAAGAAGCATATTTTTATTTTCATTTTTGTTTTTGTTTTTGTTTTTTTTTCAAAACTTTGGTAACCCGACGATCCATCAACATGTGCAAGATGGATCACAAACATGTTCCAAGCATCTGTGGACCTTCTACACTTGAAGAACAGATGATATGCATCTTCCGTCTCCTCGTAATACCATGAGCAAGTAGGGTCCACCGTCGGTATGAACCTTGCCAGACGGTCCCCAGTCAGTAGCCTGCCCCTTCTAAACAACCACAGAAATATCTTCACCCGAGTTGGAACTTTCCACCTCCATGTTCTTCTACACTTAGCAACGCATCCACCCAGATCAAAGATCATTGACCCTTTCATGGCCATGTATGCTTTCCTCAAAGAAAATACACCATCACACCAGCACCAGTAATCACGACCATCTATGGGCACCTCCACTCCATCAAGCTCCCCAAGCAACAGTAATAGCTCCTCCAAGCGCTGATCCGAAAGCTCTGAATGAAAACTTGGAAAAAAAACAAGCGGCCATCCCAAACCTCAGCCACCGATGCCTCTTGATTAGTGGGCAATGCCATCATCCGCGAAAATCAAACTCCCAATATTCCGCCCTCAAACCAATCAACAGTCCAAAAATTGAAACCACTCCCATCCCCAATCACCGGTCTCAATAAAGGATGAATTTCCTGTAGCTTCCACAAATGCCTCTCCAAAAATATGAAGGAGTGGTCCAAGATGCTCGTTGTTAGGCATAGAGCAGTCGGTACCATAAATCTTACGGATAGTGTTGCATACCAGAGTGTCACAATCACCCCATATACGTAGGATCCACTTGCTGATAAGAGCCTTGTTCATTTCTTCCAGGCTACACATCCCTTCTAAACAACCACAGAAATATCTTCACCCGAGTTGGAACTTTCCACCTCCATGTTCTTCTACACTCAGCAACGCATCCACCCGGATCAAAGATCATTGACCCTTTCATGGCTTTCCTCACAGAAAATACACCATCACGTTAGCACCAGTAAGCACGACCATCCATGAACGCCTCCACTCCATCAAGCTCCCCAAGCAACAATAGTAGCTCCTCCAAGCGCTGATCCGAAAGCTCTGAATGAAAACTTGGAAAAAAAAACGAGTGGCCATCCCAAACCTCAGCCACCGATGCCTCTTGATTAGTGGCCAACGCCATCAGCCGCAGAAATCGAACTCCCAATATTCTGCCCTCAAACTAATCAATAGTCCAAAAATTGAAACCACTCCCATCCCCAGTCACCGGTCTCAAGAAAGGATGAATCTCCTGCAGCTTCCACAAATGCCTCTCCATATGAAGGAGATGGTCCAAGATGCTCATTGTTAGGCAGAGAGCACCTGGTACCGTAAATCTTACGGATAGTGTTGCACACCAGAGTGTCACAATCACCCCATATACGTATGATCCACTTGATGAGAAGAGCCTTGTTCATTTCTTCCAGGCTACACACCCCGAGGCCCCCATCATCCTTAGAGCATGTAACCGTCTTCCAATCCACAAGCACAAAACTGTTTGTCCTTTCAGATGAGGACCAGAAAAATCTCCTCATGACTACTTCAAGTCTCTTTCTCATCCCAACCAGAAGCATTCTAGAAGAGAGAAAAAACATGAATTACAGTTAGAATCGATTGCAACAACACTAGTCTGGCACCTCTGGACAAGCATACTGATTTCCAACCTGCCAGTTTTTGTTCCAACTTCTCAATCATCGGGAGACAATCTCCTATGTTCATTCTCCCTACCACCAAGGGGATGCCCGGATATCTTATTCGCAAGCGTCCCTGAGGTGACCTCAATCAAAACGTGCATCTTGCACATTCCTCCTCATCCAAGCCAAAAAAGACAAACTCTAATTTCTCCCTATTAATTGTCAGCCCTGAAATCAATCTGAAAATGTCAAGGATCGTCGACATCCCTCTACAACCCCTTGCACTCCCCTCTGGAAAAAGGATCGTATCGTCTGCGTACTGCAAAATGGGAATCAAGATCTCCTCCCTAGAATTTCCACTGCAGAATCCTCCCGTCACTGCCCAACCTACCATAACCGAAAGAGCATCAATTGCAAGAACAAAAAGGAGGGGTGCCAGGGGGCATCCCTGACGCACACATCTATGTGGTTGTAAGTACCCCCCCCTCGGTTGCCCGTTCACCAAGACCGCACACGAGGCAGTTGTAATACACCTTTTCATCCAAGCAATCCATATGTCACGAAATCCACGTCTGTGTAATGATGCCCAGATGAATCGTCAATCTACATTGTCCATGGAAGGCCATATCAGTATCGATATCGGTATTGTCTCGATACGATATATCGATGACATATCAATGCCATATCGCCAATATCAAACCGATTTCGTGAAGAAAATGGCCTTCAAAGATCAAATATCGGCCACATTGGCGATATATCGATCACATGACGATATCGATATAACCGTGATATTGCCTTCCACAACACTTTTGTATGCCTTAGAGAAATCGACCTTCCACGTGACTCCCTTTGTTTTCCTCCTCCGTCAGTTTGCTACAATCTTCGAGGCCAGTAACACACTGTCCATAAGCTGTCGACCTGGCAAGAAGGCACTTTGTGCCGGTGAAATAATCTTATTCAAAACCCCTCTAAATCTGCTTGTCAAAATCCTTACCATTATCAAGTAGATCGCATTTGATAAAGCAATGGGTCGGAAATCTTCCACTCTCGAAACCACCTCTTTCTTAGGGAGCAAGAACAAGAATGCACGGTTGATTCTGTCGAAACTAGAATTCCCCTCAAATTCTCTTGCTACCTCTAAAAGATTAACAACCAAAAGGTCCCAGAACTCTCGGTAAAAGAGGATCGGGAATTCATCTGGGCCAGGACACCCATCCGGGTTAAGCTCGAAGATTACCTCCCGAACCTCGCAAAAGTCAAATGATCACCCTTTACACCTCTATCTCTTGCCTCGTCTCCGCCTACTTCGATTGAGACCTTATCCATATGCATTCACGGAGGCTACAGTTACAGAACACCCTGCTCATGTGCCTTCCCAGTTACCCAGCACGTCCCAACTAAATATTGAATACTTGGTTTCTATTGATGGCATAATTGATATCTCTGTTCAACAAGGTAATATATAACAGAGTGACGCAGTTGAGCTAGAAATTATAGTTTAGCAGGATGGTACCTATGATTACTTTGAGGATCTTACTCTATCCATTGTACTTCGAAAGCAACGACACACGTTTGTTACATACGTTTTCTCTGGTGATCATTTATGGCAGGATTATTGGTTGCCACATACGTTTGCCACATACGCATCGACCCTCCATTGATCATTTCTCAGAGGATTACAAGAAGTAGTGGTGGGATTGTTGGTTGTTATTTTTCCACGTACACACTAAGAGGTATTATGAGATAGCTAGAGGCGTCTAGCTATAGAGGAGGAGATGGTGACAATATCACAGTCCAAAGGCACCTAGACCTTGGTCATTGCCCCTTCTAGGGCTTCTGTGGTTGGATGCCATTGGGTCTTCACGGTAAACCATTAGGCAAATGGTAGCGTAAATTGCTACATTGCCCGAACAGTGGCAAAATTTTTCACCTTATATTAGGACAAATTCTCCTATATGGTATGTCACTCTAATCTTCATATTCTCTTCTCCATTGTAGTCATCGAAGGTTGACCATTGTTTCAACTGGATATCACGAACACTTTTCAATACTAAGACTAGTAGAAAGAAGTATATACGCATCAACCACCTTGGTTTATTGATGAGGGGGAGTGCCAAAGGATATGCATGTTCCATAAAGCTATCTATGACCTTTAGCAAAGCCCAAAGACATGGTTTAAAGAGCTCTCAAACCTGATAGAGCAACAAGGCTTCATCTTATCGACAACAGATCGTTCTCTATTTGTACATAGGACAACTAGTGGCATTTTCGTTAGTTTAATGTATGTAGGAGTGGATATGGACCAAACCAGGGCGTACCTACCTAGATTTAGTTCAATCTGTTTCATAAATATACATGTTCGGGTTCGGCTCAGCTTGATAATATCAAAATCTTATTCAATTCGATAGAGGTATCACGAACGGTATAGGTTCGATTATACACAAGATTGAATATGATTCTTTTATTCTAATTTTATATTTTTAAAACTACTTGGCAAAACATGCATCGTAAAAGTAAAAGTGGAAGGATAACTAGTTGACTAACTACACTTACATAACAATAAATGTATTCCGGGTGTCAATGTAAGTAGGTCTTTATAGATATTTAAAAAGTAATAACTCAATTGGATAAAACAAAAATCAATAGTTGAAGTGGATAAATATTGAAGATGGGGATCCTAAATAAGTTCCTTGTATATTGGATTTTTTTATAAAATTAATGGTGATCAAAAATTTTTGCAAGCATATGACATAAATACGAGAGGATCCTCAAGAGAAAGGTGCAAACCTTGCCATGTAGGGGAGGGCAATGATGCGGTATGGCTCCAGCAAGGGGCCGGGCATCGACTCGGTCATAAGTGGGAAAGGAGGCCTCCAAAGTGACTCGGGGGGGGGGGGCATCGTGAGAGGGGAGTCACACGAGTGAGGGTGTTGCTGGAGGGTGTCAGCGAGATCACGAGAGGGAGAAGACAGCTCCAACCACAGGATGTCAGGCATCCATACGATCCTGAGAGGGAGAGAAGAACTCCGATGTGGGCATGAGGGGGAGTGGGCCGATGTATGATGGTCGTGCGGGAGGGCATCTTTGGGGAGAAGTCGCGCAAGGGAAGGCATCGCAAGAGGGCACTGTGAGGGAGGACATCACGTGAGGAAACTCGTAGGCGGGAGGGGGCATCACTGGTGGGGAGTGGGGTGATCAGTGGATTGCGAAGAAAACACAAGGAAACTCACAGCATTTAGATTGAGTTTGGAGGACTCTCACCTTCATCTTCCTCAAAAGTCTCAACCTGGCATATAAGAATGTTTCGAGTTAGATTCTCAAGTTCGATAAGCTTTCCTCAACTAATGAGGTCTATTACCAAATACAAGCACGTGTATACTGGGATGTGAGTATCAAGTCCACCTACTCTCAGGTTGATAAAATGGAGCATACTTCCTTCTTGTCTTGTGGAGTCAGAGAGATGACAATCAAGTGGACATCTAACAAGAAATGTAGCCACTACAGTAAGCCAGGTCATTACGTCGTGAACTATAAGGTATTCATCTAATAAGAAGCCTTAGAGATGAATACGAAAGCAAAGTCATATGAAAGTTCCCCAAGCCTAGAAATTCATGGTTGTCATAATAATAGATATTAATACTAGTTGTGAATCTAGTCCGAAGGAACTCTTATATTAAGTATGATTGTATGAGAATTTCAAGCTACTCTTTCCAAGGTCATAACCAGCAATAGCAAGGATAAGATGAGATGAATTCCCTTAATAAAGTGTGTCACACTTGCATATTTATCCGCTTGTTGATTTCTACGAAATGAGCGGATAATCCATGTTGATGCTATTCGAAGCAGTGGAACTTCTAATATGGACTATATATCGGATAAACCGCATGATTGAGAAATTTGTGTAGATAAATAGATTCCATGAGTATACATGTAATTGCAAAAGTTCTAAAATGCCCTTTTATATTTTAGACTCCATATCAAATGTTAAACACTACACGCCAATAGTTCAGTTTTCTATTATAAAACCCGCAATCTGAAGTTACATGAGGTGGCACACGATTTTCAAACTTAATTCTAAACACAATCACAAGATAACTTTTGATGGTTTTCCATCTTCTTGTGTATATGATATAGTTTCTTGTCCCTTAAATTGCAAGCAAAGAAGAGAGCCATAAGATTGCCTGTTCAAACAATAAAGGATTAGTGATGCAATTGAAATTTAGATGCTCTTCTCGGAGCCCAACATTGAACGCTTTAATGTTTGGTAGATTCCATATACGAAGATCCATGTCTTCCACATACTGAAGCAAATTCTCCGCACGTGCTTCATCCTCAGAATTTATTAGGCTCGCACAGTTCTCCTGTATTGCAAGACAACCATCGCACAAATGGTTATGATCATACCAACTATCACAGTAAAGTTCATGGAATATGATTCACTTTCAGGATGCCTTGATGGTAAAATTGTAGATACGCGAGACTTAAAATCTCATACTAAAGAGAATGGAGGTCCGAGTCCTCTTCAAGGAATAATAAGAATGAGGGATTTTTACCCGACAGACCCTATAAACTTTGCCAATTACCTCTACAACCTTTTGCACAACATAATTACCCCATCGACCCTATAAATTACCCCAAGAACCCTCACGAGCTTCAAACAGATTAACCGCAGGGTTCATGGGGTAAGAGTTGGCAAGTTTACGGGGTCGAGGGGGGAATTATGTTGTTTCAAAGGTCGTGGAGGTAATTGGCAAAGTTTGTAGGGTCTGTCGGGTAAAAATCCCTAAGAATAATGCTCATTGAATGAACACCTAGAATCTGATCGATATAGATTGAATAACTAACCAACAGTTGGTTGCCTGTATGAGACAGAAGTTTCTGTGAAAAATAGTCATAGACAGCTGATGCACTGCTCTTGTGTATGTCAACAAAGAGTTCTAAATTCCCCCTGCTGAATCTTGGTTGTGAAACACTCTTCATTGTAGCTTGACGATGATCAAAGACAATCACCCTGCAATATAATCGATTAAGAATTGTCTAAACTATTACGAAGAAAATCTAAAACCGTACGATTAGAGGGGGAAGAAGTACTTGTAAAAAAGACATTGATTTCTGAACTAGATAACTAAATAAAGGCGTCTAGATGGATATCGAAATAAGCTGACGTTTAGGGAAAATGGGGTTTGTATGAAGCCACCTTTTTTAATGGTGGGTTTACATTTCACAAAGTTTTAGGACAACTTGGCACTTAAGCTGAGTTTGGCATGCCATAAATCCTGCAATATAGTCAACAAAAGTACTCATCTTTTCGAGAAGAATGTATTGAGAAAATAAATTGTGTGCCTGCATTCAATCTTATGAAAAGCAAGATTAATCATACTACCCGTTGCATGAGATTTTTCTAATAATCAATACAATTTCTCTGGCACTTTCTTCATATTCAAACATGGTCCAAGAACAATAAAAGAAAACAATACGGTCGCTGCTTTTTGTAAGGAATCAATGTGGTTCATCCATTTAATTAGGATTAATCACTTATTGATACCAATTTTGCAAAAACCACAAGAAAACTATAAAATCACGCTGGCTACAATTTTTACAAATGATGCAAAAAGTGTATTACAAGACAGAATACTACAAATCACATTAATCGGAACTCCAAATAACTATGATGTATGTAGATGATCGTCCCCACAAAAACAAGAAAGGGACTGCATTAATTCCCTTTGGCACACTTCGGAACGCTTGATTTGAGGAACGATCTACACAGGATGGAAAAGAATTCCTTCCTCCATAGAGAAGGCCGTCCCAACTAGCTGATTAGACACCTCTTAAAAGCCATGCCAGGATGGATAGCATAGACTTGGTTTTATGTATAAGAGAAGTCGCAAGTTTCAGAAATCACATCAACATTCAAGACTTCTAGACTTGGCAAGTTACCACCTTCTTCTTGAGTCATGTGCACTAAGAAGTTAAATCATTTGTCTGTATAGAACTTAATATCTATTCTTTCCCACGAAGGAGATGAAGGGGAACTGAAAATACCTGGGGATAAATTGCGAGATCTGCACGGCGAAGTCATCTGGACCAAAAAAGCCAAGTAGATAACACGTCTCCACATAGTCCAACTTCAAATCACACACTCTAAAAAGGGCCCAAAAAAAAAGATAGATGATCGAGTCATATATTTGAGCGGCTTGTTGGTAATAACTAATAAAAATCGTTGCACCACGTGTTTGTTTGAACATTTTCATAGCAATTAAAAAGAACTTCATTGGAGCTTTATGATCGTGCATTATGAGCAGTTCACATCTAAACGATGTCGAAACGGTATCTAAACATGGGATGAAGCAGTTGTGGGGGGCGATACCGGAAGGGGGCGACGGAAGAGAAGGGAAGGACGAGGAAGGGGAGGCGAAGGCGAGAGTGGTAGAGGTGCGCGAAGAGGGCGGCGAGGGCGCCCGAGAGGCACGGGTAGCGGTACAGCACCACGCTCCAGCCTCCGCGGCGCGACTCTCCCATCGCGCGCAGGGTGTCCAACGCCGCCCTCGAGCGGAAACGCCGGATGGTGCCGACGCCGACGGCGGTTATCCCCTGCGGAGCCGACGCGAGCGTCCCGCAGCGTCTGAGCGCCTTCAGCATCGTTTGGCTGTGAGCTGGTGAAGGGAAGCGGCGGGAGGGGGCTTTTGCGCTTAGAGGGGTTGATCGCGGAATTATGAACCAAGCTCAACGTGCAAATGATTTGGGTGTATTCGTTTTGACGGATAGGAGGCTCTACAAAGTTTCTATCCCGAGCTTAAATATTTGGGGCATGCTAATAATTACCACTATCTAATAATTTTAATCAAAATGACTCACTTCTATCATGTATTCTTCCTTGTTTAATCGAATAAAGAAGAGCAAATAACTACCACTT
This sequence comes from Ottelia alismoides, assembly GCA_037367405.1. NCBI lineage: Eukaryota > Viridiplantae > Streptophyta > Magnoliopsida > Alismatales > Hydrocharitaceae > Ottelia > Ottelia alismoides. Next base: position 1,072,283 of record JAZKJV010000397.1, read on the forward strand.
ATCATTCCTTATTCTACATAATCAAATCCCTGCACAGAAATGAGGGATATAACAGCTTAATCATTCATTATCTCATATATTGTATCCCACTACGGAACAGTCCCTGAAGACTTCCTATATTTGCGAACTAATTTCAAAATTAACGGAGTTCTACGAATGATGGGAGTGCACAATATGAGCCCTTAACTTTTTGATTGGAGATATTGATCGATTTTTGCGCACTCTCATCCTGGATTACGTGTAGCATTCTGAATGGTTGAGTAGTATTCCTACCATACCATCTATAAATGCTTGTCCATCTAAAATCCGTGAGGATCCATAAGAGAAATCCTATGGCGATAAATAGAATCCCCACCAAAACATCGATAGCTTGAGTATTTAATTGGAAGAACGTAAGTCGAAGCGATATAGCTACGATGTATAAAGGGGTGTAAGGCTAGGGATCAATGGGTAAGAGAGCTAGTAAATGGATTTGTGATGTGATATCGTCATCGAATGAAGTATATAACTAGATGATCGTCGAACAAATCATAAAAAAAATAGATAAGCGAGCGAGATATAGTGCAAGCATAGGTGAGCGTCAGAACAACATATTAAGAAGGTATTATGGAAACTCTATCTTGGATAAGATTCTTTTAAGAAAAAAGACCTCCATCGTATAGGTGTATTCCAAAAACTTCACCATTAATCACCACAAAATTTTACGAGGACAATACAAAGAATAAGGGAACGTGCTCTAAACATACCAACTTTCAGCTAACACTCTAGCTTGGGCCACCACATTCTCACTATAGAAGAGATCTTGATGGAACATCACTCCATTTCTAATCAGTCAAAGCACCCAAATCATCGCCTCACATCTCATGCGCTCCAATTCAGAGCCTTGCCAACCCGCACCAATGGACTCTCAGAAACCAAATACGCCCTCAGCGGAGAACGTGGTGTTTTAGAAGAGCGCCCAAGCCTCGACGAAGCTCCCACAACTAAGGAAGAGGTGATCCACCATCTCAACATTCTCGTGACAACGGCAGCAAGCTGGTTCAACTGTGTACACAAACCGTGCAAATATCTCATCTGTCAACATGCGCCCCCTTCTAAAAAGCCACAAAAATACCTTCACGCATGCTGGAATTTTCCAATTACAAATTCTTATACAGTCAATCACACATCCACCTAGATTGAAAATCATTGGACTCTTTAGAGTCATGTAAGCTTTCCCCACCAAGAACGCATCATCGTGCCAACTCCAACAATCTCGACCCTCAATGGGTCCTCCAACATCCTCAAGCTCCTGCAACATCACCAACAACTCATTCATTTGCTGATCTGACAACTCAGATCTGAAAATGAGGGGGAAACGAATGCCCATCCCAAACGCCACGGAATAGTTTGAATCAACCACCAAAGCCATCAAACGTAGGAATCATTATTCAAGAGCCCCGCCCTCACTCTAATCATTTATCCAAAATGTGTAGTACCTACCATCACTCACTACTAGCCTAAAAAGGGTCAAATATCATGTACCACTTCACAAATACCCATCCAAAAGAAAGAAGGAGTCGGACCAAAAACACTGAGCTTGACAAGGAGCATCCCATGCCATAGATTCTCCCAAGTAAAGCACCCACCATGCTGTCACAATCCACCTAGATACAAGCAATCCACTTGCTGAGCATGAACTTATTCATCTCCTACAAACTACATACCCCCAGGCCATCGTCATCCTCTGAGCATGACATCGTCCTCCAGTTAACCAGGAGCATCCCACTCGACTGCCCAGAAGATGACCATAAGAAATGTCTCATGATGGTCTTAAGCCTTCTCTGCACCCCAACTGGGAGAACCCTAGCAGACAGAAAGAATGTAGGATCTGCATATATAATCGATCTAAGCAGCACCAATCTACCTCTCTGTGATAGGCATTTATATATCCAACCCACCAGCCTTTTCTCCATCTTCTCAATCACAAGCATCCACTCCACTACACACATCCTCCCAACAACCAAACACACACCAAGATACCACAAAGGTAGATCCCTACAGATTGACCTCAACCAACCTGCACAACTGCCAATCTCCCCTCCTCCAAACCAACTTGTACAAACTCTGACTTATCCATGTTGAGCCTCAGACCAGAGACCTCCCCAACGATATCCAGAACCACAGACAACCCCCCACAACTCTCTGACCCTCCTTCCGCAAAAAGGGATGATGCCATTCACATAATGGGTAATGGGAATTGAGATGTCATCATTGTTGTAGCCACTACAAACACCACCCGACATAGCACGATCCACCATAAATAGGTAAGGCATCTACCACAATAACAAATAGTAGGAAGGCAAGCGGGCAACCCTGACGCGCATCTCGTTGAGGCTGGAAAAATACCCCTTTCGGCTGCCCATTCACTAGGACCGCGCACGAAGCAGCCGTCACACACATCTTCATCCACATTATCCGGCGGTCCGGAAAGGTTTTCCTATGAAGGTAAGCCCACAGAAATCGTTAATCTACATTATCATAGGATTTTGAGAAATCCACCTTCCAAACCACTCCCTTCACTCTCCTCCTCTTGTTGGACATGCAATCCCACAACGAGCCATTATACGATAAATGTTATTGCAAATCATTTCCCGATCTGAAATGAAGAATAACTAATTTGCGTTGAAGGTCCCTTAATACAATTAGGGTTATGTAACATAGCCATCTTAATGATCAGACAACTGTTGATTCAAATATTGAATTATAGGGGCATGCGCTAAGATGATATCTAAAGAGTTAGGTTGAGGACTCATCAAGCACCATCAAGTGATTATTAAGAGGGGATCTTGATGAATCGTTGATTGATCATCACTATTCTCTCTTTTTATCCTCTAAGAATAAGAACTTCGTTGTAAATCTTCATTAGTTCCACATTTTTGTCAATAAAATATTGACATGTAATTAACCCTAATTACTAATTATTGTATTTTTGTCACTAACATTTTCTTCTTTTTTTCCTTTTCATTAAAATCCCAAAAAATAGATAAATGTTGTAGATATTTATCTTGGCTTTAAAAAAATCTAAAATACAAAAAAGGGAAACCATCAAAAACAGTATTTTTATCTGTTAAAAGTACCACCAAAAATATTTCTATGTATAAATGACCTCTTTTGACTTTTTGTTCGACATGAAACTTGTAGATCTCATCTAGATCTGTAACTTTCATGTTTTGACTTTTTGTTAATTCAACATTCTACTATTTCTTTCTTAATTTTCTTTATTTATCATATTTTCTGAATAATTGATTGGGCCACATGGCGCTCTCTGGTGCCACCACGTGGTCGCACCTCCTTCCGCCACCCGCCTCTGATATTAGCCTTGGATTCACTTCCATCTCCTTCGTCTCAGCTGTCTCTTCCCGCTCGCTCCACAACCCTTGGATATGTTCCTCTAATACGATCTAAGTTGCACCCTTGTGCATGCATCTCAGCCATCCAATGCCTAGTCATCCAATGGTTGATCGCCCTCCACGTCGCCCATTCCACCTCATTCGTTGGATGATGCTCCATCTCCATCCTAACCACCCACCATCGCCTTCATCTACGCCGTTGGATCGCAAGATCCAACGGCTAGAACCCCGTCCTCCTCCCTCGACGCCTCTCTCACGGGCATTACACCTCGATCCATCACCGCCCCCTTCCTATTTTGGTGCCCATGTCCGACAACCTCCTCACAAATCAACACTGCCAGTACGCAGACCCATCTTCTGCCATCTTCCCGCAACCATCAAAGCCCTCATCCCGTGCCTTCATTCCTTCCATTCTACCATTACATCCATCATCGCCACCACTTGTGACATCGGAACTCACCATTTAAAACCACCTCCTCTGCCTCACTTCTCCCTCATCCACCAATTCGTAAGGTCACAGCTTAGCCTTCTGCCTTCTCCTATGACAGAGGACGAAGGATTGGAGGTGCGAAAATAGCTCGCAACCTCGGTGTCGACCCATGGCTGCCATGGCCATGTTGCGGTCGCCCTAGGCGTCGCTGGGCTCTCCGACGTGGATGCTCGGATCCGAGCGACGACCAGAGCTTCATCAGAAGCCCAGCACAAGCCTCCCACTTTGTCGTTCTTCTTCAATCCCCCAGGTATCGTGCTTTGCATTTTTCTTTGTGTTTTCTCCATTTTAATCCAACACATACAACACTTAGCTCTGCCACCTGACCATCTTCTGAGCTCCGCCTTACTACCCCCATCTTCGTCGGATCTCCTCAATCTTTGAGGAGGGTCTAGATCCTCTTCCTCCTTCCTCCACAACCTCCAGCTCCTCATCCCTTTCCTCTGCCTTCATGGTGCATGGACCCATCCAGGTCCTCACCTTATTCACCTCTCGAACCTCCATCTCACTCAGCTCCCTCACGCATACATGCCTCAACTATTCCCGCTAACACTCCTTGCAGGTTTCATCATCAATGGACGGAGCAAGCACCGCAGCTTCGATCTCGAACTTCTACTCAGGCATACTCGAGTCGTCACTCACTTCTAGGGAGTCCAACGCCTCCTCGTCCGTCGGATCTTCATTGCCAACGGTCTAGGGTTATGCTCGGAGCTCCAGGCCCCTCGCCGGAGCCCTAAAAGCACCGCTACTTGCACAATAGAGGAAGAAAGACTAGGAGCTACAGGTGTCGTTGGATGGCACCTCTCCGGTGTCCATCCAACGGCTCAAGGAGAGCCACGTACCCCCTTCCGAGGTAAAAAGGTTGAGTTGGACCGAGCCTCACCCAACCCGCATCAAGCAGCCACGTGGCCTCCAAAACTATAGCCGCCCAAGCCTAGTCTCGAGCCTCAGCTCGTGTGCCCTGCACATGAGGGGCTGGGATACTTGCAGTCAAGGCCCCGGGCCTTCTAATCCAGGTCCAAGCGTGCATGCTTTGCGTACATAAATGGGCATTTTACAGAAATTCCCTACTGGTTTATGATAATTGTAGATATACCCCCGCGTACAATGAAAAATATCAGGGATGCCCTTCGGGGTTTTGTTTATTACAAATATACCCCTCCAAGCATATTTGTGATTATCTATCCATCATGTTTCTTATTTCATTTATACCCTTGCACTATTCATTCAATAACTTGAGCATATGAACTCCAAATGAGTTGATTTCAGTTTCATTTTGACGTTGATTTTGTTCTCTATCTAATGGCATCACTTATTTCATGTTTTGACACTTATTTAAATATGCTAATTTTTGAAATATGAAGTCCCGCTTGCTCGTTAATTTAAAATGTCATGATTTCATTTTAATGCTCAATTTGTCTTGAAAATCAACTTATCTTTTATTGTGTAACACCCATACTCCCAAACATAGTCCCACATCTAAAACTCACAAAGTGTGAGAGTGGGTTATAAGTGGTGGAGATTACTACCTGACAACTTGGGTTTAAGCATTTTGGGTGGTTGTCAACGGGTCCATCTGGGTTCGTACCAACAAGTTCTCAGGGCCAGTTTTCCTCGATAACGGACCAGAGACCTAAGTCCGGGACGTTACATATTGCTCATTGACTTGAATATTTTTAGGGCATATTTGTACATGGTTTCATGCATGGTTATCTGTCGCATAACATACACATTGCATCTCATTTAAACTGTATAAAAACAAATAAAAATGCACGCATCATATTACTTTGTCTCTACATTATTTTGTTTGCATAATGGTTCATATGATTCTGTGTCATGCATTGTAATTGCATACGAAGACATGGATTTAGAATTTAATCACTTAATTTTTAAGCAATAATTTTCGATGAATAGATGAGGAGGCTCGTGTCTCTGTGTTCGACCTTGGTACACTCACCAAGTAGAAATTCTCCACAACATTCAAAGATTGTGGTTTTTGCTGAATTGAAATTTGTTTTCTATACTACAACTATAGTTATTAAAGAGACATTTTTTCCACTTCATCAAATGGCACCTTTTTCGGGGAACACGGCTCATCCCATTTGTTTATTGAATTTATTACAGTATTTTTGATGTGATTATTTTCAAAATTTTAGGTCTTCACATTATGTTCATTTGTGCATGATTTTATGATTATTTTCACAACTTTTTCCTTTGTGGTAGGACTCGTGAAGATGGAGGATGCTCGATCTACATGGAGGCGTGGAGTTGGGAGCTCCCGCTACGAAGAGTCGTAGAGGAAATTCAGGGGAATTCAAGGAGTTTAATCATTGTGTTGTTGCGCATTTGTTGTGCAAAAAAGGAAAAAGTAGAAAAAAAGTGTATCATTTGCATTTCTAGTGGTCCTCATTTGAGAGCTCGCATGTGTATCTATAAACTTGAATCTTGCATGTGGTGTGTGAAGTCTCACCCCTGTCCGGGTGAGCTCCACTTGAGTGTCGACCTAGGGCTAGGCACGCGGCTCTTCAAGCTCTTTTATTTTTCTATCATTTGTGCTTGCCTCATAGGTTAGGATACACTTAAATCACTAGATGCACATACATCACTTCTCTTAGCCAAATTAAATTGAATTCTTTGTCGCTAATAGAAGCATGCTTAAGGTGCGGTTTCTTCAAATTGCATGCATTTAGTATAATATTTCAATATAGTCTTCTATATGCACGAAGATTGCTGGAGGCACCGTAATTTCTCTTTCTCAAGCATGCATATGCTTTTCACAAATGCATTGGATCTTCTCAAATCTTCCCATGATTATCATGTAGGATATGAAAGGAAATTAGGAATGACCGATTAGACGATGATTGCTTGATTTATGCTCTCACATTAAAACAGTGACAACCTAAAATTTAAATCGGGATTGTAATGCAAGTCGATGAACTAAATTAGAATAAAATTCACTTTGGTTTACGGGAAAGCATCCCCCTGCCATTGTACACAGGATATTTGTGATTGTTGAGAGGTGAGGACGTATCCGTAGGATAGTACCCGAAACCTAGCTCTAAAACCTACATAATGAAATTTAATTCTGAATGATCACCAATAAAAAGAAAAGATAAATGAACAACCTTTGTTGGTCGTCATGTGTGTGTTGGTGAAACTAAAGGGGGTATTGTCTACTTGGATGAGCCTGAATGTTTGTGTTGGTGAATAAAGGGCTTTGGCATGCATGACATGCACATGAAGCAAACCGGGGTTGAGGGAAAACTGCATTGACCTGATTAGGGGGGAATGGAAGCATGGTACGGTGTAGCAGTGGTTGCTCCGATGAAGTGAGGAGGAGGAGGAGCACCGGGATCCTGCTCCAGGGAGGAGCAGGTTGGATGGAGTACGACAGAGCGTAGGGAGACAGTCGAGAAATGAAATGAGGTGGCTGGAGAGGTTAGAAAATGGGTGACGCATGGTGGAAGTGTTCGGTGGAGCTAGCCTTCGACGAACTACGAATCAATTAATCACGCTAAAACAATGGATTAAACACTAATCTAAATGCATAAAATGAAACTAACACTAAAATCTCCTAAAAATGACAAGAAAAATACCTCAAGAAGTCAGGGCTACAAGGTGAACCTCACGGCGGCGAAGGTCATCGAAAATGGGTGGAAGTCACCTTAGGCTGGTCCTCGATCCACCAAAATGTTGGGCGAGGAGGTTGTCACCCTCCTCGAGCCCTTGAGCACAAAAGGAGGATAAGACAATGACCAAAAGGGGATCAAATTCGAGTAGGAGCTCGGGACGAGTTTATGTACAGGTGAATGGGATGCTCCAAAGAACGAGGCATGGAGAGTGGTGTAGTGATCCAATCCTCGATGCATCATGGGCTTGTGATAGCCTAATGATCGAGAGAAAAAATGTAGAAGAAATCATTCCAAAGGATGAACGAATCCTTGGGGGAAAATTGAGAAAATGTGTCAAAGCTAGGTCTGACAAACCTAGGACCTCGGTCAGAGAGTTGACTGAGGTAAACTAAAGGTGAAACCTGGTTGGTCTACGTGGACCAACCCGAAAAACCAGACCTAAAATTATTATAAATTGATTTATTAATTTTAAGTCATAAAATAAAAATTATTTATTATTTTACATGGTAATTCAATATGATTTTTATTTATTTTAGTGGACTTATTAATTACAAGTTACCTTTTAGAGTTCCATTTATAGGTATATTTACCTATGTTTTGCACATTTTATTTTTACTTTGTATTATTATTATTATAATTATTTTATTTTTTTATATTTATAACTTATTTTTATATACATAAATATATTTTTATTTTATTTTTCTAATATAATATTTATACTTAAATAAATAGGGGTATAAAATATATAGGTATAAGTATATGTATTTTATCTACGTATTTTAGTATATTGTTTATTTGAGTGTCTTATTTATGTTTTTATTTTATTATAAATATATAAAAGTGTTATAATTGATATTTAAAAAATTAAAAAATATAAAATTATAAAAATAATAAAGAATAGATAAAAATGAATATTTTATATAGGTAAAGTTTACAATAGGAGTCCAAAACTTAACTTTCACACATTAACTCTAAAAAATACGAAACCACATTCATTAAAGTATCTTATTAAAAGTTATATCAATTAAAGGTAATTTTGATACATTTTGAGTTTTTATTAGGAGATATGGGCCTGGGAAGTTGAGATTTTGGCCTTTTATTTTGAGTATTACTTATACATCATATATTATTTTCGTATGAAATCAATTTTGTATTTTCTATATAAGACTATATACAACTTTCATGTGTAAATTTTCTTTATTTGGGGTATAAATAATAGAAAATAAAATAGGTCCCAGAAGTGATTTATTGATGAATTGAAGAATGAGGATTTTAATGGAATTTTGGTCCTTATCTCCCCCTACTTACTCCTTATCGACCAAATCAATTATTGACTTGGTCTCTGGGTATAGGGTCAAAAAATACCTTTGGTATTTTATTCATTTTCTTTTCTTTTCTTTATTGTATAATTTTAGCATTAAAAATAATAGTTATATACAATAAATAGAACAAATAATGAATGTTAATTTATACAAAATAATGCTATGTACATGCGTTAACTAGGGTTTTTAAGGACAAAACGATAAAATAAATGTAATGAAATGGAGATTCATCAGCAAATAGCTTCAGAAAAATACAATAAAAATATATTTAAGTGTATCTAAAGAAGTTATAAATATATAAATTATATACATAAAATAATAAAATCCAAAATACAAAAAAAATAAAATAAAATATACAATACCTAAGTAAATATACCTGTAAATATAACAAGTAAAAAGTAAAATAAAATAAATAAACTTGTAAAAATAAATAAAATCACCATTAAATAGTATACAAAATATAATATTTTATATTTTATGTTTTTCGAGAATAAATCAATTTAAAAATTTCCCAATTATTTTCCTTTTACTTATTTTCATTTCTCTTTTAGGGGCTGACTTGGACCAACTAGGGCGCAACCTTGGTTGACCCAGGTCAACTGTTCTGCCCACCCCGTCGCCTACGTCAGAAGTCGCATCTGTGCCGTCTTCTCCGAGTTTCTTCATTTAATCCATCGATCATTTGCCCTCGGTCCATGCATGAAAAGTCTTCTTTGATCATATGTCTATCACACCAGCACTTTTTCTAGGTCAAAGGTTCATTGAATCGAGTGTAATCCTTAATAGAAACTCTAGCCTCTGCTTATATATAAACAAGAGCCCGAGTCCTTCAATCCAATTTTGATCCCCCCTTTTTAGTTCTTAGCCCCTCAAATCGATCCCAGTGGATCTGTGTTAGTGACAGGAGCATAGTTTTACGGTTTGCAATGAGGAGGGGCTGAGGAAGAGGTGGTCCAAGCCATGTCGGAGCTCCGCCTGGTACTTAAGCCTCCTGCACTTTCAAGCATGGTTGAGGCCATTTCCCTTCGATTCTAGGTAATATCTCTAGTGTAGATTCTATTTTTGTTCTTAGTTTTAGATTAATCGATAGGTTTTAGCTTAGATCGAATCTGTTCATAAACATGAGCTTGAGCTCCAGGTTGATTTCAGCATGAAATACCTCCCATTTCGACCCATTGACCCCCACATTTTCGATCCTTGTTGTTTCTCCATCTGACCCGACCATTTTCCCCCATCGAATCACCCCGATTCGAAGCGAATCGAAGCTTGCTCTATCGCCTCTGCCTGAGCTTCACCGCCCGCCCACTTCGCACAACCTCCTGCAGCATTTTTGAACCGAGACACTTCGTGTCGAGTTGCTTAATCTTTTTATGCAAGAACTGAGCATCGTGAGACTCCTGGAGAGGATAATTGAGGATTAGAAGCATTGTCAGGTGATGCGGAACTCAACGAGACCCCGGGTCCTCATCCTTGGGACCTGGAATCTTGCTGAAGACACTTGTACGTGAGGAGGACCTCCATGAACTAGAAGGATTCATCGATGCACCGAATAGCGATCGGAGTCGACCATATTTCATAATAGAAGGTCGGAGGTACAATTGTTCTTTCCCGTTCTTAGAAGAGAGCAGTAGTCATTCGATGAAGAAGCCACTCTAGCTCTAATCACAGCCGTCGGATCACGAGCGAATTGAAGCCCTCATCTGTTGTCAGATCTGACTTAAATAAGCCCACGTGACTCGCTCTCTATTGTTCGTTCCCACTGATACTGGTATATTTCACTTAGGCCCTCCCAGATTTTGTATATGAAGTTTACGAATTAAATATTAGTTCTTTAATGTACTTTTAATAGGACAAATTTCATGTGAACCTTTGTACAATCTTTTATTTGCAAAATAGTCCATGCCAGGCATGTGCATATGCATGTTTATTTTGTAAAAATTTCACCGAGGTTCGTGAATTCTTGTATTTGTTCCTAGGTGCATTTTTAGTTAATTTTAATTGCAAATCAGTCCCTACACTGCTTGGATTTTTATTTATTTCATTCTATTTATTAAAAATAGCTCATGTGCTCATTTAATTTAAGGAAATTTGATTTAAGTGCTTTACATCATGCTTTATCATGCTATGCTCTAGGATTTGACATTTAGTTGAGTTTTTCATTTATAAAATAGTTATATGTGCTATTTATTCCTTGTCTACTTTATAAAACCCCGAGAAATTAGAAAAAAACACATTTAAAAAAATCCTAAAAAATATATTGTAGTTTCTATTTGCTGCCTTTCATTTTCAGACTAAAAATCTCTAAAAACAAAAAAATCGCTAAAAATTAAAAAAAATCCAAAATCCTTATAATAAAATTTAAAACATCTTTTTAAAAAAATGTTTACTTCTGTCTCTAAATTTTCTTTATATTATATATTATTTATTAAAAAAATAGTTTTAGAAAATTTTGAATCTATTTAGTATTTTTAAATTCCAAAACAATTTGGCCTAATTAAAAAGTCCCTGATTTTGTGTATTTAGGACTTTAAACCTACCAAAAAATTAGCAAAAATTCTTGAAATAATAGAAAATTATAAAATTATAAAAAGCACAAAAATATTTTATTTTATAAATTTTGGTTATTTTGAGTTGTATTTATAATTATACTATAGTATATATATAATTATATATGTATATATCTATATTTTATACTAGAAAGAAAAAGAAATTAAAAATCAAAAAATTATAAAAAGAAAATAGATAAAAATATAAAAATTATAAATAATTAATATAAATACTCATTACTTTCTTTAATTAAAACTCACAAACACTTTGATTAATATTGTGCATACATATACATACATATATATTATTTCTTCATAAACAATATACCTTGCTCCCACGTTTTGCTTCATGTGTTCAACCCCTACCTGCTTGTCCACTATGCACTTGTTTGTAGGGTATAATAAATTTTTCTTCACACATTGCTGCTTTGATTGCTTTACTTCTCTATTGTGTGAGTTGATTGTTGAATTTAGCTTAGGCTTTGGGTGAGAAGTCACATCAGCAACTTCACCCCAGCCTTGTGTGGAGCGAGCGACTTTCTCCTCTTGTCACATGCTCTCTTCACTTATCTGCTAGTCTTTGGAGAACTTGATTAGTGAATGGTAGAGGAAAGTGTTCCTTCTTCATTATGGCATTTAAATGATGGTAGTCTACACACACCCGCTTAGATGTTGGTACTCAGGTAGAGATCTCTCCTTGATCATTCCTTATGACGGTGGACCCTGATTTATTTAGCACTACATGCAGGGGACTCACCCACTTGGAGTCGGAGATTGGGTAAATGAAGCCCGTCTCACACCATCGCGTGATTTCTTTCATAACTACGTCATGCAGGTTCGAATTTGGTATTCTTTGGAATTCTCGGGACGTCTTGCAATCTTCTTCTAGATAATGTGGTGTGAACAAAGACTCGGATTTAACTCGCAGAGATCAGAAATTCTCCAACCAAATGCCTTGTCATTTTTTTTCTAGAACCTTGAGAAGTCGAGATTCTTGATCCGATGTTAGATAGCTGTCGATGATGACCGAATACATGTTCTCTTCACCTGTAAGGATTGCGTATTTCGGACATGCTGGGAGCAATTTGAGTTCTGGTATCTATTGAGTCTGCTCCATGGCTACTTCAGAAATTGTGCCGGTAGCTGGATGAACTACTAATTTCAATGAGGCGTTGTCCACCTATGTCACTCATGGTTCAGAAATGAAAGTGCCAAACATGTCTGCAATGAACTCTTCTTGTTCATATTGGCTTGAATCTTCCTCAAACATGCCACTCAGTGACTCGATCATGATTCAATCTCCCAATCAGTAAGGAATATGGATGGACTATGTTGTCTAGGTCTTCCTCTGAAGAGAGGAATTCCTGTGTGAAAGTACAATTCAAGGAGATTTACTGATCGCTGATATCGATGATATCATAGTCCTGAATTGTTAAATCTAGCTTCCCTCCTTCTATCGCAGCTTTCAGCTCGTTGACCATATCCATAGTAACTTTTTCAGAGTTGGAGCAGAAGGTGACCTTCCCAGACCTGTAGTTGACGACCGTCTCAACTGTACGAAGGAAAGGTCGACCTAGAATGATAGGAGTCTGGAGTAACGGTGCAGGTGAGTCCATATCTAGGACTAGAAAATCAATTGGAAACTTCATATCCTACACAGTATGATAACGTCCTCCAACATACCTCTGGGCCACTTCACAGATCGGTCTACTGATGAATCTGTGATTCATCACATCAAAAGTCAAAAATAAAGCCTTGTTCCCGAGAAAATAGAGGCATATTTCCTTTTATCTTGCATAAATAACACTCATGCATACATCCATAATTCATGCATTTTAGCAGCTCATCTGCATCTAAATAAAAAGCCAAAAATCCCCTGTACAATACCCCTTCATCAAATAACTTCTTCTCTATAATATATGTGTATATTCCTTAATAATATAGGGAAGAATGCCAAAAATCACCCTTGTAAAATAGCCCAAATATCCTGAGAATCCTTGTACATTAAAACACACATAAAGCCCGCATACAAACCCTTACTTAGGTCTACTCACTCTTAGAATACTACATATTAAAAGACCTTCAAAATGAGACTAATTTCATTGCAATTGGAGCTTGTATGAGAAACTTGGGTTTTTGGGTCATTTTGTATACCACATATGTACATTTATGTATTCTTGTATTTATGTATCATATGTGACCTTATCTCCGTCTTTGGTCAACATGAAACTTGTAGATCTCATCAAGATCTACAACTTTCATGTTTTGAGTTTTTCCAAATTCGGCTTTCTCTTCTTCCTACACGTATTTCTTCCTCCAGCCATTCACAGCAGGCCACGTGGCGCCCTCTGATTGCGCCACACGGCCCGCTGCCCTTCGCCTCGTCCGCCCGCAATTTCCACCGTTGGATCGCGCTTCAGATCCAACGGCCCAGGCCCGTCCACGTACATCACCACCTTCCAGCCCTCAGATCCATAACACACTTCATCTCCACCATCCATTAGCGCCTCGCCCACAGTGCGCCACGCGTCACATCTTGAGCCCTTCGATCGCATTCTCAGCCCTTTCATCTGAGCCGTTAGCTACCCAATAATCTCAACCGACCGATCGATCGCCAAGGACTGATCAGGACTGCCCGCCCGTGCCTCTGCCCCATCATGCCAAGTGTCGGCTTCCTGACCCTTAGATCGCGTCGCCTTGACCTGATCTTAGCCGCTCGCTCGCACTTCGCCCAGCTCACCCCACATGGCGCCATCACGACCTCAGATCATCTCGCCTTGATCTAATCCTAGACGTTCCTTTGCGCTTCGATCTGGCCGTTGGATCACAAGATCCAACGGCCAGGGCCTCGTCTCCTACCTCTGGCAACCCTCTCTCCCACGATCTCCGCCTTGCGGGAGGGGCTGCCCCTTCCTATTCTTGGCCGCACTCTAGCCACCTTCTTCGACCACCATCACCTCCACGTTCATCGCCACTCGTCCCTCATCCTCGCCAGCTACCCCACTCGTCACCACTTCCACCATAGATGCTCCACTACCTCCATAAACTTCGCCCCATCACCAGCCCTGCCGAGACCTCCATCCTATAAATGCCCAGCCGCCGGCCACATTCAGCCCCATCCGCCACTCCAGGGAGATCACTCGAGCTCCAAGCTTCCTATTGGTGACAACAATTGGCTGATTTGTTGAGCGACGACAGAGCTTCTTCTCCGGCGAGATCCTCGGCCCACCGCCGTGTCGCAGCCACTCCTCCGAGCAGCTGCTAGAGCTCGGGACCTTACCGACCCCTTGAGCGACGACCTGGAGCTCAAAGCTGAGCGCCAATCCCCAGGTAACCCCCTCCATTCCTCCTCCGATCTTGCTCTTCTTTTTCCTTTATCTTCTCCGATTTTATTCCACGACCACGATCATCTTCGCGCCTCGCCTTCACTCCGCCGAGCTCCGCGTCGGAGCTCTCATCCTCGCTGACCCCTCCGCACCTTCAGACGCTCTACTCCACCGTCCATCGATCTCCAGCTCCGCCACTTGGCCGGAGCAACGTCGCCTGACCACCTCACGTCGCCTTAGGCCTCGCCAACCAGCATCACGTCTCCACAAACGCACGCACGAGCTCCGGCTCTATATTTAACACTTGCAGGTGCTACTTTCATCATTGGCCGGAGCCTCGCCGGAGCTCTCCTCGAGCTTCATCGACACCGAGCTCCAGCCATCCTCCAGGGATCCAGAGACCACCGGAGGCCTCCTCGTGCTCTTCCGCTTCTTCCGAGCTAGGTGGGAGCTGACGAAGCTCATCACCGGAGCTTGGCAACCGAGGCGGAGCTCGGCTGCCTTCACCGGAGCACAGGCCTCTCCTCCGCAGGCGGCGGAGGACCGTTAGAGAAGAAGAAGCAGCCACCGTTCGATCATCTGATCGAACGGTCCTCGCCTCGCCACGCGTCCCTTCGCCGCCCTCATCCTCGACCGTTGATCATCCCTCGGATCGGACGACTCTCCAGCCGCCACGCGTCTTCATCGACATCCCTTGGATCCATCTTGATCCAAGGGCCTTCAGGCCGCCACGTCGCCTTATCCGAGCCTCGGCCCCCAAGCCTAGGCTCGGGCAACCCGAAGCTGCATCGAGGCTGGGCCGAACCTCCAGAAGACCCGAGCCTCGCTCCGAGCCTCCGACGCCCTCCGAACCTAGGTCCCCCCACGTGAGGAGCACGTGCGACCTGGGTTATTTGCACAGACACCCCTGGAGCTTTCAGAAATCGCAAAAAGGTCCCTGTGAAGCAGTCACCACGTGAGGAGCACGTGTTTCGTGGAGAAATTGCATAGAAGTCCTGCATATTATCGGTAATTGCATTTTAGTCCCTGTCAGCATGTTTACTTATTGAAATTTTATTTTTCAGTATTGCATTTACACCCTTGTGTTTGCACGTGTCCCTAGAGTGCATTTTTCATCATTTTGAAATTCTAAAAATTGCATGTTGTTGAGAATTTTGTCCTCTACCTGTTAGTACACGTGTTTGATTTTTGTTGGTATGCTTAAATTATTAATGAATTAATTGGTTCATTTGTGACATATTTTGCCCAGTGATGCCTTTTGATTTTTAATTAATTATCTGTGCCTTCAAAAATCACCAAAAATTCACAGTAGCTTAAGGACATCATTTTCAACACTCCATAAAAATTTCATGTCATTTGCACGCGTAACGAGGCCTGAATAAATAGTTGAGTGATTTTCTTTAATTAATTTTAATTAATTCATTTCACAGTAAATTTAAGTTCTGTTAATTTTCCTAGGTCCCTGATCATTAGACCTTCCTAGGATAATTTTAGTTCTTGGAAAAATTGTGATTTGATATTTATTAAAAATTAAACACTGAAAATCACTCTGTCTGTTTATTTAATTCACAGAAAAATTATTTTGAGTCGAAAAATTCCAAAAAAATTAGTGTAGGTCATTTTCATCATAAATAACCATCTGGCCAATTTTCATTATTTTTGGACTTCGTTTGATACACCAATTAAATTTAAAGTTAAATTGGCTAAGATTTGTCTGCATATGTCTGCATAAGAAACAAAAAAAAATTGTCCCTCGAATATCAACACTTGTAAATTGCTGTAATCCACCTAAGGAGACAGTTGCCTCCCTGAGATCGACCTTGGACTCCACCAAGTAAAAAAATATCACCACTTAAAATTGACCAAAATCTGATTTAAGTGGTTTTTGATCAACCTCTCGTATCCGACTGCAACGAACACTTAAAATTAATTTGGACCATTAATTTGCCCGAATTAACTAAGGGTGCGGGAGCGTTATCAAAATGGCGCCGTTGCCGGGGAGGCACGGCTTAGGTTAATTACAACTGATTTTTGAGGTGTTTGATTTCTAATCCCCGGGTAGTCTGACCCCCGGTTTTTCTTGTAATTATTTCTCTCGTCTATTTTTTGCATTATTTCATTTTTGTGTCACTCTCTGACCTTCATTTAATTTTTGTGCGAGGACCGCGAGGAGTCGGCGACGCTTCGAGGACTTAGCATTTAGATTGTGTGGAGAGAGAGAGAGGCATTGTATTCTTTTTAATTATTTTTCTTTTGCATTATTTCCAGCGGTTCCCGTTTGGGATCTCGCGCGTGTAAATATAGTGGAAACCGTGTCCCGTGTGCTGTGTGGGTGATTGGTAATTTAGCTTGCACTAGCGGCTCCTCGAGCCAATCTAGGACTTGTTTGTGCTCGTAATCAATAGGACCACACAACACACTTAAAAGACGCACCTAGACCGCAGGACTTAGTTCAAAATAAACTATTCTCCACGCTAATAGAACTGCCTGTCTAGGAGCGGCTTGCATCGCTTGCATTTGCATGTAGAGTAAAGTTTTCAATTCTGTATAGCATCCTGCATCAAGAAGCGAAGGGACCACTGTAAGTATTCTCTACTACGCATACGCATCATCGATTTCAACTTGCATCGGCTTTTCTCGATTTCCCCCTCTGATTTTCTCACTTAATTAAAAAGGAAATTGGGACTGTCCGGTAGGCGTGCTTTGTGGTGATTAATTACAGTGATAACCTAACTTTAAAACCGGGACTGCTAACAGTATTGACCATAAAAAGGGAATAAAAACTGAAAATTGTTTGCGGGAGACTAATCCCCAACCTTGTTTTCAGGCTGAGTGAGGGTACCTGAGTGTGTGTGAACACCCTAAGGTAGAGCCCAAATCCCCGTCTTCCATATCACGTTCTAACTGATCCTAGCAAATATCACGAGCCGGATATTTTCAGATTCTTTGACTAGTACCAAGTAGCCTCCGCCTGTCTCAGGTAGATAGGGGCGAAATTGCGGTACTTCGCGACAAGCTGCCAGTAACCCCCCGGGGTGAAGTTCCGGCCTTGTCAGCCTCCGCCTGCTTGCAGGTAGATAGGGGTGTGGTCACCGAATCCATCGGCTTGGGATAGGAGCGAAGAAAGGAAGGAGCGGCGGTATCTTAGACGACAGGATAAACAGGGAAGACGCATCCGGCTCTGAGCCGACTTCCCTTTAGGCCGCGTAATCCTTGCTAGATTTGCTTGAAAATCACACTTAAAAACTACAAGATAAATTGGACTCAACTTTGAGTCCTTCACTGTGTTGAGTGTGAATCCAGGGTCTTGGATTGATCTTGTGCTTGCTTCAGGTAGGAGTAAAATCCTATCTTCTTCTTGCTTAACCAAGATGAGTGACTGGGGAGATCTCGACGCACCGTTCACTGATCTCTCTATGAGTCCCCCAAGTAACTCGTCTTTTCCGGTCCGAGCGCACCTTGGACCACCCAGGACTCATGACCCTCTTGAGTCCTGGTTCCCCCCTGCTCAGGGTGGTTACTCTCAAACCAACCCTTTTATCTCCTCTGAGATTACCGAGGAAGATCATTGCCTCGGTAATCCCTTCCTTGATTCAACCTCTAACACCGACCTTATTTTCCAATCCCCAGAACTAGAGGGAGAAATGCCGCCAAGGATGCCGCCCGATGAGGACCAGATGAGACAGATTCTTAGACGCCTTGCTGAAGCTGAACAGAAAAATGCTGATCTCACTGCACGAATGGGGCAGATAATAGTAGCTGAAGGGATCGACCGACCAATGGTCGATACCTATAACCCGGCGGAGAACGAAGTCCAGAATTGGCTAGCACCTGCAGTTCCCGACCAGGCATTCGAGCTGAAGCCCCACTTCCTTAGCCTGCTGCCGAAGTTCAACGGAAACCTAAGCGAAGAGCCGTACACTTTCCTCCGTGACTTCGAACTAGTCTGCAATAATCTGAGCCATCCCAATGTTGGCCAAGATTATATCCGACTGAAAGCCACCCCGTTTGCCTTAGGAGATAAGGCTGCACATTGGCTGAAAAACCTAGGGGTGGTATGTACTACCTGGATGCAGCTCAAGGACCTCTTCTTGAAGAAGTTCTACCCACTCAGTAGAACCAATCAGATGCGAACGAAGATTGCCAGCTTCGCCCAAGGACCCTGCGAACCGTTCCACGAGGCTTGGGACAGGTTCAATGACTTAGTACAGAAGTGCCCATGCCACGACATTTCTAAGGCGATCTTAGTCCAGACCTTGTTCTGCGGTCTAACCCCCGAGATGCAGGGGTTAGTAAGTGCCGCCTGCGGAGGAAGCTATCTGAACAAGAACGAGCACGCCGTGTGGAAAATCCTAGAGCAGATGGCAGAAACCGGCAGGTCACAGGCCACAAGGGCCTATCAGTTGTCTCCCTCGATTCTATCCAATGAGACAACTATAAGGACTGTTGCAGATCTGACAGAGGACCTCATCCCCAGCATGGGGATGATTGCAGACAAGCTTACTATGGTCGAGCAGATCCACAAGAGAGTCGCGGAGATGGAGTCTCTTTCGAGCCTTCCCAAGAAGGTGGAGGAACTCTCTGAAAAGGTAGCCAAGATTAAGCTACCCACCCCTTCTGCACCACCTGTACCTGTACATCGAGTCCATCTTGTACAGGAACAGGCACCGGGGTCTCAGAGCAGCTGGGATCAGACTTACACCCAGCAGAACCATCATGCACCCCCACCAGTGGAGACAGAGTACGAGGAGCCTCCGCCCGTTTACGAGATCAACGGGCTCTGGTATAGCCGTGACCCACTAGTCCGGCAAATCGAGATGGGGAAGGATCATGCACACCGCCCAACCCCAGTTTACCAGGTGACCAGGCCCGTCACAATCCCGCGATATCAGTCCAGGCCAGAACAGGGGTACCAGCTGCAGCAGCGCACCTACCAGCAGGGGCCAGCACCGCCCCATCAGCAGCAGTATCGGCACGGCCAGCAGGGCCAGTTCAGGACCGCATCCACTCAGCAGCCAGCCCAGCCCACCGAGTTGGAGTCCCTCACCTTGGCGATCCAGACCCTGTCTGATAGGGTCCAGCAGATGCAAAACGACTACCTGGACATGAGAACCGACATCAATCGGGTCTCTCGTGCTCAGGACCAACAAATGGCGCCAAGGACTCCAATTCCCGCACAGGTTCAGGCCAACCCAAATAACATACAGCAGAACCAGAACCGACCCCGAGATCAGGTATACTATTCAGATAACTATTTATCTGAACATGAGATCCTTTCGTACGATAATGTTAATCATATGTCCCTCAGGAGCGGAAGGACCGTGACCATACCTGACCAGGCACGGGCACAACAGGAAGGAACCTCCGAAATTCGACCTGAGGAGAATTCGGAGGAGGAAGAGGAGGAGCACCACCGTCACCACCAGCAGAAGAAGAGGACATCTGAGTCCTCGAAGCACCAGCACCGCAGTCATCCAGAGTCCGACGACACCGATGAGCCCGCACCTCCATCTGAGGAAGACCAGCCAGAAGAAGCGGAAGAAGCATCACCGGTTTCGCCCAAGCATTTTCCTTTTCGTCAGAGTCAGAGTCAGAGTCAGAGTCTGTATAAAAGTCCGAGTCAGAGTCTTGTTCAGAACTCAGTTTCAGTAGCTAATGAAGATATTTCAGTTCCAGAACCTGAGTTAATAATCCCTTTCCCCCAAGCTCTCAAGGGTGGGAAGAAGAAAAACAAAAAAAATCCCAACAGATGACCCTGAGATGGCTGAGTTTTGTAACAAACATATCAAGGTCACAATCCCCTTTGACAAGTTCGTGGAAATGACTCCTGCATTCCAAAAATACCTTAAGGTGAGATGCACACCTACTAGGGTTAGCAGGAAGACCAAAAGCCGTGTTGAGAAACACGTTCTATCAGTAGCCACGACTTGTGCAATAAAGAACTCGTTTCCTCGGAAACGAAGAGACATGGGTGCACACTATGTAGTGAGTCATGTTGATGACATCGCGTTTGCACGCACTCTCCTGGACAATGGTTCCTCGATCAATTTAATGCCCACAGCCCTCTATGAGCGGCTCAATCTCGGACCTCTTAGGAAATCTAGAGCTATTCTTCAGTTTGCAGACAAATCCACTAAGAGGTCCCAAGGAGAGTTAAGGAACATTGTGATCAAAGTCGAGGGGCAAGAATACATGGTGGACTTTACTGTCCTCGATATGGAAACCCCTCGTAATTGGAGAGATTCCCAGATCATTTTGGGTAGGCCCTTCCTCAGAACAGCAGGGGCCTTATTCGATTATAAGAATGGGAAAATTCAGTTCCAAACTCCAGGCGGAGATGAGGAACTAGAGATGAAGCAGACAAGATGGCAGAGACCAGACTCCGAATCCAGCACCGAGTACTCTTTTATCGAAACAGACTGTGAGCATGTAGACTTAGTTGGGCCATGGAGACAGAACCCAGCCAGCACCGATGTGTCCATCTCCTTTGAAGATGATCCAGTGCATGAGTCAGTCTGCGAGATCCTCAGGAACGAGTACAGCTCTGAGCCTGCATCGCCCTTCATCTTCGATGACATAGAGGCCCAAGTGGGCCTGTCAGTCCTTACATCCTTAGGACAATCGGAAGATGAGGAAGACGAGTCGGACGAGGCGTTTGCCGATTGCATGGAGACCTTTGACGATCCGACTCCAGAGCCAAGCTTGGTGGCAGCCACTACAGAACAGGATCCAGCCACGTCCAACACCGAACCAGATCGGATTGAGCCAGACTTCTTAGACGATCATACCATCCCTGAGCTCAAACCTTTACCCACAACTCTGAAGTATGCCTTCCTTGCGGGCCAAGACAAGAAATTTCCGGTCATTATCAGTTCGTAATTGACCGAGGAGCAGGAGTCTCGCTTGCTAGAGATCCTGGAGAAGAACCGCAAGGCAATAGGCTGGAGCATTTCCGATCTCCACGGGATAAATCCCGCTCTGTGTTCGCACCATATATATTTGGAGAACGAAGCCAAACCCTCTCGTGAATTCCAACGTCGGTTGAATCCAAATCTACGAGAGGTTGTGAAGAAAGAGATAGAAAAAATGGTGCGACGCGGGTTTCATTTACCCAATCTCCGATTCTAAGTGGGTGGCCCCAATCCATGTTGTCCCGAAAAAGTCGGGAATTCAGACGACCACCAACGAGGACGGAGAGGAAATCGTGACGAGAGTACCCACGTCGTGGCGCGTCTGTGTGGATTACAGACGCTTGAATGCCGCGACGAAAAAGGATCATTTCCCCCTACCATTTATTGATCAGATTTTAGAAAGACTAGCGGGGAAAGAATTCTTTTGTTTTCTTGATGGGTTCTCGGGCTACAATCAAGTAGCCATAGCTCCGGAGGACCAGGAAAAAACCACGTTCACATGCCCCTTTGGTACCTATGCTTTCAGGCGCATGCCTTTTGGGCTATGCAATGCTCCAGGTACTTTTCAAAGGTGCATGATTGCTGTATTCGCCGAAATGGTCGGCGAATTCCTGGAAGTCTTCATGGATGACTTCTCGGTCCACGGCGACTCTTTTGATTCCTGCCTTAGGAATCTGGACCGAGTCCTCAAAAGATGTTGTGAGGTCAATCTGGTGCTCTCCTGGGAGAAAAGTCACTTTATGGTGACGGAGGGCATAGTGTTGGGGCATGTCATCTCCAAGAGAGGAATGGAGGTTGACCCTGCCAAGGTGGACGTGATCAGACGACTCCAGCCACCAACCAACGTACGGCAGTTGCGGTCGTTCCTCGGGCATGTCGGATTTTATCGGAGATTTATAAAGGATTTTTCTAAGATTGCCCGACCGCTAACTGAGCTTTTAGGCAAAGACGCGGAGTTTATTGTCGATCACAAGTGTCTTGAGGCCTTTAAGCGGTTACAAGGAATGATCATGGACGCACCCATCTTACAAGCCCCAGATTGGTCTCTTCCTTTTGAGATCATGACGGATGCCTCAGATTATGCTGTTGGGGCTGTATTGGGACAAAGAAGAGACGGCGTCCCGTTTGCAATTCACTACGCAAGCAAAGTGCTTGATGCTGCTCAGCGTAACTATACAGTTACCGAAAAGGAAATGCTTGCGGTAGTGTTTGCCTTGGACAAATTCAGATCTCATTTAATCGGATCCAAGGTAACTGTGTTCACAGACCACACGGCACTACGATATTTGATGGAGAAGAAGGACGCGAAGGCGCGTCTTCTTCGTTGGATTTTACTTATCCAGGAGTTTGATTTGGACATCCGTGATAAACCTGGAAAGAAGAACGTAGTAGCCGATCATCTCTCTCGTCTCGAAGATCTTAATACTTCCGAGGTTTCCCCGATTCGAGACTCCTTCCCCGACGAGTCGATTTTTGTTATCGACTCACTCCCATGGTATGCTAATATCGTGAACTATCTTGTCTCCAAGAAAGTTCCCGAGGATTGGCCCAAGAGCCAAATTGACCGACTAAAGTCGGACGCTAGACACTACCATTGGGAGGATCCGATCCTTTTCTTTGAAGGACCGGATTGTGTCTGGAGACGTTGTATTCCTCAGGAGGAATACCAGAGTGTCCTTTCTTTATGCCATAGCCTAGAGGCAGGAGGACACCACTCCGGGAAGAGGACCGCATGGAAGGTACTTCAATGTGGCTTTTACTGGCCGACTCTGTTTCGCGATGCCACCGCCTTCGCGAAGTCGTGCCCAGTTTGCCAGAGAATGGGAGGAACCGTTGGTTCCAAGGATGAGATGCCAATGCAGCCGGTCATCATTTGTGATGTCTTTGACGCCCGGGGCATCGATTTCATGGGCCCATTCCCTGTCAGCCACGGGTTTGAATACATCCTTCTTGCGGTTGACTATCTGTCCAGATGGGTGGAGGCTATCCCGACCCGAGCCGCAGACAGCAGGACTGTCTGTAAATTTATCAGAGAGCACATAATCTCTAGGTTCGGGATCCCCAAAATGATGATATCAGATGGGGGTAGCCACTTTGTGAATCGGGAGGTGAAGAAACTCCTGAAGGACTACGGCATCGAACACCGTGTCGCTAGTCCTTACCACCCACAAACCAATGGTATGGCTGAGGTGTCGAATAGGGAGGTGAAAACCATATTGCAAAAGCTCGTCCGCCCAGACAGGAAGGACTGGTCTCAGATCCTGGATCAAGTCCTCTGGGCGTATAGGACGGCTTACAAGACACCGTTAGGCACCTCCCCATTCCGAATGGTATTCGGAAAGCCGTGCCATTTGCCCGCAGAGTTAGTGCATAAATCAGAATGGGCAATAAAGAAGGTCAACTGGAACACACACCTGGGCCAAAAACAGAGAGACATGGATCTGAATGAGCTTGTGGAAGTCAGAAACCGAGCATACGACAACAGTATGGTGTACAAGGACAAAGTGAAGCGTTGGCACGATAGATATATCAGACGAAAGACCTTTGTTCCTGGACAGAAGGTATGGTTGTTCAATGCAAGGCTGAAGACTTTCCAAGGCAAACTGAAGTCTAAGTGGACGGGACCATTCGTCGTCCGAACGGTGCATGATAGTGGATGTGTCGAGATCTCAGATCTCGCAGATGACGCACCGACATTCCTAGTAAATGGACAGCTGTTGAAGCACTTCGTCGAATCCAATGAACAGTTAGTCCATGTGGAGGAGATTGTATTCATGCGCGAGACAGATACAACAGATACATCTCAAGCCGCGTATGAGACCTTGCAGCAATGAAAGCCAGCCATCAGCAGCATCTTTAAAAGATTCAGACCGACTCATTTGTATATATATCATTCTTCCTATATATTTTCTCTCCCTCCCTCCCCAGTGATTCGAATCACTCGCCCCGGTTACATATCGTCTCATGACTATACTTAGGATAACCGGATCCTAAGTATAGGGGGAGAGTGACCCGCATCTATTCATTGTACATCCTCCAGATCACATCGGTCCTCATACTCCCTTCTATCCTATACTTAGGCTGACCAGAGCCTAAGTATAGGGGGGGGCGATGCCCGCATGTATATATTCATCCATTTCCCTTCTTTCCCTCGTCCGCCCCATTTTTGATCTTCTTCTACACTTAGGCTGACAGAGCCTAAATATAGGAGGCCGAGACGAATTCTATATTTTCTATTCCTTTTTGACTTTCCTACGCTTAGCACGAGCTATATCTTTTTCCTCGCTTTCCGTGCTCTGAGGACATAGCACACGCTAAGTATAGGGGGGCGTGTATATATTACATATATACTTTACCCATAGCTCGTACTTTCGCGTATTTTTGTATATATTTACAATAATTACGGGTGGGTAAAATGACAAAAAAAATCGTGTATACTATGTACAAATTGTATCAACTAAAAATTGTTGATGTATACCAGAAAAATAAAACAAAATAGGCTTCTTATTTACTCTTGCATATCATCTCTGCATAAAGAGTCTTGCATTTTCATAGCATGACATCTCATCTCATCTGCATATCTTTGCATATGCAAAGTGAAAAGCTAGTGGGTTCTGAACCAAGTTATGAGTAGATATCGAGGATGGACTTGATTTGACCTTAATCCACCTAATTTCAGAGGAACCTTATAGGAACTGGAGTTAAGATTTCTCAGGTCAAGTGACTTAATTCTTTAAGTCCGCAAGTCTATGTTCACATGTCATCTTGATTAGTCTAAGTAGAATATCTCGTGCACACGCATGATTCTTATAGACAGTGACCTAACTTGGACAAGCACAATGCACGTAGCTCTTCATTGATGAGGTGGTGAGGAGGTAGAATCCTTTAGCTTGGAGTAGCACACGGGTGGAAACATCCGTCCTCCTCTAGGGAGGGTAGTGCATCTCAACCTAGTCTGGTGGTGTTGACATCTAAGGACAGGATGCTGTGGGTTGCAATAATGCTTCAAAAGAGGGATAGTCTACTGGCTCAAGAGGAAAAACTCCTGATGTACATGCTGCACATTGTATATAGTGACAAAAAAAAACCTGTCGGAGTATGTATATTAGTAAAGAAAATGCAGCTGGATGACTTGGCTACACTGGTCAGGCATCCCGGGATAGGTGGCTACACTGGCCACCGTCCATTCTCTTCTCTACCCCCTCCTCTTGAGTTGGTTGCACTTGAACTTAGAAGGGAATACCCCGCTCCTCGAGGAAAGAGTTACTGGACCGGGTTATTGAGTTACCTTGTTAGAGGAGGCTGGTTCCGAGTCATTTCTGATGTGGAGAGTTACATTTCACTTACACCGTACAAGTAAGGATCATAGTTATCAGAAATTTGCGTTTGAGGATTTGTTCTGACCTGACTATTGAGGCGTCTTGAATAGAAGACTTGTGGAACTTGAAGTCTGTTAGGTCTTAAGTTCAGGTCCAAATAAGGTTCCGCCACACAACTAATCCAAAGGTCGAGTCAGGCTCCATTTTTAACTTTTGTTCATGACCTTGGTATGGAAACCAAAATCATTTCACTCTTGCATTTCATTTAGTTGCTCGGGGACGAGCAAGGTTTAAGTATAGGGGGTTGATGAATCTGTGATTCATCACATCAAAAGTCAAAAATAGAGCCTTGTTCCCGAGAAAATAGAGGCATATTTCCTTTTATCTTGCATAAATAACACTCATGCATACATCCATAATTCATGCATTTTAGCAGCTCATCTGCATCTAAATAAGAAGCCAAAAATCCCCTGTACAATACCCCTTCATCAAATAACTTCTTCTCTATAATATATGTGTATATTCCTTAATAATATAGGGAAGAATGCCAAAAATCACCCTTGTAAAATAGCCCAAATATCCTGAGAATCCTTGTACATTAAAACACACATAAATCCCGCATACAAACCCTTACTTAGGTCTACTCACTCTTAGAATACTACATATTAAAAGACCTTCAAAATGAGACTAATTTCATTGCAATTGGAGCTTGTATGAGAAACTTGGGTTTTTGGGTCATTTTGTATACCACATATGTACATTTATGTATTCTTGTATTTATGTATCATATGTGACCTTATCTCCGTCTTTGGTCAACATGAAACTTGTAGATCTCATCAAGATCTACAACTTTCATGTTTTGAGTTTTTCCAAATTCGGCTTCCTCTTCTTCCTACACGTATTTCTTCCTCCAGCCATTCACAGCAGGCCACGTGGCGCCCTCTGATTGCGCCACGCGGCCCGCTGCCCTTCGCCTCGTCCGCCCGCAATTTCCACCGTTGGATCGCGCTTCAGATCCAACGGCCCAGGCCCGTCCACGTACATCACCACCTTCCAGCCCTCAGATCCATAACACACTTCATCTCCACCATCCATTAGCGCCTCGCCCACAGTGCGCCACGCGTCACATCTTGAGCCCTTCGATCGCATTCTCAGCCCTTTCATCTGAGCCATTAGCTACCCAATAATCTCAACCGACCGATCGATCGCCAAGGACTGATCAGGACCGCCCGCCCGTGCCTCTGCCCCATCACGCCAAGTGTCGGCTTCCTGACCCTTAGATCGCGTCGCCTTGACCTGATCTTAGCCGCTCGCTCGCACTTCGCCCAGCTCACCCCACATGGCGCCATCACGACCTCAGATCATCTCGCCTTGATCTAATCCTAGACGTTCCTTTGCGCTTCGATCTGGCCGTTGGATCACAAGATCCAACGGCCAGGGCCTCGTCTCCTACCTCTGGCAACCCTCTCTCCCACGATCTCCGCCTTGCGGGAGGGGCTGCCCCTTCCTATTCTTGGCCGCACTCTAGCCACCTTCTTCGACCACCATCACCTCCACGTTCATCGCCACTCGTCCCTCATCCTCGCCAGCTACCCCACTCGTCACCACTTCCACCATAGATGCTCCACTACCTCCATAAACTTCGCCCCATCACCAGCCCTGCCGAGACCTCCATCCTATAAATGCCCAGCCGCCGGCCACATTCAGCCCCATCCGCCACTCCAGGGAGATCACTCGAGCTCCAAGCTTCCTATTGGTGACAGCAATTGGCTGATTTGTTGAGCGACGACAGAGCTTCTTCTCCGGCGAGATCCTCGGCCCACCGCCGTGTCGCAGCCACTCCTCCGAGCAGCTGCTAGAGCTCGGGACCTTACCGACCCCTTGAGCGACGACCTGGAGCTCAAAGCTGAGCCCCAATCCCCAGGTAACCCCCTCCATTCCTCATCCGATCTTGCTCTTCTTTTTACTTTATCTTCTCCGATTTTATTCCACGACCACGATCATCTTCGCGCCTCGCCTTCACTCCGCCGAGCTCCGCGTCGGAGCTCTCATCCTCGCTGACCCCTCCGCACCTTCAGACGCTCCACTCCACCGTCCATCGATCTCCAGCTCCGCCACTTGGCCGGAGCAACGTCGCCTGACCACCTCACGTCGCCTTAGGCCTCGCCAACCAGCATCACGTCTCCACAAACGCACGCACGAGCTCCGGCTCTATATTTAACACTTGCAGGTGCTACTTTCATCATTGGCCGGAGCCTCGCCGGAGCTCTCCTCGAGCTTCATCGACACCGAGCTCCAGCCATCCTCCAGGGATCCAGAGACCACCGGAGGCCTCCTCGTGCTCTTCCGCTTCTTCCGAGCTAGGTGGGAGCTGACGAAGCTCATCACCGGAGCTTGGCAACCGAGGCGGAGCTCGGCTGCCTTCACCGGAGCACAGGCCTCTCCTCCGCAGGCGGCGGAGGACCGTTAGAGAAGAAGAAGCAGCCACCGTTCGATCATCTGATCGAACGGTCCTCGCCTCGCCACGCGTCCCTTCGCCGCCCTCATCCTCGACCGTTGATCATCCCTCGGATCGGACGACTCTCCAGTCGCCACGCGTCTTCATCGACATCCCTTGGATCCATCTTGATCCAAGGGCCTTCAGGCCGCCACGTCGCCTTATCCGAGCCTCGGCCCCCAAGCCTAGGCTCGGGCAACCCGAAGCTGCATCGAGGCTGGGCCGAACCTCCAGAAGACCCGAGCCTCGCTCCGAGCCTCCGACGCCCTCCGAACCTAGGTCCCCCCACGTGAGGAGCACGTGCGACCTGGGTTATTTGCACAGACACCCCTGGAGCTTTCAGAAATCGCAAAAAGGTCCCTGTGAAGCAGTCACCACGTGAGGAGCACGTGTTTCGTGGAGAAATTGCATAGAAGTCCTGCATATTATCGGTAATTGCATTTTAGTCCCTGTCAGCATGTTTACTTATTGAAATTTTATTTTTCAGTATTGCATTTACACCCTTGTGTTTGCACGTGTCCCTAGAGTGCATTTTTCATCATTTTGAAATTCTAAAAATTGCATGTTGTTGAGAATTTTGTCCTCTACCTGTTAGTACACGTGTTTGATTTTTGTTGGTATGCTTAAATTATTAATGAATTGATTGGTTCATTTGTGACATATTTTGCCCAGTGATGCCTTTTGATTTTTAATTAATTATCTGTGCCTTCAAAAATCACCAAAAATTCACAGTAGCTTAAGGACATCATTTTCAACACTCCATAAAAATTTCATGTCATTTGCACGCGTAACGAGGCCTGAATAAATAGTTGAGTGATTTTCTTTAATTAATTTTAATTAATTCATTTCACAGTAAATTTAAGTTCTGTTAATTTTCCTAGGTCCCTGATCATTAGACCTTCCTAGGATAATTTTAGTTCTTGGAAAAATTGTGATTTGATATTTATTAAAAATTAAACACTGAAAATCACTCTGTCTGTTTATTTAATTCACAGAAAAATTATTTTGAGTCGAAAAATTCCAAAAAAATTAGTGTAGGTCATTTTCATCATAAATAACCATCTGGCCAATTTTCATTATTTTTGGACTTCGTTTGATACACCAATTAAATTTAAAGTTAAATTGGCTAAGATTTGTCTGCATATGTCTGCATAAGAAACAAAAAAAAAATTGTCCCTCGAATATCAACACTTGTAAATTGCTGTAATCCACCTAAGGAGACAGTTGCCTCCCTGAGATCGACCTTGGACTCCACCAAGTAAAAAAATATCACCACTTAAAATTGACCAAAATCTGATTTAAGTGGTTTTTGATCAACCTCTCGTATCCGACTGCAACGAACACTTAAAATTAATTTGGACCATTAATTTGCCCGAATTAACTAAGGGTGCGGGAGCGTTATCAAAATGGCGCCGTTGCCGGGGAGGCACGGCTTAGGTTAATTACAGCTGATTTTTGAGGTGTTTGATTTCTAATCCCCGGGTAGTCTGACCCCCGGTTTTTCTTGTAATTATTTCTCTCATCTATTTTTTGCATTATTTCATTTTTGTGTCACTCTCTGACCTTCATTTAATTTTTGTGCGAGGACCGCGAGGAGTCGGCGACGCTTCGAGGACTTAGCATTTAGATTGTGTGGAGAGAGAGAGAGGCATTGTATTCTTTTTAATTATTTTTCTTTTGCATTATTTCCAGCGGTTCCCGTTTGGGATCTCGCGCATGTAAATATAGTGGAAACCGTGTCCCGTGTGCTGTGTGGGTGATTGGTAATTTAGCTTGCACTAGCGGCTCCTCGAGCCAATCTAGGACTTGTTTGTGCTCGTAATCAATAGGACCACACAACACACTTAAAAGACGCACCTAGACCGCAGGACTTAGTTCAAAATAAACTGTTCTCCACGCTAATAGAACTGCCTGTCTAGGAGCGGCTTGCATCGCTTGCATTTGCATGTAGAGTAAAGTTTTCAATTCTGTATAGCATCCTGCATCAAGAAGCGAAGGGACCACTGTAAGTATTCTCTACTACGCATACGCATCATCGATTTCAACTTGCATCGGCTTTTCTCGATTTCCCCCTCTGATTTTCTCACTTAATTAAAAAGGAAATTGGGACTGTCCGGTAGGCGTGCTTTGTGGTGATTAATTACAGTGATAACCTAACTTTAAAACCGGGACTGCTAACAGTATTGACCATAAAAAGGGAATAAAAACTGAAAATTGTTTGCGGGAGACTAATCCCCAACCTTGTTTTCAGGCTGAGTGAGGGTACCTGAGTGTGTGTGAACACCCTAAGGTAGAGCCCAAATCCCCGTCTTCCATATCACGTTCTAACTGATCCTAGCAAATATCACGAGCCGGATATTTTCAGATTCTTTGACTAGTACCAAGTAGCCTCCGCCTGTCTCAGGTAGATAGGGGCAAAATTGCGGTACTTCGCGACAAGCTGCCAGTAACCCCCCGGGGTGAAGTTCCGGCCTTGTCAGCCTCCGCCTGCTTGCAGGTAGATAGGGGCGTGGTCACTGAATCCATCGGCTTGGGATAGGAGCGAAGAAAGGAAGGAGCGGCGGTATCTTAGACGACAGGATAAACAGGGAAGACGCATCCGGCTCTGAGCCGACTTCCCTTTAGGCCGCGTAATCCTTGCTAGATTTGCTTGAAAATCACACTTAAAAACTACAAGATAAATTGGACTCAACTTTGAGTCCTTCACTGTGTTGAGTGTGAATCCAGGGTCTTGGATTGATCTTGTGCTTGCTTCAGGTAGGAGTAAAATCCTATCTTCTTCTTGCTTAACCAAGATGAGTGACTGGGGAGATCTCGACGCACCGTTCACTGATCTCTCTATGAGTCCCCCAAGTAACTCATCTTTTCCGGTCCGAGCGCACCTTGGACCACCCAGGACTCATGACCCTCTTGAGTCCTGGTTCCCCCCTGCTCAGGGTGGTTACTCTCAAACCAACCCTTTTATCTCCTCTGAGATTACCGAGGAAGATCATTGCCTCGGTAATCCCTTCCTTGATTCAACCTCTAACACCGACCTTATTTTCCAATCCCCAGAACTAGAGGGAGAAATGCCGCCAAGGATGCCGCCCGATGAGGACCAGATGAGACAGATTCTTAGACGCCTTGCTGAAGCTGAACAGAAAAATGCTGATCTCACTGCACGAATGGGGCAGATAATAGTAGCTGAAGGGATCGACCGACCAATGGTCGATACCTATAACCCGGCGGAGAACGAAATCCAGAATTGGCTAGCACCTGCAGTTCCCGACCAGGCATTCGAGCTGAAGCCCCACTTCCTTAGCCTGCTGCCGAAGTTCAACGGAAACCTAAGCGAAGAGCCGTACACTTTCCTCCGTGACTTCGAACTAGTCTGCAATAATCTGAGCCATCCCAATGTTGGCCAAGATTATATCCGACTGAAAGCCACCCCGTTTGCCTTAGGAGATAAGGCTGCACATTGGCTGAAAAACCTAGGGGTGGTATGTACTACCTGGATGCAGCTCAAGGACCTCTTCTTGAAGAAGTTCTACCCACTCAGTAGAACCAATCAGATGCGAACGAAGATTGCCAGCTTCGCCCAAGGACCCTGCGAACCGTTCCACGAGGCTTGGGACAGGTTCAATGACTTAGTACAGAAGTGCCCATGCCACGGCATTTCTAAGGCGATCTTAGTCCAGACCTTGTTCTGCGGTCTAACCCTCGAGATGCAGGGGTTAGTAAGTGCCGCCTGTGGAGGAAGCTATCTGAACAAGAACGAGCACGCCGTGTGGAAAATCCTAGAGCAGATGGCAGAAACCGGCAGGTCACAGGCCACAAGGGCCTATCAGTTGTCTCCCTCGATTCTATCCAATGAGACAACTAGATGGACTGTTGCAGATCTGACAGAGGACCTCATCCCCAGCATGGGGATGATTGCAGACAAGCTTACTATGGTCGAGCAGATCCACAAGAGAGTCGCGGAGATGGAGTCTCTTTCGAGCCTTCCCAAGAAGGTGGAGGAACTCTCTGAAAAGGTAGCCAAGATTAAGCTACCCACCCCTTCTGCACCACCTTTACATGTACATCGAGTCCATCTTGTACAGGAACAGGCACCGGGGTCTCAGAGCAGCTGGGATCAGACTTACACCCAGCAGAACCATCATGCACCCCCACAAGTGGAGACAGAGTACGAGGAGCCTCCGCCCGTTTACGAGATCAACGGGCTCTGGTATAGCCGTGACCCACTAGTCCGGCAAATCGAGATGGGGAAGGATCAGGCACACCGCCCAACCCCAGTTTACCAGGAGACCAGGCCCGTCACAATCCCGCGATATCAGTCCAGGCCAGAACAGGGGTACCAGCCGCAGCAGCGCACCTACCAGCAGGGGCCAGCACCGCCCCATCAGCAGCAATATCGGCACGGCCAGCAGGGCCAGTTCAGGACCGCATCCACTCAGCAGCCAGCCCAGCCCACCGAGTTGGAGTCCCTCACCTTGGCGATCCAGACCCTGTCTGATAGGGTCCAGCAGATGCAAAACGACTACCTGGACATGAGAACCGACATCAATCGGGTCTCTCGTGCTCAGGACCAACAAATGGCGCCAAGGACTCCAATTCCCGCACAGGTTCAGGCCAACCCAAATAGCATACAGCAGGGCCAGAACCGACCCCGAGATCAGGTATACTATTCAGATAACTATTTATCTGAACATGAGATCCTTTCGTACGATAATGTTAATCATATGTCCCTCAGGAGCGGAAGGACCGTGACCATACCTGACCAGGCACGGGCACAACAGGAAGGAACCTCCGAAATTCGACCTGAGGAGAATTCGGAGGAGGAAGAGGAGGAGCACCACCGTCACCACCCGCAGAAGAAGAGGACATCTGAGTCCTCGAAGCACCAGCCCCGCAGTCATCCAGAGTCCGACGACACCGATGAGCCCGCACCTCCATCTGAGGAGGACCAGCCAGAAGAAGCGGAAGAAGCATCACCGGTTTTGCCCAAGCATTTTCCTTTTCGTCAGAGTCAGAGTCAGAGTCAGAGTCTGTATAAAAGTCCGAGTCAGAGCCTTGTTCAGAACTCAGTTTCAGTAGCTAATGAAGATATTTCAGTTCCAGAACCTGAGTTAATAATCCCTTTCCCCCAAGCTCTCAAGGGTGGGAAGAAGAAAAACAAAAAAAATCCCAAAAGATGACCCTGAGATGGCTGAGTTTTGTAACAAACATATCAAGGTCACAATCCCCTTTGACAAGTTCGTGGAAATGACTCCTGCATTCCAAAAATACCTTAAGGTGAGATGCACACCTACTAGGGTTAGCAGGAAGACCAAAAGCCGTGTTGAGAAACACGTTCTATCAGTAGCCACGACTTGTGCAATAAAGAACTCGTTTCCTCGGAAACGAAGAGACATGGGTGCACACTATGTAGTGAGTCATGTTGATGACATCGCGTTTGCACGCACTCTCCTGGACAATGGTTCCTCGATCAATTTAATGCCTACAACCCTCTATGAGCGGCTCAATCTCGGACCTCTTAGGAAATCTAGAGCTATTCTTCAGTTTGCAGACAAATCCACTAAGAGGTCCCAAGGAGAGTTAAGGAACATTGTGATCAAAGTCGAGGGGCAAGAATACATGGTGGACTTTACTGTCCTCGATATGGAAACCCCTCGTAATTGGAGAGATTCCCAGATCATTTTGGGTAGGCCCTTCCTCAGAACAGCAGGGGCCTTATTCGATTATAAGAATGGGAAAATTCAGTTCCAAACTCCAGGCGGAGATGAGGAACTAGAGATGAAGCAGACAAGATGGCAGAGACCAGACTCCGAATCCAGCACCGAGTACTCTTTTATCGAAACAGACTGTGAGCATGTAGACTTAGTTGGGCCATGGAGACAGAACCCAGCCAGCACCGATGTGTCCATCTCCTTTGAAGATGATCCAGTGCATGAGTCAGTCTGCGAGATCCTCAGGAACGAGTACAGCTCTGAGCCTGCATCGCCCTTCATCTTCGATGACATAGAGGCCCAAGTGGGCCTGTCAGTCCTTACATCCTTAGGACAATCGGAAGATGAGGAAGACGAGTCGGACGAGGCGTTTGCCGATTGCATGGAGACCTTTGACGATCCGACTCCAGAGCCAAGCTTGGTGGCAGCCACTACAGAACAGGATCCAGCCACGTCCAACACCGAACCAGATCGGATTGAGCCAGACTTCTTAGACGATCATACCATCCCTGAGCTCAAACCTTTACCCACAACTCTGAAGTATGCCTTCTTTGCGGGCCAAGACAAGAAATTTCCGGTCATTATCAGTTCGCAATTGACCGAGGAGCAGGAGTCTCGCTTGCTAGAGATCCTGGAGAAGAACCGCAAGGCAATAGGCTGGAGCATTTCCGATCTCCACGGGATAAATCCCGCTCTGTGTTCGCACCATATATATTTGGAGAACGAAGCCAAACCCTCTCGTGAATTCCAACGTCGGTTGAATCCAAATCTACGAGAGGTTGTGAAGAAAGAGATAGAAAAATGGTGCGACGCGGGTTTCATTTACCCAATCTCCGATTCTAAGTGGGTGGCCCCAATCCATGTTGTCCCGAAAAAGTCGGGAATTCAGACGACCACCAACGAGGACGGAGAGGAAATCGTGACGAGAGTACCCACGTCGTGGCGCGTCTGTGTGGATTACAGACGCTTGAATGCCGCGACGAAAAAGGATCATTTCCCCCTACCATTTATTGATCAGATTTTAGAAAGACTAGCGGGGAAAGAATTCTTTTGTTTTCTTGATGGGTTCTCGGGCTACAATCAAGTAGCCATAGCTCCGGAGGATCAGGAAAAAACCACGTTCACATGCCCCTTTGGTACCTATGCTTTCAGGCGCATGCCTTTTGGGCTATGCAATGCTCCAGGTACTTTTCAAAGGTGCATGATTGCTGTATTCGCCGAAATGGTCGGCGAATTCCTGGAAGTCTTCATGGATGACTTCTCGGTCCACGGCGACTCTTTTGATTCCTGCCTTAGGAATCTGGACCGAGTCCTCAAAAGATGTTGTGAGGTCAATCTGGTGCTCTCCTGGGAGAAAAGTCACTTTATGGTGACGGAGGGCATAGTGTTGGGGCATGTCATCTCCAAGAGAGGAATGGAGGTTGACCCTGCCAAGGTGGACGTGATCAGACGACTCCAGCCACCAACCAACGTACGGCAGTTGCGGTCGTTCCTCGGGCATGTCGGATTTTATCGGAGATTTATAAAGGATTTTTCTAAGATTGCCCGACCGCTAACTGAGCTTTTAGGCAAAGACGCGGAGTTTATTGTCGATCACAAGTGTCTTGAGGCCTTTAAGCGGTTACAAGGAATGATCATGGACGCACCCATCTTACAAGCCCCAGATTGGTCTCTTCCTTTTGAGATCATGACGGATGCCTCAGATTATGCTGTTGGGGCTGTATTGGGACAAAGAAGAGACGGCGTCCCGTTTGCAATTCACTACGCAAGCAAAGTGCTTGATGCTGCTCAGCGTAACTATACAGTTACCGAAAAGGAAATGCTTGCGGTAGTGTTTGCCTTGGACAAATTCAGATCTCATTTAATCGGATCCAAGGTAACTGTGTTCACAGACCACACGGCACTACGATATTTGATGGAGAAGAAGGACGCGAAGGCGCGTCTTCTTCGTTGGATTTTACTTATCCAGGAGTTTGATTTGGACATCCGTGATAAACCTGGAAAGAAGAACGTAGTAGCCGATCATCTCTCTCGTCTCGAAGATCTTAATACTTCCGAGGTTTCCCCGATTCGAGACTCCTTCCCCGACGAGTCGATTTTTGTTATCGACTCACTCCCATGGTATGCCAATATCGTGAACTATCTTGTCTCCAAGAAAGTTCCCGAGGATTGGCCCAAGAGCCAAATTGACCGACTAAAGTCGGACGCTAGACACTACCATTGGGAGGATCCGATCCTTTTCTTTGAAGGACCGGATTGTGTCTGGAGACGTTGTATTCCTCAGGAGGAATACCAGAGTGTCCTTTCTTTATGCCATAGTCTAGAGGCAGGAGGACACCACTCCGGGAAGAGGACCGCATGGAAGGTACTTCAATGTGGCTTTTACTGGCCGACTCTGTTTCGCGATGCCACCGCCTTCGCGAAGTCGTGCCCAGTTTGCCAGAGAATGGGAGGAACCGTTGGTTCCAAGGATGAGATGCCAATGCAGCCGGTCATCATTTGTGATGTCTTTGACGCCTGGGGCATCGATTTCATGGGCCCATTCCCTGTCAGCCACGGGTTTGAATACATCCTTCTTGCGGTTGACTATCTGTCCAGATGGGTGGAGGCTATCCCGACCCGAGCCGCAGACAGCAGGACTGTCTGTAAATTTATCAGAGAGCACATAATCTCTAGGTTCGGGATCCCCAAAATGATGATATCAGATGGGGGTAGCCACTTTGTGAATCGGGAGGTGAAGAAACTCCTGAAGGACTACGGCATCGAACACCGTGTCGCTAGTCCTTACCACCCACAAACCAATGGTATGGCTGAGGTGTCGAATAGGGAGGTGAAAACCATATTGCAAAAGCTCGTCCGCCCAGACAGGAAGGACTGGTCTCAGATCCTGGATCAAGTCCTCTGGGCGTATAGGACGGCTTACAAGACACCGTTAGGCACCTCCCCATTCCGAATGGTATTCGGAAAGCCGTGCCATTTGCCCGCAGAGTTAGTGCATAAATCAGAATGGGCAATAAAGAAGGTCAACTGGAACACACACCTGGGCCAAAAACAGAGAGACATGGATCTGAATGAGCTTGTGGAAGTCAGAAACCGAGCATACGACAACAGTATGGTGTACAAGGACAAAGTGAAGCGTTGGCACGATAGATATATCAGACGAAAGACCTTTGTTCCTGGACAGAAGGTATGGTTGTTCAATGCAAGGCTGAAGACTTTCCAAGGCAAACTGAAGTCTAAGTGGACGGGACCATTCGTCGTCCGAACGGTGCATGATAGTGGATGTGTCGAGATCTCAGATCTCGCAGATGACGCACCGACATTCCTAGTAAATGGACAGCTGTTGAAGCACTTCGTCGAATCCAATGAACAGTTAGTCCATGTGGAGGAGATTGTATTCATGCGCGAGACAGATACAACAGATACATCTCAAGCCGCGTATGAGACCTTGCAGCAATGAAAGCCAGCCATCAGCAGCATCTTTAAAAGATTCAGACCGACTCATTTGTATATATATCATTCTTCCTATATATTTTCTCTCCCTCCCTCCCCAGTGATTCGAATCACTCGCCCCGGTTACATATCGTCTCATGACTATACTTAGGATAACCGGATCCTAAGTATAGGGGGAGAGTGACCCGCATCTATTCATTGTACATCCTCCAGATCACATCGGTCCTCATACTCCCTTCTATCCTATACTTAGGCTGACCAGAGCCTAAGTATAGGGGGGGGCGATGCCCGCATGTATATATTCATCCATTTCCCTTCTTTCCCTCGTCCGCCCCATTTTTGATCTTCTTCTACACTTAGGCTGACAGAGCCTAAATATAGGAGGCCGAGACGAATTCTATATTTTCTATTCCTTTTTGACTTTCCTACGCTTAGCACGAGCTATGTCTTTTTCCTCGCTTTCCGTGCTCTGAGGACATAGCACACGCTAAGTATAGGGGGGCGTGTATATATTACATATATACTTTACCCATAGCTCGTACTTTCGCGTATTTTTGTATATATTTACAATAATTACGGGTGGGTAAAATGACAAAAAAAAATCGTGTATACTATGTACAAATTGTATCAACTAAAAATTGTTGATGTATACCAGAAAAATAAAACAAAATAGGCTTCTTATTTACTCTTGCATATCATCTCTGCATAAAGAGTCTTGCATTTTCATAGCATGACATCTCATCTCATCTGCATATCTTTGCATATGCAAAGTGAAAAGCTAGTGGGTTCTGAACCAAGTTATGAGTAGATATCGAGGATGGACTTGATTTGACCTTAATCCACCTAATTTCAGAGGAACCTTATAGGAACTGGAGTTAAGATTTCTCAGGTCAAGTGACTTAATTCTTTGAGTCCGCAAGTCTATGTTCACATGTCATCTTGATTAGTCTAAGTAGAATATCTCGTGCACACGCATGATTCTTATAGACAGTGACCTAACTTGGACAAGCACAATGCACGTAGCTCTTCATTGATGAGGTGGTGAGGAGGTAGAATCCTTTAGCTTGGAGTAGCACACGGGTGGAAACATCCGTCCTCCTCTAGGGAGGGTAGTGCATCTCAACCTAGTCTGGTGGTGTTGACATCTAAGGACAGGATGCTGTGGGTTGCAATAATGCTTCAAAAGAGGGATAGTCTACTGGCTCAAGAGGAAAAACTCCTGATGTACATGCTGCACATTGTATATAGTGACAAAAAAAAAACCTGTCGGAGTATGTATATTAGTAAAGAAAATGCAGCTGGATGACTTGGCTACACTGGTCAGGCATCCCGGGATAGGTGGCTACACTGGCCACCGTCCATTCTCTTCTCTACCCCCTCCTCTTGAGTTGGTTGCACTTGAACTTAGAAGGGAATACCCCGCTCCTCGAGGAAAGAGTTACTGGACCGGGTTATTGAGTTACCTTGTTAGAGGAGGCTGGTTCCGAGTCATTTCTGATGTGGAGAGTTACATTTCACTTACACCGTACAAGTAAGGATCATAGTTATCAGAAATTTGCGTTTGAGGATTTGTTCTGACCTGACTATTGAGGCGTCTTGAATAGAAGACTTGTGGAACTTGAAGTCTGTTAGGTCTTAAGTTCAGGTCCAAATAAGGTTCCGCCACACAACTAATCCAAAGGTCGAGTCAGGCTCCATTTTTAACTTTTGTTCATGACCTTGGTATGGAACCCAAAATCATTTCACTCTTGCATTTCATTTAGTTGCTCGGGGACGAGCAAGGTTTAAGTATAGGGGGTTGATGAATCTGTGATTCATCACATCAAAAGTCAAAAATAGAGCCTTGTTCCCGAGAAAATAGAGGCATATTTCCTTTTATCTTGCATAAATAACACTCATGCATACATCCATAATTCATGCATTTTAGCAGCTCATCTGCATCTAAATAAGAAGCCAAAAATCCCCTGTACAATACCCCTTCATCAAATAACTTCTTCTCTATAATATATGTGTATATTCCTTAATAATATAGGGAAGAATGCCAAAAATCACCCTTGTAAAATAGCCCAAATATCCTGAGAATCCTTGTACATTAAAACACACATAAAGCCCGCATACAAACCCTTACTTAGGTCTACTCACTCTTAGAATACTACATATTAAAAGACCTTCAAAATGAGACTAATTTCATTGCAATTGGAGCTTGTATGAGAAACTTGGGTTTTTGGGTCATTTTGTATACCACATATGTACATTTATGTATTCTTGTATTTATGTATCATATGTGACCTTATCTCCGTCTTTGGTCAACATGAAACTTGTAGATCTCATCAAGATCTACAACTTTCATGTTTTGAGTTTTTCCAAATTCGGCTTCCTCTTCTTCCTACACGTATTTCTTCCTCCAGCCATTCACAGCAGGCCACGTGGCGCCCTCTGATTGCGCCACGCGGCCCGCTGCCCTTCGCCTCGTCCGCCCGCAATTTCCACCGTTGGATCGCGCTTCAGATCCAACGGCCCAGGCCCGTCCACGTACATCACCACCTTCCAGCCCTCAGATCCATAACACACTTCATCTCCACCATCCATTAGCGCCTCGCCCACAGTGCGCCACGCGTCACATCTTGAGCCCTTCGATCGCATTCTCAGCCCTTTCATCTGAGCCGTTAGCTACCCAATAATCTCAACCGACCGATCGATCGCCAAGGACTGATCAGGACCGCCCGCCCGTGCCTCTGCCCCATCACGCCAAGTGTCGGCTTCCTGACCCTTAGATCGCGTCGCCTTGACCTGATCTTAGCCGCTCGCTCGCACTTCGCCCAGCTCACCCCACATGGCGCCATCACGACCTCAGATCATCTCGCCTTGATCTAATCCTAGACGTTCCTTTGCGCTTCGATCTGGCCGTTGGATCACAAGATCCAACGGCCAGGGCCTCGTGTCCTACCTCTGGCAACCCTCTCTCCCACGATCTCCGCCTTGCGGGAGGGGCTGCCCCTTCCTATTCTTGGCCGCACTCTAGCCACCTTCTTCGACCACCATCACCTCCACGTTCATCGCCACTCGTCCCTCATCCTCGCCAGCTACCCCACTCGTCACCACTTCCACCATAGATGCTCCACTACCTCCATAAACTTCGCCCCATCACCAGCCCTGCCGAGACCTCCATCCTATAAATGCCCAGCCGCCGGCCACATTCAGCCCCATCCGCCACTCCAGGGAGATCACTCGAGCTCCAAGCTTCCTATTGGTGACAGCAATTGGCTGATTTGTTGAGCGACGACAGAGCTTCTTCTCCGGCGAGATCCTCGGCCCACCGCCGTGTCGCAGCCACTCCTCCGAGCAGCTGCTAGAGCTCGGGACCTTACCGACCCCTTGAGCGACGACCTGGAGCTCAAAGCTGAGCGCCAATCCCCAGGTAACCCCCTCCATTCCTCCTCCGATCTTGCTCTTCTTTTTCCTTTATCTTCTCCGATTTTATTCCACGACCACGATCATCTTCGCGCCTCGCCTTCACTCCGCCGAGCTCCGCGTCGGAGCTCTCATCCTCGCTGACCCCTCCGCACCTTCAGACGCTCCACTCCACCGTCCATCGATCTCCAGCTCCGCCACTTGGCCGGAGCAACGTCGCCTGACCACCTCACGTCGCCTTAGGCCTCGCCAACCAGCATCACGTCTCCACAAACGCACGCACGAGCTCTGGCTCTATATTTAACACTTGCAGGTGCTACTTTCATCATTGGCCGGAGCCTCGCCGGAGCTCTCCTCGAGCTTCATCGACACCGAGCTCCAGCCATCCTCCAGGGATCCAGAGACCACCGGAGGCCTCCTCGTGCTCTTCCGCTTCTTCCGAGCTAGGTGGGAGCTGACGAAGCTCATCACCGGAGCTTGGCAACCGAGGCGGAGCTCGGCTGCCTTCACCGGAGCACAGGCCTCTCCTCCGCAGGCGGCGGAGGACCGTTAGAGAAGAAGAAGCAGC
This sequence comes from Ottelia alismoides, assembly GCA_037367405.1. NCBI lineage: Eukaryota > Viridiplantae > Streptophyta > Magnoliopsida > Alismatales > Hydrocharitaceae > Ottelia > Ottelia alismoides. The sequence goes on from JAZKJV010000397.1 coordinate 1,113,858, forward strand.
CACCGTTCGATCATCTGATCGAACGGTCCTCGCCTCGCCACGCGTCCCTTCGCCGCCCTCATCCTCGACCGTTGATCATCCCTCGGATCGGACGACTCTCCAGCCGCCACGCGTCTTCATCGACATCCCTTGGATCCATCTTGATCCAAGGGCCTTCAGGCCGCCACGTCGCCTTATCCGAGCCTCGGCCCCCAAGCCTAGGCTCGGGCAACCCGAAGCTGCATCGAGGCTGGGCCGAACCTCCAGAAGACCCGAGCCTCGCTCCGAGCCTCCGACGCCCTCCGAACCTAGGTCCCCCCACGTGAGGAGCACGTGCGACTTGGGTTATTTGCACAGACACCCCTGGAGCTTTCAGAAATCGCAAAAAGGTCCCTGTGAAGCAGTCACCACGTGAGGAGCACGTGTTTCGTGGAGAAATTGCATAGAAGTCCTACATATTATCGGTAATTGCATTTTAGTCCCTGTCAGCATGTTTACTTATTGAAATTTTATTTTTCAGTATTGCATTTACACCCTTGTGTTTGCACGTGTCCCTAGAGTGCATTTTTCATCATTTTGAAATTCTAAAAATTGCATGTTGTTGAGAATTTTGTCCTCTACCTGTTAGTACACGTGTTTGATTTTTGTTGGTATGCTTAAATTATTAATGAATTAATTGGTTCATTTGTGACATATTTTGCCCAGTGATGCCTTTTGATTTTTAATTAATTATCTGTGCCTTCAAAAATCACCAAAAATTCACAGTAGCTTAAGGACATCATTTTCAACACTCCATAAAAATTTCATGTCATTTGCACGCGTAACGAGGCCTGAATAAATAGTTGAGTGATTTTCTTTAATTAATTTTAATTAATTCATTTCACAGTAAATTTAAGTTCTGTTAATTTTCCTAGGTCCCTGATCATTAGACCTTCCTAGGATAATTTTAGTTCTTGGAAAAATTGTGATTTGATATTTATTAAAAATTAAACACTGAAAATCACTCTGTCTGTTTATTTAATTCACAGAAAAATTATTTTGAGTCGAAAAATTCCAAAAAAATTAGTGTAGGTCATTTTCATCATAAATAACCATCTGGCCAATTTTCATTATTTTTGGACTTCGTTTGATACACCAATTAAATTTAAAGTTAAATTGGCTAAGATTTGTCTGCATATGTCTGCATAAGAAACAAAAAAAAAATTGTCCCTCGAATATCAACACTTGTAAATTGCTGTAATCCACCTAAGGAGACAGTTGCCTCCCTGAGATCGACCTTGGACTCCACCAAGTAAAAAAATATCACCACTTAAAATTGACCAAAATCTGATTTAAGTGGTTTTTGATCAACCTCTCGTATTCGACTGCAACGAACACTTAAAATTAATTTGGACCATTAATTTGCCCGAATTAACTAAGGGTGCGGGAGCGTTATCATCTACGAACTACAAGATCATTCTATTTAGCTTAAGCGGTCCGAGCCAAAATTATTGCAGTAGTGAGGAGGGCATGAGATTTATTGAAGACCTGTATCAAGCAGAGTCCACTCAAACAATTGGTCAAAGATCTGGCATCTTATGTTGGGCGCTCCCTTGTCTTTCTTTTTCTACAGGAAGTCAATGATTGCATTCACTACATCCATGGTTAAGTTGTGTTTCTGTCCTCTATTGTGCCTATTCTTGCAGTTCAAACTCTTGGAGGTACATGCTTCCTTCAATCCTTTCTTAACAGCTGGCATGTAGTTTATGGCCTTCACTAATGGTATTTTTAGACAAGATTATCAATAATTTAAACCACACCAAGATCAGATAATGCAATTTTTGAATTTTTATTTTTTCTGCCATTTTTCATTGTTGCAGGAAACAGAACATCCACAAAAGAAGATTCAGTGTTCTTAATTACATACTTATTTATAGATGATTGGCCTACAGATGGCCCATCATGCAAAATAGGCAAAAATCCATGAACATAAGCTTGGACTTCGTCAGATTGCTCTAGGTCAGCTGGTGGTGGTACGGTTTCTCCATTGTTGGTCCTTCTTTGCTTGGGCTCTTCATTTCTTTCTGTGATTTTTCTTTTTGCTGAATTTTTGGGAATTTTTCTCTTAATGGTGGTGGTGGATGGTGTTGCTACTCCATTATCTTCTTACTCATCCGGCACTGTTGCTGGACCGACTGATGCAGAAGATTGATGAATATGTGATTCATCACTTCTAAAGTTGAAAATAGAGCCTTGTTTCCGAGTATTTAGCAACATATTTCCCTTTATCTTGCATAAATAGCATTCATGCATAAATCCACAATACATGCATTTTAGCATTCATAATTGTATTAAATAAGAAGCCAATTCATTTGTAAAATTCACTTGCAAAATATCCACCACTACCCTCTTAATCATCTGTATTTTATCCCCCTCTGAAGTCAATAACACCTTCCTTATACTGTGTATAATACTAGTTAATAATATAAGGAAGAAGGCCAAAAACTCCTAGCTTGTGAATTACCCAATAAAACCCCAAACCCAGTTTAAGACCCCAGATCTTAGAATGCCAATATCCACCTCATACAAACTCCGAATTAGATCTACTTTCAGATTAATCCACATTCAGAGACCTTTAAAATGAGACCAATTTCATTCAAATTGGAGCTCGTATGCAAAACTTGGGTTTTTTGATCCCTTTGTATACTATAGATATGTATATTTGTACCCTTGTATTTTTGTATCTTATTTGACGTCATCTCCGTTTTTGGTCAACATGAAACTTGTAGATCTCATCGAGATCTACAACTTTCATGTTAGAGTTTTTCCAAATCCAGTCTCCTTCTCTCTCTAATTTCATTTTCTTTTCTAGCCATTCAGAGCAGGCCACGTGGCACCCTCTGATTGCGCCATGCGGCCCTCTCCTTTGCGTGCCACACGCCTTCCATCTCCGTCGTCCAATCGCCCGCCCGCTCTCCTGATCTAGGCCATCCATCATCGCAACACCTCTCAACCATTCGATCGAACCCTGGATTCAATCCAGACCGCTCGCCAGCGTCGCGCCCTCCTTGCGCCACGTTGCAACATCTACGCCCTCCGATCTTCGCCAGTAGCTCCTGATATGGGTCGTTCCCCTCGCTTTGGATTTCCATCGTTCGATCAGAGCCAAGCCTTCATCTCGACCGCATGCTAGCGCCTTAACATATGCCTTCCACGTGGCTCCATCATGACCCTTCGATCTCTTCATTCTGATCTAATCACAACCGCATGCCTATGCCTTAATCTAAGCCCGCCACGTGGTGTGCCCTACGCCCTTGATCTCGCCCGCCGATCTAATCCATCCCCTCTCTTATGCCCTTCTCCAAACTACATCATCTCCTACCTCCCGCAAGCCCCGCGCCCCACATCTCCCACCTTGCGCGAGGGCTGCCCCCTTTCTATTTTGGGAGCCACTCTGGCCACCCTCTCCGCCTCCTATCACCACCATGTTGCACCCCACTCTTCCCTTGTCCTCGCCGACCCCCTCGAGCTCCATGAACTCCCCCCACCTCGCTCCACGACGTACACCAACTTCATCACTTCGCCACCTACGCCATCACCTTCCACCTTTAAATATGCCCCCACCGTCGACCGTCAGCCCCATCCGCCATCACGGAGAGAATCCCCGAGCTCCTTCCTTCCTATTGGTGACATCAATTTGAGGTGACGTCGAGCGACGACCGAGATCCATCTCCGACGAGATCGACAGCCATCCCCCGCCGTGCCGCAGCCTTCCCCGTGAGCTGCACAAGCTCAGGCCCATCTACCGTCCTTCGAGCGACGACTAGGAGCACGCCTTCGAGCTCCATTTCCCAGGTAGACGCCTCCATCTCCCTCCCGATCTTCTTCTTCTTTTTCTTGTGTTTTCTCTTAATTTATTCACCGCCCTCGATCGATTTCACCCCCTATAATCCATCATCCGAGCTTCGCCTCGGAGCTGGCATCTTCGCGCATGCCTTCATCTTCTCCGACGACACCCTACACTTCCCGCCGACGCAAGCTCCGCCACCTTAGCGGAGCACCATCACCGGACCACCCTCACAACCCTTCAGGCCTCACACTGCACTCATGATCACCCCACGAGCACTTCGCACGCCTCGACTATTCAACTAACCCCCTGTAGGTACTCTATCTTTGACTGACCGAAACTTCATCGGAGCTCCTTCGAGCTTTTTCGCTATCGCTCTCCAGCTCCTTCTAGCCGCTCCTGAGACCTCCAGCGGATCCCCGATGCCTCCACGATTCGTTCCAGCTATTTGGGAGCCACTGACGACCTTCACTAACGACCAGAGGAGGAGGCGGAGCTAGAGCCCCTTCACCGGAGTGTAGCCACCTCCACCGCAGGAGGAGGCGGACCGGTTGAGGACGAAGAGCAGTAGATGTCCAATCCCCTTGATCGGACGGTCCGGAGGATGCCACGTCACCTTGGTTCCACGACCGTAGGATCAGGAGGATCCTACGCACCTGATCGTGCCACATCGCCACTCGCCCCGAGCTTGAGGGGGCCGTTGGATTCATCCTTATCCAACGGCTCTTGATCATCCACGACTTCATCTGCATCGAGCTCCATCGACCGTTGGATTGACCTTGATCCAACGGGTTGCAGCACGCCACATCGCCAGCCATCCACCGCCTTTGGATCATCACTTGATCCACGGTCCATAGTGCACCACGAAGCACCTCCGAGCCTCCTCCCCGACCACCAGGCTCGGAGCCCCTGAAGCTAGCTGAGCCTAAATCCGAGCCGAATCCGAACCTCCAGAGTCCCCGAGCCTCCACCCGAGCCTCCGAAATTACCTGAGCCTGGGACCTTGCGTGTCTTTCATGTGTGGCCTAGGTATTTTGCACCGAGGCCCCTGAAGGTTTTGGAAATTGGATTCCAGTCCCTGCCATGAGCCCTACGTGAGGTGCATGTGTTCTGTGGGTATTTTGCATACATACCCCCTCATTATATGTAATTGCATATTAGTCCCTGTCATCATGTTTAATTTTTATCAATTTTATTTTCTTTAATTGCATTTAGGCCCTTGTCTTTGCACGCATATTTAGGCATTCATTTGAACTCGTTTTTCAAGTTTGAAATTTGCATTGTGTAGCTTAATTTGTCCTCTTTCATATATGTCACCCTGTCATATTTTTATGATAGCAGTGGATTTTATTATTAATTAATTGGTGGAATTTTGTTATATTTTTCCCATTTATGACTTTTAATTTGTAATAAATTCTCTATGGCTCCAAAAATCCTCATAAATTCACATTAGACTTAGGATAATTAAGTTCACGTTGTACCCAAAAATCATCTCATTTGCACGTAACTCGAGGCCTGAATAAATAATTTTGTGATTTTCTTAATTAATTTTTAATAGGTCCATTTCACATAGAAATTTAGGTTTATTAATTTTCATGGATTCTTCACATTTAGATCTATCTAGGATCATTTTTACATCTGAAAATATTCTGCTTTGGTATTTATTAAAATTAATTTATTTAAAACACCTTGCATTCATTTTAATTCACAATAAATTCATCTAGTGTCAGAAAATTCTAAAAAAATTAGGTTCGCTTAATTTTATTATATTTCACCATCTGGCCAAGTTTCATAATTTTTGGAATCAATTTGACCATCTTTCTAAATTAACTTGTAAACTGGTCCGATTTTGCATGTGTCTTTTCTTTCTTGCATAAAATATATTGAAAAAGACCAAAAAAATATCACCTAAAAATCCGACCTTGGAAATTTGCTTAAAATCTACCTAAGGAGACAACTGCCTCCTGAGTTCGACCTTGGGCTTGCCCAAGTAAAAAATATAAATTTGCCACTCGTAATTATCTCATCCTTAATTAAAAGTGGTTTTTGATTAGTCCTTATTACATGGCTACGATGAAGACAAGGAATTAATTTGGATCATTAATTTGACTAAATTAACAAGGGTAGTAAGACGCTCTTCAAAATGGCATCGTTGATGGGGAGGCACGGCTTAGGTTAATTTGTAGTTAATTTTTGAGTGTCTGATTTTCCATTCCTGGGTAGTCTGACCCCTGGTTTTCTTGTGAATATTTTCTGTCCTTTAATTTTGTATTTTTGTGTCGTTCTTTATCTGACCTCAATTTGTTTTTGTGCGAGGAATGCGAGGAGTCGAAGATGCTTCGAGGAACCTGCATTTTAACTTTTTGAGTGATTTGAGAGAAATTGTAATTTTTTTCATTTCTTTATTTTTTGCATTATTTCCAGCGGTTCCCGTTTGGGTTCTCGCGTGTGTTAATATAGTGGAACCGTGTCCCCGTGTGCTGTGTGGATTGAATTTTTAGACTAGGCTTGCACTAACGGCTCCTCGAGCCACTATAGGATTTGTTTGTGCTCTAACTCTTTAGGACCACACATCACATAAAAGACGAACTTAGACCGCAGATCTAGTCAAATCAAACCTATGCTTCACTCGCTAATAGAACTGCTTGTCTAGGAGCGGATTTTGTCGTCTGCATTTGCATGTAGTATAAAAGTTTTCAATTCTATTTTGCATCTTGCATAAAAGCGAATGGGTCACTGTAAGTATTCTTCACTCAGCATAAGCATCATCGATTTTTGTGCATCGGCTTTTCTCGATTTCTCTCTCTTGGTTTTCAAACTTAAGTCAAAGGAAATTGGGATTGGACGATAGGCGTGTTGTGTGGATTGGACTAAACCAGTGATAACTTAACTTAAAATTGGGACTACTAACATTATTGACCAAAATTTTTTTAATAAAATCGGAAATTCTGTTTGCGGGAGATTAATCCCTGACCTTGTTTTCAGGCAGAGTGAGGGTACTTGAGTGCGTGTGAACACCTGAAGGCAGAGCCCAAATCCCTGCCTTCTATATCACGTTCCAACTAATCCTAGCAAATATCACAAGTTGAATTATTCAGGTTCACTGACTAGTACCAAGTAGCCTCCGCCTGTCTCAAGTAGATAGGGGCGAATTGCGGTACTTCGCGACAAATTGCCAGTAACCCCTCGGGGTGAAGTTCCGGCCTTGTCAACCTCCACATGCTTGCAGGTAGATAGGGGCAGGTCTTTGAATCCATCAACTTGGGATAGGAGCAAAGAAAGGAAGGACCGACGGTATCTTAAGCGACAGGTTAAAAAGGGAATATGCATCCGGCTCTGAGCCGACTTCCCTATAGGCCGCGTAACTCCTTGCTATTTTGCTTGAAATTTCACACTTAAAATCAACCAGACTAATCGGACTCAGTTTCGGGTCCTTCACCATGTTGAGTGTGAAACCACAGGATCTGGATTGAATTGCTCGCTTCAGGCAGGAGTAAAATCCTATCTTCACTCAGAACTTCCATTCTTCTTCTTGCCAATCCAAGATGAGTGACTGGGGGGATATCGACTCCTTATTCACCAATCTCTCTTTGAGCCCCCCACGAAACTAATCTTCACCGGCCCAAGCGCAACTTGGACCACCCAGAACTCATGACCCTCTTGAGTTCTGGATCCCTCACACCCAGGGTGGTTACTCTCAAACCAACCCTTTCCTTTCCTCTAAGCTTACCGAGGAAGACCATCGCCTCGATAAGAATCCCTTCCTTGATTTTTCCTCTAACCTAGACCATTTCCATTTCCCAGGACTAGAGGACACAATGCCGAAGAAGAACCCTGAAGAGGAGGAAAACAGAGAGGACCCGATGATTGAAGTCTTAGCCCGGCTGGCTAAAGCCGAACAACTTTACAAAGAATTAACGGCTAGACTGGGACAGGTGATCGAAGCTGAAGGAATATACAGACCGATGGTGGATGCCTATAATCCAGCAAAGAACGAGATACACAGTTGGCTAGCACCCGAGGTTCCCCCTGAAGCATTCGAACTGAAACCCCACTTCCTGAGCTTGCTGCCGAAGTTCAATGGAAATGCGAACGAAGAACCATATACCTTCTTCAGAGACTTCGAGTTGGTTTGCAATAACCTTAGTCACCCTAGGGTTGGGCAGGATTATATCAGACTGAAGGCCACCCCTTTTGCCTTAGGAGATAAGGCAGCACATTGGCTGAAGAACCTAGGGGTGATATGTACAACCTGTATGCAGTTCAAGGACCTTTTCCTAAAAAAGTTCTACCCACTTAGTAGGACTAATCAAGTGAGAACAAAGATCGCAAGCTTTTCCCAGGGACCCTGCGAACCATTCCATGAAGCCTGTGATAGGTTTAATGACTCATTCAGAAATGCCCGTGCCATGGCATTTCAAAGGCAATCTTAGTCCAAACCTTGTTCTGTGACATGCCCCCGGAGATGCAAGGGTTAGTTAGTGCCGCCTGTGGAGGAAGTTATCTGAACAAGAATGAAAATGATGTATGGAAAATCTTGGAGCAGATGGAGGAAACAGGAAGATCTCATGCCACCAGGGCCTATCAGTTGTCTCCTTCGAGCCTCACCAACGAGACAACCCGGAGGTTTGTAACGAATCTGACAGACGACCTTATCCCTAGCATGGGGATAATCATGGACAAGTTAACTATGGTCGAGCAGATTTACAAGAGGGTCATTGACCTTGAGTCTCTCTCGAAATTGCCAAAGCAAGTGGAGGAACTTACTGAGAGGGTAGCTAAGATAAAGCTACATGCCCCTTCTGCACCACCTGTACCTATGCACCGAGTCCATCTTGTACAGGAACAGGCACCGGGGCCTCAGAGTGGCTGGGTAGAGGAGCATGCTTACACCCAGCAAGACTAGCACGCATCCCCACAAGTGGAGACAGGATATGAGGAGCCTCCGCAGGTGTTCGAGATCAACAGGCTGTGGTACATGCATGACCCCATCGGCAGTCAGTCGGGGATAGGGAACGGTCAGCCTCACCGACCTTCCCTAGCTTACTAGGAAAACGGCTCCGTCCCCGTACCACGCTTTGTTCAGTCTAGGCCCGAACGAGGGTACCAGCCTCAGCAACACCAGTAGTGGCATCGCACATTCCACTCGGGTCAGCAGGGCCCGTCACCGTCCATCAGCAGCAGCAGTATCGGCATGGCCAGCAGGGCCAGTATAGGACCTCATCTTCAAGTCAACATCAACCCGCCCAGCCCACCGAATTGGAGTCCCTCACCTTGGCGATCCATACCCTGACTGTTATGGTCCAACAGATCTAGAATGACTATCTGGATATGAGATCCGATCTAAACTGCGTTTCTCATACCATGGCGCCAAAGACCTCAATTCCTGCCCAGATTCAGGCCAACCCCAACAGCTTGACTCAAGTCCAGAACCGACCACGAGATCAGGTATACTATTTAGATAATTCTTTATCTTAACATAAAATCCTTTCGTACGATAATGTAAACTATATGTCCCTCAAGAGCGGAAGGACCGTGATCATACCTGATCGGGCACGAGCACAGGAGGAAGAAGCTTCCAAGTCTCTACTTGAGGAGAACTTGGAGGCAGAGGAGGAGCAGCACCACCATCACCACCACCGGCAGAAGAAGAGGACTTCTGAGTCCTCAAAGAAGCAAGGGAACCGCACCAGTAGGGAGTCCACAGAAACATATGAAGAGCCCGCACCTCCATTTGAGGAGGATGTTCCAGCAGTCGCGGAGGATGCATCACCGGTTTCGTAGCAGCAGTTTTCTTTTAGTCATAGTCAGAGTCCAACAGAGTCCGAGTCTTGTACAAAACTCAGTTCCATTAATGAATGAGAATCTTTCTGTTTCAGAATCTCAATTGGAGTCAATAATCCCTTTCCCTCGAGCTCTTAAGGGTGGAAAGAAGAAAACTAAAAAAACCAAAAAGATGACCATGAGATGGCAGAGTTTTGCAACAAACATATCAAGGTCACGATCCCCTTTGATAAAAACGTGGAAATGATACCAACATTTCAGAAGTACCTTATGCACACCGACTAGGGTTAGCAGGAAGACCAAAAGCTGTGTTGAGAAACACGTCGTGTCAGTAGCCACGACTTGTGCAATAAAGAACTCGTTTCCAAGGAAACGAAGAGACATGGGTGCATATTATGTGGTAAGTCATGTTGATGACACTGTGTTTGCACGCACTCTCCTGAACAATGATCCTCCATCAACCTAGTGCCTACAGCCCTCTATGGGCGGCTTAATCTCGAACCTCTTAGGAAATCCAGAGCTCTCCTTCAGTTCGCTGATAAATCAACCAAGAGGTCCTAAGGAGAATTGAGGAATGCTGTCATCAAAGTCGAGGGTCAAGAATACATGGTGGACTTTACCGTCCTTGATATGGAGACCCCTCGTAATTGGAGAGATTCCCAGATCATACTAGGAAGGCCCTTCCTCAGAACAACGGGGGCCTTGTTTGATTATAAGATCGGGAAAATCTAGTTCCAAACTCCAGGCGGAGATGAGGAACTTGAGATGAAGCAGACCAGATGGCAGAAACCGGATTCCGAATCCAGCACCGAGTACTCTTCATCCGAAGCAGACTGCGACCATGTAGACATAGTTGGGCCCTGGAGTCAGAACCCAGCCAGCACCGATGAGTCCTTCCCTTCCAGAGAAGATCCAGTGCATGAGTCAGTTTGCGAGGTTCTTAGAAAAGAGTACAACTCAGAATTTGCATCCCCCTACATCTTAGATGACTTAGAGGATCAGCTGAGCCTGTCAGTCCTTCCCTCTTTAGGACAATCAGAAGATGAGGATGACGAGTCGGACGCGTCTTTTGCCGATTGCATGGAAACCTTTGACGATCCAACTCCAGAGCCGAATGACTTGGTGGCAGTAATTTCAGAGACAGATCCAGCCACTACCAGCACTAAATCAGATCTGATTGACCCAGACTTCCTCGATGACCACATATTACCTGAGCTCAAACCTTTACCCACAACACTCAAATATGCCTTCCTTGCGGGTCATGAGAAGAAATATCCGGTCATCATCAGTTCGCGATTGAACGATGAGCAGGAATCTCGCTTGCTAGAGATCCTAGAGAAAAACCACAAGGCAATAGGCTGGAGCATTTCCAATCTCCACAGGATAAATCCCGCTCTGTGTTCGCACCATATCTACTTGGAGAATGAAGCTAAACCCTCTTGTGAATTCCAATGTCATTTAAATCCAAATTTACGAGAGGTAGTAGAGAAGGAGATAGAGAAATGGTACAATGCAGATTTCATTTATCCCGTCTCCGACTCTAAATGGGTGGCCCCGATCAATGTTGTCCCGAAAAAGTCGGGAATTCAGACGACCACCAACACGGACGGAGGGGGGATCGTTACACGAGTACCCACGTCATGGCGTGTCTGTGTGGATTACAGACGCCTGAATGCTGCGACGAAGAAGGATCATTTCCCCCTACCATTCATTGATCAGATCCTAGAGAGACTAGCGAGGAAATAATTCTTCTGCTTCTTGGATGGGTTCTCGGGCTACAATCAAGTAGCCATAGCTCCGGAGGACCAAGAAAAGACCATGTTCACATGACCCTTTGATACCTATGCCTTCAGGCGCATGCCCTTTGGGTTATGCAATGCTCCAGGTACTTTTCAAAGGTGCATGATTGATTCATTCGTCGAAATGGTCGGCAAATTTCTGGAAGTCTTCATGGATGACTTCTCGGTCTACGATGATTCCTTCGATTTCTGTCTTAGGAATCTGGACCGAGTCCTCAAACGTTGTTGTGAGGTTAATCTGGTGCTCTCCTGGGAGAAAATTCACTTCATGGTGACGGAGGGCATTGTGTTGGAGCATGTCATCTCCAAGAGAGGAATAGAGGTTGACCCTGCCAAGGTGGATGTGATCAAACAACTCCAACCACCAACCAACGTTAAGTAGTTGCGGTCGTTCCTCGGGCATGTCGAATTCTATAGGAGATTCATCAAGGATTTTTCTAAGATTACCCTACTGCTAACTGAGCTTTTAGGCAAAGACATGGAGTTTATTGTTGATCACAAATGTCTTGAGGCCTTTAAGCTATTGCAAGGAATGATCATGGACGCCCCGATCCTACAAGCCCCAGATTGGTCTCTACCATTTGAGATCATGACGGACGCATCATATTTTGCTGTTGGGGTTGTGTCAGGACAGAGGAAGGATGGCATCCCATTTGCAATCCACTACGCAAGCAAAGTGCTTGATACCGCTCTGCGTGACTATACAATTACGGAAAAGGAGATGCTTGCGGTAGTGTTTGCCTTGGACAAGTTCAGATCTCACTTAATCGGATCCAAGGTAATTGTGTTCACTGACCACACGACACTACGATACTTGATGGAAAAGAAGGACGCGAAGGCGCGTCTTCTTCGGTGGATTTTGCTTATCCAGGAGTTTGATTTGGATATTCGTGATAAACCTGGAAAGAAGAACGTAGTAGCTGATCATCTCTCCCGTCTCGAAGATCTTAATATTTCTGAGGATTCACCGATTCGAGACTCTTTCCCTGACGAGTCGATTTTTGTTATCGACTTACTCCCATGGTATGTCTCCAAGAAGGTTCCCGAAGATTGGCCTAAGAGCCACATTGACCGATTCAAGTCGGATGCTAAACATTACCATTGGGAGGATCCGATTATTTTCTTTGAAGGACCGGATTGTGTCTGGAGACGGTGTATTCCTCAGGAGGAATACCAGAGTGTCCTTTCTTTATGCCATAGCTTAGAGGCAGGAGGACACCACTCTGGGAAGAGGACCGCATGGAAGGTACTTCAGTGTGGCTTTTACTGGTCGACTTTGTTTCGCGATGCCATCACCTTTGCGAAGTCGTGCCCAGTATGCTAGAGAATGGGAGGAACCGTTGGTTCCAAGGATGAGATGCCGATGCAGCATGTCATCATTTGTGATGTCTTTGACGCCTGGGGCATCGACTTCATGGGCCAATTCCCTGTTAGCCATGGATTCGAATACATCCTTCTTGCGGTAGATTACTTGTCTAGGTGGGTGGAGGCTATTCCAACCCGAGCCGCAGATAGCAGGACTGTCTGTAAATTCATCAGAGAGCATATCATCTCTAGGTTCAAGATCCCCAAAATGTTGATATCAGATGGGGGTAGCCACTTTATATACTGAGATGTGAAGAAACTCTTGAAGAACTACAACATCGAACACCATGTCGCTAGTCCTTATTGTTGGACATGCGAGCCCACGGCGAGCCATTATGCAATAAATGTTATTGCACGTATCATTCCCTGATCTGAAATGAAGAATAAATAATTTGCATAATAGGTCCCTCTGTACAATTAGGGTTATGTACCATGGCCATCTTAATGATCATACAGCTGTTGATTCATTAAATGAATCATAGAGGCTGGTGCTTGGATGAATATCTAATGGGTTAGATAGAGGACTCATCAAGCACCGTCAAATGATTATTAAGAGATGATCTCCAGCCTGAGTAGGAGATGGCAATCCTTTCTCACATAGGCTGATATCTGACCGACCTCTTGATGCAGGTCCTCTGCATGGGAATAGTGATTCGGAGGTGTCAGATTAGTTAAGTCAATGGGTTGACTTAGCGAGATCGAGATAACCTAAGTCCTATGTTGAATACTGTCACAGCATAGGTACACATCCTCTGACCAGAGACAGATGTGTTACTATATGTCTGAGTGTGTACATTTGGCAGACCAGTAGGTTGATGACCTAACCAAGGTCTATATACCGGCGAGCTGGTGTGCATATGAGGGCATATGAGTAATACGATCTCTCAAAGGGATCATACAGGTTCACTTATGAACCGGAAGACGTGAGCTCACTCATGAGGTATTGGGACCGATCAAATTCCATGCATGGTCGTCGTGCTTTGGAAGCATGACAAGAATTTGAAGGTATGATATATGCTTTGGGAAAGCATATGATCGATACCAAATCCCAATGACCAAGATTGAGAAACTTGGTGATCAAACCCTGAAGAAGATAATATAAAATAGATCTTCATCTTCAGGTTGATCATTGGTCTTCCAGTATGCAGGATGTGCAGGTATTGGGAATACCTGAGGGTGATGTGATCATAAACGATTGTATAACCATGACGCTTCCAGTCCGAGGGAGTGATGAAACAGGTCTGGATTTTAGTGACTCCTCTCAGTAGAGAAGTAACTTGATCTTAGTCCAAATGTTGGACATTGATCTGAATGTGATTCAGATGCAATGAGAAGATTAATTATACGGACTTGATTTAATCAAGCATCTATGAGAGGTCCGTTAGATCTGGATTTGAGATGAGATCTCAACATCCAAGTCACTATACGTGGAATAATACAATCGCCCTGTCCTTATCTCCAAGTATCTACGGAGAAAGCACATTATTCATGAAAAGGTTTCAAGAATAATTCTTTTGATGAAATATCCAAGCAAGGACTTGATGATTAAATGAGATTTAATTATCAAGCTTAAATATGAATATGATTCATATTGTGAAAATAATTATCTAAGATAATTAAATGGGATTTAATTATCGAGGATTAAGAGAATGTGGATATCACTATCCATGATATATGTGTGTTATAAATGTGATTTATAATATACATATATAAGAGAGAGAATTTATGTAAATAGCATTTGTTAATTAATAGTGTGGATTGGATTCACATTCATTAATTAATTGGAAATGCAATTTACTAATTAGTTTAGGTTGTGAATATGATTCACATAATATTCAATGGCATGATTGAAATATTCGCAAATTAATTTGGAATTAATTTGGTGAATATTTTTTGTGATTAATTAAGAAATAATAAGATAAATAAAAGGGAGCCAAATAACCATCATGCATAGGTGGCGTCACCCATGAATTGTTCATGGGTGACGCCCCCTATTTTTGATGGTGGTTGGTTGACTCAAATTTTATTTATCATAATGTCTCTTAATTAGTTAATGTTAAATTAAATTATGTTGATAATGTTGCAACATTTTTTAATTTAAATTAATGTTGTTGGTTTTAGCCAACAACAATCATAGCCATTGATTTAGCATGGACCAAGCATAGCCCTTGGATCCATGTGTCCCATGGATTGAGATCCATTGGATCCTAAACTAGTATCAAAGGAGGGCTAGGGTAGCCTTTCCAAGACACAACATTCTTGAGTTGAAGAACTCTTCTCTCTCTCTCTCTCATTCTCGTGGGGTCTCCCTAATATTCAAGTGGCCGTCCACTTTGTGTATTAGGAAGGAGATCATTTTGCTATGCCTCGACGCTTGGATCTTCGTCAAAGGATTGCGGGAAGGACGCGACTCATCATCGTGCCCGCAAGCGCATTCTCCGTGGGTCGGACTTAAGATAGGAGGATCTCTACTTTGGGATCTCGTGATCACAACCACGCTTCAAGAGGTATTCCTTGTACTTTGTGGTTTGATGAAACGATCCGAGAAGTGTTCTCGTGATCATGTGGTTTCATCGTTTGATTTAAAAATTTTTAAATTCCGCTGCACCTTGCGACTAGTATGACTAGTCGCCCCGACCGTATCCGATGCGATCGTCACGCTTCCGTGATGCGGTTGAGGATTCTCAATATCCTTCAAGTGGTATCAGAGCCAGGTTGAATAAGGGTTTGGATATGATCCATGGACCTTAGACGATTTGGTTCTTGAAAGGGTTGCGAAATTTTTTACTGCATTTCAATTTTCGCACCTCTGTCTAATTGAATTTTTCTGTACTGTTTAAAATGTTTAAACACGAAATTTTCAATTGGATTTTGTTCCCCATTAAACAAGGAAACCATAGGACTTGAGTTTACTAAATTTGGACTTTATTTGCTCAAGATATGGCTTTTTGAATATGACTATATTCACTGTTGCGGGAACTGCGGATTTAAACGTGATTAATGAGATAATTGCGGTTTTAATCCGCCTCGAAATGCGTGAATTATTACTTGGGTTCTTCAATAAATCAAATAGGCAATCTTTGGAAACTGAGTTTGCAATTTTTGGTTTTAAATTGATCAAGATAAGTTAATTTTAGTGATTGGGGGTCACTGCTGGAAATTAACATTTTTGATCTTGAACCTTGTGATATGTCATTCAATTATCATGATGAAAATTAATTGTTAATTTTCTGAAATAATTAGTGGTAAATATTTGTGAAATATTTAAAGAAATAATTATTTCATTGAATGACACTTGCCTAAACCATAATGATAAGATAGTTGATCTTGATCATTGGTTAACTTTGAAATCATCAACAAACATTGTTTTCATGCAAAAACCTAGGTCATCCTACAATAGTTGTAGGACAACTTTTACATGAAAAACCTCTTGCTTGAATAGGATTGGGGATTTGTTTAGCAAATCTCCTTATAATATAATTAAAAATGTTTTGATCTATATTATATGGTATAATTTCGGTTGAAAGACCGATGAGCATCTCAAAGTACATGATGATCTATCTGGCATTATCCTTTCCTGAGGTGGATATGGTGTCTAGTCGGAGATCGCTGGGGTAGCGGGTTGCAACGTATGTGGTCCGTCCCACTCTCGCCGGTACTGGCCATGACAGCGGGTAGGGATTGGATAATGTCGGAGAAATCAAAGTGTATTTCTAATTATTAAAATTCGAAATAATACGTACTTTGAGATTATACCTACTATTCAAGTAAAATTCAAAGTTTGTTGATTGATAATAGGATTAATAATTGATTTAATGTGATTAAATTAATTATATCCTATGAAACACTCTATTATGAATAGATGTGTATTTCCCTTGGAAGAATTAATTATGTGAATATGATTCACGATAATTAATTACAAAATTTGAATACGAGGTGGAGGATCACATAAGTGACATCCATGGTCTCCCGTCAAGGTGAAGGGTTTCCGTCGCCAGGGATTGTATGTAGGAGACGCCTGTCCGAAGTGACAGCTCCTGTATGCAAGCGCATCTGGATCGGGCTCTTTGCTTCTCGAAAGAGTAAGGCCGTATGCGTAGTGACCCAATATCGAGTCCTCATATTATTGGGGCGATATTGGATTGCGCATAGCGAGTTCTAATCCTGTTGACGGTTGGTTCAATTAGCAGCGGGTCAACATCACCTTAGGGGTGGTGGGCCCGTGTGTTAAAGACCGAATTGGGAAATGCAAGTTGGACTTGCAAGGCGGAATGTGTTCCCGCTTCTTTTTATCGGAGTCGCAGGTTCTCATATTATTGGGATGTGACAATGATAGGAAAGGAGATCCCAGATCTTGCTTGAGATATAGCGGTAAGTATATCTCTTACTTTGAAAGATGATTAGGGAATAATCTTTCATAGTAGACATAGCAAGACAAATTTGATTTAAAATTCCTAAATCAAAGTAAAATATGTATATATAATATATATACCCTTATGCAAATTTCTTATTTCATATAATCCTTCATTAAACCCACTCAATGTTATACTCAATAATAACCAGTAAAATATCATGGATTGGACTCATGATCCAGATATTATGCTTGCAAATTGGACACATAATGTATGTGGTTGCAATGTGCAAGTTTCCTCAACATAATGAGGAGTGACAATTAAATAAGACAATAAGACATCACTTTAGCATTTGTATGTCTCTATAGTCTTGATCTTTCATCGAGTGTACTTTGGAAGTGACATGTCGATGGTGATCATAATTGTCGAATAATCCTTATAAAATCTAAGAAGATGTTCTGGCATACATATGTGCTCTAAACATTTAATCATGAATGACATGGTTCTCTGCATTATGCAGAATGGTGGCTCAAAAGAGATGATGTATTCAAAATATTTGAATACCTACCTGAACCAATGTTTTAGGAGTCTGGATAGATGTAGACATGATGAGTGTCATCATTCTACTGTCTATACTCTAGTCATTCATGAAGCTTCATAGTATTCACATTGTATGAATTTAATGAAGCATGTATAAATGTTGAAATGCTCTTACATTGAATTCTTTTGAATTTAACATAAGAGATCCTTAGTCTTGAACAATGGTTGTTTATAGATGAAGAGAGCACAGTGGAAGCGTGGGTCGGACCCATGTGAGAAGGAAAGTCAAAGAGTTGATTGTACTTCTGTGGCTTCCATATGACATCCAAAGAGTTGGATGAATGCCTATACTGCAATAACTTGATGTGTTGATAGTATGACTATCAAGTCTGTCTAGAATCCTTAGAGAAGGACTCAGATAGTGCATCATAATAATCTATATCTACATTTGATCATTGAAATTGACTTGCTTATTTGATAAGATAAAGTCTGATAATTGTATCTCAATCTTCTAACAACACTTGCAATGTGTTGCACATGTTTTAGAAGACTGGAAAAATTTGATCTTAAGATTTATAATTATCCACATAGACATTGATGCAATTGTTGCAACAATCTCTGTTGGATTGATATACTTCTTAATTTCAGTGGGAGAGCCTTAGTCTTAGAGAATGTCTCTATGCCTAGATATTAGAATACACTCATTGTTTGTTTCTAAATGTTGGAAATGAACATGAATTCTGGAATAAACCTATCATAAAGAGTTATGATGGATATATTTCAGATAATAATCTAGCATCTGGTGGACTCTACTAGATTAGAAATTTAATGAATGGTTCATTAAGATTTCTAATACTGAAAGTTAAACCTTATAAGATCAATAGGAGGATAAAGATCATTTGACAATGATTTAGCATCAAGTTTTGGACGTATGTCTGCTGATGAGATCAATAGACTAGTAAGATATGAAACTTTAGAATGTCTAAAATTTCAAATCTTACATACTTGTGAATATTGTATTCAAAGTAAAATGTCCAATACACCCTTCCTTTTGGGAAAGGTGTAAGATGTCAAGGTATTCGAGATCTCATACATATTGATATATGTGAATCATCTATATCATAGTGAACATTGTGGATATGTGATATCTATTGATGATCATGTATGATATGAGATTTCTTCTCTTCACCTGAGAAACCTTTGAAATGTTCGAAGATTTCGTAATTTTGGTTTAGAACCAAAGTTTGAAGGAAGATTAAATGAATTTAATCTAACCAAGGTAGAAAGTACCTATTAGATGAATTCAAACAATATCTTATGGAGATATGAATATCATTTCTATCTCAATCCTCCTGACACACCTAAACTCAATGGAGTTGTAGGAAGATACAATTAGATCATGTGTTACATGATTTGATCAATGATGAATTTTAGCATAATTATCCCTTAGTTTCTAGATATATATGTGTAGTAGAGACTACAATATATATATCTTTAATAAGGTTCCATGCATGTGAGCTAGAATCTAGCACTTGAGAGTGTTACTTCATTAGGAAAATAAAGGATGGTATTGGATACCTACTTTATGACCTTGAGATTCTTAAAATATCTCATCTTTGAGAATGTGATTCTTATAGGATGACTCTCTTGAGAATCAAGATGAAAATGAAGTAAGGGAACTCATTTAATCTTGAGAAGATAATGAGGCTCCAGAAATCGGAAACTGAAAGGGACAATTAAAGTTGAAACACTAATACCTCTTCAAATGAGTTTGAGGATGTATTCCTTGTGTCAGTTAAGTCTGACAATGATCGGACTTCATGTGATGAAGCTCCTGAGGATCATAACATGGAAAGATGGATTTTAGCAATAAAGGTCTAAGGTAGACTTCATATACAAGTGTTGTATATGGACCCTCGAGGATCCACCTATAAGGGTTAGACCCATTAAGGTGTAAATGGATCTTCAATAGAAAGAGGGAAACTGATGAGAAGGTAGAGACCTTCAAAGCACGGTTCGTAGCCATGAGCTACACACTGAAGAGAAGACATCGATTGCGATGTGGCTTGTTTTTCAGTGATCATGCTTAAACCCATCAGAATATTGCTAACCCTAGCTACACAATTTGACTATGACATCTTCAAGATGTGAGTCAAGATTGTATTCCTCTATGAATACCTCTTTAAGGATATTCACATGAAGTAGCCCCAGGGCTTCATGGTTGAGGAATGCAAGATGTGCTGGCTAAAGAACTCCATCTTTGGACT
The DNA here is from genome assembly GCA_037367405.1 of Ottelia alismoides. NCBI lineage: Eukaryota > Viridiplantae > Streptophyta > Magnoliopsida > Alismatales > Hydrocharitaceae > Ottelia > Ottelia alismoides. The sequence continues at coordinate 1,133,770 of JAZKJV010000397.1, forward strand.
CAAATAAGCTTCTTGTAGTTGGAACATAAGATTTGATGAAATTATAATTGTTATGATTTCAAATAGAAATCTTGATGAACCATGTGAAGCTTAGTGGGAGTGCCATTGTGTTCATCGTGCTAAATGTAGATAATATCCTAATCATTTGGAATGATATTAGGATGATTATAAGTGTTTTGTGATCTGGCTATTCCATACCTTGAGATATGATCTCAAAGATGCCTCTTGGATCTTAGTTCTGAAGGTGTTCAGAAGCAAAGAGAAGAGGGTATTGTGACTGTCACATTTGTAATACACCTTGGACATGTTCCATTTTTCTGGAAAGTCCAAGAACGGCTTTCTTACCTTTAAGATTTGGTACTGACCTATCTAAAGGGATAGCACCTCAAAGAGTTTGAGGAAGTGAATGCTAAAACTGGTTGCCCTTTTGTGCATCAGTTATGAAAAGCTGAAAGTATACTAGATGTGTACAGAAGCCAGATATCTGCCATGCAGTGGGAGCAGTAAACTGTTACTAATCCTACTATGGAGATAGAACACTTAATTGCAGTAATAACAATATCTTCAAAGATGACAAGGCTTTAGAGATAGTGATCTCTAAGTCTTATCTTCAAGAAATTAAGACTTTTAGATGGAGATCAAAAATGTCTTAACTGCGAATACCTTAGGAGATAGAGATCTCCAGGGATAAGGGTATTCTGATAAGGATAATAGAAATTTCATACTGGTTATAATAATATTTCTTTGAGTTGTAGTATCAAGGATACTATGACTGATAAGATTGAGTATTGGTTGCATTAGATGCAACATTCGCATTAGATGCGAGCACTGTTTCTGGGGATATGCAAGTGCCGTAAAAGGACTTGGCGTAGTCTCGCGGGAACAGAGTGACTGATCAGCTTACCTAGCTATTTTCAGAATAGCCTATGATTGTCACCTGAGTGTGGGTTTAAATGATTAGCCCATTAATGGCTCTTTGGGCTAGTGGGAGATTGTTGGACATGCGAGCCCACGGCGAGCCATTATGCAATAAATGTTATTGCACGTATCATTCCCTGATCTGAAATGAAGAATAAATAATTTGCATAATAGGTCCCTCTGTACAATTAGGGTTATGTACCATGGCCATCTTAATGATCATACAGCTGTTGATTCATTAAATGAATCATAGTGGCTGGTGCTTGGATGAATATCTAATGGGTTAGATAGAGGACTCATCAAGCACCGTCAAATGATTATTAAGAGATGATCTCCAGCCTGAGTAGGAGATGGCAATCCTTTCTCACATAGGCTGATATCTGACCGACCTCTTGATGCAGGTCCTCTGCATGGGAATAGTGATTCGGAGGTGTCAGATTAGTTAAGTCAATGGGTTGACTTAGCGAGATCGAGATAACCTAAGTCCTATGCTGAATACTGTCACAGCATAGGCACACATCCTCTGACCAGAGACAGATGTGTTACTATATGTATGAGTGTGTACATTTGGCAGACCAGTAGGTTGATGACCTAACCAAGGTCTATATACCGGCGAGCTGGTGTGCATATGAGGGCATATGAGTAATACGATCTCTCAAAGGGATCATACAGGTTCACTTATGAACCGGAAGACGTGAGCTCACTCATGAGGTATTGGGACCGATCAAATTCCATGCATGGTCGTCGTGCTTTGGAAGCATGACAAGAATTTGAATGTATGATATATGCTTTGGGAAAGCATATGATCGATACCAAATCCCAATGACCAAGATTGAGAAACTTGGTGATCAAACCCTGAAGAAGACAGTATAAAATAGATCTTCATCTTCAGGTTGATCATTGGTCTTCCAGTATACAGGATGTGCAGGTATTGGGAATACCTGAGGGTGATGTGATCATAAACGATTGTATAACCATGACGCTTCCAGTCCGAGGGAGTGATGAAACAGGTCTGGATTTTAGTGACTCCTCTCAGTAGAGAAGTAACTTGATCTTAGTCCAAATGTTGGACATTGATCTGAATGTGATTCAGATGCAATGAGAAGATTAAGTATACGGACTTGATTTAATCAAGCATCTATGAGAGGTCCGTTAGATCTGGATTTGAGATGAGATCTCAACATCCAAGTCACTATACGTGGAATAATACAATCGCCCTGTCCTTATCTCCAAGTATCTACGGAGAAAGCACATTATTCATGAAAAGGTTTCAAGAATAATTCTTTTGATGAAATATCCAAGCAAGGACTTGATGATTAAATGAGATTTAATTATCAAGCTTAAATATGAATATGATTCATATTGTGAAAATAATTATCTAAGATAATTAAATGAGATTTAATTATCGAGGATTAAGAGAATGTGGATATCACTATCCATGATATATGTGTGTTATAAATGTGATTTATAATATACATATATAAGAGAGAGAATTTATGAAAATAGCATTTGTTAATTAATAGAGTGGATTGGATTCACATTCATTAATTAATTGGAAATGCAATTTACTAATTAGTTTAGGTTGTGGATATGATTCACATAATATTCAATGGCATGATTGAAATATTCGCAAATTAATTTGGAATTAATTTGGTGAATATTTTTTGTGATTAATTAAGAAATAATAATATAAATAAAAGGGAGCCAAATAACCATCATGCATAGGTGGTGTCACCCATGAATTGTTCATGGGTGACGCCCCCTATTTTTGAGGGTGGTTGGTTGACTCAAATTTTATTTATCATAATGTCTCTTAATTAGTTAATGTTAAATTAAATTATGTTGATAATGTTGCAACATTTTTTAATTTAAATTAATGTTGTTGGTTTTAACCAACAACAATCATAGCCATTGATTTAGCATGGACCAAGCATAGCCCTTGGATCCATGTGTCCCATGGATTGAGATCCATTGGATCCTAAACTAGTATAAAAGGAGGGCTAGGGTAGCCTTTCCAAGACACAACATTCTTGAGTTGAAGAACTCTTCTCTCTCTCTCTCTCATTCTCGTGGGGTCTCCCTAATATTCAAGTGGCCGTCCACTTTGTGTATTAGGAAGGAGATCATTTTGCTACGCCTCGACGCTTGGATCTTCGTCTAAGGATTGCGGGAAGGACGCGACTCATCATCGTGCCCGCAAGCGCATTCTCCGTGGGTCGGACTTAAGATAGGAGGATCTCTACTTTGGGATCTCGTGATCACAACCACGCTTCAAGAGGTATTCCTTGTACTTTGTGGTTTGATGAAACGATCCGAGAAGTGTTCTCGTGATCATGTGGTTTCATCGTTTGATTTAAAAATTTTTAAATTCCGCTGCACCTTGCGACTAGTATGACTAGTCGCCCCGATCGTATCCGATGCGATCGTCACGCTTCCGTGATGCGCTTGAGGATTCTCAATATCCTTCACTTATCACCCACAGACTAATGGTATGGCTGAGGTGTCGAATAGGGAGGTGAAAACTATATTGCAGAAGCATCCGCCCAGACAGGAAGGACTGGTCTCAGATCTTGGATCAAGTCCTATGGGCTTGATAGGACAGCTTACAAGGCGCCTTTAGGAACCTCCCCATTCCGGATTGTATTCGTAAAGCCGTGCCATTTGCCCGTAGAATTAGTACACAAATCAGAATGGGCAATCAAGAAGGTCAACTGGAACACGCACCTTGGGCAGAAGCAGAGAGAAATGGATCTGAATTAGCTTATGGAAGTCAGAAACCATGCATACGACAACATTTTGGTGTACAAGGACAAGGTGAAGTGTTGGCACGATAGATATATCAGACGAAAGACCTTTGTTCCTGGACAGAAGGTATGGTTGTTCAATGCAAGGCTGAAAGTATTCCAAGGCAAGTTGAAGTCCAAGTGGAAGGGCCCATTCATTGTCCGTGCGGTGCATGATAGTGGATGTGTTGAGATCTCAGATCTCGCAGACGACACACCGACATTCTTAGTGAATGGACAACTGTTGAAGCACTTCGTCGAAACCAATGAGCAGTTAGTCCATGTTGAGGAGATTGTATTCATGCACGAGACAGATTCAACATACACACATCGAGCCGCGCATGGGACCTTGCAGCAGTGAGCTCTAGCCATCAGCAGCATCTGGAAAGATTCAATCCGCAATCCTTGTATATATATATATATATATCCATCACTCCTGTATATTCTGTCCCTTCCTCCCACAACTCTAATTACTCACCCCAAATTCATCTATCTCCATCTACGACTATACTTAGGATGACCAGATCCTAAGTATAGTGGGGTGAGTCACCTGAGTCCATTCACTGTACATCCTCCAGATCACATCGATCCTCATACTCACTCCGGTCTTATACTTAGGCTGACCTGAGCCTAAGTATAGGGGGGAACCGATGCCCACCTCGTATATATTCATCCACTTCTCCTCTTAACCTCGTCCGCCCTATTTTTGATCTTCTTCTACACTTAAGCTGCCAGAGCTTAAGTATAGGGGGACATGACAACTTCTATACATTTTCGCTCCTTTGGCTCTCTTATGCTTAGCACGAGCTATGTCTTTTTCCTCGCTTTCCATGCTCTGAGGACATAGCACATGCTAAGTATAGGGGGGTGTGTATATATTACATATATACTTTTCCCATAGCTCGTACTTTTACGTATTTTTGTATATATTACGTAATAATTACGGGATGGGTAAAATTGGAGATTTTTTTTTTGTAAAATACACTTATATAATATGTATAATACTCATAAAACCCTTGAGGTATACCTGAAAAAAATGGAAAAATCAAAGGCTTCTTATTTTACTCTTGCATATCATCTCTGCATCTGAAAAGAAAAGAAAGAAAAAGAGTCTTGCATTTTCATTCATCTACATAGCATGTCATCTGCATCTCATCTGCATATCTGGCATATGCAAGGTGAAAAGCTAGTGGGTTCTGAACCAAGTTACGAGTAGATATTGAGGATGGACTTGATTTGACCTTAATCCACCTAATTTCAGAGGAACCTTATAGGAACTGGAGTTAAGATTTCTCAGGTCAAGTGACTTAATTCTTTGAGTCCGCAAGTCTATGTTCACATGTCATCTTGATAAGTCTAAGTAGAATATCTCGTGCACACGCATGATTCTTATAGACAATGACCTAACTTGGATAAGCACAATGCACGTAGCTCTTCATTGATGAGGTGGTGAGGAGGTAGAATCCTTTAGCTTGGAGTAGCATACGGGCGGAAACATCTGTCCTCCTCTAAGGAGGGAAGTGCATCTCAACCTAGTCTGGTGGTGTTGACATCTAAGGACAGGATGTTGTGGCTGTAATAAAGCTTCAAAAGAGGGATAGTCTACTGGCTCAAGAGGAAAAACTCCTGATGTACATGCTGCACCCTGTATATAGTTTGAAAAAAAATGCAAAAACTCCAAAAAAATCTGACAGGTCCAAGAGAAAATAAAATACCTGTCGGAGTATGTATATTAGCAAAGAAGTATGCAACTGGATGACTTGGCTACACTGGTCAGGCATCCCGGGATAGGTAGTTACACCGGTTACCGTCCATTCTTCTCTCTACCCCCTCCTCTTGAGCTGGTCTCACTTGAACTTAGAAGGGAATACCCCCTCCTCGAGGAAAGAGTTACTGGACCGGGTAACTAGAGTTACCTTGTTAGAGGAGGCTGTTTCTGAGCCATTTCTGACGTGGAGAGTTACATCTCACTTACACAGTACAAGTAAGAATCATAGTCATCAGAAATTTGCGTATGAGGATTTGTACTGACCTGACTATTGATGAGTCTTGAATAGAAGACTTGTGGAACTTGAAGTCTGTTAGGTCTTAAATTCAGGTCCCAATGAGGTTCCGCCACACAAATAATCCAAAGGTCGAGTCAAGCCCCATTTTCAACTTTTGTTCATGACCTTGGTATGGAACCCAAAATCATTTGCGCCACGCGGCCCGCTCCTTTGCGTGCCACGCGCCTTCCATCTTCGCCGTCCGATCGCCCGCCCGCTCTCCTGATCTAGGCCATTCATCATTGCAATGCCTCTCAACCCTTCGATCGAACCCTGGATTCAATCCAGACCGCTCGCCAGCATCGCGCCCTCCTTGCGCCACGTGGCAACATCTACGCCCTCCGATCTTCGCCAGTAGCTCCTGATCTGGGCCGTTCCCCTCGCTTTGGATTTCCACCGTTCGATCAGAGCCAAGCATTCATCTCGACCACACGCTAGCGCCTTAACCTACGCCTTCCATGTGGCTCCATCACGACCCTTCGATCGCTGCATTCTGATCTAATCACAACCGCACATCTGCGCCTTAATCTCCGCCCGCTACGTGGTGTGCCCTATTCCCTTGATCTCGCCCTGCCGATCTAATCCTAACCCTCCTCTTCCATCCTTCTCCTGACCGTTGGATCGCTCGATCCAACAGTCGATACATCGTCTCCTACCTCCCGCAAGCCCCGCGCCCAACGTCGCCCACCTTGCGCGAGGGCCGCCCCCTTTCTATTTTGGGAGCCACTCCGGCCACCCTCTACGCCTCTTGTCACCACCATGTTGCACCCCACTCTTCCCTTATCCTTGTCGACCCCCTCGAGCTCCATGAACTCCCCCACCTCGCTCCACGACGTCCACCAACTCCATCACTTCGCCACCTACGCCGTCACCTTCCACCTTTAAATACGCCCGCACCATCGACCGTCAACCCCATCCGCCATCACGGAGAGAATCCCCGAGCTCCCTCCTTCCTATTGGTGACAACAATTTGAGGTGACGTCGAGAGACGATCGAGATCCATCTCCGGCGAGATCCACGACCATCCCCCGCCGTGCCGCAGCCTTCCATGTGAGCTGCACGAGCTCATGACCATCTACCGTCCTTCGAGCGATGACCAGGAGCACGCCTTCGAGCTCCATTTCCCAGGTAGATGCCTCCATTTCCCTCCCGATCTTCTTCTTCTTTTTCTTGTGTTTTCTCTTAATTTATTCACCGCCCTCGATCGATTTCACCCCCTATAGACCATCCTCCGAGCTTCGCCTCGGAGCTGGCATCTTCGCGCACGCTTTCATCTTCTCCGATGACACCCTACACTTCCCGCCGACACAAGCTCTGCCACCTTGGCGAAGCACCATCACCGGACCACCCTCACAGCCCTTCAGGCCTCACACTTCACTCACGATCACCCCACGAGCACTTCGCATGCCTCGGCTATTCAACTAACCCCCTGCAAGTACTCCATCTTTGACTGGCCGAAACTTCATAGGAGCTCCTTCGAGCTTCTTCGCTGCCGCTCTCCAGCTCATTCTAGTCGCTCCTGAGACCTCCGGCGGATCCCCGACACCTCCACGATTCATTCCAGCTATTTGGGAGCCACCAGCGACCTTCACCAACGACCAGAGGAGGAGGCAGAGCTAGAGCACCTTCATCGGAGCGCAACCACCTTCACCGTAGGAGGCGGCAGATCGGTTGAGGATGAAGAGCAGTAGCTGTCCGATCCCCTTGATCGGACGGTCCAGAGGATGCCACGTCGCCTTGGTTCCGCGACCGTAGGATCAGGAGGATCCTACGCACCTGATCGCGCCATGTCGCCACTTTCCCCGAGCTTCAGGGGGCTGTTGGATTCATCCTTATCCAACGGCTCTTGATCGTCCACGATTTCATCTGCGTCGAGCTCCAACGACCGTTGGATTGACATTGATCCAACGTATTGCAGTGCGCCGCATCGCCAGCCATCCACAACCTTTGGATCATCACTTGATCCACGATCCATAGCGCGCCACGAAGCACCTCCGAGCCTCATCCCGACCACCAGGCTCGGAGCCCCCGAAGCTAGCCGAGCCTCCATCTGTGAACCTCCAGAGTCCCCGAGTCTCCGCCCGAGCCTCCGAAGTCACCGGAGCATGGACCCTCACGTGTCTCTCACGTGTGGCATGGGTATTTTGCACCGAGGCCCTTGAAGGTTTTGGAAATTGCATTCCAGTCCCCGCCAGGAGCCCAACGTGAGGCGCAAGTGTTCTGTGGGTATTTTGCATACATACCCCCTCATTATAGGTAATTGCATATTAGTCCCTGTCAGCATGTTTATTTTTTATCAATTTTATTTTCTGTAATTGCATTTAGGCCCTTGTCTTTGCATGCATATTTAGGCATTCATTTGAACTCATTTTCAAGTTTGAAAATTGCATTGTGTAGCTTAATTTGTCCTCTTTCATATATGACACCTGTCATATTTTTGTGATAGCAGTGGATTTTATTATTAATTAATTGGTGGAATTTTGCCATATTTTGCCCATTTATGCCTTTTAATTTGTAGTAAATTCTTTGTGGCTCCAAAAATCCTCACAAATTCACATTAGACTTAGGATAATTAATTCACGTTGTATCCAAAAATCATCTCATTTGCACGCAACCCGAGGCCTAAATAAATCATTTTGTGTTTTTCTTAATTAATTTTTAATAGGTCCATTTCACATAGAAATTTAGGTTTATTAGTTTTTCTGGATTCTTCACATTTAGATCTATCTAGGATAATTTTTACATCTAAAATTATTGTGCTTTGGTATTTATTAAAATTAATTTAGTCAAAATCGCATTGCATTCATTTTTAATTCACAGTAAATTCATCTAGTGTCAGAAAAATCTCAAAAATTAGGGTAGCTTAATTTCATCATATTTCACCTTCTGGCCAAGTTTCATAATTTTTGGAATCAATTTGACCATCTTTCTGAATTAACTTGTAAACTGTCCAATTTTGCATGTGTCTTTTCTTTCTTGCTTAAAATATATTGAAAAAGACCAAAAAAATATCACCTGAAAATCCGACCTTGGAAATTTGCTTAAAATCTACCTAAGGAGACAACTGCCTCCCTGAGTTCGACCTTGGGCTTGCCCAAGTAAAAAAAATAAATTTGCCGCTCGCAATTAACTCATCCTTAATTAAAAGTGTTTTTTGATTAGTCTTTATTACCTAGCTACAACGAAGACAAGGAATTAATTTGGATCATTAATTTGAGTAAATTAACAAGGGTAGTAAGACGCTCTTCAAAGATGACTCTCCGAAAGTTTACTCTCCGAAAGTTTCTTTGCTCTTCCCTTTGGTGGTGACAGATGATTGCAAAGTTATACTACTCATAATAGTCACTGCATGAAACAAAAATAATTCTAAATATTTGACTCTGATGGACCGGTTGAAACATTATAAACTACCCGCTCTTTATCCTTGATTTTTTTAGGGTTTGCATCGAACTGCGCTTGAATATGCATCTTGGTGGCACTGATGTCATCTAGATTCTGGGACTTCTCTGCTAGGCCCTTGATGAGTTGGACCAACTAGTCGAGTGTGGGGTTTAATGGAGCAACCTTGGATGATTCAGCATGTTGATCATGCTGCAAACAGTACTGTTGAGGCTGGGAATTCTGGAAATCATGGTGGGAAGGAGGGAGTTGCTATTGATGAAATTGCAAAGGAGGAGGATATTGGTTATAAGATGCACCCACATATTGGTGGTATGGCTGATATTGATGGTACACGAGCTGTTGATACTGTTAATTCTGCCTCCAATTGTTTTGATACTACGGAGGTTGGTGTTGAGGCTAGTGAGATCCCTGGACAAACCACCCACCCTGATGCAGGTGATAAGACCAATTACTGAAGATTGGCCCAGTTGTTGTCCACCTGGACGGGCCAATTGGACATCGTGGTTCTAGATGCCGTTCACCTATTGAATAATTGTGGTGGTGGTAAGAATGGATCATAAGAAGGGGGCTGAAGCTCAGGATGGTAGAGGACAATCTGCTGATATGGCAGCGACTGGTTAGGAGCCTACACATAATATACGTGCTGGACTTGAGGCTAAGATGCACTTGTCTGAGGTTGCCGTGGAGATGATTGTTCCTTCAGATGAGCTCAAGTCATGGCGGTGGGGCTCACAAACTACATGGCATTGATGATGTTAACAAGAAACTCCGATTGTTGTGAAATCTGATTCAACTTATCCATGCGTTGGGGTCTCTGTTCGATCACAGATAGCTTATTAAAGCCCTGTGATCGCTTTTTAATAATATCAACTTTAGACAGGTGGCTCCCGATGATGCTGAGGTTGGAGCTCTCCTCCCTGACTTGCTCACTGACTGCCATCATGTTGATAGGCTTGTGGTGGACTTGCGGTTGGCACTGATAAGCTCGAGATGAGGATAGAGCGGCCTCTCCTTCGGTCACCTCTTCAAAAATTTGCCAGAAAATATCCTCATCCTTGTTGAAGTGTGAGCCACCACAGACGACATTTACCAGCCTCTGGCTTTCAGGAGTGAGGCTCCGGAAGAAATGTTGGACCAGACTGGTCCGCGAGATGTCATGATGGGGACACTTCTCATATAAATCCCAGAATCTCTCCCAAGCTTCATGTATCGATTTTTGTGGGCCTTGGGAGAAATTGTTGATTCGGGCTCACATTTGATTCAGATGACCCAATGGATAGTACTTTTGTAGGAATGTAGACTTAAACTCTTCCCAGGTCGTCACAACATTTCCTAGGTGATTAATCCAGTAGAGATCCTTATCTTGAAGACTGAAGGGGAATGTTGTCATTTTAACTATGCTCAATGGGATGTTGGGGTAGTGGGTGGCGTGACAGATGCGAGATAATGACTGAAGATGGATATAGGGTTCCTCATTAGTGTTCTCATGGAACGAAGGCAGACGAGCGAGGAATTGATGCTTTGAGGTTGAAATGTTCGTGGGATACATGTATCTATATCCACTTCGTCATCTGGCCAGCACTGGGATTGTAGGTTTCTTTGAGAGTGGGCTTAGGCCTCCCACTTTGTGCCTCATATGCGGGTCCTCCACAGTTCTCATCTTCCGGTTCTTCATTTTCTCCTCCTCTGTTCTCTCACTCTCTCCTCAGATCATTCAGCATTTCCTGGAAAGCGAATTGGGCTAAGGCCTGATAGGTCAACTGTTGTTGGATGGCCTGAATGGAAGCGAGCAACTGAGCATTGACTGTATTCTAATTGCGTTGTCCCTGATCTGGCGGTGTCTGTCCCTTCCATTTCCCTTAAGGAGCCATCTCTGAATCAGACTCAAAGGATGTGATTTGCACAGTGTCCGATGTAGTTTCTACACACAAAGATGTAGCATGTTCAGACTGAAATTCTTCTCAACAAATGAAGTAGATGATCTCGAATTAGGGTCAATTCCAGATGTCTATGAATGTCTTTGATACCGGTTTATTGGGGTAGAGGATGGAATCGAGGAGACTGGAGATCAATTCACAAGATCCAAACCGGGTTCTCGGGAATCGCCTTGAATTATTGAAGAGATGACAGATTTATGGAATCGATGTGGGCGTCGACGGGGTCCCAACTAAACCATCCACGAGATGACATCTTGGAATAACAAGCGGGTTAGATGAAGAATAGAATATACAGTGATGAACAATAGAGTGGGATGAAGTGGAGGTAAGAAGAAGAATGCTCCCAATTAGCAGAATAAAACAAATGAAATGAAAAGGTGCGCAAGTGCGCGATACTGGATCTTCGACCAAGATCTAATGCAAATAAATACAAGACAAGGATGGATTCACCCACTCGACACATGTGAAGCCATAAGAGTTCATTGATGAATACACGATTCATCGCCTTTATTCTTTTATTTTAGCTTCATTTCCCTAGTCAAATACCTCTAAATACCTATTAATTTCTTGAAATTACCATTTTTCATGCATTTGTTAAATATGCATTTTTAACACTTTTTATACTCAAATAAAAGAATAAAGAAGAAAAGAAAAATAAAGGATGTATGAAATAAATACAGACTGACCCGAACCCCGAGAGAAGGTCAAGACTTGACCTGATCGACCAGGAATAAAGTTGGGGGAGATAGGGGTTTCAATCCAAAAATCCAAAAATAATTTGTAAACATTTTCCCCTGTATTTTTGTACAAAACGTATACTACTTTATTTGTATATATATTGACCTCAAATTAAATATTTTTCTAAACAAAAGTTGTATGCAAAAATGTGCTGTAAATAATAAAAATATTTGCAAAGTAAAATAATATACAGATTACAAATATCACACTCAGAAAAAGCTGTAAAGCTATGATTGAAAGACCAATTCCAGCTCCATACGAACTCAAATTGAATCAAACTCACTTCCATTGTACTCTAAATTAAATTATCTTTCAAATGTGATTTTATAATTTTTGGAGATACGGTTGAAAAGTCGATTTTCTAGGTGGTTTTTGCAATTTCACCATTTATTTATTGTATATACTTATTCATATTATTATTTTTATACATAATATACATAATTGCAAATATATTCATTATTAAAAATAAAAATAAAAATAAAAAATAAAATTTTAAAAAATATTTAAAAATAATTTCCTTATTTGTACATGTGTATATTGTACTATATGTATATAATACTTGTATACAACTAATTTCCTTACATAAAAATCACCAAAAAATTAAATACCTAACATTAATTAATTAAATTAATTTAATAATGAAATTTGGATTTAATTATTTAATTATTTAATTTATTCATTTATTTGATTTGAAAACCTACCTTATACATAAAAATTTGATTTTATGCCCTAAATAGACACCATTAAGGTGGCTAATTAATTTTTATAAATTAAACATTTTAATTATTTTATTTAATTCCGAATTTCATTTTTAATTAATTAATTAATTTAAATAACCACTAATTACATTCCTTTTTGTACATGCTTTCCTTTTTGAATTTTCTTCTTCTTTTTATTGAGCTCCTCCTCACTCTTTCACAATTTGATCAATCTTTGGTGGAGAGGAGACCGAGAGCTTCTTGTTGCAGAAGGATGCCCAGCCTCCGAACCGTCCAGTGACAGCGATTCGGTCCTCGTCGAGGCCATCACAGCATATCCGATCTCGAAGTGAGATCCAATTTATTTTTCTTTGTCATTTTAGATTTAATTTTTGCGTCAATGTCGATTAATTTTTAGATCTTAATTCCCCAAAATATCTATCTCACATTTGTCATCCGATCCGAATCCGATTTTTCATCTCACATCATAATCCCTGCATTTTCTTATTCTACCTCACATGATCTCTCACCTCCGACCACGTACGGTGGTGGAGATCCAGATCTATCTCCCGCTTCGCCAAGATCCGTAACCGTTCACACATCCTATTTTGTTTATAAATAAAATAAATAAATAAATACACATAGTTGTTTTTATTCCTAACATTTATTTTGCGGGAAAATTTAAAAATATAAAAATATAAAAAATTTATTTTTTTCTCTGTGTACAGTTTCTGTAAAAAATAATAATTTTTTATTATTTTTGTTAACATATAAAAAAATAAAAAAACAAAAAATTCAACAACAGGTCTGTCGCGAGCACGTGACTTGCTCGACGCACTTCGCCGGCCCGCACCCCTCCACCCGGAGAGGATCTGCCACGTCACCCGCCACCTTCCGTTGAAGACCCCGCCGCATCTCCGTGGCATCGCCTCCAGCAGCACCACCGCGAAGCCCCTGCCGTATCTCCGCGGCGTCGTCTCCAGCAGCATCACCGTGAATCCCCATGCCCGTCTCCGCCGACATCCATCTACGGGCGGCATGACTCTGCCCAACCGCAACCACCTGCGGCTTCTCCTTCGACCAACTAGGCGCCACCCGCCATTCGCGCCGCCCGCCAGTCGCCCCCGCTACATCTCTGCGGTGTTGCCTCCAGCCGCCTTGGCTTCGCGCACGGCCGCCCACCGCGCGGGCCCTCCTCCGCCTCAGTTGCCGCCGCCCCGTGCGATGAAGAGAGAAGGAAGGGAAGGGCGGTGATGCCCTTGACTTCCCCCTCCTCTTTATGAAGACCAGAAACGAAGAGAACCCTAAAGGATATCAATTAAAAAAATTGGGTAAATTGAATTTGTCGCCCCACATTTATTTCTTGTTATTTTATGGTGCAAAAACTCTAAATAACTGCAATTCAATCCCTGTATTCCAGACTTTTAAATTGCATGTTCTTTTCATTGAAATAAATAGCTTTTGTGCTCATTAAATTCTGCAAAAATCATCTTATGCTCCTGCTATGTGCTTGATCACTGTGTAAAGTTTTTATTGCATTTTAAATTCATTTGATATTATTAAAAAAATAAAAAACAGTGTCTTTTCTCTGCCCGAAATTTAAAAAATCATGAAAATTTGAATATTTCTCTGAAAATTCCAAAAAAATAGATTACTTACTGTTTTGTATTTTCTGTCCAATTTTCACGCATTAATCATTTATAAAAACAAAAAAATTACAAAAGACTAAAAATCTTAGAAAATTGTAGAAAATTCTAGAAAAATAAAAAAATAGTGATTTTAGTTTCTGTTAGTAGAAATTTATTATACTTTAGCATAAAAATAATTTCCAGGAGTTTTGGACACTTAAAGTATTTTTAAGGTGCAAAATACTTTTGGATGTGCACTTGTTACCTTTATTTTCACTGTTTGATTTTTATAAAATCATAAAAACATCGAAACAATTTGAAAAAATTACCAAAAATATTTTAAAACATGTAAAACCAAAACTATATTTTCTATAATTTTTGAACATTTTGAATAATACAAAAAGAGTGTGTGTGTGTGTGCATATTGTGTAGTGTATTTCCATTTGAAAATAAAAAAAATAAAAAAACAACTAAAAAATTTCTTTTTGAAATTTAATTAAGTTTTTCAATCGTGCTCCTTGTATTCGACCCTGGTCGCTATACTAGGTAAATTATAGCAAAGATCGCTTATATTTAATTGATTGATTTTCTCTTAAGTGGTTTAATACTTTTTTTCTCGTTGACCGAAGCGATTGGTTGAGAACAACGACCTGTGTTATTTTATTCCAACTTAACCACATCGATTTTCATGTCTTCATTCATCTATTTTTATATTATCAATTTTATTGTTATTTTCTGTCGTGACCCCGAATCCTGGTCCGTCGGATCCTCCCATATCCGGATATGGTTACTCAGCAATAATTTATCCAGCAATCACAACTAACATTCAAAAATAAATTGCAAATAAAAACACTCAGAAGAAAGTATTTTAACACTTTGACATTCACAAAACAAAGTTCACATGATACATGATCTCATTATAACCATTTAAATGTACATCAGCCGAAAGGAAATACACAGAAAGAATACTTACTACCTTACAAAGGAAAGCTACTGTGGCTGGTTGGATGTCTACTGTGTAAGCTGGCTGGATTACTAAAGTCCTTGTGATGGCTCACCGTCACCTGTTGGGTTTTCCATAAATCATAGGATAAAAATTAGCGAATGCTAAGTAACAAAGAAGAGAAAAGCAAACAAATGGGTAATTTTTCAAAACTTGTATCACAAAAAGTTTAATTCCTTCTCATTAATTTAAGTCCTATTCGATTCTATTCCACGTCGGGGATTAGTTCAGGGAATTACCTCACCACTATAAGGAGTCCGAAGCTGTGGACACTTCGGGATTGGAGATTATGTTGA
This sequence comes from Ottelia alismoides, assembly GCA_037367405.1. Taxonomy (NCBI): domain Eukaryota; kingdom Viridiplantae; phylum Streptophyta; class Magnoliopsida; order Alismatales; family Hydrocharitaceae; genus Ottelia; species Ottelia alismoides. Next base: position 1,149,218 of record JAZKJV010000397.1, read on the forward strand.
TCTTGGTAAGCTTATGTCACCGCACGTCGCCTCAACCAATCCTCCAATACTACCCTGACAATTTCCTTTTCTTTTATTAATCAGGGTCTTAACCCTCAGCCTGGCAAACAAAGGAGCACACCGTCCTCGAGGACTTAGTTGCTTAAAACCTCATGCTAACATTTAATCATAAAACCTAGCAGCTTTAAATACATGTTGTCGTGACCCAGCCGCTATTGAACCACTCGTGCCTCCACATGGCACGACCACATCTTCCGTCGTTCAGCCCGAATATATTGGCTCCCGGTACCACGCATTGCAAATCATTCATTTCGTGCACACTTATCATAACAGGGCCACCGCGTACCACCTAGGTAGGGAAACGCCAATACAGGCTCCTTCCGACAAACCTACATGTTGCATGCCCGACCTGTAGTTCTACTCCCAGTCACCGTTAACGTGACTCACGATCCTTTTTAGGATCCAACTCAAAACACATCAATTCCCATGATGTAATTCCTCTGTTAAGCCTTAGATTAGCGTAACCATAATTACCGAGTATAGACTCACACATATATTAATTCATATATTTAAATACCCAACTTATGCTCATTTTAACTTCCAAACCCTAACTTTCCAAACCACTGCATCCATATGATACGTAGACCTTATTTTAGTGGGAATCACAAAGCAACTTTTCATACCTTCTTAAAAATAGCCAAATTAGGGTTCTTCGTAGCAAAGAACATAAAATCAGAAATTTCAACTATCTCATATGAAAACCTAACAGCAAAAGGAAAGATTTTGTTGCCTAACGGAGCTCTCTCTCGCGTATGCATTGCTTTATTGTGTTTCGTTTTCAGAAAGGATGATTTAAGGCTCTTGAAACGATCGAATTTAATTTTCTTATCAAAAACACTAAGAACATGTCAAGAACACGAAGAACAAACGAAGAACACGAAGAACACGAAGAATACAAAGAACGCGAATAACACGAAGAACCCGAAGAACGTTAAGAACATATTTTCTCTTGAAATTTCGGCAGAGTTTCCCCTAATATCGGGACATAATTCTCGGAAAATTTCGGCAGAGTTTTCCCTTATATCGGTACATATTTCAAAATAAAAAAGAGTTTCCTCTATAAAATCAATCGATAGGAAAACAACAATGAAACTGAAAGAATATAATTAAACTGCAAGTGATGGAGAATCGATAGACACCACACGTCTTAGGTGAGTGAATGTGTGGCAAATCACAGGGTTCATTGACGTGCACAATCGCCCGCACCTAAGTAGGGTATTACACAGATTTCTCCATCAAAATAACTATAAAATTGGAAAAGAAAGAACAATAAGCAATGGAGAATCGGTAGACACCACGCGTCTTAGGTGAGTGAATGTGTGATGAATCACATGGTTCACTGACGTGCACAACCCCCCGTACCTAAGTAGGGTGTTACACAGATTTCTCCTTGAACCACAACAGGAAATAAATCGGAAAGAAGGATGAATCAAGAACAAAACTTGGAAGAAAATAGGATGAATTGAAAGACTAGCTTACGAAGAAAACCAAGAGAGGAACATACCTTCCTCCTCCTCGTTCTCCCGGCAGCGCTTCGATAGTGCTCTTTCCCCGCCTCCCATTCCTCCTCCTGACCTCTCAACCCTAGCCCTTGGGTGGTCGTGGTAGTGGAAATCGTAGAGAATGAATGGGTGGGGAGGGGATATTTATAGGCTCAATAAATCACTAACCATGGTTAGAAAACCATGGTTTAGACCTTAACCATGGTTTAGCGGCCGATGGTTTTAGCCCATGATTTTGGCCAAAACTTATCCCAAACTTGGGGCTTAAGTTAGAACATTCTAGAAGATTCTAGATTCACTAATGACACTTAATTAACACTAATCGTGATTAACTTTTACTAATCACGTTTTAACTTTCGCGGCTTACGCTTATCTTTTGCTACTATTGATTAGTGTTTGCTAATGATCATTAGCAATTTTTAATCCATCATTGGTTTCTTTAATCATGCTTAGTTAGTCTTAATGACAATCATTATGGGTTAATGACGTCTTAACTCTCCTTACTTCTCTTTCTTCCGAAAATCATAACAAATCGAAATAAAGTCCGATTCACACGAAACAAATTCCATTGGTTTTCTCTTGCTGAGTCAGATCTTATGATATAGAATCTGAGAGATGCCAAGTTCATGGCTTTACAATTATAACAACCTTAAAGGAAGTCTCGTCCTCGAGACTAGAGATGCAGGCATAACAACCTTAAAGAGAATGAACGTCCTTTCATTTATAGTGAACATATACAGATTACATAGTGTTATCATTCAAACAAGTGCGGGTATTTCTCTCTCATTTCTGCCTCAGGTTTCCATGCGGCTTCTTCAAACTCTTGGTTCCGCCACAATACTTTAACTAGAGGCACCTCTTTTTTTCTCAACTTCTTGATATCCCTTTCAAGTATTTGCACATGTATCTCTTGGTATGTCAAGTCTGGCTCAACATGTAAATCATCATAACTTATCTTGTGCTCTGGATCCCTAATGTACTTTCTCAGATTTGATACATGAAAAACATCATGTATTGCCGAAAGATGTGGAGGAAGCGCAAGTCTATAAGCGACTTTTCCAATCCATTGAATAATTTCAAATGGACCCACGAACGTGGGTGCCAATTTCCCATGCAAGCCAAACCTCTGAACTCCCTTCACAGGTGATACTTTGTGAAATACAAAGTCGCCTATTCAAACTCAAGGTCTCTTCGCTTGGTATCACTATAGCTTTTTTGGCGACTCTGAGCAGTTAATAGTCTTTTTCGATCAAGCTCTACAGCTTCCCGTGTCTCCTGGAGTCTATCTGAATCATAAAGGTTCTTTATCCCTACCTCTTGCCAACATAGAGGAGTAGTACACCTAAGTCCTATAGTGCTTCAAATGGTACCATGCCAATACTTGTATGGTAACTGTTGTTGTATGTTTTACCTATGATCCTTTCCATTCTAAGGCACATGCTCGTAACATATCCTCTAATGTCCAAATAGTTCGTTCTGATTGACCATCTGTTTGTGGATGACATGCTGTGCTCAAGCATAGCTGTGTGCCTAAGGCTTTCATGAAGTTCTCCTAATAGTGTGAGGTGAATCGTGAATCTCGATCGGAAACTACTTCCTTTGGGATACCATGGAGGCGGATCACATGTGTAATATATAACTCAGCAAGCTGGTCCGGAGTGAAAGATAGGCTTATTAGAATAAAGTGTGCTACCTTGATCAGACGATCTATTATAATCCAGATACTATCCTTACCACCACTCGCCTGAGATAAGCCAGTAACGAAGTCCATGGAAATGCTTTCCCATTTCCACTCAGGTATGGGGAGGGGTTGTAACAATCCTGGTGGCTTTTGGTGTGAAGCTTTTACCTGTTGGCAAGTGAAACATGAATTCACAAACTCAACAACATCTTTCTTCATTCATGGCCACCAAAAGTATGAATGAAGATCCTTATACATCTTCGTAATACCTAGATGAATAGATAATCTAGAACAATGAGCTTCACGTAAGATGTCTTTCCTCAGTTCAGGTATGTCTGGTAAACAAGCTCTGTGATGGTTATATAGTAACCCATCTTGTATCTAGAATCCCTCTATCTCATTCTTCTCAAGTTGTTGTCTCAAATCTTTAAGGGCTGGATCATCCTCCTATCCTTTCTTTATTTTATCCCAGATCTCTGGTTTGTATCGGTGAGGAATAATTATAGTACATCACTACTATCAAATGGTTTCCATTCACTTAACGTTGATAGTAAACCCCAGAAGTGGATAGCACTCACTAACCCATGTGAATAAGTTATTCTGCTAAGGGCATCTGCTACGACGTTCCCTTACCAGGGTGGTAGGAGATTGTGCAATCATAATTTTCAACAACTCTAGCCACCGTCTCTGTCTCATATTGAGCTCCTTTTGATCAAACATATATTTCAAGCTTTTATGATCAGTGAAGATTTCAAAAGTAATACCATACAAGTAGTGCCCATATCTTTAAAGCAAAAACTATGGCAGCTAATTCAAGGTCATGTGTGGGTAGTTCTTCTCATGTGTCCTGAGTTGTCGTGACGCATACACAACCACCTTACCATATTGCATAAGAACCGCCCAAAGTCCTTCTTTAGATGCGTCAGTGTACACTGTAAACCCTTCACTCCCGGAGGGTAGAGTAAGGATGGGTGCAGATGTTAGGCATTCTTTCAGTGTTTGGAAACTAGTTTCGCATGCATTGGACCATATGAATGGAACTTCCTTCTTGGTCAACCTAGTCATTGGCAATGCTATTCGTGAAAAGTCATTCACAAATCTTCTATAATACCCAGCTAGACCCAGAAAAGATCGTATTTCTGTGACAGTCTGTGAGCGTTCCCAATTCATCATCGCACTAACCTTTGTAGGATCAACTGATATTCCTTCCTCAGAAATAACATGGCCTAAGAAAGATACTTCAGATAGCCAGAAGTCACGTTTGCTATATTTAGCATACAATTTATTCTTCCTTAGAGTTTCAAGTGCCTGCCTGAGATGGTGTTCATGCAGATACTTATCCTTGGAGTAAATAAACACATCATCAATAAAGACTACTACAAAGTGATCTAAGAACTCCTTGAATACCCTATTCATGAGATCCATGAAGGCTACTGGGGCATTTGTTAGTCCAAAAGGCATAACTGAGAATTCATAATGCTCGTATCTAGTTCGAAAAGTTGTCTTGGGAATATTTGTATCTTTAATTTTCAACTGATGGTATCCAGATCTTAAATCAATCTTGGAATACACGGTTGAACCCTCTAACTGATCAAAGAGATCATCTATTCTTGGCAGAGGATACTTGTTCTTTACGTTCTTCTTGTTTAGTTGTCTATAGTCAATGCACAACCGCATCGACCCATCCTTTTTCCTAACAAATAAGACAGGTGCACCCCATAGTGAAGTACTAGGAAGAATGAATCCTTTATCTAACAGTTCTTGCAACTGTACCTTTAACTCTCGTAACTCAGCTGGTGCCATCTTATACGGAGGGATAGAGATAGGCTGAGTATCATGTATGAGAGAGATTTCAAATTCAATCTCTCGCTCAGGTGGTAATCACAGGTAGTTCCTCTGGAAATACATCAGGAAATTCGCACACTATAGGTATATCTTCCATCATTCTGTCTGACCCTGATGTAGTAGTTACATAAGCTAAATAACCTTGGCACCCTTTCTCTAACAATTGTTGTGCCTTCAAAGTAGAGATATATTTGACATTATCATTGGATGTCTTTCCAATGAACTGGAACTCTATCGAGTTAGGAAGGTGAAACATTACTGTCTTCTGAAAACAATCAAGACATGCATGATGCCTTTCTAGACAATCCATCCCTAGGATAAGATCAAAGTCCTCCATTTCTATTAGTAGTAATGAAACAGGTAACTGATGTCCCGCTATCAGTACTATACAATTATCCAGGATTTCTCAGATTATGAATACTTGTCCTCCTGGTCCCTTAATCAGATAGGATTGTTGTACTTCTATTGGTATCTTATCCAAATTGGATACTAGCCGTCGAGAAATAAATGAATGCGAAGCACCAGAATCAAATAAGGCATGTATTGAAAAGCCATGAATAGTAATGGTACCTGGTACGACCGTACCTGAGTTTTAGGCTTGTTCCTCAGTAATTGCATTGAGCTAGCCATTAGGATTAGGCAAGCTAGAACCCGCAACACTTTGTGGTGGTTGCTGTGTAGGAGACGCTCCTTGTGAGCCACAACCTCTACCATGTCTTCCTCCGCATGTTGCTTCATTGCTCGAGGTGGATGTTATACTGTTAATTGGGGTTGGTTTAAACCCTGAATCTCTCAACTTCGAACAATCTTTCTTGATGTGGCCTTCCTGATGACAGTAAAAACACATACGTGCTCCTGTTTGAGCTGAAGACCCAACCACAGAGGTGCTAGCTCCAGTTGCTGAGTCGCGAGGATATAGTGGAGGTCTAGAGAAACCCCTTCTTCCAGATAATTCCTGGCCCAAAGTTTGTGGCGAGCTTATATTAGACCCGATTGGATGATAACGACTGTCTCTTCTGTTATAATTTACCTTACGTTTGGATGGTCCACCAGTAAAGTGAAAGCTTCTTCTTTGGCGGTTTTCATCCCTCTCCATCTTAATACAAGATGCGATGTCCATGGCTTCATCTACAGTGGTGGCTCTAAAACCTGCAAGCTTCTCCCTCAAATCTCCCTGAAGACCGCTAAGAAATTTGGTAAGACACTCTTGTGGTGAAGCTTCTAAAGCTGGGGAGTAACGTAGCAGCTTTGTAAAGTGAATATGATAATCTCGTACATTCTTGGATCCTTGGGTCAAAGAAGCTAACTCCCTCCTCTTCAATTCTTCCCAATGGGAGGGACAGAAGTGAGCTCGGAACCTTTCTTCAAAAACATCCCATGAAACACGATCTACTAATTTCTTGGAAATGGCTCTCCACGATCATCTTGCATAGTTTGCTAAGGAGTAATAGCAAAGTGCACCCAAGTATCTGTTGGTGCGTGTATTATTCTCAATATCCTGCTGACGTCATCAAGCCATAGTTCTGCCTCAGCAGGTGTCTCTATGCCTTTAAATCGAGGAATCTTTCCCTTTCGGTAATTGTCTGTTAGCCATGTGAGCCCGATGCGAACCATACTTACAAAAAGTGTTATTGTAATAAATATGTTTTATCAATAAAAGTTAGTGACTGTTTCACTCCCTTTTTGAAATTAAATGAATGAATGCATTATAAGGTCCCTCTGTACAATTAGGGTTATGTACCATGGCCGCCTTGATAATCATATAGTTGTTGATTCACTAAATGAATCATAAAGGATGGTGTTTAGATGAATATCTAATGAGTTAGATAGAGGACTCATCAAGCACCGTCAAACGATTATTAAGAGATGATCTCCAGCCTGAGTAGGAGATGGCAATCCTTTCTCACAAAGGCTGATATCTGACCGACCTCTTGATGCAGGTCCTCTGTATGAGAACAATGATTCGGAGGTGTCAGATTAGTTAGGTCAAAGGGTTGACTTAGCGAGATCAAGATAACTTAAGTCCTATGTTGAATGCTGTCACAGCATAGGCACACATCCTCTGACCGGAGACAAATGTGTTGCTATATGTCTGAGTGTGTATATTTGGCATACCAATAGGTTGATGACCAAACCAAGGTCTATAAATTGGCGAGCTGGTGTGCATGTAAGGGCATATGAGTAATACGATCTCTCAAAGGGATCATACAGGTTCACTTATGAACCGGAAGACATGAGCTCACTCATGAGGTATTGGGACCGATCAAATTCCATGCATGGTCGTCGTGCTTTGGAAGCATGACAAGAATTTGAAGGTATGATATATGCTTTGGGAAAGCATAAGATCTATACCGATTCCCAATGACCAAGATTGAGAAACTTGGTGATCGAACTCTGAAGAAGACAGTGTAAAATTGATCTTCATCTTCAGGTTGATCATAGGTCTTCCAGTATGCAAGATGTACATGTATTGGAAATTCCGGAGGGTGATGTGATCATAAACGATTGTATATTTATGACGCTTCCGTTCCGAGGGAGTGATGAAACAGGTCTGGATTTTAGTGACTCCTCTCAGTAGAGAAGTAACTTGATCCTAGTCCAAGTGTTGGACATTGATCTGAATGAGATTCAGATGCAATGAGAAGATTAAGTATACAGACTTGATTTAATCAAGCATCTATGGGAGGTCCATGAGATCTGGATTTGAGATGAGATCTCAACATCCAAGTCACTATACGTGGAACAATACAATCGCCATGTCCTTATCTCCAAGTATCCGCGGAGAAAGCACATTATTTTTGAAGGAGTTCAAGAATAATTCCTATGATGAATTTTGTATCCAAGCAACAAGGTATTGATGATTAAATGAGATTTAATTATCAAGTATAATATGAATAGATTCATATTGTGAGAATGATCACACAAGATAATTAAATGAGATTTAATTATCAAGGAATTGCAGATCGTGGATGATGCTATCCATAATATATGTGAGTATATTATAAATATGATTTATAATATATTGGAGAGAGAGCAGCTTTGTAAATAGCATTTGTTAATTGTTAATGTGAATTGGATTCACATTAAGCAATTAATTGAAAATGTAATTTACAATTTAATTTGGGTTGTGAATAAGATTCACATATTTTTTTCAATGGCATGATCAAAATATTCACAAATTAATTTGGAATTAATTTGGTGGATATTTTTGCAATAATTGTTATTGCAAATTATTAAGATATAATAGGATAAAATTAAGGAGATAATACACCACCAAAGATGAGGTGGCGTCACCAATGACTTAGTCATAGGTGACGCCCCCTATTTTGGGGGGTGCTTTATTATCCTCTTTTTTGTTATCTTATTATCTTGTAATAATTGATTTTTATTGAATTAAATTATGTTGATGATAATGCAACATATATTTGAATTAATATAAATTAATATTGTTGTTTTGAACAATAATCATCATGGCCGTTGATTAATACATAGATCAATCCAACCGTTGATTTTGTATGCCATGGATTGTGATCCATAGGCTCCCAAACTAGTATATAAAGAGGGCAACCCTAGCCCTTTGGAGTATGCCATCAAGAGCACGTCTCTCTCTCTCTCATTCTCGCCATCTCTCTCTCTCTCTCTAAGATGGCCGTCCACCTTGTGTGTTGAGAGATCGCTTCTACGCCATCGCGCTGTCGCTTTGACTGCACGAGTATCTCCATCTCCTTTAGGGCTTCTTGCTCTAGAAGGAGACGACGGATTTCATTGGACGAAATCAGGGGATTCGAGGCTTGGATCTTCATCAAGGATTGCGGGAGGCTCGCGTCTCATCATCGCGCCCGCAAGTGCCATCTTCGTAGATCGGACTTGAGCCAGGAGGATCTCTTGTTTTAGAGATCTAGTGATCGCAACCACACTTCGAGAGGTATTTATAATACTTTGTGGTTAGATGAAACGATCCAAGAAATGTTCTTGTGATCATGTGGTTTCATCATATGATTTAATTTTTTAAATTCTGCTGCACCTAGCGACTAGTGTGACTAGTCGCCCTGATCGCATGAGATGTGATCATCACGCTTCCGTGATGTGCTTGAGTATTCCTCGTATCCTTCAAGTGGTATCAGAGCCTTAGTTCGGAAAAGGTTTTGGATACGATCTGTAAACCTAGGACGACTTGGGTTTGAAAGAGTTGCGAAAGTTTTATCGCATTTCAATTTTCGCACCTCTATTTAATTGAATTTTTTCGGCACTATTTAAATTGTTTAAACACAAAATATTCAATTGGATTTTGTTCCCCATTAAATAAGAAAATCATAGGATCTGAGTTTACGAAATTTGGATTTCATTTGCTCAAGATATGACCTTTTGAATAAACAGGTATTCACTGTTGCGGGAACTGCAGATCTGAACATGATTAATGAGCTAATTACCGTTTTAGTGCGCCTTGAAATGCGTGAAATATCACTTGGCAATCTTAAGAAACTGATTTTGCGAAATTTGGATTTAAATTGATCAAGATAAGTTAATTTTAGTGAGTAGGGGTCATTGCTGGAAATTGACAAACGAACCTTGTGATAGTCATTCAAATTAAATTGATGAAAATTAATTGTTAATTTTCTGAAATAATTATTGATAAGTATTTGTGAAATATTTAAAGATGATAATTGTTTCCTTGAATGACATTGATATAAAATCATCAACAAACATTGTTTGCATACAAAACCCTAGTTTATCCTACAATAATTGTAGGACAACTTTTACATGCAAAACCTTCTTGCTTGAATAGGATTGGAGATTTGTTTAGACAATCTCCTTATAACATTATCAACATGGTTTTGATGAATATTATATGGTATAATTTCAGTTGAAAAATCGATGAGCATCTCAAAGTACACAATGTTATATCTGGCATTATCCTTTCCTAAGGTGGATATGGTGTCTAATCGGAGAGCATTGGGGTAGCGGGTTGCAACGTATGTGGACTCAATAATATCGGAAAAATCAAAGTGTATTTTTCTAATTATTAAAATTCGAATAATACGTACACTGAGGTTATACCTACTATTCAAGTAATAATCAAGTTTGTTGATCGAAAATTGGATTGATAATTAATTTAATGTGATTAAATTAATTATATCATATTAAAAGCACTCTATTATGAATAGATGTGTATTTCCTTTGGAAGAATTAATTATGTGAATATGATTCACGATAATTAATTACAATTTGAATTTGAGGTGGAGGATCACATAAGTGACATCCATTGTCTCCCGTCAAGGCAAAGGACTTCGTCGCCATATGTTGTATATAGGAGAGGCCTGTCCAAAGTGACAGATCCTATATACAATTTATTTGGATCGGGTTCTTTGCTTCTCGAAAGAGTAAGGCCGTATACGTAGTGACCCCAATATCGAGTCCTCTTATTATTGGGGTGATATTGGATTGCGTATAGCGAGTATTAAGCCTGTTGACGGTTGGTTCAATTAACGACGGGTCAACATCATCTTAGGGTTGGTGGGCTCGGGTATTAAAGACCGAATTGGGAAATACAAGTTGGACTTGCAAGGCGGAATGTGTTCCCGCTTCTCTTTATTCGAGTCACAAGTTCTCATATTATTGGGATGTAATAAAGATAGAGAGGAGATCCCAGATCTTTCTTGAGATATAGCGGTAAGTATATCTCTTACTTTGAGAGACAATAAGGGAATAATCTTTCAAAGTTGACATAGCAAGACAAATTTGATTTAAAATACCTTAATCAAATGTTTTAAAAATAAATATATAATTATTTATATGTTCTAATATAGTGCATTCTTAATTTCAGAAAATGAAGTCCATGAACCCACTGAGCAGGCTCCTGGAGGTCAATCAGTTGACCGGACCAAATTATTCAGATTGGATCCGAAATTTGGATCTTGTCCTATCTGCAGAGCGCATCTCATATGTGCTAACCAAGGACAAGATTGCAGACCCTCAGACTCCGAAAGATAAAACTTTTAATGAGAAATATGATGAAGATCATAACTTGGCAAGGTGTTATATCCTTGGCTCATTGTCCAATGTGCTTCAGAAGCAGCATGTGAAAATGAACCACTGCCAAGAAATCATGCTGAATCTGAAGGAAATGTTGTGACATAAACCACACACAGCGTTATAATGTGATGAAAGAGCTTATTCGCTGCAAGATGCAGGAAGGGACCTATGTCAGAGAACACGTACTCAAAGTGTTTGGGTACCTCTCTGAATTGGAAACCCTGTGAGCTTACATGGATTCTAATATGCAAGCTGATTTCATTCTCCTGTCGCTCCCTAAGTCTTTCAATAACTTTGTCATGTCATATCACATGAGCAAAGGTGATTTCACTAATGCTGGGATGTTAGCTACATTAAAGTCGAAGAGAGGAAGGGCATTGGTATCTTAGGGGACATGTTAAATAGGGGAGGCGCATCCGGCTTTGAGCCGACTTCCCTTTAGGCCACATAATCCTTACTATTTGCTTGAAAATCACACTTAAAATCAACCAGACTAATCGGACCCAGATTTTGGGTCCTTCACTGTGTTGAGTGTGAAACTCAGGGTTTGCTCTTGTGTTTGTCTTTGTGTCTATCTGTGTGCGTGTATCCTGTGTAATTGCATGTTTTCTACCTCGTTCTGCTTACATTCATCCTTTCCTCTTCAAGATGTTGGGATATTGGTCCTCATACCCTGAGACCTCTGGTCATTCCTCCTCGACCATATACCGTTCATCTTCACCTTCTCCTTCTTTCATGTATCCTTCGCCATCCACGGGAAACCCTTACCCGTGGTCGGTTCCACCACGACCCGATTACAAAGTCAGAACTTCGACTGACTTCTCCACTTATTCGTATTTCTCACCTACTCCATTATCTAACACTCCGGATCCACTTCCATCTTGGGCTGACTGTCCTTATTCTCGAGAGCTTACTGTAATCAAAGAACTGAATGAAGAGCAAGCCACTATTGAGACAGATGATTGGCAGAATTATGTGCCCTCACATACTTCTCTCACCTCAAGTAGAGACCGAATAAAAGTTTACGTATACACATCCCAACTTGACCTTAGGGCATAACATGGTCGATCGAACATACCGAATGGAGAAGCATGCACCTTATGATCTTCCTGACTTGATTGACCCTAGTAATCAAGCCTACATGGACCAGCCTTCATATCACACATTTGGAGAGCCTACACATTCACAGGATTGGACTCATGGATTTAATCTAGGAACCCTCTCTTTATTAACTCCATCATATGAGGCTCCGACCAATATTTGCCATTCGGATGGTCCATACTCGACCCAGCATTACATGCCATAGTGTAGGTATGTTGAGTATGAGACCCTAATATCTCAGCAGTATCCTCCAATTGAGCAGAACTCTCCCATGATTTGTCATGAGAATTTTTTGGAGGATGACATTTCTAGACTTATCGAGAAGAATAAATCATTTGGTAATAAGTTAAGAGATGTCATGGAAATATTGCACTCATTTTTTGTCAGCTTGGGAAAGAAAGTGGAAAAGGATATGAGTAGTTTTGAGGTTGAAAATAGAGCGAACATTAGGGAACCCACACACTCTGTACAGATGGAGTCTATTCTACCTCCCTCTTCTACTAACCACTTATCCTCCAATCTAGAGTCTGACCATTCGTCCATCAAAAACACAAAAAAATCTCAAAAAGACCAAAAAAATTGAAAAACAAGAAAAACTCATAAAAATAGAAAATGAAAAAGATCTAAAAAAATTGGATCCTACCCTAAGGGAAGCACTCGATAAGGAATTGATTTTTAATCTTCCCTTAATAAAGGCCATAGATCACTTCCTCAACCTCAAACGATTTGTGAGAAGTAAATTGATGCCCAAGAGGTCGAGCAATAAGAGGACAAGGACTGAGAGACACATAGTGTCTATGGCCACCCCCTTAGTGATGGAGAGAAAGACCAAGAGCTAGAGTGAAGCGGTTGCCTAGGGTTAAATGTGAAATAAAAGATACTACCTTTATCCATGCAAGAATCGATGATGACTCTCCGATAAATATCCTCACGACCTCTGTGTTTGACAATGTCAAACTCTGACCAATCAGGAAGTCGAGAGAGATCATTCAACTGGTTGATCAATCTATCAAACGGTCGAGAGGAAACATTTCAGTCATCATTACTTCCCAAGGTGCTCTACTCCAGGTAGACTTCACAGTCATTGACATTGAACACCGAGGAGAGTTTACCCAGTCTCCGATTATTCTCAGGAGGCCGTTCTTAGCCTTAGCTAAGGCGACTATAGATTGCGAGACTCGGGAAATCAATTTTACAGCATTGGGAGCGCTTCGACCTCACCCATTCTTTTATACACTTTACTCAAAGGTGACCCTCATATCTGCAGACAACCGTTACCACAGAGAGATAGATGAATCTCGTCTCTCTACTGCACCTGAGATATCGACTGTCCGGACGACCATTGGTTCAGAAACTCCCCACACCTCCACTCCACCAACTGCGTGCACCACAACCGTGACAGCTTCTAAGGAGAACTCACGACCCGAAGCTATCATTGAGTCGGACACGACTTTTGCTGATTGCCTTGACTATTTTGATGATCCGACACAAGAGTCCAATAATGCCAAGCCAACTGAGATCACTAGCACCTTCCCGAGATGTGCGCTGACCCTACAGGAATATTACAATCTATATGGTGACTCGTCTGATGTGGAACCCATGGTCAGTTTCACATCACATCCCAGATCTTCAAAACAGACAACCAGAATGGAATTGACCATACACAAAACACGGTTGCTCCCTCCTCTAGCCGGTTATCTATGAGAGAAAGTCGAGAATCGATTCCTCGAGGTGTTCCCTCGAGCCCCTCAAGGCATGTCACTCTCCTCTCCCTCTCAATGATTCATGTTCTAGAAAGCTGCTTAAGAAAGTTTCCTTGAACATTCTGGAGAAGGAATTTTCGGAGGAATCCTCATCGGGTCCGGATAATGTGGTTTATATGAGTGAGCTCAGTTCGGTTGTTCTTAAGCCCTATTTGAGCAAGTAGCCGTGTGTCGACCTTCATTGGACGATCCCTTCACCTCACTACTATTCATCTGAGGACGATTCTGACAGCGACACATATGTATGTTATCCACCTCCTTGATGAATCCCTAGCACCAGCCGAGGAAGTTCAAGGACCTACCCCTATCTACCTACCGAAGTAGGCGGAGGCTGACAAGGCTTATAATTTCACCCCGGAGGGTTACTAGCAACTTGTCGCGGTGCACTGCTGCTTCACCCCTATCTACCTGCCAAAGCAGGCGGAGGCTACTTGGTGCTGGTCAGTTGAACCTCAAGTAGTTCCTCCTGTGATATTTGTTAGGATCGGGGTACATGATATGAAAGGCGGGGACTTTGGCTCTATCTTAGGGTGCTCACACACTCTCTGTACCCTCACTCAGCCTAAAATCAAGGTCGAGGTTACTCTCCCACAAACAAGGGTTAATTTTAGTCAATTTTTTGGGTCCAATTGAATTACAGTCCTGATTTTAGAGATTAGTTGTCACTGTAATTAATCCACACAAGCAATCACGTCTACCGTCTAGTCCCAGTTCCTTTATCCTAGGTTACAAAAACCAAGAGACAGAATCAGAAAAAGCCGATGCAATCGAGAAAGCGATGATGAATGCTTGAGTAAGAAGACTTACAATACCTCCAGCTCTCTACAATGTGGGATGCAATACTGAATTAAAATTTTACACTATATGGAATGCAAGCGAGAAACCGTTCCTAGACAAGCATTCTATTAGCGAGTGATGAACAAATTAATTTGGACTAATAGATCTACGGTCTAAGTGTGTCTCGTTAAATGTGATGTGTGGTCCTATAAAGAACGAGCACAAGTCAAAACTTTTTGCTCTGAGAGTCGCGAGTGCATGCCCTAGTCTACGCCAATCAACCACATAACACAAAGAGTCTCCTTTTATTTAGTTACACACGCGAAAATCCAAACGGGAACTTCTGTAAATATACAATTTAATTACAAGTTAATAAAAATTAAAATCTATCTTCAAAGATCTCCTTGGCGTCTCAACAGCCGACTCGATCCATGAATCATCGGCCTCCGATGCACTTCGAGATGCGTCAACTTCAAGAAAACCGCTCCAAGTCCACCGGATCCTCACATAAAAAGATGGTATTATGTCAGAGAGAGATACAAAAAAATAAAATAAATAGAAAAATAATTAAAAAATGGAAAAATTACAAATGGGTTCGGGGTCAGTCTAGCCGAATGAATGGAAAACTAAAACCTATTTTTTTTAAAATGATCCTAAGTCGTTTGCCTCCCCGGCAACGATGCCATTTGATTGATCCGCTGAAGCGCCCTTATTAATTTAATAATGTGTGTCACGTTGTTGTAGTCGGGCAATCGGGATTGATCAAAAATTAACCGCACGAATCGAATAATCAATGAATTAATGTGTGGTTTTATGTATTTTTAACCTGGGCAAGCTACAGAGTTGACTCAAGGAGGAAAAGGAACAATCGCGGATCAGATTAGAGGAATTAGATCACGGTTTTCCAAACGGGATTTTTTTTGTAATTTTTTACATAAAAATGCCAAATGCAAAATGCGATTGAATTAAGTTAATAAGAAAACACACAACTTAACCAAATTAATTTTAATATGAAATTAATCCAAATGAGCCAAGTTATATTTTTCTCGAAACCTAATCCAATGATGAATGCAAAATGTATTTTTTTGGAATTTTTGGGTTAAAATGCAATAATAAAATGCAAACTTTTAGGGGTTTTTATGCAACTTTTCGTGCAAACAAAATGCAAAAAATTAAGTACCTTCATTTCATCATATTTCACTTCCAGTAAAAATTATGAAATTTTTACTGGAAGTGAAATATGATGAAATGAAGGTACTTAATTTTTTGGAATTTTCTGATAATTTATGATTTTTTATGAATTTTTTACTAAGAACACAGTGATTGTCAGTATTTAATTCCTAATTAATCTACGAAATAAAATCATATAGAAGAAAAAATATCTCAAATAGATGTTATAATGAACAATCCAGGAGAGTTGATATTTCGTAAAATATTATTTGTGGATTTAATTAAAAATCATTTACAGAAATCACTAAATGATTTATTTTAGGCAAAAGACACATCCATTTTTGATGAAATTTGGAAAATAATTAAAGAGAACTTAGTAGCATCATCTGTAATTTTTGACAATTTTTGGAGAAAGAAATATGTATGTGTGAATTTCAGAGCTTAAATGGGTAAAATAATACTGAATTTCAAACTCTGATTTTTAATAAATTATCCAATGCTCACAAAAATGCAAATAAATATCTAAGTGATAAAGAATTAGTTTTTCAACAACATGTTATTTTTCATTAAAATAAATGATGTAAGAAAGATGTCTAAATTATCATGCAAAGTCAGGGGTGTATTTGCAATTAGAGAAATGAAATACACAAATTAAAATGTGCACAGGGATCATTTTGGAAATAAAGAAAACTAAAAAGAAGAAAGTGCAATTTCCACAAAAAAATAAAAATAAATAAATTAGACCTTTCCAATCATGGGTTCCAAAAATGGAACCCAACTTTCTCCTCACGTGCTAGGGCATAGCGGGGCGGGCGTCGGCTGGTCGTTGGCTCATGGAAGCGCGCGACATCGAGGGGAGGTGCGGGGGGAAGCGACGCGGCATGGAGGCGTTGTAGGTTGGAACGACCTGCGTGCATCGGCGGTGGGTGAGGGCGGCAGGGCCACGCGCGGATAGCACGACAAAGGGGTGCAGATCCATCTTCTGGCGGTGCGGGATGCACGGCTGGAGCGCCACGCTAGAGACAGAGGGGTGGAGCACGCTGCTCACGCTTGAGGTCGGCGAAAAGAGGGCCGCACGCATGGCGGCGGCGCGGCAGGGGCGCGACCCGCTGGGGCGGAGGAGTGGGGCGCCGCACTGGCGTGCAGCAGGGGTGACAGCTGGGGAGGCGCGAGGAAGCAGCGCAGCCTAGAGGCTGGTCGCGGGGCGCGCGGGGCAGAAGGTGGAGCGGGGATGAACCTGCCTTTTCTTGTTCTTTTTTGAATTTTCTTGATGTATTTTTTTATTTTTTTGTAATTTTTTTTGTAAACAACAAATACAAGTGTAATGAAGAATTGATAATGTTGTGATGATGGTGGTGGTGGTAAATGATAAATGTGGTGATTGTGATATGAATCAACAAGGAAAAACTGTTAGATAAAAATAAAATGACAAGGAAAAGGAGAGAGATTACTTACATATGATTCGCCGCAATTTTGAGGAGCTATGCTGCAACTTCGATTGTCGCCTCGATTCGATTCGACGAAAAATCGAAGAAGCTCGGTTGTGACCTGAAGATATGCACAATGACACGAGGAAGAGTCCTCGTGGATCTCCCCTTTGCGACCATCATTGCTCGACCGAAAGGTGCTGAAGCTGTCACCGACAACACTCGGAGGCTGGTGGTCTCTCCCTCTCAATTGAAGAAATGACAGATGAAGAAAAATGAAGGGGATGAGGGGAATAAAAAGAAGAGGAGAAGGAAGTTGGAAAAAAAGTGGGAAAAATGAAGTGGTGGAGAAAGTGGTGACTTGGAGTGGAGGACAAGTAAGGAAGAAGTAAAAGGAAAAATAAAATAAGTAAAATAAATAGGTTAAAATAATAAAGGGAAAATAAATAAAAGTAAATAAATAGAATAAAATAATTAAATAAAATAAAATAAAATAAAATACGAAATTAATAAATTAATAAAAATAGGGTGACATGTGGCGGCTCTAGGAGCTGCCATTTGTCGTACCTGGAAAAATCAAAAATTAAATGTAAAGAAAAATTAAAATAAATAACAAAAGGGGTCAAATCAAAAGGTGGACAACATAAAAGTTGCTCGTCTCGACGTGATCTACAACTTTCGTGAAGGGTCAAAAATCAAAAGAAGTCATATGTACAAAGTGTGTTTTTGGGTGTTATAAAATACCATATAGATATAAAATACCACATTTTATCTTTTGCATTTTTGTCATTTTTAAATAAGAGAAAAATCAAAATAAAAGTAGAGAAAATATGACAGAAATATTTATTTACAACTTAATCTATTTTTTAATTTTTATAATTAAAAATATAAAAAGATAAAATGAATGCATTTTAGTCAATATGTACAATATACAATAGAGGCCCAAAACCGAACTTTCACATACGAACTCTGATTTTGATGAAATTGGTCTTATTTTGAAGGTTTTAAAATGTATATTGCTTTAAAAATGAGTAGACCTAAATTGAACACTGTATGAGAGAGAGATATGCATATTTTAAGGTTCATGGTCTCACACTTGGATTTGGGTTTTATTGGACAATTTTATAGGTTAATATTTTTTATATTTTTTCTTTATTAGTGTTAGTAATATATACACTATAGAGTTGAATTTATTAGATTTGGAGTTAGTATAAAATAGGTACAAATAGGTGATTTTAGCTAATATATAGGTGAATATTTACAAGTGAATTTGGCTCCTTATTTAATGCTAATATGAATGCTAAAATGCTGATATTATTTATGTATGCATGAATGATAATTACGCAATATAAGTGGGAAAATGCAGCTAATTACTTGGGACAAAGCTCTATTTTCAACTTTTAGAGTGATGAATCACATATTCTTCAGCATCCACCACATCTCATTTGTCAGTCTCTGAAGTGCAGTCATCTCGTCATTCATAGCACTCATCCACTTGGATCATCTTGAGCCTCATGTGGAATATTTGGAATATCATTAGATGCCAATTTAGCAATAAAACTTTTATATCTAGAGCTAACATGGAGTAAGAGACAAACTGGTCCATAAGGTACCAGGATGAGGCACGAGCAATTCCAATTGCTTTGCTCATGGCAATAGGACGATCATCTATCACAGCTCCACTTGCACTAGTCATTCCATCAAAAGGGGACTCTGCACCATCAAAAGAAATGTCCAAGATATTCACAAAGGTTGGAGAATTACCTACAGTGTTGGCAAGACTTGGAGCTGTTGAGGTGGGATTGGGTTGGTGTTTTGGTATTGTGACATCTTCAACCTCCATGAGATCTTCATCGTCCATTTTCTTATCAGGGCAAGTCAATGAAAATTCCCCTCGACATCATCACCAAGAATATACACACCCACTCCATTGTTATCATTCTTCATACCAAGGACTCCCCCTTAAGATAATTTTCTGGGAAGTGAGATTGATCCTCAAATAATGTAACAACCTTGCTCACATGAAGATGACGGGTCATAGGGTTATAGCTCTTGTAGCCCTTCTGAGTCCATGAGTAGCCAAGGAAGACACATTTAGTAGCTCTTTGTCCTAACTTTCGTAACACGGGTCCAAAATTGAGAAAGAAACATACACATCCGAACATGTGTGGATCTAGATTGAATGGGGTTATGTAGGGTTGAATAATGGAAAAGGGGATCGTTGAGTCTTTTTGGCTGTCCGAATCCAAATTGAATTGAACTGCCTTCATTGAAGAGCTTATTAAAAGCTATATACATTTCAAGGTTATTTTGGTCTATTTTTATACAATGAAGAAGATACATGTCTGTGAAGGTATTATTATGGCCTTTTATTTTGTGTGTCCTGGGTACATTGTGCATTATTTTTCTGTGAAATCAAATTATATTTTTCCTTGTATTTTTATCTAAAATATTCATATATAGGATTTTTTTCATTTTATGTGTAAAAAATAAAGAAAATAGGTCCCAAAAAGTAATGCATGAGTAATTAAATTAGAATTTTGTACATGGTTTTCTGTGTATTTTCTGTGCAATTTCTCTATCTTATCTCCCTCTACTTTATTCCTTGTATCGACCAAGTCATAATGATGATTGGGTCTCGGGATCTAGGGTCACTCAACACTTATGGTATTTCATTTCTTTTTCTTTTATTCCTTTATTCTTTTATTTTGGAATTAAATACCATTAATATACAGTATTTTGTGCAAATTATAAAGTGTTTATCTTGATAAATTAATGAAATATAAATGTATTTAGCTAGGGATTTAAGGACAAAGTTAGAGAATAAAGGTGATGAAATGGAGATTCATCACACTCCTTAACAGAATGGGGTTGCAGAGAGGAAGAATCGACATCTCTTCAATGTGACAAGGGCGCTTCTTTTCCAGAGGAATGTTCCGCAGTCTTTTTAGGGAGAAGTTGTCCTCAACAATACATTTCTCATCAATAGAACTCCTTCTACTATTATCAAGGGAAATATCCCCTTTTCCATTATTCAACCCTATATAACCACATTCAATCTAGATTGAATGGGGACCCTCGATCTGCCCGCCATCTCTCCATCCTTTTGGTTGGAAGTTCCCCTATAAATATCCCCTCCCGACCTTCAATCCATTTTTTATCACTCTACACACATTGTAACCCCCATCTGATCCCACTGTTGAGTCCCTAGTGACAGCAGGATCGACACCGGCCATTTGCAGTGAGGACAAGATGGAGGAGGAGTTGATCCAGGTTCGTCGAGCACCCCCTCCGGTGACCTTCTATGCTCTGATCTTTCCTAGCTCATCGAGCTTCTAGGTTAGTGTTTTTTGCTTGCATTTTATTTCATTAGAGTAGATTAGATCCTAATTTCAGCCTTTAATCATGTGCGTAGCTTAATTTTATATATTTAAATCATCGGAGCTGCAAGCTCCGACAACAAATCCACCGTCCTTGGCCATTGTTCCAAGCTCACTCCCCCACACCCTCTTTGCTTCACGCTTCTCCATCAAAGACTCGTGTTTTCCACTTGATTCCCTCATGAAACCAGAACTCCAGACTCCCCCTCCGCCGCCTTCATCGGAGTCCCATCACCCTACTCATCTACTGTTGTTGCAACTTCAGTATAGGGTCCCTCGACCCCCTTATAATTTTGATGCAGGACCGCGATACCAATGATCACTTGGAGCCCCACCTGAAGCTCTGAATAGGGGCTCCAGGTTAGCCAACCTCCGAAGCTCTCCCAGCAAGCTTTAGACCTTGAGAAGGTACATGCCGCACGTGTGAAGCTTCCAGGAAGCAAAGAAGACGATCATATAGGAAGGAGGAGACTAGACGAAGGATATTCTGAAGATCAGAGCTCGATAGAGCTTTGTTCTTGAGTGTTCTTCGTGAACCCTCAAGAACCGTCAGATCAAAGCCTTAGTCCGGATCTAATCTGGGTCGTTGAATCAAAAGGCGGATTGTTGTCCCTTACAGCCGTCCAGATTGCCACGTGAAGACCATCAGTTCTCCGATCACGCGCCTTTGAGGGGTAAATTTATTAGTAACCCCCACCCCCATGTAATTAATCTTTAGTTTAGTAAATATTTGTTTTCGTTATAACTCTTGTGTAAAAATTGCAACAAAGACCTTAGACTATCTGTAAATTGTAAGTAGATCCCCTGCCAGCTCAGCTCATGTGGTACCCCACGTGAGCTGGGTAATTTGCACTTGTATACCCCCAACTTTGTGTATTTCATATTGATATATAAAAATCAAAGTTTATAGTAGAACACGATTTAGGGCGCTTTTTCGCTTTGCATATCGTGCATGTAGTATAAGTTTTATATATTCTATTTTGCATTCCGCACGGAGAGAGCTAGGAAGCATTGTAAGTCTCCTTACTTTGCATACATCATTTGATACGAGAGTGATATTTACACACTCATGTTCATTTGCATTGATTTTCCTCCTTCTCCCCTGTGTTTATATCACTTAGGATCAAAAAGAAAATACAAAAAAATCATTAAGTTATTTGCTCTGAAAAATGCTCAAAAAAATGAAAATCCATAAAATTTAAAACAAGGGGGATGCTAATAGAACTTTGACCTAAATAATTCGTAGTGAACCATCATTGTTTGGGGCCCACAAAGCCCACATTTTTTGGGGTACATTCCAAATCGAGTGAGGCACAACTCATAAGGATTAGAGCCCAAAACTCGATATGTGTCACCTTGATTATCACCTGAGTTGGCGAAGTATGGCGCTTCTATTGTACGCGATCGAGTATGGCCTTCTCATCGACGATGTTCCTGCCTTGTGTGGAACGCCGACTTGGTTAAGTACTGAGCTTAGGCCACGCCCTCACGGGTGTGTCTATCTCATCATATTGTGTTCGAGTACCTCGCTTGCAAGGGAAGTATTAGTTTCGCCTATTGGCTTCCTTTTTCTATTCTTTGGTTGAGTATCTACCCAGGCACGAGATCAAGTACCTCTAAGTGCGCAAATCACATGTTACAGAAGAGGTGGAACATGCATGAGGAACTTTCTTAGCAGTACACATGCTCCTACGATTAGCGCTCTTAAGGACTTGTTATAAGATTGCCTGAAAATATAAAGCCATGAACTTGGCATCTTTCGGATCCTATATCATAAGATCCGACTCGTCAATAGAAAACCAATGGAATTTGTTTCGTGTGAATTAGACTTTATTTCGATTTGTTATGATTTTTGGAAGAAAGAGAAGTAAGGAGGGTTAAGATGTCATTAACCCATAATGACTGTCATTAAGATTAATTAAGCATGATTAAAGAAACCAATGACGGATTAAAAACTGCTAATGATCATTAGCAAATACTAATCGATAGTTAGCAAAAGATAAGCGTAAGCCGCGAAAGTTAAATCGCGATTAGTGAAAGTTAATCACGAGTAGTGTTAATTAAGCATCATTAGCGAATCTAGAATCTTCTATAATATTCTAACTTAAGCCCCAAGTTTGGGATAAGTTTTGGCCAAAATCATGGGCCAAAATCATCGGCCGCTAAACCATGGTTAAGGTCTAAACCATGGTTTTCTAACCATGGTTAGTGGTTTTCTTGAGCATATAAATACCCTCCCCCCACCCATTGATTTTCTACGATTTCCACTACCACCACTACCCAAGGGCTAGGGTTGAGAGGTCGGGAGGAGGAGTGGGAGGCGGGGAGAGAGCGCTAGCAAAGCGCTGCCGGGAGAACGGGGTGGAGGAAGGTATGATCCTCTCTTAGTTTTCTTCGTAAGCTAGGCTTTCAATTCATCCTCTTTTCTTCCAAGTTTTGTTCTTGATTCATCTTTCTTTCCGATTTGTTTCATGTTGCGGTTGAGAAATTTGTGTAACACCCTACTTAGGTGCGGGCGACTGTGCACGTCAGTGAACCCTGTGATTCATCACACATTCACTCACCTAAGACGTGTGGTGTCTACCGATTCTCCATTGCTTATTGTTCTTTCTTTTCCGCTTTTATAGTTATTTTGATGGAGAAATTTATGTAATACCCTACTTAGATGCGAGCGGTTGTGCATGCCAGTGAACCCTGTGATTCGTCACACATTCACTCAACTAAGATGTGTGGTGCCTACCGATTCTCCATCGCTTGCGGTTTAATTATATTCTTTCAGTTTCGTTGTTGTTTTCCTCTCGATTGATTTTATAGAGGAAACTCTTTTTTATTTTGAAATATGTACTGATATAAAGGGAAACTCTGCCAACATTTTTCGAGAATTATGTCCCAATATAAGGAGAAACTCTGCCGAAATTTCAAGACAAAATATGTTCTTAGCGTTCTTCATGTTCTTCCTATTCTTCGCATTCTTCGTGTTCTTCGTGTTCTTCGTGTTCTTTGTTCGTTCTTCACGTTCTTGGCATGTTCTTAGCATTTTTGATAAGAAAATGAAATTTGATCGTTTCAGGAGCCTTAAATCATCCTTTCTGAAAACGAAACACAATAAAGCACTGCATACGTGAGAGAGAGCTCGGTTAGGTAACAAAATCTTTCCTTTTGCTGTTGGGTTTTCATATGAGATCGTTGAAATTTCTGATTTTATATTCTTTGCTACGAAGAACCCTAATTTGGCTATTTTTAAGAAGGTATGAAAAGTTGCTTTGTGATTCCCACTAAAATAAGGTCTAAGTATCATATGGATGCAGTGGGTTGGAAAGTTAGGATTTGAAAGTTAAAAAGATCATAAGTTGGGTATTTAAATATATATTCAAATGAATTAATATATGTGTAAGTCTATACTCGGTAATTATTGTTAGGCTAATTTAAGGCTTAACAGAGGAATTACATCATGAGAATTGATGTGTTTTGAGTTGGATCCTGAAAAGGATCGTGAGTTACGTTAAGGATGACTGGGAGTAGAACTACAGGTCGGGCGTGCAACCTGTAGGTTTGTCGGAAGGAACCCCGCATATTGGCATTTCCCTACCTAAGTGGTACACGGTTGCCCTGTTATGATAAGTGCGCACGAAATGAGTGATTTGCAACGCATGGTACCCGGAGCCAATATATTCAGGTTGAACGACGGAAGATGTGGTCGTGCCATGTGGAGGCACGGGTGGTTCAATAGTGGCTGGGTCACGACAACATGTATTCAAAGCCACTAGGTTTTATGATTAAATGTTAGCCTGAGGTTTTAAGCAACCGAGTCCTCGAAACGGTGTGCTCCTTTGTTTGTCAGGCTGAGGGTTAAGACCCTGATTAATAAAAGAAAAGGAAATTGTCAGGATAGTATTGGAGGGTTGGTTGAGGCGACGTGCAACGACATAAGCTTACCAAGATCAACGCAATCTCCAATCCCGAAGTGTCCACAGCTTCGGAGTCCTTATAGTGGTGAGGTAATTCCCTGGACTAATCCCTGACGTGGAATAAAAAGGAATAGGACTTAAATTAATGAGAAGGAATGAAACTTTTTGTGATAACAAGTTTTGAAAAATTACCCATTTGTTTGCTTTTCTCTTCTTCGTTACTTAGCATTCGCTAATTTTTATCCTATGATTTATGGAAAACCCAACAGGTGTCGGTGAGCTATCACAAGGACTTTAGTAATCCAGCCAGCTTATGTAGTAGACATCTAACCATCCACAGTAGCTTTCCTTTGTAAGGTAGTTAGTATTCTTTCTGTGTATTTCCTTCCGGCTGATATACATTTAAACGGTTATAATGAGATCATGTATCATGTGAACTTTGTTTTGTGAATGGCAAAGTGTTAAAATACTTTCTTCTGAGTATTTTGTTTGCAATTTGTTTCTGAATGTTAGTTGTGATTGATGGATAAATTATTGCTGAGTAACCAGATCCGAATATGGGAGGATTCGACGACCCGGTATTTGGGGTCACGACAGATTGGTATCAGAGCCCGGTTACTCCATTAATTTATTTAGTAATTAACAACTATGAGCGGTATTCAGAAACTAAGGTTGTATTAAGATCCTTTGATCTTAATAATTGACCGCAATACCATTCACAAGTCATTGTCCCTTACGTACATCATGCTAAGACATATAGGACCTAACCTTTGGCCTTGACTTATCCCAGGATCATGGCAGACAAAGACGTGCCTAGACAATTAGCGGTTATGATGACAATGCTCCAAGACATGGGCAAAGGC
Organism: Ottelia alismoides; assembly: GCA_037367405.1. Classification (NCBI taxonomy): domain Eukaryota; kingdom Viridiplantae; phylum Streptophyta; class Magnoliopsida; order Alismatales; family Hydrocharitaceae; genus Ottelia; species Ottelia alismoides. Next base: position 1,174,728 of record JAZKJV010000397.1, read on the forward strand.
AGCAAGCATGGGAGGAGACACTCAATGCACAAGCTGAGAGACCCGAGGCATCGAAGCCTGCAGATGCTAGGATTGAAGGTTTTGTCTGTCTTTCTGAGGAAGAATCTAGTTACCATCCTTCAACTGAGTCTGCTCCTACCCCGGTCGAAGGAGCAATGGAGAAGGCCCTTCTTAGACACCAAACATTACTAGACAATGAAGGATACGAGGAATCCTCAAGCGCATCATGGAAGCATGATGATCGCATCTCATGCGATCAGGGCGACTAGTCGTACTAGTCGCTAGGTGCAACGGAATTTAAAAAATTAAATCATATGATGAATCCACATGATCACAAGAACATTTCTTGGATCGTTTCATCTAACCACAAAGTATTAGAAATACCTCTCGAAGCGTGGTTGCGATCACTAGATCTCTAAAACAAGAGATCCTCCTGGCTCAAGTCTGATCTATGAAGATGGTACTTGCGGGCGCGATGATGAGACGCGAGCCTTCCGTAATCCTTGATGAAGATCCACGCCTCGAATCCTCTGATTTCATCCAACGAAATCCGTCCTCTCCTTCTAGAGCAAGAAGCCCTAAAGGAGATGGACATCCTCGCGATGGCGTAGAAGCGATCTCTCAACACACAAGGTGGACGACTGATGAATCCACGATTCATCATCTCAATATCTTGATCTTAGAAAAATCCCCAAGTAAAATCCCAAATAAATGTCCATAAAATCAATAAATTAACAAAATAACTCTTGTAAATAAAATACATTAATTATTGTATATAAGATTGTACAAAAAGAATTAACAATAAAAAGCCGCAAAAATAAAGGAGTTTTATACATGTAAATAGCCCAAAACTTCATGTATTTTTAATAATTTCATTTCAACTTCTTTTTGCTTAATTCTTTCTCTAACTTGTTTATAAAAATGTATATAAAAATACAAAAATACAAAACAAATTTCACCTCAAATAAATGCTCCTAGATCCCAAAGAGTAAAAGCCGTAAAGTCCAACTTCCAAGCCAAATTCCCACTCCGTATGAACTCCAAATTCATCAAACTCACTTTTAAAGTTCAAGTTATAAAATTATCTATCCGACGGAAGTTGTTTCATTAAAATCAGAGCTCATTTGCAAAAGTTGGGTTTTGGGACCTAGATGTACATTGTATATCATGTATATATTCTTTCTTTCTTTAATTTTTATTGTATCTTTCTTAATTACTAAAAATATAAAAAAAATCATACTTGTGTTGTATTTTAATTGTAGTATTTTATTGTATTTTTTGTTGTAAATATCTCTTATTAAAAAGACAAAACAAATTACATATTAGAAAAGTAAAAAAATGTGTGTACATGCTGTATGTATTCACTTGTAAATACACCACTATTTTTCCTTCTTTATTTTTTTGTATTTAAAGTAGCCTATTTTATTTCACTTTATTTATTTATTTAATTTCCATTCTCTACAATAACCACCAATTCAACTCCATTATTCCATCATTTTTTCCAACTTCCCATTCAACTCCATTAATAATCCAACTTCCCATTCAACTCCACCACCTTAATAACTTCTCATGTATCATCTTTATATACATCTCATTTTCCTCATTTTTGCCTTTGATCCATCTTTATGTGAGGAGAGCCTAGTTCCCAGAGTTGAATCGGTGACAGCGACGCAACCGCGGTCGAGCGACGACGACCCTTTCTCTGGTGAGATCCGTTGGCTTTTTGGCCAACATCGCAGCCGTAACCGCGCGCTGCTCGAGCTCATCGCACGTCGGCGATTCGAGCGAAGACCGTACTCTCGTGAGCACATCATAGGCGACCGTCCATCGTAGGTAATTTTTCGGCTCATTTTATCATCTTGTTATTTTTGCAAATTTTTTTAGCACACCACATATCATCCCTTCCACCACCACCATCACACCATTTTTTCCCCATTTGTTTAGTTCATCATCATCACCACCGCCAACCCACCTTATATTTTTTTATCATATTCCTGTTTAAAAAAATTAAAAAAATTAAAAAAATTAAAACAAAAAAGTTCTTTTTATTATTATTACATCAGAAAAAAATAAAAAAATAAAAAAAACGGAAGGAGCAGCAGGCGTTGTGTCGCCCACCGCCCCTCCCCTCCACGCCACCGCCGACTGTCGTCGGCCCTCTCCTCCATCATGGCGCCAGCCGCCAGAGGTGCCACCACCGCCCCCTCGCCGGCGCACCTCCTCCCCACCTGCGGTCGCGCCTCCGCCATGGCCGCCTCCAGGTCGCCCCGTCGCCGAGCCCAGTCGCGACCGCTCTCCCCCCTCCGCCCACCGCCATCCAAGCTTCCACCCGCGCACGGTGCACCTCCGCGCCACCACCGCGCGCCGGCGCCGTCCTATTCCGCCGCCGCCGACTCCATCCCTTTGGGTTCTTCTCTACCTGCGTACAAGGAAGAAGAAGGGGTAGTTTATTTTTCTTATTTTTTAATGTAAAAATTGTAGTAATTATATTTTATGTTCCTATAATTACAAAACAGTCCTTGTAGATATTTGTGTTGATTTATTTGATTTCTGTATTGCACAAAGACCCCTATGTTCGTACTTTAATTTGGACCTCGTTTATGCATATTTATATTCAATGAAAAATGCTTTCATGTTGAGCAACTAATTCTATACATTGTGGATATTTATTTATATTTTTTTGTATTTGGGTAATTAACTAAAATTGTTCAAATGAAATATTGTATATTTTACCCATTTTGTGCACTTAAATTTATATCTCACACATATTGCTCTAAAAATTCCACAAAAATTATATGTGAAGCCTTGAAGAGTATTTAATTTACTATCTAAATTTCAACCAAAATGGAGTTATCTTGTGCCTGAAATAAATTATAGAGTGTTTTTAGTATTTGATTTTTAATTAAATCCACATACATCCTTTTCACAAAACTTCAACTCTCCTGAATTGCTTATCTAAATATCTTCCTGAGATAATTCGCATTCTGATTAATTTGATAATGTGGATTTATTAGAAATTATTTACTCACTGTCACTCTGATTTCACTAAAAAATCCATAAAAAAATCATAACTTGTCAAAAAATTCCAAAACATTTACTGTAGCTTCCTTGTATCATGTTTATATTTTAATAAATTTTTCATAATTTTTGCTTTCTGTTTGTGTGAGAAATTGCAAAAAAAACCCATAAAAAGTGTGTATTTTTCCTTGTTGCATTTTAACCCCTAAAATTCTAAAAAAAATATGTTTTGTCTTCATCACTGGATTAGGATTCTAGAAAAAATATATTTAGCTAAATTGGATTATTTTTGACATTGAAATTAATTTGGCCTTGTTGTATGCTTTCTTAGTGTCGTAATTCACTTGCATTTGCCTTTCACCTTTGTTTTTTTGCATTAAAAAATCTAAAAAAACCGCGTGGAAATCTAGAACTTAAATTTCAAATTAAACCCAAGTTGTTCCTTTACCTCCCTGTGTTCGACCCCGGACTTTCCCGGGATATAAATTAAAGCCGAGACACTTCACAGAGATCCTTCTCTCGGTTCTGACCGAATCGCTAAGTACACGTACTGTGTCTGACTCTTCACAGACTTGTCGGTGACAGCGACGAAGTGTCTTCCTCAAGCGACGACCTCCTTCAGACAAGATCCGCGGAGCTCCGTTCTGCGTCACGAGTTCCCCATCAAGCTCGTGCAGCTTCTCCAATTTTTATTTTGCCAATTGGATCAAAAGCGACGACAGGAGTCCAGCGTAGCTGCTCCGCAAATCCGGCGAACATCAGGTAAGTATTCCTCATTTCTCTTGTTAGCTTATTTTATCTAATATCTTGTTTCCTTGTCGTTTGAATCACCATCATTATTTTTTTATCCATCACATCACATCCTCATATCATTTTTTTATTTTCATATCATCACGATCAACCCACCATCATATTTGCATTTGTTCATATTTGTCATTTTGCATTTTGTTCATTTTTCTTTGTTGAAACAAAACAAAAAAATTGAAAGTATTTGTTCATATCGCATTCCTCCATTTTCTGCTTAAAAAAATTAAAAAAATATAAATTAAAAAAATATAGTTTGCATAACAACTTAAAAATTTATAAAAAAATCAAAAAAAAAACGCAGCAGCAGCGGTGGGGAAACCACCGCCGCCACCACCGGCCCACACCGCACGCAGGCGTCTACGCCGCCACCGCCTCCGGCCGCGGCCAACACCGCCCGCGCATGGACGACCCCCGTATACTTAAACTTTGCTAGTCCTCGAGCAAATAAAGAATGAATAAGTTGGGTTAACCCCTGACCGTGCATGTGAATACAAGACTTGATCCGTTCAAGAACTCTCGGTTTTAGAGATCCTAAAATTCTAAGCTGAACCAAGCTCTAGTCAAAAGGTATCCAATTTCCCTAATCATCAGACTCTCTTTGTATACATATATATATATATAAGGGATATGACTTTAAGTGTGGACTGCAGTTACAAGAGTAGAGTCGCAACATCACCCAAGGTTCCAGTCCAAGAGATTCTCCTAAGAAGCCGATCCTCAACACTAGGGAATAAATCATTTCTTGCATTCAATTCACCGTCTCTTTAGTTGTCAGACTTAAAAGTGTAGATGGAAGGCCAGTTGATGGAGGGTATAAGATTGTGTCATTTCTTCTCTCCCTCTCATTGGAACAAGGATCCTCTCGAGTGCCTTATTACGCAACGCATATTTTTGGTGTTGATCAGTGCGTCCGTCAAGAGAAGTTGGAGCTGTCTGCACTTGTTTTCCTGGGAGTACACCGGGGTGTGCCTTTTCTGAGTATCTATTATACCTTCTACACCCAGACTTGTAGCATTTACGATGCAGAGCCCTTTTTTGGTGCAAGCCCGACTCCTGGTCCTAATAGCGGTGGTCCAAGTGGACACTTTGAAATGGTTGGGAGCGCTCACCTTTGGTGGAAGCTCTTTTGATAATTGACTTGGTGGAATGAGAGCTTTTCTTTATCGTTTCATTGCTTTGTAGTATTTTTGGCTAGCTCCACTGCTTTTACCAAGAGTTGGCGCACACTGATCAACATTTTTTTATTTTATCACACCCTGGCACATAGGTAAATGTCAAGAGATAGTACAAGAACCATGTTCTCATACTGGATAAAGATGCTGACATTCAGGTTTCATGAAGCCTTCACTGATTTTATCCCATCCTCGAGCATCATCAAATCAAGTCCAAACTCAAATCCCTCATCCCAGTTCCTCAAGTGAAATTTCAACTCATCTCATCATAACTGCAGTCGTGTATGTGAGGTGCTGATCATATTCTTAAGGTAGATACTAAGCATGCAATATAGCACACAAATCTTTCAAATAGGGAAATGTGAATAATTAAGTCAAGGACCCTAATGACTAAGGCCGGTTAACTCAAAATCTCAAGACCTCATAAACCAAGTGTTCTTGAACATCACTAGTCTTGTGTGAAAGTGAATTGTGTCAGGGATTAAACCAACTTATTAGTTAGTTTTTTTTATTGATTTTTTTAAAGCTTTAAAAAAAGTTTTTTTTTTCAAAAAGTTTTTTTTGACAAACAAAGGCAAAGAAGCTTTTTCTATTAGAAAAGTTTTGCTTTTGTTTTTTTTTCAAGAGTTTTTTTAGAAAAAGAATTTTTTGAAAAGTTTTTTTAGCAAATAAGGAAAAAGAGTTTTTTTAGGAAAAAGTTTTTTTTTGAAAAGGTTTTTTTTAAATAAGAGATTTTTTTGTTTTGTTTTGTTTTTTTACCCACCCCATAATTATTGTATAATATATACAAAAACACGTGAAAATACGAGCTATGGGTAAAGTATATATGTAATATATACACGCCCCCTATACTTAGCATGTGCTATGTCCTCATGGCACTAGGTGACAAAAAGCCATAGCTCGTTCTAAGTATAAGTGGGTGAAAAGAATAGAAGTGAGAAAAAAATAAGAGTGCGGATAATACACGACGGGCATCGGCCCCCCTATACTTAGGCTCTAGTCAGCCTAAGTATTGGAAAGAACACAAGAATAGGGTCCGATGAGAATGGGAAAGAATATACAAAAAGAAAATAAAAAGAAAAGATGGAGCAACTCGGGTCGCTCACCCCCCTATACTTAGGATCTAGTCATCCTAAGTATAGCCACAAAATGAAAACGATACGGAACTGGGGCGAGTGATGCGAATCATGGGGGAGGGAGGGAAATAAAGGAAGGAAAATCTATACAAGCAGGAGTGAGGATGTACAAGGGTCAAGAAGGTTTGTGACGGACCTTCTTGCGGGAGCGATGGGGAGGATAGTATACATGTGTGTTGCTGTCAGAGTCGTCCGCAGAGGAATAATAGTGAGGTGTGGGGAACGTCCAACGAGGGTCGACACACGACTGCTTGCTCAAATATGGCTTCAGATAAGCCGAACTAAGCTCACTCACGTAGATCACCTCATCCGGACCTGATGAGGACTCCTCAGAAAGTTCCTTCTCTGGAGTATCGAAGGTAACCTTCGTAGTCGGTTTTCTAGAACCTGAAGCATCAAGAGGAAGAGGAGATTGATACGTCTTAAGGAGTTTGGGGGAACACCTCAAGGAATCAACTCCCGTCTTCTTCTTACCGGATGACCGACTAGAGGATGGAGCAACCGATTTATCAAGATTGGTCAATTTGGTCCCAGTTGTCTCCTTTAGTGTATGTCCTGGATGTGATGTGTGTGAGGTTCTGACCAGAGGTCCATCATTAGATGAGTCACCATATGCATTGTAATACCCCTGCAGGGTCAGCACACGTCTCTGATAAGGCACAACGTTCTCAGTTGGCTTGACATTGTTGGGTTCTTGTGTCGGATCATCGAAATGATCAAGGCAATCCACAAAGGTCATGTCCGACTCAATGATTGCTTCTGGTCGTGAGTCCTCTCCAGAAGCGGTCGTGGTGGTGGTGCAAGCAGTATGCGGTGTGTGGTTGTAGGAAGTCTCTAAACCAATGGTCGTCTGGACAGTCGGTATCTCAGGTGTAGTAGAGAGACGGGAGTCAACTGTCTCTCGAAGGTCACGACTGTCTGCAACTTTACGGGTTACCTTGGAATATCGTGTGTCCTCAAAGATCGGGTGAGGTCGGAGTGCTCCCAATGCAGAGAAATCGATCTCCCGAGTCTCACAATCTATAGTTGCCTTAACCAAGGCTAAGAACGACTTCCCATGAATGATCGGAGAGTGGGTGAACTCTCCTCGGTGCTCAATGTCAATGATCGTGAAGTCTATCTCCAGTAGAGCACCTTGAAAAGTGACGATGACTGAAATGGTTCCTCTCGACCGTTTAATGGTCCGATCTGCCAACTGAATGATCTCTCTTGACTTCTTGGCAGATCCGAGTTTGAGCTTGGCAAACACGGAGGTCAGGAGGATATTAATCGGTAAGTCATCATCGATTCTTGCATGGGTGAATGTGGTATCTTTGATTTCACAATCAAATCTAGGTAACCGCTTTACTCTGCGGCTCTTGGTTTTTCTCCCTATCATCAAAGATGTGGCCATAGACACTATATGTATCTCAGTCCTTGTTCTCTTATTGTCTGACCTTTTAGACATCAATTTACTTCTTACAAATCTTTTAAGGTCGGGAAAGTGCTCAATGGCCATTATTAAGGGAAGCTCAAAAATCAACTTTCTATCCAATGCTTCCCTAACCGCAGGATCCAGTTTTTTTAGATCATTTCCTTTTTCAATTTTTATGGTATTTTCTAAGTTTTCAATTTTTTTGATCTTTTTGGTAGGTAAAAGTGGACTAGGAGAATGTACAGACTCTGGTTTGGAGGGAAAATGGTTAGTAGAAGAGGGAGGTAGAAGGGACACCAGATGTACATAATGTGTGGTCAATCCGGTGTCTTCCAGGTTTTTAAAATTCAATCCGCAAAATCCATGATCCACATTTCTACCTGGATTCTTGATTGGTCTACAAATGTCATCCTCCAATAAGTTCTCATGACACATCATGAGAGAAGTCTGCTCAGTTGGAGGATACCACTGAGAACTTGGGATCTTATACTCAACATATCTTGACTCAGGCGTGTAATACTGGGTTGAGTATGGCCTATCTGTATGGCAGATGTTGGTCGGAGCCTCATCTGGTGGAGTTAGTAAACAGGGGGTTTGTAAATTAGTCGCATGAATCCAATCCCCTGTATATGTCGGCTCTCCGAATGGGTAATATGAAGGTTGGTCAATTGGTCTCTATCACTCAGGTCAATCAAGTCAGGAAGATCGTACAGTGCAGGCCTCTCCATTCAGTTTGTCTGTTCGACCATGGTGTACCCTAAGGTTAAGTCGGGATGTGTATATGGAATTTGTTATTCTGTCCCAACTCGAGGTGAAAGTGAGGTATGTGGGGTCAACTGATTATGCCAATCATTCATCTCAACAGTCGCTTGCTCTTCAATTTGTTCCTTGATTCCAGCAAGCGGATGAGAATATGGGGAGTCAATCCAGGATGGTTGTGGGTCAGGGGTGCAAGAATGTGGGGTAGGTGAGAAGGACGAAGAACTGGAGAAGTCAGTCGGAGTTCTGACTTTGCGGTCGGTGTATGGGTATGAGGAGGAATAAATGGATGGAGATGATCGGAATATGGTCAAAGAAGGGTGACTTGGATATGATGACCAAAATTCTGACATCTTGGAAGGGAGATGGGAGAATGAAGCGAATCGAGGAAGAAAGCGTGCAAGTGCACCGAATAACACACAAACAAACAAACACAAGAGCAAACCCTGAGTTCACCTACTTAACACAGTGATAGTCGCAAAAGTTTGACCGTTTACCTTTTCAGTTTTAATTAGGTGATAAATCAAGATATAAATCCAATTACGCAAGGCTAAAAAGTAGGTTTTGGGCACTATCCTAGTGATGCGTCCTCACCTCTCAACAATCAAAATTAGCTAAGCATACAATGAGGGTTTTGCTCTCCCAAAATAAGTGTTAGTTTTAATCAGTTTTTTTGGTCAACTCTGATTAGCAATCCCGACTTTAAGTTTGGTTATCACTTGATTAGTCCACCAAACAAAGCATGCCTAACGATCAGTCCCGATTTCCTTTTAACCTAGGTTTCAAAACCAAGGGGAGGGAGTCGAGAAAAGCCGATGCAAATAATGAAATTAATGATGCATGCCCAGTTTAGAAGACTTGCAGTGATCCTCGTGCTCTACATGTGGGATGCAAGGCAGAATTGAAATTTTATACTATATGAATGCAAACGAGAAAATCGTTCCTAGACAGGCAGTTCTATTAGCGAGTGATGAACAAGTTAAATTTGACTAATAGCTCAGCGGTCTAGGTACGTCTCGCTAAATGTGATGTGTGGTCCTAAATATTACGAGCACAAGCAATCAAGATAATCTAATAAAAATGCTCTAAGAGCCGCGAGTGCAAGTCCTATTCTACGTCAATCAACCACACGACCACGAGCGGGTCCAAAGTCCAGTCCGGATACAAACACGAGCTCTCAAACAAGAGCCATTGGAAAGAGCGAATTACCTAAGTTATTACAACACAATAATTACAAAAATGAAAAGAAATGCTCTCGAAAATAAATTAATCCTCCTCGCTCTTCAGCTGTCGACGCGCGCTACGTCCGTCGACCTCCGGTGCACTCCAAGTCCACCGGGTCCTCGCAAGGAAAATAAGATTTATGTTAGAGAGTTCAAAAATAAAATATATACAAAAAATGAGAAGGAAAGATAATTGCAAAAAAATGGAATAAATACAAGTGGCTCGGGGGTCAGACTACCTGAGAAAGCAAAATTTTAAATCCAAAATTTTAAATTAATCCCTAAGCCGTTTGCCTCCCCGACAACGGTGCCATCTGACGAGTCTCTAAATACGGTAATTAATTCGAGCACATTGTAATACATGTACTTAGTGATTCGGTCAGGACCCTTGCCCGGGATATAAATCAAGCCGAGACACTCTTCACGGAGATCTTCTCTCGGTTCTGACCGAATCGCTAAGTACACGTAATATAACGTGCTCGAATTAATTGCCGTATTTAGCAACTCGTCAACGGCCACCTTAGAGAGAGAGAGAGAGAGATGGCGAGAATGAGAGAGAGAGAGGCGTGCTCTTGATGATGTACTCCAAAGGGCTAGGGTTGCCCTCTTTATATACTAGTTTGGGAGCCTATAGATCACAATCCATGGCATACAAAATCAACGGTTGGATTGATCTATGTATTAATCAACGGTCATGATGATTGTTGTTCAAAACAATAATATTAATTTATATTAAATAAAATATATGTTACATTATCATCATCATAATTTAATTCAATAAAAATCAATTATTACAAGATAATAAGATAACAAAAAAGAGGATAATAAAACACCCACCAAATTAGGGGTGTCACCTATGACTAAGTCATTGGTGATGCCACCTCATCTTTGGCGGTGTATTATCTCCTTAATTTTATCCTATTATATCTTAATAATTTGCAATAATAATTATTGCAAAAATATCCACCAAATTATTTCCAAATTAATTTGTGAATATTTTGATCATGCCATTGAAAAAAATATGTGAATCATATCCACAACCCAAACTAAATTTAAATTACATTTCCAATTAATTGCTTAATGTGAATCCAATTCACATTAACAATAAAAAATGCTATTTACAAAGCTGCTCTCTCGCTAATATATTATAAATCATATTTATAATATACTCACAGATATTATGGATAGCACCATCCACGATTTGCAATTCCTGATAATTAAATCTTGTTTAATTATCTTGGATGATCATTCTCACAATATGAATCTTATTCATATTATACTTGGTAATTAAATCTCATTTAATCATCAATACCTTGTTGCGTGGATACAAAATTCATCATGGGAATTATTCTTGAACTCCTTCAAGAATAATGTGCTTTCTCCGCAGATACTTGGAGATAAGGACATGGCGATTGTATTGTTCCACGTATAGTGACTTGGATGTTGAGATCTCATCTCAAATCCAGATCTCACAGACCTCCCATAGATGCTAGATTAAATCAAATCCGTATACTTAATCTTCTCATTGCATCTGAATCTCATTCAGATTAATGTCCAACACCTGGACTAAGATCAAGTTACTTCTCTACTGAGAAGAGTCACTGAATTCCAAACCTATTTCATCACTCCCTCGGAATGGAAGCATCATGGTTATACAATCGTTTATGATCACATTACCCTCAGGTATTCCCAGTACCTGTACATCTTGCATACTGGAAGACCTATGATCAACCTGAAGATGAAGATCAATTTTACACTGTCTTCTTCAGGGTTCGATCACCAAGTTTCTCAATCTTGGTCATTGGGAATCGGTATCGATCATATGCTTTCCCAAAGCATAAATCATACCTTCAAATTCTTGTCATGCTTCCAAAGCACGACGACCATGCATGGAATTTGATCGGTCCCAATACCTCACGAGTGAGCTCATGTCTTCCAGTTCATAAGTGAACCTGTATGATCCCTTTGAGAGATCGTATTACTCATATGCCCTTACATGTACACCAGCTCGCCGGTGTATAGACCTTGGTTAGGTCATCAACATATTGGTCTGCCAAATGTACACAGTCAGACATATAGCAACACATCTGTCTCCGGTCAGAGGATGTGTGCCTATGCTGTGACAGCATTCAACATAGGACTTAGGTTATCTCGATCTCGCAAAGTCAACCCATTGACCTAACTAATCTGACACCTCCGAATCACTATTCCCATGCAGAGGACCTGCATCAAGAGGTCGGTCAGATATCAACCTTTGTGAGAAAGGATTGCCATCTTCTACTCAGGCTGGAGATCATCTCTTAATAATCATTTGACGACGCTTGATGAGTCATCTATCTAACTCATTAGATATTAATCCAAACACCAGCCTCTATGATTCATTTAGTGAATCAACAACTATATGATTATCAAGATGGCCATGGTACATAACCCTAATTGTACAGAGAGACCTTATATTGCATTCATTCATTTAATTTCAGAAAGGGAGTGAAACAATCAATAACTTTTATTGATAAAACATATTTATTACAATAACACTTATTATAAGAATGGTTCGCCTCGGGCTCACATGGATAACAATCTCCCACTAGCCCTCAGAACCATTCAGGAACAGTCCTTAAACCCATACTCATTACATGCTGGTCGAAAACCTTCTGCGTCAAAGGTTTGGTAAGAGGATCAGCAACGTTGTAGGCAGAGGCCACCTTGGTGATGATGATATCACCACGCTTTTGTATCTCCCGAATGATGTGGTATTTCCTTTCCACGTGCTTGCTCTTTTGATACCATATGGGTTCCTTTGTCTGGGCAATGGCTCCCGTGTTATCGCAGAGTAATGGGATGGGAGTATCAGAGGAAACTACGCCAAGCTCCAAGATGAACTTGCGCAACCACACCGCCTCCTTTGCAGCATCCAATGCGGCAATGTATTTGGCTTCTGTTGTTGAATCCGCCGTAGTGTCCTGCTTCTTGCTTCTCCAGCTCACAGCACCACCGTTCAACAGGAATACAAACCCTGATGTCGACTTTCGATCATCAATATCCGATTGGAAGTCTGAATCTGTATATCCCAAGACTTGGAGATCACCATCTCCATAGACCAAGATGTAATCTTGCGTCCGTCTCAGATATTTGAATATGTTCTTTACTGCATTCCAGTGTTGCTCTCCATATCAGGATTGGTAACGACTTACCACTCCCACTGCATGGCAGATGTCTGGCCTAGTACACATCATGGCATACATTAAGCTTCCTACAGCTGATGCATGGGGCATCCAGCCATGGCCTTCTTTTCCTCAACACTTTGAGGAGCCATCCCTTTAGACAGATGGATACCATGTCTTATGGGTAGGAATCCTTTCTTGGAACTATTCATCCGGAATAGATCAAGAATCTTTTTAATGTATCCATGTTGTAATAATCCCAATATCCTCTTTTCTCGATTTCTGAACAACTTCAAGCCTAAGATGTAAGAGGCTTCTCCAAGATCTTTCATCTCGAAGGTATGAGATAGCCAACTCTTCACACTGGTCATCATTCCCGTATCATTCCCAATGATAAGGATATCATCTACGTAAAGTACGATGAACACAATGGCGCTCCCACTAAGCTTCTTATACACACAAGGTTCATCATGATTCTGCACAAAATCATAACTCTTTATGATTTCGTCAAATCTGATGTTCCAGCTACGAGAAGTTTGTTTGAGCCCATAGATGGATTTCTTTAGCTTGCATACTTTTCCATCCTCAACTATGAAGCCCTGGGGCTGCTCCATATATATATACTCCTCGAGGTATCCATTGAGGAAAATTGTCTTGACGTCCATCTTCCAGATGTCGTAGTGAAGAGAATGCAGTTATAGGCAGTGTCCTGATGGACTTAAGCATAGCCACAGGAGAGAACGTCTCATCGTAGTCGATGCCTTCTCTCTGTGTGTAGCCCTTGGCTACGAGCCGTGCTTTGAAAGTCTCCACTTTCCCATTAGGTCCCCTTTTTCTCTTGAAGATCCATTTACACCCAATGGGTTTCACCCCTTTAGGTGGATCCTCTAGGGTCCATACACCATTCTTATGCATGGAGTCGATCTTTGACTTCATTGCCAGCATCCATCTATCCATGTCATGATCCGTGAGTGCTTCATCAAATGAAGTAGGATCATTGTCAGTCTCACTTGACACATGGAATCCATACCTTTTAGGTGATGCAACCACCCTCGAACTCCTTCGAAGAGGTATGGGTGTTTCATCTTTATTTATCTCTTCAGTTTCTGGTTCAGGCAGCTCAGAATCCTCAGGGGATTCAATGAGTTCCTCTACTTCATTTTTGTCTTGACCTTTAAGGAAATCATCCTCTAGAAATTTCACATCTCTAGAGATAAAAACCTTTTGGGTCTCAGGGTCATAAAGTTGATATCCAATACCATCTTTAACATACCCAATGAAGTAACACTTACAAGTGTGTGATTCTAGCTTACTTGCGTCCACATTCTTCGCATGGACCAAGCAATCCCAAACCCTCAAGTGTTTAACACTTGGCTTGGTACCATACCAGAGCTCGTGAGGAGTCTTGGGTGCAGATTTGCTAGGAATCTTATTCAGGATATATATTGCAGTCTCTACTGCATATCCCCAAAAACTAAGAGGTAAATGTGCTTTTCTCATCATTGAATGAACCATGTCCATGATGGTCCTATTACGTCTTTCAGCAACACCATTAAGTTGGGAGGTTCCAGGGGGAGTGAGATTGGAGACAATTACATTCTCTTTAAGATATTCCTTGAATTCATCTGAGAGGTACTCGCCACCTCGGTCAGATCAAAACCGTTTAATCTTTATATCGGTTTGGTTCTCAACCAAAGCCTTAAAATCTTTGAACTTTTCAAAGGTTTCAGATTTATGAAGTAGTAGGAAGATAAACCATATCGCGATTGGTCATCAATAAACGTCAAATAATATCGATATCCATTTCGAGTCGCGGTATTGAAGAGACCACATACATCAGTATGTATTAGGTCAAGAATACCTTCGCATCTTGTAACCTTGTTACGGAAAGGCATCCTGGTCATTTTACCTCGAATGCAATGTTCACAGGTAGGTAAAGATTGGACATGTAGAAAATCTAAAGGTCCATCCTTTATCAATCTATTGATCCTATCAACATATAAATGACCACGCCTTTGATGCCAAATCATATTCGAATGATTTCCATTCTCCCTGGATCTTTTAGGGTTTATATTAGTGGTAGTAACATTCATGACATGTTCATCAATGCACAATTCATAGAGTCTACCAGAAGTCAAAACACCATCCACAATAAATTTATCATATTGATTAATGACTAACTTATTATAGAATAGGAAGGATATCAAGTTCCTCCTGACTTCAGGTACATAAAGACACTCTTTAGATACTAAGACTCTACCACTAGATAACGATAGTCGGCAGGTCCCAATGGCGACTGCTGCAATGCTTGCATCAGATCCCCATCTGGATGACTATCTCCCCTTGCTCCAGATTCCTAGTTTCCTGAAACAAATGCAACGAATTGCATATATGAACAGAAGCACCAGAATCTACAACCCAACTTCCTTCTCGTCCAACGAGAAAACTATATCAATGATGAAAGTAGATTTCATACCTGTTGGGGCTTTGCCTATGTCAACCGACTTCAGGTACTCTGGGCAATTACACCGCCAGTGCCCCGACTTCTTGCAGTGGTGACAGACATTGGTTTTCTTTGATGTCATTAACGTGGAAGCACTGGAAGATGAACCAACTCCTTGATTCTTCTTCTTTCTCTTCTGGGGCAGGCCCTTCCGAGAACCTTGCTTCCGATCGTGCTTTCCTTTTGCTTGTGCAACCATTGCACTGGCAGAGGGGCCATCCTTCTTCATTATGATTCATTAACTTTTCTGTCGTATTTTATCTTAAAACCCTTAACAAATGCATGTAAATATCCATTAATTCTCATCTTTTAACAAATCATCATTCATGTATAAATATTCACTTTTAACCACTAAAATCATGTAAATAAATAAAGAACAAGAAAAGAAAGAAAATGCAGATTGAATATATGTAAATATATACAATATGACTTAAAATATAAATATAACTGAAAGGTATATTTATAGCCTAACCCCCGAGACCAAGTCAGCATGGATTGGTCGACAAATCAAAAAGTAGGGGGAGATAAGGAAAGAAAACCTAAAAATAATTTAATACACACTCCATACATTTCCCACTATTTATACAATAAATACAAAACTTCAAAGATTTTTAATTAATATGTACATTTTTTTTCTAAACTCTTCTCCTAATTATTCCTAAAAATTTATACAAAAACATAAAAATAAGTTAAAATATTACCCTGTATATATGCCAAGAAACCCCGCCTGTAAATTGTCAAAATCTCAACTTCCGAACATCATAACTTCCTCATACAAACTCCAATTTCACTCTACTCACCTTTAAAGTTCATAGAATAATATTCTCTAATTAATAAAGGTGGTTTCATCGAATTCGGAGTCCGTTTGCAAAAAGTCGATTTTGGGACCAAAAGACAACGGGGTTTCTAGGCTATTTATTTTATATAACACACCTTATTTATAGTTTTCTCAATTTTATAATTTTTAAATTATTTCATGATCTTGTATTTTCACCCTAAATTATTTCATAATTTTTGGAGCATATTTATTATTTTAATAAAATCAACAACCCTAAAATATAGGTATAAATGAACTAACTAGATACTAACCATATTTATTAAAATATGTAAATTAATTTATTAAAATCTATAAAAATTCACATAAACCTTATTTATTATTCTAATAATTAATAAAATATATAATTATTTTTAAGTATTTATTAAATTAAAAATCTAAAACCTATTTATAAATACATATTTATTAATATAATAATTATATTTTGAATAATATTTATTATTTATAAAAAGTATTTATTCAATAAATTAGATAATTAATTTATTTACCTTTCTTGTATTTAAACCTATTTAAAATAACTTTATTTCCTATTTAATATCGAATTAATATTGATTTTCCTCATCTAGGGAAACCAGGTGCTGACACTTGTCAGCACCTGGGTTGTCTTCTCCAAGATTCTGTTATGCCAGGACTGCACTGATCGGTCATCTTCGGCCATTTATTCAGCTCAGCTCCTAATCCCTTCCGATGATCTAAACCGTCGATCAGATCCTCCTAACTACCCTCTCCATCGCTGGCCTTCGATCTAGACTTGGAGCCCACGAAATCCCACCTATAAATACCCCCAAAGATCTCCATTAACAAACTAACACTCCAACAACCTGAGCTCCAGCTCCAGTTGCCTGACTCCCCAAACTTCATAGCCTCGCGCCACTCGCTCAGGAGGTGACATCTCCACTTGAAGGTGCTTGCGTGGAGGAGGAGACATCAGAGGAGGTTCCAAGGCGTTCACTCCACCTTGCATCACCGCCAAGCGCGTCCAGCTCTAGCGAAGGTCAACCGTCGAGCTCCATTTCCAGGTAATATACCTTGTATTCCATAGACCTCTTCCTCCATCTTATCGGATTTATTTCTCGATCCTCGTGCGTCAATTAGTGTCGCTAATCACTTCATTAGGTAGCCTAATCCTCTAGGTTAGACGACCATTCGTAATCCCTTCCAAATTCGTTTAAATCGATTTCGATTCGCGATCCATTTCAGCACCTTTTCACGCAACCTTTCAATAAATTCTTGAAATCAATTTTTTTCTGTGATTTGATTTTGCGAATTCTTCACCCATAGGCTAATTCATAGAGAATCGAGCACATAAACCTCTTATTTGCAGATCAATCTTCAAACGGGAGCAATTCATTCATAGCTGGAAGTCTTTATCGTCATTGAAATCAAGATTCAAAGAGGGCTGCAACAAACTTTCGTCGGACCAGAGATAAGAGTCCGCCATCTTCTTCAAGCATTTACTACCGTTTCGAGCTACCTCCGACCGCCCCCTACCGCGGGCGAGCTCGAGGGGTGGAGGAGCCACCCCTCTGGCCCCGCCGGAGTGCCAAAGAAGCTGGCGTTTGTCTGGGAAATATCGGAGAAGAAGGCCTGATCGTCAGCTCTCCATCTGATTCAAGAACAAGCGACTTACAGGTGGCTGACACGTGTCATCCCCGCCAGCGTCGGATCGCGCCAGCCGCTTCTAATCTGGATCGTCAATGCCGAACCAGTGGAGATTTTGCATAATAAACCCGGGGAACTTACAGAAATCTTTCTCCGCCTCCCAGGTTTCCATTATTTACATTTAGGTCCCTCCGCAGGGACCTAAATGTAAAACAATTGTACTTTTCTTATAGAACAATCCCTGTGAGGACCTTTTTGCAAAACATTTTAATTAGTTTTTTTACGCTTATGCCCCTGGGTTGTAGGGGTTGTTTTGACCTCGTTTGACCTTGTTTTTTGACGATTTCATTAGGGTAGTTACGCAACTATCCCATCTACTTAGTATTAAGTTTTTGTGAGATTTTGTCGTGTTTTCGTCGAGTTATGATTTGTCAAAAACCGCACTTGTTTCGTTTTGATTTCTTGTGTTGTTCGAGCTCGCTACTCGTCCCGCTTCACCCTACTATATTTTACCATCTACATATTTCCACCTATTATATAATAAATAAATCATTTTGAAAAATATCCCTTTTGAAAATTAAATAAAAATTGGAAAATAATAAAATCAAATAAAAATAAAAAATTTAAAAATCAAATAAAAAAGGTTTCTTGCCTTAATCACTTAAAGAAGAGATAAAAAAAATTGCAAATATATTTCCGAAAAAAATCAAGAGATTCTATTATGCCTCCTTGAGTTCGACCCAGGCACACCCACTTGGTTAAATATTTAATGTAGGTTTTCCTTCGGAAAAACCGAATTTGTTTGATACGAGCTGAGATCGTAATTCTTTCATGGCTTTTCTACATCGACCACGTCTTCTCTAAAAAAAAGCCGCGAAACTGATTTTCAGCTTTATCAAAATGGCGCCGTTGCCGGGGAGGCGTTAGAACTTTTTGATTTTTTTCTTTCTTTGTGATTTTACTTTTTCTCTTCTTTTTGTTTCGCTTTTCGTACGGTTTTTCGTACGGCCTTTTCTTCGTGTTTTGTTTTCTTAGTTTTTCTTACGGCTTTCTCAGTTTTCTATTCTCGATCGGTTTTCTCTCCTAACTATTTTTTGCAGGGCCTGTAGGATCAACCGGCTTCTTCGGAAGCTGATCCAGTTGAAAGAGAAGAGACCGGCTCCTTCTTCACGAGTCGACTGCAGAGGGTAGAACTTAGTTAGAGTATTCTTTGTAAAAGAGAGAGAAAGGGAGAGAAGCTGTAATAAACAATAAACAAAATCCCCCCATTTTTTTTCGGGGTCTGATTCGCCGGATACCGTGTATCCGAGGGATCAGGGCACCCACCGCGATTTTTATCGCTTATCGGCTTTCCACGGTTTTCTAGATGCTTGTTTATGATTTTTGACTCTATCTGATTGCACCTACGTAGTTAGTCTTAGGACTCACAACCTAGGTGTATGAATTTAGGGGTTTTATAATAAAAGAAAATCGGTAGACGTTGTTTGGAAAAACCAAAAAAATTATAAAACCGCAAAACTAAAATCGGGACTGCTAATCCTATCTGATCTAAAAGCCGTAAAACGACTCAATTGATTTGGGAGAGTAACCCCCGCACACTTCTCAGAGTTCGCGAGCTAGAGAGCCGGCCCATAAGGATAGAGCCCAAACCCCATATTTCTCGCGAAATACTACTGGGTTCATACACCTGATCACTGTTCCTCAGTGGGTAAGATCGGGTAGCCGGAAACGGTCCAGGTTTACTTAGCAGAGTGGGAGGTTTAGAGGACACTGCACAAGGCTCCGTCCTCAAGTAACACGGGTAGCCGGAAACGGTCCGTACTTACTCCCATACTAGCTGAGTGCGAGTGTTCGTTTGTAAGGACTCGGGCCAGTGTTTCGGAGAAACCATCGGGCACCTATTGGCTTGCTCAGCCCGCGATAACCGCAAAACTTGTTTGCAAATTACAACCCTAAAACCAAAAAGATAAAAAGACCGAACTCTTACGGTCTTCATCGGGTCGAGTTGGTGAACACGGGGTTTGCTTTGTGTTTGCTTGCGGGGCGTGAGTTTCCGCGGCTTTCGCATTTCTCTCTCTCACTTGAATCGTAAACGTGCTCTCCCGACTATTCCTCTTGACATCGAAGATGACGTCTCGACGGCTTTTCGGCTCAGACTCCGTGAGCTTTCGACCATCCACCGTCGAGCGTACATCTTCACAGGCTCAGGATGACCCTCTTTCCGAGCTGGTCCCATCAGATCTCGAGGCGAGTCGGACCCAGACTCCCTGACCTCCTGGCCAGACTATTGAGGCAGACCCTCGCCTCAATACATCATCTATCTCTCCCGCATACTTTTCGCTGAGTTCTTACGAGAGTTTTCATTTCACAGACGATCAGATGGCTCGCGGCAAAGGACCGGCATCAGAAGAGAGGCCACCAGCTGGGGAACATCAGGAGGGAAGATCGGAACCAAATGCAGATGTTACAACGAGCATTCTCGACACACTTCAGCAGATGAACTTACAGATATGAGAACAATTTAGAGTTCAGAATGAACTGCGGGCTGAAATAGCCGCACTGAGAGCAAGGGCCGGGAACCAGTTACCTCCTGTGGTTCCTGCAACTTTACGGGACGAGTATGACCCAGGCGCAAGAACGCTCCACCATTGGATTCGGCTACCGCCGAATCAAGGGCCATACGAACTGAGACCGTCCTTCATCTCTTTGCTTCCCAAGTATTATGGGAATGCCGCAGAGGAGCCGTTCACTTTTTTACAGCAGTTCGAGATGATTTGCGGAACGGCTTGCTATCCAGGAGTGACGCAGGAAGCCGTACGCCTCAAGGCCTTCCCCTTTGCCTTAGCCGATAAGGCTCTTTATTGGTTGAGTCATCTGGGGAGGGAAATTTCTACATGGGATGACCTGAAGTACACCTTCGTGCACAAATATTTTCCTCTGGGAAGGACGAACATGATGAGGAGCCAGATCTCCAACTTCACTCAATTGCCGCACGAATCATTCCATGAGGCATGGGATCGATTCAAGGACCTTACGGATAGGGATGAGCATCGGGCCGGGTCAGGCTGGGCCCAAGCTAGCCCGACCCGAGCCCGATTTCGGTTTTCGGGTCAATGGGCCGGGCCTAAGCCCGCGAGTTATCTAGGTTTATGGCCCAAACCCGAGCCCGCCTGCAATTAAATGGGCCGGGCCGGGTTCGGGTCGGCCCGTTAACCTGGTCTGTCAGAGGAGAGAAATATGAGGCAAACACAAGATCGGGGTTTTTACATGAATACCCTTGCAGCATTAAAAAATCATAAACTAACTCCTAAATGAGAAAAAAAGGCAATTAATTGGAACAACTCCAAATACAATCAAATCAAACCTGCAAGAGTACATTCAATTGCCTTGCCTTAAAACATGCCTCAGAAATTAACCTGGACATTCCAATTTACCTGGAATGGATTTTGGGGTTATCAACACAAAATTCTCCACCAAAGATAAACTCTCCTGTTACTTGGGGTATTCTGATATAAGATTAAATCTATAAACTATAAGCAAAAGATTTATCCAATGCAATTCTGAATGAACCTTCCAGCTCCCCTCTCATCCATGGGATCTGCCTCTAAAACAGGGTCCTCTGCATTAGTCCATCACCAACATAAAGGCTCGAGTACTCCCCTGGATTATTAACATGGATATTAACATGCACCACTTGGAATACTTATGTCAGCCTAATATTGGCCATGCCCACCTATCAGAGCACTGGTTAAAACAATTAATAAAGACACCACTCTGAAGTGAGCAAAGTACGATTACCATTTTCACGTATGACATCTCATGGCACCACTAGTCCAAGAGAAAGTACACACAAATCCAAACATAAGTACTTCAAACATGGCATATTGATCATTTACACCACCATAACCATATGGAAATGGCAAAAAGATTAGTTGTTGCAATCACGGAAAAATGAGTCTAGACAAAATGGTTCCTGTAATATTTACATTCAGGGAGAAGAAGATAACCCATGTGCTTCACTACTTTTTTTATTTGCTCACTATAAGAGATTGTTGAAACCAGAAAAGCAAAACCTGTAAAAAGTAATGTCTGATCGACACTAAAAACGAAATAAATAAACCCAGAATTTCTTATTCTTTCCACCTTAACTCAACACGTATGTAGATACTGTTAGAGGAGTCAAACATCAGATAATTAATGCCTCAAAGATCCTACTGCACTCCCCACTTTAAGGAGACACCAAGAACCATAAGATACTTCTAAAAAAAGGATTCAAGCTTAAACCAACAAATAAGGTTGATCTAAACATAACAGTCAAAGCAGATCAGATGTGATGCTAGAATAAAGCCATCAGATAAACAATATAGTCGCCTAAACATTAAAATGCAGTCAAATCAGATCAATAGAAGACGAGAGATCCCAAGAAAATAAGACAATCTACAGGTCCAAGGATCCAAAGAGCATCTACAGGTCCAATGATCGTCATGATACCCATATTTAATAGCAAAAATAAAAACACACTTCTACCAATACACTTTTAGCCAAGCTTCTTCACACATCTAGAGATGTATGATTCTCATGATAGGCTTTTTGAAAGTTCCGTCCAATTATCATTATGCAAATGCCACCTGCAAAACCATAGATAATCTTGAACTTGTAAGTCATGGTTATTTAAATTTAGAAAGATAGTGGCAATGGATTTCTTACCTTTCCATCCTTTCCAAACGCAGTCTCCAAGATGGAAGCAAATATTCAAGATAATTTTCAAGTTACTCAATCACATCCGACAAACCTACAATTTTTAAAATACAAAGTATTAAAATCATTGTTGTCATCATAAAAATGTACTAAATTATTCTTACCCAATGAATTTTTATAGCCATCATCAACATCATCATCCTCGTCTTCATCGCCATCCATTGCATCTACTCCATCATCACCTTCTCCGCGTATCCAATCCTCCGTGCAAATCAATGCTTCGACAGTGGCTGAATTAAGTCGGCTTCTGTAAGCATCTAGAACTCTACCACCAGTACTAAAAGCACTTTCTGAAGCAACAATAGAGACTGGTATTGCAAGAATGTCTCGAGCTAGGTGTGAAAGAATTCGATATTTATTTGCATTTATTTGCCACCATTTTAAAACATCGAATTGTGCATCATCCTCATTGTCTGCCGAATTATCTTCTAAATACAATTGCAACTCAGACTTTCCGGACTCCAAAGAACATATGACCTTTTTCTGTCTTAGGAATTTGCTTCTTGTGTCCTCCCTTCTTCTTCCATCCCATGATTCATTTTGTTGTTCCTTGAGCTGGTGTTGTAGCCAAATTAGTTCCCTTGTTTGCAACTGCATATTCATCGAACAATCTTTGGAATACATCCTCCACTTGTGCCACATATTGAGTCACCTCTTCCGCCGAATAAAGTTCAGAATATGAGAAACGTAAAAATTCGAACTTGTTTCGTGGATCTAGAACTGTTGCAATGGCAAGAGGCAACATGGCGTCCTTGTCCCTCCAATACTTGTCAAATTTTGAATACATTTTCTCAGCCATGCTTCGAATAGACATATCCTCATTGTTCTTTAATGAAATCAATTCTTTCTGTATGTCAAATATCAAAGAAAAGAACAAGTTTGCAGTTGAATATTTTTGACCAGAGAAGATCTTCGTTGCAATGTAAAAATTCTCCAAAATCCCCTGAATTACCTCCACCTTCTTCCATTCCATAGGTGAAGGAATATCAATCCCATGGAAATCACGTGCTTTCATCCGATTAAACACTTTTTGATATCGTGACGTTGATTCAAGCATTAGATATGTAGAGTTCCAACATGTGCTAACATCCAGCCGTAAAGTTTTCGTCACCAAGATGCGCTCATGTTGAGCATATTCAAGAAACTCTTGATGCCGTCGGGTAGAATATTTGATGCACTTCACCATATTGTGGATTTTGTTCACGATTTCCTTGATCTCGGCTAGACCATCCCGCACGATGAGATTTAGTATGTGTGCCCAACAACGGACACGGAAAAAACCTCCACCAAGCAATAGTGAATTTGTTGATGAAAAATGGTCAACAATATTTCTTGTGACGACATCATTGGTGGATGCATTATCTGCAGTCAGAGTGCATAACTTCACCACATTCCACTCATTCAAACGGCTAATCAACAAATCCGCAATATTATCTCCCGTATGTCGTGAGGCTAGTGCTGCAAAACTGAGAATTTTCTTTGTCATCCTCCATTGATCATCAATGAAATGAGCTGTCAATGACATGTATCCCAAATTTTGGACCGAAGTCCACATGTCTGTTGTGATGCAAATTCTGCATTCAGACTTTTTAAGGATGCTCATTAATTTCTTCTTCTCAGCGTCATACATTTTCATACAATCTCTCTTCAAAGTAAAACGTGAGAGGACCTTGTACTTGGGCTGTAAACTCATAACGAAATTACGAAATTTAGGATTTTCCACAATACTAAATGACATTTCACTCGAAATCACCCACTTCACAAATTCCTCGCGGCTAAATTCTGGACTAAATTTCCAAGTACCAATTGCACTCCCTTGCTCTGAGGTATGCACATTTAACAAGGTTTGTGATTGTGAGCCACCATCCTTCTTGTAATACAAACACTTACTTTCTAGGTGACGAATCAAATGACTGGTTCCGCTTTTACTTTGGCAAGATAGTAGTTTTCTACAATGATTGCAGCGACTCATTTCCTTCCCATCTACAACACCAATCTTTGTTAAATGCTTCCACACCCAGGATTGAGATTGGCGTGCACGTTTACTAGACCCTTTGAGATCATCATTCAATAGTTCCTCCTCTTTGTCTTCTTCACATCTAATCTCATCCTCCTCTATATTAGGAGTAACATCGTCACCTTGATGCGAAGCCGACATTTCTGAAGGTTAACCGTAGAAATTACATAACAAATTAGTTAATAAGTTCACAACACCAAATCAAGATGGTCCAAAACTTTATGGTGATCAAATAAAACCAACAATAAAACCCTAAAGAGTTCACTCTATTTCTATTATGGTGATAAAATAAAAGCAACAATAAGATCCCACATAGTCCACTGTACTGTACAACATAAATAATGTTATGTCAACAATTTTATATAGCACTTGGAGATCAGATCATAACCGTGCGTTATTTGGGAAAGATCGAGAGCAACATCAAAGAAACCACCAAAAACCCCCAAAAAAAGATCAGATCATAACCTGTACCTTTCGCTCCACTGATCACATGTCCATAAAACCCCCAAAAAAAGAGTACCCACAAATCCAACTTTGGGAATTATAAACAGGAACTGAAAATTACACTGGGCATACACGATTTCGATTGTGGGTAATGTTGCCTGGAAAAATAAAAGAAAATAGTCACCTGTTCTGTGAGAGTACCAAGAAAGAGGAGCTGTGGAGGATTTGAGGCGGGAAGGATTGGGTTTTCTCTTTCTGTTCTTGGGACAAGCCGCACAGTGGCACAAGCCGCACGCACGCCGTAGAAGATGATCGCCCAGACCGCCGCTTGCGGGGAGAACCGGAGAGGGTCAGCCGCTAGGCACCAGGGGCAGGGGGATTTGGGATTTTTCGAGCGGGGGATTCTGGGATTGGGGGAGGCCATTGGGTTTACGAAACCCTAAGTTAGCCCAACCTCGGGTCGGGTCTCCCTAACTCAACAGATCCGGGGGGCTCGGGCCCTAAATGCGGGCCGGGCTCGGGTCGGGCATATATGCGGGCTCGGGGCGGGCCTATATTCGGGCCGGCCCACGGGCCTCGGGCTCGGGCCCACCTTGCGCAAGCCCGGCCCGAAATTCTGATTGGGCCAAAAAAAGAGCCCAGGCCCGCCCAGCTATTACTCGGGCTCGGGTCTGGGCCGGGCTTGATCGGGCCGGGCATTAGGCTGGGCCGGGCCGACCCTACCCAATGCTCATCCCTACTTACGGAGAGATGCCCGCACCATGAGATCCCGATGAAGGTGCTCGTGTAAAACTACTTTGGAGGACTCCAGCCGGAGATTCAGGGGCTAGTCAGTGCCGCATGTGGCGGCAGTTATTTGAATAAGGATGCCGAGTCAGTCTGGGCCATCTTCGAAGGGATGGCTGAGAACTCGAGAGTCGTAGACTCTACTCGGGCATTTCAGAAAGCCCCGCAGCCACCACATCACCGAGAACATCACAAGGTGGCTGACATCTCAGACTCTGAATCCAACACCAACATGGGATTTATTAGCGAGAAATTGACGTTGGTGGATGTGATTCACAAGGAGGTCTAAGACCTACAGCCGCTGCGAGAGTTGGAGAAACTCTCATCTCTACCTCAGCACCTGAGTGATCTCTCGAAGAAGGTCGCTGATCTTCAGATCCAGTACCAGCAGAGCCAGACTTCTTCGAATGCGCAACCAGCATGGAGGATCGCACCCGCTCCACCCACCCGTCAGATCCACTACGTCCAGAGCGAGTCCGAGATTCTGTAAATCAATTGGCACGAGGATCAGTCTCATGCCAATCCCGGCCAGATCGCCAGCACCGCAGAGATGGAGGTGAAGCCGCAAGCCACTCTCGAGATCAATGGGATTTGGTATACTCCGATGCAGCAGCCGAGTATACCGAATCAGCAGCCGCAGCAGCCTACGGTCATCCACAGCATGGACGTCCGAACTTCCAGCACCGTCAGACTTTCACGCCACAGCAGTCTCACCCGAATGTATATCATCAGAGACCGCAGCATTCATATCAGCACCCTGCTCATTACTCACCGAATTATCCTTATCAGCAGCCGCAACAGTCTTCCTCCACACCTCAGCGATACTCCCAGCCTTCCACTTCTCAGCATTACACGCCAAGGCAGGAGAGAGGAGCAAGCCAGGGCCACCACACCAAACCAGAGATGTCTTCACAGGCCCAGGCGCTCAACCAGATCATGGACATGCTGAGTACGCTCCAGATCGCACACAAGATTGAGATGGAGCAGGTTAACCGTCGTCTGGACGAGTTAACCGTGCCGAAGACCACTCTCCCAGCCCAGCCTCAGATGAACCCGAACAACAAGAGGAGGCATCCAGATCAGGTAGACACTACAGGTAAGATCTCGTTTCCTGAATTTTTATCTAACTTCATTCGTCTCAGGAGCGGTAGATCACCACAAGCACCTGCTGGAGAAGAGGAGAGGGCACTAGAGGAGAACGAGCAGAACCATGATTTTGAAGCCGAGGAGGAGAAACTGCACGATGATGAGGACCACTTTCCAGACTCAATAGACGGGAGCAATGCCAACATAACAGATATGGACACTGGCGAATCAGACGATGACATCACGCCAGATCAGGCAGAGAGCCCCGAGAAAAATATTTCTTCCCCTGTCTTAGAGAGTTTTTTAAATAATTTTGAGACTCTCGATGTACAAGCTGATTCCTCATTGAATAAAAATTCTGATTTTCTAACTCCTGAAATTGTTCCTTTTCCCAATGCTTTGTTTGGAAGAGGAAAGAAAAACAACAAAAAGAATATTGTCACTCCAGAAACCGAACGATTACTGAAAGATCACATCTTTCTGAAGATTCCACTGCACGATGCCTTGGATCATTTTCCTACGCTCAAGAATCAGTTGAGGAACAAATGTACTACACGTAGGAAGAAAAGATCACGAGTTGAGAAGCATATATTGACCAAGGCAACTTCATGTGCGATTCGGAACAAGGTACCCAAGAAGAAGAAAGATTTGGGAGCTCACTATGTCAATTACCAAATTGAAGACACTACATTCCATCGAACTCTCTTAGATAATGGTTCCTCGATCAATCTACTTCCATCCTCTTTGCTTGATAAGCTCAAGCTAGGTCCTCTCTATAAATCACGAGCGATACTTCAGTTTGCAGATCGATCTATAAAGAGACCTAGAGGTGTATTGAGGAACATTATTGTGACTGTTCAGGGCTCGCAGTTTCCCGTGGACTTTACGGTCCTAGACATGACATGCCCTACACAGTTACACCTTGCTCCAATCATTCTCGGGAGGCCATTTTTGCAGACAGCAAGAGCACTCTTCGATTATGATGCTGGGAGAGTATCTTTCCGCACAGACAATGGAGAGATACACATTGAGATGGAGAGAGAATGTAGCAGTCCTAGATCAGTATTGTCATTCACTTCAGAGGACACCTGTATTGCGGAAGATTACCAAAACATAGATGAGACACAATCTCCTGATCTTGAGAGTGTTTATTTTAATACCCAAGATATCCTAAACGAGGATATGGTAGATCACTTGGTACCTAGTTCTTCAGATGATTGTTCACATACAGAGACAGAGTTCATATCAGACTCAGATGAGCAGTCACCTGCGGTAGACATCTCTGTGCCGCAGATTGAAAGTACACATATTACATCACAAGAGTCAATCGATTACATTGCACAAATCATACAATCTATTCGGCGTAGAGAGTCGGATGGTGTAATGCTTACACATATAGACACCTTTTGTAGTCCGACTCCAAAGACGCATATTTCAGAAAAGAGAGCCATGCCATGTGCAGAGTCCACTTACAGAGAAAGCTCTACTTTTTCAGCCAAGGAGCAGTACGCACAGAAAAAGCAGAAAATTCAATATGATCCTGGCTGAAGTGATCTATTTTGTACAGGATTCATGATCATTCTTTCATTTCATCTCATCCTGTACAAATTCTTTTGAGCCATTCGTTTCTGGAGATCCACAACACTTGCATATTCTTCGTAGACTACAATCGTCCCCATTTTTGCTCGTCTTTTATGCTTAGGATACCAGATCCTAAGTATAGGGGGGATCGATTATTCGCTGATTTACGTTTTATTTTTTGTA
The DNA here is from genome assembly GCA_037367405.1 of Ottelia alismoides. Taxonomy (NCBI): domain Eukaryota; kingdom Viridiplantae; phylum Streptophyta; class Magnoliopsida; order Alismatales; family Hydrocharitaceae; genus Ottelia; species Ottelia alismoides. The sequence continues at coordinate 1,203,216 of JAZKJV010000397.1, forward strand.
CTGATTCTTTTGTATAGCCTTTCTTTTTCACAAATCAGTGGTCTCCTATTTTTGGCTACACTCTTTTCTATACTTAGGATGCCTTATCCTAAGTATAGGGGGGACCGAGTGATTCTGATGATTTCGTATTCTTTTCCTTTTGAACTTTCGTTATTTATTCTTTTCATTCAGTCATCCCGTTTTTGCTCTCCCATGATACTTACGATGACCTGATCGTAAGTAGGGGGGGGGGGTTGACTGACTTGTACACTCTCTTCTTTTTCACCCACTTTTACTTAGCACGAGTTATGTCCTCCTTTTTCTCTTTTGTCGCTATGAGGACATAGCACAAGCTAAGTATAGGGGGTGCGTATATATTGTATATATACTTTCGTCCATAACTCGTACTTTTATGTATTTTCTATATCTATAAAATACATAAAAAGTGGGTAAGGGTTAATTTAAAATCCACTTTTATATTTATTTATTATTTATAAAATCCTTGTAAATAAGTAAAATATGCTTAAAACTTGTATTAAAACTTGTAATTAAAATATGTATTAAAAATTTGTACTTAAAATTTCTATAATACTTATTTAAAATCCTATTTATTAAAACATGTGTAAAAAACATTTAATCCTTGTAAAATTCCCTTGTAAATAAAATCTATAAAATACATTAGACACTTAACTCAAATAAAATATATTTTATAAAATCCTTGTATAAAAACTTGTTTATAAAAGTCATAAAATCCATAAAAAATACAAAGTCCTAAAATTCATAAAAAATACAAAATCCTTAAAATACACAAAAATGAGTAAAATTCAGAAAATACACTTCACAAAAACATGGTTGCATTTGCATTCGCATTTTTCAGAATAAGTTTGATTTCTGAAACTAAGGACTGAGTTTAGTCTAAAGGATGGAGCTTGATTACGGCCTTTAACTTTCATTGTAAGGAGCATGGTTAGGATCTGGAATTTAGACTCTTCATGTCTTGTGACTTAAAATCTTTGGGTTCCGTAAGATCATATTCGAGAAATCAAGTCATTTGTGCTTAAGTAGACCATTTGGAGTCATCCGTACAACTCTACACCAATGAACCAATCTTGAACACATGCACTCTGCACTTAACTCGACTCGCATGGAGTTCCGAAGGGCAGCACATCTTGGTAGTGCGTTTCTATCCTTATCTTTGTGGCATTGACGTCTAAAGACGGGAGAGATTGGGGTTGCGATAGTTGCTTCGGATGAGGAAAGGATCTGCTGACACAATTTTTCTAAGACCTCAAAAAAGGGACGGACTAAAAAGATGCTATATCCGTCGAGGCACACAAAGATGAATGCAGTGCAAGCAAATCACAAAGTCAAAGCAAAGCAGAAGCCACCAAATAAGACCACAATGGTCCAATATTCCACCAAAAAATGCCTGCACATCTTAGTGGAGACTCAACTACACCGATTGGGCTTCACAAGGAGATGCGTCTACACTGGTCGCACTCCACTTCTTTTCTCATTCTTCTAACTTCTCCCTATATTCGATTGTGGACATAACAGAACTGAACTCAGAAGGGAATACCTCCCACCCCGAGGAAAGTGTAGAGGAATGAGGAAGCCATAGAAGTGTATAACCAGGATTGACGGTTTCTTCGGTTCTCTAAGCAGGAAGAGCTAAATCAATTCACACACTGTACAAGTTGACTTCAAGGATGATAGAGTTTGCGATATGAATAAATGACTCTGAACTAGCCGATGAAGTCATCTTGAGTAAGGAATTGTGGAACTTGAGGACTGTTAAGGACAAAATCCTAATCCTAGTTAAGGTTCCGACAAAATGCTTGTTTTAGGCCCGATCGAGCTCTGTCCTTTGTCTGTTCTCATGAATTGGTTTAGGAAAACAAATTCATTCTAACTTTCTTTCTTTTTCACTTACTTTTTCAAAATAAGTGTTTGCTAAGGGACTAGCAAAGTTTAAGTATAGGGGGTTGATGAATCCATGATTCATTAACTTTTCTGTCGCATTTTGTCTTAAGAGCCTTAACAAATGCATGTAAATATCCATTAATTCTCATCTTTTAACAAATCATCATTCATGTATAAATATTCACTTTTAACCACTAAAATCATGTAAATAAATAAAGAACAAGAAAAGAAAGAAAAGGCAGATTGAATATATGTAAATATATACAATATGACTTAAAATATAAATATAACTGAAAGGTATATTTATAGCCTAACCTCCGAGACCAAGTCAGCATGGATTGGTCGACAAACCAAAAAGTAGGGGGAGATAAGGAAAGAAAACCTAAAAATAATTTAATACACACTCCATACATTTCCCACTATTTATACAATAAATACAAAACTTCAAAGATTTTTAATTAATTAATACGCATATATTTTTTTACCAAACTCTTCTCCTAGTTATTCCTAAAAATGTATACAAAAATATAAACATAAGTTAAAAATATTACCATGTAAATATGCCAAGAAACCCAGCATGTAAATTGTCAAAATCTCAACTTCCGAACATCATAACTTCCTCATACGAACTCCAATTTCACTCTACTCACCTTTAAAGTTCATAGAATAATATTCTCTAATTAATAAAGATGGTTTCATCGAATTCGGAGTCCGTTTGCAAAAAGTCGGTTTTGGGACCAAAAGACAACGGGGTTTCTGGGCTATTTATTTTATATAACATACCTTATTTATAGTTTTCTCAATTTTATAATTTTTAAATTTTTTCATGATCTTGTATTTTCACCCTAAATTATTTCATAATTTTTGGAGCATATTTATTATTTTAATAAAATCAACAACCCTAAAATATAAGTATAAATGAACTAACTAGATACTAACAATATTTATTAAAATATGTAAATTAATTTATTAAAATCTATAAAAATTCACATAAACCTTATTTATTATTCTAATAATTAATAAAATATACAACAACAATAACAAAGCCTTTTCCCACAATTAAGTAGGGTCGGCTACATGGATTCTTCGCCTCCATTCAGATCTGTCTTGGGTCAATCTCGGACTTATATCCAAAAAACTAAGATCCCTTCGTATAGTCTCTTTCCAACACTTCTTGGGCCGTCCTCGCCCTCTCTTAGCCGGCTCAACATCCCAACACTCGCATCTCCTAACCGGTGCATCAGTTGACCTTCTTTGCAAATGACCAAACCATCTTAAGCGGTTTTCTCGCATCTTATCCTCGATCGGAGCTACACCAACTTTCTTTCGGATTGTATCATTCCGAATCCGATCTTACGTGTATGTCCACACATCCATCTTAGCATTTTCATTTCTGCTACAACCATTCTCTGCACATGTCTATGATTCACTGGCCAACATTCAGAACCATAAAGCATAGCAGGTCTCACGACTGCTTTGTAAAACTTTCCTTTAATTTTTAAAGGAATTTTCTTATCACAGAGAACAGCGGAGGCTCCTCTCCACTTTAGCCAGCCTGCATTTATTATATTAGTAACATCTCCATCAATTTCCCCATCATGTTGCAAAATAGATCCCAGATATCTAAAAGAATCTCTCTTCTGAATGTTATCATCACCAATCTTCACCTCGATTCCTTCACCATTGCTTCCATCAAAGGTGCATTCCATATATTCCGTCTTAGCCCTACTTATACGAAAACCTTTAGTCTCCAATGCATGTCTCCAAACCTCAAGCTTCTCATTTACTCCATCTCTAGTCTCGTCAATCAACACAATATCATCAGCAAATAACATACACCAAGGTACCTCATCTTGAATGTGACTTGTCAACTCGTCCATAATCAAAGTAAAAAGAAATGGACTCAAAGCTGAACCTTGATGTAAACCAATGTTGATATCAAAATAGTCAGTCTTCCCCGTCGGGGTCCTTACACAAGATAAAGCCCTATCATACATATCCTTTATGAGATTAATGTATAGGACAGGTACTTGTCTCTTCTCTAAAACTCTCCACAATATCTCTCGTGGGACGGAATCATAAGCCTTCTCCAAATCAATAAAGATCATATGGAGATTCTTCCTTTTAGCTCTATAAATTTCCATTGTTCTCCTCAGCAAATGGATGGCTTCAATAGTTGAGCGACCTGGCATGAATCCGAATTGGTTTTCTTTTACTTGGGAAACTTGCCTTAACCTTCTTTCGATCACACGTTCCCAAATTTTCATAGTGTGACTCATCAGGTTGATACCTCTGTAATTTGAACAATTTTGAATGTCTCCTTTGTTCTTATAAAGAGGCACCACGATACTCCTCCTCCAATCTTCAGGCATTTTCTTGCTTCGCCAAATAACATTGAATAGATTCGTAAGCCAAGTCAAACCACGCTCACCTAAAACTTTCCATACTTCTACAGGGATGTCATCCGGTCCAACACCTTTCCCAGGTCTCATAACCTTCAAAGCCTCCTCTACTTCTTTTCTTTGTATTCGTCTATAGCATGCACGATTCAAGTAACTTTCACTACTAGCTAGATCACCCAAAGTGATCTCTCTATTTCCTTCTCCAATGAAAATTTTATGGAAGTACTGCTCCCATCTAGTCTCTATATCCTTCTGAGTAACAAGCACGTGACCTTCCTCGTCCTTAATACATCTCACTTGAGAAAGGTCTTTGGTCCTTCTTTCTCTTGCTTTGGCCAACCTGAATATATCCTTCTGGCCCTCCTTAGAGTTGAGATTTTTATACAAAACCTCATAAGCCTTTGACTTAGCTTCACTTACAACCTTCTTTGCTTCCTTCTTCGCTATTTTATAGTCTGTGACAGATTCCTCTGTTCTATCCTTAGACATAGCTTTAAAGCAAGCTTTTTTAATTTTTAGCTTCTCTTGCACCCCTTCACTCCACCACCAAGCCTCCTTTTGACCCGGAGCTCCTCCTTTTGACTCGCATAGCATCTCTTTGGCTACCTTTCGGATACAAGATGCTACTGCCTCCCACATCTCGTTTGCACTACCGCTACAATTCCAAGATAAGTCTTCTAAAACCTTCTCCCTGAAGCGTGATTGCTTCAGCGGAAGATTCCACCATCTAGTTCTAGTGATCTTAGGAACCTTCCTTTTCTTTACCAGCCCTTTTATTTGTAAATCCAAGACTAACAAGCGATGTTGGGTTGTCAAACTCTCTCCAGGGATTACTTTGCAATCTTTGCAACACAATCGATCTCTTCTCCTCAACGCAAAGTAATCTATCTGTGTTCTAGTTGAGCCACTCTTATAAGTAATTAAATGCTCCTCCCTCTTCTTAAAAAGAGTGTTTGCTATGAAAAGATCATATGCAATTACAAAATCCAGAATGACTTTTCCCTCTTCGTTTCTATCCCCAAACCATGTCCTCCATGCACACTTGCATACCCTGAAACATCTTTTCCCACATGTCCATTAAGATCTCTACCTATGCAAATCATCTCTCTTTGTGGGATTCCTTGTAAAATCTTATCCAGATCCTCCCAAAAAGCTTGTTTAGTCCTTTCATCTAAACCAATTTGCGGTGCATAAACTGAGATGATATTCAGAATTTCTTCTTCAAGCATCAACTTTAGCAAAATAATCCGATCCCCAAATCTTTGCACCTCAACCACACAATCCTTCAAATCTTTATGAACAACCACTCCAACACCATTTCTGCCCTTATCTTTACCTGAATACCAAAGTTTAAAGCCTGTCTTCTCGATCTCCCTTGCTTTCTCTCCAACCCATTTAGTCTCTTGTAGACATAATATATGAATCTTCCTTCTTTCCATTGTATCCACTATCTCCATCAATTTTCCAGTTAAAGTACCGATATTCCAACTACCAATCCGTAACTTCCTTTGCAATCTCTTTTGCAATCTCTTTTGGACTAACTTCTTTACTCGCATGCGTCCATTATGCGAGAACCCTTGCAAATTTTGGACTGCATCTGGGCGGTGATGCAGCGGAACTAGTTTATTTACCCGCATGCGTTCCTCATGCGAGAACCCTTGCAAATTTTGAACTACATCCAGGCTGCGATGTAGCGACCCTTGCCAATTTTTCATTGCCAATAATTAATAAAATATAAAATTAATTTTTAAGTATTTATTTATTAAATTAAAAATCTGAAATCTATTTATATATACATATTTATTAATATAATAATTATATTTTGAATAATATTTATTATTTATAAAAAAGTATTTATTCCATACACCTAGCCAAGCTCTTGGGAATTTGCGGGTCCAGTCGAATCCGCTTGATTAAGACCAGGGAGACCTCGAATGAGGGAAGGTAGCAGATGTAGGAGTTAGAGTCCGAGAAGCACCCCTCACCATTAGAGGTGGGATCCACAGAGGTCGAAGCCAATGCAGGGGTGTGGGTGTAGGAGCTACTTCCTGAACATATTCAAAACGATTCAAGGGATGATTCACTTCCAGAACTCCCGTCTTCATGGTTTAGATAATTAATTTATTTACCTTTATTGTATTTAAACCTATTTAAAATAACTTTATTTCCTATTTAATATCGAATTAATATTGATTTTCCTCATCTGGGGCAACCAGGTGCTGACACTTGTCAGCACCTAGGTTGTCTTCTCCAAGATTCTGTTCAGCCAGGACTGCGCTGATCGGTCATCTTCGACCATTTATCCAGCTCAACTACTAACCCCTTCCGACGACCTAAACCGTCGATCTGATCCTCTTAACTACCCTCTCCATCGCTGGCCTTCGATCTAGACTTGGAGCCCACGAAATCCCACCTATAAATACCCCCAAAGATCGCCATTAACAAACTAACACTCCAACAACCTGAGCTCCAGCTCCAGTTGCCCGACTCCCCAAACTTCATAGCCTCGCGCCGCTCGCTCAGGAGGTGACAGCTCCACTTGAAGGTGCTCGCGTGGAGGAGGAGACATCGGAGGAGGTTCCAAGGCGTTCACTCCACCTTGCATCGCCGCCAAGCGTGCGTCCAGCTCCGACGAAGGTCGACCGTCGAGCTCCATTTCCAGGTAATATACCTTGGATTCCATAGACCTCTTCCTCCATCTTATCAGATTTATTTCTCGATCCTTGTGCGTCAATTAGTGCCGCTAACCACTTCATTAGGTAGCCTAATCCTCTAGGTTAGACGGCTATTCGTAATCCCTTCCAAATTCGTTTTAAATCGATTTCGATTCGCAATCCATTTCAACACCTTTTCATGCAACCTTTCAATAAATTCTGGAAACCAATTTTTTTTCTATGATTTGATTTTGCGAACTCTTCACCCATAGACCGATTCATAGAGAATCGAGCACATAAACCTCTTATTCGCAGATCAATCTTCAAACGGGAGTAATTCATTCATAGCTAGAAGTCTTTATCGTCATTGAAATCAAGATTCAAAGAGGGCCGCAACAAACTTTCGTCGGACCAGAGATAAGAGTCCGTCATCTTCTTCAAGCATTCACTACCGTTTCGAGCTACCTCCGACCGCCCCCTACCGCGGGCGAGCTCGAGGGGTGGAGGAGCCACCCCTCTGGCCCCACCGGAGTGCCAAAGAAGCTGGCGTTCGTCCGAGAAATATTGGAGAAGAAGGCTTGATCGTCAGCTCTCCAACCGATTCAAGAACAAGCGACTACAGGTGGCTGACATGTGTCATCCCCGCCAGCGTCAGATCGCGCCAGCCGCTTCTAATCTGGACCGTCAGTGCCGAACCGGTGGAGATTTTGCATAATAAACCCAAGGAACTTCCAAAAATCTTTCTCCTCCTCCCAGGTTTCCATTATTTACATTTAGGTCCCTCCGCAGGGACCTAAATGTAAAACAATTGTACTTTTCTTACAGAACAGTCCCTGTGAGGACCTTTTTGCAAAACATTTTAATTAGTTTTTTCTACGCTTATGCCCCTGGGCTGTAGGGGTTGTTTTGACCTCATTTGACCTTTTTTTGACGATTTCTTTAGGGTAGTTACACAACTACCCCATCTACTTAGTATTAAGTTTTCGTGAGATTTTGTCGTGTTTTCGTCGAGTTTTGATTTGTCGAAAACCACACTCATTTTGTTTTGATTTCTTGTGTTGTTCGAGCTCGTTGCTCGACCCGCTTCACCCTACTATATTTTACCATCTACATATTTTCACCTATTATATAATAATCATTTTGAAAAATATCCCTTTTTGAAAATTAAATAAAAATTGGAAAAGAATAAAATCAAATAAAAATAAAAAAATTTAAAAATCAAATAAAAAAGGTTTCTTGCCTTAATCACTAAAAGAAGAGATAAAAAAATAAAATTGCAAAGATATTTCCAAAAAAATCAAGAGATTCTATTCTACCTCCTTGAGTTCGACCCAAGCACACTCACTTGGTTAAATATTTAGTGTATGTTTTCCTTCGGAAAAACCGAATTTGTTTGATACGAGCTGAGATCATAATTCTTTCGCGGCTTTTTCTACATCGACCACGTCTTCTCTAAAAAAACCTTCTTGACCCTTGTATATTCTCACTCCTCCTTGTATATATTTTCTTTCCCTCCCTCCCAGTGATTCGAATCACTCGCTCCGGCTCCATATCATTTTATATCTATACTTAGGATGACCAGATCCTAGGTATAGGGAGAGAGTGACCCGAGTCTCTTCACCATTCTCTGTATATTCTCTAGATCTCATTGATTCTCACACTCACTCCTGTCCTATACTTAGGCTAACCAGAGCCTAAGTATAGGGGGGACCGATGCCCGCTCGGTATATATACTCATCAATTTCCCCTCTTAACCTCGCCCGTCCCATTTTTTGATCTTCTTCTACACTTAGGCAGCTAGAGCCTAAGTATAGGGGGGCGGAGCGACTTCTGTACTTTTTGTTATTTTAGCTCTCCTACGCTTAGCACGAGCTATGTCTTTTTACTCGCTTCTCTGCTTTGAGGACGTAGCACACACTAAGTATAGGGGGGAGTATATATATTACATATATACTTTACCCATAGCTCGTACTTTTGCGTATTTTTTTATATATTATGCAATAATTACGGGATGGATAAAAATTGAATTTTTTAAATACATGTATACTTGTATAGTATATTGTATAATACTTGTAAAACTCTTGTAAAATTTGTAAAAAAATTGTAAAATGCATGTATACATGTATAATATGTATATTGTATAACATTTGTATAATTTGTATAAGACTTATAGAATTCTTGTAAAATTTGTTGTAAAATAGGAGGTATTACAAAAAAAATAAAAAAATAGGCTTCTTCTTTACTCTTGTAGATCATCCTTGCATTTCAAAAAAAAGTGTCTTGTACTTCATTCATCTACATAGCATGTCATCTACATTTCATCTGCATATTTAGCATATGCTAAGTGAAAAGTTAGCGAGTTTTGACGAAGTTATGAATAGATGTCGAGGATGGATTTGATTTGAACTTAATCTACCTAATTTCAGAGGAACCTTATAGGAACTGGAGTTAAGATTTTTCAGGTCGAGTGACTTAATTCTTTAAGTCCGCAAGTCTATGTTCACAAGTCATCTTGATTAGTCTAAGTAGAATATTTCGTACACATGCACGGTTCTTTTAGACAGTGACCTATCTTGGACAAGCATCATGCACGTAGCTCTTCATTGATGAGATGGTGAGGAGGTAGAATCCTTTAGCTTGGAGTAGCACATGGGTAGAAACATCAATCCTCCTCTAGGGAGGGAAGTGCATCTCAACGTAGTCTGGTGGTGTTGACATCTAAGGACAGGATGTTGTGGGTTGCAATAAATCTTCAAAAGAGGAATAGTCTACTGGCTCAAGGAGAAAAACTCCTTATGTACATACTGCACCTAGTATATATGTCAAAAAAAAAGAGAGAAAAAAATGCAGAATCTCCAAAAGTGGACAGGCCTAATTGAAAAGTAAAATGCCTGTCGGAGTGTATATACAAGGATAGAAAAATAAGAAGAGCTTCAAAGATTGTAGCAGGATGACTTGGCTACATTGGTCAAGCATCCTAGGATAGGTAGCTACACTGGCTACAGCCCATTCTTCTCTCCACCCCCTCTTCTTGAGCCGGTTGCACTTGAACTTAGAAGGGAACACCCCACTCCTCGAGGAAAGAGTTGCTAGGTCGGGGAATTAGAGTTACCTTGTTAGATGAGACTGGTTCTTTGCCATTTCTGATATGGAGAGCTATATTCACTTACACAGTACAAGTAAGAATCATAGTTATCATAATTTGCGTATAAGGATTTGTTCTGACCTGACTGTTGAGGCGATTTGAATAGAAGACTTGTGGAACTCAAAGACTGTTAGGTCTTAAAATCAGATCCCAATAAGGTTCCGCCACATTGTTAATCCAAAAGTTGAGTCAAGCTCCATTTTCACCTTTTGCCCATGACCTTGGTATGGAACCCAAAATCATTTCACCTTTGCATTTCATTTTAGTTGCTCGGGACGAGCAAGGTTTAAGTATATGGGGTTGATGAATCTATGATTCATCACTCTAAAAGTTGAAAATAGAGCTTCGTTCCCGAGTAATTAGCCGCATTTTTCCATTATATTGCATAATTATCATTCATGCATGCATAAATAATATCTGCATTTTAGCATTCATATTTGCATTAAATAAGGAGACAAATTCACTTGTAAATATTCACCTGTATATTAGCTAAATTCACCTATTTGTAACTATTTTATACCAACTCCAAATCTAATAAATTCAACTCTATAGTGTATATATTACTAACACTAATAAAGGAAAAATATAAAAAATACTAACTTGTAAAAAAGTCCAATAAAACCCAAATCCAAGTTTGAGATCATGAACCTTAAAATGCGCATATCTCTCTCATATAGTGTGCGATTTAGGTCTACTTACTTTTATAGTAATGTATATTCAAAGATCTTCAAAATAAGACCAATTTCATAAAAATCAGAGTTCGTATGTGAAACTTGGGTTTTGGGCCCCTATTGTATACATATTGACTAAAATGCCTTCATTTTATCTTTTTATATTTTTTAATTATTAAAAATTTAAAAATATATTAAGTTTTAATATTTCTTTCATATTTTCTCTACTTTTATTTTGATTTTTCTCTTATTTAAAAATGACAAAAAATTGCAAAGATAAAATGCGGTATTTTATATCTATACAGTATTTTATACCACCCAAAAATACACTTTGTACATATGACTTCTTTTGATTTTCGGCTCTTCACGAAAGTTGTAGTCTCGTCGAGACGAGCAACTTTCGTGTTGACCACTTTTTGATTTGACTTCTTTTGTTATTTCTTTTTTATTTTTCTTTTCATTTATTTTTTGATTTTTCCAAGTGCGACACGTGGCCGCTCCTAGAGCCACCACGTGTCACCCTATTTTTAATCAATTTATTAAATTCATATTTTATTTTATTTTATTTATTATTATTTTTAATTAATTATTTTATTTTATTTATTTTATTTTATTTATTTTATTTTATTTATTTTCCAATTATTGTTTTTAGCCTACTTATTTTACTTATTTTATTTTATTTTTCCTTTTACTTCGTCCTTACTTGTCCTCCACTCCAAGTCACCACTTTCTCCATCACTCCATTTTCTCCACTTCTTTTCTAACTTCCTTCTCCTCCTCTTTTTATTCTCCTCATCCCCTTCATTTTTCTTCATCCGCCATTTCTTCAATTGAGAGGGAGAGACCACCAACCCCCGATTGTTTCGGTGACAGCTTAAGCACCTTTCGGTCGAGTAATAATGGTCGCAAAGGCGAGATCCACGAGGATTCTTCCTCGTATCATGGTGCATCTCTTCAGGTCACAATCGAGCTTCTTCGATTTTTCACCGAATCGAATCAAGGCGACAATCGGAGTTGCAGCATAGCGCCTCCAAATTGTGGCGAATCACATGTAAGTAATCCCTCTCCTTTTCCTTGTCCTTCTATTTTTATCTAACATTTTTTCCTTGCTGATTCATATCATATTCACTACATTCATCATTTACCACCACCACCATCATCACAACATTACCACCTCTTCATTACACTTTTATTTGATGTTTACAAAAAAAATACAAAAAATTCATCAAGAAAATTAAAAAAAACAAGAAAAGGCAGGTTCATCCCCGCTCCGCTTTCTGCCCCACGTGCCCGGCAGCCAGCCTCCAGGCTGCACGGCTTTCCTGCGCCTCCCCAGCTATCACCTTTGTTGTACGCCACCGCAGCGCCCCACTCCTCCTCCCTAGCGCGCCGCGCCCCTGCTGCAGCGTCGCCACGCGCGCGACCCTCTTTTCGCCGACCTCTAGCGCGAGCAGCGCGCTCCGCCCCTCTGCCTCCAACGCGGCGCTCCAGCCGTGCACCACCGTCGCGTGCCGCCTGAAGACGGATCAATGCCCCTTCGCCGCACCGTCTGTGCGCGGCGCTGCCCACCCTCACCCATTGCCGACACACGCGGGTCGTTCCAGCCTGCAGTGCCTCCAGGCCGCGCTGCTTCCCCCTGCGCCTCCCCTCGACGCCGCGCACCTCCACATGTTGGCGGCCAGCCATCGCCCACCCCGATCTGCCCTAGCGTGTGAGGAGAAAGGCAGGTTCCATTTTTGGAACCCACGATTGGAAAGGTCTAATTTTTTTATTTTTTTTGTGAAAATTACACTTTCTTCTTTTCAGTTTTATTTATTTCAAAACAATCCATGTGCACATTTTAATTTGTTTATTTCATTTCTCTAATTGCAAATACACCCCTGACTTTGCATGATAATTTGGACATCTTTCTTACATCATTTATTTTAATGAAAAATAGCACATTGTTGAAAAACTATTTCTTTATCACTTAGATATTTATTTGCATTTTTGTGAGCATTGGATAATTTATTAAAAATCACAGTTGAAATTCAGTGTTATTTTGCCCATTTAAGCTCTGAAATTTACACATACATATTTCTTGCTCCAAAAATTGTGAAAAAATTGTAGATGATGCTACTAAGTTCTCTTTAATCATTGTCCAAATTTCATCTAAAATGATTGTATTTTGCCTAAAATAAATTGTTTAGTGATTTCTGTAAATGATTTTTAATTAAATCCATAAATAATATTTTTGCGAAATATCAACTCTCCTGGATTGTTCATTAAAACATCTATTTGAAATAATTTTTCTTCTGTATGATTTTATTTCATGGATTAATTAAGAATTAAATACTAACAATCATCGTGTTCTCAGTAAAAAAGTCATAAAAATCATAAATTATCAAAAATCAAATAGCTTCATTTCATCATATTTCACTTCCAGTAAAAATTTCATAATTTTTTCACTTTGTTTGCAGGAAAAATTGCATAAAAACCTCTAAAAAGTTTATATTTTTCATTGTTGCATTTTAACCCCAAAAATTCCAAAAAAATTATATTTTGCATTCATCATTGCATTAGGTTTCTACAAAAAATATAACTTGGCAAATTTGGATTAATTTCATATTAAAATTAATTTGGCTAAGTTGTGTGTTTTCTTGTTAACTTAATCCAATTGCATTTTGCATTTGGTATTTTTATTCAAAAAAATTACAAAAAAATTCCATTTGTAAAATCGTGAGCTAATTCCTCTAATCTAATCCGTGGTTATTCTTTTGCCTCCTTGAGTCGACCTTGGGGCTTGCCCAGGTTTAAAATACATAAAACCACACATTAATTCATTCGTTGATTATTCGATTCTTGCGGTTAATTTTTGATCGATCTTGATTGCCTGGCTACAACAACGCGATACACATTATTAAATTTACAAGGGCGATTCAGTGGATCAATCAGATGCTCTGAAGGGTCTACATTTGGTTGGCTCAAAGTTGGTATATACAGTAAAATTCAATGCTACATGGGGAGTTGAACGATACAAAGCTAGATTAGTTGCGAAGGGGAACTCCCAAAAATACATGATTGATTACATGAAAACCTTTGCTCCTGAAGTAAAGATGAATACTGTGCTAGTAATTATATGTATGGCAGTTCATTTCTCCTGGAAAATACATAAGTTGGATGTAAAAAATGTTTTTTTAAATGGTAGTCTTCATGAAGAAGTCTATATGAAGATGCCACCTGGTTACGAAGAACATGGAAAGTGTTGCAAATAAAAAAAGGCTTTATACGATCTGAAGCAATTTCCCCGAGCCTGGTTTGAGATACTTCATATCGTAATGCTTAGAAGTGGATATACACAAATGAATGGGGACCATACTCTTTTTGTGAAGCATAGGTCAAATAAACGTACCATCCTACTAGTTTATGTTGATGACATGATCCTCACATGCAATGATGACTTTGAGATATCTACTATAAAAATGGTCCTTGCGACCGAATTTGAGCTAAAAGATCTGGGCCAACTACGCTACTTTCTTGGTATTGAAATGTCTAGGCCTCCTGATGGCATGTGCCTGAACCAACGCCAATATGTACTTTACTTGTTGTAGGGCTCTCGCATGCTTGGTTGCAAACCAAACTCTACCCCCTATAGAGGTGAACCATATGCTAAGCAAAATGGATGGGACACCTCTAGATGACGAGGAGAAGGGAAGATACCACGGGACCATTGGGAAGTTAATCTACCTTACGCTCTCTAGACCTGACATCACTTACGTTGTGAATATTGTGAGCCAGCTCATGCATGCTCCCACAACTACTCATGCCCATGCGGTAAACGAGATACTGTGCTATCTAAAAAAGTCTCCTGGTCGAGGACTTATGTTTAGAAGACAAAATCTTGTGCATATTGAGGGCTATATTGATGTAGATTGTGTTGGATCCGTTGATGACATAATATCTACTTCAGGGTATGCTGAAGTTGAGTATCGCGCTCTGGCGAATGGGGTCACTCGAATTTCTTGGTTGAAACTTCTCTTGGAACAACTGGGTATTAGAGTTCTTATGTCAGTGAAGATATTCTGCGACAACAAAGCCACGATAAACTTGGCTAATAATCCAGTGATGCATAACTGACGGACGCGAAATCTACCCTTTTGATGTCGTATAATTGACTAGTGCGTTGCAGTCGGATAGATCCGCTCGATCAAAAATTACCGCACAAATTAATTAATTGTCTAATGGAATAACGCATGGTTTTATGTTTGTTTAGCCTGGGCAAGCTCCAGGGTCGACTCAAGGAGGCAAAGGAACAACTCGGGATCAGATTAGATGGATTAGATTATGGTTTTTCCAAGTGATATTTTTTATGCGATAAAAATGCCAATGCACAGATACGAGTGAACTAGGTTATTAAGAAAATATGCGACTTAGCCAATTTTAATTTTAATGTAAAATTAATCCAAATCAACCAAATGGTATTTTTCCTAAGAACCTAATCCAACAATGAGTGCAAAATGTATTTTTTTGTAATTTTTGGCTTTAAAATGCGCAAATGAAAAATCCAAACTTTTTTGGGGTTTTTATGCAATTTTTCGTGCAAATGATATGCAAAAATTATGAAAAATTTACTGGAAGTTAAACATGATGAAAGAGAGCTACTGTATTTTTTTTAGAATTTTCTGAGACTTTGTGATTTTTTTATAAATATTTTACTGAAAACAGAGTGATTGTGGGTATTTAATTCCTAATTAATCCAGAAATCAAATTATCCAGAGATTGATTTATCTCAAATAGATAGTTCAATAAGGAATGCAGGAGACTTGAAATTTCTCAAAAATGTTATTCGTGGAATTAATTAAAAATCAACTAAAGAAATCACTCTACAATTTATTTTATGCAAACGACAACTCTGAATTTGACGATATTTAGACTGTAATCAAAGCAAATTTAGGAAGCATCATTGGCAATTTTTTCATAATTTTTGGAGCACTAAATCGGCCTGTGCGAATTTCAGAGTATAATTAGACAAAATATCACTGATTTTCACTCTCTGAATTTTAGTAAATTATGAGATGCTCACAAAAATATAAATAAATAGCCAAAATGTTCAGAATTAATCAGTCAACAATATGCTATTTTTGTATTAAAAATGGATGACAGAATGATGTCCAAATTGACGCTCAAAGCTAGGGGTGTCAATGCAATATATAAAAGAAACTAATAAACTGCAACTAAGAACAGGGACACATGTGCGAACAAGTAAACATGAAAGGATGGTAGTGCAATTTTCACAAGATAATAAAAAAATAATAAAATGAGAAGACCTTTTCTTGCTTGGGTTCCAAGCACCCATTCCACGCCTAGGGCTAAAGACGTGGGGGCTCGGCCGCGGCGCGTGATGGACAGGCGGCGCAAGAAGGGCGCGTGCACGGCGGCGCGAGCGGCGATGGCGAGGCGCGGGGGGCGTGCACGGCTGGCGGAAGGGCTGGCACGCACGCGGAGGGCGGCGCTGTTCAGTGGAGAAGGAGAGGACGGGCGCGCGGAGGCGCGGCCTGGAGGCGCGCGGCCTGCGATGGGCGAGCACGGTTGCAGCGATGCGCTGCCGGCCTTCGAGGAGGAGGCGGGCACGGCACGGGCCGCAGAGGGCGACGTCGTGGGAGTGCAGGGGGGGGCGACGCGCGTGTGGAGGAGTAGGCGTGGGGGCCTCACGTCGACGGCGAGGAGGCGCTGGCGTAAGGGAGTGGCGCCTGGGGACGAGGTGGCGCGGAGGGAAGGTGGCCGGCGTCGACGGAGGCTGAACACCTGGGCGCGAGGAGGATGGCGTCGAGGGGCGGTTCGACAGGACGGCGCAGCGGATGGCTGTGCGCGGAGTGGATGGCTGTGCGCGGAAGGAGTCGGCCGCACGGGGCTGGTGCCGGCGTCTACGGAGGCGCAGTTCTCGCTGCTCCTGTTTTATTATTTTTTGTATTTTCTTTTTTTGCAAATTTTTATATATTTTTGTAAGCAGGGAATGAAAATGCAATGGACGGGTAGTGTTGGTGTGTGATTTTTGTGAGCTGGATGTGGTAAAAATAGTGGTGATGATGAAATGATTTGATGATGTTGTTTGGTAAAAAAAATGTGGTGATAAAAAAATGAAATGATGTTTGTGAGTGTGGTGGTGAATGTTTGAATAAAATGATGGTGAAATTGTAATGTGGTGATTATGATGTTGATCAACAAGAAACAAAATTGTTAGATAAAAAATGATGAGGAAAAGTAGAGAGATTTCCCTGTGACGGGTGGATGTTGTCGCCTGTGGAGGAGGAGAATATCTTCGACTCCGATGATCGTCGCTTCAAGGAGATGGCGGCCTCCGAAGCTTGAGCAGCTTCCTGCGAAGGATGACTACGACGAAGTGGTTAATACCACCTCGGATCTCGCCGTGGAGAGGTCATTGCTCGAGGATAATGTTAGGACGCTGTCACCGACGGGAACACTCCAAGCTCGCTCTCTTTTCGTTGGAATACGGAATGACGGATGGAAAACAATGGAGGAGAAGATGGGAATATAAAGAGGAAGAGGGAGTTGGAAAAGAGATGGAGAGAGTGGAGAGAATGGTGGAAGAAGTGGGGAAGATTGTGGCTTGGAGTGGGGAGTAAGAAAAGAAGAGGTAAAAGGGAGATTAAATAAACAAAATAATAAAATAAAATAATAGGCTACTTAAAATAATTAAAATAGTAATAATAAAATAATAATAATAAATCCGAAAATAATAAAATAAATCAGAAAATAATAAAATAAAGGGGTGACACGTGGCGGCTCCCGGAGCGGCCACATGTCGCTCCTAGAAAATTCAAAAATTAAATGTAAACAAAAATAAAAAAGAAATAATAAAAGGGATTAAATTAAAAAGTGGTCAACACGAAAGTTGCTCGTCTCGACGAGATCTACAACTTTCGTGAAGGGCCGAAAATCAAAGGAAATCATCTGTACAAAAATATATTTTTGGGTGCTACCTTATAGATATAAAATACCGCATTTTATCTTTTGTATTTTTTTTGTCATTTTAAAAGAGAGAAAATCAAAATAAAAAATAGAGAAAATATGAGGAGAATATTTACAACTTAATCTACTTTTTTGGATTTTTAATAATTAAGAAAATGAAATGGTAAAATACAGGGGTAAAACGGTCATTATGTACAATGTACAAAAGGGGTCCAAAACCAAGCAAGCCACCATGATGCTTTCAAGCTACGCACACCCAAGCCACCATCATCCTTCGAGCAAGAAACTGTTTTCCAATCCACTAAAGGTAATCCGCTTGATCTTCCCGACGACGTCCAGAAGAAGCGTCTCATGATGCTTTCAAGGCACTTCCTAACTCCAACAAGCAAAATTCTGGAAGATAGGAAAAAGATAGGAATCGCCGAAAGGACTGAGCGCAACAGAACTAACCTACCACCTCTAGACAAACAAACAGACTTCCAACCAGCTAGCTTCTGCTCCAACTTCTCAATCACCGGTATCCAGTCCGCCAATAGCATCTTTCCACTTACCAACGACACCCCAAGATATCGCAATGGCAAATCCCTACGGGGAGAACACAACCAACCAGCACAAATGCCAATCTCCTCATCCTCCAAGCCGAGAGGGACAAACTCTGATTTGACTCTATTGAGTCTTAATCCAGACACATCACCAAATATGTTGAGAACCACCGACATGCCTCTACAACTCTCAGCACCTCCCTCCGCAAAAAGCACAGTGTCATCCGCATACTGAAGCAGAGGTATCGAAAGCTCTTCCTTTATGAAACCCTTGCAAAAACCTCATGTCACCGCTCGATCAATCATAATAGATAGGGCATCCGTTGCAAGGACAAACAGTAGTGGATCTAGGGGGAAACCTTAATGGAATCCACGTTGCGGCTGAAAATACCCTCCCTTCGGTTGACCATTGATAAGGACAGCGCAAGAAGCAGTCGTTACACACCTCTTCATCCACGAGATCCATCTATCTGGAAAACCTCGTCTGAACAATGATGCCCATATGAAACGCCAATCCACACAATCGTAGGCCTTAGAGAAGTCCACCTTCCACATGACTCCCTTTATTTTCCTTATACGCCAATATGCAATAATCTCCGATGCCAAGACAACGCTATCCATGAGTTGTCTACCAGGTAGAAAAGCACTCTGAGAAGGAGAGATGATCCTTCGTAGAACTCCCCTCAATCGGTTAGCTAAGACCTTTTCCACAATCAAGTAAATTGCATTGGACAACGCGATTGGACGAAAATCCTTAATCTTTGTTGCCACCTCCTTCTTCGGTAGTAAGAATATAAAAGATCTGTTAAGTCGATCAAAGCCATAGTTTCCATCAGCAAACTCTAGTACAATCTCCAACACTTCTTTGGAAACCAACTCCTAAAATTCTCTAAAGAACAACACTGGAAACCCATCCGGTCCTGGACAAGCATCAGGGTTCCGCGCAAAGACAACCTTGCAGATCTCTTGTAACCTGAAAGGCCTCGTCAAGAAGCCCACCTCATCACCAGATAGACTCTCCACCCCCATGCCCAACCATCTTGAACCACAATGGGATAAACGTCTGCTCATGTTTTTAAAGTAGCTTGTCACCTCTCTTGCAACCGCCTCCTCCCCATGGAATTCCTCACCTCCAACTTCGATCGAATGGATCAAGTTCCTCCTCCTTCTCCCATTTGCTACCGCATGAATTCGCATCACCCTCCTTCAACCATCTCTGTCAGGATCTCTGCCTCCACTCAAGCTCACGCTTCCTATCCTCCTCCTCAAGGATCTTCTGCACCACCCCCCTGCTGGCTAGCTCTTCCTCATCTAGACTTATGTTATCCTCCAACAAGTCCAGCCTCACCACTTCTTCTTGTGCCTGAGTACGCCTTCGCTCACGTTCTGCACGAGAATCTCTTCTGAAAGCCACTAACCTTGTTCGTAATGCTGCACGAGAATCTCTTCTGAAAGTCACTAACCTTCGCTCACGTTCTGCACGAGAATTCCTTTTTCGTAATGCCACAATTACAATATTTTAGAGTACAAGTGTAAACACATTTCCTAAAAAATGGACAATTAAAAATACTAATTAAAATATGATCTTCTAATAAACAAATGATATTCATCCGTTCCATCAAACAAATTTTTACACTGACCTCTAATTTCTGTCCACTTACATCTAACCCCTATAAATTTTGTAATCACACCACTATCCTTGTTCAATTCAAGAATTAAGGAATAAAAATGGATAAGATATAAACGAGATTTATCTCTTTTTATTATTGATTGATTTGAGTAATAAAGAAATGATGAGTACTGTATATAAAGACATAATTATTGATAGAATCACAATATGACTGCTTTATTCCATACAAGCTTATCTTGAGTTAAAGTCTTGTTATCTCAAGATAAGGCGATGGTATAGTTTTACTCTATATAACACATATACCCATGCTCAAGGATTGTGTTGCGATGTATGAGTTAGAAAGATTAGAGAGGTTATAGTGTAAGTCACAAAAGTCACGGAGTAATTACAAAGATTACAGGGAGTATGTTGTAATCGGATGACATTTTTTGAGTTAATTATGTAAAAGTACGTATTTTAAATACAAATAGATGGGAATCTACTATCTAACGCAGCGGATCCAAATAAAGACAAAAAAGGACGCTAATAGCAAAGAGCACATGGATCGTCTCTCTCTCTCTCTCTCTCTCTCTTCCGGACGAAAGAGAAAAGTTCAAAAAAAACTCAGACAAGGGGGTGAAGGAGAAGCTGCCACGTGACAGCACGCTGTCCTCTTCGCCTTCAGAACCTCGCGTTCTGGAAGCCATGCGACCCGTCAGAAGCCGCCACCGTCGCCTTCCTCTCCGCCGTGCGCCACCCCGGCGTAGGCGTGCGTGGCTCCTCCGCCTTCTCCTCCGCCACGTGTCTTTCCCTGACCCTCCTCCTCCTCTCATCCCTCACCTCTGCTTCCTCCCCCTCCACCACCACCAGCCCCTCTCTCCCCGACCCGCACCCCGACTGCCGCAACAGAGCCCGCGCCGACCCAAGAAGCCGCTCCGCCGCTCCCCACTCCTCCATCCCCGCCAGCCTCCTCGCCTCCACTGCCGCCCGCGTTGCCACGTACGCGTTCCTCATGCACTCCGCCACGGACGGCTGCGAGAAAGACACATGCAGCGCACGTTGGCCCTGGAGGAGCAAGGATGTGGCCTGCGGGTCTCCGTAGGAGAAACCCACCTCAAGAACGCCATGTTGGTCGTCGCCATTTGGTACCCTGACCTCAACAAGAAGCTCCCTCTCCTCCTCCGCGTATAGATCCCCCAGCCTTGATACAGCTCCAACGGCCTCTGGCCGCCGTGCGCCGAAGGCGTAGACGACGGTGACCTCACCGGGGGAGAATGATAGACGTACGCAGACGTTCCGCGCTACCACGCTGAGAAGAGCCCCCACGCATCTGGTGAAGGCGTCGTCATCCGTTTGTGTTGTGGCCTCTTGAACCGGGATCTCTACGTGGGCGAACCGGGTTGGGCCAGTCGGGCGGCGACCTACGGGCCCTTGACAAGGTGCATCGGAGAGGAGCATGACACTGGCGACGGGATTCCGCTCCCTGCGGTCCTCAAGGACTCTTGTGGCCATTCTGAGGGCGTCACCGACGGCGCTGACGCCATCGTTACTCGCCACGAGCTCGTCGACGATGCGTCGAGCGGAGCTCTGGCCATGTTGGGTCATGTTGGTCAGAGCGAGAAGTATCCTCGGGGTCGAGGAGGAACCCATTAGGGCCAGGCGATCGGAGGGGGTGAGGGAGGAGATCACGAGCGCCATGGCGCGTTTGAGCATCCGGAGCTTTGCGGGCGTCATGCTCGCGCCGCCCACGTCGAGAACGGTTACCAAATCGATGTGGGCTCGTGCATGGGAAGGCGTGGGCACCTGTGGGGCTCTCAGCTTTACGGCGAGCACATACTTGCGGTGGGTACGCTCTCGTGCGAGAGGGAGGATGTGAGGAGAGACGATGACTTGTATCCCTTTGTTGTTTCCTTCGTTACCAACCTCGGGGAAAAGGCTTTCGAGGTGGGTCATGGTCGTCTTGAGCTCGTCGTCATCGTGGGTCTTCCGACCACGAAGGTGGTCGGAGAGGAGTGGGACGTGGCTCCATGCGGCGGCGCAGACCGGGCAGACGAGGGCATTGGTCTGCTTGACGTGGGCCGCTATGCAGGGGAAGTGGAAGGCATGGGCGCACTCCGCTGTGAAGACCGCCACGCCTTGCGCCGCCCTGGTGCTTCGCATGCAGATCCCGCAACAACCCTGCGATGAACCGGGGGTCCAACCAAAAAGAAAAGCGGACGACCCACGTGAGATCTTGAGGTGGAGATCACAGAACCAACGAGGTTTGGTGTTTTACGTACCCGATGGAGGCGCAGCTTCAGGAGTGCGAATCTGGATGGAGACCTCGGAGAGCAAGGAGCCGATTTGGCAGCGGCTGGTGTGGTGGTGGTTCGACAACGTAGTGTCGTCGGAGCTGGTCCAGCCAGCTCCAGCTGCGGAAGTGGTCGCGGCGTGGAGGGGTTGCTCCTGAAAGAAGGGCTCTCTTGGGTCCACGTCTCGTGTGGGTCTCTCGGGATCGACGTGCAGAAGGCTCTCTTCCACCTCGTTCCCATTGCTGCACAGATCTCCGGCGTAGCTTAGGGAGGAAGGATGGTGGGTATTTAAGCATGGAATCTCTTGCTTGTTTAGCCAGTTCTTGCTCTTTTTAATAATCTAGCTGCTGATATCGAATAATATAGAAGTTTTTTTACCATGCTAACATTGAAGTATGGAATCTTTCGCTTGATGCATGCGGGGTAGTTTCGGTCAACTCCTCCGGGGAGATTTGTCCTATTCTTTTACTCCCACAGGCAGCGCGCCGCGATATGCAGTGATCTATGATCTCTTTATGGATCTCCTGTACGTACGGTGTTACGTGAGATGAGGCTTGGGCATTAGCTTTGGGATATGGGTTTTGGAGATGGTGCAGGGATGCTCTGTGCTTCCGCGCCCATCCCCAGGAAAAGAATAATGGTTTCGTTTGAGTTGGAGTAGTTGGCTGGTCGGATTAAATACGTCTGGATTTCGTATTAACTAATCTGCGGGATCCATACTTTGCTTTTACTTGTCTGGTATTTGTTTATGGCAACTGCTGCTGCGGACGGCGGTGCCATTGTTGGGTTAGATTTGGTGATGAGAAGGTGGTGAGGTCCCCTTGTGGTCAACATCAAAGCAGACCAACGAGAGCTTCCAGCTCCGTTCGATCACATTGATCCGGAACGTTTCGAGTGTGATCGGATGGTCCTGAAGCCGTGGTGTTGATCACAGCAAATGTCCCTTCCCTGGAATTTGTTTTTGATTTATTTAATATTTTTTAACATTTGCACCATCCTTCGAGTTTATGCAAATGAACTTGTGCCTCTACTTTTTTTCCCAAGAACACTGCGCCTATTCCTACAATTTTCACGGTATTGTCTTTCCGTTAGTGTAATGCAAGGGTGTAAGTGTAATAATGGAAGAGCACTAGTGTGAATTTTGTAAGAATACAAGTGTTATTGCAAAAAAGTAGGAGCGTAAGTTTATTTTCAAAAACTCGAAGGGACACATGCTCAAAAATACATTTTATTATGTGATTCTCCCCCCAACAACCACATGCATGAAGGAACTTATTGATAGTGTAACAAGTTATGATAACAAAAAGTTGAATAGATTATTATGTTTTACATGTTATCATATACTCATCTATTTTAATGTGGATATGTATACGACAATAGATTGAGTAAATGTACTTAATCATTTATATGCTCGATAGAGTAAATCACATAAAAAATATGCAAATTCACCTCTTGACACCTCTCATCTGTATAGGCATATGTATACATAAAAATGGATAAGGTTATTCATATTTTAAAATAGACAAGGATAATGTAAAACCTATATTTATATTTCATGGACTCACTAGGGAGAACACGACATGAATCTAGGGGTCCGTTTGGTTACCAAGTTACCTCGAAGTAACCCAATTTACCCCTATAGAAACCGGCATTACATCAGATTCCTTATTCCAACCCTCTTAACTATCCAAACAACTACTATTCACATAAGGTTACCTCAACCTAAACCCATCCCAGTAACCAATCAGTTGGAAGAATTTCTATTATATATGAAAATCAACATCGTGACAGAGGCGAAAAATGGAGGATGTAAAGACAAAAATATGAACAAAAATATAGTAGTATAGAGGAAGAGAAATGTTATAAACTAAACGTCACTTAAACTAAATCTTTAAAACATCGAGATAGGAGATAGGCAGACAACAAGCTGCGTCACTAATCTTTTTTGATTTGCAAAACCAATCCTTCTAAACACTACATCCATAGACCTAGGAACCATAATATTGCTGCTCATGATTTTTTGGACCTTCTTCAAAAGCTCAACATTTTTTGGTACTAAGAATCCAAAAGTATCAAAATCAAAAGAGTGATTCTCAATGCACGCTTTGTCATACTTCACCACTTTTGTTGAAGTAGTTTTAAAGGCAGCATACCCCCCTGTGAAGGTCCCACTCTTCAACCCAACCAGTAGAGAAACTCCTGTTAAAATTACACAAGCATGTTTCCCCCTGACACGTCTAAAAATCAAAATATCGGCAAGTTTAAGTGTAGATCTTTCCTCATGCAAATCAGTTAAAAATTTCATAAGAGCTGCTTTCTTAGCAGCAAGACCTGCACATCTGAATGCATCAAATAAAATGTCTCTAACAAGATTGTGTATGTACTTAAAATCCGGAAGCTCCCTGCAATGAATTACATGATCTTCAAAAGTGTCTAAGCATGCCTTATGGCAAACTGGGCATATCTCGTCAGCTGGAAATAAAGAAATCATGAGATGATATCTGAGAATACTTCAATGCTCTACCGGTGACATGTGCAGATCAAGTCCGTCAATAGGAATAGCAAGGAGAAAATCTTGAGCATGATCAAATTGAAAACACCGAAAAATTACCTTTTGTCTAACGATCATGTCAAATTTCACCTCAATTTCCTTAATTATTTTGCTAAAAAACGCTCGCCAAAATATCTTGATTCTTTGGAGGGACGGTGTCCTTTCTAGAGAAACTTCTGAGATCGAATGAAGGAAATCATACCATGAAGTTGATGAAGAGCAGAATCAAAGATGGAGTCCAAATTGTAAATCTCACTGTCTCGCAAGATATGATCTTGAAGTTCCCAAGACTGTGTAGTAATAGCCACAAAGGCATACGAAGAAGCCTCAACTGCTGAAAGTAGCCCCAAACTGCCAAGCCGAATGAGCAATGAAGCCATTCTCCATTTGAGGTCTCCAAAAAAGGGGTCTCTACAAACAATAATGTCTTCAATAGACTCTCGTAAGCCTCTGTCGAATAATACCGATCCCACCTCCATGTACATAGGATGATAAGTCCTCAAGCCAAATAAAAATTTTGCTATAACCATACAAGAACGGAGTAAAAGAAGCTCACTCTCGGGATCATCCAACTGAGGAAGAAAATGCATCAACTACGCATCTTTAGCATCTCTCTCCAGAGCTAAACCTTCAATAAATTTTTTATCCCTACTAACCGTCCTTCCAAGCAACTTCATGCCTAACGAAGGTCTTTCAATACATGTTGGGAACAACCCTTTGCGAAGCTTCGTACCATCACATTTAGGATAAAAGAGTTCAATTTTATGAATATTCAAAATTAGACCCAAGTTTGGACCACTCTGCTAGATGATACCAAGAGCCTTGACCACCTCATCCGTGTCCCCAGTAATCGTACCATCATTAAGATACCACGCATGAAGAAGCAGCTTGTAATTATCCCTGATATAATGGATAAGTGTATGCAATATAATGGAAAAAAGGAGCGATCTTAGAGGATCACCTTGTTGTACTCCAGCAGATGACCAGATCATATGCATGTCTCCAAGGTATAACCTTGCTTTCTGTCCATATAAGAATTCCAGCCTCAAAGAGATAGATGTACATCTTTCTCTCACATGTCGTAATAAGGCAGACCTATCAACCATATTAATGACATGGGAAAAATCCACCATGAGCATGGAAAGAGAACCATCATCATAACAAGCGTTCAACACTCTGCTGACGCTGTGTAGAATAGACTCAACTCCACCAGAAACACCCACTCCAAACAGGAAGCCATTCAGATATTTGATAATATCTTTACTTACTCCTTCCATTGCAACTTTAGATACTAGACACCTCCTAATAGTACCAACTGTAATAAGACGAATGATGTTATCTGGCTTAAGCAATGGAGTAAGCGATGCAGACACTATAAATTCTGATAAGCACAAGGGACATCTTCCTCCCAAATCATAAATTAACCACAAAGGTGACGACATGTAAAAGGTATATGGTTACGACAGACCCCTCACCACACATAACATCAATGAGGTGTTGGGCCTGTAAACCGTCTCTACCACAAGAAGTCCCATTAGTGAAAGACTTGATACACCCAAGAACGGTGTCAACATCTGTAATAAGAGGAGCTTCGGAAAGGGGATAATCTGACAAGGACAGAGTTAGATTGTGAAGGATATGAAAAAATTCTTAAGCACATCATAGAAGCGTGAGGATCGCATCATATGCGATCGGAAGTGACTAGTTGTACTAGTCGCTCGGGGCAGCGAGATTTAAAAAATTTTAAACGATGAAATCATATGATCTAAGAACACTTCTCAGATCGTTTCATCTAAACCACAAACAAGTATTAGGTTTTACCTCTTGAAGCGTGGTTGCGATCGAGTCTCTAAATGAAGAGACCTCCTGTCTCAAGTCCGATCCGACAGAGGAGACGCTTGTGAGCGCATTGATGAAACGCGTGCTCCTTGCAATCCATGTTGATGATCTAAGCGACGAATCTCCTGATCTCATCTCATGAGATCCGACATCTTCTTCATGAGCGAGGCAGACCGAAGGAGACAAAGACCCACGAGCAAACGATCCAGCAACATAATGGTGATACGACGACGATGGCGACTCTCTCTAGGGCTCCATGGTGGACGGTCACAATGAGAGCGAGAGAGAGACTTGGCGTGTAGAAAAAGAGAGAGATGGAGAGAGTTTAATTTCTCTTGGAATTATGTGTGTCCTTTCAAAGGCAAGGGCTACCCTTCCTTTTATACTAGTTGGATGCGCATGGATGTCAATCCATATGATTTCTTAATCTACGGTGAAGATTAAAAGTTCATCAATCAATGGTCATGATTTGTTTCTCCAAAAAAGAAAAACAATTCTTTTAAAACAAATTAATTATATCCTTTTTCAAGACAATAATTAATTCATTTTAAATTTAATCAATATACATAGATAATATAGAAGACTAAGTCTCTTTACTAAATATAGGGTGGTTGTCCCCCCTTAAACAAGTCAAGGTGGACGGCTACCAAAAAGAGATAAAGTCTCCTTTTTTATCTATATATATCAAGTAATATGCAATAACAATTATTGCATTTATAATTCCAAATTACATTTTATGAAAATTTCAATCATGCCATTGATAAATATGAATCATATTCATATATCCAACATAATATGTAAATTAGATTTGTAGTTAATTATTTATTGTGAATCCCATTCACAACAACATACAATTTGTAAATTCCATTTACAATTAAATCTCTCCATCATATTATAAATCATATTTATAATATCCATGATTATTATGGATAGTGATATCCACATTAATCATATCCTTGATAATTAAATCACATTTAATGATCTAGGATCTCAATTCTCATGTGCCCAAATAACATGAATCACATTTACGTTATTCACATCTTTGATAATTAAATCACATTTAATCATCTTAGATAACTCTCCTTATATGGCCAAATAATATGAATCAAATTCATATTATTCATGATAATTAAATCACATTTAATTATCAATATCTCAATGCTCAAATACATAATTCAACAGTAGAATTATTCTTGAACTCTTTCAAGACCAATGTGCTTTCTCCGCGGATACTTGGAGATAAGGACAGTGCGATTGTACTTTCCATGTATATCGACTTGGATATTGAGATCATATCTAAAATCTAGATCTTGCGGACCTCCCATAGATGTTTGATTAAATCAAAACTGTAAATCTCATATTTTCATTGCATCTGAATGATATTCAGATCACTATCCAACATTTGGACCAAGATCAGATTACTTCTCTATTTAGAGGAGTCATTAAAATCCAAAGCCATTTCAACACTCTCTAGGAATGGAAACATCATGATTATACAATCTTTTTGATGATCACATCACCCTCAGGTATTCCTAATACCCGTACATCATGCACATTGGAAGAACTAGAACAAACTCTAAGTTTTAGATCTCATTTAGGCTGTCTCCTTCAAGGTTTCATCATTAAGTTTCTCATTTGATCATTGGGAGTCAGTATCGATCATATACTTTCTAAAAGCATATATCATATCTAGGTGTTGATCATATACTTTCCAAAAGATATATCAAACCTTACAATATCAGTCAAGCTTCCAAAGCGAGAAGACCGTGCATGAAATTTGATCCTTCCCAATATCTCATGAGTGAGCTCGGGTTTTTCGATCCAGTAATGAACCTGTATGATCCCTTCGAGAGATCGTATAGACCTTGATTAGGCCATTAGCCTATCGGTTTTCCAAATGTACATACTCAAACATATAGTAATGCATTTGTATCCGATCAGAGGATGCATGCCTATATCGTGACAACATACGACATAGGTCTTTGGTTATCTCGATCTCATTAAGTCAACTCTTTGACTTAACTAATCTGACACCTCCAAATCTCTATTCCTATGCAGAATATCTGCATCAAGAGATCAATCAGATATAAGTCAAAAGAGAAATGGTTGCCATCTCCTACTCAGGATGGAAATCACATCTTAACAATCATTTGATGGTGCTTGATGAGTCCCAATCTAACTCTTTAGATATCCATCCAAGCACCTAAAGGATATGGGAGAATCCTTAAGTGCATCACGAAAGCGTGAGGATCTCATCATATACGATCGAGAGCGACTAGTCGCACTAGTTGCTCGGTGCGTCGGAATTTAAAAAATTTTAATCGATGAAACTACATGATCCAAGAACACTTCTTGGATCGTTTCATCTAAACCACATACTAGATAAAAGAATGCCTCTTGTAGCGTGGTTGTGATCGAATCTTTAAGAGAAGAGACCTCCTGTCTCAAGTCCGATCTGTCGGAGGAGACGCTTGCGAGTTGATGAATCTCCATTTTATCACCTTTATTCTATTATTTTGGCCTTAAAAACCCTAGATAATGCATGTAAATAACATTTATTTGTACAAAATAGCATTCATTATTTGTTATATTTATTGTATATAAAATACGGTTTTTAATGCCAAAATTATAGAATAAAGAGAAGAAAAGAAAAAAGAATAAAATATCACAGATATTTTATGACCCTACACCCCGAAACCAAGTCAAGAATTGAGTTGGTCGACAAGGAATAAAGTAGGGGGAGATGAGGGCCAAAATAGAATAAAAACCCAATTCTTTTTATTCATTTATTAATGTATTTTTGGCACCTATTTTATTATTTATTATTTATTCATCAAATGAAGAAACTGTGCACATGAAAGTTGTAGACAATAATGTGAATAAAAATACAAAATTGAGTTTGTATAAAAATAATACACAGTGTTCATTTTATACACAAAATAAAAAGCCAAAAACCCAACTTCCTAGACCCATATCTTTCAAATAAAAACTAAAAACATTTCTAATTGTATATAACTTTTCACAATCTATTTAATGGTGGTGGTTTTGCATTTTTTGGAGTTACTGTATGAAATTTAGGTTTTTGACCCCTATTGTATAATAAACCTGATTAAAATATTCAATTTATTCATTCTATATTATTTTTACAAATTTATATTTTTATAATTTTGTAATCATTATTTATAACATATGTGCATATTGAAACCACAAAAACCAAAAAGAAAAAATATAAAAAAAATAGTCTATGTGAAAACATAGGCAACAAAACCTATGTTATTCTTGTATATAAATAAAAGTAGATTTCGTTATTTTATATTTTTTAATATTATGAATATTATCTATATTCTATTAAAAATATAAACTTAGAATAAAATCCAATAAAATACATTAAAATAAAAGATGTATATAAAACATAGGTAAAATACCTATAAATATACCTATACAATATACATATCTATTTATTTAAGTATACAAATAACATGATAAAATAAAATAAAAATAGATTTAAACATCTAAATAAGTTGTAAATATATAAATAAATAAAGAAAATAATAAAATAAAATATATAAAATAAAAATAAAATAGCTAAAATATAGGTAAATATACTTATAAATACACTATTAGAAACTAACTACTAATAAATAAAGTCAAAATAAATAAATAAAAATCATAATAAAATAATAAACAAAATAATAAACATTTTTTATTTTATAATCTAAAAATAATAAAATAATTTATTATTTTTAATTAATTATTCTTTAATAAGTCATGCATATTTGTCGCGTAGCGGGCTGACGTGGCCCAATGGCTGTGTGCTGACAGTTGACCCCTGGTCAAATGTCCCTTCAAACCTCCTGGCGCGTCGGACCCGTCTTTCCCCGCTTTTCCGCATTTTTTTGTGCACGCTACATCCTTCAACCGACTTCGCTTCCTTCACGAAAAATAATCATGGATCATCTTAGATTCATGCCAGACCTATAGATCTCATGTACATAGCTCGATCCTCATGATTTTCCCCGGTCAATAAGGGTGCCCCATATTATCCATAAATAAACGATCTTCTCCTCCGTTGATTTTTTGGGCCATCTTCAAGCCTTAGAGCCGTTGCATCTCGGCCAAAGAGTATATACCCGTGACAGGGGGAGTCCCCTGAGGTGATGGGAGCTCGCGGAGGAGGAGGTGCGCCCAAGGCCGTCATCGCCGGCGACCTCTGCTCCCTGCCTTCGCTGACAGGTAAGAGCTGCATTTTTTAATGATTTTTAGGTAGATTTTAATTCTAGTATTTTAATTATGCATTTAGTTTAGTGATTGAACTGTAGTTGTAGACGAGTCTGCTCGATTCGTAGTTCATTGGAGCTCTGATCCAACGAACGTTTCACCGTGTTCCCGACTGTTTTCTTCCCCGCTTTACACTTCATTTCATTTCCCTTCGCCTTCTCGACACCCAACGCACTTCCGTTCAACCAGATCCTCCTTGGATCTGGAATTGGAGCTCCAACTCTGTCTCCCTCCACCAAACCTCTCCGTCACCATCCATCTCTCGTCCATTCACACGCCTAAATCACCCCAGACCCGTCGCTTTCTTGCCCTTATCCTTTCTGAAGTGTCTGGAGAACCGAAGGACCCTCCTAGGTCAATTGCGATCAAAAGAAAGGCACCTAGAGCCCCGTTTCTTCTTCGAGTTGGTTCACCGTCGTCGTAGCTCCAAGTGCTCGTGGGAGACTATCAACAGATGCGGAGGATGAGGGGAAATGTTATGCGGCCCTCGCAAGCCACCCAGGTGGTCAGACGCACGAACTACACCGGATCGAAGCTCGTGAGGCACGTGGTTCATCCATGTTCTTCCGAGCATCTTCAAAGCCTTCGGACCGGGCCCCTCCTCCAGATCTTCCAGATGTCGTCCGATGCTTCTCATCATAACTGTAGATCGCCCACCGATGATTTAATATGGAGCGTCGAAGACAAAGCAGTACCAACTCACCACAGCGCGTCACGTGGCAAGTCATCGCCCATCAACCGTTCGATCTGTGCTACTTTGGGGTAAATTGCAAACCTAGCCCCATCATTTTTTATTTATTTATTAATTCTATAAATAAAGTGTAGCGTTATAAATAATTGGATATTTTGCAAATAGGCCCCTATACTTTTGCCATTTACATTTGGGTCCAGTCCACGTCACCTCACGTGGCGTCCCACGTGAGGTGGCGAAATTGCAGGGACACCCCTGCACATTTTTGTATTTATTTGTAGTTCAGTAAAAATGTGAATAATGTTCTATATTTTTGTTAAAATTACTGGAAGGCCCTTGGATTTTATTGTATTTGCATTTTGGTCCCTCCAAATCTATGTCACGTGTTGTCCCACGTGATGGTCAAATTACACTATAACCCCTGGTGGTTTTTGTAATTGGTTAATAGTTCAATAAAATTGAATTAACGTTGTAAATTTTTGGCATATTTGTACTGCACCCCATGTAGTTTATTTTATTAGCAAAAATGCCTCTACTAGGCCATTGATTTTTGTATGTTTCCTCTATTTATTAAATAACCTAATATGCTCCAAAAAAACACAAAAACCGGTAAAAATACCTCGTTCCTTATACTTCATGCCATGTGTTACTTTACATTTTTGGGTATTTTAATTATTTATTAAAAATGAAAAGGAGCCTCTTTATTCCTTGTTTAGATTATAAAATACCAAAAAACATAGAAATACATCTAAAAATTCCAAAAAAAATTAAATATAGAATATTTTGACCTATTTTATTTACAGATAAAAATCACTAAAAATCGAAAACCACAAAATCTTTTATAAAAATCTAAAAAAACCTTTAAAAATCCAAAAATATGTTTTTCTATTTTATAATTTTATTTATATAAATATTTATATATTAAAATTGATTTGGGTAATTTTTAGAACTTATTTACTATTTTTAAAATCTAATTCAATTTCAGCCTAATTATTTAATCCCTTATTTGGGATATTTTTTACTTTTAAAATACAGAAAAACTAGCAAAAAATCGTAGAAAATTACAAAAACATTATAAAAATATTAAAAACCCAAAAACAATTTATTATTTGTCTTTTGTCTATGTTTATTAGTATTTATAAATATAATACTATATATTGTGTATATAAAACCTTATATGTGCTATACTGTTTATATAAAAGGAAAAATAATATAAAAATATAAAAAATATATAAAAAGAAAATATAAAAATTGGAAAATATAAAAATCAAAATATAAAAATATATAATCAAAAATAAAATAAAAAATATTAAAATTTAAAAACCCACAAAAACAATAACATCAACACGAGATAAAAGACAATTTTGAGCAATGTTTTGCCTCCTTCTCCCGTTTGCTCCTTGTGTTCGACCTCTACACATACTTACATGCTAGACACATTGTTGTAGAGTTATAACAAATTTTAACTCCATATTTTTTATATTTAATTGCTTTATTCTTGTTATGGGTTAATTGTTGATCAACCCCAAGGTTTTCATCGGTTGCCTCGACGATTATGCTCCCACCTTGTGTTGAACATATGATCGACGATTATTTTTGGAGTTATCAAATGACGGCGTTGCCGGGGAGCAACGTCGCGTAGTTGGAGATTATTTTGTTTGTCTATTATCTCTTGTTCATT
The DNA here is from genome assembly GCA_037367405.1 of Ottelia alismoides. Classification (NCBI taxonomy): domain Eukaryota; kingdom Viridiplantae; phylum Streptophyta; class Magnoliopsida; order Alismatales; family Hydrocharitaceae; genus Ottelia; species Ottelia alismoides. The sequence goes on from JAZKJV010000397.1 coordinate 1,236,441, forward strand.
TATTTATTGCATTTATTTATTTTTTATTATTCATTTATTTAATTTGCATTTATTATTTGATATTATTGCTGACTATCTGACTACTCTCTTTATTTGTCCTTGATGCGAGAGACTGTTGCGCGAAGGAATACATCCTAGGAGGGCCAACACACCCAAGCAAGACGGAGCCAGCCTTCTGAGGCAGCCGATAGGAGAGAGTATCAAGAGCAAGCAGAGAAGAAACTTGCGGAGTAGACTATGATTTTTGCATTATGTATATGTGTGAGAGAGAGAGAGTGACATCTATGTGTAATAATTTGGACTCTCAAACGCAGCTACTTCACGAGGTCTAATTCTCGGGGATTGTTCCCTTGGGGGCCTCGTCAGTTTTCTCACGTTTTTCTCGCTTTATTTTTATTTTTTTTAGATTTTGTTTTATTTATTTTGTGTGAATGAGCCTTAGCTTAGGAATTATTTGCTGGATAGATTAAGGTCCAAAGCCCCTAATATATTTGCATGTACCTATAGCTTTGTTTCTGGACTTAATCAAATTTTGAATTATTAGTTATTTGGATTTGAGATCGAGCGCCGAGAGAAGTGCTATATAATGCTTGCAGAATCCGTTGTGACGGACACCGATAAACTTCAGAGACCGAACTTTTGGATCTCATCTCTAGGTATTTAGCATGTGGTTCTTCACGATAATGGCAATTTATGTATCTAGGGCAATTTCATCAGCTTACATTTGCATCTAGCATAAGTTTTCAATTTTGTTATGCATCCTGCATGGAGAGAGCTGGAAAGTACTGCAAGTCTTCTGACTTTGCATGCATAATCGATTTCTGACTTGCATGACTTTTCTGACCTTCTCCCTCTGATTTTGCTCATCTAGGGCGTTAAATGGAATTGGAAGCTCGTTAGGTTCATTTGAAAAATAAAAAATAAAAAAATGATAACATAAATAAAATTGGGACTGCTAATGCGACTTGATCATTAAAATAAAATGTAATGGATTCCTTGTCTTGGGGAGAGCAACCCCTCCTTATATGCGCATTTTATTCTCACGTACACGCTAAGGATTAGGGCCCAAATCCCAAGCATGTCTTCGATATGTACAACTTTTGGATGATCATCTAACTCTAAAATTGACAAGATAAAAAGATCAAATCTCGATCTTCACTGTGTTGAGTAGGTGAACTGGGGGTTTGCTTTGTGTATTGATTGTGACTTTGAGTCCATCGGCATTTTCATCCATTCTTCGAGTCTTCAGTCCCGTGTGTGTGCGTATTTTCATTGAGTCATGCTACATCTCTTATACATACATCTCTTCATTTGCATTCGAGTCATGATATTGGGTCTTGAACTTCTTCATCTTCACCGGATCTTGCGGTTTTCCTCCTTGCCCATATCACCTATATCTAGTCCGGTTCGAGAAGATCCTCTCCTTGAACCACAATTTTGGATGTGTTCCCGCCTTGTGTGGAACACACAATTTTTGACTCTGTCCTCTCTTCTCTTGCCTACCCTCCTCGTCCCCCTTCATGTCTATTTCTATCACACGGGAATGTTGTGCTTAAAGACGCGGCCCGCGTTGAGGATTCATGGATTCCATTGCTTATTTGAGTAAGCTGGGCAGTTTTGAGGATGCTGAGAGTAATATGCTGCTTTGGTGGATTTAACTTCCGATGTGTGCATAGAAGCTTATTGAGGACTTTGATGATGCACAATTACTAGGTGTGATTGGTTATTAAGGATTTTTTATCATGCACACCGGATTGAGGATGCAACATTTTCTGATGAATTGATGATGATTTCATGAGCTATGACTGATTGATCTATTTCATGGTTCCTTCCGTGTTCATTTAGAGGACTGATTGGCTATCTTGATTTGGACTTCGAAGCCATGGTGATCGGAACCCACATGATCTCACTCATCTCCTTGATTGACCCAACCTCGATCTCCTGACTCGCCCATCCATCTATGGCACTTAGAGGACTTCTGTGGACATTTTGTGCCATCTCAGCTGATTTGAATGATTTGAGGGACAGATTGCATACTGTGATTGAACTGATTCTCTTTTATCCCTCACCCGATCTTATGCCCTCTTGAGGATTGATTGTTTGATATTGAGGACCTGAGATGTAATGCAAGCAATCCCATGTTTCAATTTACCTAGCTTGCATTACTCCTCGAGGACTATTGGCAGGAGGATGGACAATTTCTTTACGATCGATTTCATTCGCGGGGCATGAAACTGTTTCGTTTGATATGATTGATTGGCCTCCCTATCTGATTATGTACCTGATTTGTCGGTGCACGAGGCCAAATTCACTGAATACTTTGAGTCAGATCTCCTTGACGGTCCTCACAGGGATGAGTTGAAGTATATGGGATAATCCTCAAGCGCATCACGGAAGTGTGACCATCGTATCGAATACGACGAAGAACGACTAGTCATACTAGTTGTTCTATGCATCAGAATTTAAAAAAAATCATGTGATGAAACCACATGATCCAAGAACGATTCTCGGATCGTTTCATCTAAAACCACATCAAGTATAAAGGAGTACCTCTTGTAGCGTGGTTGATCGAGTCTCTACAAAAAGAGACCTCCTGTCTCAAGTCTGATCATCGGAGAAGACGCTTGCGAGCGCAGGGATGAACCGCGTGATCCTTGCAATCCAAGATGTTGAATCCAAGCGTGGAACTCCTGATCTCATCGCATGAGATAAAATGCCTTCTTCGTGAGTGAAGCATACCAAAGAAGATGGAGAACCGAGAGTTGTCGAGGCGGCTTCACAAAGGCGAGTCGACGAGGAAGATGTCTTCTTCTTCTCTTAGGGTGGACGACCACCAATATGAGAGAGGAAGAGAGGATGCGTGAAATATGAGAGAGGAGAGAGCTTATGATGTTTGTTCTTGTTGTAACCCTAGAGAGCATGAGATGCCTCTCTTTATATAGGGTTTGGGAGTCCATGGATCTCAATCCATGGGACACAAATCAATGGATGAGATTGATTTGCATTTCTTTCAATGGTCAAGATTGTTGTTGGTAAAAAACACAACAACAACTAATTTAATTTAGATTAAATATATTTGATAAATCAAATATTATTCAATTCTAAATTAAATCACTAAAATAGGAGATAATGGAGATGAGAATCTCCACATTCCATAAGGAGCCATGGACGGCTACCAATTCCATGTTGGAATGGCTAGCCGTCCACACTCCTAATTGGAATGTGAGATTCTCCAATGAAATCCAAGATTTCATGATTACTCATATCTCCAATTACAACAACAATTGTTATAAAAATATTCAACAAAAATAATTTAAAATTATTTTGAGAATATTGCAATCTTGCCATTGGAAGTTTGTGAATCAAATCCACAACCCAAAATAAAAAGTAATTTACATTTTCAATTAATTATACAATGTGAAATTCACATCAATAATTAATGAACAAATATAAATCATAATAAGCTCACTTTAATACATTATAAATCATATTTATAACATATTATGAATAATTGGATATTGCTATCCACATTATTCCTATCCATAATAACTAAATCACATTTAATTATATTGGATCATCATTCACATACATCCATTAATGTGAATCAAATTCACATTATGCAAGATAATTAAATCACATTTAACTATCCATTTCTCAATGCTTAGATATAATTCAACTATGGAATTATTCTTGAATCCTTTCAAGAATAATACGCTTTCTCCACAGATACTTGGAGATAAGGACATGGAGATTGTATTCTTCCACATATAGTGACTTGGATGTTGAGATCTCATCTCAAATCCAGATCTCACGGACCTCTCATAGATGCTTGATTAAATCAAGACCGCAAATCCAATCTTCTCATTGAATCTGAATCTCATTCATATCAATGTCCAACACTTGGACTAAGATTAGGTTACTTCTCTACTGAGAGGAGTTACTAAAATCCAAACATGTTTCATCACTCCCTCGAAATGGAAGCGTCATAGTTATACAATCGTTTATGATCAAATCACCCTCATGTATTCCTAACACCTGTACATCCTGCATACTGGAAGACCTATGATCAACGTGAAGATATAGATCAATTTTACACTGTCATCTTCAGGGTTTGATCACCAAGTTTCTCAATCTTGGTCATTGTGAATCGGTATCGATCATATGCTTTCTCAAAGCATATATCATACCTTCAAATTCTTGTCATACTTCCAAAGCACGATGACCATGCATGGAATTTGATCGGTCCCAATATCTCATGAGTGAGCTCATGTCTCCCGGTTCACATGTGAACCTGTATGATCCCTTTGAGAGATCGTATTACTCATATGCCCTTACATGCACACCAGCTCACTGGTGTATAGAGCTTGGTTAGGTCATCAACCTATTGGTCTGCCAAATGTACACACTCAGACATATAGTAACACATCTGTCTCTGGTCAGAGGATGTGTGTCTATGTTGTGACAGTATTCAACATAGGTCTTTGGTTATCTTGATCTCATTAAGTCAACCCTTTGACTCAACTAATCTGACACCTCTGAATCATTATTCCCATGCAGAGGATCTGCATCAAGAGGTCGATCAGATATCAGCCAAATGAGAAAGGATTGCCATCTCCTACTCAGGCTGGAGATCATCACTTAACAATCAATTGATGGTGCTTGATGAGTCCTCTATCTAACTCTTTGGATATTCATCCATGCACTAGCCTCTATGATCCAATCAATGAATCAACAGCTGTATGATTACCAAGATGGCCATGGTACATAAACCTAATTGTACAGAGGGACCTATTTTGTAAATTAGTTATTCTTCATTTCAGATCATGGAATGATATTCGCAATAACATTTATTGCATAATGGCTCGTCGTGGGCTCGCATGTCCAACATGAGTTTCATTCTGTTCTGCTCATTCCATGTTTAGTTCATAGTAATCTCCGAGGGTTATCTGCGAGAGACTGTGATAATTTTTAAGATCCATCAGTCTCTTCTGCTGGTAGCCAATTTGTCGCCTACCGAGGCTACTTCTGTTGATCTGTCTGATGGATATGACTCCTTTGAGTCTGCTCTCCTTGATGGCCCTCGCAAGGGTGAGCTCTATCTGATTACTCATTGACTACTATGTACCACTCCTCGAGGGTTATCTGCGGGAGGGTACATCATTTTGTTGGTACTCGACTTCATTTCTGGTGTCTCCAACTTGGTGGAGCACGAAGCCGAGTCTTCTGATTTAAGTACTCAGCCTCTTCCTTCGTTGTGTCTCCAACTTCTTGGAGCACGTAGCTGAGCCTTATGATTATTCTGTGATTTTTGACTCATCTGAGTCTGCTCACCTTGAGGACCTTCGCAGGGTTGATCCATGTCATGTAGTGTTCAGTGTACTCTTGTGACCTTCTGACTTTATGGTCGTCGGATATCATGCCGCTACATTGAGAGTCTCCTATCTCGCACTTTCTATACATCCCTGAGACCATGATTGACTTGGAGGGATCTGTACTGTTCCTTCTCCCTCCAAGTCTTACCGTACCGGCTCTGTTCCCTCATGATGATCCTATGAGCCGATGATCTGCTTCATACTACCGGAACCTCATGTCTCTTTCGATCTATCGTGCCCCGGTAGCTGACACCCATCTGCCTGTATATTCGGGTGTATTTTCACTTTCTGATCGTGTCGTCATTCTCATAGGGAGACACTGATGAGAGCACGATATTCACTTGACAGATGTCGTCCTGCACTTCACCCGTCTATACCCTTTGTATATATGTGTTACCATTTCATTGATTCTTTGTCCCACATGTTACATGTACCCCAGATCATGCATCATATCTTTATACTCAGGACATACCTTGTCCTAAGTATAGGGGGTACACACCGAGTTGTTCTTTCTCTGTTCTATTTCATCACTCCTGTCGTTTCTTATACTTAGGGATCTTTCACCCTAAGTATAGAGGGAGTGATGCGTATATTCTCCACGATTTTTTTCATCTATCTGTATATCTCTGTCTTTTCTTCTTTTCTTCTTTTCATTTTCATTTTTCAGTTTCTATAGAAGAGGTGTCGCCCCTTTTTCTCAGTCTTCTATACTTAGGATGTACTTTGTCCTAAGTATAGGGGTGTGCACCTCAGATTCTTTCATTATTTGATCCCCTCCACTGTCTCCTCTCTTGTTGATTTTCTCTGCTATACTTAGGGATATCTCACCCTAAGTATGGGGGAGACAAACCGAGCTGTGATCCATTTATTCCCACCCTTGACCCTCCCTGCCTTGTGTACATTCCGCTATACTTAGGATTATTTGATCCTAGGTATAGGGGGGACAATCACCTTCTTATTCATTTATCTCGTCATTCTTTCATTTCGTATCCAGTCGTTGTAGTATAGGCTTTTCTATACTCAGTACGAGTTATGTCTTCTCTTTATCTCTTCGATCTATGGGGACATAGCTCATGCTAAGTATAGAGGGGTCGTATACTTTGTATATACTTTAGCCATAACTCGTACTTTCATATTATTAACAATAAATATGGCTAAAATAAATATATATATATATACACACACATACATAAGTCATTAAAAATCAATTAATAACAACATTTATTCCTTAAAATTCTTTTTTTATATACTGATTAATAAACCAGGTTAAAAATATTTTTGCAAAATGATTTGAAAAATAGTGTGATCCGTTTCAAAAACTTTTTATGAAATGTTTTCAACCTTTGTAAAATGTTTTGATTTGCAAAAATTCTTTTATTGTGTGAAATAAAAGATTTGAAAACCTATTTGTAAATGACTTTGAAAATGACTGTAAAAATAGTTTGAAAAATCTATGTATACTGTTTGAAAAATCTTTGCAAAATGACTTTCAAATATTTTTTAATATTTGCAAAAATTATTGTGTACTATAGTTTTCAAAATTATTTGCAAATAAAGTTAAGGAATAAATGCATCATTGAACAAGAATAATCATATATATGTATGTATATAAATAAAATTATCTACCAATTGCATATAAATATATAAATAAATCACTTTTTATGAACATGTAAATTATCTAAAAATCTTAATTCTTGTTAATCAATAAAAAGCGACACGCTCGTGTAAATAGTTGTACATATTTCATACTTCTTGTGCCAAAATTCTTTTTTGCAAAATTCTTGTGTAAAAATTCTTTTTATTTTCCAAATTCTTTGAAAAATTGTATCATTCTTTCTGCCTTGTACATAGAATTTGCATATCATTCTTTTGAATTGAGCTTGATGATTGAACTAGTCCAAATAAAGTCGAAGATTGGAGCTTGGTTGGACCTTACTGCACCTAATTGCACTGGAACCTTATGGTAACTACGTTTAAGGTACCTCAGGTCCATTAGGACTTAATTCTCTGAGACTCAGGGTTGGGTTCAAGTCACCTCAACTGACTAACCAGAACTTTTTGAGATACACACATGACTCTTGTCGGCCGTGACCTAACTTAGACACTTGCACCTTTCACTTGGCTCAAGTCAATTGGAGTGGTGAGGGGAAGGGATTTTCTAGTTTGAGAGGTGCACGAGTGGAAACGTTCGTCCTCATCTAGGGAGGGAAGTGCACACCAACATGGTCCAATTTCCATGAAGTCTAAAGACAGGAGAGTATGGGTTGTAATAATGCTTCAAAAGAGGGATAGTCTCCTGGCTCAAGAGGAAAAACTCCTTATGTAAATGCTGTTGTATATAGTATTTAAAAAAAACCTCAAAAAAGTGTACAGGCCCGATTGAAAATAAAATGCCTACCGGAGTATGTATATATGTTGTATAGAAATAAGCAAGCTTGAGCATCAAGGTTATACCATGTGAGCCTGCAGCTGGATGACTTGACTACACTGGTCATGCATCCTAGGATAGGTAGCTACACTGGCTACCGTCCATTCTTTTCTTCACCTCCCCCTCTTGAGTTGGATGCCACTTGAACTTAGAAGGGAATACCCCGCTCCTCGAGGACAAAGTGTTGGATTGGGGAATCATTGGGTTGCCATTCTGGAGAAGTCAGTTCCTTTGTCATTTCAGATGGGGAGAGCCACTATCACTTACACTATACAAGTCAGCTTCATAGTCATAAGGGTTTGTGTATGATGTAGGCTAGTTCTGACTTGGCTATTGAGGTGGTTTGAATGAGTTCTGTCTCTCGAAGGCTGTTGTGTTTTAAATTTGGTTCCCGACCAGATTCCACACACATTTTCACATCAAGGTCTAACATGAGATCCAAACTTTGAACTGTTATGACAAGTTTAATAATTGAAATCAATTTCATGTATTCTTTCTTTTTCTTTTCTTCTTCATTCTTTCTGTACTTATTGCATAAGTGTTTGCTAGGGACTAGCAAAGGCAAGTATAGGGGGATGATGAATCTCCATTTCATCACCTTTATTCTATTATTTTGGCTTTAAAAACCCTATCTAATGTATGTAAATAGCATTCATTTGTACAAAATAGCATTCATTATTTGTTGTATTTATTGTATATAAAATACGATTTTCAATGCTAAAATTATAGAATAAAGAGAAGAAAAGAAAAAGGAATAAAATATCAAAAATATTTTATGACCGTAAACCCCGAGAACAAGTCAAGAATTGAATTGATCGATAAGAAATAAAGTAGGGGGAGGTAGGGGTCAAAATAGAATCAAAACCAAATTCTTTTATTCATTTATTAATGCATTTTTGACACATTTTATTCTTTATTATTTATTCATCAAATGAAGAAACTCTATACATGAAAGTTGTAGATAATAATGTGAATAAAAATACAAAATTGAGTTTGTATAAAAATAATCCACAGTGTTCATTTTATACACAAAATAAAAAGCCAAAAACCCAACTTCCCAGACCCATATCTTTCAAATAAAAACTCAAAACATATCAAAATCACCTCTAATTGTATATAAGTTTTCACAAGCTATTTAATGGTGGTGGTTTTAAATTTTTTAAAGTTACTGTATGAAAGTTAGGTTTTTGACCCCTATTGTATAATAGACCCGATTAAAATATTCAATTTATTCATTCTATACTATTTTTCCAAATTTATTTTTTATAATTTTGTAATCATTATTTATAACATATATGCATATTGAAACCAAAACAAAACCAAAAAGAAAAAAATAAAATAAGTTAGGCAAAATACCTATGTTATACTTGTATACAAATAAAAGTGGATTTCATTGTTTTATTTTTTTAATATTGTGAATATTATCTACATTCTATTAAAAAATATAAACCCGTAATAAAATCCAATAAAATACATTAAAATAAAATATGTATATAAAATATAGGCAAAATACCTATAAATATATCTATACAATATACATATCTAAAATAAAATAAAAATATATTTATACATCTAAAAATAAGTTGTAAATATATAAAACAAAAGAAGAAAATAATAAAATAAAATATACAAAATAAAAATTAAACATCCAAAATATAAGCAAATATACCTATAAATACACTATTAGAAATTAACTACTAATAAATAAAATCAAAAAAATAATAAAATCATAACAAAATACTAAATAAAATAATAAACATTTTTATTTAATAATTGAAAAATAATAAAATCATTTATTATTTTTAATTAATTATTCTTTAATAAAGCCCACAGTTTTGTCGCGATGTGGGCTGACGTGGCCCAATGGCTGCGCGCTGACAGTTGACTCCTGGTCAACTGCCCCTTCAGACCTCCTGGCGCATCAAACCCGTCTTTCCCCGGTTTTCTGCAATTTTTGCGCACACTACGTCCTTCAATTGACTTCGCTTCCTTCACGAAAAATAATCATGGATCATCATAGATCCACACCAGCCCTATAGATCTCATGTACATAGCTCGATCCTCATTATTTTTCCCAATCAATAAGGGTGCCCCATATTATCTATAAATAAACCATCTTCTGCTCCATTGATTTTTTGGGCCATCTTCAAGCCTTAGAGCCGCCACATCTCGGTCAAAGAGTGTATCCCTGTGATAGGGGGAGTCCCTTCAGGTGTTGGGAGCTCGCAGAGGAGGAGGTGCGCCCAAGGCCGTCGTCGCCGACAACCACTGCTCCCTGCCTTCGCCAGCAGGTAAGAGCTGCATTTTTTATGATTTTTAGGTAGATTTTAATTCTAGTATTTTAATTATGCATTTAATTTAGTGATTGAACCGTACATGTAGCCGAGTCTGCTCGATTCGTAGTTCATCGGAGCTCTGCTCCGGCGAATGTTTCACTGTGTTCCCGACTATTTTCTGCCTGCTTTCCACCTTCATTTCATTTCCCTTCGCCTTCTCGACACCCCACACACTTCCATTCAACAGGATCCTCCTTGGATCTGGAATTGGAGGTCCAACACCATCGCCGTCTGTCGGACCTCTCCGCCACCGTCCATCTCTCATCCTCTCACTCCCAAATCACCCCCACACCCATTGCTTTCTTCTCGTTATCCTTTCTGTTGGGTCTGAAGAACCGAAGGACCCTCCTGGGTCAATTGCGATCAAAAGAAAGGCACTTGGAGCCCCGTTTCTTCCTCGAGTTGATTCACCGTCGTCAGAGCTCCATGTGCTCATGGGAGACCATCAACAGATGCGGAGGATCAGAGGAAAAGTTTTGCGGCCCTCGCAGGCCACCTAGGTGGTCGGACATACTTGCTACACCGGATCAAAGCTCGAGAGGCACGGGGTTCATCCATGTTCTTCCGAGCGTCTTCAGAGCCGTCGGATCAGGCCCCTCCTCCAGATCTTCCAGATGACGTCCGATGCTTCTCATCAGAACCGTAGATTGCCCGTCGAGGATTTAATCCAGAGCGTCGAAGATAAAGCAGTATCGGCTCACCACAACATGCCACATGGCAAGTCATCGCCCATCAACCGTTCGATCGATGCTACTTTGGGGTAAATTGCAAACCTAACCCCCATCATTTTTTGTATTTATTTATTAATTATGTAAATAAAGTGTAGCGTTATAAATAATTGGATATTTTGCAAATAGGCCCCTGTAGTTTTACCATTTACATTTGGGTCCAGTCCACGTCACCTCACACGATGTCCTACGTGAGGTGGCAAAATTGCAGGGACACCCCGGCACCTTTTTGCATTTATATGTAGTCCAGTAAAATGTGAATAGCATTGTATATTTTTGTTATAATTGCTAGAAGGCCCCTAGATTTTATTGTATTTGCATTTTGGTCCCTCCCAAGCAGTGTCACGTGTTGTTCCACATGATTGTCAAATGACACTGTAACCCCCGCCGGTTTTTGTAATTGGTTAATAGTTCAATAAAATCTAATTAACGTTGTAAGTTTTTGGCATATTTGCACTACGCCCCCTGTAGTTTATTTTATTTGAAATACCCCTGTTGGGCCATTGATTTTTGTATGTTTCCTCCATTTATTAAAAATACCTAATATGCTCCGAAAAATACATAAAATTAGCGAAAAATACCTCTTACCTTATAATTTAACGCCATGTGTTACTTTGCATTTTTGGGTATTTTAATTATTTATCAAAAATTAAAAGGAGCTTATTTATTCCCTATTTAGTTTATCAAATACTTAAAAAATATAAAAATGCATCTAAAAAATTCAAAAAAAATGTATATAGTATATTTTGATCTATTTTATTTACCGATCAAAAATCACTAAAAATGGAAAAACAAAAACCCTAAAAATAAAAAAACCCCAAAATATTTTATAATAATCTAAAAAATCCTTCAAAAATCCAAAAATATTTTTTTTCTATTTTATAATTTTATTTATTTAAATATTTATTTATTAAAATTGATTTGGGTAATTGTAGAATTTATTTACTATTTTTAAAATCCAATTCATTTTTGATCTAGTTATTTAATCCCATATTTGGGATATTTTTTACTAAAAATTCATGGAAAATTAAAAAAACTTTATAAAAATATTAAAAACCCAAAAAGAATTTATTATTTGTCTTTTGTCTATGTTTATTAGTATTTATAAATATACTACTATATACTGTGTATATAAAACCTTATATGCGCTATATTGTTTATATAAAAGAAAAGGTGATATAAAAATTCAAAAAAATATATATAAAAAGAAATATAAAAATTTTGGAAAATATAAAAATCAAAGTATAAAAATATGAAATAAAAAATAAAATTAAAAATTAAAAACTCACAAAAACAATAACATGAACAAGAGATAAAAGACAAAGTTTTGAGCATCTTTTTGCCTCCTTCTCCCATTTGCTCTATGTGTTCGACCTCTACACATACTTGCACGCTATACACATTGTTGTAGAGTTATAATAAATTTTAACTCCACATTTTTTATATTTAATTGCTTTATTTTTGTTGTGGGTTAATTGTTGATCAACCCCAAGATTTTTGTCGGTTGCCTCGACAGCTGTGCTCCCGCCTAGTGTTGAACACATTACCGACGATTATTTTTGGAGTTATAACGAGCGTAGAGATGAGTCGTGTACTTCTCGCAATCCAAGTATTTGATCCAAGCAATGAATCTCCTGATCTTGTCTCACGAGATCGAACATGTTCTTCACAAGTGAGGCACACCAAAGAAGACAGAGATCCAAGAGTTGTTGAAGCGGCAACACAACGACGATTCGGCAATGGTGGCGACCTCTCTAGGGATAGAGTGGACGACCACTCAAGGGGGGGGGAGAGGTGGTGTGAGAATGAAAGAGAGAGAGAGAGAGATAGAGAGAGAGCTATTGAAGTTGTAACTTGAAGAGGAAGGGTTTCCTCTTCTTATATAAGGTTTTGGGAGTCCATGGATCTCAATCCTTGGATAACACAAAATTAATGGATGAGATTGATTTGTGTTTCATTCAATGGCCATGATTTTATTGTAAAAACACAATAACAATTAAATTAATTTAAATTAATATGTATTAATAAATCAATATAAATTACTTCTAAATTAAATCAACTAATCTTGGAGATCATGAGAAGGAGATTGCCCTCATAGCTAAAAAGGGGGGGGATGGCCACCTAATCCCCTTAGGACTTGGTGGTCATCCACCTCCTTGAATAGGGAGGGGTAATTTCCTTCCAATTCATGAGATTACACTATCTCATGAAATCTTCAAGATTTTACAACAACACTTGTTGTAAATTATCTCACAAAAATAATTCATAATTATCTTGTGAATATTTCAATCATGTCATTGAAAATATGTGAATCACATTCACAACCCAAAACAAAATGTAAATTATATTTTCAATTAATTATCTCATGTGAATCCAATTCACATCAATAATTAGTCAACAAATATAAATCACAATAATCTCTCTCTAATACAATCACATTTATAATATATATGAATAATTGGATAGTGCTATCCACATTATTCTTATCCCTAATAATTAAATAACATTTAATTATGTTGGATCATCATTCTCATGCATTCAAATAATATGAATCAAATTCACATTATTCATGATAATTACATCACATTTAATTATCTATTTCTCAATGCTTAGATATAATTCAACAATGGAATTATTATTAAACTCTTTCAAGGATAATGAACTTTTACATTCCACGTATAGTGACTTGGATATTGAGATCACATCTCAAATCCAAACCTCATGGACCATAGATACTTGATTAAATCAAGACCGTAAATCTAATCTTCTCATTGTATCTGAATCTCATTCAGATCAATGTTTAACACTTGGACCAAGATCAGATTACTTCTCTACTGAGAGGAGTCACTAAAATCTAGACCTGTTTCATCACTCCTCGTAATGGAAGTATCATGGTTATATAATCGTTTATGTTCACATCACCCTCATGTATTCCTAATACCTGTACATGCATACTGGAAGATCTATGATAAACCCGAAGATATAGATCAATTTTACAATGTCATCTTTAGGGTTTCATCATTAAATTTCTCGTTCTTGGTCATTAGGAGTTGGTATCGTCATATGCTTTCCAAAAGCATATATCATATCTATAAACTCTTGTCATGCTTCCAAAGCACGACGACCATGCATGGAATTTGACCGGTTCCAATACCTCATGAGTGAGATCATATCTTCCGGTTCACAAGTGAACCTATATGATCCCTTTGAGAAATCTTATTACTCATATGCCCTCAACAAACTAGCTCGTCGGTGTATAGACCTTGGTTAGGTCATCAACCTATTGGTCTGCCAAATGTGCATACTTAGATATATATTAACACATCTGTCTTCGGTTAGAGGATGTGTGCCTATATAGTGACAGTATACTACATAGAACTTTGGTTATCTCGATCTCATTAAGTCAACTCTTTGACCTAACTAATCTGGTGACACCTCCGAATCTCTATTCACATGTAGAGGACTGATGAATCTACCTGAGTGGCTACATTAGGTACTCTTGTTGCACGCCACTCAACCAATTAATCAGAATCGAGAAAAGATCTCCGCGAGGAGTGTCTCGGTTTAAATTTATATCCCGGAGGGTCGAACCCAGGGAGACAAAGGAACAACTTTGGGTTAATTCAGAACACTTACGTCTACGTTTCCAATGCGGATTTTTTGTATTTTTTATATAAAAAAGAATGCAAAATGCGGGTGAATTAAGTTAATAAGAAAACACACAACTTAGCTGAATTAATTTTAATGTGAAATTAATCCAATTTAGCGAAATTATATTTTTCTTAAATATCTCAGTGGTGAATGCAAACACATTTTTTGGAATTTTAAGGGATAAAATGCAACAATGAAAAATGCATACTTTTTATAGATTTTCATGCAATTTTTTATACAAATAGAATGCAAAAATTAAGAAAATTTTAATGAAACTTAAACATGATGAAATGAGGTACCGTATATTTTTTTGAATTTTTAGAGAATATATGATTTTTTATGATTAAGTATTTAATTTCTAGAAAATCCACAATATCAACTTATCTAGAAAGCGTAATATCTCAAAAAGGCATTTTAATGTGCAATCCAAGAGATTCGAAATTTCACAAAAATAGTGTGTGTATTTAATTAAAAATCATTTACTAAAATTACTCTGCCATTTATTTAAGGCACATGACAACTCCAGTTTAGATGAATTTTGGACATTAATTAAAGCACATTTCATGGCATTATTTCTGATTTTTTAGGATTTTTTGGAGCAATCATGAATAAATATAAATTGAAGACCACAAATAAATTGAAGACCACAAATTGGGTAAAAGACGCCATTTTTCACTAAAATAATTTTAGTTAATTATCCAAAGATCACAAAATCCAAATAAATATCCAAATGTTAGATAATTAATTTCTTAAAACATGACATTTTTCATTAAAATAAATGATGCAAGAACGATGTACAAATTAACATGCAAACATAGGGTATCCGTGCAATTTCAGAAAACAACAACTCACAAACAAACTATGTACATGGATATTTTTGCAATAATAGAAACATTAAATAAAAATAATGTAATGTTTCCAAAAAAAATATAAGGGGCCTTTCTTCAAGGTGGCGACTAGGGCGCTGGATGGGACGACGGCGATGGCCGCACATCGCTGCTGGTTAGCCGCGATGGGAGGAGAAGACTTCTAGGGGCCGCACGCGGTGGCGCACTGCGGCGGTTGGAGCTTGGCCCGAGGGGCGGAGATGGTGGCTGGGGCGGGTACGCTGGGTGAAGCACCGCAGGAGGTGGGAGACCGCGGGGCGGTGACCGGGGTAGCGCGGCCATTTACATATCGTTTCCCGGCATCTAACGGCGAAAATTGGTGTCCATGTGGTAATAAGGCTTACCCACATAAAATATTGACGGGCAGAAGATCAAGGATGAACACGATAAGGCAGACATCAGGCCTCGTGTTTACAACGCGTTCGGCACGCGCCATAGATCGACCAGCATCTCCGCTGGTCTAGGCGAACCAACCCCATCTGCCACATCAACTTTCTCATGAAAATTTCGTTTCAAATAAGCCCATTGCTCCTATGTTGCGTTGTAAGTGGAGGGGGGCTGTGGCAAGGGATCTATTAGGGAAGAAGAACCAAGTGATATCAGTGATAGGAGTTGAAGCGATGACCACAGGTCAGGTGTTCGATGCCATGACCACCACAAGGTACCTTGATACAAACCTCATAGTAGTATTGAACGAAAACAGGCAATTCCCCCTGCCAACAGCCACGGCGGACGGCTCCGTGCCTCCGGTCGGCGTGCTGAGCGCTGCTCTATCGAGGCTCTAGGCCAGCACCCGCTTTCGGCGGCTGCCTAAGTTTGCATGCTATCCAACTCCAAATTCTACAAAATAAATCCTAATGATCAATCACCCCTTTTCATTGATCTTGAAAGAAATAAGAACAAGTTTTATTTCTAATAATTTTTATATGTTTGGGTTCAGAATATGACGAAACAAATAGGCGACCACGTCTAGAGGGATGGTAAGTGCATCCGGTGCGACCTTCATCGAGGAACTAGGCCTATACTACATCGGGCCCGTCGATGGTCACAACGATAACGATTTGGTGACCATTTTTGGGATGGTCAAGGGTACGCCGGCGACCAGCCCCGTCCTCACCCACGTTGTTACTGAGAAAGGCACCCGGCGGCCGATAAGATGCATGGTACGTATATGTTGGTGTATGCATACAAACATATATACGTGCATGTGCACAAGAATGTAATTCCTTTCATGTGTGTAGGGGTCGCGAAATTCGATACAGTCTCGGGGAAGCACTTTACGCCCAAATCTCACAATCTCCTACACACAATACTTGGTTGATTTGTTGATCAAGGAAGCGGATAGAGATGAGAAGATCGCGGCGATGGGCAGTGGGACGGGTCTTATTTACTTGCAAAAGCAGCTTCCCGACCGTTGCTTCGACGGAGAGATCACCGAGCAACATGCAGTCACCTTCGCAGCCGGTCTGGCCGTGGAGGGGCTGAAGCCATTCTGTGGGCAATCTACTCTACTCTTCTTTTCTCCAAAGAGGATGTGATCAGGTATCTAAGCTAATTTATACAATACAAACATGTATGCAGTCTGGTATAATCACAACAAAATTAACCTATAAACATAAATATTGGAATGTTTATTGTTATTATTTATTGTAGAACTCTCTTTAATTCTTGAAACTCGCAATGAATATCATAACGGTTTCTAACAATTAATATAACAACGATCATTCTTTGATTTTTTATGTTTTTAATAACTACCCTTATTTTAGCAATGACTTGGAATAGTTCTTGAGAAGTCAACTGCGAACCATTGTTATAGGATTCTTTCTAGCAATATAATAACAACTACAATATTCCTTGTAATTTTTTCTAAAAATAAAAGATAATTTTCTAATTGTTACAAATTTGACGTTAGAAGATATACCGAAACGAATCCAAAAATTATTTGTTGTCGTAGCTCCATTCTTTTTTAAGATAAATATACAGTCAGGATGACACGTGTATCTGATAGCAAATTAAGTAAGATGGCGACGATGATTTATAGGGGGCGCACATGTCAATCTCCAAAAGCTTCTCGTGATGGACCGTGCAGGGCTAGTCGGAGGGGAAGGCCCGACATGTTGTGGAGCTTTCAACATCACCTACATGGCTTGCTTGCCCAACATGGTTGTCATGGCCCCTTCCGAAGAATCGGAGCTGATGCACATGGTTGCAACCGCGGCAGCCATTGACAACAGACCGAGCTGTTTTGGGCTCCCCCTACGCAATCGGAGTCGGAGTCCCTCTCCCGCAAAACGGCAAAGACTCGCCTCTGGAGGCCCCCGACTTAGTTAGCTATACAAATCATCAATTAATTACGTTCGTGATTAGCCACCAAGTAGCTCTAATTACACACAACAGATCGAGCTAGGGGAGAGTTTTGATGGAATGAGAGAGAGTTGCCATCCTCGGATATGGTTGCGTAGTCCATAGATGCATCCGAATTCACTGAGAGGCTACGAAATTTATGCCATGGTCGCCGATGCTCAATTCTGCAAGCCGCTTGACACACAACTCATTCGGAGTCTGGCTCGCGAGCATTAGATCCTGATCACATTGGAGGAGGGCTCCGTTGGGGGCTTTGGATCCCATGTGTGCCACTTCCTCTCCACGACGGTAATCTGAAGGTACGTGGGTGTGTTCGGATCTCTTAACCCGTGTTTATAACTTTATATGCAGCAGGTTAAGTTCTAAATTTGATGTGATTGCAGCTGAGATGTATTGGTATTTCCGGACCGGTACATAGCATAGAAGATCCTATGCTGTCACAGCACCTACTGTAATGCAAAGGATCTGTTGTTTGAGGACGACCCCGAGATATGTACCAACCATTCATGATCCCCTATGAAAGTCATTCGATCCTCATCCAGCGGATTCCCTGCATCACAGCAGGACCTATTCCAGGAGAGGATCCTTTCCCTGTCTCTGTCTGTAGAGACATATCATAAATCAGGAATAAAACAATTAGGCCATGTTCGTTTGGGGTATAAGGAGGGATGGAATAAGGGGAATAAGCCCCCAACACGCTTCCCCATGGTACGACTATTCTCTATTATTTTATTTTATTTCACTCTTATTCCTATCTTTATCCTACCTTACCTACCTTTATTTCACCTTATTCTCCTTATTCTTATCCTCCAGCCGAACAGAGAATAGACCCTTATTCCCCTTATTCCCCATCCTTATTCCTGCTTATTCTCCTACCGAACGGGCCCTTAGAGCTTTTTATATGTCGTCCTTAAATTCTCGTTCATCTACGCTGAAACTTATAATCTTTCTAACTACACCAAGTCCTCTATATTCTATAATCTTACATTATTGACAAATACGAATATGCGTGTCCAAAGTTAAATGGACGTAATAGACATAAATGACACATGTATATATGATGTTTACGATGCTTTTTTTTATTTCTATATATTGTAAATAAATAAATATTTACGGGTAATGTCAAAGATCCAAGTTTAGATATAACAATGGATAAATAATTCGACGGATTCACATACAGATCATCAATGTTTTGAATTCATATTATGCTAAGAGACATTGTTTGAGCACTAGTCGAAGATACAGTAGAATTAAATGTTGTTCATGCCCGCGAACGACGGATGTGTTAATTATATTGAATAATCGGAATTGGTTTACTTCACGTTATAAGAGAAACGGAAAGTTTGTTTGAAGAAAAATATATCAAATACAACTTAACTAGTAGTTTTGGAACCCAAATAAATAACTATTCAGATTTTTTTACCCCTTCCAGCTGTGAATCATAAGCGACATGGTGCATAGGGATAATAAGTAAAAAACGTGTTGCATAATGATACTAAATCCCGGTATATAGGGACTTTATTATATACATCATGATTAACTCATTCATTACGTCTCGATTTAAAGTATTTATCCCTCCCTCCCTCCCTTGTATCTCGGATCAACCAAAACAGAATGTGAGATAATCTTCACGTCTTTTATCTCGCTTTATTTCTCATTCCCTCTACCAAACCGATTTAAGAAAGAAATTGTATGTCGAGCTTGTATGATAAAATAAAGGATGCCATGGTTGATAAATAAAGCCAATAATTAGATTCCCTTACACAGGCATGAGAATATCTGTAACTTTCCGAGCTTAGGCCCATAGACCTTGTCGAGGAAAACCGATCCATACAACTTGCCTGCAGATTGGACTCATCCATTGACAACCGTCAAAAATGATTACGCGTAAATTATCAAGTAGTCGTCATCCACTCTTATAACCAATTAACACTCCATGAGTATCCAATGTGACTATGTGAGATTATATTTGGGATTGTGTATTACAACCTCTACCAGTCATCACTCATTCCAAGTGATAGTGGCGATTGTATATACTCCGAATAGTTGTTTCCTCCTATCTCTTTGTAGGAGTGGCTCCACCTCTCATGTAGCTATTACCACTATCAAAGAGAACCTACTCTAATATTATCTGTATTGTTCCAATATTATCTCTCTGCACAGTTATCGAATAAAACCAACACTGACAACTTGTTGGGCTCGATCCCAATTAGACCAATTAACAACTGCGCAAAAAACTTGAGCTTAAGTTATCAAGTTGTAGTCCCCAACTCGCACACTTTATGGCTTTCCGATGTGGAACTATGTTTGAGTTTGGGTGTTACAAGCTTCTTCATTTACATTCGCAATGAGCTCGTAGCAATATGATCCATCACGTATTCCAAATAATAGTGACAGTTGCATGCTCTGGATAGTCTTTTCCTATTATCTATTTGCAGGCTAGTTCCATCTCTCAGATAGACATTTCTACTATCATAGGGAAATTAATTATGATACCATTTGTAACATCATAATGTGAGACATACACGTAAAGATCGGATTCGGAATGATGCAATCCGAAAGAAAGTTGGTGTAGCTCCGATCGAGGATAAGATGCGAGAAAACCGTTTAAGATGGTTTGGTCATTTGCAAAGAAGGTCAACTGATGCACCGGTTAGGAGATGCGAGTGTTGGGATGTTGAGCCGGCCAAGAGAGGGCGAGGACGGCCCAAGAAGTGTTGGAAAGAGACTATACGAAGGGATCTTAGTTTTTTGGATATAAGTCCGAGATTGACCCAAGACAGATCTGAATGGAGGCGAAGAATCCATGTAGCCGACCCTACTTAATTGTGGGAAAAGGCTTTGTTGTTGTTGTTGTTGTACCATTTGTTACATCATGGGCTTAGATCCTCCGACGATTACCAAGGAACCGGTAATTTGTTTGGTTCGGGCAATTAGGTAGTTGACAACCACTCAAAATACTTAAGTCTGAATTGTCAAGTAATAATCCCTCATTTTTATAATCTATGCACACTTGGTGAGCTTCGGATGTCGAACTATGTTTGAGTTGAGGTGTTACAATATCCACCCACTACTTCAAAAAACACCGTGGATACATGATTAGAACTATGGTTATCTACTTGAGGTCCAGATAATTCCGTGATAAAAACAAAGAGATCGTCTCAAATGTCAGCGAACATAAGTTGCACAAGAAGAGGCATTTGTCATTGCTTGAGGCCACGATCTAATCTTGCACGACGGGATCTTGTGAATAAGTTGATGGAAACAGACCCGAACAATAAGTTGTTTGAAACATGTCTGATCAATATGCAGAAGCGAACAATGATCAAGCAAAAGAACCACGCACAATCACACAACCCAAGGATTTATAGTCGCTTGGCGATGTTGCAAATCCACTTGCTCATGTCAGACTCTCTTTTTATTCTTCTGAATATGCTTTGGAACAAATAAGTAGCTGCCCCCAATGACCTTTTTATGCTGTGAGATTGGAATTAGGATTAGAAATATAATGAAGTGCCCTAAATATATTAAGAAGGTTTTTATCACGTGTGCCCCTCAAAGATATTGCAATATCAATTATGCCTCCCCTTTTTGGAATATCAGTTGTGCCTCTACTTCTTGTCGTTCTATCACTTGTACCCTTCTGTTACTTTAGTCGTTAATGAGTTGAACTTAACTATGCGGTTAAGGGGGCTATAACTGTCCAAACACTCCCCCATCCCCACCCACCCATCCTCTTCCGTCCCTCTCCTCCCTTGGTTCCTTTTCTTCAGTAATAACCTGCACAAAGAAGCAACAACCGCCAACCAGCTGAACCACCACTTCCAAGTCCCTGATGGTTGCTTCCACTCTCAATCTTCTTTCTTCTTCGTTCTTGTCTGATCTGAACCTCAAGCCATACTCTATCACCCTCCTCTTCCTCCCTCCATGTCTTCTCTTCTACCTCACACTCCCCCATCTCCCACCACAAACGGTTGCTGAAGCTTGAGCTCCAGTCACTCGCCACATAAGGAGCGATGTCCCACTTCCTTACTCGTAGAAACCCATTTTCTCAAGCATGAACCTAACAATGGCCAAGATCTGCCATCTCAAGCTCCCAAAGCATTCTTTCTTAGGTACCCAAAGCTGGAGTCGAGGTGGATTTGGGTAGTAAGATACCAGTGTCATCTCTACGGCAACTTGCTGCCACCATCAACTCCCGATAGGTGTCGACTGGGAGCTTAGGGCCTCCAAAATGTTTTGCCCTTATCCCGACCATTGCTCCAGCACAATCAGGGTCGCAGAGCCTTTGCGGGAGGGACATAACTGATATTGCAATATCTTGGAGGGGTGGCACACCTGATAAAAACCCATAGGAAAAACAAACACTTACCAGAGCCAGCACTCAAGGAGAGTCTTGGCAAGATGAATTGTGTTCTCTATAAAGAAACACTCTGCACAAAAAATGACCCCATTACGACAACCATATCACCCAAACAATGACTAAAGGCAATAAACGCTTTGTCAAACTCCGACTCAAGAGCAACTGAGGTGCCAGAAATGTAATTTTGCAAGAAGCAAGCAGCTGAATTCAGGGTCCAAACCCATGATAATAGGTCCTTATGCAACAAGACTTGAATCAGGCCGGAACTTCATATTCTCTCTAAAAGAAGGATAAAATCCAAGTCCGATCTTATAAGAGATTCCAAGAACCAGTCTTTATTGAAGAAGCAACAAAATCGATGACGAAAAGTACAAGATGGAAAGGCTCCGTTGAATGAAATCTGTTACAGGATTGGCATTATTGTTGGGAAAAATAAGAGAGATGTTTATTTCATACGCCCTAGTCTCTCTTATATAGGAGAATAGCCTATGGGTAAATTACATCATGAGTCTAAAAGAAAAGGGAAAATATGAAAGGGTACAAAATAGCATAATATATATCTCTACACTCCCCCTCAAGGTGGAGCATAGATGTTGATCATGCTTAGCTTGGACGAGCACTTCTGGAATGGCCCTCTAAGGTAACGCCTTGGTAAAAATGTTTGCAGTTTGGTCCCCTGAGCTAACATGGGATGTAGAAATAAACCCCTTCTGAATCTTCTCGTATGAAGTGACAACCAACCTCAATGTGCTTGGTTCGTTCATGAAATGCTGGATTATTTGCAATAAAAATAGCAGCTTGATTGTCACATTCCAGAGCCATAGGAAGTGGGACTTCAATATATAGATCTGTAAGAACAGCTTTCACCCATATCATTTCGGTACTGACCTGGGTCATAGCCCTATATTCTGACTCAACACTGGATCTGGCTACAACCGTTTGCTTCTTGCTTCTCCATGAGACCAGAGAGTTTCCGACATATACAGCAAATCCAATGGCAGACTTCCTATCCTTGGGGCATCCTGTGTATCTGCATCTGCACATGCTGAAATAGTAATCTCCTTATCTTTCTTGAACAACAGACCTGCACCTGGAGATGACTTAAGATACCTGAGTATCATATGTATAGCATCCATATGTACCTGACATGGTTGCTCCATGAACTGGCTCACCCGACTAACAACAATATAGATATCGGGTCTGGTAATAGTAACATAGAGAAGTTTGCCCACCAGTTCTCTGTATCTTCTCCTATCCACCTCATCAGTGTCATCATCATATAATTTCATACTCGGATCCATGGGTGTAGTGGCAGGTCGGCAACCAAGCATTCCTGTTTCACTCAACAGGTCAGTGACATATTTCCTCAGGGTCATTACCAATCCATGAGGATTTCTGGCGAACTCCAGTCCCAGAAATTATCTAAGTACTCCAAGATCTTTGGCGACAAATTCACGACCCAGCATTTCTTTCGCCCTCTGAATTCCTTGTCCATCATCACCTGTAATCAAGATATCATCTACATATACCATGACTGCAATGATACCTCTGGATGTCCTCTGTGTGAACAGGGAATGATTTGCATGGAACGTCTGTACCCATGTTTTTCAAACAAGTCTGAGAGCTTCTGGAATCAAGCTATGGAGCTCTGCTTAAGGCCATAGATGGCCTTATGAAGTCTACACACCTTAGAGCACTCCCCCTCAACAGCAAAACCAGGTGGTTGTTGCATGTAGACTTCCTCCTGCAAGTCACCATATAAAAATGCATTCTTCACATCTAATTGGAATAGTGGCCAATCACGAGTAATCACAATAGAAAAAAGGATCCGTATGGTGCAATGGCGAGCAACCAACGAGAATGTATCAAGATAATCCACCCCATAGGACTGTGTAAATCCACGAGCAACCAGGCGTGTCTTGTATATGTCAATGTTGCCATCTGCATTATGTTTAACTGTGAAGACCCACTTGCAGCTCACTGTAGACACATCGGTAGGTACAGGGACAAGGCTCCAAGTACCTCTCGACTGAAGAGCAACCATCTCTTCCTCCATGGCTAGACGCCATCTACTGTCCTTCAATGCATCTTGGTAATTCCGTGGAATATCCACCATTGATAGTGCAATGACAAAGCTCCTGAAGTCCCCAGATAAAAGATCAAAAGAGACGGTGGATGCTATAGGATATGACGCGCAGCTGCGCTTCTGTTTCCGAATTGCAATAGGTAGATCTAAGTCACCTGCATCCTCATCTGGCCTCTGTAACACATCCTGCTCAGGTAAATCGTTATATCCATCAATATTGATTATATTCTCAGAACATACCTCAGGCTAGCTAGATGATGAGCGGTGACCATGAGCAGAAGCAGGCCGACGGGTATAGTAGAGTGGCAATGGGGGAACAGGAACTGTAACAGGAGGTGTAGGAGATGTAGGTAGTGGTGGAGGGGGTGATGGTGGTGGCATGTATATAGCTTCATCAGTGCCTGAGGATACCAACTGGTCACCTGTGGAAGAGAAGTACATAACAAACTCAAAAAAGGTGACATCAACACTAACGAAATATTTCCTGCGTAGTGGATCATAACACTTGTACCCTTTTTGTGTTATGGAGTATCCGACGAAAACACACTTGACAGCCCTAGGAGAGAGCTTGTCAATACCTAGAGACAACTGGTGAACAAAGACCACCGAGCCAAACACACGTGGAGTGAGGGAGAAAATTCTTTTTCAGGAAACATTAGGGAGAAAGGAATCTTCTCACCTAGGACAGACGACGGCATACGATTAATAAGATAACATGCCGTGAGGACCGCATCGTCCCAGAAAGAATGAGGAGCATGACTCTGTATGAGGAGCGACCATGTGACATCAAATAAATGACGATGTTTCCTTTCTGCAACTTCATTTTATTGGGAAGTACATGCACAAGATGTTTGGTGGATAATCCCTTGTGTTGAGAAATAGTTGGATAGATTCTGGGTACAAAATTCCAAGGCACTATCACTTCTCACAATCTTAACAGATGCAGAAAAAACATTACGAACTTCATTGATAAAATTTATGATAATATTCCCAGCTTCAGATTTATTCTTTAACAAAAAGACCCAAGACACATGAGAAAAATCATCCACAATAACCATATAAAACATGTGTCCCTGATGATCAGGAACACGACTAGGACCCCAAATGTCGACATGAAACAACTCAAACTTGGAGATACTGCTCCGACTCTGACGACTGGGAAAGGTAGACCGATGATGCTTTCCCAACTGACAAGCCTCACATTGGATGGGCGTGTGAGGTGAAACCTGGGGTAACACACGACACAATTTCTGAAGTGGTAGATGGCCAAAGCGTAAGTGCCACTGGAGGGGAGAGACAGATGCAGCAGGAAGAGAGGAAACTCAGGCATATGGGATTCAACTGAGACGATATAGGCCGCCCTGCTCATAGCCACACCCAATCACGTTGCCCGTAAGGATGTCCTGAAAAATAAGAGAAAATAGATAAAAAAATTGCCCGACATTGTAAATCCTTTGTAAGTTGGCTAGTGGACAATAAATTCATAGAAAAGTCAGGTGCATGCAGCACGTTCTTGAGATGCATAGAAGATGTCAGACTAATCTCCCCCTGACCAGTAATCGGGGAGTGTGTCCCATTCGCGATAACCACACTACGGCCTAGAGGAATCTGTCGGTAGGCTGTAAGTAGACCTTGATCACCACACAGATGATGTGTGGCACTTAGAGTCCATAATCCACTTTAAAGTATCAAATCCACTACTGGTAGTGAATACATAAGTGCTACCTGAAGTACTGGTCGAGGCAGAAACAGCAACGTCGGAATGACCCTCGGAGGCAGTCGCTGGTGCAATGGAACCGGATGGAGGAATAATGCCCCTCAGACGAGCTACAAGGTCATCAAAGCGTTGATCCAAAGATGAAGCAGATGGAGGTTCAATCTGTTCAGCTACACGTACAGATGCAGGAAATCCATGCTTGGAATAGCATGTGTCTTCTGTACGTCCAGAACGGTGGCAGAATGTGCATGATGGCCGAACACGACCTCCCCTGCCTCGTGGTCGAAACTGATGATGGCGCCTACGAGAAGCAGTCTGATTGGCAGTAGATGAAGGAACAGTAATACGACTCAGTCTGTGAAATGCTTCCTCCATCGGAGGAATAGTGGAATCTGCCAAGATCTGAGAACGTGCAGCCTCGTACTCTGGATCAAGGGCTGCCAGAAATATACCAACCATAGTGGCATTCCGGTACGTCTTCTGTTGCTCAGGAGTAGCTGTAAGAGGCATGAAGCTGTAGAGCTTCTCAAACATTCCACGTAAAGACGTGTATAATGAGTGTAACGGCCGGTCATTCTGCTTGATTGTGAAGATGTCATGTTGTAGTTGCAGAATTTTTGTCTCATTCTTTGCCTGTGAATATGTAGCAGCCAGAATATCCCACATTGCTTTTGCAGTGGGCTGATGGAGAATATCATTGGCAATCTCAATTGCCAGAGTTCCTAAGAGCCAAACCTTGGCATATGCATCATCTGCCTCCCATGAGGCGTTGACCCCAGTCTTCTCAGCAGGCTCTTCCTCAGTAAGAATGTGCTTCTTACCGGTCGACTTCATCATACTCATGAACTGCATTTCCCACAGTTCGTAATTTGACCCATCCATCTTCACAATTGGCGCTGGACCTCTGGATGCCTGTAGATGGGATATCTGCCTTGCTTTCTGACATGATGATAAGAGAAGACTAGGGTAGTAGACTGAAGATATGATCGTCTACAAGGACATTCGCGGGATTAGTTGCATGTGTAGACTCAAGCAACCAAACCCATAAACTTGGAAACGCGAGCGAGAGTCTCCTCTATGACGAAGGTACCCTAGGGTTAGGCGAACCCTAGAATATGGGACTGCTCGCAAGTCCTAGGAGGGCCGAGATGCGCTTGGTAGTAGCGCACAACCCTTGGTGTATGCGCGCGTGCGCGCGGAACTAGGGTTGCACGCTCATGAGAACTGGGGCCGCACGCGCATAGAAGGAGGCACGGTGTCTAGGCAACGCGCACAGGAGGAGGCGCGAGACCTGGACACTCGCGATGCCTGAGCGACACGCACAGGAGGCGCGATGCGCAGGAGGCGCGGTGCGCAGGAGGCGCACGTGAAGGGCGTAGGCAACGCGCAGGGCCGCGTGGAGAGCGGCGCATGGGGCCGCGCGAGGCTGCACGGGGAGGACCTGGGCGACGCGCGTGGAAGTTGAGCAGCGCACGTGTAGGTCATGTGGGAGGCCGAGGCGGCAGCGCGCGCAGGGCTTGGAGGTGGGGGCTAGGGTTAGGGTTTGGTTCGAGAACTCCGATCCAGGACCGTCGATCTGATACCATGTTGGGAAAAATAAGAGAGATGTTTATTCCATACACTCTGGGCTCTCTTATATAGGAGAGTAGCCTATGGGTAAATTACATCACGATTCTAAAAGAAAAGGGAAAATATAAAACGGTACAAAATAGCATAATATATATATCTCTACAATTATATGCTACAGAAGCACTTGAAGTACGGAGCAGAATAGGTGCTACTTTTGTAATTGATGTAAAACTCGGATTCAGCAAGAATCTCACAAAATGGGATCAATCAAATGGTGCATGTTGATTTCATGAGATGCCCGACAACTCTAAACAAATTATGAATCACAACATGATTCACGTTGATGTTGGTTTACATTGTAGAAAACATAATAATAATGTGACTTTAGGAAACCCCTAACCTCACCATGTAGCATTGCCCCTCTTTTTTCTTCAAAGAGCTAATAGCATGGTTACAACGAACATAAATGAACTAGCATATAGGTAAAACTATTGGGAAAGATTTTTTTCGGAGGAAAGGAAAAAGGGGTGCGATGTTGAGATGACACCCACCCAAAAACTTCTAAATATTCACAATCTAAAAACATGTGTTACAATGACCAATATGCCCGGAGGCTTTTGGCATGTTCTAAAACAGTCTCCATGTACAATCTATCCGTCCTTAATATGTTCTCATTCTATGCGAGCCACGAGGACTAGAGAATAGTCGTTACCCAAATCTCGGTGGGACCACTCCAGTGTCCCAACCTATCATCGTATTCCCAAAAATGCAACCTAGTCTAAGTTTGCCACCAAATCAATATGCTTACGGACCAAACCTCCATCGAAATAGAGCAGTCGAAGAGAAAGATGCTCAACGTCCTCCTCCATCATCGTAAATCATTGCATATACCCTCAATGCCCATGAAAAACATGTCTCTACGCTCTTTGATCATCAGTCGATCACTCTTGAAAAGCCAAATGAAAATACGGACCCGTAGGTACACTTTCCACCGCCATATATATTTGAATTGAACTGATGCAATTCCATGATCAAAGACCTTTGTTGAGTAGAAGGCCATGTATGCCATCCGCACCACAAAATGCCCATCTGCCCAAGTCCAACGGTCTGTGGTGTCAGATACATCTCCAACCTTAGGCACGACATCAAAAAGAAACAAACTAGTCTACAAAACCTCAATCCTTCGGAGTAGTACAAAAGCTAAAAAGCCAGCCATTATCCTCCATGCAATCCCTCAAGTGCAACACATATCAAACGTCAAAGCAAACAGTCAGAGGAAACGAACCCCAAACATGCCCTGAGTCATCCAATCATCTATCCAAAATCAAAACCTAGTGACATCACTGAGTACATGCTTTCATGAGCAAGACAACACAAGATAATCTAGCAAATGCCCCTCTAAAAGATGGGGGCACATTCAAAACACAAACTTAAACTGAGAGATCCATTGAGATCCAGTAGATAGAACAAACCATCCTACACCGCATGTTAGATACACCTACCCAAATGTTGGGCATGCATTTAGCCAACATCACTCCATTTATCTCCGTCAAACTCAAAATTCCTACGCTACCATCCTCCTCCTTGAGCATCGAGGTCTTCCAACCCACCAAAGGCATCTCCTTCACCTCCTCGGAAGAAGCTCAAAAGAATCTCCTCATCAACACATCCAGCCCCCCCCAACCCAGCGGGTATGAGTACGTAGAAAGAAAAAGGACAGTGATAGTAGGCAGCACAACCTTCAAGTGCACTAGGCAGACACCCCTCGAAAGACAAACTACATGCCAACTCCAACTTCCATTCCATCTTCTCAATCACAGGCAATCAATCTGACTGTTTTAGCCTACCACCAACCAGTGGCAAACCAAGATAACGTAATGGGAGAACCCCGCGTTGCATCCAAAGGGAAGCACACACCCTTCAACCTCTTCCTAGTTCATCCCAAATGGAACAAACGCTGACTTAGCATGGGTAATCTGAAGGTCATACACCATCCTAAACAACTCAATCCTCCGCAGACCCCCCCATATTCCTCCATAAAAAAAATAAGGTAATACTGAAGGATGGCCACAGAAACATCACTAACACGAAACCCAGCCAGAAAACTACCCTCCTTCACCTTAGAAATCATTCTCTCCAGATCATCAACAATAACATCAAAAGCAATAACACCAATGTGCATGGCTGCCTAAACAATCTCTACAACATAAAGAAACAATCCTCTTGTCTACCATTCATCAAAACAACATAAGAAGAGGTCGTTACGTATCTCTTCATCAAATTAATCCACTCACTTGGAAAACCCCTGCGGCGATGGGATGCCCAAATGAACCTCCAGACAACACACTCATAGGCCTTGGAGATGTCTATCTTCCACAAAAAGCAAATGGACCTTTTTGTCTCCAATCCATAAAGCCATCATTACCCCATATTTTTGTGTCCCAGGATCTAAGCCATATGCGCAGGATCAACAATAAAGCAAAGACCTCCTACAACCCGTTGGCCAACACTTGCACCAACAATGAGGTATATGGCATTTGACAGAATAACAGGGCACAAATCGTCCACCCTCCACACCACATTCTTCTTAAGCATCAAAATCTAAGGACCAATTGAGCCTCTTAAAACTACGGTTCGTATATTGCAACTCCACTACCTCCAAGGTCTCCTGACCCATCATATCCCAAAACTTCCTATAAAACAGGATTAGAAAGTCATCCAGTCCTGAAGATCCATCTGCATTTAGTTCGAAAAATCGCTCCCCGGACCCCTGTGAGAAGAAAAGGTCGTGTCTACTCCTCAGACTGCAACTCAACAACCTTGGAACCTCTCTGTCCTCCCACATGGCTCTGCCATCAGGTACACACCTATAAAGCTGACGCTAATGATGCCTTACAGCATCACCAATGACGTGATCACCTTCTACATCCTCTCTATTCACCTCGGTAACATGTATCGAGGATAGGGAAAGATTCCATTACAGAAATTACATGGATTTGAAAGTAGTAAGACACTTGAAAGCTCTTGTGTGGTATAGTAGTGAACCTGTGACTAAAAAGACTAGAAATCTCTTACATATGCCAGGGAAAACACAAATAAAAGATGTTCATTTGCAGAAGGATGTGCTCCTAGATAATGATGCCGATTTCATCGACATTGACAAAAAAACTAGTAAACCAATTCATTGAAGAATGCACAAGGATTTTAAAATGTAGCGTGTATACATAGGTTGTGTTTTTTCTTTGTACATGTGTACATTCGTTAACATAACAACCAAACCACAACTCTGTTATGGACAAAATTTTCATACCAGCTCATATAAATATCATACCATATCAAAAACACAGCACACTGCCCTGCTTGGTCAGGATTTCCCGCTCAATAGATATGCCTGGAATAGGCTCTGGGCTGCCAAGGTTTGATCGGGAGTTCCAGATATCACAATTGTCATTTCACTTGCTCCAGGGAGGGGATCACTGACTGTAACTTTAGCACCAGATATCTGTCAAGAAAAAACAATTAACAAAATATTAGGACGAGAGAGAAAAATCAGGTCAATCACCCTGCTCTACCAAATAGTATGACGGGAGAGATACTTGTCTTATGTTGTTGAGGTTAGAACCGTCCTTTCCGTAAATCTGTGAAATGCTGTTGCCTGGAACTAAAATCTCCAAGGCTGTGTTCGTCACAACCACAGGATTACTCATTCTAATGAACACAGAAGATAATGGAACATCTGAGCGTAATTTTATTTGTGATAATAGCAGTTTAGAACATGCAGAAACAACCCTTAAAGTATACGAGAACACGAGGTAAAGAGAACAATCTAGCAACATCAAATCTGCTATAGAAGAAAAGATTATCCCTCAAAAGCCATCAGAAGTATTGCATTTTTTTATTGCAGGCCAACAAAAAAGAGCCATAATGAATGTGAAATATACCATCCATGCATCTGCTATAGTTGCAGGGGGCTTATCGATTTATTTATATATTTATTTATTCGACATAAAAAAAGTGTGCACCCAAAAAGGTACATAGGCACCCTGATTGGTTGATATATAAAGGTTACTTGGGGAGAACCCTGGAATAGAAAGCTCTGAAATGAGCCATAAGAAACGATCCTTATGGAGCACCAGCTGCAGATGTTGGACTCGTAAACTCTTTGCAATCTATTATACAATAAAAGTTATTGTTTTCATCTGAATTGAATATTTGTGCTTGCACTTAATTAAGGTCCATTTGCACAATTAGGATTGTGTATCATGGTCATCTTGAATACCACGCAATTGAGAGGACACAACTGACTTCATTATGTAATGTTCAAGATTGTTCTCCAATCTGTGAAAGAGATGGTAATCTTTCTCTAAAGGCTGATCTCTGACTGACCTATTGATGCAGGTCATTTGAATGGGAATTGATATTCGTAGGCCACAGAGTAGTCAGGTCAAAGTGTTGACTTGACGAGGTCAAGATAAATTAAGACATGAATCGTAACGGTTACGATCAGGCATGTAAAATTTGATCAGAGATAGATATACATCTCTATGTCTAAGTATTTACATTAGACAGACCATCAAGTTGAAGGCCTAGCTAAGGTCCATATACCGACACGTTGGTGTGCATATGTATGATCTCTCAAACGAATCATATAGGTTCATAGTTGATGAACTGAGAGATGGAGCTTCCTCGTGAGATATTTGAGTTCAGATAGAATTCAATGCATGGTTCTCTTGTTTATGAAATAAGACATAAATTCGAGATATTAATATATGCTTTTGGAAAGTATATGATTAATGTTGTTGTTCAATTATCAATTGAGAAATTTACTACCAAGGGTTTGAACTTCGGGTATATCAAGGTCTTTCAATATGAAGGATGATGGAGTATTGGGAATACTATGGGTTAAAGCTATCGTAATAGATCATCTACCATGACACTTCCATCCCGAAAGAGTGATGAAATCGAATGGATTTTAGTGACTCCACTTCATGGATCAATGATACGAGAATCAACTGGATTAAATCTCATTTTGTTAGATTCAATTCTAATTCCAATTCAATGTCTAAATGTTGGAAATAGAAATGAAAATGGAGGTAAACTCACTTGTAGAGCTCATTCCTAAGCTCTAAAAGGTTTGGACAATGATTAGAAAAGGAGATTGAAGTTGGGTTCATCATTATGATCATTTGTTGAGCTCGTGGAGTGTAATACGTTTCGTTGAGCTCCCACAGAGTGTAAATCATTTCAGCTCAAGCTCAAAGATAGAGTGTATTGCAATTCATCAAAAGTGATCTAAACCCTCAAATTGGATAGTTATCCAAGTTTCAAATCACTATACGTGGCTAGTGTGATTTTCCCGACAATATCTCCAAGTATCCGTGACAACTACTCACAAGTCCTAATTGGATTAGGATTTGTACTTAATAATATTAATATTATGATTAATAGTTATTATCATATATATATATGTATATGTATCTACGGTTTGTGAATATGATTCACACTATTTAATTAATATTAATATTGATTCATAATATATATATATATATGAAGGGAAAAATGGGGTTGCCCCGCCTCATTTTCCAGCGTATTATTTTTGTTTTTTTTCAAAACTACCGGTATGTATTTTCATCACTATATCCCTCTAATATGCCATTCCAATTTCGTCAGAAACAGAGACTCCTATGCCCTCCATCTAGAACAAGTCGATTGCATCAATTCTAAGGCCGTTAAAATTACATGTTCTAGATGGAGGGCATAGGAGTATATGTTTCTGACAAAATTGGAATGGCATATTAGAGGGATATAGTGATAAAAATACATGGCAGTAAACAAAAAACAAAAATACGTTCGAAAATAGGGCGGGGGCAACACGTTGGCTGCCCCCAGGGCAGCCCCATTTTTCCCATATTTGAATATGATTCATATATTATTCCAAAACATATGATTCACATTGGAAATTAAATGTAAATCAAATTTACATCTTATTTTGGGTTTATGAATGATATTCATTGTAAGGTTGCTCTCATAAAATACCCCATTATGATCACATAACTAAATCATGATAATGGAATGATAAAAGGGGGTTAAAATCAAAATTAGGACAAAGGTGACATCCCATGTAGTATCTCGTGGACGTCCACCTTTAACTCCTGATATGATTAAGAGCCTCTTAATTTTTGTTTATCTCTTAATTTATTGTGGATGATAACTAAAAGGACAATTAGGACTCTTATTTCTTAAAGGCAGAGGATTTATTCCTAACCTTTATATCATCATCCAAAGACATACAAGAGTAGACGTCCCCTTCAGGAGTAGGACTTCTAGGGACACCCCGCTCTTGTATTTTAGAGAGGGATTGCCCACTCTCTTGAGAGAACAATTCATTCCATCAATTCCATATTGCCTTAAGAGCTTAGAGAGAGAGAGTTGAGAACTCTCTTGGTCATCCTCTCTCTACCATACATAGCCATGCACATCCACCATATTGCCTCCACTTTCTCTACATTGGTTTATCCCTTCGAGAAAGAGGAAAGTATTATTCTCCGTGCTTCTTATACAACGTGGAGAAAGATGAGACAACACAATGAGATAATTTCATTTAAGAGGTCTATGGGTTCTAATATAGACCGAAAAGATGGAGCACTCATAAACGAGAAATTACATAAAGGGATCACGAGGGGTTACAACTAAATAGAACAAATAAAGCCGTCTCTAACACTCCCCCTCAAGTTAGAGCATTTCTATCAATCATGTCCAACTTGGAAATTATCCACGAGAGGTGTTTCTTTGGTATCGCATTCATGAGTACATCTGCAAGATGAAAATAGATGGAGATGTGTAGAGTAGTGATCTTCTCTCCTCGTATAGCATCACGAAAAAAGTAACAATCAATATCAGTGTGCTAGGTACGCTCGTGGAAAACATGATTAGGAACAATGTATGTAACGGACTTTGGCCTAAGCCATCGCCATGTATTATGTCTCTACACTCAATCTGGAGACTACAGTCTGCTTCTTGCTCCATCAAGTGATCAGCTTTCCACCAACCATCATATCATATCATGTAGGACGACAATCCTCAGGTGAACTAGCATAATTTACATAAGCACAAGCAGATAAATCAATGTTGCCATTGACCCCATAGAAGAGGCCTCGCCATGGTGATTCCTTCAAGTAGCATAGGATCATAAGAACATCATGCCAATGACTATAAAGTGGTTTCTCCATGTGTTAGCTGGCTCTGCGCATAGCATAAGATATATCCGACCTATTGATAGTAAGGTAAAGCAGTTGGCCAACTAGGCTTATATATCGTGTAGTGTCTTCAAATGCAAGATCAGCTGAAGTAGAGTGCTTCCTCGAATCTGGAAGGCCTGCATCGAAGTAGTCCAACCTCAGTTAGGATGTCCAAACAATAATTCCTTTGTGAGAGGTGAAGTCCGTCTATAGTACATATCACTTTTATGTCAAGGAAGCAGCGGAGTTGTCCAAGATCCTTCATGACGAAGACCATCAGAAGGAAAGCTTGGTCTCTAATATGCCTTCATCATCATCACCTGTGACAACCATATCAACATAAAATGCAAGTATAATAGTACCAGTGGACCGTCGTTTGACAAAAACAGAATAATCAGATGTTATTCTCTGTAAGCCAAGAGTGTTGATCCCAGTAGTGAGTCTATCAAACCATGCCAGAGGACTCTGATTTAGGCCATAGATGACCATGCAAAGTCAGTACATAGGCTCTCCTTCGATTTCATAACATGGAGGCGGCATTGTAAACCTCCTCCCCGAGATCTCCATAAAGGAAAGCATTCTTCACATGAAGTTGAAATATATGTCATCCCTTATTGGCAGGCACTAGAAGGATAGTGCGGATAGAGTCCATCCTTTCCACTGGAGAGAAAGTTTTGAAGTAGTCAACCCCATAAGTCTGTGTAAATCTTTTGGCAACCAATCGTTCTTTCAATATGTCAATGGACCCATCAGACAACTATTTGATCGTGGCGATCCATATGCAAGCTACATGTCGAAATTCCATGGGACACGATACAAGATCCCATGTTCTCCTGGATGGTGGGGTGGAGTGGTGCAACACGAGCGATCTCCCGACTTTCTGGATCTTGCTTCAGGCAAATAAGGGGAGGCCGGTGAAGGAGGTGCTTTATCCTATCGCCATTCTGTGGGCGATTTGGAGGGGTAGGAATGATTTACTGTTCTCGGGCTAAAGGTTCTATCGGGAGAATGTGACGATTTTTGCTAAGAATCTGGTGGTGGATTGGGTGTTGTAAGGGCTTCGTTCTACCGGGGCATGGCTATTTTCTTTCACTTTCTTTTCTCCTTCTCCTATTGAATAAAATTTTTGGGGTGTGCACCTACGAGTGTCTCCCCCTTGATTCTGGACTTCAAAAAAAAATGTTCTCCTGGATGTAAGAGCATCCATTTCCTTATTCATTGCATGTCACCAGTGATGATCCTATAAAGCACTATGATGATATCTGGAAATAGAAATAGTCACGAGAGTATCTACACATCTCTTGTCAAAGCATGATAAACTAGTGGTAGAAGCAAAATGAGACATAGGGTGGAAAGTACATTGCCTCTTTGTTCTGCGGAGAGCTATGGGGAGCTCCTGAGGAGCATCAAGGGCAGCAGTGGTGGAAGCATTTGAATATGGCATCCCATCCTGCAAAAGAGGAACAAAGGCACAGGAGCAGGTACAGATGTATCCTTAAGCTTATAAACAATTGGTGGTGAAGGAAGATCAGAGGGAATATCCGTGATAGACTATGCAAGAAACTAGTATGTTCAGAGAAAGTAACACTCGTAAAAATACAGTATCAGTGGCTAATCGGGTCATAACACCTGTAACCCTTTTGGGTTGCGTAAATAGCCAAGAAAAACACACTTGATTTCCGTACGCGATAACTTATCAGTGGAAATTGTAGACAAACGCAATACAGTTAAAAATTCTCAAAGGTAGTGAGAAGGATGACTCATTAGGTTAGAATGCGAAAGGAGTGGGTGTTTTTAGGATCGAAGACGAGACCTTGTTGATAAGATGGACAAGTGTAAGAATGGCATCACCACAATAGATCTTCAGAATCTTCATCTAGGTAAGAAGGGACCTAGCATTGTCAAGAAGATGTCTAAGTTTCCTCTTTGTTATCCCATCTTGCTGAGAGGTGCACGAACAGGAAGTTTGGTGTATAGTTCCCTAGGAAGCAAAAAAAAGTCGTCAAGTCATGTTTGGTGAATTCCACAGCATTGTATGTACAATAAGTTTGCACATAAGTAGAGAAGAATGTTTTGATATACTGGAAAAAAAACATTATTAATAATTTTATTGATCTCTTAACGTTCCTCTACCAGATAAATCCAAGAGGATCGACTATAATGAAATAGCGAAGCCTTCTCCCGCTATAAGTAGGGTTGGCTACATGGATTCTTGCTCAAATCCATGTTGAAATGTTAGAAATATGAAATGTGGAAGCATAATCAGAAAAAAGAATAAACAATAAGGAAAGAACACAGGGATTTTACGTGGAACCCTACTCCCTAATAAGTGGAATGAAACCATGGGAGAACGCCTCAAAGGGCTGATGTGTTCACTCACTTTCTCTCATCTGATACAATGGGTCTGAGGCTTCTTATATAGCCTCCACTGAGTCTCCACATCTCACAGACGGTAGATATGTGACTAAACCATTGGATGTGTACTCCAACACTCCCCCTCAGGCTGGAGCATGCAATGCTCAGCTTGGATACACAGAAAGAAACCTCAAATCAAACTCACAATACAAGACACTACAGACAATATCAAGGCAATGCAAACACAACTCTCGGTTGCTATCGAGGACGTTGCTTCTCACGTTGTGCATGTGAGGAGGAAGAAACAGGCTGGAGTGTGAGTCGAATTGTGTCTCTTCGTCGAAGAATGTGTGCTCTGTATTGTACATGTCAGTCACCAAAACTGAATGAGTCTCCTCGTTGGACTACTCCGGCTCGTCACATGTAGAAGACTGGATCATGTGGACAACCGCTCCATCTCTGAAGGGCCGAACTAAAAAATTCATGGAGACATCCTTGTCGGAGTCCATGGTTGCTGGAGAATGGAGTATGAAAAATCTCCTCGTCAGAGAATTGGGTCTCTCCCATACTGGTAAGGTTCGAAATTTCGATTTCGATATCGTTTCGGTGAGGTCCAATACCGAAATTTCGCCGAAATTTCGGGAAATTTCGACGATTTCGGTGGAAACGTCGAAAAAGGCTAAAAAACCCGATTTTTTTCCATTTTTTTTGAAAATTTCGATATTCCAAGTTATTAGAACAGTAAATAACATACAAATACACATTTATTTCACACAAATTGGTCATCTATACCCTATATATAGACATATCGGTCATATCGGCCATATCGGTCATATCGGTAGACATATTGTTGGAACCCAAGCAACATGTCTCGATCGATATGGGGTCGAAATGACCCATATTTTATCCATATCATTGCAATTGAGGATCTCCACCCCTCTATTACAACCTATCTCGACCGAAATCTCATAAGACAGTTAATATATAAAAGTTGAAACCATGGTTGTAAGTTGTAACATTGTTAATACGTAATAAACAAGAGTAATAGTCTAGTCTTACAAATACAATACAACTTACAACAAGTTAAAATTATTAAGAACATGCATATTTCTGATAAATGCAATAAAAGAGAGTAAAGATTAAAATATAGTACCTGCCCTGGTGACATGTTTTGGTCAGAACCAGGAGTTTCGTGGTGGATCTGAATGCCCCCCCCTTCCTTGCTGTCTCTCATAGCGCATCGCAGATTCTATAAACTCGCAGTAGTTCTCCCATGTCATGTACGAGTACATGGCCTTGTAATCCATGACATACTGCCTGTACTGGTGGTCATCGATGTCTATGAGCATCCCGAGTCGAGGATAAGCAGCACTGGATCCGGTATCACGAGTGGCACGACGAGGCTGCTGCGAACTACTGCCCTGAGATCCTCGGGACGACGACGACGGAGTAGGAGAAGATCTCTGCGAAGGCGGAGGAGGAACTGCCGTGTAGTAGTCAGGAAAGAAACCGTAGCTGTCACCCCCAAAGAAACTGCCCTGGCTCTGCTCAGGTTGGCTACTTTGGTAGTTGTCTCCGCTACTGTATCCCCCATATCCACTGTAACCATATGAATATGCTGGTGGTGCGTACTGAGGAGGAGGAGGTCCTGGAGGAGGAGCTTGAAAGTATTCCGGGAAGACGCCAAATGATCTCTCATCGTGCGACGATCCATATCCGCCTAAAGGACTTTGTGCTCCTCCGCGATATGGGCTGTCGATATCCATGAAGCTCAAAGAACCTACAGATGATGTCAAATCTTCCATGTAGCTGTCGGTGGGACGCTGGCCTCGACCGTACTCGTAATCCGTAGGCCCTGGACTCGGACTTGGAACAAATTGTCCGTGTGTGTTCCGTTGTCTCTCCATATACTCACGTCCTGCTTGTAGGCCTTCCTCAAGTCTGGTAGCTTGTGGCCCACGACCACTCCCTCCTGACCCACCTGAGTTTGACTCTCCACCACCACCAGGTCCAGCACGACCAACATCGTCATCATCATCATCTCCACTGTCATCCTTTGATTGTGACTTGGATTTGGAGCTACTGGAGAGAATTTCATCAACAACTGCATCAATCTCGCCCTCCAACCCTCCAACAGGGTCTGTAATCCGCCCGGATCTGGCCAAAAAGTCACCAACGTCCGCTCCCATTTGTTGGCTGATGTTCTCATTCGGTCTTCCACCTGGCTGATCGAGAACTGGGGCACCATTGGAATCCATCCACCTCTGGAGAACGTCCTCATCAGCATCGTCATCGTGCATTTTGAAAATGTAAGCAAGGTCAATAGGGTCCGTATAGTCATCTTTGTCATGTCCCTCCGTTGCATGCTTCAATTTCAGCCTCAAGTTGTAATGCACGAAGACAAGGTCATTGAGCTTCTTTTCTCCCAACCTGTTCCTTCTCTTCGAATGTATCAAATTGAACGTGCTCCAGTTCCTCTCACAACCGCCAGCAGATGCGATTTGAGACAACACTTTCACTGCCACACTTCGAAGGTTGGGAGCTTCCATCCCGTATAACATCCACCATTCGGCTGCAAAAAAAGGAAAAGACAGAAATCATAAGTACAAATAAATGTACACAAAATCAACACAAGTAATGGGTTTATTTGCCTCCGTCCCTACCAGGAAGAGTATTGCCACGACCGTTGACCGCAGTAATCCGACCAAAGGAACCCAATGCATCTCGGTAATACTTAACCTTCACAACGCACAAATAGGTTCAACCCAAATATCTTGTGACTCAAAAGTCAAAATATAGGTAGAAAGTGAGGATATTAGTACCTCATTCATGCACATGCTCTGCAACTTCTCGTCCTTGACGAGCTTTTCCACCACAATCTGTACGGCTGAGAGAAGGTCACCATTTGTACCAAGTCCATTCTTGTAGTGGTACTTAGGATTGAAGTAATAAGCTGCACAGAAATTCACGAACAAGCTCATTTATGATGTCCAACTATAAAAATTTAAATGATTGGAAAAAAAACCTTTTTTACATAATACATACCGGCCTTGTGAAGAGGATGCGAGAGCATCTTAGACCATCGCTCGTCTATGATGTCCAACCATGCTTTTGATCCCTTCCCAACCGCTTCTCGGACCTTCTCTCTCATGCAGCGCATTGCCTCGTAGATGACTCCCATGGTGGGCTTCTTGTCGCCATCCACGATCCGCAATGCAGATACCACTGGATCCATGATCCTCGTGACCCGAGTCACGTCATCCCAAAAGGAGATATCATTGATCAATATCTCCACTTGCCGTCCTCCTTCAGTCCGAGCTTCAGGTATCTCGAACCACTCACCCTGGCAACACATGGTTTTCAAACCCGTCTTATGTTGCTTGAGGCTTTGCAACGCTATAAAATTGGTTGCAAAGCGTG
The DNA here is from genome assembly GCA_037367405.1 of Ottelia alismoides. Classification (NCBI taxonomy): domain Eukaryota; kingdom Viridiplantae; phylum Streptophyta; class Magnoliopsida; order Alismatales; family Hydrocharitaceae; genus Ottelia; species Ottelia alismoides. The sequence goes on from JAZKJV010000397.1 coordinate 1,276,955, forward strand.
TAATGCCAGGCCTCACCAACTCCCCATTGCACATCCGCCTCATTAGTGCCAACACTTTGCTGTGGTTGTATATGAATGTGGTGATCGTTCGTGTTTTCTCCACCACCCTTGAGACGAGCTTCCTCTTGCTGAAATCCTTAAGGATCAAGTCAATGCAATGCGCAGCACACGGTGTCCAGAAAATTCCGTAGCTGCTGGACTTCATAATTGTTTCACCAGCCTTTTTGAAGTTGCTGCCGTTATCTGTCACAATTTGCACAATGTGCTCTTTCCCAACCTCCTTTATAACGTCCTTCATCAACTTCAGAAGGTACCTGTGGTCCTTCACATGCTCAGATGCATCAACAGATTTCAAGAAAATTGTCTTCCCATCGCAGTAAACAAGGAAGTTGATGATATGCTTCCTTGTGTAGCTCGTCCACCCATCGCACATCAATGTCACGCCATACTCTGGCCATCTCCTCCTCAACTCGGCGATGTACTCATTCATCTCCTCTTTCTCCATCCCAAGATATTTGTTCATGATCTCGTAGGATGTAGGAGCCTTCACTCCCGTTCCCGCTGCAGCGATCTCATCAACGGCATGCTGTAGGAATGGCCCACTTGCAATGTTGGCAGGAATGCTCTCCCCAAAGAAGAGCTTGTTGATGGCTTTTCCTACCCTTTCTCGTGCATTGGTGAACATTCCCTTCACTGTTTTCTGCCTCGGATCCTTGCTTGCCTTGTATTGCATGGATCCGCTCCTCGTTAAGAAGGGCTCAATTCCCTTCCCCTTGTGTTTCTTAGTGGGTGGTGGTACTGGTGCGCCTCCAGAACCACTCCCACTCCCACCTGCACCATAGAAGCCGCCCCGTGCACCACCAAGTTCTCTCCTCTCGAACTCGCTCCTCAATGATTCTTGTGTAGCCCTTCTGTATGCCCTCCTCTCTGATGCAGTCTGAATGTCGGCGGGGTACACAAAATCATCGTCATCTGAATCAGAAAGGACGTTGAATTCTTTCTCGAACATGAACTCCTTCATTTGTTCTTCCCTTCTTACTCTCTCCGTCTCCTTTTCCTTCTTTCCGTCCAAGCTCGCCTTGACCTTGTCCCTCACATCTTTGGGACAACGCGTGCACTTGGCAACATTCTTGTTGTTGCCAACAAGATGTTGCTTCATCCTTGTGATCCCGCCTCCTCCCAACTTCTTCCCACAGAAATTGCATTGCGGCTTCGCCTTATTTCCATCAGGAGCGGACGCATACCTCCACCCAATGTCCCCACTGAATTCTTCCCTCTGATCATCAGAACTATCAGATCCAGAACCGGAAGCAGAATGTGCCATGGTGAATATCCAAATGAAGAACCGGAATCGAAACCAGAAGGTCGCAGAATGTGCCATGTATGAACGTCGAAATCTGCGAGGAAAATCAAGAACAAACATTAAGTTGGCTTACAATGCAACTACTTATGAATATGCAAATTATTTTATTTTTTAATTTCGGAATTATTATATATTTAATTTTTCCAACACCTACTGTTCTTATTTACAGAAAAAAACCTTGGATCTATACATTAGGATCTTAGATCTACAAATTAGGGGACCAATTTCATGAAAGACTACATTATTGACACAAAATATGAACAAAAACGTAAATATTTAACAAATCATTTTCGGATTTTATATATTTTTAATTTTTATTAATCCAAAACAATTTCCAAACTATGATTTATACTTCCAAAACACAAGATCCGAATATATAACACCACAACTCATTATTGTTCCACATTAAACTTCAAAACCCCCAATTTCTTCTAACATAGATCCAAGAAAATAATCTCCAACAATGTTTTAGTTCATGTTAACTTCAGATCTGTGATACAATGATCATAGTTAGCACTATTGTGCAAAAAAAACACAAAAGCCCCAAATTTCTACTCCAAATTTACACCTATTTTGGGGGAAATCTCTCAAATTAAACACCATGCCTAGCTATATCAACAACCATTTAGTGAAAACCCTAAAAAAATTACTGAATTTGAAGAAGATTTATCATAAATTGGCTTACCTCAAGGGATGAAGGTCTTGGAGGTCTTGGAGGAAGAAGAGAAGAGCCACTGCCCGAAGTCGGTCGAAATGGGGACATTTCGACCGAAATTTCGCTATATTTCGCAAGTGGCCAGATTTTCCTATTCAAAGATTCCTAATGTCGGGCGAGATATCGAGATGGACCGAGATATCGGCGATATCTCGCGATATTTCGACCGAAACCGGGGATCTCGATATACAGTATGATATCGATACCCGATACCCATCGAAACCGAAATTTCGTCGAAATTTCGGCGAAATTTCGTGAGATTTCAGTCCATGCATACTGGCTCGAAGAATGGGATCTCTACTCTGGAGTCCATATGAAACCACATGAAAACCCTAACACACATGGCATAGGGAATGGGATCTCTGTAGAGATATTTATGTAGTCGGTGTACTGTTTATCATATTTTTATTTTCTTGGTTGCTACTTATGTAATTTACCCATGGGTTTTCTCGATATAAGAGAGCCCAGGGTTCTTTAGAATAATAGAATACCTCTTTCCACCAACATGGTATCAGAGCCAAAACCCTAAAACCCTCTCACCGTCGCCGCCCCTCCTCCCTCTCACCGGCGCCATCGCTGCCGCCAGTTCCTCTCCCCGGTGCCGCTGCTCACCGTCGCGCCCCCCCACCGCCCACCCCCTCCCGCCACCCACCTCCCTTCTCTCTCTCCGCCACCTCGCAGCCTCCCGCCGTCACCTCTCCTCCCGCCGGCCCCCTCTCCTCCCGCCGACCACTGTCCTAGCCGTCCGTTGCCGCATCAGCCTCCTCCACCATCTCAATGGATTTGAGTGCGTAAAGTCTACATACGCACTCAAATCCTATGAAGTTTATATAGACACTTGTCTTTTGGTCTACAAATCCTAGTTCTTCGTCTCCGACGATATGTTAGAAAACAAAATCGATATGCCCTCCATAGACGCGTTCAAAGGTCACGCGCCAATAGGCAAGATGGATGAGACGAACTATGAGCTCTGGGCGATGTAGTTCATGAGCCTCATGAAGTCGAACGGTAAGAAACACATTCTTACCGAGGAAGAGCCGGCAGAGAAAATTGGGATTTATGCCTCCTGGGATGCTGATGATTCATATACCAAGGTCTGGCTCTCAGGCACGTTGTCGATGGAAATTGCTAATGATGTTCTCCATCAGCCCACCGCTAAGGCGGTGTGGGATATACTAACGGCAAAATATTCACAGGTACGAAATGAGACAAAGATGTTATAGCTCCAGGACGACATATTTACCATGAAGCAGAATGGGCGGCCACTACATTCCTTGTATACATCTCTACGGGGGATGTTTGAGAAACTCTACAGTACTATCCCTTTCACGGCCACCCAGGAGCAGTAGAAGACTTTTAGGAATGCTACCATGGTTGGGGTCCTGCTTGCAGCCCTTGATCCTGAATATGATGCTGCCCGATCACAGGTACTTGCCGATGCTACCGTTCCTCCTATGGAGGAAGTCTACCGGAGGCTTAGCCGCATCTCTGTCTCGTCCAGTGCTTCTACTCCACCACCATCGGCGATGGCTGCGTCCCGAGGGAGAGGTGGTTCGTCTTCATTCCGTGACCGTGGACCTCGTGGTCGAGGTGGTCGTTTTCGCCAGCCATGCATCTTTTGCCATCGCACAGGCCATGCTGAGGATACATGTTATTCTATGGGTTTCCAGCATCAGCGCGAGTAGCCGAGCATGTTGCATCTCCGTCGGCATCTACTTTGGATCAGAGGTTCGAGGAGCTCGTTGCGAGATTGCGTGATATTATGCCTCCCGTATCTACAGATTCTTCAGGAGGTTCTTTGGAAATTGATGCTTCAGCGTTTGCCAGTATTTATGCCTCTGCTAGCACCTCAAGTAGTGCTTGTGCTTTTCCATCATGTCATAGTTCAGATGTCTCAGATTGGATTATGGACTCTGGTGCAACACATCATCTTTGCCACGATAGAGATAGACTCACGTCATACAGGGAGATTCCACCAGGATGGTCAGTGGTAATAGCCGATGGGAATCATTCACCCATTACTGGATAGGGGGAGATTACCTTGTCACCTTCCATGCATTTACAGAATGTTCTACATGCCCCTGATTTTTCGATGAACTTACTTTCTATTAGTCAGATTACAAAGGATCTGCATTGTCGCACTTACATTTGACCCATCTTCTCTTATATTTCAGAACATCCTAACAGGCAGGGTGATTGGTTGTGGCTCTGAGCATGATGGTTTCTATCGTCTGGTCTGGAATTCCTATGTTGGTGTCTCCTCTTATTCAGTCGGATCAGTCTCTCTGTATTCATGGCATCTAACGCTCTGGTCACCTCCCGCTTCAGCAGATGCGTCATCTCTTGCCTCAGATTTCTTCGAATTCTTCCTTCCGGTGTGAAGCCTGTCAGTTGGGAAAGCACCATCGAGCTAGCTTCCCCAGTCGTCGGTGTCAGATTAGTAGCTCCCCGTTTGAATTATTTCATGTCGATATTTGGGGTCTGAGTCGTGTTCCTGATCACCAGGGACACAGGTTTTATCTTGTAGTCGTTGATGAGTTCTCATGTTTGTCGTGGGTATTTCTATTAACAAATCTGAAGCAGGTGATGTTATTAGAAATCTTGTAATTAAAGTGAAAAATATTTTTTCCTCTCATGTGAAATATGTTCGTACAGACAATGCTTTGGAATTTTGCATTCGGTCTCTCTCACATTTCTTTTAGTCAAGAGGTATTATTCATCAAACCACGTGTGCATACACCTCTCAGCAAAATGAAGTCGCATAGAGAAAACATTGTCGTCTCCTTGATATTATTCGAACACTGCTTATCCAGAGTTGTGCACCTATTTCTTTTTGAGGAGATGCAGTCCTTACAGCCTGTTACCTTGTGAATCATATGCCATCCTCGGTACTTGGTGAGAAAACTCCTTTTTCTGTTGTTTTTCCCGACAAGGAATTATTCTCACTTACCCCTTGTGTTTTTGGTGTTGTTGCTTTTGTTCACCAGTTGTCTCCTGGACTTGACAAGCTCTCACCTAGGATTGTCAAGTGTCTTTGTGGGTTACTCTCGGACTCAGAAGGGATATTGTTGTTATGATCCCGTAAACAGGAAATACTTTGTCAGTGCCGATGTTACCTTTTTTGAGTATGTTATGTACTTCTCACCTACAGGTGACAGGTTGGCCTCTTCCACTTCTAATGATCAGGTTTATGTTCCTCCTCATGTTCTGAGTCCACCAACGTACGTCCCCGTCCTCGTTTTCACGCCAACGTCATCCCCACCACCACCCCTGCTACCACCATTAAAACCACCTGTCTCGCCATTACCTAAATATTACACACGTCCGTCGGATCCTGCTCATGCTGCACGCCAATTATCCAGTGTGCCTCAGGTATGTTCATATGTTATTACTAATGATGGGTCGGATAGTGTGCATGTGCAGGGTTCATCATTGCAGGACGAATGTGAACCGGCGAGTTCAGTGGTTGATGATCTAGATGTCTCTATTGCTATACGGAAGCAGAAACATACTTGTGCATCATATCCCCTTGCTTCCCAGGTTTCCTTTCATCGTCTGATGGGGACTTTCAGAGGTTTGTTGTGGTTGTCTTCCGTGGAGATACCACGGAATTATCAGGATGCCTTGAAGATTGACTGTTGGCGTTCTGCTATGGAGGAGGAAATGGTTGCCCTACAGTCACGGGATACATGGAGCTTGGTTCCTGCTCCCCCAGGAGTGTCTGTTGTTAGCTGCAAATGGGTATTTACAGTTAAGTATCATGCAAATGGTAGTCTTGGCCGTTACAAGGCAAGGATAGTAGCGCGAGGCTTCACTCAGACACATGGCGTGGATTATATGGATACCTTCTCTCCAGTTGTTTGTCAATCCACTCTTCGTATTCTTTTGTATGTTGCTGTGGTATGTGACTGGCCCTTGTTTCAACTTGATGTTAAGAATGCATTCTTGTATGGCAACCTGCAGGAAGAAGTCTACATGCAGCAGCCCTCGGGGTTTGCTGCTGAGGGGGAGAATCATATGGTGTGTAGACTTCATAAGGCAATATATGGCCTTAAACAGAGCCCAAGGACGTGGCTTCAGAAGCTTTCCCATCTAATTGAACAACAAGGATTCAAGAGATCAAATGCGGATCACTCGTTCATCCAGAAGACTCCTAGAGGTACGGTTGTTATCATGGTGTATGTTGATGATATTTTTTGTTACAGGAGATGATGCTCAGGGGATAAGGATGGCAAAAGCATTTTTGGGCCATCAGTTTGTTACAAAGGATCTGGGTACTCTACGATATTTTCTGGGATTGGAGTTTTCCAGGAATGCACAAGGCCCTGTAATGACTCAAAGGAAATATATTACAGATTTGCTTGTTGAAACGGGTATGGTTGGCTGTAGACCCGCAAGTACTCCTATGGATCCAAGCATGAAATTATATGATAATGATATCGAGGAAGTTGACAAGAGAAGGTATAGAGAAATGGTGGGTAAGCTTCTTTACATTACTATAACTCGACCTGATATTGCCTTTGCAGTCAGTCGAGTGAGCCAGTTCATGGAATAGCCGAGACAGGTATATATGGATGCCATATATGTGATACTAAGGTATCTAAGTCGTCTCCAGGCACAGGATTGTTGTTTAAAAGGGAAACAAATTTAACTATTTCGGCATGTGTGGATGTGGATTATGCAGGATGCCCTAGGATCGGAAGTCTACTTCGGGATTCGCGGTTTTTGTGGGCAGCTCTCTGGTTTCTTGGAAAAGCAAGAAACAAACTGTTGTGGCTAGATCTAGTGTTGAATTTGAATATAGGGCCATGTTACAAGCATGTACGGAGATGATGTGGGTTCGAGCTGTACTAGATGACTTGCATATAGATGTACCTCTACCCATGTAGCTACAGTGCGATAATCAAGCTGCATTGTTCATTGCCAATAATCCTGTCTTTCATGAAAGAACAAAACATATTGAGGTAGACTGCCACTACACTAGAGATATGATCCAGAAGGGCCTGGTTTCTACTTCACATGTTAGTTCAGGGGAGCAGAGTCAGCAGACTGCCGACATTTTTCACCAAGCCATTGCTCAGAGGACCATTCCAGAAGTATTCTTCCAAGTTGAGCATGATTGATATCTATGCTCCATCTTGAGGAGGAGTGTAGAGATATTTATGTAGTCGGTGTACTGTTTATCATATTTTTATTTTCTTGGTTGCTACTTATGTAATTTACCCATGGGTTTTCTCTATATAAGAGAGCCTAGAGTTTTTAGAATAATAGAATAACTTTTTCCACCAACAATCTCTACTCTGGAGTTCCTATGGGATATTTGAAAACTCTGAGACCAAAAAACAAAGATGGGGACCACACAAATAATGATCGCAAATTTGTGCCAATCAAACTGAAGACTCGAAATCTAAACGTCGAGTCTGAAATCTAAACTATAGAGTCTGAAAATCTGGCTGGCCTGGAATCTGGAGAATCTGGAAATCTGGCAAGTAACTCTACACAATACTCCGCTTTTCTTCCATACTTGTTGGAAAATAATGACATCGACAAAGTTGGGAGAAGACAAGAAAATAGGAAAATAAAAAACAACATAAGCCGATAACATTTTTTCTGGAATTTCCTTTCAATTTTTTTCAGATCATTTTTTTCCTGACTATTTTTATTTTTTTAATAGTCGTCGCTCCTTATTTTCAAATAAGTCGTTTAATTTTTTCAGCTTTTATTTTTATAATATTTTTCACGTACGACTTTTCTTTTGTACATGCATTTTCTCTAAACAAATCTTTTTTTTGCAAATGAAGACAATCTTTTTTTTCTTACCTCTCTTTTTTAAGATACACGGCCCAATTGGCCCTTGCCTTTATTTAGGGTTCCCCTCATGGGAACCAGGGGAACCCATCTCACGAAAGATGGAGCATCGTCGTTGTCCGAGTTGGGGCTATGCATGGCGCAACTTGGAGGGCCACCGCCTGGAACTCGAGCTCTACTTGGGTTGCGCCGCTGAAGAGATGGAGGTGCATGGCAGCGAGGATTCTGCCTGGAGATGGGGCCCATTGCCCTGGAGATCGAGGAAGGAGGTGGGGCTCGCCGCCTGGAAGCTCTTTCGCCTAAGGTGGGGCTCACTGCCTGGAAGCTCTGAGGAAGGAGGTGGGGCTCACCATCCTAGAGATAGCTGAGAGATGGAGATCGGCACTGCCTGCTAGAGATAGTGTCGCTGCCGTCAAGGAGGGAGGGGGAGGTACGACTTCAGGAGGAGGAGCTCCGCCACCTCTTCTCCTTCTTTCCCATCACCGAAGGAGGGGGTTGTTGCTTTCTGGAAGAGGAGTTTGGTGGTGCCACCTGGAAGAAGAGGTCTAGAGCCTCTGTGTGTCGCCTCCTCTTCTTTTTCCGATTTTTTTCGACACAACAGGCTGGAAGAGATTTGGAGCACCCCTCCCGAGATGGAATGCCTCTTGGAAGTGTACATAGGTCATGTTATGGTGAACCATGCGCACAGAGATCAGATCTATGGTTCCTGAGATGGAACTCTAACATTTCTTAGAACTTGACAATCTTCAAATAATTTTTTTCTCTGACGTCGTCCTTGTTGGAATCACATGCTAGAGATGCTGAAATTAGGGTTCAAGTCATTGAACCGTAGATCTAGAACTAGATCACGGACATGAACTTGAGCCGAATAGAAATAGATCAGCATAAATCGAACTTCCAGAGCTCTATAACAGCAGAAACTTAGGGTTCAGGAAATCCTAAAAATCGAAAGTCGAACTTGACTGATCTTAAATAATAGAAAATATTCTTCAAGAATAAATTCAAAATCAAACAAGAACGACTCACTCTGATACCATGTTAGAAATATGAAATGCGGAAGCATAATCAGAGAAAAAGAATAAACAATAAGGAAAGAACATCAAGATTTTACCTGTAACTCTACTCCCTAAGGAGCGGGATGAAACCGCGGGAGAATGTCCCAAAGGGTTGATGTGCTCATTCACTTTCTCTCATCAGATATAATGGGTCTGAAGCTTCTTATATAGGCCCCACTGAGTCTCCACATCCTACAGATGGTAGATGTGGGACTAAACTATAGGATGTAGTATATGGATCCTAGAGGGATCCATTTACCCATCTACACAAGTGACACATATACTCCAACATGAAAGATTCGACTATTTTTTATGCTGGTTGTCGACTACCTAACGCAACCCCCACTAGGGGGGAATTTAAACCATGGTCGTTTGGGTGGTAGGTACACTGCACTACCACCAGACCATTTAAGTGGTAATCACCACAAAAATAACAAAATATGCGTCCGCCCAGAGTACGAACGGGACAAGATCCCCATATATCACAATAGACAACTCAGCACATGCAGGAAAGGATACTCGATGTTATTTCCCGAACTGACACATCTCGCAGTCAAACGGCTTCAGCATAGAAAGTTCAGGGAACATTATGGAGACAGCCTTAGCAGAAGGATGTCCAAGGCGAAGATGCCAAAGTAAAGAATCGTCGAAGACAGACGCAGCGCCAACCAAACTTGAACCAGATTGAATGTCAATGTAGTAGAAATCATTCTTCTCATGTCCCCCATCAAAAATCTACTTCGTCTAGATGTCCTGAAAATAACATCACTCATAAAAAAAATAACCCGGAAATTAAGCTCAACACATAAGTTATGACTTCTAAACAAATAATAAGCTAAGAGGAAATGTAGGGGCACAATGGACTCTAGTTAGTCGGAGCTTAGAGAACTCCACAGTTTCAACAACAGTTACTGTAGAAGTTTAGTTTATGTTTCTGTATCTTTTATTTATTGTTCTTTTCATTTGTCTAACATATGTAATTTGCTCATAGACCTCTCCCTATATAAGAGAGTCTAGAGCTCAAGGAATAAACACAACGCTTATTTTTGGCAACATGGTATCAGAACAGCGGTCCTAGACCGGAGCTCTCGTACCGAACCCTCCACCTTCAAGCCTCCACGTGCACTGCCCTCCGTGTGCGTTGTCACCTCCACGCGCGCCACCGCCTCCACGCGCGTTACCCTCACACGTCGCCTCCACGTGCGGCGCCTTCACGTACGGCTGTGTGTCGCCCCACGTACGCCGTCTGCCCGTGTGGCTATGCCTGTGCTCCGCATGCCCGTGCGGTTGTGCCCGTATGCCACCTGCTCGTGCACCGCCTGCCGTGTGGCTATGTCCGTGCGGCTGTCCCTAGGATTCCACCGCCCCTAGGGTTGTCATCTTTATAAGGGGCTCTCCTCTCGCTTCCAGGTTGATGGGTTTGGTTGCATAAAGGTCTACATGTGCAACTAAACCTAATCATGTCAGTGTAGACCAAGGATTATCCTGTCTACAACCCTAGTTTTCTCCAGTCAAAATGTCAGAAAGCAAGATCGAGATTCCCACTACAGGCGCCTTCAAAGGTCCTGCGCCTATTGTGAAGATGGATGGATTATGGGCTATGCAGTTCATGAGCCTAATGAAGTCGATGGGTAAGAAACATATTCTTACCGAGGATGAGCCAGGGGAGAAAACAGGGTTGTATGCCTCATGGGAGGCGGATGACGCAAATGCTCAGGTCTGGTTGTCTGGTACTCTGATTCTAGACATTGCTAATGATGTCTTGCATCAACCTACTACCAAAGCCATGTGGGACATTCTTCTGCCACGTATTCACAAGCCAAGAATGAGACAAAAATCTTATAGATCCAGCATGACATCTTCACGATAAAGCAGAATGGTCGATCCCTGCATGCTCACTACACTGCATTGAGGGGAATGTTTGAGAGGCTTCACAGTTTCATGCCTCTCACGGCTACTCCAGAACAGTTGAAGACATATCGGAATGCTACGATGGTGGGAGTCTTTCTAGCTTCTCTTGACTCGCAGTATGAGGCGGCTTCTTCTTAGATTCTGGCAGATTCTACCATTCCTCCTATGGAAGAGGCCTTTCGGTGATTGAGCCGAATCAACATCTCAAGCCATACTACTGTGCCAAATTCTTCTCCTATGGCAGCTTCTAGAGGAAGAGGCAATTCATCTCATTTTCGTGGACGAGGACCACGTGGTAGGGTTGGTCGTGGTCATGGATTACAGTGCACTTATTGTCGTCGAATTGGTCATACATAAGACACATGCTACTCTAAGCATGGTTTCCCAGCATCTTCCCGTGCAGCAGAACAGATCCAGCATCATGGTGCTACGCCAGCGTCGAATCCACGATATGATGACCTAGTGTCACGTCTACGTGATATCATTAGGGATGGGCATGGGCCGGGCTGGGCCGGGCCCTGAAGGGCCCAGGCCCAAGCCCATCTTAATAGTTCGGGCCTTGGGTCGGGCCTAGGCCCGCAGTTATTGTTATCCTTCGGCCCAAGCCCAAGCCCGACCCAATTTCTTCGGGTCGGGCTTGGGCCGGGCCGGCCCATCTCCAATGAGCATGTTGATTTATGCCCACAAAATTTTGATCATAAATAAACAAGATCATCTCACAAATAAATTTCAGTATGACAGAGCATGATATTTCCATAGAAAATTTCTAAGCAGTGGGAAAATTTATTGAACAGAACTTTGAGCATAGACAATTAGGCATTCAGAATTATGAGATAGAGAACTGTGATCACAAATGTATGCAGTATACCATATTATGTATACTTATCAGAACATCATACTGACCATGACTGTATACTAATAAAGAACAATGCCTTATATGGAGTTTGTATTTGCAGTTTTAAGAAAATATGTTGTATTCTATTTCTGTGGAGCACCAAGTACTGCTTAAATGGCTTTAGTTGCAGCTCCAAAAAGATATGAAAATAGTTTCAGCTATAGTTGTCTTATGTATCTTTAGTTGCAGGTTAAACCACCAATTACCGACCATGTTCTATTATGTGGCTTTATTGTACCACCAATTATAGAGCACTAAGAAAAGAGCAGCATCCTACTTTAAAAAGATAGAAAAAGATCATGTCGATTCCATCAAATGTTTATAGTTGCAGCTCTAAAAAAACATAATCACTTTCTGAGTGTAATTCCACAACAAGAATATGCACATTTACAAGCCTAACATTGAATCAAAATAACTCATACCGAGTGCCCTCGATGGGTTGCAGTCACGAGAGCGTTGGTGGTTGGCGTTGGCGGTGGCGTAGTGGGGCTTTAACGGAGGAGGGGCTGAGATTGGAAGGCCCTCGATTGGCTCCGTGCCGCTGTGGAGGAGCCGAGGAGGAGCAGTGGACAGGACGCTGAGTCCACTCGCCAACTCTCGTGTTGTCTCCGTGCTGCTGTGGAGGAGCCGAGGAGGAGCGGTGGCTCGACCCCCTCGAGATGAGAAGGAGGGCAACCGGAGCGGCAGCACGTCCCCCTCGAGATGAGAAGGAGCGGCGGATGTGCTAGGGTTGTACATGAACGGTTAGGGATGGGGAAGGATCAGGGTGCATTGCGTGAGGGAATGGAAGGGTTTTGGTTCGGGAAATGAGAATAGGGGACTGGGCCATGTTTCGGGCCAAATCTCGGGCCTCATTTCGGGCCTAGATTCGGGTCGGGCCTTCGAGCCGGGTCGGGCTGGACCGAGGTAAGCCCAGGCCCGGCCCCAAAAAAAATTGGGCCTGCTTTTACAGCCCAAGCCCGGCCCATTGTTCTATTGGGCTTGGGCCGGGCCAGGTTTTTTGGGCCCCGGGCCGGGCTGGCCCAGCCCAATGCCCATCCCTAGATATCATGCCACCAGCCAGTACTCCTCCACATGTTTTAGAGAGCAGCTTGGACGTTGCAGCTACTGCAGAAGCTAGTTCCTCAGGTAATGCTCATACTTCTGCTTTCTACCAGGGTTCACGTACCTCAGAATGGATTGTAGATTCAGCTGCCACACATCATTTGTGTGGAGATAGACACCAACTCACATCCTACAGGCAAGTTTCCTCAGAAAGGATCGTCGTCATATCATATGGGACTCATTCTCCCATCACATGACAGGGACAGATCGCATTAACACCTTCTATGCAGTTGCAGAATGTGCTCCATGCTCCTAATTTCTCAATGAATTTACTGTCAATTAGTCAGATTACTAAGGATCTACATTGTTGAGCAATATTTGACCCATCATCTCTTGTGTTTCAGGACATTATCACGGGCAACGTGATTGGACATGGCTGTGAGCAAGGCGGGCTGTATCGACTGGTCCATACACCTTACGCTGGAGCATCATCTCATTCCACCGAACCTGTCTCTCCTTACTTATGGCATATGCGCTTTGGTCATCTTCCGTTTCAGAAACTGCGTCAAGTCCTTCCTCAAATCTCACCCCGCTCGTCGTTCGATTGTGAAGCTTGTCAGTTAGGGAAGCATCATCGGTTTGTCTTCCCTAGTCGTCAGAGTCGGAGCAATAGCTCTCCATTTGAGTTTTTTCATATTGATATTTGGGGTCCATGTCACGTTCCCGATCATCAGGGACACATGTTCTATTTAGTTGTTGTGGATGATTTTAGTCATTTGTCTTGGATCTTTCTGTTAAAGAATAAATATGAAGCGAGCATCACTATTATGAATTTTATTAAAGAAGTGCAGAATGTGTTTTCTGTTTCTATCAAGATTGTGAGAACTGATAATGCCCTTGAATTCTGTACTCGAACATTATCTCAATTTCTTTCATCCCGTGGCATTCTTCATCAAACGTCTTGCGCCTACACGTCCCAACAGAATGGTGTGGAGGAAAGAAAACGCCGCCACCTTCTTGATGTCACTCGTACGCTTCTTATCCAGAGTTGTGCTCCGTACTCGTTCTGGGGCGATGCGGTTCTTGTTGCATGTTATCTCATTAACAGCATGCCCTCGTCTGTGTTGGGGGAGAAGATACCTTTTTCCCTCGTTTTTCCTAACAAGGAGTTGTTCCCTCTAATTCCTCGTGTCTTTGGGTCTGTGGCATTCGTTCACCAGTTATCTCCAGGGGTTGACAAGCTCTCTCATAGGGTTGTCAAATGTGTTTTTGTCAGGTATTCCAGGACTCAAAAGGGGTATCGTTGCTATGATCCGTTATGTCGAAGATATTATGTAAGTACAGATGTCACGTTTTTTGAGTCAGTCATGTTTTTCTCTTCTACAGGTGACAGGTTGGTGCCATCAGATATAAATGATGAAATCTATATTCCTCCTCCATCCTTGTATGCATCACAGCAAGCTCCTGCATCTCCACCACCGCCATCCCCATCACCACCACCATCTCCACCACCTCTACCATCTTCCATAACTTTGGTTCCTCCTCTACCACGCCACTACAGTAGACGGCCAGCCCCTGCTCATGATCATGGTCAATCATCAAGCATGCCCCAGGTTTATTCTGATAACATTATTTCTAATGATGGGACTGACGGCATTTCTCAGCAGGAGCAGGCAGGGGATGACACGGATGTTGGTACAACTGATGCAGATCTTGATTTGTCGATTGCATTAAGCAGAAGAGGTCATGTGCTTCATATCCGATTGCTTCTCATGTTACCTTTGAGCGTCTGGCAGGAGATTTCAGGAGATTTGTAGTTGCTTTATCCGTTGTGAATATTTCGAGGACTCGCCAGGAAGCATTAGATGATAATAGATGGCGTCTGGCTATGGAGGAAGAGATGACAGCCCTTCAGTCGAGAGGTACTTGGAGTCTTGTTCCAGTACCTACCGGGGCATCTATTGTGAGTTGCAAGTGGGTGTTTACGGTGAAGCACAATGTCGGTGACAGTATTGATAGGTACAAGGCTCAACTGGTTGCTCGGAGCTTTACTCAGGCGTATGGGGTAGATTATCTTGACGTGTTTTCTCCTGTTGCTCGTCATTCTACCTTACGGATTCTTTTACCTATTGCTGTGATTCGAGATTGGCCCCTGTTTCAATTAGATGTCAAAAATGCATTTTTATATGGTGATCTTCAGGAAGAAGTTTACATGCAGCAGCCACCTGGGTTTACTGCTGAGGGGGAGTGTGTACAGGTATGCAGGCTTCATAAGGCGGTCTATGGCCTAAAGCAGAGCCCAAGAGCTTGGTTCCAGAAGCTCTCAGATTTGTTTGAGAAGCAAGGGTTCAAAAGGTCAAATGCAGACCATTCTCTCTTTGTACAGAGGACATCCAGAGGTATGACTATCACTATGGTGTATGTTGACGATATACTCATTACAGGAGATGATATGCATGGAATAAAAATAGCAAAAGAATTCTTGGGCCGTGAATTCATTACCAAGGATCTAGGAGTACTCGGATATTTCCTTGGATTGGAGTTTGCTAGAAATGAACAAGGACTCGTGATGACTCATAGGAAATATGTCACTGACTTGCTAAGTGACACAGGTATGCTTGGATGTCGACCTGCCTCTACACCCATGGATCCAAGCATGAAGATGCATGATGACGACACTGAGGAGGTTGACAAAAGAAGGTACAGAGAACTGGTAGGGAGGCTTCTTTATGTTACTATTACCAGACCAGATATTACATTTGCAGTAAATAAAGTGAGCCAGTTTATGGAGCAACCTCGCCAGGTACACATGGACGCCATACATATGATACTAAGGTATCTTAAGTCATCTCCAAGTGCAGGATTGATGTTTAGAAAGAAGGGCGCTATTACTATCTCAGCATGTGCAGATGCAAACTATGCAAGGTGCCCGAAGGATAGGAAGTCTACATCAGGCTTCGCTATATTCGTTGGGGAGTCACTTGTCTCATGGAAGAGCAAGAAGCTAACAGTAGTTGCGAGATCTAGTGTTGAATCGGAGTATAGAGCTATGGCCCAAGCATGTGCAGAAGTGATGTGGGTTCGCGCAATTCTGGCAGATCTACATATAGATGTTCCTCTTCCCATGTCACTAAAATGTGACAATCAGGCTACATTATTCATTGCAAACAACCATGCATTTCACGAGAGGACAAAGCACACTGAGGTGGATTGCCATTATATCCGTGATATGATCCAGAAAGGTTTCATTTCTACAACCCATGTCAGCTCAGGAGACCAAACGGCAGACATTCTTACCAAAGCTTTACTTCGAGATTCCTTCCAGAAGTGCTTATCCAAGATGAGCATGATAGATATCTATGCTCCATCCTGAGGGGGGTGTAGAAGTTTAGTTTATGTTTCTGTATCTTTTATTTATTGTTCTTTTCGTTTGTCTACCATATGTAATTTTCCCATAGACCTCTCCTTATATCAGAGAGTCTAGGGCTCAAGGAATAAACACAACGCTTATTTTTCCCAACAATTACAGGGGAATGGGCTCTGTTAGCAACTTGAACCTTCACAGAAGTAGAGGGTTGAGAGAAGGTAAGTAAACTACCATTGTTGTATAAGTCTCGCTACTAGCCCGACTAGTAGGTCGGACCAGTCTAGTCGGTGGAGTGGTTGATCGAGTATTGACTAATTTCGACTAGGTCAACTAGTTGATCGATTTTTGCATGGGGATATCATATTTTTTATTTTTTTTAAAACAAATTTATTCTAATACGCTTAATGTTTTATTTAAATTCAATTACTTCTTTTCTTTCGTCATGATAATATAAAAAATATACAAATCTATGTAAATATATAAGAATACACATATAACACTGATTTATATATTTAAATTAATTAAACATTTAAAGTCAATTAAAGTCCAACTAAATCTGATTAGTCACCCGACTGTTGATTAATCATTAGTCAGTAACCCAACCGATCGAGTGCCGACTACCGTCTTTTTTTGCAATCTTGTAAACTACATTCTCCCATCAATGTGTGGATGTCCCTGAGTCAATAAATCCATGCAGGGCCACAAGCGAAAATTGAGTTGGCTATTGTACCTCAGAAACCTATAGTACTGGATGAAACTACACTCATCCTGAGTTGCAGACCAGATCCGTGTATAAATGCTTGAGAGGTGAGACTTAGTTGTCTTCTGGGAGTAAGTTCCTTCCAGATTCCCACACACTTCCTTTGTAGAGTCTTTGTAGAGAGGATTCACCGCAATATTTGGATCGACGTTATTAATCATCCACCTGGCAATTGTCAGCATACCATGTGTCATACTCGTTGTCCGCCTCCTTGAGTGGATATTTGCCAGAGCACATAGTGTGTCCTTCAGTTTGTGCCCTTCAGTTTGATAGAAGTGCCCTATACCATCACAAAAGAAGTCAGATACAAGGGATTGGTCTCTGAAGATGTCATTGTGGTCAAGAAGGTCAAGAAAAAGTAACCTAAAAGAAGAGTCGTTGTTTTAGTCAAGAATAGGGGGGATCTAGGTCACCTTTTTAGATACCCTTTAGACTTCATGAGCAACAAACCGTGGCTGGGACGCCACAATCAGAGTTGCAGGAGGCACCCGTTGGTTGTTCGGTGTCGTGAGGAGTTTGATGGCGATGTCAAGGAGCCTCGACGGGGGCTTTGGTAACCCAGGTGACGCCGAAGTAGGCGTAGGAGGCCTTCACGAGGCTTCAGGTGGAGGCGGAGGCGGCCAAGGTGGTGCCGTAGGAGGCTCTCAACACTGAGAAGGCCTACATACGGTCAGTGGTGGCCAAGGCGGAGGTAGCCCTGAAGGATATGGAAAAATCCTTAAGCGCATCACGGAAGCGTGAGGATCGCATCGTATGCGATCGAGAGCGACTAGTCGCACTAGTTACTCATGCAGTGGAAATTAAAAAAAAATCATGTGACGAAACCACATGATCCAAGAACACTTCTCGGATCGTTTCGTCTAAACCACAAACAAGTATTAGGGTTACCTCTTGAAGCGTGGTTGCAATCGAGTCTCTAAACGAAGAGACCTCCTGTCTCAAGTCCGATCCGACGGAGGAGACGCTTGCGAGCGCGTGGATGAGACGCGTGCTTCTCGCAATCCATGTTGATGATCCAAACGGCGGATCTCCTGATCTCGACACAAGAGATCCGACGTCTTCTTAACGAGCGAGGCGCACCGAAGGAGACGGAGATCCACGAGCAAACAATCGGGCAGCATAACGACGAAGCTGCGGCGATGGAGACTCCCTCTAGGGCATCCATGGTGGACGGCCATGAGAGAGAGGAAGAGAGAGGACGTGTAGAGAGAAAGATAGAGAGAGAGACTTATGTTCTCATTGTGTAAAGAAGAGCAAAGGGGTGCCTCTCCTTTTATAATATTTTGGGATCCATGGATCTCAATCCATGGGCAACACAAATCCAATGGCTCTCATTGATTTGTGTTTCTTTTAAAGGCTAAGATTTGTGTTGGTAAAAACCAATAACAATTAATTTAATTTAGATTAAGTGTATATTGATAAATCAATATGATTTAATCCCAAATTAAATCAATCAAGCATGGAGATTATGAAATGCAGATTGCCTCCTTCCATAATATGGGATTTGGTGGTAATCTCATGTAATTTCATGATATCTCATGAGATTACATTATTCTATGGAAATCTCCAAGATTTACAACAACACTTGTTGTAAATTATTCAAAAAAATAGTTCATAATTATTTTGTGAATATTGCAATCTTGCCATTGGAAAATTGTGAATTACATTAACAACCCAAAATAAAAAGTGAATTATATTTTCAATTAATTGTCTAATGTGAATCCAATTCACATAAACATTTAATTAACAAATGTAGATTACAAATTCTCTCTTATATATTATAAATCATATTTATAATATATATGATTAATATGGATAGTGCTATCCACATTATTTATATCCATGATAATTAAATCACATTTAATCATATTGGATCTCTATTCTCATGTGCCCAAATAATATGAATCACATTCACGTTATTTACATCTTTCATAATCAAATCACATTTAATTATCTAAGATAGCTCTCTTTATAATATGAATCGAATTCATATTAATCATGATAATTAAATCACTATAATTATCAATTTTTTCAATGCTCGGATACTTATATCAACAATGAAATTATCCTGAACTCTTTCAAGGATAATGCGCTTTCTCCGCGAATACTTGGAGATAAGGACAGGGCGATTGTATTGTTCCACGTATAATGACTTGGATATTGAGATCACATCTCAAATCCAGATCTCGGGCCTCCCATAGATGCTTGATTAAATCAAGACCGCAAATCTAATCTTCTCATTGCATCTCAATCATATTTAGATCAATGTCCAATATTTGGATTAAGATTAGATTACTTCTCTACTGAGAGGAGTCACTAAAATCCAGACCCGTTTCATCACTCCCTAGGAAGGGAAGCGTCATGGTTATACAATCGTTTATGATCACATCACCCTCAGGTATTCCCAATACCTGTACATCCTGCATATTGGAAGACCATGAATAATCCCGAAGTATAAGATCAATTTTACACTGTCTACTTCAGGGATTTATCATTAAGTTTCTCATTTGACTATTGGGAGTTGGTATCGATCATATACTTTCCAAAAGCATATATCATACCCAGTTGTTGATCACATACTTTCCAAAAGTACATCAAACATACAAATTCAGTCAAGCTTCCAAAGCGAGACGACCGTACATGGAATTTTATTCTTCCCAATATCTCATGAGTGAGCTCATGTCTTCCGGTTCAGTAAATGAACCTGTATGATCCCTTTGAGAGATCGTATTACTCATATGCCCTTATATGCACACCAGCGCGCCGGTGTATAGACCTTGATTAGGTCATCAACCTATTGGTCTGCCAAATGTACATACTCAGACATATAGTAACACATCTGTCTCCGGTCAAAGGATGCGTGTGCCAATATCATGTCAGCATACGACATAGGACTTTGGTTATCTCGATCTCGTTAAGTCAACTCTTTGACCTAACTTATCTAGCACTTCCGAATCTCTATTCCTATGCAGAGGACCTGCATCAAGAGGTCGGTTAGATACAACCTAAATGAGAAAGGATTGCCATCTCCTACTCAGGTTAGAGATCATCTCTTAACAATCATTTGACGGTGCTTGATGAGTCCTCAATCTAACTCTTTAGATATTCATCCAAGCACCAACCTCTGTGATTCAATAATTGAATCAACAGATGTATGATCATCAAGATGGCCATGGTACATAACCCTAATTGTACTAAGGGACCTATTATGCAAATTATTTATTCTTCATTTCAGATCAGGGAATGATATTCGCAATAACATTTATTGCATAATGGCTCGTCGTGGGCTCGCATGTCCAACAATCTCCCACTAGCCCAAAGAGCCATTAATGGGCTAATCATTTAAACCCACACTCATGTAACAATCATAGGCTATTTAGAAAATAGCTAGGTAAGCTGATCAGTCACTCTGTTCCCAAGAGACTAAGCCAAGTCCTTTTACGGCACTTGCATATCCCTAGTAACAGTGCTCGCATCCAATGCGAATGTTGCATCTTATGCAACCAATACTCAATTTTGTTATAGTGTCCTTGATACTATAGCTCAATAATTATTATAACCAGTATGTCCATAATCCTAAGGTATCAACAGTTAAGACCCTTATAGATCATTATCTACAAGGTCTTAAACTTTTAAAGATAAGACTTTGAGATCACTATGTCTAAGTTTCATCATCTTTTAAAGATATTGTTATTACTGCAATCAAGTGTTTAATCACCATAGTAGGATCAGCAACCGTTTACTAATCCCACTGCATGGCAGACATCGGCTTTTGTACACATCTAGCATACACTCGGATTCTCGAAACTGATGCACAAGAGCAAGCAGTTTTAGCATTCACATCCTCAACTCTTTGAGGTGTTATTCCTTTAGATAGGTCAGTACCATATCTTGAGGGAAAGAATCCTTTCTTGGAATTTTCCATGGAAATGTTCAAGGTATACCATTAATGTGACGGTCCCAATACCCTCTTTTCTTTGCTTCTGAACAACTTCAGAAGTAAGGTCTAAGAGGTATACTTGAGATCATATGTCGAGGTATGGAACAACCAGATTATAAAACACTTATTATTATCGTCATTAGATCATTCCAAATGATTAGGATATCTATATTTAGCACGATGAACACAATGACACTCCCACTAAGCTTCATGTGATTCTATCTGAAACCATAACATTTATGATTTCATCAAATCCAATATTCCAACTACAAGAAGCTTACTTGAGTGCAGCTATGGTTAGCAATATTTTGATGGGTTAAAGCAAGGTCACTGGAGAGAAATTATCATCGCAAGCGATGTCTTCTCTTCGGTGTGCAGCTCATGGCCACGAACCGTGCTTTGAAGGTCTCTACCTTTTCATCAGGTTTTCTCTTTCTCTTGAAGATCTATTTACACCTTAATGGGTCTTACCCATATAGGTGGATCCTCGAGGGTCCATATACAACACTTGTATATGAAGTCTACTTTAGACTTTATTACTAACATCCATCTTTCCATGCTATGATCTTCTGAAGCTTCATCACATGAAATCAGATCATTGTCAGATTCAACTACACATGGAATCCATCTTCAAACTTATTTGAAGAGGTATTAGTGTTTCATCTTTAATTATCCTTTTAGTTTCCAATTTTAGGAGCCTCATTATCTTCTCAAGACTAAATGAGTTCCTTTACTTCATTTTCATCTTGATTCTCAAGAGTCTCATCATCTAAGAACCACATTCTCAGATATGAAATCGTTTAAGAATCTCAAGGTCATAAAGTAGGTATCCAATACCATCCTTTATTTTCCTAATGAAGTAGCACTCTCTAGTGCTAGATTCTAGCCTATATGCATGGAACCTTATTGAGGATATATATTGTAGTCTCTACTACATATATACCTTGGAAATTAAGAGGTAATTATGCTAAGATTCATCATTGATTAAATCATGTCATACATGATAAAAAATTGTATCTCCGTACAACTCTATTGAGTTTAGTTGCATCAGGAGGATTGAGATAGGAATGATATCCATATCTCCACAAAGTATTCTATGAATTCATCTAATAGGTATTGACTACCTAAATTAGATCAAATTCATTTAATCTTCCTTAAAACTTTGGTTCTAAACCAAAATTGTGAAATCTTTGAATATTTCAAAGGTTTCTTAGGTAAAGAGAAGAAATCTCATATCATACATAATCATCAATAGATATCACATATCCATAATGTTTGCTATGATATAGATGATTCACATACATCAATATGTATGAGATCCTGAATACCTTGACATCTTATACCTTTCCCAAAGAAGGCTGTATTGGACATTTTACTTTGAATACAATATTCATAAGTAAGCAAGTTTTGAAATTTTAGACATTCTGAAGTTTCATCTCTTACTTGTCCATTGATCTCATCAACAGACATATGTCCAAAACATGATGCCAGATCATTGTCAAATGATCTTCATCCTCCTATTGATCTTTAAAGGTTTAATTTTCAGTACTAGAAATGTTAATGAACCATTCATTAATATTCTAATTTAGTAGAGTCCACTAGATTTTAGATTACTATCTGAAATATCTCCATCATAACTCTTTATGATAGATTTATTACAGAATTCATATTTATTTCCAATATTTAGAAATAAACAATGAGTGTATTCCAATGTCTAGGTCATAGAGATATTCTCTAAGACTAAGGGCTCTCCCACTGAAAATAACAAGTCCATCTATCCAATAGAGATTGTTGCAACAATTGCATCAATGTCCATGTGGATGACTATTAAACCTTAAAATCAAATTTTTTATAGTCTTCTAATACATATGCAACCAATTACAAGTGTTATTAGAATAATAAGATACAATTATTAGACTTTGATCTTATCAAATAAGGAAGTCAATTTCAATGATTATATGTAGATGTAGATTATACTAATGCACCATCTGGATCCTTCTCTAATAATCCTAAATAGACAAGATAGTCACACTATCAATACATCAACTTATTGCAGTATTGGCGTTCATCCAACTATTTGGATGTCATATGGAAGTCACAGAAGTACAGTCAACTCCTTGACCTTCCTTCTTACTTGGGTCCAACTCATGCTTCCACTGCGCTCCCTTTATCTATAAGCAACCATTGCTCAAGACAAAGGATCTCTTATGTCAAAATCAAAAAAAATCAATATAAGAGTATTTCAACATTTATATATACTTCATTCAATTCATACAATATGAATATTCTGAAGCTTCATGAATGACTAGAGTATAGATAGTAGAATGATGACACTCATCGTATCTACTTCCATCTAAACTCTTAAAACATTGGTTCAGGTAGGTAATCAAACAATTTGAATACATCATCTCTTATAGAGAGCTACCATTCTGCATGATGCAGAGAACCACGTTATTCATGATTAAATGTCGAGAGCATATATGTATGCCAGAACATCTTCTTAGAATTTTATAAGGATTATTTGACAATTACGATCATCATCGACATGTCACTTCCAAAGTACATTCGATGAGAAATCAAGACTGTAGAGACATACAAGCCTCTAGAGGCACGTGGGGACTTGGTGGCAACGCAAATCCCCTTGGGTGGGGACCTAGATGCTAGAAGGAGACTGTGCAAGGGATTTCCCGAGGAAGAGAGACGAGGTGATGTTGGTGGTGACAGGATCTAGGTCAGAACACAGGTCTACAACCGCTGCTTTGACACCATGAAGAGAAAAATGAGAGAACACAATGAGATAATCTTATTCAAGAGGTTTATGGGTTCTTATATAGACCGAAACCCTAGATCACTCATAAACAATAAATTACATAAAAGAACCCTTAGATGTTACAACTAAGTATAACAAATAAATATGTCTCTAACATACATGAAGGACTTGATTTCATGCAACGAAATCAGGAGACAGAAACCATCTTGATCTCCACTTGGTATGGACAACTTCAAGAAGAAGCTGATATCGAACTTCGTGGAAAACTACGTGAGTCATCTTCGCGCTCGGATCGGACTCAATTCGAGAAGTATATTCCTTTAGAGACTCATGCTTCAAATGTAACCCTAATACTCGCATAACTTTGTGAAACAGTTTGGAAATAGTTTTCCTATACCATGTTATTTTGCAAAAAAAAAAATTATGCTTGTAAAGAGTTCATACAATAAACTCTACTTGTTTGTGAATTGTTTGCTATTTTTCCATATTTCCGTGATGCGGAATTATGAACTCCCTTCAGCAGAGCCCAGCACCACTACTCTCCTGACCAAGGTAGAGCTAAAGGAATCTCATTATTACTTCCATAGGAGCTTGCACATCAACTAGCATTTTATGAGCAGACTCATAGGACACTGAAATCGCAACAAGCATGAATATTAGAAGCAACAATATGCCCTGATGTTAAAAGGCGTCTAGTTTCTACCCCATCAATTTCATCTCCAACTTCTCTAGAATGGGACCTGATTAAAGATAGACCATCCTCTTGGACAAAGGAAGCCCCAGATTCGAGAGAGGCAAACTCTTGTGGGCATCCCCACAAATAAGTTGCACTCCACTGCTTCCTCCATCATAAAGAGAACAAAATCATACTTCTCTCTTATAATCAGCAAAATAAATTAAAGTTTTTGGGTAGGCGTCTTCTCGACATCAAATCCTTCTTCTTTTAAAAAAATCTACAACATGGAAAGCTTGCCAAAACCTCGATCAAAATAGACATGCTCCTAGCTAGCCAAGATTCCCTTTTAATAAAAAAAGAGGTAGTCTGCTTACTACCAAACCAAAATTGAAGACTTTTGTGTAATAAAACCAGCAAACCTCCAACCCACAATCGCTTGCGTAACTGTCACCGCAAGTACCTACACAGCCAAACAAAGAGTAACATCATAATAGGATGTCACCTTCTCACCCTATGTTGAGATCAGAAATAAAAACACCTTTTGGACGACCATTCGCCAATCACGTATAAAATATTGTGGTCATACATATTTTAATCCGGGATATACAAAAAGGCCTCTCTTGAGAAGATCTCCATAGTCCACACTATTATAGGCCTTAGAGAAATCGACCTTTGAAAGCAACATACGCGCTCTGCTTCTCTTTACCATCCTTAAGGCCATCATTTACCTGCTAGGAACTGAAATGGTCACCTGTGGATTAATGAGACCCCCTCCCCCCACTTCTCGAAGGTAGAAAGCCACGCCTAATTAGATGGCATTGGATAAGACAATCAGTCTAAAGTCTTCCATCCTAAAAGCAGACTCATCATTCGGCAATAAAAAGATGTATGCTATTTGATTCGTTCAAACCCCGAAATCCCCACTTTAAACTCCTTTAAGACTCCCATCAGATTTCCAATCACCACCTCTCAAAATTCCTTGGAAAGAAAAACTGGAAATTATCCGCATTTGGTTCACCAATCATGTCCTGGAATCCGTTCTCTAAACCCAGCCATCAACCAATCAGCAAGTTCAGGGAGGGGAACAGCATACACCCATCCCAAACCAAAGCCAGTACAGCGCTCTGGATCTCCAACTGAAACATTTGAAATACTGCACAAGGAACATTTTGATTTGCGTAAAGTTGTAACATCTCATGCTGACTTTTAAAAAAAGTAGATAAAGACAGCCTCACAAAGGTTCGAACCTGCCCATAATTCCTAATGCAAAAGGTAAAAATTAGCTACAAATATCAGCAACGTTTACTATGTGAGAATGTTACTATTACATTCTTGTTGACTTAGAATAACTAGAAAGTAGCGTAATTGGGGCTTGAACCACACCTAATTTGCAGCATATAAGAGCAGAAACCGCTATGCCAATTAATGGTCTTAAATATTGGACAACTTTAATTATAATAATAATAGTTTATATAACACCTGAAATAACGTCATCTCCTGAAGGGCAGCAACACAATATTTGGGAAAAGGTATCTCGAAGTTGGTGAAGTGCTCCTCTTTGTTATGAGTTAATGTATGGATGGATGGATTATGGATGTGGAAAATTTTATTTTCTTTTTAAGTGAAACAGGATGTGCACCCATAGGTGATGCGCTCCTAAAAAGTGTATTGAAAATGTGGACAAATTTGTATTTTTTATACCAAACATACTTCTTCAGCCATAACCAATTGCAAAGTTCAAAGTCAAACTTCTAAGACAGTGACATATTTGATATTTCTATTAACTTGAGAATCGTAGCTGCTAATTAGATACTATGTGATTTTAACCCGTTCTGTAATCTCTTCCAACAACCTATTTCGCTGGTCACACGGTCAACCTCGGTTGTATAAAACAGGCTTACGAAAAAATTGGCCACCTGATTCATGTAGGAACCTATTTGTTTCCATTCAATTTCCCGTCAAATGTACTCTATCTGTTGAGCCTGACTTTGCTCTTTTTCTTTGAAAGGACAAAGGGTGCCGCATCGTAAAGACGAGCACCCAAAAAACTTGATATTCACAAGTATCAAAATTTAAGATCCTAGCATGTTCAAGTATATTCTCTACGAAGAATATCTGATTACGGAAGATTGCAACATTCCTACAAAGCCAAATGACCCACAGGATGGCCAGCACCCGATATTTCACAGCCAGCAACACCACGCGTGACGGACCAATAGAAGCCCAAAAGACTTGCGCACCATCCACCACCCCCACCCCCTCAAGGTCAGCCTCTGCCCAAGATATCGTTCAAGCTGACGCAAGTAAAAAAAATGTGATTCGCATGCCCCACACCCTTAAAGCACTGCTGGAAAGAACCATTCATTCCACGGAAAAACCTCACCCTCCACACCCCAGTCAACACCTGATTTTTCCTCTAGAGCCACAGAAAGATTTTATTCCATCGTTCCTCTCCTAGGGATTTTACTCTCCTAGGGATCTTCCACTTCCAAATCTCATCGTTTCTCTTCTGAAAGAATTACAGTGCCAAAGACTGTATAGACGTATACCACCTTGTAAGTCTTCGAGACCGAGAAAAGGCCATGTGTCCATGACAAATGGCTTATCCCATCAGTTGGGCTAGCCACAAGTAAGAGTCTATAAAATGGCAGAAACTCCACCAAGCAATGGTCGTACAACTCGGAACGAAATAGAAAGGACCAGGTTCCATTGCTGGCCACACCAACCAACACATTCTGAAGGCAAACATTCTCGAAACAAACAGTGGGACCACCTTAGAAAGGCCGCCATGAGTGCCAAACACAAAAATGCGGGGGCCAACCATCAAATTCAAGCAGGCTTCGGAGTTAGAGCCCAAACAACCAACCACCATTACATATAGGGATATCATCAATACATGCCTCTCCCTAAAACGAGGATAAGGAAAAACCCACAGTGGCGCCTGATGGTTGCCCTTCCTTGTTCTTGGGAACCACACCCGGTGTCACCAACCCGATCTTGCCAAGGAAGCACGGAGAGCTGGGGAGGAAACAAGTCATGGCCAACTCTAAGAGTAAAGGGATTCCGGGACAACCAAATGGGCGACCACAACCTCTGCCAACACGTCCACTGGTTCTCCCAAGAACAGGACATCTCTCATTTGTTTTTAGATTTTATGATTTTTCTTTGCTATTTTATAATTTGTTAGCACTACCCAACGCAGTCCGAGTATAATTCTCAAAAAAATTTACATGCAAAACGTCATCTAGCGAGAGTGGTGTGGTAAGAGAACACTAGATGCAATTGAACCTATCCTGCAAAGTGTGATCGTCTGATTTCATTTTAAAATAATTTCAAATCATCCTCCGCACGAAGCAGAGGAAAAGTACATTAGAATGTAATGAGCATGCTAATGCAGTGGGCATACCTTCCGAGCTCCGCCCCACTTCCAAAAGGAGTTTGTCCCCCCTTACAACGAGACCTTGGCAAGCTATCCATTGCAATCTGCAAATGGGATATTTAGCGAGTAAAGAATATACCTTGCTTACCACCACGTGAGTGGCTACAAAAAGTTACAACAGTGAATACGACATTTTCTAAGCAGATAAGATCTTGAATGAACTACATGTTCTTTATGTGTGTATTCGATAATATAACTTCCAGTTGCATGCTTTCGGCTTTTGTGCAAAAAATATTTGATTAATATATTTATCGGGAACCACCTACAAAGGGTGTTCATCCATCAGTTTCCAGAAAAAAAAACTCTAAAATGCATGTTTAATTTAAATGTAAAAGGAAAACTATCCGATGGTAGCCCATTTCTTCAAATAACTTCAAAAAAAATGTACATAGAAAGCGGTTCATTCCAAAACAAACATTGCACCTTCTACCATGTATTTTGTTTTATAGCACGACAAAAAAAAAAGGACCAGCATGCATTAAAGGTGAGGGCATACATGGATATTGAGAAGCAAGTCACAAATGTCTCAATGGATGATGAGATGTTTCATAAATGCATACATGCGTTCTCAGAATCAATGTTGTATACTGAAATGCTATTTATGTGTAGATTTTCAGAGCTGAAACCAATACTACAATGAACCCCAAGAAGTGCTATTGCCGATCGCTACAGTAATATGTAATTAGATATTCTAATAAATTAAGCATTAGACAGCCAAGGGCTCAGAGTATGTAGAGTGAGCAGGAGAGCACAAGGGGCACTAGCGAGGGTGATTCCAAAAGAAGGCAGAGGAAACGGCATTGTGGGAGAGGTTGTTCCGATGGGGAGTTGCTGAGATATTTGTTATCGTTAGTATTGTTTTTCTTATTTTCTATTTATTTTATCTTCGTCCTGTAATTTGTCCAATAGGTTCCTCTTCTATATAAGAGAACCCGAAGGCTTCTCATTAGTGCAATTCATTCTTTTCCCTCTAAATGGTATAAGAGCGACGGTCCTAAACCGAAGTTCCCTTATCCCACCAAAACCCTAACCCTACTCGCGCCCCCCTCCCCCTTTTGTCGCCTCCGACCAGGCCGCCACCCAGCAGCAGCCCAGGCCACACCCGGCCCTCCGGGTCACCGCTCGGCCCCTCCGGCCGCCGCCCAGCTGTTGCCCAAGCCGCCCAGCCCCACCCCCACCCCTGAACTTCCCGGGCAGCCGTCGGCCCTCCCGTGCACCTCTGCGCCTCGATCTGTAGTCTGAATCGATCTGATTTTGACCAGAAAACGTGATTTCAGACCTTTAAATCGTGTTTTCTGGCCCTAGCAAGCAGCGGAGATTGATGAGGATGGTTGTATGAGTCTACACGTACGACTAATCCTTCGTATGATCATGTAGACTCGTTCATATCGATCTACTCCCTAGTCGAGTTCCGTTGTTCAGGCGTTTTTTCCATCATTTCAGCGAAGAAGGGTGCTATTTTTTTCGTCTGGAGCCTTCAAGGGCTCAGCTCCCATCGCTAAGATGGATGGGACCAACTATGAGTTGTGGTACATGTAGTTTCTCACCCTCATGCAATGCAACAACAAGGAGCACATCCTAACAGATACAGAGCCAATGGATAAGATTGGGGCTAATGCTTCTTGGAAGCAAGATGATGCGTATGCACGGGTTTGGCTTTGTGGGACCCTCACCACAGAGATAGCCAATGATATTCTGAATCAGCCCACCGCCAAGGCGATGTGGGACAATTTAGCATCCACCTATGATCAAGCGAAGAATAAGGCCAAGATTCTTCAGCTACAATTTGATATCTACAATGCCAAGCAGAATGGTCGTCCTTCGCACATGTACTACTCTTCGCTCCGTGGCATGTTTGAGAAGCTTCATAGCTACATGTCTATTACCACATCTACTGAGCAGCAGAAAATGTATAGGAACTCCACGATGGTTGGGTCTTCATGGCTGGACTTGATACATAATATGATGTTGTACGTACTCATCTTCTCACCAGAGCCATCATACCTCCCATAGAGGAGGCATATAACCGTCTCAGCCAGATTATCATGTCTTCTACAGCCACTTCTTCACCCTCTTCAGCGATGGCCGCTTCTCGTGGCCGAGGAGGGGAGATCCAGTCCAAAGGACGCATCCCTCGTGGCAAAGGCAGTGGACTCCAGCGTGGCCCTTGCACTTACTATCGTCGGCCTGGATATGCAGAGGATACATGCTACCATAAGCATGGATAACTTGTTTCTGGCCGTGTAGCTGAATAGATTGCGCGTTAAGAGACTACAGCTTCCCAGGTTGATCCTTGCGAGGATGATATTGTCTCTCGTATTCGAGAGATCATGACTCCTACTACTGGCACCACTACAGATATTGCAGCCGCAGCCAAAGCCTCTTCGAGCTTCACAAGTATCGCCTATGCATTTACTGGTAGTACTGGTGCTAACATGACAGAGTGGATAATGAACTCTAGTGCTTCACACCACATGTGTGGAGACAGAGCGCAGTTCAAGTCCTACAGGACCATACCACCTGACAGATGGGTTGTCATTATTAATGGCGACCACTTACCAGTTACAGGACAGGGAGAGGATCATTTGACACCATCTATGCACCTTCAGAGTATTTATATGCTCCTGATTTTCAGATAAACTTACTTTCCATTAGTCAGATTACTAAGGATCTACATTGTCGTGCCATTTTTGACCCTTTGTCGCTTGTGTTCAGGACCTACTTACGAGCAAGGTGATTGGATGTGGTCGTGAGCAGCGAGGGCTTTACAGACTGGTTCAACCTCCTCATGCCAGTGTTTTCTACTATACCTACTGGAACAATCTCACTATATATATGGCACCTTCGTTTGGCCGCCTTCCTCTGCAGAAGCTGTGTCATGTTCTC
Source organism: Ottelia alismoides (assembly GCA_037367405.1). NCBI lineage: Eukaryota > Viridiplantae > Streptophyta > Magnoliopsida > Alismatales > Hydrocharitaceae > Ottelia > Ottelia alismoides. The sequence goes on from JAZKJV010000397.1 coordinate 1,307,584, forward strand.
CCTCAGATCTCTACGAGATCCTCTTTCTAGTGTGAGACATGCCAGCTTGGAAAGCATCGTCGTTCCTCTTTTCCATCCCATCAAACGACCACCTTGAGGGTCTGAAAACCCTCATTTCCCGGGTACTCATTTCATTCTTTTGATTTCATCGTTTTCCATGCCCTAATTAGTTGATCTAATCACCTACTTAGCTACTCTAATCACATTTTCGATTCACACACAAAACCCCTTTCCAATTCAGGCCGATTCATCAAATTTTCATCTCCAAATTTTTTTCCTGGAACCATATAGAGCTGCAAGTTTAACCCTGAATTCTGGGCCGATTCCTTGAGAATCAAGCATTATATTTTTACTTGCAGGGAGCCATCGCATCTGGAGATTCATCCTCATGATCGTTGGAGCATTTTTATCCTCAATCTGGAGCATCTTCATCAACCAAACTCGACGGGAGAAGCATATTATTCCAAGAACCCCTGGAACCCTAAAATGAAGCTTCTTCTTTGACGAGCAACCACATCAACAGTTTCCTTGCAGCAAGTGCGCTCGAAAGGGGAAGGCATCCCGTTTCTGCTCTGTTGTTGTAGTATCCAACCTTCATCGTCGTTGACATCGAGGAGGAGAGCATCCAAGTGCCGCCGACCTTCGTTCTTCCCAAATTTGGTTAAGAAATGTTCTTCTTCCGGAAAGCACAATCGTGCACCGCGTGTCCTCAAGGACGGTCTAGAACAGAAGCTTCCATCTAATCGCAACCATTAGAACGTGAAGGGGTGGAATAATTGCACAAACACCCTTGAAGCCTCCAAAAATATCCGGCACCTATAGAAAGTTTCTAATATTACATTTAAGTCCCTACGTGGGGACCTAAGTGTGAAAGTTCCAGATTTTCCTTACAATTAGGTCACTGACCAAGGACCTAAATGAAAGAAAGCTTTATTTCTTTTCTTGTATTTTTTTATACATTAAACATTGGACTACTTGACTTTCCCTATCTGGGCAATGATCTCTGTTAGAAAATATAATGCAGGTGATGAGGGTTGGAGCGATGGCGAGTGCGACGAGAGAAGTGGGCGGAGCGACCGGAGTTGGCGGAGCGAGCAGAGGTGGCGGAGAGACCGGAGCTGGCGAACCGCGTGTGAGAAGGGAAGCTCGGGACAAGGGGAAGAAGGTTCTGGGCTTGGATAAGAAGATCTTTCGTGTTTGCACTTCCGATGGTGCACACGGAAGTGACGGGTACGATGAGTGGGTGGCAGTCTCTCATAAGAAGCCGGTCGGAGGTGCTTCCGGTGTGGTGACAGGGGCCATTTGGCCTCCTTCTGTCACCTTCCTCCGAGGTGTTACTCTTGCGACAGGGGTGGAGTCATCGGCAGGCCACCTACTATTCGTACACAAAAACGAAAGAGGCAGAGCCGTTCGTACGTCAAAGGCCTTCTCTACATGGACATTGGTTTGGAAGTTCTCGTATGGCCAACCAAGGTGGCCCGTCTTATGCGGACATGGTAAAGAACGACGCGCAGGGCGGTGCTGTGGCCAACCATGCCACCGCCTCTGCTGCATTCGGAGGGGCTAAAGGTGTGAAGTCGACGGTTAAAGGCAGGACACGGGCGTCCTCATCGAATTTGCATGCAGTTATCGGTTACACGGTGAAGGGTGATTTTGATTTGGATGTCCTCTCTTCGCATTTGAATGGGTTCTTTGGCTCACATTTCATGGGGGACATCATGAGTTTGGATGCACGAAGGTGCTGCGTTCACGGCTTATCGGAGGTCCAGAAGGAGCGTTTGTTGTGCAATGGGGATGTCGGCGATGTTCGATGGAGGTGTCTGCGCTTCGCTGATGGGTCCTGCGAGGAGATGGAGGTCTGCATGGCTAGGGTGAAGGGGTGTTCCCTTCCTCTCGCGGTCAGTAGGTTGCTTGCGGAAGGCCTTGCGCCAATGGGGAGTTGTCCGTGAAGTGGTCGACGATGGTTTAAGACCGGGAACTGCGGTTGAAGTTACGACGATCATGATCGAGTGCTCCAAAAGCTTCCTCGACAAGGTTGGTGATCGAAGTTCTTTTGCGGAGTTGAGTGTGGGTGGGTTCTCCTTCCCAATCGAGCTGGTGATCGACATCCCTCCACCACCACCGGAGGCTCCGAGGCCGGTGGCAGACGAAAGGTCGTGGGACGCTTCGGGCGATGCAAGGACGGTTGGCTTCCCGAGGGGACCCTTGATCGAGGGGACGCGGGTTAATCTTGGCACGCGGTGGTTCACGAACTCGCATAAAGTACTGTACCTTTCGCCAGGTTCATTCCTTCTGCAAGGTGACGTGGGGGTTACTTCTGTGGACCCGCCTTTTTCTTCGATTCTTGAAGTGGTGAATGAGGACCCGTTTGAGGCGGCCTTCGAAGCGGATCCGGTTGCGGGTCTGGGTCCGGTATCGGTCTCTTACATGGGTAAGTGGGACTTTCCGGACTCGGGTGGAGGTAGGCCGTTACCGGGCTCGGCGTCCGTGGTGCCGACCCGCAACTTCACGGGGTCGTCTTCCCGGTTGATCCCTCAGGGGACTTTCCTTGTGCTTGGTTTGATGCTACCCATGTGGCCACTATTCCGTCCCTCACCCGTTTCTTCGCGGAGGAGCGGACTCCGCACCTGACACTTGCCACCTCAGCAACAACTTTACCCGTGCCCAGTCAGGAGGGGGCATCCACGGATGGGGGCCTCTCCGACCGTGTCTCTGAGGTGGGGACTAGCGACAGAAGGAGCGCCAAAAGGTACAGAAGAAGGAGTAGAGCAAAGTCTTCCAGGACTTCGTCACAGCCTTCCCTCCGTTCAAACTTCAGGTGGCGGAGGCCGCTAGTGTGGCACAAGTTAGGGGTGCGACGAAGGATCCAAATGAAAATCTTGTCTTGGAACGTGTGCGGCATGGGGGATCCAGACAAGCGGAGAATGGTGGGTGCGAGGTTTAACGATTGGGGATGCGACATCATCCTCGTACAGGAAACGAAGCTTCTTGCCTTGTCGGAGCGCGATTGGAAGGGGTTCGGAGCAGGTGATGTGGATCAGTTCAGAACTTTGGATGGCACAGGATCCTCGGGGGGGGGGGTTGATTGTGGCTTGGCGATCCTCGAAGTTGTCTTTCATTTCCATGACTCTTGGGAGGCACATCCTGACGGTGGTTTTGGCAAGCACGTCGTCTTCTCTTCAGCTGGCGGTCTCCTGCGTGTATGGTCCTTGTGATGATGGGTTACGTGGTGAGCTTTGGAGGACTTTGTGGAGGCTAATCGGTGCATTGGTACGACCCCCTGGGTGTTGGGGGGGGGGGGACTTCAACGTCACCCTGTTCACTTCGGATAGGCCCGGTGGTAGGGGGCCAGGACTCAGGCTCTACTGCTTTTGCGGACACCATTGACTTGCTTGGCCTCGGGTGTTGGATGCTACGGGCATCAGTTATACTTGGAGAAACTCTAAAGCGCGCTCGCGTCTCGATCGTTTTCTCGCCTCTGGGGAGGCTGGGGAGAAGTTCCCCTTGGCGTCGGTGGAGGCCAAACCTCGCTCTTGCTCTGACCACAACCCTATCGTGTGGTGTTCGGGTGATGCCCCTCTTCAATGGGGACTTTTCATATATGAGAAATGCTGGCTTTTGGAGGCCAACTTCCGGGAGGTTGTGACTTTGCACTGGGCGGAGACGATGGTTTCGGGCTCCGCTGCTCAGAGATTTGTTCAAAAACTCTCCTCTTTGAGAGTGCGCCTTGCGGCTTTCAAGAGGGAATCGAGGGCGGCCAAGGCTGCGGTTAGGACGGAGGCGGAGGAGGTCATTCACAAGCTTGATTCGCTGGAGGACTGCAGGGAGCTCTCGACGGTGGAAATCGAGACTCGGGCGGAGGCTCACAGGAAACTTCTCGCCGAGGAGAAGAAACGCATCACGGAGTGGAGGCAGAGGTCGAGAATTAACTGGATTCGGGAAGGGGACGCTAATACATCCTTCTTCCATCGTTGTGCTAATGGGAGGCGTAGATCCAATGCCTTGCGCTCAATTGTAATCGATGGGATCTGCGTGGAAGGAAACAAAGAAATGGGTCTTGCTATTTCGAAGCACTTCAAGGACGCTACCTCAGCTATCATCCCGCGGAGGTGGAGGTGGCTGGGACGGGGGACTAGGACCCGTGGCGAGGTCCTCATGGGAGGACAGGTTAGTTTAGAGGAACTGAAGGATGTGGTTTGGGATCTGAACGACGATGCTGCGCCTGGCCCAGATGGTTTCCCGATCTCCTTCTACAAGGACTTCTGGGACGTCGTGGGGCAGGAGGTGCTTGAAGTGGTGGGGGAATTCTGTAAGGGGAACTCAGGCTTTGATAGGATCAACCGCGTGCTCCTTGTCTTGCTTCCGAAGTCGTCGGCGGCCTCTTCGATCGGGGATTTTCGGCCTATCGCCATTTCGAGCGCATTGTATCTGATCACGGTGAAGGTCCTTGCGGGTAGACTAAATGTCATTCTTGGGGTCTTATTTTGCCGGCCCAATCCAGCTTTCATCCCTGGTCGTCAGATTTCAGATTGCATCTCGCTCGCCTCTGAGATTATTGCGGATTGGCGGCGGAGGGGTACGATCGGTATGCTTTGGAAGATGGACTTTGCGAAGGCGTATGATACTCTCGATTGGATATTTCTCTGGTGTGTGCTGAGGAGGAAGGGCTTCCCCGACTTGTAGATTCTTGGATGAGGCGTTGTATCACCACGGCATCCTTTTCGGTTTTGGTCAACGGTCGGCCGGAGGGGGATTGGATCCAACCGCGAAGGGGGTTGCGTCAAGGGTGCCCCTTGGCGCCAATGCTATTCATTCTCGCGGCCGATGTGCTCTCCGATATTGCGGACAGTGTCGTTGGACGTGGTTTTTCTAGAGGCTACTCGAGGGATGAGTTGGTGGTTCCGATCGTCCAGTACGCTGATGATACACTTTTTTTCATCGAGGGAGGCTTTGAGGAGGCTAACGGCATGGGCGGTGGCTTTAGAGATCTTCTCTGAGCTATCGGGCTTGGCTAAGAATAACGCGAAGTCGATTCGTTCCCTTCGGGGTGCGGAGTTTCTTTCTGACAATCTTGCGACGACCCTGGGCTCGAGGAGGTCCTCGTTGCCGCTTGAGTATTTGGGCACGCCGCTGGCGCTGGGGAGGACTCGGATCTGCGATTGGCTGAGGGTGGTGGAGAAGGTGGAGGCAAGGTTATCGGGTTGGAAGGCCATGGTTCTCTCGAGGGGGGCAGGTTGGTTCTTCTGAAATCCGTCCTTTCCTCCATTCCCATCTATCTTCTCTCCAACCGTAAGATGCCAAAGGGGATACGGGCGCGGCTGGAGAAGCGGATGCGCTCCTTCTTGTGGGGTAATTTGGCGGGCGGGAACAGGGGGATCCACTTGGTGGGGTGGGAGGATATCTTCCTCCAGAAGAACAACGGGGGCCTGGGGGTGAAGTTGCTGGAGCAAATGAACGAGGCGCTTTTGCTTAAGTGGGCTAGCAGGATCTGGGACCCGGGGGATGACCTCGTTTGTACGGTGATCTGTAAGATCTACGGCGTGAGGGGTGCCCCGCCCTCGTTGACGGTCGTCCTCAATGCCCCGACTCCTTTCTGGCAGGGCATGGTGAAGACCTTTGTGAACAACGTCGCACTTTTTAGACCGATTCTCGGGAGGGGGGACTCTTTCTCTTTTTGGACTGACGATTGGTCGGGGGGGGGGGGGGGGGGGGGGGCTTGTGCTCTAGGTTCCCCTGGTTGTTTGCGCTTGCTGGAGAGAAGTCCTGCTCGGTTGCGGAGTGTTGGGCTGATGGGCTCTGGTGCCCAACCTTTATCGCTATCCTCTCTGACCAGAGGTTCGACGATTTCCTGGCCTTGCTGGAGGCCGTGCGGGAGGTAGGGCCGCCTGGTGGGGGCCGGGATCATTGGAGTTGGAAAGAGGGGTCTTTCTCGGTCAGGGGGGCCTATGGTGCCATCTCCAGGCCACCGCCGGCCAGCTCCGACATGCTTATCAGAGACTGCGCTATTATTTGGGCTCTCAGGCTTCCTGAGAGAATTGGTATCTTCCTTTGGCTGCTCAGGAGAAAGAGACTGATGACGCGGGATAGGTGCGTCAGGCTTCTGGGAGTTCTTTCAGACAGGTGCTTGATTTGTAATGCTGCGATCGAATCGGTGGAACATCTGTTTTTCTCATGCCGCTTGGTATCTCAACTGTGGCAGGAGTTGGGCTCTGATTGGTGCTGCAGCGACGACTTCCAAGCTTTTTGGGACTCGGTCCACGCCAATACCAACAGACCAAGGAGAGAGCGGCTGTACCCTATGGCCATTCTTTGGGCGGTGTGGCAGGGGAGAAACGACTTACTGTTCTCGGGTCAGCGTTTTTATAAGGAAAATATGGGGGTGTTCGCTAATCGCTTGATAGACGAGTGGGTCCTGTAACGGTTTGGGCGTAGTTGGTTTTTGTTTTTCAAACTTTGTTCCCCTTTTGTTTTGATTAATAAACTTGGGGCAGACACCATCGAGTGTTTCCCCCTATCTTTTAGACTTCAAAAAAAACATTGGACTACTTCAACATTTGTGGACTATTGTGAACATTACTTTGAGCGTATTATTTTCTACATTTTATTTTCTTGTCAAATTTCAAGGATTTTACCTGCAGTTTTTATCGAGATTTTCTTCTTTGATTTTCGACTATATTTTGTTTTTATTGTGTGCTTCGAGCTTGTTGCTTGAGTTTTTCTCTGATTCATCTACTATATAGTATCACTATATGTTTCTACCATCTCTATATATTATATTGTAGATCAATTGTGAAAAATCAGTTGATACACAAGTTAGGAGATGCGAGTGTTGGGATGTTGAGCCGGCTAAGAGAGGGCGGGGACGGCCCAAAAAGTGTTGGAAAGAGACCATACGAAGGGATCTTTGTTTTGTGGATATAAGCCCAGGATTGACCCAAGATAGATCTGAATGGAGGCGAAGAATCCATGTAGCCGACCCTACTTAATTGTGGGAAAAGGCTTTGTTGTTGTTGTTGAAGATCAATTGTGAAAAATATCACTTTGCAAATAAAATAAAAATTGGAAATTAAAAAATCAAATAAAAAATGTAAACTAACTGACCAAAAGATTTTCTAGAAGAAGAAGAAAAGAAAATAGAAAAAAATCACAAAATATTTTCCACACTCAAAAATCTGAGCGCGTCTTTTTGCCTCCTTGAGTTTGACCTAGGAACACTTACCTTAAATGATTAGTGAACAATAATTTAGGAGAGAACCATTCATTTTCTCTTTCCTTCTTTTTCTCTCCTGAATTATTGTATTTTATTTGATAAAAAAGATTTGTCGCAGCGGTTCTACAACCGACACTTTTTACCGCTAGGCAAATCTCTCATCAGCGACGAGTGCACGCAGCAGCGTTGCTAGCATCCTTCCTTCAGGCGGCTACGGTGTCGCTCATCCTCCGGGCATCAAGCTCCTGCTGCATCACGGGGAGGACCTCCTGCACCTCCGCCCGCGCCAATGGGCATCTCCCTCGCAGGAGCAGCCCCTCCGATCTCGTGCGAGCCTCCAGGCGGCACACAACACTCCATCTTCCTCTTTCTGTTTCTAGATGGAGGCACTCCCTCCCTGTTGGCGGTGGCAACCTAGCAGCCCCGATTGTAGCGATGTTCCTCCCTCGCATCGTAGGCGACGATGATGAGATTTGTTCCCAATTTGGGAACCCTAGTGGCACAAGAATGAGGGGCGCTCGATGGCCCCTTTTTAAAAAAATCTTGTTGCAAGGGCCCAAGTGGGCCAAAAGAAAAGAAAACAAGGAAGAGAGCCAAGCAGGCTGCAGTTCCCAAAAAGAAAAGAGAGAAAAAAAGGGGGGGATGTTGTAGTTGGGCCCAATTGGGTCGTGTGATTTTAAAAAAATGTACTTGTTTTCAGAAAAAGTACGTACAAAAAGTCGTACGCGGGAAAAAAATTTGAAAATTTTTGAATGAGACGACTATAAAAAAAGGGAAATAGCCGAGAAAAAAGGGATCTTACAAAAAACGTACGAAAAAATGATTTAAAAAGAAGTAGAAGAAGAAAAGCCAAAAAAAATTACGGCTTATTGATTTTTGTTTCTTCCCATTTTCATGTCTTCTCCCAACTTTGTCGATGTAATTATTTTCCAATAAGTATGGGAGAAAGGGGGAGTATTGCGTACAGTTACAGGTCGGATTCAGATGTCAGATTCTTCATATTCCAGACCAGCCAGATGTCAAGCTCCACAGTTCAGTTTCAGACTCTGCAGATTGGTTCAGAGTCCAAGTTTGAGGAACTCCATATTTGAGTGATCCAATTTCTTCAAGTTCTCCAGAGAGAAACTCCTTTTCAGACGCACATGTGTGCGATCATTTTTGTAGTCCCCATCTTTTGTTTTTGGTCTCAGAGTTTTTATGCGATTCATAGGGACTCCGGAGTAGAGATCACATTCCCTATGTCATGTAGGCTAGGGTTTTCATGTGGTTTCACAGGGACTCCATAGTAGAGATCCCATTCCCTGAGCCAGTATGGGAGAGACCCAGCTCTCCGATGAGGAGACTTTTCAGACTCCATTTTCCAGCGACCGTGGAATCCGACGAGGATGTCTCTATAGCTTTTTCAGTTCGGCTTTCAGAGATGGAGCAGTTGTCCACATGATTGTGGCGGGCCAGAGTACTCCGATGAGGAGACTCATTTCAGTTTTGGTGACTATGACAGGTGCAGTATAAAGTACACTCAATTTGACTCACACTACAACCTGTTTGTTCCTCCTCATTTGCACGGTATGAGAAGCAACGTCCTCGAAAGCAACTGGCAGTTGTGTTTGCGTTGAGTTAATATTGTATGTAGTATCTTGTAGTGTGAGTTTGAGATTTCTTTATGTTTGTCCAGGTTGAGCATTTCATGCTCAGCTTGAGGGGGGTGTTGAATTATGTTGAATATTCATCACATGTAAGATGGGTACTCACATCTACCAGTGGCAGGACTTGGAGGGTCTGTGGAGGTTATATAAGAAACCCAGACCTCCTGTATCCGATAAGAAAGTTCAAAGAATGAATCAGCCTTTGAGGCATTCTCTAGTGGTGTCATCCCGCTCCTTAGGGAGCAGGGTTCCACGTAAAAATCCATGTATTCATGTTTATCTTTCTGTAGTTCCTGCTCTATTTATCAATTCGCTCCCGCATTCCTCATTTTCTAACATGATATCAGAGCAATGTTAAGTTTCTAACAAAGATCTTAAACTTTTACATATACATTTATTTATTGAATTTTTTATCATGCAGATGTCCAGGTGGAACCTCATCTACGAGACGGGATACCTGGAGTGTCGAGAGATAGTTGTTCAGGCAAAGGCGGAAATGGAGCAGTGTTAGCATTCCAATTTGTTGAAGTGGTGACCATACACAAGAAGCATGCCGATCAGGCTCAGGCAGAAGCTAGAGAGGGCGTACAAAGAAGAGGAAGAGGTCAAGCTCAAGCGCGTAGACGGGGACGTGGACGTGGATGTGGTTATCAAGCTGTTGCACCCGAGATTGAAGAAGAAGCAAATGTTTCAGTCATGGAACGTGTCCCATCCTTGAGTTGTATCATCAAGAGTTGCCCACCTACTGGAGAAATGCAAATACTGCATGCATCTATGAGGAACTTCATGGGAGGGAAACGTAAGGGGTACTCAACCCACTTACTACACGCTTACATCGCCACCGATGTTGGTTTTCGAGGATGTCGGTGCTTGAATTTCACGAATATCGATGATTGATGAAGGCAGTCAATTAAAACCTTTTGACCAACCAGAGGTTTGAGGACATTCCAACGAAGGAGATAGAGAGAGGGGACATTTGTAATGTAAGTCTTATGGGTTGTAAGGTCTATTGAGGTGTCGAACACATGTAACTATATTGTAGATTCAAACTATACAATGTTTTTTCTTTGTCTCTTGTTAGATTTTTATTTCAATTTAGGACGGATATTTATGTATTTGTCAACTAATAACATTTAAACTTATCACATAATTTTTTTAGCAGGAAATTTGATTTCAAGTGCTTTAAATTCAACTAAGGGAATAATTGGAATGAAAATGGAGTTTTCCCGGGTTTCTATTGTGTGTCGCATGCTAGAAATGCGATATAAGCATAGCCCAAGCGATTTCTTTTTCCAGGAACTTTTGTCGATGTCGCATTTATGGCATGTGATAATGTCTCATATATTGCATTCTTAACATGCGATATATGCATGACGCATATGTGGCATGCGACATTGGTGTCGCAATGACAACATGTGATATGCGTACAGTAGTAAAGTAAAAAACATTGGCAGTACCCATGGATTTTTGTCATCCCGAGGCACTACTAAGGGATTTCCCTCCAAATCTTTGTACTCCCGTTGTGGAAGGGAAAAGACTTGATTATATTAAAGAGAGGCCCTAGGGTTCTCTTATATAGGAGAGGAACCTATTGGGCAAATTACAATAAGAGGACGAAAGAAACAAAGAATGAGAAAACAATAATAAAGATAACTAATCGTTAGGAGAATATTCTGTGCTAGGAGTATATTTGTTAGGAGAATATTTCTGTGTGCTAGGAATATTCTATATTTGTTAGGAGAATATTCGATGTGCTAGGAGTATAATTCTTAAGGGCATTTATGTATTTTTCTCCTTTAAGCTCTCTAGGGTTTTGTCCTATATAAGGACTCCTAGACCTCTTGAATAGAGCGTGCTCTTTCATCTTTTCATTATTTTCCACATGGTATCAGAGTAATGGTCCTAGACCGGTGTTCTGACATAATCCTACCGCCACCGCCAGCCCCACGCCGCCCCCCCACCTCCTGTTGCCCTGCGCCGCTTCCCCACGCAGCCCCTCGTTGCCTCCAGCAGCCTTGCGCCGCACTCTCCACGCAGCCCCACACCGCCCTAGCAACCCTGCGCCGCCCATCCTAGCGGCCCTGCGCTGCCCTAGCGGCCCCACGCCATCCACCCTCGCGACCCTGCACCGCCCCTTACTGCCCCACCGACCCCGCGTCGCCTTCAGCGGTCTCACCCTCATGTGTCGCCACCATCAACGGCCCCACCCTCACGCGGCCCGTACCACCCCTCGGGTTGCATCACCTGCCGGACTTCCGTTTGATGTAGTGCTAGGTCTACATGATACTTAAGACTATAACTACTATCTAGGTCTCTTTTTCTTGACCTTTGCGGCCACCATGGCATCTGTTGAACCCAAGCCTCTGTACTCGACTTCCTCTGTGATGATCTAGGGCGCACTTCTATCAAACTCAAGGGTTCTGAGAAGTATTTACTATGGTCTCGATCCTTTAAGGTTTTTATTGGTGGTCAGTGAGAGAACTATGTCCTTACTAAGGATCCGCTCAAGGAGACAAAAAAGGACTATGATACCTAGTACGTCGACAACTGTCAAGTGATTACTTGGATGACCAACAGTTTCGATCTGAATATAGCCTCCAATCTTCTCTAAAAGAAACTGCAAAGGCAATGTGGGAGAGCCTTGAGAACACTTACTCCAAGAAGACAACCAAGTCCAGACTCTCATATATCTATATACGGATTTGGTCTGCAAATCAAAGAGATATATCCTTGATCGAGTACTATCGACTGCTCAACGGATTGTTTGAGGAGCTCCTTATCTTCCAACCTGCTTGTTGTGACAAACATATAGGAGAATGCGCTGAATGGAAAGTATATCATTTCTTATCAGGACTACATCTACGGTACAAGCCAGTGAAAGATCAATTTCTGACTGCCGCAGCTCTACCCACTCTTGAGACCATCTTTGGCCGACTACAGGAATTAGAGTCTTCTCCACCTCCTCTGTCCGTTGAGACTACAGCACATTTTGCTAGAGGGCGCTCGACCTACCAAGGAGGACGTGGCCGTGATTTTGGCTGAGGTAAAGGCCGTGAGTCTGGAAGGGGACGTGACTCAGGTCGTGGCCGTGGGCGTGATCCTACCACTGCCCGCTATCCACCATGAATCATTGCGGACGCCTGAATCATCTGTCAGAACGTTGTTGTGCAAAGTTTGCCATGCCTCCCAATGCTAACAGCGCCTATAAGATTGTCTCTTACGATGGCACCTATGATATTATGGACACATCTCATGTTCACTCTTCCAGTGACAGTCAAACCTCCTTTACTGCTTCTGAGTATGCTCGCCTTCGACAACTATTACAGAACTCTGCAAGTGATACTCATGCCTCTACTCCTTCTGCTAGCCCTGGCCTCCACATCAGGTACAATTGACAGTTCTGCCTCTACATATGCTCCTGCATGGACCATCGACCCGGGTGCATCAACTCATCTGACGGGAGAATGTAGTCTTCTCACCTCCTCATGGCGGTCTTCCGTTGTAAAGACTGTTCAGGTTGCTAATGGCGCCCATTCTTCTATTACTAATGTGGGTACCATGAAGTTTTCCTCCAAACTCGGCTTACTAGTGTTCACTGCGCTCCTGACTTTCCTCTTAGTCTATTATTTGTTCACAAGATGTGCACTGAGCTTAACTGTCGAGTTATATTTGATGAGTTTTGCTGTTATTTTCAGGACATTCGGACGAGACAGATCTTTGGTGGGGGACATGAGAAGAACGGTCTTTATTATCTTGATATTCCTTCTGACTCCGATCTTGCTGGCGCTTCGTCCATCCTCTGCTGATCCTCTTCTCTGACATCTTCGTCTCAATCAATTCATCTACCAAAGCTCTCTCTTTAATGTTCCCTGAACTATCTATGCTCAAGCCTTTTTGAGCGTGAGGCATGTTAGTTCAGGAAACATCATCGAGCGTCGTTCCCCGCTCGTATTGAGTCTCGTCGTAAGTTCCTTTCTCCCTCGTCCATTGTAATATTTGGGAACCTTGTCCAGTCCGTATTGTAAGTGGATATAGGTATTTTGTTGTTTTTGTTGATGATTATAGTAGGTCGTCCTGGGTCTTTCTTCTAAAAGAGCGTTCGGAAAATTAGTAAAATTTTCAAAAACCTCTTTCATTATGTCAAGAATATCTTCTCCTCTGGTATAAAAATTTTCCGTTCTGATAATGCCCTGGAATTTACACAACATGACCTAACAGATTTCTTTGCCTCCCACAGTACCATACATCAAACCTCTTATCCATATACAATAAAACGGGATAGCAGAAAGAAAACTCGAACATCTCCTAAATATTGCTCGCTCCCTTCTTACTGAGATAACAGTTCCCAAAACCTATTGGGGTGATGCCGCTCTGACCGTTATTCATTTTATCAACAGAATTCCATCTCCAAACCTTAATGGATCTACCCCCTTCTCTCTACTTTCCCAACTGAGTCACCCTTTCCTCTTCCGTTGAGAATCTTTGGATGTGTGTCCTTTGTTCATAATTTTCACTCCACAGACAAACTTTCTCCTCGTGCAATCAAATGTGTCTTCCTCAGTTACTCTCGTACTCAAAAAGATTACATGTGTTATGATCCAACTGAACGTCGTTGTTATATCTCTGCAGATGTAAACCGTTTTTAGCAGACAAGCTTCTTCACTCAATCTATTACAGATATCCCTCTGGATCTCCCACCTCCACCCATTGACTATAAACGTAGACAAATACCTTCACCACCAGATGTTCCTTTGCATGTTTCTCTTTTCAGGATGATTATGCCTTCTACAAGTGTCCCCTCCAATTGTGTCCTGGATGATCCCCAAGATCTTCCAATTGCTCTGCGCAGGACTAAGAGGCAATGTACTTCTCATCCCATGTCTCATTTCACCTCTACTGTTGGTTTATCTTGCACTGACAGATGATATGCAGATGTTCTCATGATAAAGGGATACTAGAGACCAAGGATGAAGGGATACTAGAGACCAAGGAACACCATAGTGCTTTGCAGGACTCAGGATGATGAAAGGCCATGGATGAAGAAATGGATGCTCTTATTACCAGGGGAACATGGGATCTAGTGCAATGTCCCAAAGGGACTAGACCTGTGGCATGGCCTATCTTTCAGTTAGATGTGAAAAATATGTTTCTTTATGGAGATCTTGATGAGGAAGTGTACATGATGCAGCCTCCATGTTATGAAGTCGAGGGGATTATGTATGTCGACTTCGCAAAACAATATATGGCCTAAAGCAGAGCCCAAGGGCATGGTTCGACAGACTTACTGCAGAGATCAACACTCTTGATTTCAAGAGAACAACCTCTGATTACTCTGTGTTTATCAGAAGATGAACAATTGGTACTGTGATTCTTGCAGTCTATGTGGATGATATTGTTATCACAGGTGATGATGATAAAGGGATACTAGAGACCAAGGATAAAGGGATACTAGAGACCAAGGAACATCATAGTGCTTTGCAGAACTCAGGATGACGAAAGGCCATGGATGAAGAAATGGATGCTCTTATTACCAGGGGAACATGGGATCTAGTGCAATGTCCCAAAAGGACTAGACTTGTGGCATGTAAATGGGTCTTCAGGACCAAACCAATCACCAGATGGGTCGATTGACAGGTTGAAAGCTCGTCTTGTGGCAAAGGATTCTCACAGACATATGGAGTGGATTATTTTGAGACATTTCACCGGTTGCACGTATGGGGTCAATAAGGACTATCCTTTCTGTGGCAACTACTAAGCATGGCATATCTTTCAGTTAGATGTGAAAAATATGTTTCTTTATGGAGATCTTGATGAGGAAGTGTACATGATGCAGCCTCCATGTTATGAAGTCGAGGGGATTATGTATGTCGACTTCGCAAAACAATATATGGCCTAAAGCAGAGCCCAAGGGCATGGTTCGACAAACTTACTGCAAAGATCAACACTCTTGATTTCAAGAGAACAACCTCTGATTACTCTGTGTTTATCAGAAGACGAACAACTGGTAATGTGATTCTTGCAGTCTATGTGGATGATATTGTTATCACATGTGATGATGATAAAGGGATACTAGAGACCAAGGCCTTCCTCCAGAAAGGTATTTGTTACCAAGGATCTTGGTCAACTACGATATTTCTTGGGCATAGAAGTACTACGCACTATAGAGGGTCTTTATCTCTCACAGAGGGAAATACCTTCTGAACATTTTTACGGAAGCCGGATTACTTGGATGCAAGCCCCGCTGGCATTCTCTGCAGATCCTAAGAAACACTTCACATCCTCTGATCTATCTTCAAAAATGTTACTCGATATAGAAGCCTGGTTAGCAAACTTCTTTACCTTACTGTTACCAGACAAGAATATTTCCTATGAAGTCAGCAGAGCTAATCAACACATGGAGCAACCTTATTACAGTCTCTAGCAGGATGTTCTTCAGATTCTACGATACGAGAAGGAATCACCAGGGTGTGGCCTCTTCTATGGGGCAAATGGGTACACGATGTTATTGCATATGCTGATGCCGATTATGCAAGCTCACCAGAGAATCGGCGCTCCATCACAGGTTATGCTATGATGGTTGGAGGAAATCTTGTTACCTGGAGAAGCAAGAAGCAAACTGTTGTATCTAGATCCAGTGCAGAAGCAGAGTACAGGGCGATGGCTCAGGCTACTTGCGAGATCACGTGGCTATTAACTTTTCTGCAAGAACTTGGTATTGTTGTCACTACTCCTATTCCACTCTACCATGACAACAAATCCGTTACATATATTGCCACGAATCCGGTGTTCCATGAGCGAACCAAGCATATAGAGGTTGACTGCCATTTTGTTCGTGATGCTTTTAGGATTGGAAGAATTACTACTCCACACATCAACACTGACCTTCAGCTTGCAAATGCCTTCACAAAGGCACTATCAAAGAAGCGACTTTCCTGGATTGTTTCCAAGTTGGGCATGACTGATAAATATACTCCAACTTGAGGGGGAGTTTTAGGAGAATATTTTGTGCTAGGAGTATATTTGTTAGGAGAATATTCTATATGCTAGGAATATTCGATATTTGTTAGGAGAATATTCTATGTGCTAGGAGTATATTCTTAGGGGCATTTATGTATTTTCTCTTTTGAGCTCTCTAGGGTTTTCCTATATAAGGACCCCTAGACCTCTTGAATAGATCATGCTTTTTTCATCTTTTCATATTTTCCACAGTAATATCTCAATAACCGCCCTCAAGCCCGGAGCGTAGATATCGATCAGACTCAGCTTGGAACAATACCTCTGATACGATCCTTTGGCTAGGGCCTTTGTAAATACATCCGTTGTATGGTCTCCAGAGCTAACATGTGTAGTGGCAATAAGACCCTTTTGTATCATGTCACGAGTGTAGTGGCAGTCAACCTCTATGTGCTTCGTCCTCTCATGAAAGGTTGGGGTTGTTGGAGATGAAAAGAGCGGCATGATTGTCACATTGAAGGTGCATGGGAAGAGGCACCTCTATAGTCAAGTCAGTAAGAACAGATCTGACCCACATCATCTCTGTGCTAGCCTGCGCCATGGCCTTGTATTCTAACTCAGCACTCGATCTAGCAACCACAGTCTGCTTCTTGCTCTTCCATGAAATCACGGAATTCCCTATGAACACGGCAAAGCCTGATGTAGACTTTCTATCCTTTGGTTGGACACCCAGCATAATCAGCATATGCACATGTTGTAACTGAGAGAGACGTGCCTCTACTGAAAAAAAGTCTCGTACCAGGTGAAGTTTTCATGTATCTCAGAATCATATGGACTGCATCCATATGTACATGTTTGGGTTGCTCCATTAAACTGACTCACTTTGCTTACGGCAAAGGATACGTCGGGCCTGGTAATAGTCAAATACAGTACCTTGCCAACAAGCTCTCTATACCTCCTCTTGTCAACCTCCTCGGTATCATCATCATAGATCTTCATGCTCGGGTCAATAGGCGTGGCGGCAGGTCTGCAATCTATCATACATGTCTCTGAAAGAAGATCTGTAACGTACTTCCTCTGGGTCATCACAAGACCTCGCTGGTTTCTGGCAAACTCCAGTCCAAGGAAGTAACGTAGATATCCAAGGTCCTTGGTCACAAACTGCTAACCTAGGAAGTCCTTGGCATCTTGAATGTCATGCTCGCCATCCCCTGTAACAATAATGTCATCAACGTAAACAAGAATGACAATAGTACCTCTATGGGTCCTCTGCACAAACAAGGAGATAGTCGATCTCATAAACCCATGTTGCTCAATCAAGTTCGAGAGCTTATGGAACCATGCTCTTGGACTCTGCTTAAGGCCATAGATAGCCTTGCATACATACAAACCTTCTGACACTCCCCCTCAATAGCAAACCCAGGTGGTTGTTGCATGTAGACTTCCTCCTGTAGATCACCATAGAAGAAGGCATTCTTCACATCAAGCTGATAAAGTGGCCAATCACGTGTTAGAACAACAGAAGTAGAATACGCAGAGTAGAATGTCTGGAAAGTGGAGAGAAAGTATCTTGATAGTCCGCCCATATGTCCGGGTGAACCCACGTGCCACAAGTCTCGCCTTATAGCGATCCACATTGTCATATGCACGGTGTTACACATTGAACATTCATTTTCATCCCACAACAGATGCATCAACTAGAGCAGAAACAAGACTCCACGTACCACGTGACTGTAGCGCAGTCATCTCCTCCTCTATGGCTAACCTCCATTGATTGTCCTTAGAGCCTCTTGATATGTCCGGGGTATCTCCACGGTTGATAGTGCCAAGGTAAATCTCCTGAAATCA